>OY970775.1:17153987-18458046 GCA_963853795.1 Xestia rhomboidea
TAGAGAGAACACTCAAAAGATCAAGTCAAAACAAAACGAACATATTTTCATATAAAATGTTTAATGAATTTTAGTAAGTATTAATTCACATAGCGATTTTGAAATTGAATTTCTCAGATTATCGTAAATATTTTTTTTTCAAATTCAATTATTTATTGCTCACCTGGACATCTGGAAATGTATAAAATAAGTGTCAAGTGAATGCGCAGTCTACTGCATTGTAGCAATTCAGGCAGGCAACATTTATAATTATAGTTGTACAATTTCATATCGAGCAGCGGTGGTCCAGTGGTGGCGCCCCCAGTTACGAACAGTAAGTCGTGGCTTCGAGCCCAGGCAGGCGCATTACTTTGTGTCATTTATTTCATCACCGCTGCTCTCAAAACGGTGAAGGAAAACATCGTGAGGAAACCGGCGTGTCCTAGAATAAAAAAATTCGAAGACATGTACCAATCCGCACTGTATGTGCAATGTGCACTGGGCCCGAGTGGTGGATTATAGTCCATTCCCTCTCAGAGGGGAGGCCTGTGTCCCAGCAGTTGGAACATTAATAGGCTGATGATGATGAATTTCATATATTCCAATTAATACCCTATACAATGTCATACATTCAAAAATAATACCTTTACAATGATATATATTCAATTTAATAAGTAATGTCATAGATTCAATACATTTTACTGATGAATGTAATAAATAGTACAATATGGGTATTTAAAGTAAAAGACCGGTGTTAAGAAGCGACTACTCGCGCCATCTATACACCGCAACGGGCAACTCTGGCCTACTCATCTGTGCGCGCCTGTCGCATAGTCTGCAACGTCCGTTTCCGGACACACTTTTCTGACCAGGTCTCTGGACGGCCGCGCGTTCGCGTCGTCTACGTTTTTCTTTAATTCTTTGTAATTTTCGATATACCTAATAAATCAAGTCGCAGTTATTAAATATAATCTTCATTGAAAAGACCCGCTGCGTCCCGCACACATCAAGACATACATAACCCTAAAAACCGGATTATTATTTTTATACAGTCTGATTGAGATTTAATTAGTTTTTAATAAGTAATGTGTATTATAAGAGTAACGACATTTTATTTTTTGTTAAAAACACTACCTAAGTTTAATTGGAAAAATAATTATTAAAAGTTTTTGATTTGCAAACTCAAACCAGTTATTTCAATTAGACCATTACGGCACTTTTGAATGTCGAAAATACAAAAAAAGCAAAGCTACAGTCACAGTCACAAGGCATAATAACTTGAGAAAGTACTGTAGTTGCCCATTCCCTAACGTAGATGACTGAGAGACACTCTTTTAAATCAAAATATTGTTACAAAATCTTGGTTACATTCATGTTGAGATTATACATATATGTGAGAACGATGTAGAAAGACGTGCACATTAAGAGAGTCCAAAGTAAAATAATAAATCAAAAATTAAAAAAAAAAGTAATTAAAACGAACGAATCGTGGCAGCTAAGAGATGACCAGTCCCAACTGACAGCACCCGTTCACGAACATGACGCATGTATCGGCGCCATTCAACTTGGTCGAGTTGAATGGCGCCGATACATGGCACCAAGGCATATTCAAGTCAATGAAAGATAACTAAATGTAAGTGGTGGCTGAACAGTACAAAGTACTCACACATGTGCATATAATACTAAAAACTGGAATCTATACAATGCAAGTAGGTATATTTTAACAATCCAGCTTCCACAATACATTAACATGGGAATCAATTCTTCTTCTTCTTCTTTGCGTGACGATAGACTCAAATAATGCCTGACCAGTACAATCAATTAGTTTGCAACTATGGTTGTGGAGCAGGACCAGCATGTAGCCAAGCATTTTTATCATCAATGTAATCCCCCAACTTATAATATGCTTGTCTACATAGTGTGCGTTTTATACAACATTTAAATTTCGTCTCATTCAATTACATAAACAGAGACATTTTCGCGCACTCGCAGCGGACAGACGTGCACATTAGCAATATTTAATTAATACTTTAATAATATTGACCTCCTTTCGTGCAGATATTGCTATCGTAATGCATAAAGTAATCTGGCTTTGTTTATAGTTTTAGTGAATAATGGACACGAATTAGTGAAGTTGAATAAAACTAACAAAATGGAAAACATCCCCTGTAATTCAAAGAGGCCAGTGCAACCCTCCAGCTCGCCATCGCAGTCGGCCACGGCCGTTGTCATTGCTTCAACGCCCGAAATCCAAGGATGGATGTCCCAGATCCAGCAGTACCTGGATGAAGTTTGCTCTATTGCCATGGATGGGAAACTGAACACCGAGCAGAAAATGAAGATTTCAAACCTTTGCCGTAAAGTCGAATCTGGTACGTCACAAATGGCAGTGCTATACCAATCGCTAAAACAAAAAGCTATTCACGCGGATAACACGATCGATGCCCTTAAACAACAGCGCGACCTTACAGAACATATCTCGGAGCTCAAACAGACAATACGGGATTCTAGTTCTGCGGGAAATGCTTCTTTTGCCGATATGGTGAAAAGGGCATCGACCATTTCGTTCGACCCAATAACTTAAGTTCTGTTGCCATCTATCCAAATGATAAGTTGAAAACCAGTGACGAAACCAAAGACCTGGTGCAAAAAATCATACGGCCCGAGGAAATGAAGCTGCAAGTACGTGGTGTCCGAAAAACGAAAAATGGTGGCGTAATAATAAGTACCGAGACGAAACACGACGCTGATAAGTTGAAGAACGCAGTCCAGCTCTCTACATCTGGACTTACCGCCGACGAACACAACAAGCGCAAACCTCGGATCGTGGTTGTAGGAGTGCCGACTTCCTTGGCTGTAAATGAGGTCTTCAAGTGCATTTTCGAGCAAAATATAGCCGACAAGTTGCCAGCGATGTCCCTAGAATCCTTTTTGACCTTGGTAAAATTAAGCCACAAATCTGGAAAGAGAGAGGCTGCAACCTGTAACTTCGTTATTGAAGTTGCGGCCAACATACGAAAAATTTTAATACCTCAATCTAGGATTTTTATAAATTGGACATCATGTCCTGTCAGGGACTTCACGTTAGTGACGAGGTGCTATAAATGCCAGCAGTATGGTCATGCAGCCAAATCTTGCAGAGAACTAGTTGCTACATGTGGTCACTGTGGTGACGCAGGTCATATGATGTCCGAATGTGCGAAGAAAACTGACATTCCGAGATGCGCGACTTGCTCCCGCTTTAAAAAGCCCTGTGACCACAAAACGGGAGACGCTGAATGCCCTGCTAGAAAAATAGCGGAACACCGATATATTAACTCCGTCGATTATGAGGGCACCTAGTGCGTCATACTCCAAGCAAGACATCGGTTGATCTTTCGCTGTTAAGCAAATTGTCGCCCGCAACAAAAATACCTTGACAGTGTTTTTTTGCAATGTTTACTTGTTTAATACTGCTGACAATCATATTAGTATTAGCAAATAAGTGCTACAAACTGTTTTCCTTAGATACACATGTGTGACCTTAATTATTATTTTTTGTTAGTATCTTTTAGTAGCGTTTAAGTACATTAGGTATATAATATATAAACTAATACTTTACTTACTTTCACTATTATGTTTTATATTGTTAAGAAATCCATTGTCCAAATAGTATTTAGTAGAAACATGCCGCCTGTGATACAGGTTTAACCTAGTACAGGCATCGAACTCTGTTATACCAATATTATTTTTACACACACACTCCAACACACTCATTCACACATACACACGCCCACTCACACACGCACCCACTCTTACACACACAAATACACACAAAATATACACCCACTCACTCATGAACACACTTATAAACACACATTTATACTAAACACACTGCCATAAACACGATTCTCATTCTTTGTTTTATTCATTTTTCTTTTTATTGTTTTTTTCTTTTTTCTCTTGCAAAATGTGTAACTTATACCTAATTTGCACAGATAAATAATTGTTAATTAACTCGAGGAAGAGCGAGGTTTATCCCATCACAAGTATCTTCGGATTACTTTCTGGGAAGCCCCGGCAACTTAACTGTATAGATTTAAGATAATAAACACATTTTTTTTTTTTTTAAGATTTAACTTGTAATTTTCGTGCGAATTTTAAATTTGAATAAATATATTATTATTATTAATTGAAGAATGTGGGGAGGTATTTTATTGTAACATTTCAAACAGTACCCCATGAAAGATGAATCTACTTTAGCAAGGCTGAAACCAGGCTGAACTAGTCGGTCCCTATTTCTAGTGTTATAGCTGTGTCTGTCACCTCTTTTACTGATTTTTTCCTAACATTCATGTTTTCATGGATGTATTGACAAGGTACTGTCATGATATTAATTTCCTTAAACAGTTCTCTTAGAGAATCGCGTCTACGTAATTCATATATCTCTTTGAATGGCTCTTTTCTGCAGAATAAATATAGACTCGATGTCTGCAGCCCGTCCCCATAGTAAAATACCGTATGACATAATACTATGAAAATAACTAAAATAGACTAGCCTCGCGGTATCAATATCAGTAAATTGACGGATTTTTCTAACAGCATATGCAGCTGAACTCAGCCGTCCTGCAAGAGATGTTAAATGAGGACCCCATTGTAACCTCGAGTCGAGCGTGATTCCCAAGAAAACCGTTTTATCGACAAATTCTATTTTCTCTTGATTCAATACCTCTCAACCGCCCGTGGCTGCTTTAGCAGCCAGTAGCTGTTTTGCGAAATGTCCCTGGCTGCTAAAGCAGCCAGTAGCGCCTTCGTCCATGAATGCTATAAAAAATCTACTAAACTCCTATTTCTAGAGCTTATTCCTCTTGTAGCAAACTCTATACTATATTCCTCAACGTTCGGACCAACAATAGCAACACTATTCCATCGACAAATGGCAAAATAAAAGTAAAAACTTTAGTGTAAACAAACTCCGCCATTTCTGACGTGTGGCGTCGTATTTCAATTGTTCTGTTATGTATATTGTTATTTTCGGATAGTGTTATATATCAAATGAATCGTGAAAATCTGTGCTACTATATTATCATAAAGGAAATCTAGTTTTCGAATCTCAAAGTTGAGTATTTCGCCTCCGAATAGTGATATGATTGAATAATAATGAAGTGATTGTGTTTATACAAGAAATAAGTGTTTTTGTGATTAAAACGTGTGTGTTAACGGAAAAACAGTGCATAATTAGTATTGTGAGCATATTATTAAATTGTATATACACAATCAAGTGGCTTCGTAAAGTTATATGTACGTAAATTATAATATATATAAAAAAACCGTGTTCAAAAACAGTCGTTGGCGCAGGCCGCGTCAAAATAAACAGTGAGTATCCAAATTCTAATTAGACTAACGTAAATAAACTAATAAGATTATGGTCTTGTTGGAAAGGAAATATAATCTAGTTTATTTTAAAATTATTTTAATTGAAATTTAATATTTAGAAAAATTCAAATTAATATTTTAATAGCTAAATATCCGTTTTCATCCCTGTTTTTCAAGTTCTACATTTTTTTCGAGTTTCAAATTAATATTAGTTTTTTTTTTTTAATATATAGATTCCATAACTATTCAGCTATTCACTGTTAATTTTATTTAGCTATAACTCTTGTAGTTTGCGATTGTCTATCTAAAGTGTCAAATTACATGCGAATATTTCGCAATTTTTTGCACGCGTGGCGGTTTGGTGCAAAAAATTCGCGCGCGGGGCCCGTGAGTGGTTATGTCACAATCACTACTTTTGACATTTGGTAGAGCAAATCTAATGCACTTGGTTTTTTTCCCATTTAGTACTAAATTATTAGCGGTAAACCAGTTATGGACCTGCAGTAGGGCGTTATTTACGTCGTCAAGATCAGTGGCACGTCTGTTTATCCTAAATATTAAAGAAGTATCGTCAGCAAACAACACCATATGCGGATGGTTGTTAAATAAACGGGGTAGGTCATTAATAAATACTAAAAAGAGGAAGGGACCCAATATCGAACCTTGTGGTACACCCATTTTTACTTTTAAACCCATTGAATTGACACCATTTATTTGTACCTGCTGCTGTCTATCATTCAAATACGATTTTACTAAACTGAGCGCTTGTTTACATAAACCGTAATGCTCAAGTTTCAAGATCAGGGTTTCGTGATTTACGCAATCAAATGCCTTCGAAAGGTCACAGAAGATTCCTATGGCATCTTGTGCCTCTTCCCACGCAGTAAATATGTGTTTTAATAAAGTGACACCGGCGTCAGTTGTACAACGTCCTTTGGTGCAGTAGCGTGACTGCACTAAAAACGATGTAAAGCCCAAATATACAACTGACGATATTTGGGGGTAAAAAAAGTTTCGCTCTCTGTTCTGATTTCTGACATGTGTTTTCAATAACGCCGGATTTATTTTCCTATTAAATATGCCTAAATATTAAAATACAATTAATGGTGATTAACTTTTCATATTTTACAACCCTTCACAAAATTAAAAGGAAATCAATATCAAGTTGTCTGTATCAAGTAAACGATATTATTATAAGAGCCATCTATTGTCATTAATGTAACAACTGAACTTCGATTCGTAATTGCTTACCTCGCTTTGCTACAGATGGCGCACAAATAAAAAAATGGTTTCTAACTACACAGTATCGAAAATGTTTGTAATTACTCACAATGTAACAGTCAAAACTCTTCATTCTTCGCTTCTTTACCACGGACAGATGACAGACAACAAAGCACACAGTAGGCATGGTATTACTAGATAGATTTACAGATACCTATCAGCAATGACATACCTCCAGTGGCTTTGACAAAGGCCGTTTGTTGTCAATTTGTTTGAGTAAGTGATTTTGGTGCATGCTTTGATTGTAACACAATGGATAATAAAATTACTTTAATTACTTTCTGTATTCTAACTCAAAAACTCGTATCTTTCTGTAAAAATGATTTTATTACATCAGCATAAAATGTTGGTGAACGCTTTAATTCTACCAACAGCTGTTTTTCTAAAGCAATTGTTGTCAACTCGGAAAGCCGCTCTTGTCCCTGCGTATTTCTTAAATATGTGTGAATACGTTTTAAAGAGGAAAAAGCTCGTTCCGCGGAACAACTTGTTTTTTTTTTTTTTTTTTATTTACAGAGTTTTTTCTGTAAAGAATATGTCACCCCGATGATATACATACAATTAAATAACATATATGTAACTTATATACTAAACTAGCCTACCCGCAACCTTATAACCGTATTAATAATAGAATAAAGTGTTCGGAACAACTTGTTGCGGGAATTGTCACAATTAAATTTGCTAACTTTAAAAGTTCCTGAAACGCATCCTGAAGGGAATTTTCATGTAGGAAATTAATTAAATTGAATATATGGAGTTCCTTTAGTTCAGGTGATGAATACAAACTTATCAACTGAATCTTTAAAGTTTCCCTATCAAAATAGTTTGCATAAATGCTGAATAACGAATCTAATGCCGCTGTCGGAAAAGCTCGATTATAATTATCAAATTGCTTGTTATTAAGCAATTAGAAAAACTGTAATTTAAACATTTCTGAATATCTATCTTCAATTTCTGAAGATATGTTATCAATTATTTGGACAAAAATCCGTTTGTACTCTGTACGAACGCAACTGACATTACGTCTTAATCGAGGAGCAGAATTCTATAATAAACTCAAAGTATTTACCTTGTCCGGTACCGATTTCACACACTTTAATCCTTCACAAGGGACAATCGCATGCGTTTCCGAATTCATTGTAGTGTTAAAAAACTATAATCACTTCTAAACAACGTTAATTACAGCAAAAAACTAATCACAAATCTTAAAATCACAAGAAATTGAAAAAATAAAATCACAAAACAGTGCACCAGTAATCGCTCACTTCTCAAAGCAAATATAGACTAATTTGAAATCGTTCGTTTCTAACAAAAATCACGCCAATGACGTAACGCGCCGCTTTATGCGCATTGGTTCGCGTCAACACACATTCTCACAAACAAACTTACACTGACTTACACGCACACATTCAAAAAAAAGCCTAGCTTTAATTTCAAAACAAATTTCCAACTAGAACCTAATATTGTTATCAAAAACACAGACAATTTCCTAGCAAAGACAGAGAGGTCCCACTGGTCCGAAAAGCCAAATGCAACCCAGCGAGTGTGAAAGAGAAAAGGCTAGAACTACGTCACTGATAGCGAACTAAACTTGAACTCTTCTTTTGTATAGTGTTAGAGCGAGCTAGAAGACAACATTTTGGCAACGTCGCGATTCGTGTTGCGCGCGAATAATTTCTGTGAAGGATTATACCTACAGTTCAGTGACGGCGTAAACCTGGCAACCTCGCATTGCACTTGGTGCGTGGCGCGCAGAATTAAATATTATTACATTATACATTGTTTGACATGTTTGTTTTTGTAACTTTTTTTTCTTGAGTTTATTATAGCAAGCCCAGCTTCTCAGCTTCTATGACTAAACCGCCCCTGTTTGGTGAAACCATACTGTTGCTTGTGCAATATTTTATTGGTGTTAAAATGGTTAAGCATTTGATTGAGCATGATCTTTTCAAACACCTTGCTGAAAACCGGCAACACGGCCATTATTGGTGTCTTTACTATCCCCAGATTTAAATATTTTTAGATTTGCAATATTTTTTATTTTATTTTCTAATATACACCCCTAAAAATATTAGTACATTTTAATAACTTATTTATCAATAAATATTTAAGAAATTACAAGTTAAAAATCCGGGTCTGATAAACCCACCAGGCATACCGTGTAACCTTTTGCCTCCAGGCATACCGAAGGTTAATGTTTGTTTGAATTTTAAGCGCTACTATACCGTTCATCCAATTGCGATAAATCATTGTCAACTTATGGCTTGTGCTGACGGGAAGGTTACAGGCAAAAAAACGCAGTGGAAGCCGCTGGCGAAAGCTAGTGAAGATATAAAATGTATTCAGGCTTCTGTCTCATTGTCGACAGCGATTACCGATATTGGAGGAGATTCTTTGTTTTCTATAGTGGCCAATCGACGTATTAGAAGTAAGACTTGGACCGAGAAAACTGAAATTTTGCACAGTGGTTTCCTTTATAACGTAGACAAGGAAAAGGGATTTTTGGAAATTCAACCCATAAGGGAGTTAAATAGGGGATGAAAGTTTTCATGAAAGTCCGTCAGTTTTAAAGTTAGGATCTTAAAATTTTGTGTTTAGGCTGACGATTGAAAATAAATTTATACGTGTCTCAGTGTTTTTGATAATTCCGCCCCCAAAGGGTTAAAAAGGGGATTAAGTTGTAAATGGAAAATCCTTATTTTTCGAAGTAAAAATAACAAAATTTATTATCTAGACGTATGGTTGGAAGCTAACGCAATTCAATCCTTAAGGGGGTGAAAAGGGGGATGAAATTTGGTTTTTTAATTTAAAATCACTAATATCATGAAAAATTACGTTATCACGTAAAATTATCGTCCGTAAACCGACTTTACAGACAACCATTTTTCTTTCAACACAATTTTCACAGATAATTGAATCAACGCGTACTAACAGTGCCCTCGTCTTGGCACTCATGCAGCAAGCAAGAATAACCGTGACATACGTTGCAGGGTGACGGCGTGGCGCACGGGGGAGCGAGCGGCGCTGGAGAGACGTCTGGGGGACGAGCGGCGCGCGCGCACCGCGGCCGAGGCGCAGCTACTGCGCGCGCGGCATGCGCAGCGACCGGCCAGGTACTATCGAGGACACTCCCGCCTGATCACCACTAAGCTAATTTTTGCTTGCACTTAAAACATAGTAACGCTCTCTATCCTCGCCCCGTTGACTTTATATATAAATAATTAATGAAAAAATACCGATCGGCGACACATGCTAAACGAGAGTTATTGTTATTTTGCGCGCCAAAGTCGACGCTTTCCTAATAGGCCTAAAGTTTAAGGTGGAGTGGCTCGGTGCCTCCGCATGATTTAAGCGAAAAAAATTTTAACTGATCAGGCGGAAAAGACCACGACTGTACGTGCGACCTGATCCTAGCTGCAGGTTCATGAGAGAAGACACTACTCTCTTGTTTTAAATTTTAATATTAGTTGTCGCCTAGTGGTCGAAATCCGACCGTAATTCATATTCTTTTTAAGTTTTTATCTTTCAACTTAAATACCAAAAAAACGCCAAAGCCACCCCCAATAAATGTGCAGGGTGTTAAAGATTACCAGTCATTCTATGACTCAATAGCCAGTACTCAGGGCGACACGTTCACCATAAAAATGATGAACGGAGATAGCGTCAAAATAAATGCAACCAACGAAGATGCCTATAGAGAGATTACGAAGCTACTAGCTTCAAATAATTTACTCTGGCACACGTATGAGAACAAACAAACCAGACCGATACGAGTGATGGCCAAAAAGCTGCATCATACATGCCAGCCAGAAAGAATTGTAGAGTACCTGAAAAACAAGGGCTACAAAATTGAAAATGCTGTAAGCAAATTGAGTTGAAAGAATAAAGAACCACTCAACATGTTTATGTTGACATTTGAAAAAGATGAAGATATAAACAAAGTTCATGGAATCACCAATATTCTAGGGTGCAAAGTTGAAATCCACCCACTTAGAGCATCTAAGCTAGTTCCTCAGTGCAAAAGATGCCAAGCCTATGGACACACCCAGAAGTACTGTTCGAAAGAACCAAGATGCGTCAAGTGCACGGGCAAACACCTCACAAGAGACTGCGCGAAACCGGCACAAGATAAACCAAAATGTATCCATTGTGGTGAGTCACATCCAGCTAACTATAGAGGGTGTATGTAGCAAAGGAGATGCAAGTATTAAAAAGTAAATATACTAAAAAGCAAACTGCAACCCAACCAAAGAAGCTTACCGAACCATCAGCTACCAAAGAAGCTCATGAAAAGACGGGAATGACCCACTAACCACCCAAGCCGTCCTCGTACTCTCAAGTAGTCAAAAACAATATGGAGACAAGTTCGGAAGCAAAACTCGACCAAATTTTTAGTCTAATGTCAACATTTGATGAACAGCTTAAAAAACTAGAAATGAGTGCCAAAAAAGCTCCTATTCATCTGCGAAAATGATTAATAACCTCAAGATCATGGCTTGGAATGCTAATGGACTGCTGCAACACCAACATGAGTTACAAGTAGTCCTAGATACAGAAAACATAGACATATGCTTAATTTCAGAATCACACTTTACACGACAATCATTTGTAAAATTTCAAGGCTACAAGATATATCATGCCCTGCATCCTGATAACGCCGCGAGAGGAGGCAGCGCCGTCATAATTAGAGAAAACATACATCATTATGAACAGACCAAATGTGAAAATCAGGAAATGCAAGTGATCGGTGTAACTATTAAAATGAAAAGATACGACTCGGTTACTATAGCAGCTATATACATCCCCCCAAAATACGCACTAAAAAAAGAGCAATACAAGACCATCTTAGCGCTACTTGGAAATAGATTTATACTAGGTGGAGACTTTAATGCCAAGAATACCTATTGGGGCTCCAGGCTAACTACAACAAAAGGCAGAGAGCTACTAAGTGCCATACAAGAAACTAAATCTGAGGTTCTATCAACTGGAAAACCGACATATTGGCCAACAGACTCGAGAAAAATTCCAGACTTAATTGACTTTTTTATATATAAAGGAATATCCCCTGACTTTATAAGTGCCGAAGAAGGATTTAATATGAACTCTGATCACTCACCAATAATTTTATACACTAGTGAACATGTCAAACAGAGAGAAGGCAATCCGTTTCTCGTGAACAAGTTCACAGACTGGGAATCCTTTAAAATTGACTTGGAAAATAAAATAGACTTAAATATATTCATAAAAGATAATCACCAACTGAATTTAGAATTACGCAAATTTATTGTAGATATCCAACAAACTGCATGGGATAATACACCCGAGAAAAAAATAACTGTTAAGGTTAATACTTATCCAAAAGAAATAACAGATCTGATCAGAGAAAAAAGAACTTTGAGAAAAAAGTGGCAGCGAAACAGGTTTCCCCAAGATAAGACACTGTTAAATAGAATAACTAAACAAATAAGGAAGGCAATCAAGAAAGTTCGGGACGAAAATTTAACTAGGCATCTTCTTCAACTGACTAATGATCGATCGACTGATTATTCACTATGGAAAGCCACAAGGAACCAAAAACAACCTATTGCTCACATACCGCCAATAAAAGAACTAAATGGAAAATGGGCAATAAGTAACGAACAAAAAGCATCAAGGTTTGCCCATCACTTAGTAGAGGACACTTTTACACAAACCGAGAGCGCTGACCAAGATCTGCACTGGGAACAACTACAACAAGTAGACCAAGAGATAAAACTTGTAACACCAAAAGAAGTATCTAAAGAAATCAGAGATCACATCAGCCCAAAAAAATCCCCTGGTTATGACCTTATCACAGGTGAAATCCTAATGAATCTACCAAGAAAAGCCTTGGTAAAACTTACTAAGATAATCAATGCTTCTTTTAGACTAAAGCATGTTCCAGACCTATGGAAGGTTGCAGAAGTGATCATGATCCCCAAATCAGGGAAACAACCTCAAGATGCATCATCATACAGGCCTATCTCCTTGCTGCCAGTGATGTCAAAGCTTTTCGAGAAACTACTCCTAAAACGACTGAAACCTATTAATAGAAAATAGTAACATTATAGACTATCAATTTGGATTCAGAGAAAAACACTCAACGATAGATCAGGTGCATAGAATTACAACAGTAATTGAAGAAGCTCTTGAAGATAGAAAAGTATGTACCACTGTATTTTTAGATGTAGCCCAGGCTTTTGACAAAGTTTGGCACAAGGGATTGATTCATAAACTAAGAACTATGTTGCCAAAACAGTTCGCAGATATATTAGAATCATACATAACTGGTAGAGTTTTTAGAGTAAGGCAAGAAAATGCCTATTCTGAACTAAAAGAAATAAAAGCTGGTGTACCACAAGGAAGTGTTCTAGGCCCGGTCCTGTACCTATTGTACACATGTGATATACCAGAACTAGAAAATGCAACTATTGCTACTTTTGCTGATGATACCGCAATAATGTCCACAGGATCTAGTCACAAGGAAGCTGTGGTAAAAGTACAAACAGCAATAAATCAATTCTATGATTGGACCGAAAAGTGGAAGAAATCATCAGATCAAGTTGAATGAAACAAAATCCATTCACATTGACTTCACTAACAAGAAATCAGAACACAACCCAGTGTACATAAACAACAAAATTGTACCGTACGAAAACACTGCCAAATATCTTGGTATGACCTTAGACGCAAAGCTTCGCTGGAAAGCCCATGTCAAAAAGAAACGAGAAGAATTAGAAATTCGTTACAGAAGCATGAACTGGTTACTAGGAAGGCATTCCGCGTTGTCAGTTCCTAACAAAATCCTGCTCTACAAATCAGTCCTTATGCCAGTATGGACCTATGGTATACAACTATGGGGTTGTGCCAAAGAAAGCAATGTAGAAATTATACAAAAATTCCAGTACTCAAGAACATCGTGAACGCACCTTGGTATATAAGAATTTACAACATCCATCGGGACCTGAATATAGAGTTCGTAAACAGTATAATCCAAAAATTTGCAGAAGCTCATGAACATCGGCTTCATCATCATGTTAATGTTGAGGCCATCCAGCTCCTCGATAACACGGACATAGTAAGAAGGTTTAAAAGGACTAAACCTTTTGAGTTAGTGTAGTGTAATATAATTGTGACTTTACCGCGAGTGTAATAAAGTACCTAGCTATTTATATGGACACAAGAACAAAGTGACTTCACCTTAATAGACGCTAAGTAAACGCAATGGACGTGCTCTTAGATATAGTTTTATTTTTAGCAAATTAAGTTAGATTAAAATTGCTTATTAGCCTTATTAGTCTAGATTGTAATATAAAAAACAAAAAAAAAAAACTTTCAACTTTCCTTGTGTATCATAATATGATCTTGAAATTAGTATGTCAAATCTCACACACCTCACATCGAAGATTATACAATACATATACCTACAATCCTCCAAGCGCATAAAGGTGCAGGAATGACTTTGACCTTGAAAAAGTAAATTCATACACCTTTATGCGCTTGGAGGGTTGTATTGATGATTTTGATGATTATAATACGTGTTACAGCCGCGAATCATATTTTAATCAACATACAACCTGACACTGACCTGCAAATTGCAAAAAACGTAAGAAAATTTGAATTTCGCGGGCTACCCTGAAGCATCCACCTTAACCTCGTTATGAACCTAACCTAACACGTTTGTGAGTTTGTAATGAATGTTGACCGTGTTCTGTGTCACCATATGGCAGCGGCGAGTGCGAGAGCGAGTCGTGCCTAGCGCGGCGCACGGCGGCGGAGGCGGAGGGCGCGGGCCTGCGCCGCGACGTGCAGCGCGCCCGGGAGCGCACCGCGCAGCTCTCCCGGGACCTCACGCATGCCACCGACCAGGTCAGCTCTTCTACCAACTCCTATTTTCAGCCCCGGCGTCCTCTAGAATATATATTTTTTGTGTTTCTGGGAATCGTGGAGGGCAGTCGTAGACGTACCCGTTTCTTTCTAGCGATGCTCAATCGTTTCGATAACCTGTTAAAATTGGATATCATCGAGCTCCTTATTGTTGGCGAATAGAGTGCATGAGAAAGCAATTCAAACTTTAGTTCTTTGAAAATATATTCTGATTTGTTTTTTGTTTATATTTTTATTATTTTACCTTTATTATACGGTTATTGTATTTATTAGATGAATCCATAAATGAGTGCCTAAAATCGATTGAGTTTACTGCAATTATTGTTAAACAGGTGCGCACGCTAGAAGCGCGGCAGGAGCGGCAAGAGCAGCAGGCGGCAGTCGCGGCGGCAGCAGCAGTCGCAGCAGCCGGCAAGCCCAGCGGCAGCTTCGACAGCACGGCGTCGCGCCTGCAGCACCTGGAGCACTCGCTGTCGGCGGAGACGCGCGTCAAGCTCGACCTGCTGTCCGCGCTCGGCGAGGCCAAGCGCAAGCTGCACATACAGGAGGGTGAGTGTAGTGACACTAGTACTTCGACAGCACGGCGTCGCGCCTGCAGCACCTGGAGCACTCGCTGTCGGCGGAGACGCGCGTCAAGCTCGACCTGCTGTCCGCGCTCGGCGAGGCCAAGCGCAAGCTGCACATACAGGAGGGTGAGTGTAGTGACACTAGTACTTCGACAGCACGGCGTCGCGCCTGCAGCACCTGGAGCACTCGCTGTCGGCGGAGACGCGCGTCAAGCTCGACCTGCTGTCCGCGCTCGGCGAGGCCAAGCGCAAGCTGCACATACAGGAGGGTGAGTGTAGTGACACTAGTACTTCGACAGCACGGCGTCGCGCCTGCAGCACCTGGAGCACTCGCTGTCGGCGGAGACGCGCGTCAAGCTCGACCTGCTGTCCGCGCTCGGCGAGGCCAAGCGCAAGCTGCACATACAGGAGGGTGAGTGTAGTGACACTAGTACTTCGACAGCACGGCGTCGCGCCTGCAGCACCTGGAGCACTCGCTGTCGGCGGAGACGCGCGTCAAGCTCGACCTGCTGTCCGCGCTCGGCGAGGCCAAGCGCAAGCTGCACATACAGGAGGGTGAGTGTAGTGACACTAGTACTTCGACAGCACGGCGTCGCGCCTGCAGCACCTGGAGCACTCGCTGTCGGCGGAGACGCGCGTCAAGCTCGACCTGCTGTCCGCGCTCGGCGAGGCCAAGCGCAAGCTGCACATACAGGAGGGTGAGTGTAGTGACACTAGTACTTCGACAGCACGGCGTCGCGCCTGCAGCACCTGGAGCACTCGCTGTCGGCGGAGACGCGCGTCAAGCTCGACCTGCTGTCCGCGCTCGGCGAGGCCAAGCGCAAGCTGCACATACAGGAGGGTGAGTGTAGTGACACTAGTACTTCGACAGCACGGCGTCGCGCCTGCAGCACCTGGAGCACTCGCTGTCGGCGGAGACGCGCGTCAAGCTCGACCTGCTGTCCGCGCTCGGCGAGGCCAAGCGCAAGCTGCACATACAGGAGGGTGAGTGTAGTGACACTAGTACTTCGACAGCACGGCGTCGCGCCTGCAGCACCTGGAGCACTCGCTGTCGGCGGAGACGCGCGTCAAGCTCGACCTGCTGTCCGCGCTCGGCGAGGCCAAGCGCAAGCTGCACATACAGGAGGGTGAGTGTAGTGACACTAGTACTTCGACAGCACGGCGTCGCGCCTGCAGCACCTGGAGCACTCGCTGTCGGCGGAGACGCGCGTCAAGCTCGACCTGCTGTCCGCGCTCGGCGAGGCCAAGCGCAAGCTGCACATACAGGAGGGTGAGTGTAGTGACACTAGTACTTCGACAGCACGGCGTCGCGCCTGCAGCACCTGGAGCACTCGCTGTCGGCGGAGACGCGCGTCAAGCTCGACCTGCTGTCCGCGCTCGGCGAGGCCAAGCGCAAGCTGCACATACAGGAGGGTGAGTGTAGTGACACTAGTACTTCGACAGCACGGCGTCGCGCCTGCAGCACCTGGAGCACTCGCTGTCGGCGGAGACGCGCGTCAAGCTCGACCTGCTGTCCGCGCTCGGCGAGGCCAAGCGCAAGCTGCACATACAGGAGGGTGAGTGTAGTGACACTAGTACTTCGACAGCACGGCGTCGCGCCTGCAGCACCTGGAGCACTCGCTGTCGGCGGAGACGCGCGTCAAGCTCGACCTGCTGTCCGCGCTCGGCGAGGCCAAGCGCAAGCTGCACATACAGGAGGGTGAGTGTAGTGACACTAGTACTTCGACAGCACGGCGTCGCGCCTGCAGCACCTGGAGCACTCGCTGTCGGCGGAGACGCGCGTCAAGCTCGACCTGCTGTCCGCGCTCGGCGAGGCCAAGCGCAAGCTGCACATACAGGAGGGTGAGTGTAGTGACACTAGTACTTCGACAGCAAACTGCTATAATAATTAAAACAAATTTCCTTTTTTCTATCTGATCTGTGTGGTTCTTTCCCAATAAGACCATCTCAGACGACACTAATCTACATGGTCCTCTCAATTATGACTAGACCATAATAGGCGAGACGACAAAAAAAAATCTAATTAGTCCGTCAGTTAGATTATCAAAAAATATTTGACCCGTGTTTTTTCTTTTGTTACGTAAACCTTCATTGACGAAGATATGACGCTTTTAAAATTCTCAATACGTCACGCCTAGGTATAATTTTTAGCTAGTTCTGAAAGTACGTGTCCATTATTTTCCAATAATCTAACTGACGGACTAAATAGATTTGCAATTTTTTGATACTGTCGTCATGCCTATTCTATTTCTGGAATTTAAAATGTGACCTTTTTTTTTGGATGGGAAATCATCAAATGTCTCCTCTCGCTCTGGGCGGAGCAGGAGGGAGTGTCAGACTTTTACGTACTAAAACCCATCCATATTCCTTCATCGCCCTTTGTGTTCCGGGGCCATGGTACCTAAAATGTGACCTCTGAGTTTGTGTCGTATATTCCATCACAGAATAGTCGCATATAAAACACAGACCCTATCCCCAGTTTTATAACATACTAGCACTTCGCCCGCGACTTCGTCTTAGAAAATTGCGATTTGTTGGCTAATTTGCATCATATAAATATAAGTTATATATGCCTATGGTACTCGGTAAACATGTAGCTTTCTAATGGTGAAAGATTTTGTAAAATCGGTTCAGTAGTTCTTGAGTTAAATCGTAACAAACACACAAACAAAAAATCAAATCTTTCCTCTTTATAATATTAGTTTAGATAATTTATTTTTGACTTGTAAAAGGGTTATTTACAGCCAATTCACAAAAATAAACATCTTTTCAATTTCCACCGACACAGAGACAGAACAATTTGGTTCTCACATCCAAAATATTAATTTACAGGCATAATATCAAGGCAAGACAAGGAAATAGAGGAACTTAAAGCTCAAATGCTGGCAGTGATGCCGACAGAGTTCGTAGCGCCATCGAGCGCCGCGGTGTCCAAGCTGCGACTCTCGGACGGGTCACCGCTGGACCCCAACGCCTCTGTCTACACCCCTAAACAACTGGCGCAATGCTCCGATGCCTGAACACTGGAAAACGAACGCGGCCACGCAAGTATTGTCTAACTTACTACAGTACAAAGCTAAAATACACAATCGACGAATACTTGAAATGTCGTAAACATTGACGGTGCTATTGGATTTTCAATTTTCGGCGCTGAACTGAACATCACAAATCCAACAGCAGAATCAATGTCCTTACGGCTTTTCAGATTTCCAGTCGACGTTTCAGTGAACAAGAATGTATGAAAATATTCCGAAGATTGGTGTGAGGAACAATAAAAAGGTGTGTTGCAAAAGTCAGTTAAAATTGTGTAATTCTTGTGAATTGTGTGAGTTTTCAAAGGAATTTTTCAATCAATGTTAGAAGTAACATAAGTGAATAGTTTTGCCAGATATACAGTGAAAAACTTTACTTACCTTTTGAGCTTCGCCGCATTCGGGTAAAAGTAAGGACTGTGTAAAGCTGCAAAAACCCGGAATTATAGCTTCTAAAAGGACATTTTAAGCTAAAATATTTACTGGGACGTACAAATAGTTGGATACCTGGCATACCTATCGAAATTTACGAAAGGCCCGTCATTTTGTGCTGGAATAATTTAGGCAATACTTGGTTAAAAAATCTAGATCTAATGCGTTCTTCCTTTGGTCCCAAACACTGAGCTTTGACCCCCTACCCGAGCCATGCTGGTGTTTGTATGGGCGTTTCCTGATCTCAATTTGTTTTTTTTTTGTTTTCTAATTGATAATGCAAGCTGACAATGTTTTCGTTAATTTATTGTGTTATTTAAATTTTTAATGTGATTTTTTGTAAGTCAAAAAGCGGGCAACACTTGACTTTTATTTTTGGTAAAACTGATTTTGGAATATTTTTGTTTTGTTGACTGATAAATTGCAGAGTATTTTTTTTCTTTTTGGTGATTACGTTTCGGTAACTGTAATAACCGTTTCAGTTTATTCTTATCACAAATCAGTTTTAAATTTAGTCAATAGTGATCGCCCGCAAATGTCCATACAAATATCGGTAGAATTAAAATAAACTGGATAAACATAAAATAAAACAAGTGTGTTAGTTTTGTAACAGTGTACGTACATATGTCAAAACAGAGCGTTTATTTTTTCATGATATTGAAATACTTTATATTTCACACATTCGTGGTGACTTTATCTTGGTCTTAAAGTTATTATCCCGGAGTTAACAATTCTTGTGAATTGTCACTTTACAATATGACATGACGTTCGTTCGCTTTGTTGTGCGCACAATTACGGTCATATTTTGCCTGTAACTGCGTTCAAAACAGCGAATATAATTTCATACCAACATTGTGACTGTGAATATGGCGTTTAATTGTAAAATGTTTCTTGTTGCTAATTCAAAAAGATACATTTTTCAATGGAACGGCAGTCATTGCATTTTTTGGCCTTTCTTCAAAAAGCGTGGCCGTACAATGATCTCTTGAAGCATAATCTGTAGACATGACAGTCTCATGTGTGATTCGCTGCTGCAGTCTAATAAATACGTGTTCTTTTCGAATTTTATGTGATAAATTGTACAAATTAAGATCTGAGATCGACTCTTCTTCCTTGTATATTAAATTTGTAGTTTTATTCGACGTTTTTAGTCCAAAATTTTCTGTATTTACGTGTGGCGCCGCCTGGCGGTATGTTAGGGAACTATCGGCGTGGCGCTTACATTTTCTTGTTGAACATTTGAGAGTTGAGTATAGTTTGACGTGTGACTGCATTGACATGCGATGGAACCATGACAGTTGTGATTTTGACACATGTTCCGGTTTGACAGTACTGCTCCTATGTTTCGGAATTTTATGGATATCTGTGGTTAGTACAGACTTAGAAAATATCGTACTTAACTTTTGGGCTAATTTGTCCTTAATATTGACATTATAATATGCTTCTAAATTAACCCGACAAAACCAAGGCCAGTATTATCAAATAAACTACAAACACCCATAAAATTCCTTCTTTACAAAAGGTTCAATTCAGATTTGTACACTGAAATCATAGTGATCGCGTCCTAACCAAAGCGAGCGTCGTGCAAACACGTGACCGTCGCCTTTATTTTGTTCTAGGAACGCGTCTTACTGTTTTCAAGCAAATGATGAAAGTCAAATGAACACGTTTTCGTGCAACCGATCGTTCTGGTTAGGACTCTTGGACAGATGTTTTCTAGAGTATATTTAAAAGGTGTAAGAATAAGTACTACGCGATATTTTGAAAAAGAGATATAAGTCGTCGCAAATCACGAGCTCGTGAAAAGTGACGTTCACGCCAAGTTTAATTTATAATTATTGACGCGCGCTCGTGAAATGAAACTACTAGTGTTCCACTAATTAAGGTGCAGGCACCAAAACTGTTAAAATTCAATATATTTGAAAGGTTGGAACATATCTTCTTTTTTCGAATGACGCGTCTACTTGGGTCATAATATCGATGGTGGAAATTTGAAATGTCGTAAGTTACATTGAGTGTGCTGTTGAATTTTCAAAGTTGAGCCCATCGCTGAAAGTTCTTAATGCAACAGCTCAATATTATGTCCATTAGAGCTTTTCAAATTCCTACCTTCTGTGTTTGTATGCAATAGTTATATTATGAAATATTTTGTAAATAGTTTTAGAAGCATATCTCATTGTAATACTACAGCGAAGTTGAAGTGTTGCCTCATGAATGATCTGACTAGTAATTGTAGAATATTCCGTCTCTAAACCTTGTATCTTGACTTTCTTGTTACCGGCGCGTGTGTGTGACCAGATCAGATGTATGACGTGGAGGAAGCAGCAGGAGTATGCAGAGATAGCATGCCTAGCCCCATGGAAAGCACAAGTAACCATGTCTGTATGTTTGTCTGTCTACCTTTTTGCGCCTTAACCATGTGTTTTGTCCCTGTAGTACCTAGTTCAGAACGTTCCCATGGGATCATTTTCAACCACCACGCGGGCTAAACCGCGGGCAACAGCTAGTAGAAACCATGCCACAGCTCATCGTAGGTACGTTAGAGAAAAAACAAAAGGATTTTAAGTGTAGGTCTATCTGTAGTAAATGAGACTTGAAAAGGCTGAGATAGGAGCGAGAGAATCTTGCAGTACTTCCATTCAATGTAGTGTACCTACAATGAGATGTTCTTCTAAATACTACCTCCTTTATGTCCGTAAGTCCATCCATATTAAGGGCGCATTTCGCCAATGCAATTGAACGCGTTCAGCATATGTAAACTGCGTTCAAGACCTGTTAGTGTCAATATACTAAACCAATAACGAATGGAGGAGTTTCCATATTTTTTTAAATGTAATATTATAAGATGATTAAAATGTATGCAAAAAATAATAGTTTAATATTTATTTTTTTATTATTTTTAAATGCCCTTTTATATGTATTTAAGAAATATTTAAAAATGTAACAGATGTGCAGAAAAGATGAATAAAGAGAGTTTAATAATATAAGTAAGAAGAAGCAAATATGTGAAAAACATTGAAATATTTCTATTGATGAATAAGTTATGAACATTTAAAGTTGCGCTGCACAATGACACAAGACGTAATGTATTCTTGATGTGTGGCTACTGGCAAACGAAACAAACCCAAGACAAAGTAGATAAGTAGGTACTTACGTGGAACTCCTTTTATTTCAGCACTAACATAAGACGAATTCAAAGAAAAACGTCCAGTACTGTATAATTTTTTTATTTTATATTTACTCGAGTGTAATAATAATCTATTTCTCAGTCATGTTTGTTGTGTTGTTCTAGTTTTGATCTATATTTTAATTCCATTTAGTTAAAGATTGTGTTATCAACATCATGAAACTTCTTAATAGATAGCACTGAAATCTTTTAAACACTGTTACATGTGCCGATCGCGTTCAAAAACAAATATAATAGTAATTTCGTTCTTCCTGAAATCAAACTTCCAAAATTACAATTAATTTTATATTTAGAAAAACCGCCAACAAGAATGTACTAAGCACCGGAATTGTAAGATTACGTAGGTTATAAACGTGAAGGATTCGTATAGTGCATAGTGTAAATGTTGCTGATTGTGAAAAAGCGGTTATTTTCACATGTTTTTAATGTTGGTACTGTCCTTTGTCCTTTGAAAAGTTTTTGAGTGCCAATTTATTCTAAATTGAAGTTCGGCTTTGTGTACTTATTTGAGATACAGTCTAGATTTGTGCCGGATTGATGGCAGTGGGGCAGGACAATGATGATGGCAATAGGCTCGCCCCCTCTATAAAATCGGACTAAAACTTCAACTGGCTTAATGTGGTACCATGCAAAGGTTATACCACTGCCTATTATCATCATGTATGTTTTCCGGCGACTCCCTAAACATAAGAAAGAAACGCGGCGTGTGCCATGCGGAGTGAGTCGTTCCCTCGATTAATGTACACATATATATCTACATTTTTTTTCATTACCTACTGAAGGTAAAGGATAACATCCTGAGGAAACAGATAATAATAATGTCCTAGAATTGGAACCAAAAATTTCAATAAAATTATTCTGACGTTCAACTTGCACTGAGCACGGAAATGTGTTTATTATTTGTATACATTCACGTGTGTAACTGTTTGTTGGTGTTATTTAAGCTCGTTTGTAATGTTCTATATAAGCAATACTTGAGAACAATAGTAAAGGAACTGACAGAAAATCATTGATCAGTCCACTGCTGGACATAGGCCCCTCCCAAGCTGCACCACAAGGGTCAGACAGATCCACAGCACCCTGTCCTCAGCCTTCCGCATCCAGTCTGACCCAGACACTTTTTGAAGGTCATCGGTTGGAAGATTTTATATAATTCAAAATGGGTAGTATTTAAACTAGCGAAAATAAATTCAAATTAAAGTTGTCAAAAATACTTAATATGGGCTAAATGCTAAGTGGGCGAATACAAATGTTTTAAACAGCGACTTGAAAATAAAATATTGTGTTCCTAGTTGTTCAATACGATCAGTGTGATAATTCAAGGACTCGGATAAAAAAACGAAAACAAGCTTGTTAACCACTAGAATGTAGATATGGTAAAGTCGTAGTAGCCCCCTCGAGGGGTCCTATTTCTGTTTGCAGGGTTTAAAGTAACGTAACACGAAGGGGATGCCGGGGTCTTAGTTCGCGCACTTCGCCCGCTCAGACCCCGCCATCCCCTTCGAACCTAACCTGTCCCGAGTCGGGGTCACACGAGTCCCGAACTCGCTTCGCTCGCTCTTGCTTCCCATGTTTTTCTTGCCGCAATGACTGGATAAATAGTGACTTATAATAGTCGCCCATTAAATTTTTATTCGCCCGATTAATAATTTCCAAAAATCACAGACAACGTCTCACAAATAAGTACACAAAGATTTTAAAAGAGCGTTCACACATCACATTGACAAGCTCTGATTCTCTGAAATGCACATTGGATATAATCAAAATGTAAAGTGAACATTTCCGTATTTTTTTTTTTTGAGATTTTTCTACATGAAACGTTCGCTCTAGTCTTAATGAAGGTCGATCCAGCGTCGTTCAGCAGGCGCTTATGTCACTAGTCAGTTGTATTTCGACGGTGGTGGAATAACGTACATGACATTAAGATTTGTTGGATTTTGAACTTTCGGCGCTGAGCTGAACGTCGCACGGTCGCAAATCAAACATGCTCAGTGTCGCTTACGCCATTTCAAATGACCACCGCAGATTTAATATCAGTTATGGCATACATGAACTTGTATCAGTAAGATGTGATATAATTTTGTAATAATATAGGTTGTCATCACGTAATTTAAAGTGTAACTACAATGTGACATCACATGCAATTTGTTTTGTTTACGAGCGAGATTACAATTCCTGACAGTTACGGACGCGTGTGAATCGACCTCTCAAGTTATTTGTAAACCTAAGTTTTAGACGTTTTAGTTTTTAATAACGGACTGTGCACTGCCCACGAAGTTTGACTTCCTTTCTATAGTTTGGAACTACGTAAAATGATTGTGAAAAGTACTTAATTTTAGACTTAGACTTGATGTGATTAGTTTTGTGTTCGAATATGAAATCTGTATGGAGCACAGATACCGATGTATATTTTTTCATGAAACCGGATTAATGCGAGAGCGTTATCGTAGGAAGAAACGTACAATGGAACGATCTGAATTTTCACTAGTGAAATGTAAGTGATATGTTTGTTTGTATTATAAACAGATGCTGTAACAGCAATAAAAAATCAGACTTGCAACTTTGTTTTTCATTTGTCCTCATTTTCAAAATGCCAACGTGGAAGCGACAAGTACTCGACTATTTCTGGCTCGATCAACATTTCTAGTTGCTAACACTACTCGCAACGCTAATGCTTGGCGATGGAACAAGTGCCCTACCCTGTGAAGTTTAGATTAGCAATGAAACTAGCAGAAGTTTTGTAAGCAATTCTAACATTGTACAGGTAAACGATTGCGGTAAGCTCACCTTCGCAACTATAAGTGAGAATAAGGAATATGCAAGAAATACAAAACTCTTTTTACTTATTTATTAAAAATGCCTTGTATTGGCGCATAAAAACATTGTGGTACACTTGTTTAAGTTTTTTCGTGCTCGTGACCCATATATTGAACACGAAAGGCTGACGAATGATCCGTTAGCAATACAAGCGGATCCCGTACTTACAGCAGCCAATAAAACTGTCCCCTTATTCATAAACGCTACGATTCGGAAAGTCGTATATCTATCTTGCTCGCTTTCGTTATGCCAAACAAAAAAACATCGACATGAGACTTGTCGAATTGAATCGAAGCATTGTTAATACAGCGGGCCTGTGGACGGTGAGCTAGCTAGGGCTAGCTCGCCGTCCGTCCGTTTCATGACGACAGGCCGTGTCGACGGCGCGTTCGTGTTCCACGGGCGCCTCAAGGAGAGTCAGCAAAAGGAAGGGTCCGCAAGTGCCGATGCCTGCCGGGGCTGCGGGACTGTTCGAAAGAGATACCGTGCCCCCGGAACACAAAGGGCGATGAAGGAACATGGATGGGTTTTAGTCAGTAAAAGTCTAACACTCCCTCCTGCTCCGCCCAGAGCGGGAGGAGTCATTGGATGATTTCCCATCCGAAAAAAAAGGGGTCTGGTAAAGATTTTAACCCTTTTTTTTACGTGTGTACTCTCCCCTGTTCCCTATTCTTGTGATCATAGTTTCGATAAAGTTTCTGGGGCCATGTTAGATACAGAAAAACACCAAAGAATATTGTTTGTTATGTTTATTTTCGCATATTGAATGTACTCATTCATGAATATCTGTATTATCTGTTGTTTTTGTATTTGTTTATTATATCTGTATTTGTGTGTGTTGTGTAAACTTCTGAGTTTAAAAAAAATCTCTCATACCCTTAAAGGTAACAGAACTGCAAAGATGTGCAAAATGAGATCTATTTGAACATTGAGAGTGTTCTCTATCCTAAGTTGCCTGGGACTTACCAGGCGCGGGGCAGTATCATGCAGGCTCAATGCCGTAACTACCCCATAATGTCACAGAATGATAGCTGCTTCAGTACTGCCAGTTTTGCTTAAAAAAAAAAACATTCCAGTTTGAGAATAAAGAAATAAATAAAAATTAAAGACAATTGCTTCCTATCTGGATTTGTGGAGGTGTTCTTCTAGGGTTGACTAGGTTTATTGAATTTATTATTTAAATTTATTGAATTGCCTTAAAACTATATTGATATGAAGTTTATCCAACACATTATCAATTTTGTAGGTAGGTACTTAAAATGTAGAAATTGAGCTCAATGATTTTCATCTAATCCTGATAGCCTGGCTTCACTGACAAGGCTTTGTATCTCAAGTTGCACCCTTAAAGCTTTCTGCAAATCCATCTTCCTAAGCTGTGATGCAATATACTTGCCATAGATATCAAATTCATCCTCTTTTGAGGTGTTTTCTGTAGTTGAGTCTATTCTCTCCAAGAAGGTTCTATCAGAACAATCTGTACTAGGTCTACGGTGTTTAATTTTCTTCTTTTTATTTAGGTATCTGCTTTCATTTATATTGGGTACTTCTCGGGGCTCTGTTTTTAGAATTAAAGTGTATTCCTCCTCATCGGGGAACGGGTCTAGGGTCTCTTCATCCATGTTGTCTTCAGTTGAGAGCCATATTTTCTGATTTGCTTCATCTATTGAATCTTGATGCTGTAAACAAGTAAATACATTCTAATACATAATTTAAAACATTGATAAACAGAGGTGGCTCTGTAATGGAGGCAGGAATCTTGCAAGTTGTGATTCGATTTAAGGCCAGGCTTGAACCCAAGTCTGAGTGACGAAATCAGATCAAATGAGTTTGGCACCTTCAGAATTGGGAGCACTGAAGCAATTTCTCCATTTAAAAAGTAAATACTAGAGCACTTACGTCGAATGCAGTTGAATCTTCAACGGTTTTCTTTAGTCCACCGAAACGTTTATGCCACTCTGCGAACCATTTCATGTTCGGTTTATAAGACCACTCGGGACCGGACCGCTGCTTTATTTTAGTGATTTCTTGCATATATGTCGATCTTAGATTCTTTATTTTTATCTTAAGTTCAGTTTCATTAAGTAATATACCCGTTGTTTCGTTTAGTTCAACAATAATTTCCCTGTACGCTTTCAACCTTTTACTTTTTAACCTGTAGGACGTATGCTCAGGGTTCCACAAATGTTCATGACTTAAATATATTTTTACGAATTGATACGTTTCATTCTCACTCCACCTCATTTTAATTATTTAATAATTTATTGAGATAATGTTTATTGAACTGTTACACAACCAAAACAACTGCTGGAGATTGATTTCGACCAATTTCGACTCGACAACAACCGTCAGTGACAAGTTGACAACAACAAACAAAAACAACTGTCATTATGTCAGTGTCAGTGAGAGAAAATCGGTACCTACCAAGGAAAGGAATTTATATACTAACTGGAATGAGTACGAACAAAATGATAAAAAAAAAAAACTATCTTCTAAGTGAAATAATCCGCTTTAAATATGGTAAAATTGTGTTGTGTGAAGGGGTATAGTAGTAAAATCAAATCAAATCAAATCATCTTTATTTGTGAACACAGGTATTGAAATAAAGGTCTTATTCATACATTTTAGTTGAGCTCTATGTCCTACCAATGAAATTGGTGTACAAATATTGTTTTTTTTTTTTAATAATAAGTCTAGATTTATACAATACGAAGTTAGGTTTGAGTAAATAATGAGAATTCAATATATTAATCATTAATGAATCAATTATAATTTATTTTTCATGCATGTCAACGGTAAATTATTTAAATGTCAAATTTTGTAATATTGTAAATAATGTCAATTAAATGTACCTATTACTAATAAATAAATTAAAGATAAATTATGATAAAGGACTGGTAATGTCATATTTTATCATTTAAAAATTCTTCGATAGAGTAATACGTCTTATCTATTAGAAATGAATGCAATTTACTTTTGAATTTTGCGGACATTAGCTTCACTCCTTATACATTTTGGTAATTTATTATAGACCTTTGGAGCCATTACAAAAATAAGTAATATGTAAATAAGTAAGGGTATGGTGGATGTTGAATTTCGTTTTTCAAGGAAGTTTTTTAACTTTGGTTGTTTATTACGACTAGGGTTACCAATGTTTTAGATTGACAAACGGGAAATATCCAAATAGATTAAGTTCGAAGTTTCGAACATCGTTGTCGTACATAGTAATCAAAAATATATTTTATAAATTAGAAACATCGGACATCGCACATGGTGTCGGTAGTACTTATTTTGCTTTTTAAATACAAATATTGATGAAAACAAAAGAGTCCGCCGCACCGTGCCGTGCCATGCCGGTCCTAAGGATTTTTCCATGCTTCTCCAGCAAAAGAATCCATTTGGCGAGCTGCGAGTGAAAATGAATGGTTTCGGAATATAAAATAAATATTGGCGAATGTTACTAAAACATTATAGGTAAACAGTCATAGCATGGATATGCGATTTTCTATGTCTGAAAAAATATACATATAATACTAACGGAGTCCTCGAATCCCCGAATACAAAAGTCGTGTGGATAGACAGGTTGCAAAATTGATAATTTGCAAATGGACGGTACAGACATACATTTAAGTTAACATAAAAAGTTAATGACATCCACTCTTGAAGCTATTTCGCGAATGCTATTGAGTTGCAGGTCATCATCATTAAATAATAAAATAAGAGCTACTCTGTAACTGTCTCAAGAGTTAGTATGATTATTGGGCACCCTATTAGAAAGAGACAACATCCACTCTTGAAGCTTTCTCGTTTGGAACGTTTTTGGGATGCCCGTACTCATTCCAGTTAGTATATAAGTTTCTTGGTACCTACCTAAAAACCGATTAGGTATTGCGAAACATGGAACGCGATTTTTGGCAGCCGGAAGTGAAGAAATCGGATGTTTTTTTTAATAAAAAGAAAGATTCATGACCATGGATACATGTCCTTCAGTCGTAATCAGTTGTAAAGATCAGTCCAGATCAGTCGAAAATCGGGTGTAAAGAGTTTGTGTTGCAATGGTAGTAAATAAAATAGAAAAAATCAAAAAGAGGTCCTGACTAAAAGTGCCAAAGTAACATACAAATAATTTCAACGATGATGCATGTTTGGCAGTCAGAAAATTAAAACTTTCAATTGAAAAATTGTAAATATTAATATTGGTAGGACTGTATATTCTGTACATAAATCCTGTGCAGTCTTATGCTGACCGCTGCCAAGCTTCTCCTTCCTAACTATGTTGGAATCGGATCCCAATCTAACCGGATGTAGTTGTAAGTACCTACTGGTATTTTATTTATTGAATGCACAATGTACAACCAATTTTAGACGATAAGCGAGTACATGACCCTGCTAGGGCGCAGCAAGATAACTCAAAACTAATATTACAGAGTATCTATCTAGATTTTTCCAATATCAATAGATCAAAGAACTTTTACATTTAAACATTATATTAATTAGTTTTTTAGCTAACATTTCATTTTATTTATGTACCTAATAACAATTATGTCTGAATGTGTTAAAGTTTAAATTAATTAAATAAAATTAGTTAAATACTAATAAACGTAGCATGAGCTCTAAGGTTCCGTCGTTCGACTAGTCCACACTTATCCCGGGCTCCCGGGCAGCGAGTGTACGTACCCTTGAAGTGGTGCATTTATTTACAGATAATTTGGTGGTTTTATTCTAAACCCTAACTAGTGTTCATATTGAACACCAATAAACAAAAAACAACTTGATTATTGATAAATAGAAAAAAATATACCATCATTAAGTCAAATCAAATTAATAAAATCACAAATAATGGTAACAAAATAAAAATATAAAAAAAAAAACCATTCAAAGAAATAAAAACTTGAGGTGTCAAGGGACACCCGGATGGAACGAAGTAGTATATCAGATATATTCGCGTTTTTTTTTAATAAAAAAATAAAAATAAAAAAAAATCTGGCGAAAATATCTACTAATCGAATATCTATCTATTAATCGAATATCTGGCTTGCTTTCTATAAGAGAGAGAGAGAGAGAGAGAGATAGACAGAGAAACATGCGCACGCCGCACGGCTTACAAGAGCAAAAAGTGTTTTTACAACTTTTCGTCTTAATTTTTTCCGTCGAACGAAGGACGAACGAAGTTCCTTATCGCGCGAAAGGTAGCCCCCTTTCGCAACGCGCGCTAAGGAACTTCGTTCCAAAAACATGGCGATATTCGAACGGGTCATTCGAACTGACAACACCGCACGCTATTATCTTGTGCTCGTCTGTCACTCATAAGTCATATGCAACGCACTACTTGTCTCGTTTGTAGGTGTCAAAGCGGCGACGTGTCGACGGCGAAGTGATTTTTGAGTAAAATAAAATTTATGATTTTCCATTTTAAATAGACTAAAGAGTACTAACAAATGAAAAGACACGTCCTTCTAGATTTTTACAGCTGGCCTAGTACAAGTATTGCACTTTCTGAACACACAATTTGCCTTATTTGTTTATTTTCATACACCAAACCCGGACTGAGGTCTCACACAAGCTGTCAGCTTGTGTTTGCATTTGCCACGCTGACGTCGGTAAAACGTATCTACTTCAGTATTTTATATGACATCATTGCATTCGAACATTTAAAATGTCGTACCAGAACTACATGGAATGTCAAAATTCAAATTTTACATGGAGTGACTAAATAACTGACATGGGGTAATGGTACATTTTAAATAAAATGCATGCAGAAAATGTTAAAAATTATTTATTATATCTTTGGTTTATACTTTGCACTTTGGAAACTTGTTACACTATTTTGATATTGCACATTAAAATTATTTACTTAAAATAAATAATATAGGTACCTACATAATAAAAAAAACCTAAAAAAAACTATACAACACAGAAGTAATTGTTTTAAAATACTTGCATACTAGCTGTCGCCCGCGGTTTTGCTAGCGTTGTGGTCAAAAATTATCCCACAGGAATATTTTAAATCGCTTATGACACTCAAAGATGACATAGCATAGATATTGAAATAATTTTCGGATTCGGAAGAGTAGTTCTGAAGATTATCCCCTACTTTGTTTGACGTAGGGGATAATTTTTATCTTTACCTCTCTATAAAATTAGTATGTTTATTATAGTCTAGTGTGGCTAAAATACAGTTTTATCACAATATTATTGACAAGGGCTATACAAAATAATCCACCATTCAGGTAGATGGCCAAATCACACAAGTGATTACTATTTCAATCACTGGAAACAATATCAGAGATCCTTGCTTCACTGACCAGATTCTGTATTTCTAACTGAATCCTCAATGCTTTATGGAGGTCCATTTTCCTCAGTTGTGAAGCAATATATTTACCATAGATATCAAACTCGTCCTCTTTAATACATTGAGAACTTGAATCAGTTGAATAATTTCTTGCGGTACCCCGGTGCTTATGTTTTTTCTTTTTAATTTTTTTGTAATAAACCGGTGAAGATTTTCTTTCAATCTTTACTTTTGAGGTTTGTTCATCAAGTTTTGCAGAATCATATTCGTCATCTGTTTGTGGCACTAATGGATCAGGGTTTGTTTCATCCATGTTGGCATTCTGCAACTCTTGGTGCACCCAGATTTGGCAAGAAGAGTCTACATCTTGAGTTTCTTGAGACTGAAATAATGTTTTTTTAGTTATTGAAAACAATATTAATCATTAGTAAATACATTCAAATGTCAATGAGGAAATGAGGATTGAGGAGTGCTTTGGAGGGTGTGATTTGAGTAACCATGAGTAAATACATTCAAATATTAATAATAACACTACTTAAATAAGAAGACCCATGAATGCAACCTTATTAGGTTTAAATAGAGAGAACACACTTTGTTTACTATAATTTAGCAACAATACATTTTTCTTTATACTTTTAAGGTAATTTATTAACATAATATTAAAAGGCTAATACTTACAGTGTTATACGAGCTTGAATGGCGATTACTGGGTATATGTTTCAAACAGCGATCCATTTCGTGGAACCATACGAGTGACGGTTCGTAAATAGCGTTAGGGCTCGACTTCTGCAATATTTTGTGCACTTGTTGTACGTAAGTGGTCCTAAGGTTCTTTATCTTCATTTTTACTTCGGGAACACTCAGGGATTTCATCGTAGAGCCCTTGAATTCTACACTTATATCGGAATAGGCCTGTTCTCTCTGATACCGAAGTTTGTACCCTGGATGTGAAGGATTCCAGAGACACTCATGCTTTATATATATTTTAACAAACTCCAATGTCACTGTTTCACTCCACCTCATTGTCACAAGAGTTTAAATTATCAATTAAATATGGAAAAACATTAGTGTTTTTCACGATAACTTCTGTCCACCCATTTTGACATAAAGTAAACATCACATGATGACATCAAAATCAAATCGACTGACAGTGACAGACTAGTTTGACTTGACATTATAGGGAACGTGCAGGAACTATAGGTCACAGCACTAAATCGACAAAAGAGACACTATGCGGACAGTAAAGGAAACTTTTCCTGCTGTCATCGTGCTTTCAAATAATAGACAAAATTATCTCTTCAATAAATATTATTTTTGAATATGTTAAAAGGTATAAAATATGGGTTCCGGTCTATCAATAATGATCGTCAGCGTAATATAAATGTTTAATAATATGAATTTTATATCTTTCGTCTACTTTCTCCGATGAAAATTGTGGTGCATGAAGAAATTGTGGCTTCACAGCTTTTTTATTTTCAACACATGTTTTTTTTAATGGAAGGGTACTTATTAGTTACATAAAACTGAAACTGTTTACTTTAGTGCTTGACTGGTCATAATGATGGAATTTTGAAGTACTACTATACTTTTATTTGCTTGAGTTGAGTGCTCTGTCGACTCTACAAAACTGAAGCAGTGTAAAAAAACAATAAAAATGAATTATTAATTGAATAATTATCCTTTAATCGTGATTTTGTTTCTACTCGCGTCCCTTACTTCTAGGTCAATGATTGCTTCAGCCAGTCTTGAGGTAGAACCTCTGTGGGTGATCGATGTATTGCAGAAGAGGCGTCCTTGTCGATAGGGAAAACTGTTTGGTATTGACTTGATCGGTATGGTCAAATTGGGGTAAAGATGTGGGCCCTGAAAGAGTAAATAGTGTCATATTAGTGTCGAACCAGTATCTAATAAGGTTCTGAAACGTTAATTGCACCAATTAAGTTGGGTCTTTGACATAATAGAGATTATTAGGGAAGAAGAATACATGCTGCGTCGAACCCAGTAAATTGGGATAAGGGCAAGAGAAGAGAATGATGAACATTTTTACAAACTAGCTTGCATAGAATTTAGATTCTTACCGGTGAAAAGGGACAGCCCTTATTTCCAACCGCTTTTTTCAACGTGTCTCCAAACAAAGTGCTGGTGTCAACGAAATCACACATCTTGGCATGTAGCTCCACGTAGGTGCGATAATATCTGTTGCCTTGATACTCGAAGAAGTAAAAGTCTATCTGTAACATAAATCCTACGTTGATACAAGGATCTGGAAGGCGCTGTTTGTAAACATTTGTGAACTGGTACTTTACAGGTGCTCCCACACTTAAGGTAACAACAAATAATAAATATTAATTAAAGGGGGCTCCCCTACTACGATAGCACGAAACCCTTCATGCGCTAGTCCAACTCGCACTTGGCCGTTTTTTTGACATTAGTTCGGCTACAGGTGGATGCTCCAGAGTCGCCCGCGAAATTCAAATTTTCTTACGTTTTTTGCAATTTGCAGACCTGTCCTAAGTTGTATGTTGATTAAATTATGATTCGCGGCTGTAAGACGTATGTTGTTACAGAAATATAATCATCACAATCATCAATACAACCCTCCAAGTTCATGAAAGTCGATTAAACATGGATACAATATTTGCATTTCGCCTTGGATTTGTTGATTTCTTTATAGTTGTTCGTTCATGCAGAAACAGAAATACAAGAATTAGGTTACGTTACGAGTTAGTCGTTTGCAATGCAAAGTTTTTATTTTATTGAAATCATGACCGCACATGGGGTCGGCACAACACGTTTTGCGAGAGTTTTATCATTTTAGTGATAGTATCAATAGTAACTGTCTACGATTAATAAGTAACACTAAAATAATAGTATACTAGGCAACTAGTGAATAAAGGACGGATTTAAAGCGAGGGCCGTAGATGAGTCACGAGCAAGTGAAGGATTCTAATGATTGAATCACGAGCGCAGCGAGTGATTCAACTGTTAGAATCCTGAACGACGCGAGTGATTCATGGCCCTCGATATAAATTCGTACTTTATTCAGGAGTTGCATTACTTTATATCATGACTACGAGAAAAGACATAATTTAAGCGAAAATAGAAATTTAATCAAGAAATAAGAATTGTTACATTAATTGAAATGGACATTAAAATTAGAGCAATGACTCAAATTAAGCGTAATTTTCTTTTTTCTATAAAGGCAGCAAAGAACACAAAACAGTTTTTAATCTAATGCCAAACTCCTTGTCGCAAATATCGACCAATCAAATCTCGAGAATTTATTTGCACCAAAGAGTTTTGAATTTCGAATCTTAGCGCAAGGAGTTTGTGTAAGCATTGGAGTAGAGACCGGATATATTTTTGTGTTCCAAATTCAAACACCAAAATAGTGAATAAAACAAAACAGTGAATAAAAGGCCTTTTTATTCACTGTTTTGCGTGAATAAAATAAGCTTTTTAGAGTAGGTATGGTATATAAATAATTTGTAATAAAACCTTTAATTAATTACTGGCAGGCCGTAAAACCATCGGCAGAATGCATAGAAATAATTGACAGTGGCATTGCGTCGAGATCGAGTCTCGAGAAGTCGAGAATGCCTTGTATTGTATGCCTGTACCTGGCCTGCCTTGCTCAAGTTCTTGACGAAATGGCAACACAAAAATCAGCCATTTTATTTTTCCGCAAATGGGTGGGAATTCGAAAAAAGTTTAAATAATGGTAGATACCAGACTCTATTAATATTATTTTACTTATTATTTAGTATCCTATCGGGTCATTACAACCAGACAATTAATTACAGGAAGTGTAAAGTGGTATTTTTCTGTAAATTAAGATTCATGATTTCTTCGCCATAGTTCATAAAGTTTTCTTTTCAGAAGTTTTGACAAGTTCAAATGTATTCGTTTTGCAAATTATTTCGTTGCAACTTTGGTTTCATGGGAAAGTGAAAGAAAGAGCTTATTATAACTGATTCTTATGTATAGGTCCTATACCTAAGCATTTTCATGGATTAGAATTTCAACAAGATTTGAAGACAAGCGTGAGTATTCCCTAATTTTCTTTGTATAAAATTAAATAATAAAAGTGTCTTAGTTTATTTTCTTGTAAAATGCACTCTGCATAATATATTGGTAATGAAGTAATATGCTAGGTAGGTATGTAATGTACTTATATTAAACTGGAAGTGGTATTAACCACCAATTTCTCTATAGCGGCCACGGAATTTGGATTTGTGCATAGTTAATGGCAATAGGCTCGCCCCCTATTACATGGGACTTAAACATAACTGGTGAAATGTGGGTGTACTATTAGGTACACCTCTGCCTAGCTCTGGGGATTACCTACAGGCGTGATATAATGTTATAAGTAAATAGGCCTTGTTACCTACTTTTGTTCCGTTTCCACAAACAAAGTGTCACAACAGTTTTGTAGGGTAAATATAATTATTGTAAACTGTTAATAAATCAAGCAGAAGAAAGTGGGGTTGGTGTACTTGGAGTGTAGCCTTAGGGGCGCTACGAAAAATTTACCCAAAAAAGTGTTATTTTTCGCAGATCGTTTATTTTCTCGGTTCTATCGCTTATATAAGGCTAAAAGTGTCTTGGTGTTTTTTGTCTCCGACTAACCGTTTCTCGTAAAAACGATGTCGAAGGGATCCATAGGTTAGGTTAGTTTAGAACTGTGACCAACTACGCACGAGCCGAGCGAGCGTAGCGAGTGGTGCCGCGGTAGCGGCCGGCGAGCGCTACCTCGAAATTGGTCGCGCAATTTCTTCTTACGAAAAGTCTTTTTTTCATAGTGCCCATAAGACGATTCACTGACCGAAAGTGGAGGCCTATTACACCTGGTATTGGTGATACCGGACTGAAATGATTATGATGATTAACTGCCTATCTATCCTCCAAGGTGCAGTTACTGGGTAAAAGTGTGTACCCGGTTGATGGCAATAGGGTCACCCCTATTACATGAGACTTCAACATAACTGGCAAAATGTAGGTGTACGATTAGGTAGGTACACCTCTGCCTAACCCTTCGGGAATTACAGGCGTGCTGTAGGTAATGTTACGATGTTAGATTATGTGTGAGAACTGACTCCTTGATCAAAATGTGATAATGTGGGTGATGACCACAAAAGGTGTCTTTTTGGGCGCTGTAATTCTAAAATAAAATACCAAAATTAATAATCATCATCATCATCAGCCTATTAATGTTCCCACTGCTGGGACACAGGCCTCCACTCATGAGGGGGAATGGGCTATAATCCACCACGCGGGCCCAGTGCGGATTGGTAGATGTCACATGTCTTCGAATTTTTTTTTTTTTTTTGGTTCTAGGAAATGCCGGTTTCCTCACGATGTTTTCCTTCACCGTTTTGAGAGCAGCGCTGATGAAAATAAATTACACAAAGTAATGCGCCTGCCTGGGTTCGAACCCATGACTTACTGTTCGTAAGTCGGGGCCGCAACCACTGGGCCACCGCTGCTCTCAAAGTAATAATAAATCTGATTAATCTAATTTTGTAATAATTTAAAAATCATAAAGCATTAAAACAAAATATTATCTAGTTACAAAAAGTGAGATCCGGTTGGGGATCGAACTCGCGAACCACCATTATAATTTTTGGAAATATAACAGCATTAAAATAAAAAAAAAAAAACAAAATAATCACAAAAACTAAAAAAAATGAGTACTGACTGCGATTCGAACCCGAGATCCCTGGTTTACAAGGAGGTCATTAAACCGACGGGCTACTTGCTCCGGTGTCAATTTGTCCAAAATAGCTGTTCTATTCTAAAGCTTGTTATGACCGCCGCGTCGCATGCTGCGTTCAACGCGGCGGGCATCGCGGTGGGCAACGCGGTGGGCACCGCTGTCTTCGTAAACAATATCATACATTGTCATGTGTCTAGGCGGTGTACGTTACCCCAGCAGGAAAGTGTCTCCTAGAGTTATATGAGTGGAACGTAAATTGTGTGCCCTAACTGCTGTAAATGTGCCCCCACATAAAAAATGTGTGCCCCCTGTCGTTTTCGAAAAAAACGGAAAAAACGATTCCTGCTGGGGTAACGTTTTTCTAGCAGGAAAATTTTAAACGAATGATCGGAGAGAGAAACATTGTGCATGGCCTTGTAGCTAGTAGTGCCAAAGTGTGCCCCAAAAATAAATTGTGTGCCCCTTCAGGTTTTCGAGATATTGCATTTCCTGCTGGGGTAACGTTTTGCAGAATCGTACATCTCTAAAACCATTGCATGTGCCCCTGTAGAATAAACATACACGTGTAGCTCTTCATGTGTGCCCCTCAGTGCCCCAATTAGATTTAAGAAAATATTTATAATTTCCAAGTTATCACGGTTTTATGAAAACTCGAAAAAACATCACAGCGCCTAAATGAGACAAGGTATAAGCTCGCTGAAAACTGTATTGGGTCCGCCTTGACGCTACTAATAACCATACAAAGTTTCAAAACTGGGCATGCATGCATTTTTGAATTATCTTGATAAAACTCAAAAAGATGGTGTCATAACTTTGACGCTAAAAATACAAGGAACCCGCTCGATCCCAGATGTGTAGGTGTTAAGGAACTAGTGTGCCCTTAGTCAAAAATATATGGTGAAAATATTCAGCTTGGAATGTTTCGCATTAAGTAAATATTAACAAAAAACCAAACATGTAAACCACGGCTGGTTATCCGACCAAATTCGAATGACTACTAAAAAGCGACGGATTCATACATATCGATGACCTTCTTTAGTGGACGTATTATACCTAAGCTGTTGTCCGTACAGTCGCGTTCAAAAGTTTTGGGGGCTAATTAAAAATATGTTAAATGCACCTTGTGACCATATTAAATGAAACAGCTTGTTGTTTGTTATTTTTAATCCCTTAATCTTAATTCATAAAGTAATAGCTGCCATAGAACATTCTGTGACAATCAAGTATTTAGCTATTTCGGCTAAAAAGATACAGCCCTATGATATGTTGACGGATTGTGGTCGAGTTTTGGAGTCTTGTGAATTCTTGTCATGATTTTTTTTTTTACATTGTAACTAGAAGTTATTAAGGGATCATATGCCATCAACGTAGCACAAGAAGACCAAATACGTATGATACAAAAAAAAAACAAATGACTAAATCGATTTTGATGAAATTTCTATTGGATCAATCGGAAAGTATGTATATACTTTCAGATGAAAACAAAACAAACATGAATTAGAACATTTTTGTTTACAAATAAATATATAAAGTAATGAAAAAAAATCCAAGTACTTGTTAAGTGTACTTATGTACTTTGAAATAAGTCAAAACAATGCCAATACTTACCACCACAGATCGTGCCATCATTGTAACTAATGTACTGTAATTGTAATCAATGAAGTAACGCGTACCAGATTTTTAGGTGTAATAATAGATAAAGACATTAACTGGAAAGAGCACTTAGACAATGTTAGCACTAAAATTAATAAATTTGTTTATGCATTAAAACAACTCAAAAATTTAACTAATATAAAAACTGCTGTAATGACATACCACGCGTACGTCGAATCGTTGTTACGTTATGGACTAATAATGTGGGGTAACAGCACTGACTTCCAAAGAGCATTCATCGCTCAAAAAAAGTGCATGAGAGCAATTTGTGGACTTAAGCCCGACGACTCGTGTCGACCAATATTTAAAAAACTTGGTTTGTTACCGTTACCGTCGCTTTATATTTACGAAATATGTGTGTTTGTTATGAAAAATAAGCAACTATTTAAGACTGCAAATGATGTCAATCCTCGGAACCGACGAGATCCATATAAACTGGTGTTAAATGATTTGCCTAGACTGTCTAAATACAATAGTAATTGCTTGGCAATGTGTGTGTGCATTTATAATAAAATACCAAGGCATTTCAAAGCTTTAAATACAAAATTATTTAAAATTAAATTCCATAAGTGGTTACACGAGTGTAGTTTTTATAGTATAAAAGAATTTATAGATAAAAAATGTTGATGTTTTTACGATTGTTGTTGCTCAACTAGTGTTTAAAAAATTTGCACGCTATGTTTTATCCTAGCTAAACATGCTTGTGCCTCAATTTGTATTTAACACCCTTGTATACCATGTTTTACGCAAATAAATATTCTATTCTATTCTATTCTATTCTAACTATTTTTACAAAATTCACCACCCATATAACCACATCATTGTTATACATGCTTAACCTTTTGACCGCCACGTCAAAACCGAAAAAGCGTGCCCACGGCGCCAAGATATGAATTTATCCTATAATACCTACAAAATACTAGTGAGTTCGAAATTATATCGATAAAGCACTAACTATTTATTTTTTAACCTAGAGTATGATTTTAAAAAAAGGTCTATACCGGAACAATATAATACAGGAGTTTTATTTCATTCCGCTTTGTCCTTTAAGACAGAAATAATAATGATATGTGTCACAGTTTCGGCGTTAAATCCACAATTCAAAACAACAATCGATAAAACCAAGTCAATACTATCACAGCACTATATTCAATCATGACGTACTTTCTTGTCACCTTATGATGACAGTGGCGTAGCTGGCACGGCTTTTTTAATTTGCTCGCCTCTGCGCTAGAGGTGCGCAACCGATATTTATAAATAATATCGAAATAATAATAAGTATTTTGTTTTAATGGTTGGTCATGGTCTCATTATACTAAACGCAAAAATATTGATCTACGCACACACTTTGCATTTTTGGCACATTAAACAAATGACAGACCGTTTTTGCACATATTTTGCATCGCTGACTTTTGCCGGTTAGTATTCTAACAGGAAAATGCTCTAAGGCATCATTATATAATTAAATAAAAAAGTAAGTTAAACGAGCTGTGGTACTTTGGTCGTAAATATACGACCCTGACTAAATCGTCATGGACCCGATATTCCAACCCAATATTTGTCGGATTATATCCGACGTAAGCGGTTAAATAAAAGGTTAATAATGGATGACCGCATCCATTATTAATAATATTTAATAACAGTAAAGAAACTACTCTATTTAAAAAAAAAACCGCGTTTGACGTCATGGGTATGTCAAACATAGACGACTGTGGCGTCCCTGGCACAGACAATACAACAGTGTGATAGAGATGGGCATTACGGTCATTACAATTAATTGATAATCGACTCGACTGTTATAGAGCGCATAGCTCAGTTTTATAAAATTTTCTTGATTTCTCAAACATAAAAGTTCAATAGCAAATGTTTTATTTATTTACTATGACAGAATTCAGAGTAAATTAAATATAACGTAGGTTGCCGTCGAGGTCGATATTCTTGTTATATTGACTGCTACCTACATCACTACGTGTCCTGTTATGGTGACTGTGGCGTCGAGGGCACTATGTTTTTCGAACTTTATGACTGGTTTTATTTTTTGTCATATTACATTATTAAAGATGAAATCTAACGAAAGCAATTCACTTCAAATAAATTAAGAAGAGTCAAGGTACTTAATTAAAAAGGAAACTAAACAAAACAAGGCTGTTTTATGACATTTATTTACGTTTAAAATTCTGTCACGCAGTCGCGACCGTGGCGTGCTAGGCACATTTTGGTTTGTCGTCTATACACGACTGTGGCGGTCAAAAGGTTAATTATTACGCCACTTACAACCAACTTAAAAAAAAAGTAAACATGCAACAGTGTCCTTGGCGTCATAACTGCAAATGTTTACCAATACCAAGTAATAATCCAGACGCACTTCCCTAGTCAAAAACACTTCGTATTATTCATCTATAGAGCGACGTTTAGGTAGGTACCTGTCTCTGTCCCACTAATACCGTTTGCATACTAGCTGTCTCACTTTCTCCAAACTAGACAAAGCGATTCCTTGCAACACGACGTCAGCGGATGGAGCGCAGCTAGAGATATGCAGCGTTGGGGAGGCGAAAAAGGGAATCTTCTATTAAGGTGGATGCTCCATGGTAGCCCGTGCAGGAATGAATTTGACCTTGAAAAAGTCATTCCTGCACCTTTCTAAGAAAATTTGAATTTCGCGGGCTACCCTGGAGCATCCACCTTAATGATGAAAAACTTAATGTTAATTTATCTGACCTACGGCTTATCAATAAATATATAAATACTTCTTTTACTGTTGTGTTGTTTTTTTTATTTATATACAAAAAAGAGCTACCTCTTTTTCGTAGTAGGTATTCATCACACATTTCATGAACTATATTTTTTTTAAAACATCCCCCAATCAAATTTTGGGTAAAAGACCTGGCAAATATCTGGATATATGTCTTTCGTTCACACATAAATTACTAGATGTATTTTAATGAAATTTTGAATGTAGAAGATAGCTTACCTTTGAATATCACATAGACTACTATTTATAATGTACTTAATCATGTGAAAAATCACAGAAAAAGCTAGTAGAATATTATCCAATAACAACTTTATTTTATTACATATTACTTTTCTACTTCAGTGTACTCAGGCACAACACGTGTGAATTGGTTAGTGCGTAAATTAAAGAAGGTCATCGATATAGATGAATACGTCGCTTTTTAGTGGTCATTCGAATTTGGTCGGATAACCAGCCGTTGTTTACATGTTTGGTTTTTTGTTAATATTTACTTAATGCGAAACATTCTAAGCTGAATATTTTCACCATATATTTTTGACTAAGGGCACACTATTTCCTTAACACCTACACATCTGGGATCGAGCTGGTTCCTTGTATTTTTAGCGTCAAAGTTATGACACCATCTTTTTGAGTTTTATCAAGATAATTCAAAAACGCATGCATGCCCAGTTTTAAAACTTTGTATGGTTATTAGTAGCGTCAAGGCGGACCCAATACAGTTTTCAGCGAGCTTATACCTTGTCTCATTTAGGCGCTGTGATGTTTTTTCGAGTTTTCATAAAACCGTGATAACTTGGAAATTATAAATATTTTCTTAAATCTAATTGGGGCACTGAGAGGCACACATGAAGAGCTACACGTGTATGTTTATTCTACAGGGGCACATGCAATGGTTTTAGAGATATACGATTCTGCAAAACGTTACCCCAGCAGGAAATGCAATATCTCAAAAACCTGAAGGGGCACACAATTTATTTTTGGGGGCACACTTTGGCACTGCTATAAGCTACAAGGCCATACACAATGTTTCTCTCTCCGATCAATCGTTTAAAATTTTCCTGCTAGAAAAACGTTACCCCAGCAGGAATCGTTTTTTCCGTTTTTTTCGAAAACGACAGGGGGCACACATTTTTTATGTGGTGGCACATTTACAGCAGTTAGGGCACACAATTTACGTTCCACTCATATAACTCTAGGAGACACTTTCCTGCTGGGGTAACGTACACGTCTAGGCGTGTGATATCGCGGGCCGCTGCACGCGCCCCCTCTCGTTAACGGGAAAATCGCGCCGCGTCTCCATAATGAGCCGCTGGCGGTTTACTTTGCTAGCAGCTGGTCTAAAATAGCCGTTCCAATGCATGTCATGACTGAAACGGTAAGCAGTTGAAGAATGCTTATTTAATGCACAATAACTCATCCCCCTAAGCACTTAGGGGGATATTATGTAGCCTTTGTTCTTTCCCAGTAAACTAACTATCTCATTGCCAAATTTTATCGATATCCGTGCCACCGTTTGAACTGAGACAACCTGTACAGTAGTGATCGGTGTAATAGTGAAACTGAAATATCTCGTATAGCGGTGATCGGTGTAATAGTGAAACTAAAACATCCCGTTTAGCGGTGATCACTGCAATAGTGAAACTGAAACATGCCGTGTAGCGGTGATCGGTGCAATAGTAAAACTGAAACATGCCGTGAGGCGGTGATCGGTGTAACAGTGAAACTAAAACATCCCGTTTAGCGGTGATCAGTGCGATAGTGAAACTGAAACATGCCGTGAAGCGGTGATCAGTATGATAGTGACACTGAAACATTCCGTATAGCGGTGATCAGTGTAATAGTGAATCTGAAACATTCCGTATAGCGGTGATCAGTGTAGTTAGACTATGAAACTGAAACTTCCCGTACCACGGTGATCAGTGTAACTATCAAACTGAAACATCCCGTATAGCGGTGATCAGTGTAACTATCAAACTGAGACATCCCGTACCGCGGTGATCAGTGTAACTATCCAAGTGAGACATCCCGTACCGCTGTGATCAGTGTTACTTTCAAACTGAGACATGCCGTATAGCGTTGATTAGTGAAACTAACAAACTAAGATATCCCGTATAGCGGTGATCAGTGTAACTATCAAACTGAGACATCCCGTATAGCGGTGATCAGTGTAACTATCAAGCTGAAAAATCCCGTATAGCGGTGATTAGTGTAACTATAAAACTGAGACATCCCGTATAATAATTTTATATTACCGTTTCTTACCTGAACGGATTTCGATAAAATTTGGCAAGGAGATAGATTGCGTCCTGAGGAAGGATAAAGGCTACATATTATTATTATCTCGCTACTTTCTTAGGAAGAAGATGAAAATTAGCGCATTGTATACGCATTCTGCAACTGTTAACCGTTTTAGTCATGACATGCATTATAACGGCTACTTTAGACCATCTGTTAGCGAAGTGAACAGCCGGCACGGCGGTTACACGACCACCGACCACGGTTCGCAGGTTCGAACCCTAACAAGTCTTCACTTTTTTGACGTTTGTGACGATTTTGATTTTTTTATGCTGTAAGATTACCTACTAAATATTTTGCAATTGTTTGTACATTATCTATACTGTATATAATAAAATCGTTGAGACCAAAAAATCTGTACATTGAAGATTTAAAAAAAAAACCGACCAGGGTCTTGTTTACCGGACTTAAAATAAGTAACTGAACATTTTAAAAATATTTTTAAAATTTGGTTTGTTTGTTTGACCGCGCATCACGTGAAAACTACTGAACCGATATTGTTGAAATGTTCACAAATCTATTTAAATACATTCAGAATAACATTTAGGCTATAGAAATTTTGGATTTTTATGGAAAAAGGGGGTAAAGTTTGTATGAAAAAAAAAATTTGATTGTTCTAGAATAATGAAACTCAGAACAAATACTTATTAATAAAAATAAAGAAATACCTGTGTTAGCATTTTTTTTAAATCTCATCCAGAGACGCAAAAAAGAGGGTTTTGTGTTTAAAATTAATAAACTTCAAACACCTATACAATCAAAACCAATGAAGTGTAACCTTTTAAAGTTGCTACATATACTTCATATCTAATACAGGTAAATATAATTTCTCAGTTATCTTGAAATTTGATTTTTGAGGTGAATACGCACAAAATAGCGGGACTCAAGGAAATCAGCTTTCCTCGGTTTAAGTAGTTGGTACGAAATGTTTGTGCGCGCATCACGTCAAAACTACTGCATAGGCTTCTAAATATTTTGGCTATATATTATCACGCTACTTCCTTAAGGGGGTAGGCAATTTTGCATTATGTCCGTATACTTCAATTGTTTGACGTTTCAGTCATGACGTAAGTACATGAGAACGGCTATTTGTAGCTTATGTCAACGAAGTAAAAAGTCTAGCAGTTGCATGTCCGCTCTGTAAACTACGGGGTTGCAGGTTCAAACCCCCCTACATTATTTTCACTTTTTGTGATTTGTGTATTTTTTTTTGGTGCTATGAGAATTTCTATATTTCTTTTTGCATTTCTATATTCCTCATTTTTTTTCGTGAAATATTTTTCCAAAAAGTAATAGAGAAGTATGGAAGAATGAATACAATCATGTTGCGCCGACCCCAAATAAATTGGGAAAAGGGCAGGAGTATGATGATGATGATGATTTCTCCAAAAAGTAGTTAGCGAACATCAGAAGCCTGACAAATTCGTGTTCTTGCCGTGCAAGAACTGTGCTGTACCTACTATTCGCAATAATCCATACGCAGTTTACGTAGATTATATTTACAGCTATATTGTTATTGGCCTCAATCCTTGCACCTTGGTCAGAATTTAAGACCTGCCTGGACTGTCACCGAAGGTCTGACGATGGAGACGGAAGGCAGTTGCAAGAGGTCATCAAGAGTTTACAGCATCTATATCGTGTTTGGGCCCATTTTATGCACCTTGATGAGAACTTTCGACCTAGCTGGAGAATGACTATCATCGAGTGTCTAAGGATATTAACGTAAGGCTGTCGAGGGAAGCCCTTATTTGGAAAAACCATATTTTAGCGATTAATGCAAATATTTCAGAGAAATTAAATTGTTACCTACTTGATTCTATATACTAGATACTATGCCTAATATTTTAAAGCTAAAGTGTTTGTTTGGTTGGTTGAACACGCTAATTTCAAGAACTACTGGTTCGAGTTGAAAGTATCTATTAGTGTTGGATAGCCCATTTATCGGAGAAGGCAACAACGAACAACAACGTTGCAACGTTTATATAACATCACGCTACAATCAATAGGAGCAGAGCATCAATGAAAAATGTTGCAAAAAAAAAGGAAAAAAGGATTCCTTTTGAAATCATGTATGACGGAAAAAGATCTATAAAAATCCGCGATAGCATTATTATGTTTATCTTTTAAGGGTGTCTCACACTCTCTCCAACCATCTCTCTGTCTCTCTTATATGACGCAGACGAAGTTGCGCGGGTCAGCTATATTTTAATATAAGGTTTGCATACTCTTTTCAACATTTTCCCGTCTGTTTCCTTTTCACGCTTAAAATGCTGCACGGATTTTGATAAAACATGGCAAGGAAATAGATTGCATAGTACATGACATGAGTAGTATACAGGGTGATTATGTCTGGACCCGCCAAAGCAAATCCGCATAGAGAGGAGGCCATTTACTTATTACTGAACCTTACTTTCCATAGCTAAAGTTAAGATATGTCAATGTTTATACTTTAATGAGATTTTTCCAAAATTAATTGACCCTTAAGCTTTCATAACGTTTTTTTTGTGTTAGTTTAGTAGTTTTTTTATTATTTGTTACAATAATGAACTTGCTACAATAATTAAAAAACATTCTTAATCTTAAAAAAAAAACATTCTTTTATTTTTTAATATTATGTCTCAAGATTGTAAACTGTAAATTGTAACCCATAGGAAGTTGCGAGGTAACCCCAACACAAGTATCCTTATAACTTAAAGGGGCTGCCTCAATTTTGTGCTGTAGGACAATTGTATGAGAAACAATAAAAACTATTTAATTTATGGCTGATAATATTGTAATGTAATAAAAAGACAAAATAATTGGTTTTTGTATTTTTTTACTTTAGAGGTGGCTTTATAAAGGGTGTAAAACACCTCTTAACGAATCCGAAAGGCACTTGCACCCCGCCACTGCGACCATTTTGTTCTACACCATACATGGTAAACTAGTTACGGAGATATTGGGGGTGAAATTTTCAACTTATTGACAACTTTTTTTTTAAATACAACTTTTTAATGAAGGATTTCTACTTTAAACACCTCCACGACCCCCGTACTATTCAATACATCCATCAGCACAATGTTTTGAGTGCGTTACATTGAGTTCTACCACAAAGCATGATTTTTCACCCCAAAAAAAAGTCGTATCCCAGCAATAATTTTTGCGTAAAGTTACTTAGTTTGATGTACAGAATGCTTGGTTGACGGCTTCGTGATAAGGTGGTTTACACCCTGTATGTGACTGCTCATATTTGTAGGTATATTTAGTCATAAGTTTAAAGTTTATAATTATAATCGCCGAAAATTTAAAAGGTATGAATAAAACTTTGTTTAATTTATAAATTAGGATACAAACTTTATTATAAAGGAGAAAAAAAATATTCAAATTAAATTAAAACTTTAAAAGTTTGCATCGAATATCGTGAGCCTCTGACACGTATGGTTATCTTCAATGCTATTCCCAAGAGGTTTATTAGTCTAGGTTTAAAATTGGTCCTCTCCGCCAAATAGTAGATTATTAACCAAACAGTGTCTTCTGTTGCGGGTGACGATTTAAATCGCGAGCGTAACGAAGGACTCGAGGTTTACTCCCGAGCGTAGCGAGGGTGTTAAAAACTTAAATCACGAGCGGAGCGAGCGATTTAAGACGAGTCCTGAGTGTAGCGAGGGATTTAAGTTCACCCAAGACTAAGACAGCTTTATCACCGAGGAAAATACTCTACTTTTCGTACCATTGTATTTGAAGAAAACAAAAACGCGGCAAATTCCTAAACTAATATTTTTTGTCGGAAAAGCAAAGGCATCAAGCTCGTACGGCCTCGTCGGTTTTCGTAATTTTATTTAATAATCATAACTGCATAATAAATGCGTATTCCTTTTTCAAAAAGATGTATAATGCTTTATATACTCAATGGTGTAAACACAGTGTAGTTCAGTATAAATTTGAGTTCAGTAAAAATACAATTTTCTTTCCCTGTTTTTAACAGATTAAAAATGACTATTGTTATGTTCGCTTTTTGTGGCATAGAATGTCACTTTTTTGAGCAAGTGGTACGAAAATGTCAATTTAAGTCACTAATTGACTTGGTTAACTAACATGTAGGTAGTCCTTGATCAAAAGCGGTACCATAGAGTATTTCAAGAAATTAATAATATTAAACTGAATAATTATATATTGAAGTTAAAAGAACAACGATGCACAATCGGAGCAATATGCGCAGCTCTTCTGGAAATGAACGAAGATCGTACTATGGTAAGTTCGCACCTGATAGTAACGGTTAATTTACATAACATGCCTACCATGCCTACATACCTATTTCTTACCTGGCAATGCCAGGTTTTCTGTCAAACTCGGCAATGACATTGGCTTGTCACTGCCCAGGGTTGCCAGAAACTCGCTAACAACGCCCTCATTTTTTCCATACTCTATTTTGCCAAACTGTATATCAGGAATAACAAAAGGAGATTTTTTTTTATTCGTATTCTGATAATACCGACAGATCACGTACCATTTCAATTTATAATACTAGAGTTCCCCTTGACAACTGCATTATTGACGACTATAAAAAAAGATAAAAGACACACATAAAGTAGCAGGTGTGTTGGCCCAGAGGCGGACCGTGAGTTTGTTGGGCCCTGGGCTAATACTACTTGGGGGCCTACCCAAGGGCGTCGCTAGCTTTTGGGCCAGAGGGGGGCAGAAGGGTTCGTGACTGCGTGTAAAAACCGATTTGTAAGTTTACTATTTACGGATGCAGCTAAAGTGCTTCTAAGAATCTGAAATGCAATAGCCACTTTATAAATGTTACCACCTTGGTGACCTCGGATTGGTTAGGAATTGAAGAGTTATTTGAAAAGTCTAGGAACTAAATGAAAATTTAAGCTCTCCACTCCAGACAAGTTAGTTTCTCTTCAGTCCTTTTATTCATAAATTGATAGTACTTAAACGATTTAGAGAGCCAACCTTAACAAAAAAAAAAAAGAACTAAGGCTCCAAGAGCGGAGAACCACACGTCCCGGCCGCCGCGGGAGACGCCCCGGGCGTCGGGGGCCACGTGGTGGCTTCCGGCCACCGTAGGCGCGGGCCTGTGGACGGGGAGCTATGGGCTAGCTCGCCGTCCGTCCGTCTCATGACGACAGGCCGTGTCGACGGCGCGTTCGTGTTCCACGCGCGCCTCAAAGAGAGTCAGCAACAGTGAAGGGGTCCGCAAGGGCCGAAGCCTGCCGGGGCTGCGGGACTATTCGAAAGAGATACCGTGGCCCCGGAACACAAAGGGCGATGAAGGAACATGGATGGGTTTTAGTCAGTAAAAGTCTGACACTCCTGCTCCGCCCAGAGCGGGAGAAGTCATTTGATGATTTCCCATCCTAAAAAAAAAAAAAAAAGGGCCTTTTATATCCACGGGGCCCTGGGTTGCAGCCCAAAAAGCCCTTAATATAGATCCGCTGATTTGGCCTGTTCACGAGTATCCAGCCCACAAAATCTTCATGTTCTAGCAAAAGATGGTAAAACCAAAAATTATGTTTAAACTTTTTTTTTCAATATCCTAATATTATTCAACACCTAATAACAACGAGATTGTAGTTTGACGATAAAACATTTTACAACAACGCTGATTAATAATCAGTCAATACGTTATTAAGTTACTAATCAGTGATTATTACATACGGAACCCCCGTACAAAAAATGAAAAAAAATCGGGTGGGGCTGTGTCGGTGCACACGGCCGTTGGTATTAACATGAAACTTCTATATATCACACATTTTTCACACTTATTGATTATTTTATTTATTTTTTTACACAAATATATCGTCCAAGTCACATGTATTATTATTAAAATCGATTGGTCTAAATGAACTCTGTAAATATACGAATATACGCCGGATTCCGTTATTCTACGCAGAGCTCCTCCCCCGCCGCCCCGCCCGGCCCCGGTGCAAACTCAAGGTTTTAGCAGCGAGCTGACTATATAGGCTAAATAATGAAACTAAATGTATGTGTCTACGATGAATACTTTTGTAGTTATTAATGTCAGACGAAATAAACCATTTCGTTACGGTCCGGTTTTCTGACATGGTACCCCGTGTATGGTACCGATTTTAATGACGTTTCACGTCAAAAAACGGAACCCTTATAGGTATTTTTTCTAGAAACTCACTTTATGGATATGGATTCAGCACTGGCCAATGACCTTTATGATCATGATATACGATAGATGACTAATACTTATACATTTTCGAACTTACCTGACTCAAAGTACTAACCTGCCACTTCTAGCACACGGTTCAAGACTGTAAGTTTCTTATTCGTATTGTAACTACTACGGGACCTTGCAGGAAGAGAGCATGCCCCTAAGTTTGCGCACACGCTTGTGGACTATGGTTTTCCCTGCGATGATGATAGCTCCATTAAGAGTGGCCGCCATAACCGAAAAGAGTCGGGATTAGTTAAGTATTGTGGGGTTTATCAAGCTTCAAATCAATCTTACCGAAACGTCATTTCCTATAGGCACAAGTGTGTCTGTGTAAACATTGATGTAGTAAATGAGATCATCGCGGCTATACCGCCGGCTGGTTACCGACAGGTTCCTTACAAACTGCTTGTTATAATATACCACTCTTGGACGCTCGGTTGCTATGTAAGTGACCTGCAATAATAGAACAACTTCTAAACTACCGGCTACTACTGAGGAATTCCCAATGGAAAAACCCAATAGTAATTTTTGCTCGACCCAGGAATCGAACCCAGGACCTCACGCTCAGCAGTTGCACTGGCCACCACGAGACCAACGGCCCCGTTGGTCTCGTGGTGGCAAGTCACAGCTCTATAAAGATGAAGGAAAACATCACGAGGAAATCGGCATGTCATATTTCTTGCAACGTGTACATAAAAGAGTGGCGGGTTTCTCATTTTCATGTCGAAATATTAAAAGCCATCATTAACTCATGACAAGATATTGTCGACGTCCATCGAAAAAAAGCAGGTTAGTACTCACCTTTTCAGTAAAATACGTTTCCAGTAGGCAAAAAAGATAAAATAACAAACAAAATAGATAAAAAATCAAATTCATATTAACCGCCGACTTCCGTAGACGACCAATATAAAAATGGTAAATGTTTTGGAAAATCTAGGTAAACGCTGCAATTAACTAATATTCATTTACTATAATATTGAAATGAAAAATCTAATCAGATTCGGATTTTTTTTTCGAAAATGTGGAGTGTCATCGGTGTGTAATGATAGATTGGTATGATCACTCGCACAATACATTTTTAAATATTGCAATAAGAATGATGAAGGTAATCAATCCTGAAGCCAAAGACCAGATGGACTACCATGACGTCATAATGCAGAATTTTTTAATTTAATTCTTGAGTGGGGACGAGATCAAAGTAGACGTCATGCATAGCTCCATTTGTTTCCCACTCTGGAATAATATTAAAACAGTAGTTATAGACGTCATGGTTATCCACCAGTTCGGTGCCGTAGGTAAGCATAGAAGGTAAACACATGGCCATCAATTTTCCGTAAAAAAAATGCGTATTTGTTGATAACGCCTTGAACACCATAAAATATGTAGAAACATTAAAAAACTCACCAATAAGTATTTCTGATCTAAAGAGGCCTTAACGTCCTCCCTACCCCAGCAATATTTCACCCAGTCTCCCTGAAACGCTACAGATTAACTATTAACTATACCCGGACAATAGATTTACATTAACCGACAATTCAGTGAAATTGAGATAAGCCCCGCTAACCGTGGGGCTTACAGGGATATGAATATAATGTATCTTATTTGTATCCGTCCTGGCTTGTTCAGTGGGGTGCATATCAATGTTGGTTTACCTTGAATATTACATTGAATATTAGAGGACAATGTTATGATTTTAGAAAGCATTATGTCTGCGATTAAGTACAATTTCTTTATCTAAGTGAGAGCCGTTTTATGTTTAAACCTGGTTCTTGTAATAAAGGATAAAATATGATAAATATGAGAATGCGTGTTAAAGCATCAGTTCAAGAGGCTAGAATGATGTAAGTCCAAATTGAGACTTAATATAAAAATAAATAAAAATGGTATTTCAGAAAAAGTCTACCGCTGAATTTATTGAACAGTGTACCTACCTAACTTAGTACATAATAACTAAACACTTGGCACCTACTGCACGTTTTCATGAACACTAAGCGTCATCTAAATCAATGCCTAAATATTATATTACATTACAATATTTCTCGTTTATTCATTTTAGCACATATTAATTAACATTTTTTAAATATTCTAATATTTAAACATTAAAATATATAAAAAATGGTAGCCCACTGGTATCGCTAACAGGGTCCAAGCTCAGGGTCAGGGCTCCAGAGAGCAGGACTAGTATATTTCACTTGTTATTTCATCTTTCGGAGGAGCTCGTGGCTAAATAATAACAGTCACACGGGTCGATCTACAAGGTTAATCCGCGCTTCCCAAGGTCGGTCTGTGGATGGGTGACCATTATAACATACCGAGTATCCTCGGAAAGCACGTTAAGAGCGGCCAACCCGCCACACTTTTCATACAAACGCTCGTGCGTGATTATGCCGTTGTTAAGTACTCATATATCTTTGATTTTTTTGAACTAATAGGTATCTTATGCACTATATCTAGAGGTGTTTATCAAAGCAAAAAATAAAAAATTTTAGAAACAAATTCTGTATGAGCCTCCAAAAATTGCTGTTTTGCACAAATTTTACCTCAACTTTGACCGTTCATAATGTACTCATAAGTTGTAAAAGTAAAGAAAACATCCTGATAGAAGCCTTGCACATGTCATGGAGATTCTAATGACAATATTTTGAATTGCTTAATTGCCGGTCGTAGTGAACAGACGTATCGAACAATTATTGCAATAAACAAATAATCGCTTGCAAAATTGTGACCTAGTTACAAATAGCCATTAGTAACGCTTACTTGTACAGTACATTTGTGTAAGGTGTATTATTAGTAGAAATGACCGGTGTTTAACAGGAACAATATATTATCCTGGTTCATGATGGAGGACAGTCCATTCAACCGGAGTAGTAAATGTGTTCGCTCCCCGCCTTCTACACCTGTGCCCGGCACCAGTGCACCTCTGCCCGGGGTCGTACCCACCTCTACCCCTGTGCCCGTTGCCGTACCCGCCTCTACCCCTCAAGCGCCTATCCAAAGGAACGATGCCCCTGCAGTTGTTTCGACAGCAGAACTTCAGAACTGGATGGCGATTATTGAACAGAACCTGAACGAGGTGTGCGCTATTGCAAATGAGGGAAAGCTGAATGTGGAGCAGAAAACGCGCATCATTAACTTAACCCGGAAGATTAGTTACGGGACCTCGCAGATGGCCGTCATGTACCAGTCCGTCAAAACTAAAGCCCTCCAATCGCAATACGCCGTCAGAACTCTGGAAAATCAACTCGATCTTTCGCAGCAGCTACAGAACCTTAAGCTGAGTATAGAAGAGTCGATGAAACCTGCCCAGGGATCTTCCTTTGCTGACATGGTGAAGAAAGGTGCCAACAATTTTATCCAGCCAAGTCACGTAAGTTCTGTGGCCATTTATCCGAGTGACAAATTGAAGACCAGCGACGAGACGAAAACCCTTGTCCAGAAAATTATCAGACCCGAACAATTGAAGCTCCACGTGAGAGGCCTGCGCAAGACGAAGAACGGCGGTGTTATCATCAGCACCGAGACGAAGGATGACATTGAGAAGCTGAGGCAATCGGTGCAGCTCACCAAATCAGGCCTAACAGTCGACGAGCCCCATAAAAGAAAGCCTAGGGTTGTAATTATAGGAGTGCCTACAGACATGCAAGAAAATGAGGTTTTTACCTGTGTGTACAACCAGAACTTAGCCGAAAAACTTCAGGATTGCAGCCTTGAGACGTTCTTGAGCCTAATTAAATTAAGTCATAAGTCAGGTAAGAAAGACTCGGAGACTTGTAATTACATTGTTGAGGTATCTGCAGTCATACGCAAAGCCCTGATATCACAAGACCGTGTTTTTGTAAATTGGTCATCATGCCCTGTGAGAGACTTTACTTTGGTCACACGATGCTATAAGTGTCAGCAGTATGGACATGCGGCCAAGTCATGTCGACAGACATCGTATACCTGCGGTCACTGTGGTGAGCAAGGTCACTCAGTTAAAGAATGTCCAAAAAAGGCTGACGAACCAAAATGCGCTACTTGCTTGCATTTCAAAAAGCCAGACAAGCATAACACAGGTGCTGCTGACTGCCCGGCGAAATTATTGGCTGAAAAAAGGTACATCAATTCTGTAGATTATGGAGGCGCCTAAGAGCGCCGTTAATTAGGTATTTTTCTGCCTTTTTATTTTATATTCTTATTTAAACTACTACTATGATAAATAGTTTAATTAATGATTTAGATAATTTCTCTGTATCCGAGTCCAAAGTTTGTGAAGCTGAAAACTGCAAACAATATCTATCCGGCTACAAATCTCCACTAACCATATTAACACAAAATATTCGCAGTGTTTTTAAGAATTTTGATAGCTTTAGCACATTTCAGCAACGGCTAAACATAAATTGTGACGTTATTGTTTTAACCGAATGCTGGCTTGCCAAACAATATAACATACCACTAATCCCGGAATATAATATGTATAGAAGTACTATAAATTACAACCAAAATGATGGTGTGATAGTTTATGCAAGAAATCATCTGAACGTCTCTGTTGAGGAACCCGATATGCATGACTGTAACAGATTGTTAGTTAAAATTGGATCAGATTTTGCGATATTAGCATTATATCGACCTCCGTCTTTTAAAAATACTAGCAATTTTACTGACTCTCTAAATGAGACCTTGCAGAACCTGTCATCCATCAAAAACACGATTGTAATTGGAGATATTAATATCAATATTCTTCCAGGAAGTGCTGATGCTTCTGCTCAGGACTACCTCAACCTATGCGCCTTTCATGGCCTGCTCCCAGCACACAGCTTTGCTACACATCACAGTGGCTCCTGTTTGGATCATATTATGCTTAAATCGAATTTCCCTTCACTAGCACTTGTTGTTAACTCAACAATAACCGATCACAATGCTGCCCTACTAACCCTAAATTGCAAATTTCCTAAACAAGGCACTCGCAAAATTTCTAAACTGAATATAAATAAACTTGAAGAAGATTTACGCGTCATCGATTTTGATCCAGTCTATAATTCCGCTGACCCGTAGTTTTGCATGTTGTTTGTAATTGAAAACTTACGAAATGCAATTCAGAAAAACACAGTCGTATCGCAGCTGAGCAACAAAAATCACAACATTAAACCATGGATCACATCAGGTCTTATTCGCTGTATGAAACATAGGGATAAACTGCATATGAAAGCTAAATCTAATCCAGAAAATGTTGTATTGCAACTTTCGTACAAAAGATATCGAAATTTCTGCAATGATCTTCTTAGAAAAATTAAAATCAACTACGACAAAGTGGCATTGGAAAAGGCTGGAACAAATAGTAAAAAGATCTGGAAATATATTAAAGACGCAACGTATTCTACAAAACAATATGAGTCATCTTCAAGTTTATTACAAGCACACTCGTCACCAGTGGAATCCGCTAACATAGCAAATAATTTCTTTGTTAATGTGGGTAAGTGTCTGGAAGAAAAAAATCTGGGTCAATTCTAAAACCTGACGAGCATTCCTTTAACTTCTAACACTGCTTTAACATCCTTCGCGCTGCTAGATACTGACGAGACTGAGGTAGATAGTATAATCATGACCTTGAAAGAAGACTGTGCAGTTGGCTGGGACAACATTTCGAATAAAATTATTAAAAGATTCAAGGACATTTTAGTACCACCACTGACCTACATTTTCCGCATTTGTTTATCTTCAGGACAGTTTCCAGTGTCTCAAAAAGGCTGTTATTATTCCTGTCTATAAATCAGGCAGCAAAGAGCAAGTGACAAATTATAGACCTATTTCTTTACTACCTTCTATGTCAAAAATATTGGAGAAAATAATAAACAAAAGGTTGTTGAAATATTTGGAAGATAAATCTATTCTGTCTGAAAGACAGTTTGGATTTAGACCTAAAGTTTCAACTGCCGATGCGGTACATCATCTGACTGACTATCTAGCGAAAGAACTTGACAAGGGTAACCACACAGTAGGAATTTTCCTGGACCTCGCCAAAGCTTTTGACACAGTTTCCATTCCAATTCTATTGCGCAAGCTTGAGATCATGGGTGTAAGAGGCACCCAATTAAAAATATTCAAAAGTTATTTAGAAGATCGTTCACAGTGCGTAAAGATTGGCGATGTTCTCAGCGCTGTTCAAAAAACCACATTTTTTGGTGTTCCCCAAGGAAGTATTCTTGGACCCACCCTTTTTTTGATCTACATAAATGACCTTTGCAATCTAAAGCTAGAGCATGGTACTATCATTACCTACGCTGACGACACTGCTTTACTTTTTTCGGCTGACTCAGAAAATGAAGTCTACAAGCTTGCGCAACACGGATTTAATATTGTTAATAAATGGCTTCAAAATAACTCACTAACTCTAAATGCAGAGAAAACAAATTACATTAAGTTTTCGATGCGCAAGCATATAGTCAATATCCCCTCAGCGTTGCACGCTCATTGTTGCCCAGTCCCTGCAGATAGCCAGTGTAGGTGTCCCAATATTAAGAAGACTGATAAAATAAAATACCTGGGTATTATAATAGATGAAACCCTTTCCTTCAAACAACATATGGAAGCTCTAAATAATAGAATTCGGAAGCTGATATTCGTATTCAAAAAAATACGATATATTACAGATCCAAAAATACTTAGGCAAGTATATTTTGCTCTTTGTCAGTCAATTCTGACTTACTGCATTACTTCATGGGGTGGGGCGAGAAAAACTCTGTTATTGCCCATTGAAAGAGCTCAAAGAGCTATTCTCAAGGTGGCTACTTGCCGCCCTTTCCTTTTCCCCACTAACCTCCTGTATAAATCTTGTGAAGTACTAACAGTTCGACAGTTATTTATTATGAGCACTGTACTAAAACAACACGCAGCACTTCCATACAGCACTGAATTCACAAAAAAAAGACGAAAAGATATAGTTTGCCCTCAAAAAAGTACAAAACACGCTTTCACAGCCAAGTTTTATATGTACCTCGGACCGCTACTCTATAACAGGCTTAATGAAAAAGGAAGCATCTACTCCTTAAATCACAATAACTGCAAGAAAATCCTCAAGGAAGCTCTTCAAACTATGTCCTATGAAGATACAGAGAAGTTATTACTTGTGCTAAAGTAAATATTGTTCACATTATTGTTATTTTTTTAATTAGTTTGCTAAGTTAAAATAGTAAAAATGTTATATACCTTTTACATTGTTACCAATATTATTAATAAGACATATGATTATTTAATCAATTAATGTTACCTCAAATCGCCTGAAACACAGGATCAATACTTTCTTACGGCATCTCTGCTTGGGGTGGTGCTAAGAAGAGTAATATCATAAAAATAGAAAGGGTACACCGATGTATTCTGAAAGTTATTAATTTCAAAGGATTTAGGTATCCAACGACTGCACTTTACAAAGAATTCGAAGTCCTAAACGTTCGTCAACTTTTTATACAAAATATAGTTTTAAAACAGCATATCCGTGAAAAACCGTCTAATAAATCTACCAGAAGATCACATGATGTTTACGTTGTCCCGGCATGTAAAACAACATTTGCCCAGAGTTTCTCTTTTTTCCTCGCTCCGTTATTGTACAATCGTGTCAGCAAAATAAAACCCCTGAAAGATATGAATAGTTATGTTTGTAGAAAGGCACTGGATGAGTTTCTGCGTAAATTGGACTACGAACAGACTGAAAAATTCGTAAAGGTATGTATATAAGATTATACTATTATTTATTTTGTACCCCATATAGAATTATAAAATTTGAAGTATATGTTCAAAAGTGGAAATGTATAATCTAAATTATATCCACGTTATAATGAATAATATATATATGTATACATTCGTCTAATATATATGTATATATAAATAACACATACACAACACACATACCCAAAACGTACGTCTCATTACTAAATTATATCTACATTCCCAACATTTAAATCTAAAATTCGTTTTTATTTTCTACGCATCATGCTTGTCTAGTTATTTTGCATATACTACTTGTTTATGTTAAACTTGTTGGTCGTCATCGACGTCTATTTCTCATTGTAAGAAAAAACTATTAGCGAAAATGTGTTTTATGTTCATTACGATACGATTGAAAATTAATCATCGAACGAGAATCTTACCTTGCCGTAACACAGTTTTAACTAGCGCGGAAGGTAAAGAACTTTATTTATGTATACCGTCAATGGACATTTATCAATCGTCTTATGCTATAAGTAATGTACGTTAATTTACATGGTTACAATGGAATTTTGCTTTACTTAATAATCGTTATTTAGACAACGATTTTTGATCTTACTGTTTAAGTACTTATTTTGTGAAAGTGTACCTTATAAACTTAGTGAGTGTACATTAAGAACTTGAAACTATGTAAGTACCTTAGTTGTAGCTAATTTTTAAAGTTTACTACTGGTGTACTGTATCTAAAATGCATAAATAAATTCTAATTCTAATTCTAATTCTAATTACCTAGTTCAGGCTCAAAGCATGGGTGAACTTGACATAGATTTAAGAAAAACTGTAAACATTTACCTTATATTTTTTGAATAAAATTTTATTATTATTATTATTATTATTTATTTTACAAACAAACTTGTAAGACTTATTCAAACACGTCTTTCCCGGAACAAGTTTAAAAAATTTTCGAACACTATCTTTCGTTCAATGTTCCGCATTAGGCGGAATGAGGTGCGCGGGAGACGAGTAGTGCGGGGTTTAGGCTAGGTGAGACAGTGGAGTTGAAAGAATATCGCACCTGTGGCTCTGGATGAAACAACAAACCAACTTTTCGACCATGCTCGCGTTGACGATAGACGCGCCAGGAAGGGCCCTTTTAAGCCCTTGGTCTTGGTAAGTAAGTTACCAAGGAGTATCGTATTACCCAGTACTGGGTGGTGGAGGTCAGATAGGTGGTCACTCTATATAAAATACTGATATTCACTGACTGAAAACCAATCTAAATAAATTTGGGAAAGGGTTAGGCAGATGAGAATGAGGATGTCACTTCATTTTTCGGTGCTGCGAACCCAACAGCGCTTTTTAGGCATTTTTAAGTATCACCCAAAAAAATCAAAATCAAAATCTATTTATTTGCCAGAATGTAGGTTTACAAAGTATGATCTTATAACTATAATGGACCCTTTACATTCTTCAATTACATATGGTGTGCAAATATTTAATTTTAATCTGCACAAAATTATTGTTGTGGTCATGTGCATTCAGAACCAAATAAAATAAGATCAATAAAAAGTCAGCAACAACACTCATGCATCGATTTGAGGATCGTCCCAGCGTCAGATAAAGAAAATGAGGATAAACATCTTCAAAATCTTATTCGAAACAAAAGGGTTTTCTCCAAAAGAATAATTTCTTGTTCGCGCCATCGCGCCGTCTCAGCGGTCGTTATAGTCATGATAATGATATTTATTTGTTTACCTTTTCACTTGAATTTTACTGGATAAGATGGAATTAACTTAGGAGAATTTTATTTGATGAAATTAATTACATCATGCTTGTAATCCCAGAAGGGTTAGGCAGAGCCAAATTTCGCCAGTTTTGTTTATGTAATAGGGGGCGAGCCTGTTGCCGGGCTCAAATCCAGTCTCGGCGGTTTCTACTGAGAAATTCCTGATTAAAAAGGCCAAAAGACTTTACCCTACCCGGAAATCGAGTTCAGGACCTCACACAGCAGTTGCGTTTTGCGAACACTAGACCAACGAGATTTGATCTTTGTTATTTAATTTTCTGTTCCAATTAGAGATTTTCACTGGGAATAATTTTATCTAGAGAGTATTTTTACGCCTGAGATGTCCTGGGTTCGATTCATGGGTCGGGCAGTGTTATTGGATTTTTCCATTAGGAATTTCTCAGTAGCAGCCACGGAGTCTGTATATCAACCTCCAAAATATTCTACCTCTTCCATCAATCCTAACTCTGTGGAGAAAATGTTTCTCGCGATTCAACGACAACAATAAACAGTCACCTTCGCGTTATAAATTAATAAAGAATGCAATAAACCTTATTTATATGACTATTAAGTTACTTTTTACAAGTTTTTATTCAACCGTGCTAAATTCTGGCGAACAAAGCATGAAAAGTTCAGAGTTTCGTCTTGCTATCTGTAGAGTTTTGCTGCTACGTTTTTACAACTATGATGAAGACCATTTTATTAAAATAATGGTAGTTCAGGTACGGAACAAGTTCACATCACATAGATACAATTATACAGGGTGGAAGAGGAACATCGGAACACAAACGATTACCACGAGTGCAGTTCATCATTCCGAACTAGGGAATGCAAATCCGTTCTATTTAAAAATCCGGATTTTTAAGAACGAATTTTTGGTCCTATCCGATATCCGGATTTTAAAGATTTTTCATGAAAATAATTACAAATCTACCCATATTAGTTTATTCATTTGAAAATAAAAACACAGAAAAACAAGTGACTCGCATGCTGAGTTGCTGAGTAACGTTAGTAAAAAAATGAATAAGTACAAATTAAAATAAACTCTGAAGAACAAAAAATAAAAAGACAAATAGACTCCTTGTCAAATTATTAAAAATAACAAAAGTATTTAACTTCACTTAAATATAAATTGCAAAAATTGACAAAAGTTTTGTTTAATAATCTCAAATATGGGTCAATAACCTGATATAAATGAATTGATATGATATGATTGAATGAAAATAATACGTATTATTAAAATAATCAGTCTGACCCGTGACCTAACGTTAGTAAAATAATTAATAAGTACAAATTACAAGAAATTCTGGAAAACAAAAATAATAGACTTCTTGTCAAATTATTAAACATAAGAAAAGTAACAAAACAATTTAAATTCACTTTAATCACATACAACAAAAAAAAAATGGATATTTTTTGAGACAAGACACAAGGCATCTAAAGTCCTGTCGTTTAACCGCTGCGAATTCGGTTACACATAATTCCTGCTGCGGAAAAAGGCACTTGGTTACTGGGTTGTGATCGGATAGGCAGTCGCTCTATATAAAATACTTGAAGTCAGCTGCATCCGGTTAGACTGGCAGCTGGCACCATCATCATAGTTGGGTAAAGGCTGGTAGATGATGAGATAACGCATAGCCTTAATCGCTTGCTGTATCTACAAGCAGGAATAACTTTTTAACGTTATCTTTGACCGCAATTTCGTTCGCAATAACAATAAAATTAGAATGTTTACAAACCTTGAAATAACTTTTCAATAAATAAACATGAAAAGATCGTAACATTAAACCTGAATAATATCCGCGAATTTGGATTTTTAGCTGGCCGTCCAGATGGTAAGTTATTTATTTTTCAAACTTCAATTTTATCTTTGTGTTTGGCAAATGTGGCCAAACATAACACTAGTTATAATTGCGAGAAACAAAGAATAACCAGCACTAGAGACGATTGAATTTCTTATATCAAATCTCATAAAAAGCTACATCTGTGTTTTATATTTTATGGCAATTTGTTACAGGTATAATTGAAAATGAGAGAGCTGTTGTTGAGATCAAGTGCTTTCCATCATTGGCCAGGACAAATCAAAGCCTCGAGGCAGCTGCACTAGAAAAGAAGAACTTTGCTCTAAAACTGGACAATAATGTTTTAGTGATGAAGAAAAAGCACGATTATTACTATCAAGTAAACTGAAAATTCTATTGCATGTCCACATTTTAATTAATTTCAATATCTGGTTTTCTCTTACTATAATTAAATTCTATTCCAGGTTCAAGGCCAAATGCGTGTCAGCAAAATGGATAAGTGCTACTTCATATGTTTTATTTCAGTCACGAAACCTTTGACTGTAATAGAAGTTTGTCGAGATAATGAATTTATCAGCAATATGATACCAAAATTATCAGACTATTTAAAAACTGTGTTCTGCCGGAAATAATTTTGAGACGTGTTCAAATAAATGCTAAATCATATTCATAAATCATTCATAAATTGCATCAATTTCAATGTCTAAACTAAATAGAATATATTAGGTTATTCTAGTAAAAAATAGCAAAGAAGAGAAGTAAAGTTTTATTTTAGAGCAGCTAAATAATATTTTGAAGTGAATGGTACATAATATTCCTCAAAAGTAACAAATATTACCAATTATCTATGTTTTCTTTGCAGCAGCAGTATAGCAGTGGTTTCCAGACAGGAACTTTCAAAGCAGACAGGGTAAAATCAACTGATTCTAGTTCGAATTGTATTTTAGTAGTATTTTGTTTAGAATCGACATTATCATGGTATATTTCTTAGTTTTAGATTTGATGTTATCTCTTGTATAAGAATTATAGTTTCTGTGTTATGAAATGTCTAATTATTGTAATAATTGGTACTATTACAAATCAGCATAATTTACTTCAAATACTTGTTTTGATAAAAAATTCAAAAGTGTAATGTAATAAAATAAAACTGCGTTTTATTGTAATTAATATTGACATAATTTATTTCCCAAAATTATAAATAAATAGTATACGCCAACAAATACAAACTTTTATTTTTATACCTATCTTACGGTCGAACAAGCTATTTGGTTAAAAGTTTAACCCACAAATTACATTGTAAAATATAAACCAAATAGCTTGGTCGAACGTACATATATACCGTAGCAGGTTAAGCAGGTGGCGTTCTGTAGAAATCATCAATCTCAATATAGAAAAATGAAAAACTTGTTTTTTTTTTCATTCACGCCATCTAGTGTCAATCCTTGTAAACGTAGGGCTTACATACTCACCCACGTCTGTGTGTGTAAACAACACTATGTTCAATAGCAAATGTTAAAATCCGAAATTGTGTCGAATTGGGTGGATTTTGTGGCAATGATATGACCCAGTTCGATAAAGCGCAATGTCCTCTAATCGCTAGCGCTACTCCTACGACCTAATAATTTTCCAATTACACAAAAACCCAAATTAACTAAAAAATGTTGACTTCAACGCCATCTAGCGGGGAAATGGCTGGGAGCAGCCTGTATGCATCCCCTTAAATGTGTTGTTACCATTTATTTGCGGAGTGCGGTTCGTTAGACCATGGCTGAGCAGATACGCATCGTTCATTGTTTTATATTGTCTATGTTTTACTTCACTTGTGTTTCAGATAAGGTGAGAGGCAATGTTATCACAAGGTGTAAATGGACTCTTCACGAAGCCGTCACAACCAACCATTCTGTACATCAAACTATAATGCCTACGTCTCGTAGCTATCGGTGTTTCTATAAACACCTACCTGCCACTTGATTCATTGAAAAATAAAAAAGCTTTTCTGTGATGTTTTGTTAACGGTCCGTAAGCTAAATGTCAAACAGACAGAGATAGCAACCGTCCGTTACGTGTTAGCTTGAAAATGGCCGTTAGACATAAAGGATCAATCGTTGGGAATTTGGTATCTCTAATGATTACTACGCAATTTTGAAAATTATTTTTAATTAAATAGAACGGAAAAAACATCGATCGCTTGCGCGGTTTTTTTCACCGCCACGTAATTGTGCATTACATAAAGTTGTAGGCAATGTGTAGCTACAGCACACGCGCTGCTGATACGTATACAGTCATCAGGTGAGCCTAAACACATTCATCCGTCTTTTTAAAACTCTTCCACTAAAATCAACTCTAAAAAAATATTGAACCTACTGTATAGTATTTTTTCTGTTTATTCGCTGCAACAAATTAGTAACTAATTGTCTATACACATTAGCCTCTATTAATGTGATATTTCTGGTGAGATACCTACGTGCCTATAACCTGAAAACTAAATATTGCATAACATTTTGTTTATTTACGTTTTGACGTTTTTTATTTTCGCAACAAATTTAAAATTATCATAATCATAAATCTTTATTTATCTCGACATCAGAAATTACAGGCGCTGGTATATGCACAATCTTAAATAGAGAAAGGTGTCTGAAGTAATAATAATAATAATCGTTTATTGGACTCGGTAAAATATAGCCTAATACAATGTCATCCATTAGGGGGTGTACAAAAAAAGCTGCGAAAAACTAAATGGACGCCTGACTTCCAAACTAGGTAAAGAACCTGTATCTTGGAAATCAGTACACTTCCATAGACAAAATTTCGTTATTATAATTACTTATAGAATTAATAGATGACAATTCCAGCAGATAGATGGTAGACTACAATTTAGATACTAAACATTTTACAATAATTATATTAAAACTGACTAAGAAATAAAGAAAATTAAAAACCAAGAGTAAGACCCTTTTTTGATGCATCATTCGCATTGGCATTATCTATTTTCTGCAGTGTAATTACGGACGATGACTACGGGCAGGTGGCGGTTCTAGCGGCCAACTATTTTTTTGTCATAGCGTTTTTTTTTGTAACAAATTCACGTAAAAATATGTGTATAGTAACAAATTACTACTAATGCACTAGGCTATTTTAGACTTTCACGGTTTTTCACTACACTTAAAGTACTTACCTACGGGATGATATCCGTGATTTTCCTTAATCCCCGCGATCATGATGCTTGCAACAGCGTCGAAATATCGAGAGCTCATAGTAACCAAGGAAAATCACGAATATCATCCCGTAAGTACTTTAAGTGTAAACCAGGCAAAGTTTTATCAAATATTATGAGGTGGCCGCGCGGTTGAAACGGACATAATTCTACTAGTATTTCGTCAGGCAGCATAGCCTTTCCGTTTTTCATACTTTGAATTGCCTTCCATTATAACATGCATACTGTACCGACTACCGACCCTTGCCGGTATGCGCCTTGGGCAGTTTTAGATTCCTAGATGCTTGTTAACTTTTAACCTTGTTTTACGTTTTTAGCGTTCCGTACTTCAAAAGGAAAAAAATGGAACCCTTATAAGATCACTTTCTTGTCCGTCTGTCCATGTGTCTGTCCGTCTGTCACCACCGATTTTCTCAGAAACTGGTGGACCTAGCAAGTTGACATTTATACCATATACTGAAGTCTATAGTCCCTATTAGGTGTATACAAATCAAGGTCCTGAGTCAACACAATAAAAATATATGAGCAAATTTAGATTTTCGCGAAAACTTGTAAGTACCAAAATTTACCTCAATTTTCAACATTTTTATTTTTCGGACTCTTCCCTTTACTTGTGCTGTAAGACCTTGTTTTTAACCAAAATTGTCAATTCTAGGTCAACCGGAAGTACCCTATAGGTTTTGGGTCGAAAACGTATGTATACGTATATGGTAATTCCCGTTGACCTAGAATCAAGAAATTTGGCAAAAAGCAAGGCCTTACAGCACATGTAAAGGCAAAAGTCTGAAAACCGTAAATATGTAGTTTAAAAACAAACAAAAAAAAGCGATTTTACTACTAAAAACTTATTATTTGTGGTTGCAGCAATAGCCGTTTCTAGGGATGGAACAGCAAAGTTAAGTTTGTCCTTTAAAAAGTTTGTACGGAACCCTTGGTGCGCGAGTCAGACTTGCTCTTGGCCGGTTTTTTTGTGTGATCAGCAACGTCTTGTTATTGGGCCTACGCTGCCCCCCCTGGCTAAAGTACTAATGCTGTAACATAATAATGTTGTAAAAATAAATAATTTTAAAAGAGTAACATGAGAGTTTCTTGCCGGTTCTTCTCAATCGGAAACGACCAACCCGAACCATGCACCATTTCTCGACGTTTTATAGGTAAGTGACCTTGTACCTATGTGAAATTAAATATGTAATTTGATTGTAGACTCATTTGTCTCTATTTAAAACCTTCAGCAGTGCCTTCGGTAGTTTACGAGGTGTAGCACATATAGATTTAATTTCGAAACAGACAGTCGACTCGTAGCTCTGATGCGTATTAGAGCGGGGCGTATTGGTGTCCGGCCCTAGATAGGTAATATTGTACCGATCCAGTAATCTTTCTACGCGGCCAATTAGTCTTAACAACCATCAATTATTTTGTTATCAAATTATTTCATAGAAGAATAAAATGTACGATTGCCTGTTATTGCAACACTCCGATTAGGTCCAGTTCAGCGAGTGAGCTACGTGAGCACGTGGTCATGTGGGACTACCTGTTCATTTTCTTATTTATTTTCCATAATGTCGGTTTTGCAGAATGTGCTTATCAACCAGTAAGTCCGAAAAGATCTCCTTTCATTAATGTATCGCAATGATACCAGTCATCATGTTATGGAATTCAGTTTTCTCAGTCGGTGGGGAGGCGACCAGTCTAGTACGAACCTTACAGGGCCGAGCGGATGGTGGGGCGCGACCTTTTCCCCTTCGGGGGAAACCGGCCTTAGATATGATTTAGGAAAAACGAAATTTTATCAGCCTAGGGTTATTTAGGAACTGTCACATTGAGAAGGAGTTTTTTGATGCTATGTTTTATGTTGTTGTAAGTTACAGAAAAAGGAAAGAGACATTGCGATTAATAATAGTACGTTCGTATGTTGATACTAGGTGGGCGACGAGGTGGAGGCGGGCAGCGTGCTGCTGCCGGCATCGCGCCGCGGCCGCTACCTCGCCAATATCGCGCGACGACAGGCAATCGTGAGTACTACTCGACAGGTTTATTTACAGTATAAATCAATGCCCTATCGTTTGTTTAAACTTTAAATAAACGATTTCGTTGCTACTTTAAAAGTCATTTACTCGAATTGACACTAACTGCACTTATTACTTTTTACCTGTAAGCAGACGAAATAGTGTATTCCGACTGCCTAGTGAAGGCTGCTGAGTCGTGTATAAAAACCTGTGTATAACATTTCAGGACGGTACGGGTATCAAATTCAACAGGGACGCTGATCGGGTGAGCATTCATTTTACCGAGGGTTGCTCGCGACTTCCACAACATATCATTTCAATTGCTCCGTTAAGATGCTCCTATCTTCATTTGCCGAGCTTTATCACAAACTCTGTTGAGGGAGGCTTTCGAATAATTGGAAGCAGCTGAACAACAGTATTTTACATGGAGCGAATACCTATCTGAGCTGCGCAACCTTGTTACTGAGTAATACGATATCCCTTGGTGAGACTGATGGTCAGACTTTCGGGCTTCTGACTTCTTACGACGTTATTGACTGTCAAAGTTTAACAAATTACAGTCGGGAGTTCGGGACCCACGGCTTTGTCCTTTCCGACTCCTGTGGTAACTTATTTTTCAAGTTATAAAGGAGACTGGGCAAATTGAATCTGTCGATTGTTTGACGCTTTGGCTAAACATGGAAAATAGGCGAGACGACAAAAAAATCTAATTAGTCCGTCAGTTAGATTATCAAAAAATATTTGACACGTGTTTTTTCTTTTGTTACGTATACCAAAATTGACCAAGATATGACACTTTTAAAATTCTCAATACGTCACGCCTAGGTTTAATTTTTAGCTAGTTCTGACGTCACGAGCCCCCACACCCGAGTTTTGATGCGTTTTATCTTTTGTCAATATTCATTGATTTACAAAAACAAAAAATACGTGTCCATTAATTTCCAATACTCTAACTGACGGGCTAAATAGATTTGCAATTTTTTGATAATGTCGTCATGCCAATTTGCTCCGTTCAAATAAATTTTACCGAAATATATAGTTGCTATATTTTGGTGCCATATTGTTCAAGCTAGGGCTGAGAGTATGCCTACAAAAATACGTATCATATCATATGTATGTTTGTAATTTGTAAAGGAAGCTGTCAATTAAGTTTTTTTACGAATAGCTGGTGAATAATGTGTATGTCAGATGAACGCGGAGGCTAAGAAGAAGGTGGACGTGCTGTCGGAGGAACTGCTGCCATACATCATCGCGGAGCAAGAGCGGCGCGTAACGCTATACAAGCGCATCATGACGGCCATCCAGAACGGCGAGAAGGGCGTCACCATCGCCGAGATCCGCAACAAGCCACCCGCCATCATACGAAGGGGTACGATGAGCATTCACAAAACGACATCTAGCTTTAGTACTGTTTCATACTATGTAAGCAGGTGAAGTTCTTAATTCTTTACCGTTCACTATATCTGTTAGGCACCTGTCCCAACGCTGTCGCTGTGTGTCGTTTGGTTCCGCCCGTCAAGGAAGTGTTTATTAACATGGGATCTACAGACTTTTGTACGTTTTTTAACGTATAGGGAGTATAAAAACAGGATGTAAAGTACCTCAATAGTCCATTGTAAAGGGAGGATCCTCCGACCAGACGAGTCTTGTGTCTGTTGAGCTGCTACCCAACAGTTGTAGTCGTGTTTTTATACACAACGTGTAACAGAATCCTTTCTGTTACACGTTGTGTATATATAGTATATACCACCATCGTAATCTAAGAAAATAATCAGCTGTCTCATACATTTGGGTCGAGTATGTATTGGAATTTTGTATGGGGCCGTTGATTAGTTTTTCGCAATTACGATGGGTCCCATGGAGAAAGTTTTTCGGTTTGATGGTCCTTCACACCCTTCCATATGACTATACCCTTTCTGTTACACGTTGTATAGTCTTAACTCACGGAGAACTTTAATATCCCAATTTAGTGTTTTTGATGTTAGTTCTTCATTTGCGTCATATTATGTGGTGCTGTTGTACTTTTCATAGTATAATATGCCACTATAGTGGCATATTATACTATTGTTGTTCCCGATCTCCTTGGGGGAGTGATATATCACTCCCCCAAGGAGATCGGGAACAACAGTGAAATGAGTCATCCATACATCTAGTGTATGTTTACCGGGCCAGTGGAAGCCCGTTGCAGCATTGTTCACAGTGCATCGGATATTACCTGCGGCGGTGATGAGAACCCCAGTGAGTCGGGGCGGCGAAGCTACATTTGATGCAGTGCGCCGCGATGTGGCTAACTTATGGCTTCGACCGGGGAAGGATTTCAAGCTCTCAACTGGCCGAAAGTGCAGTGTGATGTGCCACAGTTCTTGATTTGACTTCTTGACAAGTACACGCTCATTAATTTTGTAATATCTAGACATAAATGAGTTCTAGATTCCTCTAATTTTCGTAGTATCGTCTCTGTACTAATTGTTCGTGAACGGGCGCTGTCAGTTGTGACTGGTCATCTCTTAGTTGCCATGGCTTATTTGAATGAATTATTTTGTTTGGCGTGGTTCGACTCGCACTTCCAACGCACTTAAATGGTCTTAAGCACTGGAACTTGGGAGTTGGATGAAGTGCATTTCTCCCACGCTGGAGGTGTGTGGTGTAAAAATAAACATATTTTTGGTCTCCTTTTTACTTGAAAGCAATTTGGTTAACTGTTAATTGTATTTCCTTTTTGTTTTTACTATGTGTACTACCTTTAACGTGCACACCTTGCTACATTGTTCTTACATAATATACCATCTCGACATGAATGATGTAACCAAGATTTTGTAACAATATTTTGATTGAAAATAATGTCCATGGAGTTTCTTGCCTGTTCTTCTCCATAGAGATCTACGCTAGGGAATGGGCAACTACAGTAAGTACTTTCACAGTTTTTATGTCTTGTGACTGGGACTGTAGCTACTTAGCTAGCTACTTTTAATTTTCATCTTTGTTTCGACAATTCAAAAGTGCCTGTAACATTAGGCATGTTACAGGCACTTTTGAATTGTACTTGAATTACTTGAAATAAATGCTTTAATTTTGATTTTGATTGTCCTTGGTCGTTTTATGTTATTTGTAACATTATATCACATAAAAGCGCCCAGTATAATACGTTACTCGTTACCACTTCACTGGTGCCGTAGAAAATCGTCGATAGTAATTCGGTTTATTATCAGCTATACCTCAGGTGGTGGTGTCTGTCTGGCTGCGCAGGTCTGATGTACCGCTGCCCCACCAACCGCGCGCCGCGCGAGCCTGATGGCTCCGGCGTCGTCATATGCGAGGACAATCTGAAACCCACGCCCATCATGTTCGAGTCCTGTCTGTCTGCAGAGGATAGGGAACTGTATGTCGCAGAAAATAAGTACTTCTTTTGCAACCGTAAGTCTTAGTTGTCTTTTTGCAGTGAGTTTAGAACCAGTTCCTTTTAGATATGCTTATTTTTAAATAAAATGAGATGATAAAATAAATATAGATATTAATCTTAGTTGGTGGTAAAGCATCGGTAAAGTGAAGCACCATTTTTTAAGTCGAAGGTTTGTTTTACGACTCTTCCATTGTTGGTGATACACATGGCCAGCAATGTTCAAAAATGATATTCTACTGACCATTGACAACATTACCATCATCTCCTTGGAAGAAAGATCCGCTGCTGCTGTACTAAAGTTTCAGTGAAACAGGTACAAACAGATTGTGGACTGACTGTGGTATGCGTCTTCTGACCAAACCTTGACCCTCCCAAAAAGTCGCCACAACATCGCAGCCGGCAGACCATGTTGTGGGGACTAAGCCACGAAGTGCCAAGGTGTCCATATACTGGTGTAACGATTGCTATAACTTGTATTGACTGGCGCCGCGACGTGCAGGGCACAAGGTCCAGGGCCCCGAGCTGCCGCGCAACGGCACTACGGTGATCGGCTGCGCGCCGTGCGAGCGTACCCCGCTCAACTACACAACCCAGAAGTGTGCGCTCGAGGACACTGACGACGTGGTGGTACACTACCGCTACTACCCTGACAGAGTGAGTACATGTCCTCACTAATCACTTATGCCAAAACGAACCTCCTGCAGCAGCCGCCTCTTACAGCTCGCCGTGTTACGAAGATTGTATCCCACACCAAAGGCCTACCCAGCTTCCAAGTTTTTATGGCCTTCCGTCTGGTCTCTTCACTTCGTGAAGCCATTGTGTTGTAAAACAGTAGGCATCCCAGCACCATTGCTGGGATGCCTACTGTTTTACAACACATGTGTGACGACCTGTCCCAAGTTTTATCCGTCTTCACAATCTTTGCGATCATAGACGAATAATGACTAGCCCTTAGGTTTGGTGGGTGTTCCTTCAAGTTCCGCTGTCTGCAGACGTACAAGTTCGTGTCGGAGCTGGACCCGCTGCGCGAGGTGTGCGACCACTGGAACCCGTGCCAGGTTGGCTACATCTTCAGCCTGCCTGGCCCCGACCAAGCCACGCCAGCCAGCGAGCTGTGGCGTAAGTCTGTCAACTACTACCATTACCTTCTAACTGCCGACAAACGTGCTGTGCCCCGGCTTCAAGGGTGTGGGTGCCTTAATAACTTATTATCGAGAACCTCTAGCCGGGATGTCAGCATGGTTGAGGGCTTGTAGAGGTCCATGTCCATAGGCGGAGGCGACCAGCAGGTGTCCTGGGCCGATGAATTCTTAGAACGAGACTAAGGATGCCCTAAGACTAAGACTCCAGGTTCAACTAAGTCTGTTATTAGTTCAAATCTTGGCCTAAATACAGGAAAAAGCAAGTGTGTAAGCAACTCTATTTAAGTTCTATGGTGACTGAGGAGGTACATGTTGTCTTAGTATGAAGTGAAGTCCTAATTATAAGATACTATTGGAGATATAAACATTTCAATTCTGTCGGTCTTACGGCCAGATTTCATAGAATATTGCCCATGGTCCTTTAACAGAACTAAATTTATTTTTGTTTTCAATTAGCTTTCGACTATTCTGATTTATACATTATAATATTTTATTATAATTACAGCTGACTACTGTAAGTTATGAACATACATTTTATTTAGAATAAAGTGATTGTCAAAGCGGCAAGTGCAACTAGTACCCAGACTAGTGCTCGTGCAACCCACCAGCTAGGTTGTATTGAAATAATTTAGTCCTTAAAAACAATAAATGTAAATTACCGATATGTTGTATTTGCAGCCGGAGGCAAGTATTTTATTGAATGTTTCAGCCTGTAATTTCCAAGGTTAAATATTATACAGGTTGTCATTTTTCAACTTGACCTCGAGGGAAAGTAACCATGATGTGAACCAAACAACAATGTTGCATTATTAAATAAGTTAATGAAAAAATGAATTCGATTTAAAGCATTTGTGCACTTCTAAAATTGCCAAACCCGGGGTTCAAGTAATGGTACTTAATCTTACACTACTACTGCTACTGCGCACAATATTGTGATTTCACATTCACTTTCTTATTTTTCAGACACTGATGAGGGTAAATAATAAATGATACTTATCATTATCTTTGGTTAAACGTTACTTGGATTGTCAAAACTAAATTTATTTTCCCTTTTTGACAGAAATTTCAAGTAAGTAGTTAAGGTTCGGTCAAACCGGCGCAGACAAATTGACAGATACTTCAGTTTATGTATTACCCAACTGTCAGGAGCCAGTCGACAGTCTGTCCATACCTGTTAGAAAAAACTGTTATCTTATACATTGAAATGTTAAAAAACCCAAGATACACATTCGGTGTCTCAAAATCGTCCGCATAAAATACAGGCACAATTACTAATTGTGCGTCTATTTCAATTAGTCTCACGTCGCTCGCGTAACTACCCGCTAGTTAAAAATGCCGAAGTATTCGTTAAAAATTGTAAAAATATTACGTCAAGAACTTTAAAAAAGGATGGGATATCGTATTTTCAGTAAGTAAAAGAGTTTATTGATTTGTTTTTGTTGTTTTTATCACTTAATATAGAAAGCAATATGTGATTTTGATTTAATTTGTCTGAAAACTTTACTAAACGGTCCAAGTGTAAGTCGGCAAATTTCAATGGCCGTTTTGACAGTGTAAGAACGATGCAATGCATTACAGCTTTCTTTTATTTTAGTCGCGTAATTTATATGACCCTGTTCTTATTCAATGGAGTAGATTTTTTAATGTTATTTTTTATTAATTAGTTTATTATTTTTATTATTTTATTATTATACCTTAAAACTTTTTGTTTTAAGTTTTTAACAAATATTTATAGGTACGTTAAATATTATAATTTAGTTTTTAATTGAATTCCAAAAGGAGAAGAGGTCGTCAATTCGTAGTTTTTTTTATGTTTGTAATTATATTATATTGATTAATAGGGATTTACGTATAATTAAAAACATAATAATATGTGTTTAGAACACAATTTAACAAACTCTTAAAATATTAACACAAAGTCCTATTAAAAAAAAACAGCAAAATTCGTGTCCACTCCATGCCTTATCCTACCGGCTAACTTCGGTCGTAAAATTAATTGCTTTTTGTACACTGCTTTGTAAATACATCTCTAAATAATCCGCATAAGGTTGAATTTGCAAAAAAATATGTTTATAGTATAACGATAACTACGCAGCGCAGTAGTGAGTTGTAGTGGTGAGTGTTTGGTGACAGTTTCGAGTGATACTTTTGGTCGAAACTGTGCATCTTGGGTTTTTTATATATCAATGATCTTATACTAATAATTATTGTTGCCAAACATTCTGCATTCATGTTTATTATTTGATACGCAAATAATATGATGTTATGGTTTGTTGTTTTAGATGAAGGTAAGATTACAAATACCTAGTTTTTAGGGTTCTGTAGCCAACGAATGGCAAAAAACCCGTCAAGTGCGAGACGTACTCGAAGACACAGGGATTCATAGCACCAAATAATATAATAACAATGTTTTTAACGCTCATTCATATTTAAATCTATATTCAACTACAAAACTAAATTTGTTTTTGATACTATGTTGATGAAAAACAAAGTATGTGCTGCAGTTTGATGAAAAATTTCCATATCTCAAAAACTAAATACTTAAGCTACCTATGTACTTACCTATCAAATCTTATTCAAACCAATTTTTATTGCAAGTTTGTTTAAGGTGATAGTGGAAGATATTCGCTGAGATAGGTCAGCCACCATCCCAACCTGTCAACTTTTAAATAAAATAATGTTTTTGAGATATGTTTCCATTGGTTTGCTTTTTTATTTGCATTACCAAATTAATCAGTGCAGTTCTGAGAGAGTGAGTACGTTTTGCCAGTTCAGTAATGCCCCGAGCATAAATTAATAACTTCAATACTTTTTCTACTCGTTTTATTATCTCTGTCATCAAATAACCTACTTCAGTACTGAGCACCCAATGGTAAACTGGTATGACGTGAAAGTTCTTCTAGAATCTACATTTTTTGACTCCGACTTTAGAAATTAGAGGAGGGCACAATTTTTACGACTTGAAGCAAATAGCTCATCAACCATATACTTAAGAAAAAAAGTATATCAGAAACCTAGAATGAACACCCAACAAAGTCTCACAGTTATACACGTAGGTGTTGTTTTATTCAACCCTCAGTAACATGACTGTGGAGGGCCACCGCAATTTTTTTTTTCAAAATTTCACATCATTTGTGTAACGGATCATAGAAAGCACCTACAACTGTGTGATGCCAACAGTCTTGCAGTAAATGGCTGTGACATACTGAGAGCTGGTCTCTTAATTTATGTACCGCTGCTACAGAATAGATAACAGTCCGCTACACAAAAGTGACGTGAACTATACGCACAATAAAATGTACATATGACTGTGGGTCGAAAATATTCTACGCAGGAATATAATATGCTTATATATATATATGTGAATATATGCCTATAATTTATATGCCTATAATATATGCTTGAAATTAGGTCTAAGTCTGATACAGGAAGACATCGATCGAATAGTACAATGGAGCCATGAAAACAAACTGTACTTCAACGTACAAGTGCTCATTGTATGAGTTTCACGCGTGCTCGTGTATCTCTGCTCTATGAGTACGTGGTGGACGCGGCGCCACTGCAACGAGTCATGGAGGTGTGAGACTTGGGTGTTTTCATGACTCCCGATCCGACATTCCGTGAGCATGTTACCAAGATCTGTAGTGTATCAGTATGGTTCCACCAAGGGACTTTGTACAACTGACGCCGGTGTTACCTTATTAAAGCATATATTAACTGCGTGGGAAGAGTCCCTAGATGCCATAGGAATTTTTTGTGACCTCTCCAAAGTATTTGATTGGACTTCGATTGTGTTGTTGTATCTTTGGAGCATAATAATACCGAAACGTGGACAAACATTGAAAAGTCAAACCCGTGAGGTAGTTTCAAGCTACAAGATTACTTTGAGCGTGAAGGGCAAAATGTTGGACCATTGATACCTGTCGAACAAGTACAAGAGCGCGTCTCTCAGGCGCTCGGGGTAAGCAAACGAACGATAACAAATCTTAATATTGAAAAGTTCGGCCAGTTCGGCACGGAAGAAAATATTTTACTAGCACCGAAGAAGAAACGCAGAACTACTGGTCGATTTTGTAAAATTCAAACAACAACTCGCATCTCACATCGCTATTCACTCTCACTTCGCATAAGGTTCAAAATTACCTTGATTTTGCATTCTGTAAGCATCACCTAGTCACTTGCGAAGTGAATTGAGCTCCGAAGCGACAAATGCCACTTCTTACGTCATCACATGCTTTATCTGTCAAAATCTCCCTGTTAATTTAGTTCAACTCACTGACACGCTCGCCATAATGGCGCTAGTGCAAATTCGAATTATCAACCGACTTTTTAGAAGAGGAGTTTAGAATGAAATCTTACAGAATCACACGGCTAAACCTGAGACATATATTGATAACTTTGACGCTAATGCAATAAAGAATCGTATATACGGTTACTAGCTGACCCACGCAACTTCGTCTGCGTCACATTAGAGAGAAACCTACCTACTACCTACCTACTACCTACCTACTACCTACCTACTACCTACCTACTACCTACCTACTACCTACCTACTACCTACCTACTACCTACCTACTACCTACCTACTACCTACCTACTACCTACCTACTACCTACCTACTACCTACCTACTACCTACCTACTACCTACCTACTACCTACCTACTACCTACCTACTACCTACCTACTACCTACCTACTACCTACCTACTACCTACTTACTACCTACCTACTACCTACCTACTACCTACCTACTACCTACCTACTACCTACCTACTACCTACCTACTACCTACCTACTACCTACCTACTACCTACCTACTACCTACCTACTACCTACCTACTACCTACCTACTACCTACCTACTACCTACCTACTACCTACCTACTACCTACCTACTACCTACCTACTACCTACCTACTACCTACCTACTACCTACCTACTACCTACCTACTACCTACCTACTACCTACCTACTACCTACCTACTACCTACCTACTACCTACCTACTACCTACCTACTACCTACCTACTACCTACCTACTACCTACCTACTACCTACCTACTACCTACCTACTACCTACCTACTACCTACCTACTACCTACCTACTACCTACCTACTACCTACCTACTACCTACCTACTACCTACCTACTACCTACCTACTACCTACCTACTACCTACCTACTACCTACCTACTACCTACCTACTACCTACCTACTACCTACCTACTACCTACCTACTACCTACCTACTACCTACCTACTACCTACCTACTACCTACCTACTACCTACCTACTACCTACCTACTACCTACCTACTACCTACCTACTACCTACCTACTACCTACCTACTACCTACCTACTACCTACCTACTACCTACCTACTACCTACCTACTACCTACCTACTACCTACCTACTACCTACCTACTACCTACCTACTACCTACCTACTACCTACCTACTACCTACCTACTACCTAAAAAAAAAAAAAAAAAAAAAAAAAGTATCCTATGTCCTTCTCCTGGCTCTAAACTACCTCCCTGCCAATTTTCAGCTAAATCGGTTCAGCCGTTCTTGAGTTATAAGTGAAGTAACTAACACGACTTTCTTTTATATATATAGATTATTCGAGGAATGAATACCTTAACAGGATAACGATTTTGACATCTTTGAAAGCAGCTGATTTATTTACGGTAGGTAAAACTGCTTCATCCAAAATTAAAAAAAATATTGGTTTGCAGTATAAAAAACAGACAAAAAAAATCTTGTAGAGCGATATTATATAATTTTAAAAAGAATATCCATTTTAGGAGGAAGCCAAAATAATAGAAAACTGGTATAATGTCGTTTTCATTGACGAGACATGGCTTTCTCGTTCTTGGACAGACTGATGATTCACGAGCATCGACGTGAAAAGTAACAATGGGTAAAGGAGCTCGACTGATAATATGCCACGCCGGTTCTGTAAAAAAACGGTTTTGTTGAAAACGGATTGCTGGCATTTGAATCAAAAACCACTACTGACTACCACGAAGAAATGGATGCCGTTACATTTAAATAGTGGTTCCAGAATGTGTTGTTGCCCGGCCTACCAGAGCCTTCTGATGTAACATTCATGGATAATGCCCCTTATCATTCAGTGCAAATACAGAAAACACCTACCCCAGCCAATAGAAAATAAGAATTGGTGGCTTGGCTACAAAGTAAAGGCATTAACGCAAATTATGCAGATGCTAAAAGTAGAACTCATCAAATTAGTAAATGAAAATAAGCCAGCACATGTAAGATATGAAATATATGAACTGGCTCTGGAATACGGTCATCGTGATGTTCTACGAATTCCTCCAAAATCATTGCTAGTTAATGCGATTGAGCTAATCTGGGCTCAAGTCAAAGGTTACGCAGCCCGGCACAATACTTCTCCGCTATTCGGCACGAAGAAGATGATGAAGAAAGCTGCGGGAAAGTCACAAAAGATGACTGGGCAAAGGTCGTCGAAAAAACGAAAAAAATAATTTTCGAAAACTTTGACCGAGATATCAGAATTGATACTTTGATTGAAAATCATATAATAATACACGTTGGCGAAGCTGATGAAGAAAGTACCTCCTCAAGCGAATCGGAGTCAGATTAAATTTGTTAAATTTGAACCCAGTCGCAACTACTCAAAATATTATCGTTTTATTTTATCTTAATATTTCAGAATAGTATTATTGTATTTTTATTTTCTTTGCACTAGTTAAATTCAGAAATTAGAAACCAGACAAACAAGTATTAAAGCTAATGTTTTTCTTGTTATGGGTCGGTTGAAAAATATATCTTTTACAATTTTGTAATAGTGTTACTTATTGCCCATCAACCAACCAACCAATCCATCAACTGACAGACGTCAGGAACGCATTCTCTCAGCGGCCAAACTATAGGAATGTGTTGCTTTGGTTTTGTGTTTTTAATTATGTTATATTTTAATAATGTTGTTAATTTTATTTTTTCTAATTTGGTTGTAAGTTTAGAGTTTAGTTCAGTTTAGGTAATTAGTTTAGGTTCTTAGCTGTCGCATTAGGGTAAACCTTGTAATGATAGTTTAAGCTCTTTTAAATAAATGAACAACTGTGTGGTAGGACGAAAAATGATATCGAGGTTCCTAAAAAACTTTTTCTCATAAGTCAATTTATGGTTAATGAGATACTTATTCGCCTTTAAAGACGTAAACATTGTGCCCCCCCCCCCCTTTATTTTTAAAGTAAGAGGACGATAACTGAAAAACTGTGAGTTTGTCACACTTAAAAAGAACTTTTGACGAAAATTGATATTATGTATAACACCCATTGACGTTATTTGTATTTTATCACTTTTAAAATAAAATCTTAATGATTCGAATTAATTGTTACAGAAATCGTACCTCGTAAGTGTTCATTAATCAAAATGTCATCAATACCATTTAGTTAGCTTTTGACATTGCTTACATTGTTCTTTTTTACATTTATAGGTATGGGTTTAAGCAATATTTTTATTTTTGACATTTTGTATGGGAACTAGTAATATTTTTAAGTATTTTAGTATTCTTATTATTTTGTATTTTTTTTTGTTTTATGTTTTATAATGGATGAATCTTTTGTTTTTACAATATATATTTGAGATACTTACATCATTTTATAACATAATTTTATTGACATTTTATATTCTTGACATTAATTCGGTAGGTATTCGGTTCGGTAGTGACATTAATTTTTATTTGGGCACTATAATTTTTGATTATTATTTTGTACTTATTTTACATAAGTACATCATTTTCTAAAATCATTTTATTGACATTTAATACTTCGAACTTATATTGTAATGGTGGAGTCTTTATTTGTTTTTATATTCTTTATTTAAAACAGGGGAATTGCAAATGTTTTACTTTTATTTGATTAATTTACATGTGTAGTTATTGTTATATTAATGATTTCTATTGTAATTCTTTTATTTTTATAATTTAGTGTAAAATTTCGATCTTCTTCTTAGCGTGTCGATGGCAATCTAAATTGTGTCGGCCCAGAACTGAGCCACTAGTTTGGCGCTTTCAGTAGCGTCCATCAGTTCCTGCAGTGAACAAACAACAGGACACGCAGCACACGATATTAAGTGCCCCATCGTTTGTGGAACAGCACCACATTTACACTCCAGGGCAGATTCATTAATGAATCTCTATCTATATATACTATCCACCAAGTGCTCAAACGAGAAAATTTCGATACAATGTAAACATTGTTACTGAAATATGAACTTACTTATGAACTTTATCCAATAGCTTCTTTGAGCGTGTTTAGTAATTTTTGTGTTTTATATAGTCTTATTTTTTTCATGTCATATTATTTATATACATGTGGAAACTTGTAATTGGCCATATTTTGTTTAAACTATTAGTCACTATCTGTTCAGCTGTAAGTTTTCCCAAAAATGAAATAAATAAATAAATAAATAATGAAATGAAATCATAGTTTATCTCATTGTTGTTTGGTTTGATTTATTGGCATTTTTTATTCATAAATATGATGTTACAGCTGTGGACTGTAAGTGCATCGCGTTATGTTATTTCTTCAAAATCAAAATTTTTGATTGTTGTTTGGCTAGATTTATTGGCAATGTTAATTGATGAATATGATGTTATAGCTTTGACCCGTAAGTACATCGCGTTATATTATTTCTTCAAAATCAAAAATGTTGATTGTTGTTTGTTTTGATTTATTGGCAATGTTTATTTATGAATGTGATGTAATAGCTGTGGACCGTAAGTACATCGCGTTATATTTCTTCAAAATCAAAAATGTTGATTGATGTGTTTTGATTTATTGGCAATGTTTATTAATGAATATGATGTTATAGCTGAGGACCGTAAGTACATCGCGTTATATTATTTATAACAAATTTGCTCGTAAAGGGTCTCTTATTTCACCAATTTCAATATCGTAATGTATCTCATTACGTACTTGTGCTGTTAAGTAAAATGCACGGTTTATACTTTTTTTAAATATTGGCAAAGAGTTTTATGTCAGAAAAGTGGTAAACATTTTATGAATAAAATTAACTTTGGGAGATGAAATATAATAAATAAACATTTAATTCTTTAATTTAATTAATTTTGACAATAAATTACAACCATTTATCTGTAAAAAAAAACACAAAAATATTAATTTACTTTATTAGTAATGCTGGCTGTTTTTTGTGTCTTTGCCTTTAAAAAAAAGCGCTGATGCGCGCGCCTCGCTAATTTGTAAACAAGTAAAAATTATTCCGCGCGCTTTTTCTATTCGCTGTATTGTTTTTATTTGTTTCATTTATTTCCTCGCAAATATGTTATAAAACGTCGTATGACATACGTGCGCTTTGATAATTACAGCCTCTGCTTTTTTATCGCCCTCGCCTTAAATATGAGCGCCGCGCCGGCGCGCCGCCGTCGCCGTGAATTCATGTCGGCGCGCCGCCGCCGAGCTTAGCGCGCGGCGCGCCGTCGCGACGAGTCGCAACTTGCTTTCTCGCTCGCACGCGCGGCCCGACCGCATAAGTGCTCATGCGGCACGTCGGGCGGCGCGTTGTGCGGCGCGTCTTGCGACCCGTTGCGCGTTTTCCCGTTTACGGAGAGGCGGTGGATCATCTGCGATATATTTGTTTTTGCACGTGTGTCAGCAAACGCGCGTAAAATCGCTTCTCCGTAAACACTCTATCTCTCTATTGTTTATTGTTTGTTTGTTTACTCTCATACATCGTCAATCGTCATAGTATGTTAGAATTGAAAGCGAGCCGCGCCGCAGAACGCACCGCGCGACGCGCCGCAGTCCGTAATCAGTTAGCCTAGTCGCTTCGCCACACTCGTCGCCAACGCAGTCGAGTCGAATATTTTTTACCGAGTAAACGTGTATTGTTGTGTGGTGTTAACAACAAACAAAATATATGATACGAACCTGTTGGCTATTAGCCAACAGGTTTGTCGATCCCGCTAATATCTGTCGACATGTTGGATAGATTATAAGAAGGCCTATGACTCGGTGCCACATACGTGGCTCATGAGGGTGCTGGAGTTGTACAAAATAGATGCAACTCTACGAGCCTTCCTTGAGTCATGTATGGGGCAATGGAAGACGGTCCTTCGATATCCAGGATGTCGACAGATCCAGGGGAGCGATGAGCCTGTAAGGATTAAGCGGGGAATATTCCAGGGCGACAGTCTGAGTCCACTTTGGTTCTGTTTGGCTCTGAATCCTCTAAGCACATTGCTGGAGAATTCAGGTTTAGGCTGCCGGTTGAGGAAAGATGGTCAGGTTATATCTCACCTTCTTTACATGGATGATCTGAAACTCTTTGTCCCCAATAAATTGCGACTGATGGAGCTACTTAAAGTAACTGAAACTTTTAGTAGCGCCATCAGGATGGAATTTGGTGTGGACAAATGTGCAGTCATGTATGTAAAGCGAGGGGAGATTATGGAATCCGAGGGACTTCAGCTCTTGGACTCCATACACCTAAGATCTCTTTCCTCATCCGAAAGCTATAAGTATTTGGGTATGTCGGAAGCGTTAGGCATTAACGTAACTGACATGAAGCAATCGTTGAGGGAGCGCTTCTTCGGTCGCCTGAAGAAGATATTAAGTAGATACTAATTAAATACTTATATTTTCGATTTTTTTAATAGTTTTTATTATTTAAATAGATAGTGCTCTAATTAAAAAAAATCTGTTTCACTTCAACTCAAAATGCTGAAATGATTATTTTTCAGTAAACGTGATCTCCAATTATTTTTTAGAAGACTGTAAACTTTTTTTGTAACAACAATATGGTTTCTTTGTTATTTTTAATAAATCTCTCCCTGATAATAAAAAAAAAAACTAAGGCCCACGGCCGGCCATGCCGCGCCGCCGCGACGCCGCCGCCGCCGTGCAAATTTCCAGGCCACGCCGCCGCCGCGGAATTGGCCATCGGCGCTCATATCTACCTCGCCTACGGCTCGGGCAAACAATATCGCCTCGGCTGTAGTTTTCAACTAACCGCACTTATATCATAATGTACTATTCTTCAAAATCGAAAATGTTGATTGTTGTTTGTTTTTATTTAACTATTGGCAATGTCAAACTCAAACTCAAACTCAAATCATTTATTTCAATTAGAGCATTACGGCACTGCAAGCAAAGCTACAGTCACAGTCACAAGGCATAATAACTTAAGAAAGTACTGTAGTTGCCCATTCCCTAACGTAGATCTCTATGGAGAAGAACGGGCAAGAAACTCCATGGACACTCTTTTAAATCAAAATATTGTTACAAAATCTTGGTTACATCATTCATGTTGAGATTATACATATGTGTGAGAACGATGTAGAAAGACGCGCACATTAAGAGCGTCCAGAGTAAAATAATAAATCAAAAATTAAAAAATAAAGTAATTAAAATGAACGAACCGTGGCAGCTAAGAGATGACCAGTCCCAACTGACAGCGCCCGTTCACGAACATGACGCATGTATCGGCGCCATTCGATTCGACCATATTTAAGGGAACTAAATGACCCGACACACCCGCCACCATCAGCGAGACATTTGAGTGAGCATGACATTCTCTCGGCCACCAAGGCATATTCAAGTCAATGAAAGATAACTAAATGTAAGTGGTGGCTGAACAGTACAAAGTACTCACACATGTGCTATGCAATTATATAATACTAAAAACTGGAATCTATACAATGCAAGTAGGTATATTTTTACAATCTTCTGCAGCTTCCACAATACATTAACATGGGAATCAATTCTTCTTCTTTGCGTGTCGATAGACTCAAATAATGCCCGACCAGTACAATCAATTAGTTTGCCCCTATGGTTGTGGAGCAGGACCAGCATTTAGCCAAGCATTTTTATCATCAATGTAATCCCCCAACTTATAATATGCTTGCCTACATAGTGTGCGTTTTATACAAGATTTAAATTTCGTCTCATTCAGTTGAAGTATGTGGGGAGGTATTTTATTGTAACATTTCAAACAGTACCCCATGAAAGGTGAATCTACTTTAGCAAGCCTGAAACCTGGCTGAACTAGTTGGTCCCTGTTTATAGTGTTATAGCGGTGTCTGTCACCTCTTTTACTGAATAAATGCAGATTTTTCCTAACGTACATGATGTTTTCATATATGTATTGACAAGGTACTACGTCATGATATTAATTTCCTTAAACAGTTCTCTTAGAGAATCGCGTCTACGTAATTCATATATGGCTCTGATGGCTCTTTTCTGCAGAATAAATATAGACTCGATGTCTGCAGCCCGTCCCCATAGTAAAATACCGTATGACATAATACTATGAAAATAACTAAAATAGACTAGCCTCGCGGTATCAATATCAGTAAATTGACGGATTTTTCCAACAGCATATGCAGCTGAACTCAGCCGTCCTGCAAGAGATGTTAAATGAGGACCCCATTGTAACTTTGAGTCGAGCGTGATTCCCAAGAAAACCGTTTTATCGACCAATTCTAGTTTCTCTTGATTCAATATTATGTCACAACCACTACTTTTGACATTTGGTAGAGCAAATCTAATACACTTAGTTTTTTTCCCATTTAGTACTAAATTATTAGCGGTAAACCAATTATGGACCTGCAGTAGGGCGTTATTTACGTCGTCAAGATCAGTGGCACGTCTGTTTATCCTAAATATTAAAGAAGTATCGTCAGCAAACAACACCATATGCGGATGGTTGTTAAATAAACGGGGTAGGTCATTAATATAAGATACTAAAAAGAGGAAGGGACCAAATATCGAACCTTGTGGTACACCCATTTTTACTTTTAAACCCATTGAATTGACACCATTTATTTGTACCTGCTGCTGTCTATCATTCAAATACGATTTTACTAAACTGAGCGCAAGTTTACCTAAACCGTAATGCTCAAGTTTCAAGATCAGGGTTTCGTGATTTACGCAATCAAATGCCTTCAAAAGGTCACAGAAGATTCCTATGGCATCCTGTGCCTCTTCCCACGCAATAAATATGTGTTTTAATAAAGTGAGACCGGCGTCAGTTGTACAACGTCCTTTGGTGAAACCATACTGCTCGTGCAATATTTTATTGGTGTTAAAATGGTTAAGCATTTGATTGAGCATTATCTTTCCAAACACCTTGCTGAAAACGGGCCTATAGTTATTGGTGTCTTTACTATCCCCAGATTTAAATAAATTAATATGTATCCCCAAGATATCTATCCCCAGATTTTAATAATTAATGTATATTAATGAATATGATGTTATAGCTGTGGACCGTAAGTACATCGCGTTATATTATTTCTTCAAAATCAAAAATGTTGATTGTTGTTTGTTTTGATTTATTGGCAATGTTTATTAATGAATATGATGTTATAGTTGAGGACCGTAAGTACATCGCGTTATATTATTTCTTCAAAATCAAAAATGTTGATCGTTGTTTGTTTTGATTTATTGGCAATGTTTATTAATGAATATGATGTTATAGCTGTGGACCGTAACTACATCGCGTTAATTAATTTCTTAAAAAAAAAGTTGTTTTGTTTGATTTATTGGCACTATTTATTGATGAATATGATGTTGTAGGTGTGTTCCGTGTGTTCGGCAAGTACAACGCGTTGTATTATTTCTTTAAAATCATTTTTTTTTTATTTCACATAGACCTACATGGGCACATGAAATGTCGACAAAAAGGTACACGGTTTGGGTTGGTCGTTTCCTGGAGAAGAACCGGCAATAAACTCCATGGTTACATTTTTAAAATGATTTGATTTGACAATAATATGATGTTACAGCATTCTAGTACTTAAGTATGGAGGGACAGCATTAGCCCGACAATAAGTCGTTCGTCAATAAAACGTAAAACAAGATTAAAAGTTAACAAGCATCTAGGAAGCAACAACACACTGTTCACACATTCACAAACAATCGGCTAAAAAACCGACTTAAAAAAACACAAAAAAGTGAAAAATAACTTTGGCTTCAGAAGTCGGTGACAAAAAACTAAATAAATCAAACAAAGGTCACCGACTTCTGAAGCCAAAGTTATTTTTCACTTTTTTGTGTTTTTTTAAGTCGATTTAATTTTTTGCAAAAAGTTTTTTATTTTTCCATTTTTAGTTGTTCCCAAACAAATATTTGCAATGAATTTACTTCACATTGTTAACAATACATGTCATGGTAATAGGCTTATCCCCAATAAATAGAACTTAACATAGGTAGGTACCTAACCGTTGAAATCTGGGTGTATTGTACACATCTGCGTACCCCCTCAGAGCATACAGGCGTGATGTTACGTCATTATGTTGTATAAACAATAAACATCCAAGCGATTGCAGCAATCACGACAGATTTACCGTTTAGTTTTGAAGAGTTTCATTCCATTATATATCTCCGAAGATCAGCATCAGATCCTTGGGACTTAGGGGCCAACAGGCCCCGACCCGGGTCCCCGCTACCAGTGGTTGTGTGCAGCGCATGAAATGAACTCAATCAATGAACGAGAACGTCATGCGCGCATACTACGGGTCTACAGAGGGGGGAACTAACCTCACTGCGTACCGTGTTAGGATGCTGTCTCTGTTCCAGGATCTTGAACCAATCGTCAACGTCTCAGCCCAACGACTTTCGGATCAGGTGCGCGTCATCCAACGCAACCACAGGTTGGACGATGCCGCGCTTGATAGGCTGCACTCAGAAGTACTAAGCAACCTTATCATCCTAACTCCGACACAAACCGCGGTGCAAGTGTCAGCTATTAACCTAACTCTACCGCGGTCGAACCCCTGCTGTTGTAGAGGAGGATGATAGGGTTGCCACGGTAAGTAGCCACTGCAACGACCGATCCACGATCATCGATTCTGTTCTGTGGGGCTGTTACGGCATGTCGTTTAGCTAATGTCAAGTTCCCAAATTGTGACCTAGCTACTCAAACAAAACCAGCCGTACCAGCCTGGCAGCGCAGGGTCGAGCGCCGTATCGACGGGGCCAGGGTACTCATCGGCAAACTATACTGTTTCAGGGAGGGCAATACACGACAGCGAGTGATGCGCTTTGTGAGGCGGGCATTTTCGGGGACTGAAATCAGTCCTCAAGAATACATGTCCCATGTCACAGAGCGCATCGACTTCCTGAAGCAGAAACTTTATTCATGGGCGAATCGTATTCGGCGGTATAAGATCGGTACTCGCAGAATCGCATGTTCCAGAGCGATGAGAAGTGAGAATACAGAGCTTGGGAGCGACCCGAGTAAAATGTGATAGGCGTGTGCCGCCCAGATGATACCGCTACGAGTTCTTTCTGGCGCAGCATCTGGTCGGTAACCGTCTGTCATACTGAGGCTGACTGGATACGTGATGTCGAGCGAGTGTGTGAACCTATTCCAGAAATGGAACCAATTGTAATTGCCAATTGCCATAGGTATATTAGTTTATTTAATTTTTATCTGTATATATTATGTGTGTATTAGTATGTACTATTTATGTATGTATATCAATTTAATTTAACAAAATGGTATAATTCTTATTTATTTTTTTGTACTCTATCACAATGCTGTCCTATTTGACCCAAAGATTGACTGGTAGAGAATGCCTTGTGGCATTAAGTCCGCCTATGTACCACTCTTGTACATGAAGTTTAAATAAATAAATAAATAAAATTGTGATAACACCATTAGATATAGCCAGAGCAGTTCGTCCATTACCGAAGTCACCGGGATCGGACGGACTGCACAACTTCTGACTCAAATGGCTTAGTAGTTCGCACACTTGCCTGGCATTCCAATTCCAGTCATCCTTAGAGTCTGGGTCCCTACCGGAGTTTTTAACAACAGGCGTTACCCACCTGCTCCATAAGTCAGGTAGTCCCGCGGAACCCAAGAATTTTAGACCAATCACGTGTTTCTCGACGGTCTATAAACTTCTTACATCCATTTTGAGAGTGAAAATTAATACACACATTGACGGAAACTCCATTATGTGGGAATGGGTCCCGCGGTACTAGGGAACTACTCCTCATCGACATGGCCATTAGCCAACAGGTCCGTCGATCCCGCAAGGATCTGTCGACATGTTGGATAGATTATAAGAAGGCCTACGACTCGGTGCCACATTCATGGCTCATGCGGGTGCTGGAGTTGTACAAAATAGATGCAGCGTAGAGTTGCCTTCCTTGAGTCATGTATGGGGCAATGGAGGACGGTCCTTCGATATCCAGGATGTCGACAGATCCAGGGGGGCGATGAGCCTGTATGGATTAAGCGGGGAATATTCCAGGGCGACAGTCTGAGTTCGCTTTGGTTCTATTTAACCCTGAATCCTCTGAGCACATTACTAGAGAATTCAGGCCTAGGCAGCCGGTTGAGGCAAGATGGTCAGGTTATATCTCACCTGCTTTACATGGAGGATCTGAAACTCTTTGTCCCCAACAAATTGCGACTGATGGAGCTACTAAAAGTAACTGAAACTTTTAGTAGCACCATCAGGATAGAATTTGGTGTAGACAAATGTGCAGTCATGTATGTAAAGCGAGGGGAGATTATGGAATCCTAGGGACTACATCTCTCGGACTCCATACACCTAAGATCTTTTTCCTCATCCAAAAGCTACAAGTATTTGGGTATGTCGGAAGCGTTAGGCATGAACGTAACTGACATGAAGCAATCGTTGAGGGAGCGCTTCTTCGGTCGCCTGAAGAAGGTATTAAATAGCCTTCTTTCAGGCGGGAACAAGGTGCGCGCCTTCAATGGTTGGGTCATGCCGGTTTTAATCTACTCTTTCGGCATACTCAAATGGACTCAGACCGAACTCGACGCCCTAGATAGAAGAGTTCGTACACTGCTGACCGAAAACCGGATGCATCAACCACGATCATCGGTGATGAGACTGTACATCCCACGGAAGTGCGGAGGTCGAGGCTTTTTAAACGCGAAGACCCTCCACAACTGCGAGGTGTGCAGTCCCAGAGAATATTTTATAAAAAACCGAAGTAGGTATGCACCGAGGTGTGGTCGCAGTGGACAAGGGACTCACCCCGCTGTCCATGGCTAAAGACAACTGGCACAAACCTGAAGTACTTACCACCGATGACCGCAAGGAAGTATGACAAGGCAAAGAGCTTCACGGGCGCTTCTACCGGGCTCTTCATGGGCCCGATGTGGATTTTCTAGCGTCCGTGTCCTGGTTACGTTTCGGTGACCTCTTTGGGGAAACTGAAGGTTTTGTCTGTGCGATTATGGACGAAGTTATGTTGACAGACAACTACCGGAAATATATTATGAAGGACGGAACGGTTGACGTGTGTCGGGCATGCCACCTTCCGGGTCAGTCCATCAGACATATTATTTCTGGTTGTTCTCGTCTGGCTAACGGCGAGTACTTGCACAGGCACAACCAAGTAGCCAAGATTATACACCAGCAACTTGCCTTGAAATATAAACTTGTGGAATCTGAGGTACCGTACTACAAGTATGTGCCCGACCCAGTTCTCGAGAAAGACCATGTCACGCTGTACTGGGATCAGTCTATCATTACTGACAGGATTATTGTCGCCAATAAGCCTGACATATTGGTGATAGACCGATTAGCGCGCCGCGTAATGATAATCGATGTTATCATTCCGCATGACGAGAACCTCGTGAAAGCTGAGAAAGAGAAACAAATAAAATATCTCGACTTGGCACACGAGGTTCGCGACATGTGGAATGTGAACTCGGTTATCATTGTGCCGATTGTCGTGACGGCCAATGGCCTTATTAGCAGTGATAGCCTAGTGGTGTGACCGTCGGACTGCCAAGTCATAGGTCTCGAGTTCGAACCCAAGACACGCACCTCTGAATTTTCAGATTCATGTGCGTATTGTATAATTATCACTTGCTTCGGTGAAGGAAAACATCGTGAGGAAACCAGCATACCTGAGAGATATTTCTTGACGGCATGTAAAGCCAAGTCAGAGGCCCATGGGCGGCTTAAAAACTCTGACACCAGGTTAGGCACTAACCACACGATAAAGAAGAATGGCCTTATAGCCAAGAGTTTCGACAACCATCTATCGAAGCTCTCTTTAGGCGGTTGGATCAAGGGCCTGATTCAGAAGGCAGTACTCGACACGGCTCGCATTGAGAGGAGGTTCCTGTTTCTGCAGCCCTAACCACCGGTGGCTTGGACCCTGCTCTCGACACCGGCGGACTACTATTTTTTTATAATTTTTTAATGTTTTTAAATGCTTTTTATAAGAAATATTGAAAACACTTAAAGTACTTACGGGATGATATCCGTGATTTTCCTGATGTTCTATGAGCTCCCGATATTTCGACGCCGTTGCAAGCATCATGATCGCGGGAATACTGAAGAGGTATGCGGGTGGGACGAAAATTATTTATTATGAGCAGACAAATCTGTCTACCCTCTTTCTTAGTCTTTTATTACGCGCACTACTGGAACTCGATTGTAACTCACGACAAAACGCACTCACAGTATCACTAGGTTTTTCTTGATAATGGAGACGCATGTTATTTTTTATTAGGTTTACCACTGGATTCCACGTACTTGATAGTTTAAAACCGTCCTCACGATTGAAATTTTTGTGTTTTGAAATTTCAATCGCTTCTCTGGTCAACCTTCGGATGTAGTATCAGTCTGTAGACAAGATATGTGGTTTGTGAAACTCAATCCGTTGATTTGGCCCTGAGTCCAGCAGATGTTTAGCTATGGCCGATTTGTGTCTCTCATTATTTTTCACTGCTTTGATGTGTTCATTAATCCGGCATGAGATGGTACGTTTGGTTTGTCCAATGTAGGAGCTACCGCAACTGCAGTCAATTTTGTATACCTAGGGATGTTCCAAGGGCAGTTTGTCTTTAGGAGAACGCAAACTTAGCCCGGTTTTCTTGTAGGGAGTGAACACAGTTTTAATTGAGTACCTACTCAGTATTCTACCGATTTTATCTGTTACTCCCTTAACAAATGGCAAGTAGGTCGGTTGACGTTCCACCTGAGCCCTGGCTGGTCGTGTCCTCGGCGGTCTTTTTTCTTTGTCTCCTTGTAGCCATTATTTGTTTATCATCATTATTAGGTTTTGGACCACTTGGATAGCCTCCATAAAACCATTAGGTTCACGGTTGAAGTAGAAAAGGATCGGGTTTTGCCTTTTCTGGACGTTAGAGTCTACCGGAAACCGACTCACACAGACCGCTATCTACACGCCACCTCACATCACCACCCCTACCACCTAAACTCCGCAGTGCACTCACTCACCAATCGCGCAAGAGATTTGTGCGATTCAGAACATATGACTGAGGAATTAACCCATGTGCAGGAGGTCCTACGGAATAATGGCTACAAGGACCAACCGTGACCCTCGTGGTTTTATGGAGGTTATTCAAGTGGTCCAAAACCTAATAATGATGATAAACAAATAACAAAAATACTGAGTAAGTACTCAATTAAAACTGTGTTCACTCCCTACAAGAAAATCGGGCTAAGTTTGCGTTCTCCTAAAGACAAACTGCCCTTGGAACATCCCTAGGTATACAAAATTGACTGCAGTTGCGGTAGCTCATACATTGGACAAACCAAACGTACCATCTCATGCCGGATTAATGAACACATCAAAGCAGTGAAAAACAATGAGAGACACAAATCGGCCATAGCTGAGCATCTGCTGGACTCAGGGCCAAATCACTGGATTGAGTTTCACAAACCACATATCTTGTCTACAGACCGATACTACATCCCAAGGTTGACCAGAGAAGCGATTGAAATTTCAAAACACAAAAATTCCAATCGTGAGGACGGTTTTAAACTATCAAGTACGTGGAATCCAGTGGTAAACCTAATAAAAAATAGACATGCGTCTCCATTATCAAGAAAAACATAGTGATACTGTGAGTGCGTTTTGTCGTGATTTACAATCGAGTTCCAGTAGTGCGCGTAATAAAAGACTAAGAAAGAGGGTAGACAGATTTGTCTGCTCATAATAAACAATTTTCGTCCCACCCGCATACCTCTTCAGTATTCCCGCGATCATGATGCTTGCAACAGCGTCGAAATATCGGGAGCTCATAGAACATCAGGAAAATCACGAATATCATCTCGTAAGTACTTTAAGTGTAGTGGAAAACCGTGAAAGTCTAAAGCAGTAAATATTTTAAAATGTAAATTATGAGATCATAAGATGAATAAAGGAGATAATAATAATAATTTATTCATCAAAAAACATTGTAGTACCTACTTGTCACAATTTACAGAATCGCTTATATAATAGTGTACAAAGACTACAATAAAATGGTGGGTGAGTTGCTGTATTCCTAGCTAGGTTAATAGATAACCTGTGTTAAGTACAATGCCGGTCCCCAAGGAAAGAAACAATAAAATCGTACACATTATGCATTTTAGGGATGCGCCAAAGTTCACCTAAATTTTGAACTCCGATAATGGAAATCCGAAAATGTTCTTCCTAACATTTTTCATCCTAACAATCACAATTCCTAACTACTCTGTCTCTAATGTTCATAATTCCGAAGCATTCAACTTCATAATGTCAGTAGCAATAAACATCTATTATACTTTTATTTGTTTTCCTATATTTTCTCATCATAACCATCTTTTACACTAATATTCAAAGTCATATCTTTTTTGTTTAGATTTCTTTTTATTCATAATAATCAGTATTATATACATTAATTTTGCGTAACTTAACCGTTTGTCGTAAAAACGATGTGGAATGGGGGGGTATATAGTAGTAGTAATAGGTTAGGTTAGATTAGAACTGTGACCAACTACGCACGAGCCGAGCGAGCGTAGCGAGTGGTGCCGCGGCAGCGGCCGGCGAGTGCTACCTCGAAATTGGTCGCGAAATTTTTCTATGTATTTTTTTATAGTGCCCCCAAGACGACACTCTGACCTTCTGAATTTCGGTTGGAGTCTTAGCCCTAGGGGCGCTACGGCGCGAGGATTTAGAAAAATTTAGCCAAAAAGTGTTATTTTTGCAAATCGTTTATTTTCTCGATTCTATCGTATAAAAAACCTAAATAAAAGGCTAAAAGTGTCTTGGTGTTTTCTGTCTCCGACTTTGTAATAAGAACGATGTGGAAGGGATCCATATGTTAGGTTAGGTTAGAACTGTGACCAACTACGTGCGAGCCGAGCGAATGAAGCACATTTTGAAACAAGAGGAGAAAGTTTGTTATTGCATTCGAGGCGGAATTAACACCCGAGCTGTAGGCGAAGGTGTTTTTGAGCTGAGAACTGATATAATAAATGTCCACGTGTATCAAACGACGTTTTTCAATACACTTTTGAAGAAAACCAAAACGCAACCACTGCAAACGCTGCAAGTGTCTTGGGCTCCTTTGCGCCGGGATCGTCTAGCTAGGGACTGTGGATTTCTGGTGACGTAAAGTTTTTTGTAAACTGGTTTTATGTATTTGACATGTAAAGAAATAAAATTAAATACCCAAAAATATTTTTGTCATGAATTATGATACTATGATTTTTTTTTCCGCGGTTTGCTTTCGCCAGGTTGAAGGAGAGGCAAAGGTATGAAGCCGTTAAACAGCCTAATATAAAAAATTGTTTTTTTTTTATATTTGTGAATTCAGAACACAAATAAATGTTAATATGTTAAAAAAAGTAAATATTAGTTATAAATAATCATGTTTATCTATGATATTCTATTTATAAACACAATTAGAATATTCACAAAATGTTTACGTCGTAAAGACGCATACCTATTGCTTTGCCGAAATAAAAAAAAACATTCACCTCCGACTATAGGCATTGAACCAATTTGGACTAGTTAAAGGTATATCTAGTTAAAGATATATATAAGGTTATCTATGGCAATTTTTATGCACACATTTCACACACGTGTTGGAAAATGAAAAAAAAAAAACGCACCCGTGTGAAATACATTGCATGTTGAACCTAATCGTAGTGCGATAAGATCCAGTTTTCGAAGAAGTGTATGGAAAAATACATTGTAAGCTTAGTTTTGTACCTATACCTTGGATGCAATGTTGCGGAAGACTGACCCGGACGACGTGCCAGTTTTCGTAGCGAAGGAGCTAAGTAAACTGACCCCCGTCACTTTCGATCACGTCAACGTTACACGGCTGCATTAAAAGGGCATCACTTCCCTGAAAGCGGAGAGATGACCAAGATGCAGTCCAGAATGGAGGTATCAGAAAAAAACAATATTGAACTACGTGCAGAAATAGCATTATTGCGCAATGTTGGTTCGGTATTTGGGTCACCTAAGGCCACAAAGGACACGTCGAGGGGCGCAAAATGCAACCATCGGCAGTTTTGAATCGGCGAAGCGTTAGGCTTAGCGTTATCGGCAGCTGGTGACGAACTTGTGGTGCGTCACCAGCGCCCGATAACGCTGAGCAAGCGCCGCCCGCCGCCGTCGTCGCACGCGCCACAACACCGGCTGCGGCAATGTCATGCGTAGGTACGTCGATCCCTAAACGTGCCTATGCTGCTATCGTCACCAGCGGCTAATATGATGCGTTGCAGCCTAAGCTACAAACCAGAGAAGGGAAAAAACGGAACGCGGGTGCTCAACTTGCCCTGCGGTCTGTAGCTCCGTGCCAAGAACGAGACAAGTTGATGAGGAGGGCTTCACTAAAGTAGAAAGGAAGAAGAAAAAGCTCTGTTCTCGTAAGCTCGCACCGGGGGCGCTGCTGTAGGTTTCACGTCACGTCACTGAGGAAGTGGTGCAGTATTTAAAAGTGAAGACCAACTTCATTCCTAGGGTCGAAAGGTTGGAATCGCGCCACAACATCAACTTTAAGTCCACGTCACGCAGGTCTGTAAATCTACCATCTACAGACCTGCATGAAGGAGGACTTTTGGCCGCAGAGTGTCGTATATCGACGTTTCCGAGGACGACTACGCGACACCATGCAGCGAAACACGACGCCGACAACGTTGCGTGTATATATATAGTTTAGTATAGGTTTAAAATATGTATTAGCTTATTTATTTTTGTTTATTGTAATTTTGGGTGTTTAATCTTTTTAAATTTATTAAATCCATATTATACATAGTTTTACGTAAATAAAACATCGGCCAAACTGCAAAGCAATTTGTCAGCAGTCTATCTATGGGCCTTGGATGCCTGATAATAAAATGATTGATTGATTGAAATGTTTGCTATCAACATTTCAATCAATCAATCATTTTAAAAATGAAATGGCTCCTTGTCTTTGCTTTCAACTTTGGCGGTGACTGTACAAAGAATTGTCCTTCCTGAATGAACACAGTTCCGATAAACACTTTGAATGTGGCGGCTTGGAATTACCTTCCCATAACATTTTTATAATAGCTTTATCTTTACACGGGGTGAAAGGGACACCGGCGCGAAATCGGTTACCACGTATTCAGCTTACTAGGTATATTATGTAGCGCATTTTAGCTTGTTTTGTCTACTTTTGGTTTTGTAATTTTTGCTCCATTTAATCCATTTTGGGTTTGTGGGACTTTTATCAAGGGAAACAAAGATTAAGGGCCGGCTTCGCGAAAGTTTAGGTTTTTAGCGCTACTCTCACAACGATCGAGGCTCGTGCACCGCACACGCACACATGTACGTGTGCACAGTGGGTCGTCGGTGGTCGGACTTTGACACGCCAACTAAATTGTAACTTTATTGTCACTGATTTTGACATGTTGTCTAATACGTGATAGCGTGATTATTTACTGTATAAATTGTACTATAATAATTTTATTATTTTAGTTGCACACTACAAAATGAAATTGTTATTCCCAATTTTATTACAAAAATAATATAATTGTACTGGGATCTGGGACTTTTGCGCGAAAAAAAATCCGCCAACCCACTTGCGAAAATAGTCATAGGCGCGCATGGAGTTTTGCGCGAATATGCATTTGCGCGAAGGGACACTTGCGCGAATGGACACCTGCGCGACTGGACTTTTACGAGATTTTCCTTCATGGGTGTCGTTTTCATGGATGTCGATTCGTGTACCCCCGAGTTCGAGTTTCTCTTCGCATCTTTTATATCACTAATTATATTGTCAATAGATATTTTTGTCGAGTTGGTTCGTCTATATGGAGTGTCAAATTTTAATTGTTTAAAATATTTATAAATTCGTTTTTATTTTTAATGTTAATTAAAATGTCAATATGAAAGTCACCGCCTATTATATTATTATATTTATTATCTTTGTCAGGTATCCTATTTAACACTATTTGTAGTTTCATAAGAAATGTGTTCACGTCTGAATTTGGTGTTCTAAACACACAAAATAAATTCTAAATTAAAGTAACTATGTATGTTGAATGAATGTTGAATGTTTTGTAATAGTAATTAATGATAGAAACCGGCATTTAAAGACCTAAATATGTATTGGATACTCTAACTGTAGGGGCCAATGGTTGTAGCCACCGTACACTATCACTTAGTTGATGTTGGTTAAGTTGTGGAGTACACAGAAAGAACCACAAGTTGTGTTTAAAGTTATATTAAAACGTAGAAGTTACAGTAGTTAAAAGTGGTAGCGATTCTTTCTCTTGACAAGTGGTTAGTTCCACAGTTGTTGTCTGACTCGCCCTGCCTTGCGTGAAAAGTTACAATTATAGCGTAATATTTGTGACGCACGACATCCAAGTAGGTTGCTGCGTTCGCAAAGTCAATGTACGGTTGTTGAGACCGTACACTAACATTTGTAAAAAAAATGCATGTCATCTATATCTGACCATGTAGGTATTTACTTTAACTGATTTTAAGACTAAAATGTAAATTAAAAAAAAAATCAAATATAATCATCTTTATTTGTGAACACAGGTATTGAAATAAAGGTCTTATTCATACATTTTAGTTGAGCTCTATGTCCTACCAATGAAATTGGTTTACAAAAATATTGTTTGTACCAATTTTTATTGCAAATAAACGATTATGACTATGATTTTAGAGGATTCCGAGTACGAGGCGGTGCCGGAGGCGACCTTGGGTCAGAACTACACGACGAGCATGAGACTGTCTCGCATACCCGAAGACTACAGTTTCGTGGCCATCGGCCACCGATACAGCAAATCTTCTAACCCTGTGAGATGAGTTGAAATTTCCATATTTGCATTAAAAATACTTAAAACGTTATTTGCTGCCGAAAGTCGATTTCTGGCTGAAGCCGAAGCCAGTAGAGTAGAGTAGCGTAGGGACTGCATTTGCCACACTTAGACTCTCATTCGGTCCGTTGTGCGTAGGTGTCCTGGCTAAGTTAGCCAGCCTAGTTTCGCCCAGAAACACAGAAGTTCCCTGGGAGCTTCAGTGGGCGGCTGATACTTCGGCGTCAAAACAGCCCCTGCAGAGTGGGCTGTCCGTGGCGCCCATGTTAAAGAGATGTTTGTTTAGGGGGCAATGGCCCGTTATTGTCCCTATTATTATTCTGAGGTTATTTCTACTTAGGCTGAGCAGTCGTTTTGTTAGTCGCGGATGTAGACTTGGCATCGCCATTTTTGACTGCCTGTAGTCTGTAGACCGTTACCATTTGTTGTTATGAAATTCAGTTGATCTCTGGCGAATCCATGTACGGAATTGTGAACAGATCTTTTGTTGTATATATTAATAATAATAAATACCTATAATATAAAATAGTTTATTAGGTGTCCTATCACACAGGGCAGCGATGAGTGGTTGATACTCAATCACCCGGTCCAGGATGCCTGCGTGGGGACTGGTGTGGTTCTTGCCCCATATGCCTAAGTGCATAAGCCTGATAGCTGCTAATGCTGCCTCCTGCTGTATGTACAATTCAAGGGGAGTTAATTGTAGGGCTATCTCCATTGCCGCAGTTGGGGTTGTCCTCATATAGCCAGTGATAGCGGAACAGGCCAACCGTTTTTTCCTCAGAGGCGTATTAGTTTTTTTACAAGTTCTACGGGTTGTTGTGTAACGATCCCAGTCGCCAGGCGACCATGTGTTCATGGCTCTGTTGAACTGCCTTCGCAGCCTCTTTCGGTGTGTTTCTAGTTCTGGGCCCCACCAGGACTGCCTTGCCCCCTGTCTTGGTACAGTGAGAGGGCAAGACTGCTCAAAGCTAGTTAGAAGGATTGATGTGAGGTTGTTTACGTGTTCATCTAAGTTGGTTAAAGGGATTTCAGCTGGAAGGGAGAGTAAATGACCAAACTCTGCCTTGACTAGCCTTAGGAACTTGTTTGGTCTGTGTGAGGGACCCTCCTCGGTTTTGGCTTTGGTAGGTTGAAATTGATGGTGTTTTGAATCCATCTGTCATCCGAAGAGGATAGTTCACTGAACACATGCCAGTCCTGGATGGAATTGGAGATACCTATAGTTGATGAGATTTAGGTCTATTACTGTTTGTGATCGTGCGTTAATGAAAGTTGGTTTGGTTGGTTTTTTTTTTAACCTTTGTTGAGTAATACAAGATAATTGCTAAGAATAAAGTCGAACATTGCCTCACCTCGGTTTTTGGTTTTGACATTACCCCAGAGAGTGTCATACGCGTTGGAATCAGTTGCGATGATTAGTTCCAGTTTCTCCCTTTCACAGTACTCCACCAGCGAGGCGAGCTCTGGTAGTGGCACGTCTTCGTCGCCTGGCAGATAGGCCGAGGCGAGGACAATATCCGGGAGATCCTGTTCTGTTCTGGAGAGCCTCGTTGCTGTCATGTCTCTTGAACAGAATTCGTTGATTAATAGGTTGGGTACATGTTTTGAGATAAAAATGCAGGTCCGTGGGTTGCTTACGGAGGTGTCTAGCAGCAACTTACCTCCGATGTTCGCAAGACCACATATTCTGCCGCCCCTAATCCACGGCTCTTAGATAGGGGCAATGGTCTTTTGATGGTCGCAGATTGGCTGTACTGGAGACTTTTCTGTAGGATCCTAGTTGTCCCGCATGGGAGAAGAGCAGAGGCTGCTGTCATAGTCCTCTCTCTCCTCCCCTGCTGGAAAGCAGTCCTCGTCCGAAGTTAGGCCGGGCGAGGATGGATCCTGTGTAAGTTCTTTAATAAATGATTCGACCTTCATGGCCGGGGAAGAAGCCCGCTCCCCCACCCCCTCTACGGTCTAAATCGCGGGTGGCGACGGGGACCGCCTAGGCACTCGTAAATAAAAATAGGTGGTATTCCAGCCCTGCGCTCTTATTGCAGTCCAGGTTTTTTTAACCTTTTGTATAAAGCCTCCTGACGACCACCACGAAGGTTCTCCAAAAGGAGAACGCCAAGCTCCAAGCAGACCTGGCTAGTCTCGGTGAGCCTAGCTCCCGCGTGGCTCCTCAGAATGGGGGTCTGCAGCAGTGACAGAGCCAGCCTGTGCCGGTGGAGAACCAGGTCCTGAACTTGGTTCGGCAGGAGCAGACTTCCTTCCGGATGCGTTTCTTCGTCCTGGAGGGTATTGTTCTGCGCCCCTCCTGGCGGCAAGTAAGGCAGCCATGGGCCCGAAGGCGGCCTCGTATGCAGCTGCTACGGCTGCTCCACCTGGGCCGGGGCCTTCCAGCCAGCTCTCCGGCAGGGCTGTAGTGCCCCCCCCCCCCGCCCGAAAAGCCGGCTCTGGCGAAACCGATACTCGAACTATTACTACCATCAAAATTCGTATAAATAGTATTATTATATAAATTGAAATTCCATATTCTGATGAATATTACTCTATTGCTGTTGTCACTGTTTCTACGTTTCGATATTGCAAATGATTGCGTTTAGATGTTCAGATTTAGTAAAATATTTGTTTCTTCTTTTTAAACTTTGTGCAGCGTAGGTACTAAAAAAAGATATTACACGGAAAGAAAAGCCCCGTGATTGTTTCATATAATGTGCTTACTTTCATTGATGAACGCTTCAGAAACGAAGAGAGCCCCTTGATCTGACCACGAAGTAGACACAATAGTTAATCAATTGTGTCTCGAACAAATCGGTCCGTTGACAGATCATGATATACGGCCGATCTTCTTTAAATTTGTTTTAATTTTTGTACGCCGTTGTCGGCAAAATATAGCGATCTCTTTACTTTATATATTATTTACACCTTTTACACCTATGTTTGGCAAGTAAAAACTTTGTCTTAGACTGTATTGCCTGCTCCGTTCTTTCAGCTGTAGCAGAACAATACAGAATGCTGTGTAGTACCTAGTAATATTAAAAGAATCCTTTGAATTTATATTTCAGATCCGCCTCGTGCCACCATTAAGAAACGTATGTGTTTCATTATTTAAGTAAACACGTATGAGTCGGCTCCCATTTTCGTTAACGAACAGCAAAACGTTATCGATATCGATATCGTATTTAGACATTCTGACACCAACACCGAGCAAAGTCTCGACATAGATCCCGATGGTTCGGTAAAATTCGGTTGCAATAACGATGCTTTCGAGAAACGCATCATTCGTTATTATTTAGCGATCGAAAGTTTGCGACAGCGTTGGTAAGTATCTGTGTCGAGACTGCCGGCCGGGCCGGCGCCCAGGTGGCAGAATGTGCAATGCCGTATGCTGTGTTGATGATACTATTATTGTTAATGCACCTGATCAGTTAAAGAGAAATTAATAGTTGACACCGGGAGCACACCTCCTCACTGCACAGACTGTACACTGTACCATAGTGTAAAGTTTATGACCTAACGAATGTACGCTAATACGCTGAGTGTACGTATTGAAACGTTGTGGGCAGTCGCGTACGTGTTGTGTAAGAGAGAATTTTAAGAGAATAGTTAGGTTGAAATTTTCGACGTACTGTAATTATTTTTGTGCTTTTCATACATGTGCTTGTTGTCGCTCCGTTGCCGTATGTGATATTCATGAAATCATATTACAAAGGCAATTAATACATTAAATGTATTCCATTTATTTCAGCAAACTATACCGAAAAACCAGACTGTTGATTACAAAAAACTGGACAAATACGTGAAGATCACGAATAAGTTCCACCCGCTGCTCGAGGAAAACTACAGCCGCTACTACGTGTTCTATGTTGATAAGAACAGAACCCAAAAGTTACCAATTTTCCTCAGTCTCAGTAAGTACACGCACAGCCAAAACTATTAATCTCACAAATATTTATTTTAGTGGTTGAGTACCTTTTGATGCTTATCGGCACCCTCACAACATTGTGTAAAAGTAAATACTATCCTAATTAAAATTAAACTGGCGATTAAGTTGTTAACTGTACTTTACGATTAGGTACCGCTTAGGTACAGTCGTGGTCAGTTAAAAAAAAATTCGCTTAAATCATGCGGAGGCGCCGAGCCACGCCCCCTTAAAGTTCAGGCCTATTTGGAAAGCGTCAATTTGGCGCAAAATAACAATAACTCTCGTACCTCTAACAGTAGGCTCGGCCGATCGGTATTGTCTTTCATTCATTATTTGAAAACAAAGTCAACGGGGCGGGGCTAGAGAGCGTTTCTATGTTGCGAATGCAAGCAAAAATTAGCTTAGTGGTGATCAGGCGGGAGTATCCACGATAGTACGCCCCCGCGTGCACCCAAAGATCCACTGAGGGCCTGAGTGTGTACAAATATCAAAATACGTTTGCCATGTCCTACGATCACTGATGTGACAATGACTCTTGTACAATGTCTATTGTAGCGCTCCACTGCAGCTCATTTAGGACAACTCTTGTAGAAGTAGAGCCAGCTCCCAGAAAAAGTTAAATTCAAAACGTGTATTGCAAACCAAGTGTTCGTTTTTACGTACCTACTTGTGACTAAGCAGCATATTAGAAACAACAATTTCAGCGCTAATTTTTTAGCGTGCATCATACAGCGAATCATTTTAACAATAATTATATTTATCACTAGCACTCCGACCGCGACTTGGTACGCGCGGATTTTATACTCCGTCCGTTTACTCTATTAGAATTTATCATTATTATCCGACTGAGCCAGAAAGAGGGAGGCATGTATGTACGTATGGCTGTTCTATTGTTAATTCGTAACTCCTAAACGGATGAACCGATTTGGATAAATTATAATGCCTTATAACTGTGATGGACATAGTTATAAATGTAGTGTTTTTTTTTCATTCATTTCATTCCACAGTTCTTGAAAAATGGTATCGAGGTTCCTGAAATACTTTGTTTATATTGTATTACGTCATTACTTAATAACGGAAAAGAGCAAATTCTCTCTCAGGTGCTTCTCTTTACCGCGGTGATCCGTCCCATCATGACCTACACTTGTGTCTTATACGCTCACGCCAAGCCTAAATATCTCCTTAGGGTGAGGATCCTTCAGAGCCGCTTCTTACGTAAAATCACGGGAGCTCCCTGTTATGTCCGCAATGACCGTCTACATATAGACCTTAAAATCCCCACAATAGCCCAGTTCATGAAGCGCCTTTCCAAGCGCTTCTTCGACTCTGCCGTCAGACATCGTAATCCCCTGATCGCAGCGGCCGCCCGTTACGAACCCTCGCGAATCAGTCAGGTCCGCCGCCCAAGGCATGCTTTAGTCGATCCCGATGACGCTACAACCCTCCTCCAGGAGAGCAGGGAGGAAACTAGCACGCTTAAGAAGCACAGACGCAAACGGCCGGCATTCCATCCTCGCCGTCGAGGCCGTCGCGACGCCCCGATACGATCCCTCCCCGTCCCTTGCTCGTGCCAACCCGCGTTGCTGAGCCTGTAGTCCAAAGTCAGTCCCTAAATAATGACACCACTCCCATCCAGCCTGTCCACTTGCTGTCCTCTCCCAGCGATGCCCTAAGCCGAAGCCCGTACCCCGCAAGGGGTGCCCTTAGCGTGTAGTCGTTTAGTTTTTAACTTTTTTTGCCCTGGCTGGAGGCCTTACACTTAAGGCACCCACAGGATTGTCCGGTTAAGCAGACGACAACCTCTCAGGTTGAACTGCGAGATGCCATTTCGAAAAAAAAAAAGTATTGTATTACGTTAGTGTTTGTTGCGAAGTATCAACTTCTGCAAGCGTCTACGGTGTGTACAGAACGGGGGCTGACGAAGCTGACTCCGATGGTGCTGGACGCGATGCCAGGGCAGCACCTCAACCTCACCAGCGTGGTGTACGCGTGCGAGCAGTGCTCGCTGGAAGGCATCGTCCTGCGCGCCGCCGACGGCTCCTTTCGCAACCTTGAGCTCGACAAGTTCCACCTGCGCAACACGCACGAGTACGTACTCCCACGTCCACACACCCACACTATCCACTGACCGACCCACAAACACACCACGTCAGCCTACATCTGTCACAATTAGGAAAATTTTGCTGTAACTGTTCGGGCCTAAGCCATCTGTCAGCCGACGCTAACCAACCATAGCATCGTCATGCCATCGAGAGTGTTGGGTTATCATATTTTTAGGAGAACATCTGATTGTTAATTACTTTATTCACGGTACTTATTGATATAATTATTTGATATTGATAAATAACCACAACAGGAACGTTGGCAGTCTGATTTCTAGGATGGTTGATGGTCCGTTCGTTACGTACGTTCAACGTTTATAACTTCAGCTGCATCCGGTTAGACTAGTGGCCGACCCAACTTGGTTGGGAAAGTCTAGGCAGATGATGACATTTAATAGATTATCATTAACACTTAAAACGGGATATTTACCATGTTTAATAAATGTTTTGAGTTTAAAGTAAAAAAACCGGCCAAGTGCGAGTTAAACTTCCGTACAAACTTATAGGTATTTTGTTAATAAACTACATATTTACAGTTTTCAATTTTTAGGGTTCCGTACTCAAAGATTAAAAATGGGACCCTCAATCGGTCCGTCTGCCTGACACCAGGCTGTATCTCATGAACCGTGATAGTTAGACAGTTGAAATTTTCACAGATGATGTATTTCTGTTGCTTATTTTCATTATTTCTTATTTATATTAATGACTTGCCTTACCTCATCAAGGATAACCACGATTTAGTGTTGTTAGCAGATGCCACCTAAACTTAATGATTTTAAACTTAACTGTCAGCAGCTAGTTACTAACGATGTAAATAGCGCGATTTCGAAAGATTTTAGCGAAAAGTATAGTGCATTGGTTTAGCGCTAATACTCAATTTCTTTAAAAAAAAGAATACACTTCCCCACGTTGTTAGGGGCTGGTGAAAACTAGTGTGTTGGTAAAGGGCGAAGAATTGAATCCTGAAGATAGCACGGTGTTCTTGGGCTTAACTTTAGACGCTAAGCTTCAGTTGTGAGGCCCACATGATGATAAATTGTCGAAGAAACTGAACTCCGCAGCATATGCAGCCGTGGTGATTAACATAACAGACCGACCATTAATATAACAAACCGATTTATATTGTATGTATTTGGGGATTTCAATTTGATGGCATGTGATACTACGATGCTATGTGATATTAAGTTCGGTTATGTTATCATTCGGACAAATGATGATTAGGACAAAAAAAATGATGGCACTTTAGATTATAAAGGGTGTAAAACATCTCTTAACGATGCCGAAAGGCACTTGTTCTCCTCATCATTGCGATCATTTTTTTTTCTACACCATACCTGCGAACCTTCTAGTTACGGAGATATTGAGGGGTCAAAGTTCCAACTTTTTCACAACTTTTTTTTTTTAAATACAAGTTTCTAATGTAAGATTGTTACTTAAACACCTCCACGACCCCGTACTATTCAATCCATCCACAAGCACAATGTTTTCAGTGCGTTACATTGAGTTCTACCACAAAACATGATTTTTCACCCCAAAACAAAGTCGTTTCCCAGCAATATTTTTTGCGTAAAGTTACTTAGTTTGATGTACAGAATGCTTGGTTGACGGCTTCATGATGAGGTGGTTTACACCCTGTATATAAAAAGTTAGGTAACACAATAGAGAACCGACAATAGACAGCCCGATTAGAGTGTAGGTACTTCAGATATTTCCATAGTGAAATGTCGTACGGCATCGGCATTCTGTTGTGGAGGGAAGCCGCCGATATTCAGACCATCTTTGTTTTACAGAAAAGAGCGGTTTGATCAATTTATAAGTTGAGTCTGAGACACTCTCAGAAAGAAGTTCATGGAGATTAATGTAATTACTGTTCACGCGAATTTAAATGACATCATCCGTCGATCTCTTGTCACCGTCGGCGTTCCAGCTTTATTAGAACCCAATGGCTTGGCACGCGACGATGGCAAGAGACCGGACGGCATGTCTTTGTTTCCATGGAAGGTAGGCATTTAGTGTGGGATGCTACATGTGTCGATACTCTTGCGCCTTCCCATCTTCCTAGTTCATCATGCTGTGCAGGGCCTGCCACTGCGGCAGCGGAGAACCTCAAGCGGCGAAAATATAGTAACCTTATTGGTAACTATATTTTCGAGCCGTTTGGGGTTGAAACTCTAGGACCGTGGGGTCCGAGCGCTCACAGCCTTTTCAAGGAAATTTCAAAACGCTTAGTTGACACTTCCCGTGACCCTAGGGCTGGCTTTTACCTTGGTCAAAGGTTTAGCGTTGCCATACAGCGTGGTAACGCCGCCAGTCTCTTCGGGACATTACTTGCAGATTTGTTTCTTTTTAAAAATAAAGGAATGTTTCCTTTGAGTAAAATTTGCTATCTCCAGTATTTAGAGTACTTTCCCTCTAGGTAACATTGAAAAATTCCACTCTGTATAGGTATATATACTATTATATTTTTTCGATTTAGTTGACATTATTGACACTACTGAGTCTGTGAGTACACCAGAACACTTGTGCAGGCAAAAGGTGATCGAGTTCGAGTTTGGCACGGTGAAGACGAGCGACTTTGGTGACTACTTCCTCGTCATACGGAACGATAACGACACAGAGGAGCGGATCAAAGCTATCACTATCAAAGGTAAGTTAATTATTATTTGCCAAAACGGTCCAAACCATTTTTGGTAAGTACACAACGTTCAAACTCACTTTTTATGTTCCAATATTATCACAAAATGTTCCAATCCACATTTGCAATATCCGGGAAAAATACCTTTTTTTTTTCGGATGGGTAATCATCAAATGACTCCTGCCGCTCTGGGCGGATCAGGAAGGAGTGTCAGACTTTTACTGACTAAAACCCATCCATGTTCCTTCATTGCCCTTTGTGTTCCGGGGCCACGGTATCTCTTTCGAACAGTCCCGCGGCCCCGGCTGGCATCGGCCCTAAAGGAAGGGGTCCTCCTTTTTGCTGACTCTCCTTGAGGCGCGCGTGGAACACGAACGCGCCGTCGACACGGCCTGTCGTCATGAGATGGACGGACGGCGAGCTAGCCAATAGCTCACCGTCCACAGGCCCGCGCCTACGGTGGCCGGGGGCCACAAAGTGGCAAGTGGATGTTCCTCTATCGAAGGGAACAGAGCGCTCAACACGTCCTCCACGAGCTCAGGCTGGAGACTCTGCGTCAGTGGGGGGCCCCAGGTGCGGAGTTTATCCCGCACCATCTTGTAAGGGCGCCCTCACGGATTTCTGTCGAGAGTCTCTAGCATCTCCTCGCGGGCCAGATCCCTGGCCAGCAGAAGAGCCTCCCGGAGGGCGGTCTTCGCCGCGGAGCGGTCTTCACTGCCGGGCAAAATACCTCAATCCACAATTTTACAATGTTCTAACGCAAAATTTTGAAGATACCGGCGCCGTAGTGAGTAGAGCTGCATTATTATCTTTGTTCAAGAAATAAATAACCAATCCAGTACATAAACATCATCATTATCGTCATCATCTTCCAGCGCTTGTCCCATGTTATTTGGGTTCGGCGTAACACGTTTTTCGCTACGTTTTGTTCCACTCTCCCCTGTCATTCCTCACACAATTCATCCATCTTTTCTTTAGTCTTGCTCTCCCTCTCGATCCATCAACATAAATTATGTACATCACTCTTTGAGCCACGTGTTCTGTCTCTCCTCATCACAATGTTCAAGTAAATAGGTAATCGTTTATTGTTATTGTAGCACCAGGTAAGTCAGGTTGAAGTGCCTAAAGCATTATAGTCACCTGGTAGGATTGGATTGGATTGGGACCTGACCAAGAAAACTCACATCGTAGTTAATTTGATAACAACTCTACCAGCCCCCAACGATACAGGCACAGCCCAGTTGAGGACCTCTGTTTTCTAAATATTTATGGTAAAATTTTAATATACTTGTAAAATTTTGTTAGTGTTTGTTAGTGTATTGTTAACAGCTGCAGCTATCGTTTTAGATGATATTCGCTCCACGGTCTACAAGACAAAACAACATCTTAGACCAGACAGACTCAGACTTTTTTTTTTCAAGAAATTGATTCAGATATTCCTACCTGAAACTTTTCGCGATTTCCTGAATCATGTACTCTTGAAGAACAAACGTTGGGCCTACTAGGGATACCACAAAAAACAAGCCACTTATGCGCGCCCCAAATGACTCATTTCCACACCACCAGGTGTGGAAATGAGTCATTTGGCCAAAACGCGTTTTAGAGTGGACTACGCTAAAACTATTGATTATACAAAACTATGTTCATCGTGAAATAAGTCAGAAAGAAGTTATCGTTAAAAAACAGTTTTTGGGCGCCATTTTTCATTTTTTGTTTGTTTGTGGAGAGCGGCAAAGATACGAGGAGGCTAAATAAAAATTCGGAAAGAGCATGTCAAAATCTATAAAATCATCAATTTTCAAAACTCTCGGAAAACTTTTCAGGTAAAACTACCAAATGACTGGACCATACCTTTAACTTGACAATAACTAACTGTAATTTTAATGTTAATAAATACTTTGATTCTAGTACTATTGCTTTTTATTGTCTCGTAGATGGTGTGAAAAGTAGAGTAGGTATTCTCCTCGGGGATTAAGGTGCCTTCATCTTGGGCGACCTTGAATCCCATGCTGCACTCAGGATTCTTGAACGCTAGAATCCTTTGTTTTGCACGGGATTCAATACGGCGCCCGCTACATAAGACTGTACTTTATCCCCTTAGTGCATAATCTACTAATATTCATAATCTATGTGATATTATCGATCGTACACGTCTCAACAAAATACATGTCGTTCCAACTAATAGATCTGCGTTTATTTTACAGAAGCAGGTAATTAATGTTGGTTTTAATGACGTATTATGTGTTCATATTATTGAAATAAACAAGATGGATAACTTCAAAAAACAACTTGAACTTCTTCCCGTGACCAGAAAGTTGGCCTATTATTTGGTCTAAGAATCAGCATTGCGGTCACGTGGCAATGCTGCCAGGCTTTTGGGCACTATTCCCGTTGACAACGATGCGAAATTTTTTGACGCCTTCAATTTTGTTTTCTCCTTTCTTACATAGTCATATTATTATCATTATTTGAAGTTTGTCACTAATTTGTAAATTTTGTAAAATGTTTTTAAATAAATTATACATTTCATAAGAATAAAAAAAAAAAAAACAACTAAATTATTGTATTTTTTGTAGATCTGAACTCTTGTAAGTATTAAATATACGCAAAGATTTTAGTAAATTATTACTGTAGTATTGTACAGTAGACGGCAGGACCAACATCTTCTTCACGATTCTGTTCTCCTAGTACTTTCTGTTCAAATTCTTAATTGAGTTCTTTCGTAACAAACCTTAGTGTGCCAGAGAGAAACAAAAAAATAACAAGTAAAGCGGTTTTCTTGTAACTCTGGGAGCTGACTGTACTGTACAAACAAAAGTTGAAAATGGTTGACAAACGGGATGCAATGTATGAAGATTAAAATAGTTACGATTTGGGACATTTTTTCACTTATTTTGCACGTCTTTTGTTTAGTTTTTGAAATGGGAAAGTTACCAAGCGGAACGTAGGTAACCAAAAATGTATCGTCGGTAATTTAAAAAAAAACAGCTGTTCCATGCGGTTTGACCGTATAGGTATTGCTCTTTTGTAGGAAACAACTGATTAAAAATAAATAAAGAAAGTACTATGTGAGAGGGTTCGGTGTTATGTACTGAATACGTTGTAACCGTATTTTGTAAGTATCATAAGTTGATAGATCGATGAGGTGCACGCGGGTGGTAACGCTCTGCCGCTCCCCGCAGTGATCAACTTGGAGTGCATCCGAAGGGCGGCGACGGTGGGTAAGCCGGTGGACATGAACACGACGTACACATGCGACCATACCAACTGCGAGCTGCTGGACGTGCTGTGCCTCGGCAAGAGCGTGCTGGCGACCGGCGGCGTGGAGCACAACGCCGCCGCCAAGCGCATCAGCCTCAACTTCGCGAGGTGAGCGCACCCTCACTTCTCACACCTCTTTTTTATTTTAAAACTGTTCTAAACATACGTTTTGGGTGTGCATAAGTTCTTTTTAGCTTTTTTACCAACAGTTTTTAAATGATCTATGAATAAAAAATTCCCATCTTAGACCAAACCAAGGTAGCACACGGACTGCTTTCTGTTCACGGACTTAATTAGTATTACCCACGGCCACGATTTAAGATTACCTTTTAAAATTAGTTGAGAAGGTTTTACGGAACAAAGGTCACACAGTTTCGATCGCCCCACTGAGATATTAATCTTATGCAAGTGTCAGCTCAATTCACGAGTCCAGCCCAAGTACTCGACTGAATAAGCAGCACGCCGTCGTCCGCGTAACCGGTGAATGAACAGCCGCATGGAAGGGGAATCGCGAGGAAATCGTTGAAACCTAAATTCCATACATGACATACGGAGTATAACCGAGCCCTGAGGACATCCCATGGTAAGGGACTTAAACATAGAATGATGTCAGAGTTTGAGTTTCGCGGAACCATTTATAAAGTATACAAGATTATTTATTTTTTTATAGCAACCACGATTTTTCATTTTAAGTAGTACGTTTCGGCAACCATGCGTTATCAAAAGCCCCGAAAATATCTAAAAAGATTCCAACTACGTTTTTGTGTTCGGAGTTATTTATAATTTTTCTGACAGAAAGTGCCGCGTCTACGGTAGATAATCCTACGGTGAAACAGAATTGGTTGTTATGAAACTTTGGCCCGTCTGGTAGCAAACGTGGAACGATAAGGCGCTCCAGGAGTTTTCCCAAAGATGGTAGTAGGTTTATGGGCCTGTACGACTTAAGGTCGGCCGGTGGCTTACCGCCACTTTTCGGAATTATTTGTTTATAGCCACGTCGCCATACACGAGGAGAAACGCCATCCGAAATACATCGGTTGTAAACAGATAAATTGCGCCGCCCGCTGTTTTATACTATATTATATAATATCTTTAGTCTTAGGCCATGTATGACGTAGCTCGTAAGTTAACTGTAAGCTCTCAACCACTGTACACAACTTCATCTTCAGTTGTTCAGTTAACCTTCAACTGAGAACACGCTCTTTAATTTGCCAAACCTTCTGGACCACACACACACATAAAACCACCTTATCGGCAAAATACGCTTCCATTAACATTCGATTATATATCTTAAACTTATCTCTTATATCTTACTTATCTTATCTTATCTTATCTTATCTTATCTTATCTTTTCTCATCTTTACCGGATGATTTGTAAAGAGGCAGTTTCCTGACAACGTTAATGAATTCGTCAGAGGATGGTAGGAAGGTCTGACGCAGGTTCCCAAAAAATAACAAAAGATCAGACAGATGTCCTGTACACTTAAAGTACTTACGGGATGATATTCGTGATTTTCCTTGGTTACTATGAGCTCCCGATCATCCCGTAAGTACTTTAAGTGTAGTGAAAAACCGTGAAAGTCTAAAACAGATGTCCTGTACTAGGGCAACGAGCAAGTTTGCCAGAAAGCATTATAACAGCTTAGCTCCGCTGTCAAAATTAGCCAGTATGTATACTAGTTAGACATATGAGTAACTTCCAGATAAAAAAGGAAATATTACTTTGGCTGGAAAACTATAGCTTCGATGACACGGAAACCCTTATCTCTCTCACCTAGTGATATAAATATTCATAGCGCACACACACACACACACACACACAAACACACATCTCACCACACACAAGCTACCTCTATTCCATAATTATGAAATGTGCCTTTAGCCTAACAGAAAAATAAAAGGAAGATGAAATATCTTCGTTTTATTTTTCTGTTAGTTTTTGTTAATTTATTTTAAGTTTTAATTTAAGGCTGGGGTATATGCTACTGAGAGGTTTTCTCCATGTAATGCAAAAAAAATATATGTTGCATACATTACACTCTAAACTTTAATTGGTTCAATTGAAATAATTCTAACTTTATTATTACAATTTGAAAAAAATATTTAAGTGTAGCGTTTTTTCTTTGAAATTTCGTAACTGCTCATAAACGGCATTATAGTATTTTTTTCACACAAATATTTGTCACTTTTTTCTACACAAAAGTGTATACAATTGGCATTTTGTTCTAATGATTTAATAGGCTACAATTCAATAAAAACCACTCATTTCGCACTATTCGGACTGCAGTGACTGACGTAACAACCACTTTGTAGTGGAAGCTGATTAGAACTTTATTCTAACAGTATTTCAAACGAAGTTTGAATCACCCCAGCCATACCCCAGCCATACCCCAGCCTTAAGTCAATTTCTACAGTAGTTGCAGTCACTGTCTAACCTTTCACGTTCAGATTATATGTAACCGGCAAAACCTAAACCTCTGTCATACTTCAGGGGTCGAGACCACATTGATGTAATGTTTATTGAAGTTATAGAAAATATTTTATTTAAATTTAATTTCACAGCTTCGAAGACCAAAATGCTTGCGTCTACTTGGCGAAATTTAAAATAGGAGATGATCTCTACAGGAAAAATGTTGCCATTGTTGAAAGTAAGTTTTAATTTAAGACAGATTTTAGTAAGCATCTATTTCAAACTGTAGGTTTACAGAATACTGAACATGAAATTGTCATTGTCAATGATTTGAGAAGAGACCGCCCTGTAAATATGTATAAAATAACGTAATTACCACCATTACCAACCCGTTTTTAGGGTTCCTTACCTCAAAAGGTAAAAAAGGAACCCTTATAAGATGACTTTCTTGTCCGTCTGTCTGTCAGTCTGTCTGTCCGTCTGTCTGTCCGTCTGTCACCACCGATTTTCTCAGGAACGGGTGAACCTCGAAATTTGAAATTTATACGAGATACCGAGGTCTATAGTTCCTATTGGGTGTATAATAATCAAGGTACTGAGTCAACACGATAAAAAGATTTGGGCAAATTTAGATTTTCCCAAAAACTTGTAAGTACCAAAATTTACCTTAATTTTCAACTTTTTTTATTTCCGGAATTTTCTCTTTACTTGTACCTACCTTGCTTTTAACCAAAATTGACAATTCTATGTCAACCGGAAGTACCCTATAGGTTTTGGGTCGAAAACTTATATGGTAGTTCCCGTTGACCTAGAATCATGAAATTTGGCGAAAAGCAATTTCTTACAGCACATATACAGGGAAAAAGCTTTAGTTTAATATAAAAAAGTGATTTTACTATTACAAACTTATCATTTGCGGTTGGTGCAATAGCCGTTTCATGGGAACGAACAGCAAAGTTAAGTTTGTCCTTTAAAAAGTTTGTACGGAACCCTCTGTGCGCGAGTCCGACTCGCTCTTGGCCGGTTTTTTGTAATTCACAGAGAAATAATCTAAATGAAATTCATGTGCAATTTATTTTTAATTCCAGATGATTGTAAGTTTTATTATTGATTGCTCTGTTACAATGGCTCTGTTCTTCCATCCAGCGAACCAAAATGTGAAAGAATTGGACACCTGCGGAACAGGTGACCTTATAATGTCATGTCCACCTGTCTGTACGAATGTCAGACATTTTGAAAAAATAAAATAAATTAAGAAAATTATTTGACGATTATTATTTGACGGCCCGAATGGCGCAGCGGTAGTGAGGCTGCCTTACGTTCTTAGGGTCCCGGGTTCGAATCCCGGTTGGAGCAAATGTTTGTGTGAAGAGCATGGACATTTGTTTCCGAGTCATGGATGTTTATATGTATAATAAGTATGTATTTACAAACAAAAAGTATATATGTAGTATATCAACTATCTGGTGTCCACGACACAAGCTTCGTTGCTTAGTGTGGCACTAGATGGCGCTGTTTGTTAATGTCCAGCGATATTTATTTATTTAGTGCACCAAACAGACAAATGAAGTGAAACTACATCGATCACTAATAAAAAACTGAAACTACGAAAAAAATATCCTCCTCATACATGTAATAATGAAAAATAAAAAGCCCAGTGGAAATTAACATTAAAATGTCCTGATGTAGAAAATCGCCTGGTGTAGTTCTGCAATGTTGATATATGTTGCATAAATCAGTTATGGTGATGTGAATCCAAATTTGTAACAAAATCATGCATTTTTAACACAGTCAGTATTTGTACAAAATTAACTTGCAACAATTTAAAAGTCAAACCCCAGCTTATAAACTTTATAGGAAGCAAGCTATGGCCCTTCAAAGATGATATTTTTTCCCGAAAATTGATTAATTAAAGAGCATTGACTTCCTCGCTGTCACTGATTAAATTGTGTGCACCTCATTTCTGCGTGACTTGGGAAGTTTCTTTTGGAGCTGGTGAAACGCCTCAGTGATTTCCTTCACACAAAGGAAGCAAATGCTTCCGGGATTCATAGGGCCCGATCTTCTTGAGGTTGAAAAAGCTGGATGAAGTCAGGGTTCTCGATGCTTGCAGAAAGAGATTCACCACTCGACACAATGTTGACGCATGTGCTCGTCGTGGAGGCGATCAAATTCCTTTGTGCGAAGGAATTTTTGCTATTTATGTAAAATATTGAATGTTGTTTGTCGAAATGCATATTTTTGAGTTTTAAAACAAAAAGTGTTTATTGTTTTCTCAGCGCCACGTAAGTATGTTCTTTCCTTTGATTTATCCGTCACGTCTTTTCCCTCAAGACAAAAGTCACTGTAAAATAATTAATGAATTAATTAAAATAATTTCGATAAGAAAGTTGTACATCATTCAAACCGTCTTGAAAAAACATAAAACCCTACCATTAGATTCACAAAAATTAACCAAAAGAAGAAAAGACTTAGTAGCACCAGTTTTCCAGACTAAAACCGTGTTTGCATGTAGACAATTCAATAAACGCTCAGCCGAACTATACAATAAGGTAAACAAAAAAATATTCAAATACACCAAAGGCACATATGATTGTGAGAAAACCATAACAAATTGGATCAAAAAACTCACGTATGAAGAGACCGAGGCACTTCTACAGTACATTAAATAGCAAGATAGGTACATAATAACATTACGTTACTCAATTGTCACACACACATACATACAATCTCACAATAACTGGCACTTACGTTAGTATATATGTAGTAAGTTCGGTTCGCAATCTGTCTACATTGGTTTGATTGAACCATTAAGCAAAACGCATTCCGACATGAACGACATTAATTATCTAGTGTGAAACATTGCACTTGTACACCGAGTCGGCTGTTGCGAGCAGATTATCTACCGCCTACTGAGGGTATGATAAGAAGTTGGTGTGTTCCAGAGGTGGAGCTGGAGCCGGTCCGCGTGACGCCGCCGGCGGAGCGCGCGCTCTTCGAGCGCAACATCACCTACAAGTGCAGTCACCCCGACTGCCGCCTCAACAACGTACACTCTACTCCATACTCTAATCCGTCAAACTCTCTGATGCTTCAACGAATACCAACTCGCTTCATCATCTGTCTGCCTGTTCCCAACTATTTTGATATCGGCTATCAGTCAACCGGATGCAGCTGAATACATTTTACATGGAGTGACTGCCGATCTGAACTCCACAACCCAGTCACTGTCTAACGAATAATAATATACCGCCTGGCAAGACTAGTTGACATAGGGCAGGGCTTTGACTACCCCTAACTAATACCAACTCAAAAGTTATGAAATTGTCTGCATTTGGAACCCAAACTGAATTTCAGCTAGGGATCTTAAAGTTGTTTTTCTAAAAACATATTCTTCTAGTTTACATGTTTGGAAATTAAATTGCAAAGGCAGGTTATTAGGAGTCTTTTGTACCAAACTAAAAGCCGTTCAACAGTGATGAGACTTATGACGTATGCCATATGAAAGCACATGATGTGCCTTCATTCTATGACAGCTAAGTTCAAAACAAGCGCAAAAACGATGTTTTGGCGCATAAATTATTATGTAAATATGTGTACGATCCTTTTTGGCCTAGAACTCTGAAACAAATATTTCAACAGTGAGATTTCCGCAGCATCCGTGTACTGGAAGCCAATTCCAACATAGTTAGTAAAATTTAGATGATTTTAGGTGTGAGCCTATAAATATTTATGTGTTTTTAGGTCACCGTGAACGGCTCCCCCCTGGAGACCAGGACGCAAAGGTCGAGTGATGGCTCGTTAGCCTACTACTTGGTACGTCGCACTTAAGTTATAACATTATATCACGCCTATCACCAAAGAATTAGGCAGAGAAGTATCTAAGTACAGAGGTCGTGCTTGCAACCATTGCACCAACGAGGCACACATACAATTCCGGAGAAATTTAATTCCGAATTTCGATATTCCGATTATCAAAAGTCCGAATTTCATAGTTCCGAAGAATTATAATGTCTATTATTTAAAATCCCGAAATTGATAATTCCGAAAGTCGTAAATACGAATTATGTGTTGTCTGATTTTCATATGTCTCTAAAGAATCAAATGTTCGATGGATCGTTAGTCCGAAAAACGATATTCCGATACTTCGAATAAACTGCTAAAATTGTCCTAGAAGTCTTGCTAGCTATATAAGGAGCGTAGGCCGAACATTTGAACATTTTTTTCGAACATTTTATTTAAAATATCTCGACTTGGCACATGAGGTTCGCGACATGTGGAATATGAACTCGGTTATCATTGTGCCGATTGTCGTGACGGCCAATGGCCTTATAGCCAAGAGCTTCAATGGCCATGTATCGAAGCTCTCTTTAGGCGGTTGGATCAAGGGCCTGATTCAGAAGGCAGTACTCCTCGCTGTCCATGTAGTTGGTATGTCAGGCTTATTGGCGACAATAGGCCTGTCAGTAATGATAGACTGATCCCAGTACAGCGTGACATGGTTTTGCTCGAGAACAGAGTCGGGCACATACTTGTAGTACAGTACCTCTGATTCCACAAGTTTATATTTCAAGGCAAGTGGCTGGTGAATAATCCTGGCTACTTGATTATGACTGTGCAACTACTTGCCGTTAGCCAGACGAGAACAACCAGAAATAATATTATATCTGATGGACTCACCCGGAAGGTGGCATGCCCGACACACGGCAACCGTCCTGTCATTTATTATTATTTGTTTCAGGTCGGAGACGGATCGGTGACTATCGTCATCACGGAGTACAGCTCGTTGTACGAGGGCGTCTACCAGGGCGTGTTTGCGCTGGGCGCAGACCAGGTCACTAAGACCTTGATGGAAATCGGGTGCGTAGTGTACGGTCATTGAACTAACGCTCACCACTAACTTCATGATCAACCTTTACTTTAGGAACAACCCTATTATCGTAAGATTCTTTTTGTGTTTTGATATCATACTCATCACGTTTGCAGAATTTCGCAAATTTTAATCATATGAATATTATTTGACAATTCATATGTAAATGTATTGATTAAGCGACTGGTCGCGTGACTGGTGCAATGTGCCTGAATGCGTGACATAGAGTTGTGACGTTTTGCAGACCCGACGGGCTTAGGCGCAACATGCACGACAGCGGGCGCGAGCACGAGAACCAGCACATCGTGCCGGAGACAGAGTCCCTGGCGCAGGCGCTGCTGGAAGGGGCCGGGGGGGAGGAGGCGCCCCTGCCCGGCGGCGAGTCTGGTGGCGAGCCGGAAAAGAAATATTTGTCTCCTCCCGCGACGAGTCGCAGTGCAGCCGAGGCGGTCAAATCGACCCCGTAGGGCGATTATCAATGTCATTTTTCTCCAATATATGTCTGTCAAACCGTAATTTTTGTAGCTGATTTTTTTTTGTTTTACGAGATTTGAAAAGTAAGCAAGATTACCCTTTGGACCCCAAAACATTACGGAAGATGAACTAATTTAACTAAAATTGGTGGTACCGAAAATTATAATCACTAGAATGATTATAATCGTCGGTACATTTTTACTAATATTTACCAATTTTTTTATTGGATGTATTTTATTTTTTATCATTAAATAATGTTACTAACATAAATTAGATACAGGGTGTAAACAGACCCTCCAGGGAGCCGTCAGCCAAGTATACTGTACATCATAAGTAACTTTACGAAAAATAAATTGCTGGGAACTCAGACCAAATAAAAAACCAAGACATAGCGCTGCGAACAATAAAGTGAAGCCGGTTTCGTAAACATGTGTGCATTTTGAGCTTAATTTAATTGTAGTTTGATGTAAATGTGTGCGGGTGAGCGTGTACGCACAGAGCGGAGCTTAGTTTTGCGCTGGCTTCACTTTATTGTTCGGAGCACTATGTCTTGGTTTTTTTATTTGGTCTGAGTCTGGGAACTGACTTTTTTTTTGGAGTGGAAAATCACGTTTAACTGTAAAACTTAATGTACCGCACTTAAAACATTGTGCTGATGGATGGATTGAATAGTACGGGGGTATTGGAGGTGTTTCAAGTAAAAATCTTTCATTTAACATTTTTTTTTTCTTGTGGAAAAGTTTGACCCCCAATATCTCCGTAACTAGAAGGTTCTCAAGTATGGTCTATGTACGGTCTCAACAACCGTACATTGACTTTGCGAACGCAGCAACCTACTTGGATGTCGTGCGTCAAAAAATATTACGCTATAATTGTAACTTTTCACGCAAGGCAGGGCGAGTCAGACAACAACTGTGGAACTAACCACTTGTCAAGAGAAAGAATCGCTACCACTTTTAACTACTGTAACTTCTACGTTTTAATATAACTTTAAACACAACTTGTGGTTCTTTCTGTGTACTCCACAACTTAACCAACATCAACTAAGTGATAGTGTACGGTGCCTACAACCATTGGCCCCTACATTAAATGGTCCTTCGAGCCGGATATTTACCGTGAGTAGTGTCTCTATTTACGATAGCGAATCGGTTCAGCTGGTCTCCCACAAGCGGGTCGCCCCAGTTGGATTGAGAAGGCGCATAATATCGTACGTAGAGTGCGAAAGCAATAGATAGAAACAAACGACAATTTCAAGACGCTAAGGATTACGCAACTCTACTACGACTACGAGAACGGATCCGTGGAGACTTGAAAGAAGAGCCTGCAAACTGTGGTCTTCGTGTCGTGAACTACCGTCAAGCTACACGTCCATCACCGTCAACTACGTGCTGGACTACTGAGCTACATACATCAAACTAAACTTCTTTTCGACAACTAGAAAAGAGAACTCACTATGGAGAAGCTACAACTCCAACAAGCTTGCTTTGAAAACATCAAAGCGCTGTGCTCTAACTATAAAAAGGACAGCCCCTCAAGGAAAACTGAAGAGTACTTAATCAAACGTCTGGAATCTCTCGAGGCACAGTGGAATGACTTCGAGGAACGACATGGAATTTTGGAGCAAATCTTAGAAGACAAAAACATTAACTACTTCGTGGACAACGTGTACAGCAAAACTCAAGCTCAATACGAATCTACGAAAGGAGACATGCTCAACTTACTGGAACAACTACAGGGAAAAAAGTTTGTGAATTTCGACCTAACTGGGATGCTGGATCGAGATACTGACGATGTCACCAAAACATTGCTGAGTAAGCAAGAGTGCAACTTTAAAGCCCTCGACCGCGCCATGTCGAAAATTGATATGAAAACTGTCACGGAGAAATGGGAGTTAGAAGACCATCTCTCCATTTTGAAGTCAAAGTGGAACGTCATCGACAAACAACACTGGGAGCTGGAAGCGCTACTCAAAGGCTCCAACGGCAACTATTACAATATGTTCGTCGAAATGGAGGATAAGTACGACGAGCTAAGAAAAAACTTGAACAGCAAGATCTGGTCGACGGCGCACTATGAAAGGTCGGCGCCAAAAATTGAGGTTCCAGAATTTACGGGAAGCTATACTCAATGGATTTCCTTCAAGGATCTCTTCGTGGAAACAATCCACAATAACCCCATGATAAACAAAGCGCAAAAGATGCAGCATTTAAAAACGAGGTTGAGAGGCGAAGCTGAAAGACTGGTGCAACATCTCAGTATCGGCGCAGAAAACTACAAATCCTGCTGGGAGATATTGACTCAGCGTTTCGACAATCGAAGGCTGCAATTTACGTCGTTCCTGAACACCATGCTCAACCTGCCTGTCATCCAACAACCCGACAGCTTCAACCTCTAGAAGATGCATGACGTCATAACTGAATGTACGAACGGACTAACAAACATTGGGTTAGACATCGCAACTTGGGACCCAATTATCGTACACTTGATGTCGCAGAAACTTGATACAACTACCTACAGCGAGTACATAAAGGAACTACGAGATCCTAGGGATGTGCCAAACTTGAATGAGCTACTATACTTCCTGGAAAACAAGTTCATGGCGTATGAAACCATGAAAACTACGAAAAAAGAAGTACCTAACCAACAGAAACAAATTGCATCCAAGGCATTTAACAAACATAATTCTGCAAATCTGCATGGCAACGAGCGGCAGAAATATTTCAAGAAAACTTATCATACAGCATATGGACAATGCCCACACTGCGCCGGAAATCATGTATTGATGAAATGTCCAAAGTTCATCAATATGGACTCATTCCAACGAAACAACACGGTAGCAAAAATACACGTGTGTAAAAACTGCTTATACAGTCATGGCGATACAGATTGTGCGTCAACGAAAACTTGCAAAGAATGCAATATGAAACATCACACTTTATTGCACAACGCAGACAAGAAAAACACTGTCAACTCAACAAACATGGAAAAAACCAACGACAATTTAGGTCAACGACCGACCACATCAACGCACAAACAAAGCTCCAACCATATATCTACTAACGAAATGGAAGTTTTGTTAACTACTGTGCAGCTTAAGATAAAGTCAGCAAATGGGGATTTCATTACGCTTCGAGCATTACTAGATCAAGGTTCGCAAGTAAACTTGATCACCGAGAACGCCGCACAGATGCTACGACTACCAAGGAAACGGCTTAACGCAACCATTACGGGTGTTGGAGCTGCACCTGGCAACTGCAAAGGACGACTTCAGCTTACCTGTAAATCGATTCACTCGGACTACGCATTCGAAACTCAGGCACTCATCTTAAGCAAGCTAACAAACAACTTACCCAACTCATCGTTTGAAAAGGCTAACTGGCCACACCTGGAAAACTTGAAACTAGCAGATCCGGAATTCAACGTGTCTAGTCCTATAGATTTGTTACTTGGGGCAGATGTGTATTCCGACATCATCCTTGACGGAGTCTTGAAAGGCTGTCGACAGTCTCCTGTAGCGCAACAGACGCACTTAGGCTGGATCCTATGCGGCAAACTGAAAACTTTTAACTGTCACATAACACTGGTCGACCTAAGCGAATTAACCAAATTCTGGGAGAACGAAGACATAACTATCAGCAACCATGACATGCCCAAGGATAATCAGTGTGAAGAATACTACACGAAGACAGTACAACGAGACGCAGATAACAAATACATCGTTAAGATGCCTATGAGTTCTGAGTTGCAAAATAAATTAGGCAAATCAAAGTCAATGGCTATTTCGCAATTTCTCCAATTAGAAAAACGCCTGGGAAAGAACAACAAACTCGCAATAATGTACCGGGACTTCATCAGAGAATACAAGCAACTACAGCATATGAAACCGGCATCTCCAATATTACCTTCTACGTCTGAATGCTTCCTGCCGCACCATGGTGTTTTGCGAGAACAATCCACTACTACGAAACTAAGAGTAGTTTTTAACGCCTCGCAAAGGACGACAACTGGGTACAGCTTGAATAGCTTAATGGAAAAGGGCCCAAATCTACAGAAGGATATTCAAGCCCTTATACTAAAGTGGAGGTCATACAAGTACGCTTTTACCGCCGATATAGAGAAGATGTACCGATGCATCGGAGTAGCTGAAGATCATCAGTCACTTCAGAAGATAATATGGCGCGACTCTCCTGCTGAAAGGTTACAAGAATTTCAACTTTGTACCGTGACATACGGAACCAAGTGCGCGCCATGGTTGGCTATGAGAACTATGAAGCAGTTAGCCCTGGATGACGGTCATAAATATCCAGAGGCCGCCAATACATTACTCAACGAGTTCTACGTTGATGATGTGATTAGCGGTCACTACTCTCTGGATAAAGCTAAAGACCTACAAAATTCCCTCATAAACTTACTGAAGGGCGGCGGCATGAACTTACGCAAGTGGTCTGCCAACCACTCCGCGTTACTAGAGAATTTAACTGACGATCAAATATCAACTAAAAACATATTTGATTTCAAAACTGAAGACTCAACAAAAACACTCGGACTCGGCTGGAACCCAAACATCGACACATTCATGTTTAACTGGGGTCTGGAAGAAAAATCGAAGGATCGGACAACGAAAAGGCACTTACTTTCCGAAATTTCGAAACTGTACGATCCTTTGGGTTGGCTGGCGCCCATAACAGTGTCGGCAAAACTATTATTTCAAAGAGTATGGGACGGCAAACTTGCCTGGGATGAAGAACTACCGAGTGACATACTAAACGATTGGGTCAAATTGAAAACTGAACTTCCAAATGTAACGAAAATAAAACTAAACCGATGGATTGGTGCTCAACAATCAATAGAATTGCTGGGATTCTGCGATGCGAGTGAAAAGGCGTATGCGTGTGTCATATACAGTCGAGTAAGGAACGAACAAAATAAACCGACTGTAACGTTACTCGTCGCTAAAACCAGGGTTGCGCCTCTATCGCAAAAAACTACGTTGCCGAGATTGGAACTATGCGGCGCACTACTGTTGGCTAAACTTATGGAAAAAACTACGGAAGCTTTAGCTGGATACAATTTGTCAATACAAGCATGGTGTGACTCTCAAGTAGTCTTAGCGTGGCTGCAAGGAGATGCATCAAGATGGGATCAATACGTGTCCAACAGAGTTGAAAAAATAAAACAAACTATTCCGTCCGACAAGTGGCGCTACGTAAAATCGGCACAGAACCCTGCTGACTGTGCATCTAGAGGAATGTTGCCGAGCAAACTAGCAAACTTCGATCTCTGGTGGCAAGGTCCGGAATTTCTGAAAATGGCACAAGACCTCATGACAAACCCCACATGTTTGTTTACAACCAACCAGGAAACTGTCAACTTAGCAGCGGCAACCACGACGGTGCCGAAAAAGAATGAACATTTTATAAATAACTTATTACATAAATATAGTTCATTAACGCAAGTAATTCGAGTAACGGCTCAGGTACTGCGCTTTATCGCGACGGCACGCTCCAAGATGAAATTTGAAACCTACTACCTAAGTGTGAGCGAACTCAAACTAGCAGCTGATCGAGTGATTACATATGTGCAGAGTACGGAGTTTGAAAATGAATACAAACAACTGAAAGCAAACGGAACTGTAAACAACAAGAGCATTTTATACAAATTGAATCCATATATAGATGAAAAAGGTGTTATAAGAGTCGGTGGAAGACTGAAAAATTCCTACTTACCCTTCGAGATGAAGAATCCTACAATTCTTCCTCGAATGGGACGACTAACTCAACTCGTAATTGAACAAGCACACCTTACAACACTTCACGGAGGTGCGCGGCTAACATTGGCTCAAATCCGACAGCGATACTGGATTGTCGGAAGCAACAGAGCTGTAAAAACTCAACTGAGACGTTGCGTGCTCGAACTGCACCCCGGTTCCGACGGCTACGTTCGAGTGACCACGGTTAAAACTCAATCTGGTATCATCAAACGTCCAGTCGTGAAACTGTCCCCACTTCCTATCGAGAACAACACCCAAGACCACACAGAAAAGAAAACTCTAATCACGCCAAAGACGGGAAACAAATGTTTTTCCACACTTCTAACAATGTTATTAATTGTATTTACGTTAATAACTGGGTCATATGGCGAAATAATGACGTCTGGCGTTCAAATTACTAACTTCGAACTTGAGCGGCCGATTTACTACGACACAATAGGAAACGTACAAGTGATTCATGACGAATGGACACTACTTATGTACTATAACTTGACAACTTACTGGGACGGAGTACGTCGAATTGAAGCTTACCTCAAGGGATTGAACGAACTGTGCCAAAAAACCGACCCAAGATACTGCAAGACAACTTTAGAACAACTTACCCACGAAATGGAAATACTGAGCTACTACAACACTATACTCCTAGCTCCTCACAAGCACTTAAGTAACCGTAAGAAACGATCACTGATTGATGGAGTAGGATATGTTGCTAACAGCCTCTTTGGTATTCTAGATCAACGGTTTGCAGATAAATACCACAACGACATACAAGCTGTCCAAAATAACGAAAACTATTTACTTGATCTGGTAAAGAACCAAACTTCAATAGTCGAACTCCAAAACAATATGCTGAAGAAGAATGAACAAAATATCAAGCGACAGTTTGGTTTAATAGACGACTTCATGGCGCAGACTAACGCAAACTTAGCCAAAGTGGAGTCTGAAATGGAAGTACTGATGGCTACTAACTACTTCAACTCGGCCTCACTAACAGCATACTTGCTGATTACCAATTTGGAGAGGGTTCAAGAGATGCTGTTTGAAAGCCTAACTGATGTCTACAAAGGGCACATAGACATCCATCTACTTACACCTGTCAACTTGATCAAGCAACTGACTGAAATCGCAGGCAAGCTCCCGAGGACCTCGTCGTTGCCTGTCCGAAACATCAGAGATGATATCAAAGACATCTACAAATTACTATACGTGAGAGCGCGCGTCACCACTAATTACTTCTTGTTCGAGATACACGTCCCATTGATCTCAGATGAAGACTTCACTCTATACCAAGCTACTCCGTTGCCTATGAAAACAAGCACAGGAACAGTCATCGTCCAACTGGCTTCGCAGTACATAGCAGTAAACTTCGGAAAGAGCACTTATGTCTCCTTATCTGAAGATGACATAAAGCGATGTAGTCACATTAAACCAGGCAATTTGATATGCAACAAGAATCTACCTATATTTAACTTGCATAACAGCAATGCCCCATGTGAAGCAAAACTACTGGGTCATCGAACGACCTCACCTTGTGACGTAAAAAAGGTGCTATGTAAGCAGGAGTGGATCGCGTTACACACAACGAATACTTGGCTGGCGATTTGTTGCGGAACTTGCACTATACGAATTGTATGTGAAAATGACATCACCACACACTCAATGACTTCCGGGATACTGACCTTGGCACCGGGTTGCTTATTGCAATCGAAGGAATTAACAATTCACTCGCATAACCAATACAATAGCAACATGAAGATGGACCTTTCCATGAATATACCGTCACTTAACTCGATGGTAAATAACATTGTGAACATCACACATTTAAATATGTCGCACGTGATGTTACCAGAAACTGCAGAATGGGAGGAAATCGACAAGCGATTAGCTATTATGAAAACAAGAGAAAACCAGCTTCCATCAACCATTTCCACTCATGACATACACCAATACGCCGTCTCTTATACTATTGTGGGAGTAATCGTCCTTGTCTCTGTGGCGTGGTTTGTAAAGAGATACGGACCATCTTGTCGCTCAAAACAGACTAAGAGCCATTTAACTACGAACAATCAGCTTGAAGAGATTGAACTGCAACCAATACAACACAGGAAGCAAGAAGAAAACATTCACACGGCGAGCCAAGCGGAACTGCAACCGGAACGTTCACGTTATGCAGACAACATCGCTTTCAACTTCGAATAATTTAATTGATTATTTGTTTCTTTGTAATAGGGTTTCTTCTCTTGACAAGCTTTCATTAATCTTTCGTACATCTTTGTGGGGTTGCCAACATGTACGGTCTCAACAACCGTACATTGACTTTGCGAACGCAGCAACCTACTTGGATGTCGTGCGTCACAAATATTACGCTATAATTGTAACTTTTCACGCAAGGCAGGGCGAGTCAGACAACAACTGTGGAACTAACCACTTGTCAAGAGAAAGAATCGCTACCACTTTTAACTACTGTAACTTCTACGTTTTAATATAACTTTAAACACAACTTGTGGTTCTTTCTGTGTACTCCACAACTTAACCAACATCAACTAAGTGATAGTGTACGGTGCCTACAACCATTGGCCCCTACAGTCTAGAACAAAAAAAATATCAAAAACAGGGAAAACAAGTGCCTTCCGGCTTCGTTAAGGGCCTTTTTACACCCTTTATTATATTAAGCTTGCTGCTGCTATTAATACCAAGTTTGTATTCATGTATGTACATAAGTTTATAAATACAATTGTTGGTACTGGAAAAGGCGTATCATTTCACAAAGAGTAGTATACTTATACCAAAGGGGCACCATCCTTGACAACCGCTCATATCAATGTGGCTGCCCGCAACACCATGACGTTCCACCAGAGATAATTCTATAGTTGCTGCCAGTTAAGATAGCAATAGCGGTCATTGACCCACCTATATTTAATAAAGTTCTTAACAAAAATAAGCCTGTTCAAGTCTTGAATTGTCATCTTCAACATTTTGTCAAATAATAATGTAGCAAAAAAACCCTGTTTTTCTGCTACATTATTATTCTGTCGTTTGTGAGAGATTGGCTAGAGAAAACCTCACGTAGAGAAGAATAGAAGTTTATGGGCAAGGCCTTTGCCCAGTAATGGGACAATAAAAAAAAAAAAAATCAGTTAAGTTCTCTACAAACTCAAACCGCGATGCGAGCTCGAGTGGCCAGGTGTGGCCAGTGTCAACAAACAAACTCCCTTAAACGACCTTTTAATAATGTGGGAGCAGTCATAAACTTGTTCTGTCCTAAACAAATGACATAACAGGAAGAATTTACTACCACTGGATGCGACATAGAAGGAAAAGACGATGGCAAAGTCATCATCATTATAATTATTATGCCTAGTCTTGTTGGTGTCGGCTTGCAGTCGCACCGGATGCAGCTTCAAGCTGTGTGTGTGCTGTACTGTACTTAAGGAACGGGCCAGGCCGATAATAAGTCTTTTATATCGTGTGGTTAATAACCTAACGCGGTGTAAAGTTTTAATGCCACCCATGGGCCTCTGACTTGACTTTCCATGCCGTTGAGAAACATCTCTCAGGCATGCTGGTTTCCTCACGATGTTTTCCTTCACCGAAGCCAGTGATTATCATACAATACGCACATGAATCTGTAAAATCAGAGGTGCGTGTCTTGGGTTCGAACTCGAGACCTGTGACTTGTCCGTGTTAGCCCGACCGCGACGGTCCCACCACTAGACTATCACTGACAGATATACCGACAAACTCGTTTTATTTCATTTTTTTATTTCATCCATTCTTCTTTAATGTCCTTGTTTTAGGCCCGGTTCGCTCCGGTCTTTGGTGGGCCGAAGCGGAAAGGACCGGAGCGGAGAGGAGAAGTGTGCAAACCGACCAATCACATTGGTTGAAATCTAAATCGCGGCTCTCGTCTCTAAAGTGATTGGTCAAAACTTACACATCTTTGACTCCACGTCTGGGCCGTACTCATTACCCCTTCACTTACTCTGCCACATCTTTCATCTGTAACCCCTTGTCCCTCTAACTAACTAATCGTGTTCCGACCCAAGCCCCCAGTAAGCCTTCATTGTTTACCTTATAACAACAGTGCGACGAATTTCTCAACTAATAAGTAGTTTTCGTTTGTACTAGCTCGCAAGATGGGAAGGATTAACTCCGTTAATGTTTTGATTGTAGCTGTGGTTGTACAAGGGTCTTTTGGCGCGTGGCTAAAATGGGAATTATCGCCGCCTTCTTGCTTTTTTCAGTACTTTTCTCAAGAAAATTTTTTACAAACTGTTTACTAACTTCGCCCCCGACGGAGTATATTCAAGCATCAAACCACCACTAACCACTTTCAGTGTGCAGTTCGGGGTAGCGTTGGTTGTCATGAAAATGTGACGCTTTTAAAATTCTCTACACGTCACGCCTAGGTACAATTTTTAGCTAGTTCAGACGTCACGAGCCCCCACTCCCGAGTTTTGATGCGTTTTATCTATCGTCATAATTCATTGATTTACAAAAACAAAAAATAACTGACGGATTAAATAGATTTGCAATTTTTTTATACTGTCATCATGCCTATTCTTCAAGGGAGACGCAGCGAATAAAACCTTGCCGATGTGATAATGACTTTCATATTTCATTTGGTACATATTTCGAGGTACCGTTTAAGGAAATTAGGGATTAAGCTTTTATTACAGCGAACTGAACAGGAGCGGCCTAACATAGAACCATGAAACACATAAGGAGATTCTTGAAAAATGAAGTGTGATAACAATTTAACCTGCGGAGTTTCATCATCTTCTTGACCATAAATCTATTTATTTAGGGTTAAATGCAGGATAAACGTCTACAGTATGACCACTTAAAGTGCGCAGCTGTCGGTTACGCTGTTTGTCAAGAAAAAATGTCTCAATATTTCAAAGTGGAATGTGGAAGTTTTAGTTATGTATTTTCCCTGCCTGCAAAGATAAGTTGGTTGAAGAAGTTTTCTTTTGCCTTTACATCAAATAAACTTGTCATGTATTAGATTTTTTTTTCTTGGAAAAACCACGACGCTGATCGTAGTGTGTAGGTACCTTATTTCATGAAAGTTAACGTTGCTGAATTAATATGATCTTATTAATGTCCTATCTCTTTCCTTAACTCTCAATAACAGAAAGTACTATGATTTCGTTTTTTTTTTTTTTTTACACACTTTGAAATATCACTTTAAAAAAATAAATAAAAAGTACTATTTTTATTATTGCAATTTATCTGTTAAATGGTTGCCCAAAAGAAGTATTTAGTTTCAATTTTGTTCTTTGCTAAAACACATCTCTTTATCAACGCTCCTGGGAGCTCGCGCCTCCATTAAATTAACTACCGCCATTGTTTACGACCTCCTCCACTAATCTTTTCAATTATTTTTGTCGCTATTATACTTCTAATTACTAGAGCTTCCGTTTTTAGACCTTTTAACGAAGATACGCACACTTGAAAGAGCTTTATAGACAGGTTGCAAAATGGATAATTTGCAACTGGACGGTACAGACATACATATAAGTTAACATAAAAAGTTAATGACGTCCACTCTTGAAGCTATTTCGCCTAGAATGCTATTGAGTTGCAGGTCATCATTATTAAATAATAAAATAACAGCTACTCTTAAACTGTCTCAAGAGTTAGTATGATTATTGTGGGGACAGGTCAGACCCGTCAAATTATAGGCCAATTTCAGTCCTACCATCTATCTCGAAAATCCTAGAAAGACTCCTAAATTCACGCTTAATTAAATACCTTACTAAGCACGACATTCTGTCGCCGTCTCAGTTTGGGTTTCGGCAGGGACGGTCTACTGAGGATGCAGTCTTGGCACTAACAACTTCTATAGTTGACAAGGTGGATAAGGGTAGCAAATGTCTGGCAGTCTTCCTTGACCTCATAGTTTAGACATTGACCTGAGATCAAAGAAGAGTGGTAATTGGGTTCAAAATGTTTCGTTCTCTGCCACAGAGTTGACACAATCTGTTCAGTATTATATGGCCCTATATTACGTTAATCCAATACAGTTTTTACTATTCTATCTTCATCGCTGCTAGAATTTATGTTTAAAGAAATTTATTTCTCAATAAGAAATTAATATACCTACTAGTAGGTATTACATGAAAATTGACATTGACAGACTAAGTAAGTATTGTTTTTGTTTATAATAAAAATAATCATTAATTTATTAAATAAAATGGTAAAAAATACGCTTCATACTTTTCAAATGAATTTCACTTCATCTAGTCACCTTGTTCAAAAGCCATAACTGTAAAAAAAAATGAAACGGTTCTGACTTGTCTAGGAACTCTAGTAAAGTCAGCTAGCATCAAAGTATTTTTTTAACTTCAGTAGCCTTTCAAGACTCCCTCGGTCCAGTGGTCCAGTGGTCGCAAGTGCGACTGCTGAGCTTGAGGTCCTGGGTTTGATTCCCGGGTCGGGCAAAGTGTTATTGGGTTTTTCCATCAGAAATTTCTTTAGTAGCAGCCACGGAGTCTGGATTTGATTCCGGTTGATGGCAATAGGCTCGCTCCCTATTACATGGGACTTAAACATAACTGGCGAAATGTGGATGCATTGTTAGGTACACCACTGCCTTACCTTTCTGGGATTACAGGCGTGATGTTCTTTTTCTTGTCTTTCAAAATATCTCTCTTGAAAACACGTAAAGGAAAACACCACAAAGAAATCGTTATTTTCACCGACAGACTTATACTTAAGTGTAATTCTTCCGAAATTCTGGATAAGTAAGTTAAGGAATTTAACAAAATTCCCGAAATACCCATTTCTCCTTGTCTTTTGAACACATAACAACATCATCTTTACAAAATACGCCAACGGAGAACCAATCTCCTGAAATAATTCAATTTCTGCTCGTTCTTCCCTCCCTAGGATCGCTCATTGTTATATTTATAAACATCTAACTGTTGCCCGTGACATTCGTCGGTGTAAAATAAAAAAAAACTTCCCTATTTGAATCGGATTTTGTTAACAATTTCAAGGGTTTTGTTTTTTTTCACGGAAGCCTAATCCTTTTACTAATATAAAAGTAGTCTAAGTTACTCCTTAAACATCAGCTTTCTGCCAGTAAAAGTCTCGGCAAAAGCGGTCCAGCCGTTTTGGAGATTAGCCGGAATAAACAGACTGACAGTTAAACAAAAAAAAAAAGTTTTTTTGTTTTAAGTTTTATAAATACTTTCATATAGTAATAAAAAAATTGTTTGTAATTTGAAATTAAAAACAGACAAGTAGATTGTATTTATTTGTATGTATGTATATTTGTCGAAAGACAGATAAGAACAAAACTTTTAAAAAGTTTATTTTGACCTATAAATGTTTGTAGAGGCGTAACAGGACTAGACAGGCAAAATATCCTTGAAAATTTGGGTCAAAGTGACTTTAATTACTTTTATCTAACTTTACTTTTTTACTTTAACATTACGCCTGTAATCCCCGGTGGGTTGGCAGAGGCGTACCGTATAATAATATACCCATATTTAACTAGCTAGAATGAATGCATGTGTCGCGGGAGGTCGTGCGATACCTACCCACGGACCCGCATTTCCATTACCCTGGAGTTCACTTAATTCATCTAGGTTAATTCCTAGGTGCACTAACTATACTCAAAGCGGGTTGCACGACATTGGTCAAGTCTGATATTCGTCAAATCGGTAATTCGTCAAATTTGATATTGGTCAAAACTGTAGTTCGTCAAAACATCTTTTTGTCCTATTACGAAATTTGCCAAATACGCTATTGGTCAAGTCCATGTACAGTCGACGAAAACATGTGTTTTGAATTTACATAGCTTACTTGTATGAACTTACAAAAGGAAAAACCGCTTGCTGTAGGTTCATAGTTACTTCAATAAGACGTAGTAAATAGTAATTTAGTATTCTGAGGTTTAAATTGTTTCGATTGTTACCTCCTTTGAATCTGTAAGAGTAGGATCTAGGCGGAAAATGGCAAAAAAGGATTTCTCAAGTCATGTGGTGTTGTACAACTGAACGCCATAGAACCACTACCGCACTCGAGGCTTGGCATCGGGAATTAGGGGTTAAAGTACAAGAACGACTAAAAGATTTTCATGTACATAAGTATTTTAGAAAAAGAAGCAAAAAGAGAAGATGAGAAGCAGAGGAAAACATCGAACATCCTAAAAGATGCCAAAATAGAAAAAAATATTGAGTGGAAAACTAGACGCGTTAAAGTGTTTAAAACAGTTATCTTGGGTATGAATTCTATATAAATAAAATATATGAATTAAATAAATGAGTTACAAAATAATATCATGAGGTACTTTCATTTTTACAGTTGATTGTACTTAAATGACTTGACCAATAGCGTATTTGGAAAATTTCATAGCTGGACAAACAGACGATTTGACGAACTACAGCTTTGACCAATATCAAATTTGACGAATTGTCGATTTGACAAATATCAGACTTGACCAATGTCGCGCAACCCCTCATAGCTATATTTTTATATAAAAGTTCAGTGTATATTTTTAAGTAAACTTTATTCACCTAAAATATAGATAACTTTTCTGACTAAATTGGAACTTAATTGCTATGGACGTACATGCTCTACACTAACGACGCCATTGAAAAAAAAATTGAATTCATTAAAAATTTAAAATGTTTTTCATCCAAGAACTCCAGTTTGTGTATATTTTTTTCCAAGTATACCTCTTTGTGTTTATCTTACGCTAACGACAAAAAAAAACGGTTAGTAAAATGTAAAAAAAAAACAGTTGACCAATCTATTCACGGTACAGATAGTTACAAAGTACAAACACACAAGAAAAATATGATCTAAAACTGAATTGAAAATACGTGAAAAAATAAATCCTAGAACCTGTGAGCGTTTGTGCAACTGTATCCAAATATTTCCTGTGTTTATTTTTATGTGGACCTAGTGAATTTCCCTGGGGCACACCTACAGCCCAGTTACGATGTTTAAACTCACCTTAGAGCTGTTTTGGTACACGTGGTATGGTATGTTCGAACTTTTTGCTGATAATTTGATAGCAATTAGTGGGATCGTTGTAAAAACTGCATTTATCTAGCTACAAAACAAGTATCTTTGGTATAACGGTAGTCTTTTTCCGGCGAGACTGAATAAATATCGGAACCACATTTTCTAATATAGAAGGCTGCTATCGGTATGGTCGGTATGCTGCCGGTATGAAATGATTTACAAAAATATTAGTTTGCCTATTTGAATCGGATTTTGTTTACAATTTTAAGGGTTTTAATTTTTTTGCAAGGAACCCTAATTTTTTGTCTTAATAAAAGTAAGTTAGTTAGCCTGAGTTACTCCTTATATCATCCGCTATATGCCAGTAAAAGTCACTTTAAAATCGGTCGAGCTGTTTCGGAGATTAGCCGGAACAAACAGACAGACAGACAAAAAAAAACCGTATATACTTTCATATGCATTCATAGTATTCAAGCTGTTATTTTTAATTAACAAACGGAAATTCCAATTTTATATATTTAAATAGATGGTTTGACTTTACTGGTTAGACTATCTTCATTTGTTTTCGCCCCAGTCACCGTCATAATACAGGTGTCATAACACAGGTGTCTTAATAAATGTCGCATAAGCATGTAGCTTTCCCAGCTCATGGCCTTGTTACCCGACTGCGTCAGAAGGAGGGTTATGTTTTTCGAGAGTATGAATTTTTGTATGTATAATTTTTGACATTAAAAAATTAAAACGTGCCAACGTGGAATGGAGCGCAGTATGTTAAACATTAAAAAAATACATAAAATCAGACATACAAAAATACGAAACATCACAAAAGCAACAGACGGCCTGGCACAAGCACTGGCACTAAAATGGAAGTGGGCTGGGCACGTAGCACGTCTTCAAGACCAGAGGTGGACCAAAAGCGTGACGGCATGGAAGGGACCAGTAGGCAAAAGAAAAAAAGGGAGACCCCGCACTAGATGGGAAGACGAAATAAAACACACAGCGGGTCCAAACTGGATGCAAATAGCAAAATCCAGAGAAGACTGGAACAGTCTGGAGGAGGCCTTTACCTGCAGAGGGGTTCTTGCAGAATAATTATGCTACTATAATAATAAAAAGACTTAGTTATTAACTCATCAAGAGCAAACAGTAAATACTAACACAAAAAAAAAACAATTTATGTTACTAACAAAATATTTTGTAAACCTTAATTGTGTAAGAAACAAAAGGCTTTTTTATTTTTTTTATTTTTATTTATTATTTTATAATTGTTTGGCACGCTCTGTGGCCTAAACAGCTCAATGGATTTTAGCTTGAGAGGTGTCGTTAGATTCGTATTTACTGTGAGAGTGACACTGGGTATATCAAAATAAAAAAAGAAACAAAATGGCGGATTTTTGGCGCCAAATTCAAATGTTTGGCACGCTCTGCAGCTTGAACGACTTGATAAAGGGCGTATCATGAGGATTTAAAATGGTATATCTAAGTATAGTAATTAAAACTGTAAAATAAAAAAAAATAGAAAACCCGACTGCATAAAAAATAACTAACGAAAAAAAAAAAAAACTGAAAAGAAAAAAACATGTTCAGGAAACAGGACATATTGACTGCAACAGTCGGGACCCATTAAATAATCTAGACTATAAAATCTTTACATCCAAAATGTCAGTATCCACGATAAAAGTATTTTTAAATTACTTTTTTGACTTTCAAACCTCTGCAAAAAACATCCCGTTATCAACATAGTTTCAGTCTCACAAAAAAAAACAAAAAAAATCTGCGCAAACTTTTTTTTAGTAGCTGCGGGTGCAAACTAGATTTTATTTTTCCGTTCGTTTGGTGTAGCTCGGCCGTGGTGTCGATAGTGTGAAAATAGCTAAAAAACGTAGAAAAAAACTTATCTGGCTTCAATCAACAAACCTTTTACATTTGACACACGCGACATCACGTCGTGAGAGTTTTTTATTTGGTTTTTAAACGGACTAGTGACTGAAAAAGCTAAACGAATTTAAGTGTGGTTTAGAAAAAAACATTGAAATAATACAAAACATTTAATGGTTATATTTAATGTATAATGATGTACTGTAATGTACTGCCTCGTTGATGTAGTTGCCGCAAGTGCGACTGTGAGCCTGAGGTCCTGGGTTCGATTCCCGGGTCGGGCAAAGTGTTATTTTGTTTTCCCATCAGGGAATAATAAATTCTCAGTAGCAGCCCGGAGTCTTGATTTGTGCCCGTTTGATGGCAGGCTCGCCCGCTAAACTAGCGAAATGTGTGTGTACTATATTAGGTACACCTCTGGCTAACCCTTCATGGATTACATGCGTGATTTTATATATTATGTCATTACGTCGTCGCGCCTGTAATCCCCGAACGAAGGGATTGGCCGAGTTGTAAATTCATTATATTGCCGACTTTCGCCAGTTATGCTTACTTCCATGAATAAGCCCAAAATTGCTAATCCAAGCTAATGCTTGGTGAAGACATCTAGTCAATGATTCTCTAATAGGTACATAGTAAATATTCTGCATCTGTAAATAGGTAATAAGGTACGATGGGGTTGGCATATCCGTATGGATAAAAACCCCTTTTTGTTTGCAACGAAATAAAAAAAAAAGCCCAAATCTAGCCCTTGGGCTGCTACTGAAATAATCCTGATGGAAATATCAATGACACTATGCCCGAGCCGGTAATCGAACTCAAGACCTCAGAAGTAGCAATGATTTATACAACATACTTAGTACTTAATAAAAAAATACCAATTAAATAGTTCGACTTCAAATCCAACCTTGTTGCAAATCATTCAAATCTAATCGTTCATCGAAACAGTTACAATTTCCTGTTGTTATTTTTTTTTTGTGAAAAACTGTGACAATAGAACGGGGTGGATGACCCCAAAATGACAATTTAGAAATAAATCTTTAGCGGACATCAATCAAATCATACTACAGCGAGTGGTCAAAGTATTTTAAATAAGAATGAAAAGATTGTTTATCTTTTTTGGGTTAACCCGAACGTAGCAGTCATTTGAATATGAAAACATATTTAGGTAAAGAATAATTGGTTGGAACTTTGACCTCCAATATCTCCGTAGCTAAAAGGTTCCCAGGTATGGTCCAGGACAAAACAAATACCGCAATGACGGGGAGAACAAGTGCCTTTTGGCTTCGAAAAGGGGTCTTTTTAACCGACTTCAAAAAAGGAGGAGGTTAAATGTTCGTGTGTATGTATGTTTTTTATGTATGTTACCCGATTTGTGGACCGATTCTCAAAATTCTTATTTATTTGAAAGAGAATACTCCTGAGGTGGTCCCATTTAAATTTGGTGAAGATCTGATGCTGATCGTTGGAGATATACAATGGAACTCTTCAAAAATAGATGGCAAATCTGTCGTCATTGCTGCAATCGCTTGGAAGGTTATTGTTTATACAACATCATGACGTAACATCACGCCTGTATGCTGAGGAGTTACGCAGATGTGTACAATACACCCAGATTTCGAAAGTTAGGTATGTTTGCGGATGGATGGACAAAGATTTTATTGCCATGTCAGAAGTATTGTGAGAGCAATTTATGAATGTGTGAGCCTTTATTTTGTTATTATGTATATTTTAATTTTACGTTACTTACTCTTTTAGTTCTAGTTTTAGAAACAGGAGGCCTACCACGAGCTCTTAACGCGATCCATTTTAGGACCTAAACTGAACTGTTCTTCTAATTCGTACCATGACGTTAGTTTAACGATTCAATTTAGGCCATGCCATCTGACAGCGATTGACTCCAAACTGAGTCGCAAGTTTTGGTTTCATTCATTCAATTTTGCACTAGTTTGGTACCACGACGTCCACAAAGCAGCTCAACTGAAACGCTCAACTGTCAAAATAAGCGATTCAATATAGGTTACTATTTCTTCATCTTAAACTGAAACGTTTACTGAATTATTGACGAAAATAAAGTTTTAAAACCAATGTGTGTATCTTTCTTTTAAAGTCTAAAATACCTATTTATATGCTTTTTTTAACCACATTTGTTTTTCTCTAACAGATGTCTGATGAACAGCTTTAGTTTGAGTTTTTTGAGGAAGATTATACTAGACACTAAGTTAAAAACAAATAAAACGTTACTTGCTTCTGAGCGTGTCTGACACTAAAATGTGCGCGAAACAAGGTTATTTGATACTAATAGCGTTATCTCTTTTTCACCAAAAACGTTTCAAACGCGGTTCAGCCACAAATTGCGATCTTTCATTCACTTTTAACGATCCAAATGCCGTTGAGCGTATTGGACGTCATGGTACGAGTTTGAGCGATGCAGTTTAGGAACCTAAACTGAACTGTCTTGCTTTTGAATCGTTTTTAATTAGATCATGGTAGGCCTCCTGTAATTGGTTTATACCATACCTACTCTAAAAAGCTTATTTTATTCACGCAAAACAGTGAATAAAAAGGCCTTTAATTCACTATTTTGGAGTTTGAATTTGGAACACAAAAATATATCCGGTCTCTATTTCAATGCTAACACAAACTCCTTGCGCTAAGATTCGAAATTCAAAACTCTTTGGTGCAAATAAATTCTCGAGATTTGATTGGTCGATATTTGCGACAAGGAGTTTGGCATTAGATTAAAATAGATTCTTTTTGTTCTATTCTAAAAATAAATGTACAAAACATCCAATTGGAGTAAATAAAATTGGTTCTATGCCAAAAGACATTGCAACATTTTTAAAGCTACCAAATCCCGAGATGTATACAGGGCATTCTTTCCGAAGAACCTCTGCCACGTTATTAGCAAACACTGGTGCAGATATGACGGAATTAAAGCGACATGGTGGATGGAAGTCCACTACCGTGGCTGAGGGTTATATCGAAGATTGTATCGAAAATAAATCGAAACGCAGCCTTCAGATAGCAAGCAGCATAAACCTAAAGAAACCTGAAGACCCTTGGACTCCACGCCCTTCAACGTCCAAAGATGCCCCAGAGTTTCCTCCAGCAGAAAGTTCTGACCATCGACTGAATAAATATTGTTTCACAAGTTGACCACCCTAATAATAATAATAAGAAAATTACGCTTAATTTCATTCATTACTCTAATTTTAATGTCCATTTCAATTAATGTAACAATTCTTATTTCTTGATTAAATTTCTATTTTCGCTTAAATTATGTCTTTTCTCGTAGTCATGATATAAAGTATAGTATGCAACTCCTGAATAAAGTACGAATTTATATCGAGGGCCATGAATCACTCGCGTCGTTCAGGATTCTAACAGTTGAATCACTCGCTGCGCTCGTGATTCAATCATTAGAATCCTTCACTTGCTCGTGACTCATCTACGGCCCTCGCTTTAAATCCGTCCTTTATTCACTAGTTGCATAATATACTATTATACAACCGTTATAATTAAAAAAATGTTAAGGTCCATTTATTGGGGATAAGCCTATTACCATGACGTGTATTGTTAAGAATGTAAAAATAAATTTAAAAAAATAAAACTTTTTTGCAAAAAATAAAACAGACTTAAAAAAAAAACACAAACAAGAAAAAAAAACAAAATGAAAACACAAATAAAAAGAAAAACACAAAAAAGTGAAAAATCACTTTAGCTTCAGAAGCCGGTGGCAAAAACACCAAATTAATCAAACAAAGCTTCAGAAATTGGTGACCAAAATACTAAATCTTTTGTTTTTCTTTTTGTGTTTTTTTCACACCCATAATAATACATTTTATGTCTATTTCAAAAATTGTAACGAGGTGTAATCGCGGTGCAAGTATTGCTTGCATTAATAAAAAAAAATATAACACCATTTTTATTACTAACTAAACAACAATTTAGGATTCTTGGCTTCTATGGTCGCCAGTCTCATGTCTATGAATCCGTCTGCAACTCTAGCTTTTGTCTTCGGGTGGGTGAAGTTCGCGTATATCCGGCCTCTTGTGAATGGGAAGCCTCTGGGAATGACTGATGGGTTGATTGTCATGTTCAAAAGATTGTATGGGCCCTGAAAACAGATTTTATTTAAGTGCTTAAGACTTATTTTCCCATTGCTGGGAAAAAGTGGAACTCTACCCCTCCGTTTATTTTTGGCACTAATGAAAAACGAGCTTCCAAAAATGAACTAGGGTCGGCTAGTTCATTTTTGGAAGCTCGTTTTTCATTAGTGCCAACACCAGCTTCACCCGTTGATAGATTTTCATACAAACTTTCATCTCCTATTTCACCCGCTTAGAGGATTAACTTTCCAAATTCCATTTTTCATAAAAGTTATCTGTATGCCAAATCTTAGCTCGACCCTTCCAGTGGTTTGAGCTGTGCATTGATAATCAGTCAGGACAAACTATTTAATAAGTTATGAAAGAAGTTAGATATTTACCGGTTTATGAGGACAGGGTGTATTCAGGCCGCCTGCTCTCATGGCGCCCCCGAAGAACATGTCCTTCTCGGTCAGGTAGCACCAGTTGAAGTGCATCTCGATAAAGCTGCGCTTGTACTGGTTGGTCAGTAGCTCGTAGAAGTACACGTCTACCTGTAGTTGAAAAACGGCAATAAACAACAAAAGAAATAGAGATCCTTTTTTTTTTTTTTTTCGGATGGGAAATCATCAAACGACTCCTCCCGCTCTGGGCGGAGCAGGACTTTTACGGACTAAAACCCATCCATGTTCCTTCATCGCCCTTTGTGTTCCGGGGCCACGGTATCTCTTTCGAACAGTCCCGCAGCCCCGGCAGGCATCGGCTCTAGCGGACCCCTTCCTTTTTGCTGATTCTCTTTGAGGCGCGCGTGGAACACGAACGCGCCGTCGACACGGCCTGTCGTCATGAGACGGACGGACGGCGAGCTAAAAAAATAGAGTCCTTAAGTTATGATATGAGCCGGGCTACACGATAGCTGACATAAACTTGCACTGACGGGACAGTTCCACTCAAGTTTGGTTATTTTTTCATAAGACCTTGACGTGATGACAATAACCTGCATGGTGCTCATATGATTTGCTTAAGAGTATGTCTGGACTTTATTTAGAGCATTCAGGGAAGGAAAACCAGCTTCATCTAGATACGTTAAGACGCTGATCGCACATTGGACTCCGAGAAAATAAATAAAGAAATAAAATAAATAAAGTTCGTAGGTCCACCACACACCACAGACAGGACTGTCTTTAGACAGACAATTAAAGGTAATTGTCCGTGTTTAAGCAGTTAAGGTTTTCTTTCGTTTGACGTGGTTGGTAGTGAACAGAAACCACGTCTTTCTCTTATGCTCTGTATATTGACACAAAAAAAACTAACTTACAATGTGTGGACTGTAAATAAATAACTAGCGATAGCTAGGTAGGCGCATACGTCATATCGGTAAGCTCTTAACATCTTATTAAACATATAGTTTGGACAGTCCGTCTAAGGCACCTCGCGCACTAGACGGCCACGACCACGACCAGTGGCCGCAACGATCAGATTTACTAAAGAAACAAACTTGATCGCAGCCCAACCGTACCTTCTGCGACCAAGGTTGAGGCCACGCCTACGACCAGTCGTGGTCGTGGTCGTCTAGTGCGCGAGGTGCCTTAAAGCATGTTGTGCGAGCGAGAATACATAGTCTGTCTCGACTGACAAACCGAGGGTAACAAAGACAGTCTTGTCTATAGTGCGCGGTAGCCCTTACAGTGAGTGCACCTGTGTTTGCGCACAAACTTGTGGCCTATGATAATTATCTCCCACAGCGCTAATGCGCACTGGCTATTCTCCGCCGCGATTCGCGCCCAGAACCGAAACACGATCAGAAGGACTATTACTACTTACATAAATGCTACTGTCGAAAGGTACAACAGGTTCGAAGTTGAGGCCAACGTAGTAGATAGGGTTGCCGCGACCGTACCTCACTGAAGTCAGGTTCGCGTATGCTAGGAACTTAGGATTGTAGTACGACACTCTGGGGTGCTCTACGCTTAAGTATGTTACCTAGAACATAAGATTTTTATTAATGGCAATTGGAATGGAATGGAAAAACCACTTTAGTCTGTTAGTCCCGACCACACCTACCTACCTAGATAACGCAAGTATCACGCTCCATATGAAAGCCAAGCATGCCATTTTTTACTACCAACTATGACATCAAAAGTACTACAATATAGTTACTATACAAACAAGTTACCATACAAAATATACTATGTAATTAAATTCTTGAATTGTAACGTAGTTTTTTCAACAAGCTTGCTGCGACAGTAGCCACATTAAGCATATAATGCTTAAGGGGGTGGTACCAGCTAACGAGAGGTTTTCTCCATGTAACTCCTCTTTGATGAGTGAATATAAAGGTGCAAAAAATATATATGTTGCTTATTAGACTCTAAACTTTAATTGGTACAATTGAAATAATTCTAACTTTATTATTACTATATGAAAAAAATATTCAAAGCGAAGCATTTTTTCTTTGAAATTTCGTAACTACTCCTAAACGGCATTAAGTTTTAGTATTTTTTTTTCACACAAATATTTGTCACTTTTTTCTTCACAAAGTGTACAATTGGCTTTTGATCTAATGATTTATTAGGCTACAATTAAATAAAAACCACTCATTTCGCACTATTCGGCCCGCAGCGACAGACGTAACAACCACTTTGTAGTGCAAGCTGATTAGAACTTTATTCTAACAGTATTTCAAACGAAGTTTGAACCACCACAAATAGAGTTGCTAATTTAGCAGATACCCCAGCCTTAAGCCTGGAACGCGAAGCTGTGCTCTTACGTTATCTAGGTTTATCCATGTCTGTGGTCCCGGTTGTCATTTGTAGTCCATTGACGAATGGGTATCGTAGTCAAACTGTCCCTTACAAGTGTCAATACTACTCGACCTCAGTGCATTAGGCAGCTTATTATTTTTTCACGATTTTGATGTCGGTCCAATGGAAATGCCGAAAGGAACTTGTTCTCTCCGAAGGTTAAGGTTTTTTTTTAACCTATCCTTAAAGGTGCAGGAATAACTTTTTCAAGGTCAAATTAATTCCTGCACCTTTATGCGCTTGGAGGGTTGTATTGATGATTTTGATGATTATAATTCTGTAACTACATACGTGTTACAGCCGCGAATCATATTTTAATCAACATACAACCTGACACTGACCTGCAAATTGCAAAAAATCTAAGAAAATTTGAACAAGCGGGCTACCCTGGAGCATCCTCTTTAAGGGATCCTTCTAAAGGTTACGGAGATATTGGCGGTCAAAGTTCCATTTTTTGTAACAAGTTTTTATGTTATAACTTTATTTTTAATACTTCCTTGACCCCCTGTGCTAATCAATGCATCCATCAGCACAATGTTTTGAGTGCAATACATGAGTCCTTTTATAAAACGTGATTTTTCACCAAAAAAAAAATATTTTCTCAACAATTATTTTTGCGTAGACATACTTTGTTTGATGTACAGAGTGCTCTGTTGACGGCTTCGTCAAGAGTCCGTTTACACCTTGTGTTCACCGTGTTTATAAACTTAAATTAATCATGATTGATGATAATCTTCGAAACTATGCATGTTTGGACCACATATCATCGTTTTTTTGTATTATTGTTAATTATAGAATGTAACCCTAGAGTTATGGGATATAAAAAAAACACCTTGTAGATAACATTGCCACTCACCTTTTCTGAAACACAAGTGAAGTAAAACATAGACAATATAAAACAATGAACGATGCGTATCTGCTCAGCCATGGTCTAATGAACCGCGCTCTGCGATAGAATTTAACATAATATTTAACGCAAATATTTTTCACGTTTTATATAACGGTCTTTTCTTGTGTATTGAAAAGTTATTTCATGGTTTGTAAACATTCTAATTTGATTGTAATTGCGAACGAAATTGCGGTCGAAATCAATGGAATGGTGGACGACTGAAGAATTATATCATGATCTGTCAAAGTACCGATTTGTTCGAGACACCACTGTTTAACTATTGTGTCTAGTTCGTGGACAGATCAAGGGTTATCAGCGACGAGCAGTCTGACCAATGAAAATTAGTTCCTGCCGTTGAAAAATGAAATTTTGTGCTAGTTTTCCTCCTTGTAGGTCCAGCCTGCGTTATCTCATCATCTGCCTAACCTTTACCGAACTATGTATGTTGGGGCCAGCTTCCAGTCTAACCGGACCAGCTGACTACCTATCCGATCACAACCCAGTTAGTATTGGAACACGATACCCCTTGGTAAGCCTGGTTGTCAAACTTTCGGGCCACTGACTACCTGAGATGACTGTCAAAGGCCTACATTACCTGTAGGTAAATAGAACCAATTTCGAGGCTAGATCAAGATGCTTATTTAGATACCTAAATAATACTCCATATTAGCCCCGTTGACGAAATAACCATGGATATTTCATGAATGGCCCTACCGGAAATAGAATAATTTGGTGAATTATTTTGATAGATATCATGGGAACTCATAATATAATTGTCAATCGTTTTTGGTGATTATAGGTAGATGTATGAACGACTATAGAAAATATCCACGTGCTATTCCAGACTAAAGTCTATCTTTGTGCTAAAGGAGAAGTTCCAAACTCCATAGAAACCTGGGCCTGGCGTTACAGGGCTAGAATTTTGCCATAAATTAAAGCATTTGGGAAGGTTTCACGAGCCAAATTTTCACGTCTCCCAGCAATGGCCAAATTGGTAAAATCAGACAATGTTTACGTTTTTATGTTATTTTACTATTTCAGTTATTGTGATATAGTTTCTAATTAGCTTTTAAAAAAGTTACTTATAGTTAGTTTTACTATTAGAGTCATTACAAGACTGATTTATGTTAATTTAAAGGGAAAAATTGACTTAGAAAATTGATCTGATATGTAGTTTGAAAATGACATTTTTAAAATCGAGATATTTTTACGAATATGGTGCCTAAAAGAACGTCTGTATTTAAAACTAATAGCACAAAAGGATTCACAAAGATAACTTCATTAGTTTATGAAATATAGTAAAAATTGTAAAGTGTTTCATCCATGATTAGATTTTTAAACATTATGTTCTAGGAATTTTTATTATACCGGAGTGTGATTTCTTTGCCTCGAGATGGGTAGACCGTGTACAGAAAGGGTGTAAATGTAAATAGACCCTTAAAGAAACCGTAGGGCACTTGTTCTCCCCGTCATTTCATTTTTTTTTGTTCTAGACCATACCTGAGAACCTTCTAGTTACGGAGATAATATTGGAGGTCAAAGTTCCAACGTTTTCAGAAGTTTTTTTTTTAAATAGGTAGTAGTTTTTAAGGTTATAGCTTTACTTTAAATACTTCCATGACCCGTTTACTAGTCAATGTATGCATCAGCACAATGTTTTGAGTGCGTTACATTGAGTTTTACCGTAAAACGTGATTTTTCAGCCCAAAAAAAAGTCGTTACCTAGCAATAACTTTTACGTAGAGTTACTTAGTTTGATGTACAGAAAGCTTGGTTGACGGCTTTGTGAAGGGTCCCTTTACACCTTTTATGTCGTGGAAGTTTGAGCATATGGTAAAACCACAATTACAACTTTTGTGCATCCTCTCGATGCACAAAAGTTGTAATTGTGGTTTTACCTATTTGATTAATTTACATGATTGTTTTAATAGATAATGTCGGCGGTTTTAAAAGTTATTATATGAAATACAAAATACTTTGAAAGCGATAACCTCTTATCTAGGTCCTCCTAGTATAATGTTGAATCTACTTCGCACACATCCTGTCCTCACACCACTACAGACGTAGAGGTGTGAGGACGTGTAATAGGGGCAATTTGCCACCATTGTTGTTCCCCGGACAATGCCCGGTGATAGTGCGGTCACCCCGTCCTGCTTCATGTTTTATAGATAGTTTTATTTCACTGAAAAATATTATTTTAGTCTTAGTCACGTGTCTCGCTGTACCAATGTTGACCTATTCTGTTTCTAAAAAATGGAATTCATAAAACTCTGTCTTAGTTTGAATTTTTAACCGACTTCAAAAAAAGGAGGATGTTATTATGTTCGAGTATACACACGAACATAATAACCTTTGTTTGATTGATTTAATGTTTTTGTCACCGACTTTTGAAGCCTTGACTTTTGTTTGATTGATTCGGTGTTTTTTTCACCGGCTTCTGAAGCTAAAGTTATTTTTCACTTTTTTGTATTATTACCGACTGTGTAGCGGCACTACAAAAAGTACTACAGCAACATAGAACAAAAAGTAGGTTCTACAGCGCCATCTATGACAAAGACAATGAACGATAGTGAAATACGTTAGAATCCTACATCGCGCAAGCAACTTTATCCGCGACTTAAGACTATATACAAGAATCCGACAACAACTGTCGGGCAGTAGGCCACCAGACACAACACCCGTCTGCTCGGAGGATCCTCCCTGTTCTATGGGGGATCAAGGATTTTACACTCTGTTCTTCATACTCCCAAAACTTAAATGACGAAATGCGAACATAATATATGCGCGTGTAACGTTTACAAATTAATGCGCATACATACCTGTAAGCACTGCATCCGATCGATATCACCTCAACTCATTTTCACTAGCTAGTCCTCCTATGCAGTGGTTACACCAAGAAGATTGTGTGTGTGAGTGAGTTGTGCTGAAGATCAGTGAATGAACTTTAACATTGATAGCTCGTAATATCTCGGCAACGTGACACTTTAAAACTTTTTGTTTCATACAAAACTGGTTTGTAATACCATACCAGCTATCGATTAATATAGGTTTTTCACTTCTCATGCTCTAAAAGTACGCTAATATAGCCGAAAGCGGGACTAAAGTGACCACTTTAGTCCCTAGGGAGTAAAAAGTAATTAGTTTTTTAATTTCCTTCAAGTGAAAGAGACAAACTCAAACAGCCAGTTAATATACTACTATTATCTGGAGTGTGGACCATCTTCATTACGAAAATGTTGAGAGTTTTAGTTCCTTGGTTTTTCCGCAAGGAAGGTGGCGCCATGCGTTTTAAATTGTTAATCTGTGACTGGTTTAGAAGAAAAAAAGACCGCGAAAATTTCAGAATTTTTGTCGAGTGTAAATTTTGTTCGGTTTAAAATAAATTTATTAAGAATGTCCAGTGACAGTGAAGAGTTTGACGTCGAGCAAAGAGCAAAAGACATAATAGATAATCTTTTGCCGCCTAAAACGCGGAAGATTTACCTAAAAACATACGAAAGTTCTATGGACTGGAGGAATAATACATGATTTTGTACTAAATTGACTATTTTTCTCGCACTCAAAGTGAAAAGTACCGTTTTCACCTCGAGACTAAACGCCAACTTAATATACCCTCGGTTTCATTGACTCCCTCGCACGCTCGGGAGTCAAACCACCTCTGGTATATTATGGCTTCGTTTAGTCCCTCGATATAAAATATACTATTATGCGTGGCCGCAACTTTAAAACAAAAAAAATGGTGGAAGTTAGGCCACCCGTTACATTCAAACACCTTTCTATGCTGTGGGCGTTATTATCGATGAATGACGCGCACTAAAAAAGCACATACAACACTGTACATGTCTACATCATTGACCGCAATTAACAATGTACTACACCTAGGTGGCATTGCGGTAAAGTCTTCTAAACCACCATGACTGAAACGAGCTGGGGCAAGTCTCTTCAAAGGACCGCACGCACCTTAGTATATTTATTTGTACTTGATACGTATCTCTACCCATAAGCCACTAGTTCCTGACTCAACTCCATTTTAACTTGACAAACTGACGAACAGACGAACACCAAAGAGATCCAATAAGGGTACCGTATTTTCCTCATAAGATACAGGACCTTAAAAAACGGCTTTACGCTTTTGTAATTAACACAAAACTGCTCACATAACCAAACTCGTTAACCCAACTACCGACAGCCGTTATATTTTATTCCTGTACCCAAAACTTCTAAACCAGTACACACATTAAAAGGGCCAAACATACAGACCAACATACATTATTTTTATGTGCTATTTAAACGAGATGGCCGGTTTAAATCCAAGTCGTGTCGTTACACCCTTTATATATTTCGTCGTTTAAGTTCTCATTATTATTCGTTCTTAGGTCATTTTCTTTTAAACATTTCTACTCACTAGGGATTTTTCCTGTATCGTGGATGCGTTTACAAAAATTTAAACTCATAATTATACACAACCAGGCAGACCCGTAATATTTGCCTATAGTACAAATATTTGCTCCGTGCGGCTAGGGCTTAGGGGTTAGGCTCGAACCTGCTACAAGCAGCACAGTACCCAATCGCTTAGCCACTGTGCCAACCGTGACGTCAAAATAACTTAATATGTGTGAGTGTACTATTAGGTATTCCTCTGCCTAACTCTTCGGGAATTATAGGCTGATTATATGCTTATGCTGTTGTGTATGTAATAAAAAACAAAGTAATTGCTAAGAAGTTAGGCTTTATTTTGACATAAACATAACACAATTAAAGCAAACATAACAAAGTTTGACACGGCAAGTTAAACTTCACATATAAACCGGAGATTAAGTTGGTTTAACCGTGGTTTAAACTATAATCGTCGATTAAGACTAGACGAAGTTTCACGGCGTGAGCATTATTATTAGAAAAGTTACGCGGAAAGGTGAGCGCTCAGACGTCTGGGGGCTAGAAGTGACTATGAGGGTGAATTGGGATGATAGGTGAAAATTACAGTGGAGAATTGAAATTTGCAATTTACACAAATAAATAAAATTGAAGTGTCCATTTGTAATTTCAAAATAATAACTTTTACTGAATGCAAGTACTCGTAAGTGCATACTTCTAACAAAAAAGTATTTTTTTATTTAAATAATAAATAAATATCGCTGGACATTACCACACATCGCCATCTAGTGCCACACTAAGCAACGAGGCTTGTGTCGTGGACACCAGATAGTTGATATACTACATATATACTTTTTGTTTGTAAATACATACTTATCATACATATAAACATCCATGTTTTAAGCTTTCACGGTTCATAACTATACTTAAAATGTCACCATGTGCAATGTGTAATATCGAGAGCTCAAAAACAATAAATAATCACGGAAGATATCCCGTAAGTGACATTTTAAGTATAAACATCCATGACTCGGAAACAAATGTTCATGCTCATCACATAAACATTTGCTCCAACCAGGATTCGAACCCGGGACCCCAAGAACGTAAGACACTGCTACTGGAACTCCTTGACGTGTTGTACTAGGTGAGCTGAGTTTGGGCTCGTTTTGTTAGTTATGATGAAACCTTACCTCCGGACCTGATGTAGTGAACTGAAGATGTACTTCGGTGATTGCTACTGGAACTCCTTCACATGTTGTACTAAGTGAGCCGAGTTTGGGCTCGTTTTGTTAGTTATGATAAGACCTTACCTCCGGACTTGATGGAGTGACCTGAAGCTGTACTTCGGTGATTGCCACTGGAACTCCTTGACGTGTTGTACTGTGTGAGCCGAGTTTGGGCTCGTTTTGTTAGTTATAAATAATAATAATAATAATCATTTTATTATCAGGCAACTAAGGCCCATAGATAAAATACACAAAATAACATTTTAACAACAATAATAAACTAATACATATTTTAAACCATAAGAAAACTTAAACTAAACACGCAACGTTGTCGGCGTCGTGTTTCGCTGCGTGGTGTCGCGTAACCGCCCTCGGAAACGTCGATATACGACACCCTGCGGCCAAAAGTCCTCTTTCAAGCAGGTCTGTAGATGGTGGGTTGGAACTCGTACCACGAATGACTTAAAGTTGATGTTGTGGCGCGATTCCAACCTTTCGACCCTCAGAGTCCAGTTGGTCTTCACTTTCAAATACTGCACCACTTCCTCAGTTGTAGTGGAGTGATGCAGACGTAAAAGGTACAGCTGCGTCGTAGGCACAGCAGGACGCAGCAGCATGTTGGGTCCGCTCGGTGCGGTACCGCACAGGTTACGAGGACAGGGCTTCTTCTTCCTCCTCCTTTCCACTTTAGTGAAGCCCTCCTCATCAACTTGGCTCGTTCTTGGCACGGAGCTACGGACCGCAGCCAGGGCTGGTTGAGCACCCATTTTCAACTTTTCCCCTTTCCTGGTTTGTCGATTAGGCTGCGACGCATCAGTTTTACCGCTGGCGACAATAGCATAGGCACGTTTAGGGGTCGACGTACCTACGCGTGACGTATCCGCAGCCGGTGTTGTGGCGCGGGCGATGACGGCGGCGGGCGGTGCTTGCTCAGCGTTATCGGCAGCTGGTGACGCACTTGTGTTCGCCGATTCAAAACTGCCGATGGTTGCATTTTGCGCCCCTCGACGTGTGTTCACCTTTGAGGCCTCAGGTGACCCAATTTCCAAACCGACGTTGCGCAATAATGCTATTTCCGCACGCAGCTCGGTATTGGTTTTTTCTGAAACCTCCATTCTGGACTGCATCTTGGTCATCTCCGCTTTCAAGGTAGTGATGTCCTTTAGCAGCCGTGTAACGTCGACGTGATCGAAAGTGACGGGGGGCAGTTTACCTAGCTCCTTCGCCACGAAATCTGGAACGTCGTCCGGGTCCGTCTTCTTCAACATATCGATGATATCCTGAAGACTCTTCTCGGTTCCATCTCTGCGCCGAGAGGGCATCTGGTCCAGTTTTCCAAGAGACTGGAACAGCAATAGCTTCCCGCTGCTGATGTCATCCTCCTTGAAATTGGAAATCTTAGCAAGAAGAAGAAGGATTGCAAATCTGCAGGTTGCTCACCTCGTCCATGTAGTCGATGGCATGGACTAGGAATGCCAGCAATTCATTTACTATAAGTTGTTTTGAACTCATAGTTATAACGGGCAGCGGCTATGGCCGCGCAACACGCGAATAAAATTGGTGCCGTGCACAGTGGAAACACGTCCGTGTTGGAGCGCGCATCGCACTGCACTGGAACTCTTTGACATATTCAAAGAAATATTCTCACAATAAAAATTGATAACGTTTGATTTGTTGTTTTAATAATCACAATAGTACCTACACCTTCCAGCAGGTCTTATCATAACTATCAAAACGAGCCCAAACTCGAATCACCTAGTACAACACGTCGAGGAGTTCCAGTAGCAGTCACCGAAGTACACTTTCAGGTCACTCCATCAAGTCTGGAGGTAAGGTCTCATCATAACTAACAAAACGAGCCCAAACTCGGCTCACCTAGTACAACACGTCAAGGAGTTCCAGTAGCAGTCACCGTAGTACACCTTCATGTCACTCCATCAGGTCCGGAGGTAAGGTCTCATCATAACTAACAAAACGAGCCCAAACTCGGCTCACCTAGTACAACACGTCAAGGAGTTCCAGTAGCAGTCACCGATGTACACCTTCAGATCGCTCCATCAAGTCCGGAGGTAAGGTATCATCATGTCTAACAAAACGAGTTCAAACTCGGCTCACCTAGTACAACACGTCGAGAAGTTCCAGTAGCAGTCACTGAAGTATACCTTCAGGTCACTCCATCAAGTCCGGAGGTAATTCGTAAAAACAGCAAAAATATTTTTTTTGTAGAGACCTACCATAATTTTATTTCTAAGAAATACGTAAAAATCTTTCAAAGCATCAAAATGAGTTCACTTGACTACTATTCTCGCAGTTAGTCGTGCGTACACTTGTGTGTATAACCCGTGTCAATGTAGTAGTTCGATTCTGTACCTATCAATTTTGCAAACGCGTCCTTAATGCTTGGCTGCTTTCTCAATTTGTGCAGTCACCTTGCTTTATTTTTAGTAAGTTAACACTATTGATAAGTTAACTGGAACGTATACAGAGGTTGTGCTACTAACCAAAATAAGTGTAATAAATATTATCACAGCCAGCAGCGCCACATAAAGCGTCACCTCTCAGCACGCTCTCATCACAGAAGCGCTTCTCCTGTGATGTGTTGGGATATTATGTTCTAAAATGGAGTTTGTATCCGTACCAGTGGCGAAGGGTTTGTGTAACTCGATTTCTATCGGATTCCTTTTGAAAATGGCAAGCCAGTATTCTATAGACAAATAATATAGGTATTAAAGATAGGTACTCCGGCTTAAGAGCAGTGGTGGCCTAGTGGTGGCAGCCCCGACTTACGAGAAACAAGTCGTCGGTTCGAACTCAGATAGGTGCATTACTTTGTGTAATTTATTTCATCACCACTGCTCTCAAAACGGTGAAGGAAAACATCGTGAGGAAACCGACATGTCCTCGAACCGAAAAATTCAAAGACCTGTGACAACTACCAACCCGCACTGGGTCCGCGTGGTGGATCATAGCCCATTCCCTCTCATAGCTAGGAAGCCTGTGTCCCAGCAGTGGGAACATTAAAATGGCTGTGATAATGATGACTCCGGCTTACCTTTTGCAAAAACTAAACATTCGCTACTGATCCGTAGCATACTTTCTATCTATCTAGCATTAGCAAACCAGCCTATAGCGTTCCCACAGCTGGGACCCAGGCTCCTTATTTGTGAGAGAGAGTGTAATCCACCACGCAGGACCAGTTGGATGACATCGTATGTCTTCGAATAATATTTGCTTCTAGGATATGCTGGTATCCTCGCAATATTTTTCTACACCGTTGTGAGAGTACACAAAGCCAGGGCAAGTAATGTGCCTGCTTCGGTACACTATTCACATCATCATAACACCTTCATCAGTTAGGCAGAGGTTTAGCCACATTTCGACAATTATGTCTAAAAACTTCCTGATGGAAAAACTCAATAACATTTGGCCCGACCCGGGAATCGAACCCAGGACCTCTTGTTCAGCAGTCGCGCTTGCGACCACTAGCCCAACGAGGCAGTCACTATTCTCTATTAGTTCACTATTCTTCTTCTTCTTTGCGTGTCGATAGACTCAAATAATACCCGACCAGTATGTCGGTATGCCACCTGCACGGCTTTGTCGTTGGCTTCGTTTAAATCCTGTAAGGTGCAGGTGGCTGTGCAGGATGGGCAAGAGAGGAGGTGGGGTATATCCTGCAGAGGGGCACCACACTGACAATGTATATGGGACGGGTGGATAATACCCCATTTGGCCAGATTATTTCTGCAGCGGCCAACCTGAGCCCGCTGAGCCCGCCTGAGTTCACTATTAACATAGCATTTATAACATAATTAGCGAAATGTAGGTGTGCTATAGATCTCTGCCTAGTCCTATCGGAGAGTACAAGCGTGATGTCATGTTTACCTTATGTTATGCACTAACTCCAATGACTGTGTGCTAATATGCCTGTCTCTCAAAGCCATTGAACGAGGTCTCAAGTACCAAACAACTAACAATGTTAGGTTAATTTTCCCATTAACTGTACAATACAATACTGTACGTACAGTATAATAAATTACCGTTGATGCAACGCTAATTTATTGGATTGATTAAGCATTGATTTGAATGGGACGATAATGGCTATTGGGCATAGTTTCATAAACAATACTGTTAAGTTAGTTTAAGTACGAGTGCAAGATAGAAACAGGTATAATAAAATTTAGAATCGTCTGGAATTAAAAATAAATTGCGTTTGAATTTCTTTTAGATTATTTCTCTGTGAATTACAAATAAACTCAAACTCAAACTCAAATCATTTATTTCAATTAGACCATTACGGCACTTTTGAATGTCGAAAATACAAAAAAAGCAAAGCTACAGTCACAGTCACAAGGCATAATAACTTGAGAAAGTACTGTAGTTGCCAGTAAACGTGTTGGTAATGGTGGTAATTACGTTATTTTATACATATTTACAGGGCGGTCTCTTCTCAAATCATTGACAATGACAATTTCATGTTCGGTATTCTGTAAACCTAAAATCTTTCTTAAATTACAACTTACTTTCAACAATGGCAACATTTTTCCTGTAAAGATCGTCTCCCATTTTAAATTTCGCCAAGTAGACGCAAGCATTTTGGTCTTCGAAGCTGTGAAGTTAAATATAATTTAGTAATTTTTCTTTGAGTTTCAACGTTCCTTGGCCATCATCGTTTTCACTGATTACCTCTTTGGGGATTACTGGCGTGAAGCTGGGTTAGGTTTATGTTATATACATGAGCGAATTTCCTAGTCATCACAGCTATATGACTAAGAATGTCCAAACAAGCAAATTGCTGCCACAAATCACGAGATCTTCAGCAATTGTGACATCTAAGCAAATTTGCCAAGTTATCGCATCCATCAAGCGTAAGACGACATTAATTAGCAGAATTAACATTCCATCCAGTTATAATTAGCCACCCACTGGGGTACAAACGACCCCAATGACACAGAATACGTAGATACAGAAGGTCAATTTCATACAATGAGACAAAAAGCATGGCACATTAGGGTGGAGTGTCTTTATTTCTTATTTTCTCGAATGTAAGTGTTTACAGAAAGTTGCATTTGGTTTTACGGAACACGAAAAAACTCATAATAAAATATAGGAACATACTTTTCATTTACAGGTCATAACACTTCAAGAGGGCCTAGATAAAGCCACATTCGATCAGTAATGGCGGAAGCGTCACCATTATTATAGCAGAAGTTTCATGGACCCGAACTAAGCACTATGCTTCCACATATTATTTGACTTTTTTTGCTGCCCTCTCTTTGACCTGATCATTATAATCTGGACAAGCATGCTCCACCATTTTTTTTTTTCGAATGGGAAATCATCATATGACTCCTCCCGCTCTGGGCGGAGCAGGAGGGAGTGTCAGACTTTTACTGACTAAAACCCATCCATGTTCCTTCATCGCCCTTTGTGTTCCGGGGCACGGTATCTCTTTCGAATAGTTCCGCAGCCCAAGCATGCTCTTTTAGGCTGAACCATCGCTTCACATCAGGTGAGCTGCGGCCAGACGCAAACCTATTTAGTTTAACAAAAAATTATAATGATAATTGAAAAGTCAAACATAAAATCAATCAGTTTTTTAATGGTGATTTGCTTTTCAATTAAATCCGCTGACTTTATTAGACTCGGTTTGTGATCGTTGTATGGGACTTCTGTGCCTCAATATATACTCTCTGTCATTCGGGTAGAATGGGTAGAAACAACCCCAAGATTACCCACCCGCAGTTTTATGGACGAAGTTCTGCTAAAATAGCGAATTAATGCTGATTTTCGTTAGTATTCAATTAGTATTGAACCATCGGTTTGGAAACATCTGCGTTTTTGAGGTGAGCTGACAGAATGGAAAATGATCAATTGTTTGATAAGGTTTTGAGGCATCTGTCTTTTGATAATTAGCTTCTGAACGACTTTTCACTATGCTGTATTCGAAGGTCTATATTTTTATAGTCTTACTTTTTTAAGCATAGTTTTTGTTTTAAATGTCATCTTGTCTCTAGGTTTAAATAATAAGGTAGCAAGTTTTAACATTTGATATCCTTTCAAAACATATGCTTTAAAATTGTGTTTACCAGCAAATTGTCACCGACACTGATCACCAAGCAAAGAATGACTCATCGTCTGCATAGCCTTTTCCCAGCTATGTTGGGGTCGGCTTCCAGTCTAACCGGATGCAGCTGAATACCAGTATTTTACATGGAGTGGCTCCTTATCTGACCTCCACAACGCAGCTTAGTACTGGGTTATACGATACCCCTTTTTAAGACTGGTTGTCAGAGTTTTGGACCACTGTACCTGTAACGACTGTCAAAAATCTACAAATGACAGCCGGGACCAACTGCTTAACGTGCTTTCTGAGGCAAAGAATGACATTATTGGAACGAAGTTCCTTATCGCGCGGTTGCGAAAGGGGTCTAGACGGAAAAAATTAAGACGAAAAGTTGTAACGACACTTTTTGCTATAGTAAGCCACCATCCATTTCACCGCTTATAGTGATACCCGTATATCGCAAATAATAATGTAAGTTTTTATCAATATAAACGACGGATTTAATTGCGTCCGCAAGTTAGAGACACGAATCGGCAGAGGTGAGGTCGACCCGTGCGTGGGGTGAGGGGGTGGGAAGCACGTGGTTGAATGTTTTGTTATGAAAAAAATAAAATTTTATTACAATTCCTTCCACTAATTAATCGAAAAGAACTTCGTTCCATCCGGGTGTCCCTTGACACCTCTCAAGTTTTTTTTTATTTTACGAACGAATAAAGTTGGTAGTCAAGTTTCTTTACAATTAACTTCCCTGACATTACATTCTAAAATATCAGTGTTTAACATAACATAACACCTGTAATCCCCGAGGGATTAGACAGAGGTGTACCTAATAGTACACCCATATTTCGTCATGTTATAGGGGCGCGATTATTGCCATCAACGGTGCACAAATCCGGATCCGTGGCTGCTATTGAGAAATTCCGGATGGAAAAACCCAACAGCACTTTGCCCGATCCAGGAAATGAACCCAGAACCTCAAGTTCAGCAGTCGTGGTTGTGACTACTCGACCAACGAGGCGGCCAAGTCTCAGTGTTAAATGATAAACTAATAAGTTTATCCTTAGTTTAAGAAGCAACAGACGAGAAATAGTACATTGTTACCCTGGGGGTGAAAGTAACTTATTTAGTCCCGAGACGGGGTTTGGTGCACGAGCGCAGCGAGGGCGCTAATAGTTCGAGGGACTAAATCTATTCATATCTAAATATATCAGCCATTACCTATTTTTCATTTTCATCATCGAAAAAATGGTAAATATTTTGCACAAAGCTATGTTATTTTAAAGAAATAGTTGAAACTTAATTATAACAAGTTATTTCTAAAATATATATTCTTTAATTAATACTTAACTTTGTTATTTCAATTTTACATCGTGGCTGTATAGAAAGTTGGAACATGGTTCAATAGAAAAATGATCATTTTTTTTTTTATAATTTGACAGTTGTCAGTTGAAAACGATTCTCCCTAGGGCTGAAAAGTATTACTTTCAACCCGCTCCTCAGGCAACTTCAGACCTACTTTCAGAGTATGAGTAATGAAACAACTATAATCATCACTGATTTTCAAAATCATTCACATAAAATTTCAAGAAATTTGTTAATTAAAATAATACTAGTCACCTAAATACATGTTTAACACCTCTCCTCTAAGTGATAATTTAACTTAATGTTGACACGTTGAAATTTACAAAACGATCGTCTGTCCCTCTTTAACTTCTGCATAACTTATATCTTTGTCTCGCTTACTTTTAAGGGGTCCTTGAGACGCTGTATTTTACCACGTAAGACAGTCGACGGTAGGTAGGGTTGTCATCCATCACGATTTCTTTTGACAAGTCTGGCTTTTTGTATAATTTTGGGCCTTAGAAAAGAACGATTTACCCGTGTCATCTAATTTATATTTTAATGATTACTAAACTGCTGTTTTTGATTACAAAACTTTAAATCAAATTGTTGTTTTTCGTGTGGTGGTCTTTGGGCAGCTTAACTTCTTGGCTTAGCTTTACATGCCGTCGAAAAATATCTCTCAGGCATGCTGGTTTGGTTTTCTCACAATATTTTCCTTCACGGAGGCAAGTGATAAACAACAGTATTGTTTAATTATCATTTGCTTCGGTGAAAGAAAATATCGTATCATTGTCCGGAACATAATTAGTTATCGTGTGCACATGGATCCCAAAAATCAGAGGTGCATGTTTTGTGTTCGTACTCGAGATCTATGATTTGGTAGTCCGACGGTCACATCACTAGGCTAGGTCGCGTCACTGCTAGCTATTTGTTTCAAATCAACTTTGTAAACCGGATTTAGACATGTATGTCGTTTGCCTCATTTTAAGTCCTGTAATGTTAACCCTCTTCTCCCAAAAAGCTGTAACATAGTACTGCTGTCACTAAACATCGTTAAAATCACAAAGCTATATTACTCTCTGAGTAAATTATTTTAAAAAAATAGGACAATACCGTAGCGCGCAGCAATTTGCCTCTTAAACGATCAAATTATTCATAAACAAGAAAAATAAATCAAGTTAATTAAAAAAGAGCTTTTTGTAACTGCCGAAAAATGTTTCCTACCTCATAATTGTTTAATGTTGTAACATATTAAATTGCGAAATTGACAAGCGGCAGCCCTACGCAGAGGGTTGAGGGCTGAGGGCGGGGGTTGAATTTACGGAACTTTTAACGAGTTCACCCCTTTGTCCGGATCGCAATTAGTTATTCTTTTCAAGGATGCAATTAATGTTTAATATCGTAAGTTGCAACTTACGCTGCGTTCCAATAAGTTAGTTTGGAAATTGTTTACAGTCTCATGATGGTTTAATTATTGCAGGAAAAGTACTTGTTAGAGTTTTATTTCATTTTCTGCTTCGAACTTCGTCCGTGTAAAATTAATATAAAATATTGCTTACACAATTAAACCGGATTTTGTTAACAATTTTATTTCATGGGTTTTTATTTTTTTGCACGGAAACAATTTGAACGAATCCATTTTCTAAAAATAAAAGTAGCCAAAGTTACTCCTTATAAGATCTGCCGTAAAAGTCCCGTCAGGTCGAGCAATCATCAATCGGTCCAGCCGTGTCGGAGATAAGCCGGTACAAGCAGACAGACAGACAAAATTGAAAAAAAATAATTTAAGTACCGTATATACTTTCATATGCATTCAATTTTATTTATTTGTGTATATGAACGAGTGTGTATGAGAAGTGTTTTGGATCAGTTTCTGAGTAGAGCGTTACAATATCTAATAATGCTTGTGCTCACAACACATATTTTTTTAGTCAGTCATCATCCCTAATTCCCTATTCGTTATAATTATATCAGTCAGTCATCATCTCTATACGTTATACATCTTTCACAAAAAAAAATAGTTCCTTGTCCACCAATCAGTCGGGTGTACAGTGTACAGTTGTGTAATCTGGGATAGAAGATCTTTGTTATACTTACTTGTCTGTCCGTTCAGAGTGCAGACTATAAACTTAAGATATTCAAATGAAGTTATATTTATTTCTCAAAAAACTTTTGGGACGGACACTATCTATGCTAATCATTGTGCGTCGCGTATCTTTTGAAATAAAACCGCTTTACGATTCAACTCTTCGCTATTTTTTTAAAAAGAGGTTAAGAATATTTAAAAGAGGTAAATTATTCAGTTTTCATAAAGCATTATACGAATCTGATGTGCAGTTTCACATTATTAGAAAAGTAGCTTAAATGTCATCGTAGTTTACCTGCTACAATTGCTCATTCAAAATTAAGCAATTTCTAAACAATTCAACATTAATCCATACTGATCAGGGGGTTTAAAATGGCCGCCTTGGCAGAATCCTAAAATGAATCATGTAAAAAATTAAAATTCTTAAAATGGACTTTGTGTTCCTAACCATAAGGTCCATTTTAAGAATTTTTAATTTTCTGATCTTTATGAGAACAAAGTCGCAGGCCAAAGCTAGTGCCAATATAAGAACAGACGTCCACAAAGACTGACCAGTTTTCAATTTAATTACTTATTATTACAAAAACAAGCAATAAACGAAAGCGAAATTGTAACAAACGATTTAATATAATAACCTACTACGATTTCTAATGAGCAATACTAAAATTAACTTCAAAACAAAAGCAGTAAAGTACAATTATTATTGTAGAAAAAAAAAAATATTCAAGAGAAAATGTGTATTTTTATGAGAAAACTGTTTATTTCCTTTTGCCCAGTGTCCCCTTTGGGAGTCTGAGGGGTGAATTAAAAGAACTCTGGACCATTTTGACTTTTAATTACATTCTTAATGAAACATTTTGAAAGGTAACTGATGTTTTTTCCTAATGATTTTTACCTGTACTTTTCCCTTAGTGGTACCTTATTACAATCAATTTTATTGATCACACACTTTAGTTTTAAGAAGCTATAATCTACACTAATATTATAAAGAGGAACGATTTGTTATACTAGATATATAAACTCAAAAACTACTGCGCTGATTAAAAAAAATCTTTTACCATTAGTAAGCCACGTCTTTACTGAGTAACATAAGCTATATTTTATTCCCGTACTCCCGCGGGAACGGGAACTACGCGGGTGAAACCGCGTGACGTCCGCTAGTTATTTGAAAATTTGGCTGTGGAGGTCAGATAGACAGTCGCTCCATGTAAAATATTGGAGTTGGATGTGGTCAGACTGGAAGCCAACCCCAACAAAGTGAAGAAAATACTATCCAGTTATGGTGATGAATTTTAATCTAAGTTTTGTCCTTTTATTCTGGGAACATTATCGAAATATATAATGAAGTACGAGAAAATCATGCATAAACTTTCTGTACGCCATTGAATAGTTAAAATGTATCCTGTGGTGGCAATGTGTATATTTGTCGAAAAACGGATGACCGGTTAGACGTGTTCGTGAGTGGACTCGGCCCTTAGGAGGCTAGATGAGTTGCCAAGAATCGAGTAGAATGGTGTGCCTTTGGAGAGGCCCATGCATGTCCAGCAGTGGACTACTATAGGCTGACGATGATAGGTAAGTAAGCGCATAATTTTCACAAGATTTTGTATTGGTCCTTTTAATAGCAGGACTTGATACAACAAAATAGTAACGCTGCAAATTAATTTGCCTTTTCCATCGTAGCGTGTAAAGTTTAGTACCTACCCAGCGCAACTCGGTGTAGTAGTAATTTTACAAGCAACGCTTTATATTCATTACTTGGCTTCGTTTTATTGCAAATTCAGATTTTATATTACAACCTCAACAATATTATTATGCATATTCATGACTACAAAGAAAATTGTTTTCAGTGATTAATTTTAATGAAAATCTGAGTTTTATTAATGTGTGAATTTTTCAGTACAATCTTATATTTAAAATGTAATTTTTAAGTCTCAGCATATCACTTTCCCACTGCTGGGACACAGATCTTACTGGGAGAGTCAAAACCCAGGACGCGACGTGAGCACGATTATTGTAGATTTTTCGGTTCTAGAACATGCCGGTTTCCTCATGATGTTTTCCTTCACCGTGTTACTGTAGTCTTTCATTTTCAAACAAAGACGTGAGAATTTTCGATTTTAAATTAGGGTGCTTTTCTGATATTTAGTTAAAATAAGGTTAAAAAAAAAAAAAAAAAAATCAAAAAAATTGCAGCGTATTTGGGACATAAAAAGGCAAATTTCCACCAAATTTCGTGAGCAAAAAAAAAAAGGTTTTGTGAAAGATAAAAATAAAAACCAAGAACTTGGTTATTTGAATTTTTCACATGAATTTTGAGGTTATGTGAAAAAAGTGTGAGTAAAAGTTTTATTTTTTTTATTACCTACAACTTTGCCATTGAACCTTTTTTTCTATAGGACTTGGATTTTTGCTGGAAATCGACATAAACCGTTTTTTACCCTTAAGACGGGGGCCCGTAAATTATTTTTCCTTTCATTTTTGTTATTTTCTCTTTCATTTCCAATGGGTTTCATCCTACTATGAATTTTTATGTATAGTTTTATCTATGTGTACTTTTTGTTTTCACTTCTATCGGCAGTCCCCAAAGACTGCCCAGATTTTTTTTTCTAGGTTAATTTTGAACATATCCACGCGTCGCTGAAAGACAGGTCCCACAAACAAAAACGAAATAAAAAAGCCGTGCCTTTATAAAATCGTAGCAAGTTAATGTAAGAGGCAGGAGAAGATATTAAACAGTGGAGACCCGACTTAATTTTCAAATTAGTTGACAATTATGGGACGGAGGAACGCGATGCGGAGTACTTAGGCTTAGGACAGACCAGTGACTTGTTAATTATTTTTTTATTGCAGTGATGTTGTAAAACTTTTACACCCACTGATTATTTTAGTAGGCAGAATTACTAAAGCAGTCTAGACTTGGTAAGTTTTATAAGTTAAGCAAAGTGTAGACAGTGTTTTCAAATGGACACATAGGATAGAGAATAAACTCAAGATTTTATTTTGAGCTATGTCATACGTCATAAACAGAAGGCGACAAGCGAAGCTAAATTCTACATAGCGTACCTACTTATTTTGTCCAATCATACGAGCAAATGGCAGACGACCACAAATTGAGAGCATCTTAGCAGCACTTTTAAATGACTAGCTTATGCTCAAGGCTTCGCCCTTGTGGTGATTGATAATTGGCCCACAAGATCGCACTACTGGGATAATAAATATCCTATATGTTAATCTTGGTTTTAAAATATCTGTGTGCCAAATTTGATCCAAATCTGTTCAGTAGTTTTTGCGTGAAAGAGTGACAGACATCCATCCATCAATCCATCTATCTTCACTAACTTTTGAATTTATAATAGTATAGTATCAAGAATTTGCTATTACAAACTCATGCACATACAAACATACAAAAGAAAATCATGACTAGAGACAAGCGACCACTAGGAACTCCAAACTATTAAATGGTAATAATATTTTGTAGTTGTATTTGCAGTATCCCGCTCATGTGTTCCGATCCTAACAGTAAAGTTGTACGTTTTGTTAGGCAACAGTTTCGTTTTACAGAAAAGTAAACAATGTTTTGCACACAAAATGACGTTTTATTTTTCCACAAGAAGCCACACTGTTATTGTTCGTTTTGTTACTTAAAATAAAGAGACTTTGTGCAGTAATAATGGTTTTCAGTTAAACGTTAATTTTGTGTAGAAGTTTTGTAGAAAGTTCACTATTACGTGATACTACAAAGTCTACAAACTAATTTAATGTACAGTTTTTGACAACTAGTTTGCTCTTATATCGGGGAGGAATAGCTGTTGTGTGCTTTGTCTTATCTCAGTCGGTACTTCTGAAGCATCATGGTTCATGGGTCTCAAACTACAGTCTAAGCTGCCTGGGTAACCCTCTATCCCACTCTTTTTGTGTGGTTAGTGACTAACCTGGTAACGGAGTTTTTACATGCCGTCGAGAAATCCTCCTGCCTCCTAAATCCTGCCTAAATGAAAGAGGAAAACAAAACATCGTTTAGTATAAAAAAATACTAAAACATTACGATTTCGACGTTTTCCAGTCGTTTTTAGCCGATGTTGTCAGTCAACCTTATACCGGTTTCATCTGGATAAAACACCAGTCCCACAGCGACAAAGCGTATGTTCAATGTCAGTAAAAGAGATGCCTAATGATGATACCACAACTGATACAACTACAACAACATAGTACTAGAGATACAACTGGTTTTTAGTTGCAAGCTCTACTCGCTACGCAAAAAGCTCGACAGGTTCCTAGGATAAATACATACTTACCAGTTTAATCTGACTTAAACATAATCACAAAAGCAGACCATCACCCTCAATGAATGCAGCTCGTTGAGGCATACCGTTCGAACAACGCATGTGCCGTGCGCCCTGATCTCGCCACATAATTGTTGGACACCGAGAGGGCGAGATAAATTAATCATAGTTTGTAGGAGCAATCACACATTATTTCATTTTTTTCAAAAATCTTTGTCCTTATTCAGCTCCCAGGTTATTGTCAAATTTCATTTCAATTGGTTCAGTGGTTTGACATAAAAAGGTAGCAGACAAACAAACAGTCACGCAGAATTACTTTCACATTATAATCTTACTATTATAAATGCGAATGTTTGTGAGGACATTTTTTGGGTTCTCTTTCACGCAAAAACTACTGAAAGGATTCAGATAATATTTAAACATATTTACCGAATTACCACGTGGGCGAAACTGGTTATAAGTTAGTTTTAATTAACGAGGATATATAATCAGAAAAGCATACTATCATCCTTAATAAATGCGGCTCGTTGAGGCATACCGTCCAAACACCGGACCGACGCGGCGCCCTGCCCCACTGGTGTCCGACTTAATTGGACCAAAGTTGGGCTTTAATTACTTTTTGGGAACAATCACTGAATAATTATGGTATACGTGAACTTGTGTTGGTTTTCAACGTGGTTTAGTTATGGTCGTTTTATTTACATTAATTTGTTTTTAGGTGTTATTGAGAGCGTAGGTAGGTAATACAAAAGAACGTAGTTGGTATATTAACGTCAATAAACTGCTTTCTTGACCTTATAACCTAGACAATGGGAAGGGAACCGTGAAATTAATGGCGCGAGCATAACAGATTCCAAGCAGTGTCATTGGGTCCGGTAATGTCATTTTACTATTATCATCTTACTGGTCAAATTGGTCCCTAGCTATGGTCGCGCACCATCTACGATTAGCTTTTTTAATGGTCTACTTTATTGGCAACCGATTTCAAAGCGTTTCGTATTTCCACAATGATTTTCAACATGATTGATATAAATTAGGTTTTCGATGTCTTATGTCAGTCTTTTTTTGATTTTTTTTTCGTTATATTGTAAGAATGTCACCGTAACTAGCTAGACCCATATTACAGATTCCAAAAAAAAAGTAAACTTTATTTAATTAGTTTTTTAGTAATTTAGGAAAAGGAAAAAAATATCCATTTGAATTCCTATTTGGTCTACAACTATCTTCGCCACGACTATCACAACAAAAAAAACCTCAACCCACTTTTCAAATCCAAATTATCTTCTCATCTTCACAATATACTCAACGCCGTACAATAAACCCCAGTAGGTACTCATGCCAAGAATCTCCCAAAATCCCCTGCAGTATTATTACATTGAACTTTGAATTCTGATTGAAAAACCCCTCAAACGTCTCTGGTTCGATTTTCGAGGGCGGAGCAAATTTTATGAGTGCGTCGGCCAAGAGCCCGCATTTCAATGTAAATCGTATTCCACCTCGGGCAGGCCGGGGAATGAAACAACTGCTGCCGATTGCTACAGATTACATTTTTTTTGTTCGAACTTTTGCCTCTTTCTGTAAGGAGGTCGGTGTTCTTTTGTGAACAGATCCGATGATGTTATGATCGATTGACAGGTTGGGATATTTTCAGACGGAGAATAGATGTCTTCATCTGTTTGAAATTAAATTCTTTTGGGAGAATTGCTTTCTCACTGCTCAATCAGAAGGCCAAGGCAGAGTGGAATAAAATTTGCGATAATAATAATGATAGAAAGGTCCACCACAATGATTTACACGTAACTAGCGAAATGTGGGTATACTTTCTTGGGTTTACTTCTGACTAATCCTTTGAGAAAAACGATTCCTGATGTTTTGTTCTCCTACCCGTTACACAGAATCGAAACAGGTACCTAGATGCCAAAAACTGATCTTTTTCATTCAAATACAAATAGGTTTTCCCATTCAAATCAAATCCGTGCGAATTTGTACAATTAAACATTTGTTGTGTGCCGCATTGTAAATATAAATAAACGCACGTTAGGCCTTTGTTTCATCAAAATCAATTTGTAGTTTGTAGCGCTTTGAGTCCGCTGACGAATTGTATTGGACATAGATTAGTTAGGAAAAACATTTACATACGTCACAGAAACACGCAAAAACAAATTTAATATTGGTTAACAATCAATTTTCTTCTTCTTTATCGTGTGGTTATTGCCTAACCTGGTGCCAGAGTTTTTAAGCCACCATGGGCCTCTGACTTGGCTTTATATCATCATCATCAGCCTATTAATGTTCCCACTGCTGGGACACACGGCCTCCTCTCTATGAGAGGGAATGGGCTATAATCCACCACGCGGGCCCAGTGCGGATTGGTAGATGTCACATGTCTTCGAACTTTTTGGTTCTAGGACATGCCAGTTTCCTCACGATGTTTTCCTTCACCGTTTTGAGAGCAATGGTGATGAAATAAATTACACAAAGTAATGTGCCTTCCTGGGTTCGAACCCACGACTTACTGTTCGTAATTCGTGGTCGTCATAAAACGTCGAAAAAGGTGCACGGTTCGCGTTGGTCGTTTCCATGGAGAAGAACCGGCAATATTGTACTCTTTTCGGTAACTCGGTCTCTTTCTCTCTTTTGGTCTCTTTTCAGTGACGGCCACTCCACTAGACTATCACTGACACGTACAACAGACACGCGCAACAATCACTGTACCTATGAGGCGGTCAAAAAGCAAAAATATCATCTGCCTGGCCTAATCCCATGTTGTATATATGTTATACATGTATGTTGGAGTCGGCTTCCAATCTTACCGGATTCAGCTGACTACCAGTATTTTACATAGAGCGACTGGCTATCTGACCTCCATATAACCCAGTTAGTACTGGGTAATGCGATACCCCTTGGTAAGACTGTTTGTTAGTCTTTCGGGCCACTGACTACCTGTAAAGACTGTCAAAAATCTACAATGGACAGCAGGGACCAACGGCTTAAGGTGAACGCACACTAAGACTTATCCGCGCCGAAAGAACCAACCGCGCCGACAGAAACATTTCTCATCCGTATAACGTTATCTATTCGTCCGATTCGACGCGGATAAGTGTGCGAGATTTTTTATGATTTCATACAAGTAATTCTAAAATTCGATTCTTTCGGCTCTTTCGCTTCCTTCGGCTTTGATAAGTGTGCGTTCACCTTTAACGTGCTTTCCAAGACACGGAGGAAACTTGGTGTATATATTATAAAACACATGGCAACGGGTATTTATCGCGAATTTTATCTTTAATATAAGCCCGACGTTTCGACTGGATTGCACCAGCCGTGGTTGCGGGATGACTGAAGTTTTGGAGGTACCGCCACAGCAAAGCGAAGGTGTTTATTCAACTACCCTTTTTTTTTTTTTTTTTTGGATGGGAAATCATCCAATGACTTCTCCCGCTCTGGGCCGAGCAGGAGGGAGTGTCAGACTTTTACTGACTAAAACCCATCCATGTTCCTTCCTCGCCCTTTGTGTTCCGGGGCCACGGTATCTCTTTCGAATAGTCCCGCAGCCCCGGCAGGCTTCGGCCCTTGCGGACCCCTTCACTGTTGCTGACTCTCTTTGAGGCGCGCGTGGAACACGAACGCGCCGTCGACACGGCCTGTCGTCATGAGACGTACGGACGGCGAGCTAGCCCATAGCTCGCCGTCCACAGGCCCGCGTATTCAACTACCCTAACGTCCTAATTCGCGATATATACCCGTTTCCATATGTTTTATAAAGTGTTCTGATCGTGAAAGTTTTAAAAAGACAATTGGTATGTATAGGTACCAAGGTTCCTCCGTTACGTGAGTGACAATGGGCGGTCACTCATCCACGTACCAACCTAGGCAAGGACGGTTTAACCTGAAGATCAACCCAAGCGGCTATTATTAGCTACCAGCTCCTCGAGTCAAAAAGCAAAAATAAAATTGTATAATTTAACTATGAAGAACACACACAGATAATAATATCTTCAATAACAATTACGCTATCATCTAACACCCAAAAATACCTACAACCCACCTTTAACAGAATAAATCTCTCCAATCCAAATAAAATCGAAAGAAAATCTCTGAAAATCTTCTAAAAAAACAAACAATGGAGTTTCTATTGAACGGGGACAGAAAGGGCAGCAATAAGGCTGTATTTCAACCGGCGCCATTCTACAAGACGAGTGGGCAACGGGCAAGCGTCCTCGCGGTAAAATTGGATGTGTCCATCGCTTTATTTATGGCCTGCGATCTGTTCTATTGAATTGCGTATTGTATGGACGATTGTACATGGATGTGGGTGAGGAGTAAGTTTACTAGATGAACAGAACTTTTGTTTCTTGAAAAAGTATAAACTAAAGTTTAGTTTCTACTTAACGCTACCGCTATGAAAAATATAGGCTGATGAGATATTTGCTTCTACTTCTCTTCCGTAACAATCGTTCCCTAAAAAGAGGAAAGTTCTGAAAATATGTACCATATGAATATGGTTTGATATTTAATTTTAAAGAGAATATGGGACTTTTGTTTTTCAATAATATACTATGAAAAACGATTTTAGTTTTGATGTTGAGTGGAACATATTATGAATGAGCGTTAAAAATATTGTTACTATATTGTTTGATGCAGTGGAACGCTGTGTTTTCGAGACCGACTCGGACTTGGCCGGTAATTATTTTATTCTATTTTATAAAGTAATGAGTAATGAATAATAATAGTGTTGTTTATCTTTATAAAAGATGCATACCTGTAAGTGATAATAAATGTATATTTACACAGTATGGAAGACTCGTGATTACCGTTTGTTCCCACTCTTGTAACTATTATTTATTGTTAAGTCGTACGAGAACATTTTAGATTACGAGCGAGTCTTGAATGTTCTACTATGGAAATGTCTAGAAGATTCGAGAAAGTTGTGGAACTTTCTCGAAGGACAATGATCCACTATGGAACTGTCCAGAACATTCTAGCAAGTTCTGGACCCTCTCGAAGAATGGTGTTTACTGTGAAGAAGGTTCGAGTAAGTCGTGAATCTTTCTCGAAGGATCGGTCGCCATATAAATAGCCGACGTGTTTGCGGGAGCAGTCGGTCTGATTTTGGCTACACAACGAAGCGAATCGAAGAGAACTAAAAGTGCGATATTTTAGTGAATAGTGATCAGTCGAGTATTCATTGCGATTGAGTTTTAAGTGTTTTGTGATTATTAAAGTAATTTGTTGTTGAATCGGAAGTATTTAATTTAATCCATATCCAGCTCGTAACAATTATCGTTGGTGTGTCTTAATAAATACATAAAATAACCAAGTCCTCAGGATTCTTCTCTTCGGCCAACATTCATTCTATCACTTTTTTGCCCATCTAGTTTTGTTAACACGTCTTCCAGTCATGATATATCCGTTGTAAAAAGAAAGCGAATCCACAGAATAGATTGTGATGGTAGTGGGCCTCGACAATGGATGTAGGAGCTTGTCTGGAGCTAATTAAACCACATCTATCATGTTCTAATCTCTACGCTTAGCTTATTAAGCTAGCCTCGTGTATCGAGTCACAAAGTCTAAGGGAAAATAGTACCTACATGGAATCTTTTTACAAGCTTTATTTTTTATACTATATGTTTTAAAAAATGTCCGATCCGTGAGGGTATTATTAAGTCTCGAGTTTAGATTATATTTATGGAATCCTTTTTGGATGACAAGTAAAAAAAAATACCCTGAAAGAAATTAAATAAAATTACTAAAATTTGGAAACTTTCATGGTACACTCCGGTCGCTTCTCGGGTAGTGACGTCATAAACAAACAATTGACGATCGAACATACTAATGCTGAAGAAGGTGTTGTCACGTTTTAAAAGTTTGTTAGATTTTAGGGAAAAAGGTGATAATATGGGCACAAAAATCATGCTCTTTAAAATTCATCAATAATTAAGTTTATTTTCGTAAACTTTTCATGGTTCTTTCTCATATTATTTGATAATTATACCCTCACGGATCGGGCAGTTTTTTTTTAACATATTGTATAATGAAGGTGATCCCAGTGTTATTATAGACACATGAGACATCAGTAGTATCTGAAATCACAAGCGCTCTAGCTGTGATGACGTTTATATTCAGTAGGTGGTTAGTGACCATTGACCATAATGTGGGCTGTCATTTTTGTCATCTAAAACTAGCTATTTAGACGTATGAAGAACAAGGTGTAAAATTCCTCATCCTCATGCGAATAGGGCGGATCCTCTGACCAGACGGGTGTTGTGTCTGGAGGGCTACTGACAGAAGGTTGCTGTCAGGTTTCTGTGTGTGGTGGTATGACATCTCAGCTACATTGAGAATTAAATGATGAACTGGTTCAAGTTTAACTTAACGTAACTATATGATTTCTCTATCATGAAATTAAGCTACATCATACCTCTTGTTGATAGTAAACAGAGAAAACCTTTAACACAAATCTATTTTAAACGGATTACTTTCCAATCCCAAGTCGTAAACAACACAAATCTCTCCGGAATCTTACAATAAATAGACATTAAACAAATACCCAATCGCGAGCGAACATAAAAGTGTAAATACTGCGTCTCAATCGGCAATATATAAGGATAAACCGAAGTAAACAATACATAAAGTATTCATTTATATAATTACGTATATAAGGAGCACGTGGGATCCCGGTTACTGCGCCATAAACAGGATTGGAGCACTCCCCCGCTTAGTTTGTACACACTTTTTAGGGTTCCGTGGGAAAAATATGAGTGAAGTAACGTACCCTTCAAAACAATAGAATATGTATTAGTAACTGTAGTACATCTCTTTGAAGGAATTTCGTTCTTCCGCCATTCGTGGTTACTGATGGTTGGCATTAGTGACAGCTATCTACAGCTGACACTACTTGTATAGCGCTTGGGTATTCGTCGTAGCAAATAGACTATGTGCCTCAGCATATAAACTACGCTTCGTAGCGCATGGACTACAAGCCGTAGCGCTTAAACTACGCGACGTAGCGCATTGGCTACGCGCCCATAGCGTTGGGCTACGCGTAGTAGCAAATAGATTGGAGCATTTATGAACGTAAGTATCTTGTTAAAAGAATTTTAGGCATGATCTCGATCAATCGGTAAATTCGTAAGCTGTAACTTCTAACAATTAAAACTTTATTCTTTTCTTTTCTTTAGGTATTTAATTCATACGGAACCCCCATTCTGATCTATACACTACTCTTGACCACTTCTTTATCCAGCCGTCGTTTTTACTGGCGGTTTTATTTAAATCCATAATTTAAATGCAGATGAGCAGTCGGAGACGGTTCGTCCAAACTCCGAGAATAAGGATAATTTCTGCATATAATCGCTTCAGATGGTTTAATAGGAAGATAGTACCGTTAAGTGCGGTATTGTAGTTTTTTTTGGAGCAAAGATTAGCCAAAAGGGGTCAATATTTTGGCATATCATTAGCACGAAAAAATTATTTACTCCGTAAAATTTCATTTTTTGTGGTCATGGAACTATCATTATTTGTATTCCTATACAAAATCCACTTATAAAAAGTGTGATAGGTCTTTATATCTTATATCCTATATTTGTAGCTACGTGACGTCATTTCTTGAATCTGATTCGTATTCTTTTTCATTAGTCACAAATTAATGTGCTACACGGCCTACGCGACTTGCTACGAGGGGTCTACGGCGTAGACGAACGATACGTCGTAGTCATAAGTCGGTACCACAAAGAGTGCTGATAAGCAAGGTGTCAAAAAAAGTTCTTATACATGGCTTCTTTCATTACAAAAACTATTTCGATTTTAATTAATACGTAATCAATATCTGTTAAAATCTATCCCAATCAGCCTTCCCAGTATACACACGCGCATTGTTTAATCAAGTCCCACAATTGTTCCAATATCAGAGGCTCTCACAAAAGCACCAAGCAAGCTTCACATAGTTCGTTTGTCACACGTCAAACGCTTAATATCCTGAATGAGCTCAGAGCTGGAACGCGCCTTCATTCATTGCGCCAGAGCAACGTAATTGGCGCAGAACGGATATTGCACGGTCGTAAAAAGTGGCTTAAAGAGCTTAGCAATGCAGTCGGTCTTAGTCGGGTTGGCTGCATAAGGCTTTGATATATTGAAGTTGGAGTAAGAATGGGAATATTTTAAAAGGTATTAAGCAACTGCAATATTATTTTTCAATTGTACTAGGGTTTTATTTAAAAGTAACTGTTGAATGCCTTCCAAATTATTACAAAAAAAAAAACTGTCGTAATACAGAAATAGCCGTTTTGAAGCATATGTATTTTAAAGCTGCTGTGTGGTTACCGATGCTTACACAAAAACACTTGTATTTGAACTGAACTTTGTTAACAATTTAAAGAGTTCTAATTACGAGCTCCTCCATACTAATCCCTCAACACTTTTCATGCTTAATGCTATGTAGAAACACTGTTTTGAAAGCGGTCCGCGATACAGTGACTCCCTGCCAGAAGCGTAGCGCGCAACGCGTAGGCTAGTTTTCACCATCAATAAATTGCAAATCTGTTTAGTCCGTCAGTTAGAGTATTGGAAAATAATGGACAGGTATTTTTTGTTTTTGTAAATCAATGAATATTGACAAAGATGAAACGCATCAAAACTCGGGAGTGGCTGAGCTGGTGACGTCATAACGCACTAAAAACTATACCACGGCGTGACGTATTGAGGACTTTAAAAGCGTCGTATCTTCGTCAATTTTGGTTTACGTAACAAAAGAAAAAATACAGGTCAAATTTTTTTTGATAATGTAACTGACAGACTAATTAGATTTTTTCAGTTGACAAGCCTATTGTATAGGTACTACCTTTAGATGTTGTCGACTGCCCTTAGTAACAGGATCTGCAATACAGCAGCACAACTACATCTTACCATTATGACAATCACATCAGGGCCTCAAGTCTGCTATTACAATAGTGTCAGAATGGTCTATCGTCGATTTCATAATTGTTGATTTTGACAAGTTTGGTAATCTACGAATATGATGGCGTCATTATGACTTTCCAATGGTCAACCACTCACACTCCATTGAAAGAAATGGCTTAGGATGGTAATCTCGTACATAGTGACAAATGAATGACTGGTGCTATTTACGAACTTCTTATTAGTTTTAGATTTTAGATTGCATAAAACACTCTTAAATCATATATATAAATGAAATCTGGCGGGTTTGGTAATAATGGCAATCCAACCATGTCATTAAAACACGGTTCTATTACGAAACCATTGACCGACCAATGATCGACCATTATGAATTTAGCAGATTACGAACTTTTAGCAATATAACAATGGGATGAGAATGGGATCGTGTTGGAATGACGAATTTATAAAAATAGCATACTTGGGCCCCAGAAGCTCGTGGCTAAATATCAATAGCCACTCGGATCGAACTTCAAGTCCCGCTTGCCTAGGTTAGTCCGTAGATGGGTGACCACCCATTCAATTCCGAGTTTTCTCCTTGCATAGAAAAGCGCGTTAAGTCGTTGGGCTCGGCTGACAATAAATAAATTTGAATTTGACATTTGTAGATCTTTGACAGTCGTTACAGGTGTGGCCCGAGTCTGACAACCAGTCTTACCAAGGGTTATCGTATTATCCCGTACTAACTGGTTTGTGGAGATCAGATAGGCAGTCGCTCCATGTAAAATACTGGTATTATATTGTATATATAGCACAGTTGGGAAAAGGCTAGCCAAATGATGATTATGACAATCACATCACCGATACCACAAAACTACGCGACACAATCAGCCGTCCCTCAATTCCGTACAGAATTGATAATAATGTAGCCAGTAGCTATAGCTAGATGTGCGACGAGTGAGTTCACATCGGTTGCTAGCAAACGGTCACGAGCAGTATACTGCTGCTTGTGTTGTGTCGTGATGGGAACTGTGTTGTGCTAGTAGGCTATTGCTATTAAAAAAGATAAAAAAAACATTAATAGTACACCTACATTTCGCCAGTTATGTTTGAGGACTCTAGTAATAGGGGCGAGCCTATTGACATGTCCGTGGCTGCTACTGAGAGATTCCTGATAGAAAAACCCAATAACTTTTTGTCTAACCCAAACCCAAGCCATTTCTACGAATTATTGTTGAGTAGTTGGCTGTGCTGTAAACTTCTAGCTCAAACTAAAGTAAATTTTGGTTTTCGGGAAAATTTAAATATGCCCATATCTTTTTATCGTGCTGACTCAGGACCTTGATGTTTATATCTAATGGGGACTATAGACCTCAGTATCTGGTATAAATTTCAACTTGCTAGCTTTACCCGTTCCTGAGAAAATCGGTGGTGACAGACGGGCAGACGAGCAGACGGACAAGAAAGTGAACTTCTTCTAAGGGTTCGTTTTTTACCTTTTGAGGTACGGAACCCTAATTAAAGTAATAAACACCGACGCTTCAGAATCTGTCTTTTGTAACTTTTATCGTTTAAAAAGTGATGGTGCCCTCCATACAGTAAATATTTAAAATATGTAGACCAATGTCTATCTCCATATGGACACGTAATACCAGCCTGTGCGGTGAATATTTTACCAGCAGCGCACAATAGTTCGTTGCAGTTATTTTTCGAACAATTACCGGTACGTTAGTTTACTGACGGCCTGAATTGAATATATTATGTATTCTGTACATATGTACATAGCTTACACAAATAGACCGGCTTGTATGCATTCATTCTAACTAAACAATACTAATGATGTTATTCTATCTTTGGCAACTTCAAAGCATTATGAAAGAAATAATAAATATAATAAATATCGCTGGACAATAACACACAGCGCCATCTAGTGCCACACTAAGCAACGAGGCTTGTGTTGTGGACACCAGATAGTTGATATACTACATAGATACTTTTTGTTTGGAAATACATACTTATTATACATATAAACATCCATGACTCGGAAACAAATGTCCGTGCTCATCACACAAACATTTACTCCAACCGGGAATCGAACCCGGGACCCTAAGAACGTAAGGCACCCTCACTACCGCTGCGCCATTTGGGTCGTCAAAGAAAATGAATCTATGTTATTTAAACAACGGTAAGGCTTCATTGAGACTTCGCTCTCAAAATGATATAGATCTCAATCAAATCCTAACGCAGCCCTGCGCCCTATATACATAATGGCAGTTGTGGCATATATTTACATGCCAGATCCGCCATTATTTTGTTATCAGCTCGCCCTACGCTTTGTCGATGAAAAAATCAACATTTATTTATTAACCTATACACAATTAATCAATTACCCTTAGCTTTACCCACTCAAACAAATAAAATCTTGATCTCCCCTACCTCTTGTCATCATGATCTCAGCGGGTCTACATCTAATATTAGCGCAGTATTCAAACGCGGTCATTGCCTCCACAAACAGACTGGCCTGAGACGCTCGATATCAATTGAGAGAACTCTGCAAACAATATAAATAATTGATAGGGCTACATCGAATGAGGCGCACTGAAGGGTTACAGAAACGGCTATATCAGGAGCTGCCTGCAGATATCGATAGTTATTGGAATTAGCTGTTTGTTAGCTGTTGCCCTCGACAGTAAAATATGTTTATTTCAAGGGCCCAGCAGGCGTAGCCAAGTTACAAACGTTTCATATCGATTCTCTTTCTACAATCGTAAACGCCTCGGCGTAAGCGATTCTAGAAAGCGCTACGTTGGTAGCCAAAATGACACGACTGAGTCGATCGCTCGTTCTCTGTTGTCTGTAGAAAAAACCTACACTTTAGTCTATGGTGAGCGTTCCTACCAAAGAGTATAGCGATCAACATTGTAGAAACGATAACATTCTATTCAATAATTTTGAACGATGTAAACTTGTCTACGATTTTTCTATTCGTTTGAGTTGATCACGTGATATAACGTTGAGATGATGTCAGTCTACTAGCGTTAACGATTGTAGATTGTCAACTTGGCTAAGCCTGCAGGTTCGCAGATCTGACAAACAAAGTTACCTTTGCAATTGTGAATATTGGTTTGGATTTTGAATAGATCAGGTAGCCAAAGGTCTATAAAAGTTTTTCAAGAAAGAATTTCCCTTAGTTAAAAAGGAACCACGCCGTTCAGGAGTGTCCTGGCTCATTTGATTTTAGTCTAGGTAAGATATATACATAACTTAACATCACGCCTGTAATATCCGAAGGGTTAGGCAGAGGCGTACCCTTATTACACCCACATTTCGCCAGTTATATTAAAGTCCCATGTAATAGGGGCGAGCCTATTGCCATCAACCGGGCACAAATCTAGGCTCCATGACTGCTACTGAGAAATTCCTGATGGAAAAACCAACACTTTGCCCGACCTGGGAATAGATCCCAGGACCTCATGTGCAACGTAAAACCAGTTTTTAAAGCAAAAGTGGCGGATAAATTGAATATGCACACAGCCAAAACTGTGCATTACTTCTCAACAGTGTTTGGTGAAATCATAGGTTAAAGTTAAGACCCATTATCTATCATTACCTACAAACTCTTCTTAAGGTGGATGCTCCAAGGTAACCCGCGAAATTCAAATTTTCAAGGTCGTCTTTAAGGTCGAGGAATGATTTTGACCTTGAAAAAGTCGTTCCTCGACTTTTATGAACTTGGAGGGTTGTATTGATGATTTTGATGATTATAATTCTGTAACTACATATGTCTTACAGTCGCGAACAATATTTAAATCAACTTACAACCTCGCACTGGTCTACAAATTGCAAAAAACATAAGAAAATTTGAATTTCGCGGGCTAGCCTGGAGCATCCACCTTAACAAATCGTTTGCAAATATATTTCCACTCTAAATACCTTTTAATAACCACAGAAAATCGCTCATCCCACGCTAAAATAACCTTCGTTTTAATCATGACATTGCTTAGTCCGTGCGTTAATCCCAAAGAAAATTGTAACTGTTTTGAAACTCTGGGAGCAACCCGTCTCAATAAGCGAGGATTCACATTCAAAGAATTTGCATTGTAGAAAGTATTATAAACTTTTTTTTTTGAATTATTATTTTAAGAATTCAATTTGAGTCGACGATGATCCAGCTTAGAGCAGACTGAGTTGCTAACTTTATTTAATTTAGAATACTGAGATAAAAGTACATTTCTTATAAAACTTATTAAATATTTAAGACAATTATACCAATAAAAGAGATAAACTTGTCTTCTTTAAAGTTTCAGACTATTTGTCAGACAATTATTTATTAGTAAATAAAACAGACATCAGTACATACTATGTATTTTATCTTTTTTTGTAACTTTTTTAATATTCTTGTGTGTGTGCCTAATGTACTGACGTCAAATAAACATTTTTCTTTCTTTCCATCGTAATTATGTAACATAGTTCTACATTTAAAGCATTTATTGTTCCTATGTGAACCTTTGGAAATAGAGAAAATACAGATATTGTATTGTATTAGTTTTCGATTCTCAAAACACACTAATTAACGAAGCCGAGAGGTACTTGTCCTTCCCCTCAGTGAAATTTTTTTATTGTTCTGGGAAATTTTTAGTTACGGAAATATAGAAGGTCAAAATTCCAACTTTTTAACTTTATCTTTATTTTTAAATACATGTTTTAAATGTTCTTACTTTACTTTGAATATACCCCCGTGACACCTGTACCAATGCATCCATCAGCATGTTTTGAGTGCGCTATATTCAGCGCTAACATAAACCGTAATTTTTCACATAAAAATAGTCGTTTTCCAGCTATAATTTTGGCATAGAGTTACTTAGTTTTATGTACATAATGCTTGCTTGACAGTTTCGTAAAGATTTGTTGTGTGCTTTGGTGTTTTTTTGGTGAGCGGACCACCAAAAAAAACACCAAAGCACACAAAAAATTAAAAGTTGGGTATATTAAAGTTGAGCAAAACAGCAAGAAATGGAATAATATTCTTCAACACCTCGGTATCATCAATTTCTTAATTTTAAAGCATATTTCATAAACTTAAATCCCACAATTTACACAAAGCTCCTTTAACACTAATTTCAATTAGTTTTTCACTCTCTACACAAAAGGAGATTTTCATATTCAGCTCCAGACAGAATCCCTAGACGCCGAGCGACGCAAGTTAAATAATTTGACTAATTTCAACACAAATACTAAGTTATTAATATTAAAATATGAGTACATTGGTGGCTTGTGGATTTTGTCTTAAAATTTAAGATGTCTACACGTGTTAGGCCTCGTTCACACCCTTGGGAGACGCGATTTGTGTCAGGCGAGACGCATAATTATTTGTTTCCTTCGTGTGACTATTATCATTAAAAAAAATAAAACGGACTTAAAACACAACAAAGAGAAAAATAACTTTAGTTTCAGAAGTCGGTGACTTTTGTGTGTATGGTATGCAGTTTCTTTGCCAACGACTGCTGAACCTAAAGTTATTTTTCACTTTGTTGTTTTTGAAGTCGGTTTTATTTTTTGCAAAAAAAGTTTTTTGTTTTGCCATTTTTAGTTGTAATATTCTAAACAAATATTAGCTATACATTTGTTTTTACTTAACATCACGCCTGTAATCCTCGAGGGGTTGGGCTGAGATGTACCTAATAGTACCTACACCCACATTTCGCCTGTTATGTTTAAGTCCCATGTAATAGGGGGCGAGCCTACTGCCATCGACCGGGCGCAGATCCAGACTCCGTGGCTGCTACTGAGACATTCCTGATGGAAAACCCAATAACACTTTGCTCGACCTAGGAATCGAACCTAGGACCTCATGCTCAGTAGTCGCCACCACTACACCAACGAGGCAATCATTATTTTTATGTTGTAATGCAATTTTGTGTATTTTATCTGTGGGCCTTATGATGCCTGAAAATAAAATTATTGATTGATTGATTTATTTATTTTATATTAGTCATGGTAATAGGCTCATTTCCAATAAAATGGAACCTAACATACCTAACTGTCGAAATGCGGGTGTAATGTCTGCGTACCCCTCAGAGCATACAGGTGTGATATTATATTATGATGTTGTGAAAACAACACACATCCAAACGATTGCAGTAATCATGACCGATTTGCTGTATATTATTGAAGAGTTCCATTGTATCTCCGAAGATCAGCATCAGATCTTCACCAAATTTAAACGGGACCACCTCGAAGTTATTTTCTTTAAAAAATAAAAAAAAACATCGAAATCGGTTCACAATTGGTGAAGTAATCGCTGAACATACACACCAAAGAAAAAAAAGAAAAAAACATTCAGACGAATTGATAACCTCCTCTTTTTGGAAATCGGTTAAAAAACACGCGTCTCGGTTACTCACTGCTTAAAACAACTTTTTTATATGGTTTCTCCACAATCGGTGTCGCAAGACGTGTGTAGGTCGTGGCTAAGCATTTATACACCTAATTGTAGTAAGGGGCGAACCTATTGTCATTATTCGGGTTTCAATGCAAACTTTTCGCTGCTATCGAGAATTCCGGCGCTAAGTTATCTGCGAAATTCAATTATTCTTACTTTAATCTTAATTTTAAATACAAACGTTTAAAAACCCCAATACTGCGTTGTCAGACCGGCAATCGTACCTGACCCTACACACTTAGCAGTCACGCTTACGAGTTTCGACCATAGAATCAACGAGGCAGTCTATAACTTAAAGAGCTTTTTAAACTATCAAAAAATGTTCTATAAAAATGCAACGATATTCGCAAAAGCAGTTTCAATTCAAATCCCAAATGGCCAATTTATCTTTTAACCAAATCCCTGAGGACTTTAAATTCTATTTAATTTGGGTGATCCGTAAGTGTTAAACTAGTGGTGTGATAAAATAACCGGTCGGGTCCTTGCGGGCCGGCCCGGGCCGCAATCCGGGCCGCAAGTTGTGCTCTCCAGATAAATTTTCGCACCGCATTACCGTAGGTGATAAAAATACCGTGCCGGTGGGACCGATACCTATCCTTTGCTTCATAGATTAGCTTCAGAGTTCAGAGACTGAGAAACTTCGTTTTTTTCATGTTTTCAGTTCTCTATAATTCCAAACAATTATAGAGAACTGAAAACATATAAAAAACGAAGTTATGTTAACGCCTAACGCTAACGTTATGTTATGCTTATGTTAGGTATGCTATGCGTATAGTTTTGAGCCTAAAAATTGTTTTGTTTTAAATAAACAAAAACGTATTCTAGAAGTAATGAGACTAATTGCAACGCAACATCAATTACACAAATTGATGGCGGAGTAAAACTGAAGTGACGTTGAGTGAATGACCGTTAAGTTTTAAAGATAATGGATGATGCGGTCAGCTCATTCTATTTTAAACAACATGGCTGCGGTGAAAAGAACGAATTACATTACGCTGTAGAATGATAGGGTTACTATCTCTGAGAAGTTTCTGCCTAACGAATAAGCTCGAATTGGTTTTTTTAAAATCTTTTATTATTCAATGAAAAAGGATTTGGAAGATTTTTGTATGAAGCCAGCCAGGCTTCCGCCATTTTATTTTTTTATAAAGTTGCGGCCACGCAAACAAACAAGTTTTGAATGACGCAAAATGTTCTAAAGTTTGACGTTTCTGTTATATGAGCTATCAGAGTTAAAGTCCATTCACTAAATATAAATAAATATATGGTTGAACATTACACACAGCGCCGTCTAGTGCCACACTAAGCAACGAGTATTGTGTAGTTGATATACTACATAGATACTTTTCATTCACTGGTGGCATCTTCAGCACAACTTTGATTGGAAACTAACTTAGAACACCCGTATTCTCTATCCTCCATCTTATCTATCTTCATAGTCAATTCAATATAAATATTTACGGCACGGTAACCGTTTTATAGGTGCAATAAAATAATTCTATACCGCACTAAATTGGAGGAGAATTACCCTTTTTCGCGGGATACACGGATTCGGTACCAGGACTATTGGTGCTGAAGTTGATACCTCTGCCTACCTTGGTTTATAGCTAATTGATGGGTTGAGGGTGATAGATTGTCCCTAGTGTGTCTTTGTGCTGGTAGCTGATGAAGAGTTATACCTTGAGCAGACAGCTGTTGATAAAAACAAATGACGGTGCAAAAGCGAGTTCTTTATGGCTTTTCTTTACAAATCCATACGAGTAACTTTTGCAATTACAATAACAAAAAACAAAATAAATAAAAATATAAAAACACAAAAAAAAAAACAAAATAAATAAAAGAAACAAAAGAAATAATAATTTCTAATCTGATAGAACCGCTGTAAAAGTGGCGAAGATTTGGCATAGACAACGACACGAAGAAGAAGAAGCGTTTATTTGTTAAAATTATATATATTACGCAGTTCCCAAAACACCGGTTCTTGGTTATTATAATAGTATGGAAGATTGTCACGCCTAAACCAATGAACCCTGGGACCTGAAAAAGACAACACTCTGCTGATATCCTGGAGATATGGTGTAGTCAAATATTATGAAATTTTAAACACACGCCAAGTTAGTAGTACCCAAAAAGTGATTTTGAGTGAAAGGCTTGCTAATATAGATCATGTAATATGCAACTGAATTTACGCTTGTAATATTAATATTCCACAAAAGCCTTTGCACCTCTTTAATAAAGATTCAATTTAGTACAAAGTTTATCTCAAGTCGGTGTGCATATATAAGCTCCAGAGTCCTCTAGTTGTGCTTACCCCTCGCGCAACAGACACGTGAAGATTGGGTCTTAGTCACGAGACAAAGACTTATTACACTTCAAACTTAGTCATAAAATATGTAAGACGCAAGTTTGAAATATATTGCGTTTGAGAAAAATGTTTCAAAGGATTTATAATGAGTTTGTCATTTAGGCTTGCTTTGATGCGTAGTTATTGGATATATTTAAAAAAAAAGAAGAATTTTAAAACTTATTTGCGACGTAAACTTTGTAAAGTGATGAGGCGCTTAGATTTAAATTTGCAATGCGCAAATTATAATGTAACAGTGTACTCATTGTTGAGAAGCCTTCTAATAAATAAATAAATTAACATATTTATTATACTATTACATTAAACTTAAGAATTTCGCCGCGCAAAAAGAGTTGACACCTCTAAGTAGTGAAGCATGTTTTTTTTGGCGCATGTTCAGTCGAAATCAACCGCCATTTTGATTTTTTTAACGTACAGTTGTACTACATAAAAATGTCAGTATGAGAAAGCTAGAAATATGTAAATACCTAAACTTACGCCTCTTTGTCAGGGTAGGCTTCAAACAACAGAACGCCACCTGCTACGATCTTTACATACTCCTTCCGCCTCGTCCACGTTCATACATCCGGTCATACACGCACGCCGGTTGCAAGTACTACGCACCTGACCTTTGTGAAGAACCTCACCAATAAGGTCAGTGTGTGTCCTTCAGACAATGAATATGGCAATACCAATTGAATACCATTGTCAAATAAAATAAAACGCAATTATTTTTTAACACGGTGCGCGGCTGACAGAATAAAACAATTTTGAAACTGAAACTGCATGAAAAACCGGTATCAATTTGCTCATTCTTGGAACCAAACGAAACTTGGCTGAAAGTTTACAACCTCTGAAAAACTTAACGATGAAAATCTTAATAGGTACTACAAATTATCCGGCGCTGTCTTTACCAGAAACTTAGCTACAATTAATTGCCTACTATAAAACCTTTTAATTAATTGCCTTCCCCAATTTAATTTGTTGTTTCCATCGTAAAAACGGGGATTGCCTAAACTTAAGTTAAATATTTAGTTACCTAATTAGATTTTATGTTAGTCGGTGTATAATAACAGTAATTGGTTAGTGGATACCTATTTAATTAATGGAACGATTCGCAAATTAGAGTCGGTAAAGTTCTTTAGTAAATAGTAGAATTTATCTTGTAACTTGAGTGTTTTCTAGTTGTTGTCATAGAAATTTAGCTGTGTACAAAGAAACGATGGATGGACTGTGTGAAGGCTGATATGGCTAGAAAAAAAGTGACTGCTGAGATGACGAGTAAAAAACAAGTATGGAAGAAGAAGACATGCTGCACCGACCACAAATAAATTGAGATAAGGACAGGAGAACGATGACGATGATGATTTGAAGATACTATCTCTGAAGGCGAATGGCGATCACTTCCAAAGCGTTTTGTGCTTCAACAACGGCTACTGTGTGTTGCTGTTGTGTTTAATTTTGTATTAAGACGTTTTACTTCGAGTAAAATGAAGGGTGTAAAAAGACTCTTAACGAAGTCGGAAGGCACTTGTTCTTACCGTCTTTGCGATAATTTTTTTGTTCTAGACCATACCTGGGAACCTTGTAGTTTCGGAGATATTGGGGGTCAAAGTTCCAACTTTTCAACAAGTTTTTTACAGGTTTTTAATGTCAGATTTTTACTTTAAACACCTCCACGACCCCCGTACTTTTCAATCCACCCAACAGCACAATGTTTTGAGTGCGGTACAATGTTTTTTCACCCCAAAAAAAAAAGTCGTTTCCTAGCAATAATTTTTGCGTAAAGTTACTTAGTATGATGTACAGAATGCTTGGTTGACGGCTTCGTGAGGAGTCTGTATACACCCTGTATGCCCAATAGCAGTAAAAAAATTAAACAAAAAGTAAAGTATGATTTGGGCTAAATATCGAAAACAGTGAAGTGTCTGATATCGGCCTTATATTACTTTCCCTTTGCAAATATATGTATTTAATCAGTGCTTAATTTTTTTTCAGAATAGCCTAGAAGTCTTAAATTCTTTTTAAAGTCAGATGATTTAAAATTCAGGCTTAACGCCATTTTAGATTACGCGAAATCCTCGTTTTAAATCTGGTGACCGTTAAATTCTCGAGTTCTGTTGATTTAGGATTGTAGGATTGACTAAGTGCTTTGCTCTGAGCTAATGTAATAAATTAATTTATTGTCAAATTGGGATCCTGTTTCTAGGATACGTTGTAGCTTCGACTTTCGTGGCTAAGCTTCGCTTACTGCAGTTATAATGTCAATGGAGGGTTTATTCTTAGGGCACGCCACAATAGTGGCGATAAGTCCCCTTTGAGGAGTGGCTAGAGAGACGCCACGGCGTCCTCACCTTCCGCCTAACGCAGGTCCTCACCGGACACGGTTGTTCCTGCACCGAATCGGGCGGTAGTAAACGCCCGGGTGCTATCATTGCGAGGATCGACGGGAGGGCACGGTGGAGCACACTGTGGGGGTGTGCCCCGCTTGGGCGGAGCACCGCCGCACAGTGGGCTGGGATTACAAGGTTGGGTCTTAAGAGATCAAATGTATTTTTTTGGTATCTAGGCATAAATTTAAAACGTTTTTATTCTTTGACTTTTTTAATTTAACGAGTACTTTCGGAGATATAGCCATATCAAATTTGTATGAAGAGTCATGTTATTTTAGTTAAGCAATTTATTCCAATTAAATTGAAATTTTTTATTTATTTATTTATTAATACCACCTTAATCTATCATTACAGGGATTACCCTAATGCGACAGCTAGGAACCTAAACCTTACAACCAAATTAGAAAAGGATTAAACAAAAACCTTTTTAAAGAAAAAGATTAAAGAAAAAAGATTAAACTAAAACATTAAAAAAGATAAAACATTAATAAAATATTACATTATAAACACAAAAACATAGCATAACATAAACGTAGTACAAAAATAAAGTTAAAGCTAGATATTATTTCGCCTGTAACATAGTATAAATAGTAATACCCTTGCGAATTCACTAAAACAACATGTAAACACATCAATCTGAATTTGTAGATCGTTGATGGTACGGATAGCTCTGGTAAGGGGTGCTTTGGCAAGTAGATTAGTTCTAGCTGTAGGTACCAGTAGCAGTGGCCGCCACACGTAGCGGTCCGGCACACACAGACTCAAGCACTGCAATACTCCCGGGTGACTCTCCATTCCACGAAGCACCCTCACCAAGTAGGCAACCAGCGTAAACTCCCGTCGGACATGCAGTTGATTATAGCCAACCATGCCCAGGACAAACAGAGTGGGATACATCAGTGGGTAAAACGGATATACCCCATATAATTTCTAATATATAATGGCGCGTGAACTTATTCTGAACGCGCTCCAACATTACAGAGTACTTAGCTTCATGTGGAGCCCATATGATTGCACTATGTTCCAGATGACTCCTGACTAGTGCATCATACAGGACCCTAACTGCTGTGATGTTTGTGAAGCTTTGTGTCTGTCTCAGAACAAATCCTAAGTTTCTGTACGCCTTCTTACAGATCTTGGTTACATGCTCACGGAATGTCAGATCGGGAGTCATGAAAACACCCAAGTCTCTCACCTCCGTGACTCGTTGCAGTGGCGCCGCGTCCACCACGTACTCATAGAGCAGAGGTGCACGAGCACGGGTGAAACTCATCAACGAGCACTTAGATACGTTTAAGTACAGTTTGTTTTCATGACTCCATTGTACTATTCGATCGATGTCTTCCTGTAGGCGCCTGCAATCAGACTCGGACCTAATCTCAAGCAGCAACTTGAAGTCATCAGCAAACAATAAACAAGCGCCATGTCTTACGACTTCCGGCAAATTGTTTATCATAATAATGAATTCTAGAGGCCCCAGGTTGGTGCCCTGACTTACACCCGACCAAGTGTAATATAAGTCGGATTCACATCCGTTGCAGCCCACATACTGCTGTCTGCCTTGCATGTAACTGGCGAAAAACCGCAAAAGATGCTGGGTGCATCCGACTTCTGCTAGCTTCCGCAGTAAAATGTCATTATCGACGGTATCAAAAGCTTTTCTAAAGTCAAAATAAGCTGCGTCCACCTGCACCCCAGCATCTACCGCCGGCACCACGCGTCCCATAAAATCAAGGAGATTGGTAGCAGTGCTGCGCCCCGGCCGGAATCCGTGCTGCGCATCCGATAACTGTCCGCGCACTTGCTCTTGCATACAGCGCTGAATGGCAGACTCGAACACCTTTGCCGGCGTCGACAACACAGCCACCGGCCTATACCCACCGATGTCAGCTCCCGCTCTGCCTTTGGGCACTGGAATGACTCGCGTAATCTTCCACCGAGCTGGGAACCTTGCAGAATGAAGACAGGCGTTAAATATATGAAGTAACGGCTCCGCGAGTACCCTACCACAATCTTTAAAAAGAAACGCTGGTATACCATCCGGACCCGCAGATCGCTTAGGTTTGAGGCGGTCGAGTGCACTTCTAACGTCCCTAAGACTAAGATTATTAATTTGTATGCATGCACTACCCGTGTTCCCCGCTTCCGCTGCCGCCGCTTCTGAGTCTAGTCGTGGCGGCGCATTACTATATACCGACTCAAAATAAGTCCCGAACTGCTCAGCACACTCCTCGTCTGATAGATACTGACCGTCCTTTATTATGTCCTGTCTACTCGTTGTATCTTTCTGCGACCGTATGTATTGCCAAAATGACTTAGGGTCTTCGGCGAACTGACATTGAATCTTATTTTCATGCTGTTTGCGTGCAATTTCAATTGATTTTTTAATATGTGATCTATATTTCGAATATTCGATGTAATTACTATTTAATTTCGTTGTTTTATATATTTTATGTAGTCTTGCCTTAATTTTTAAGTTTTTTATTATATCACTCGTGTACCATTTGGGGTAAATATGTCGCTGTTTGAGAATTAATGTTTTCCTAGGAACACTTGCATCTAAAATATTATTAAGTTTATCATAAAAGAAATTCAAAATATCTTCCACATCGCTCTGCTCAAACATATCGGTCCAATCAGTAGATGCTAACATAGAATATAGCAATTCATAATCCGCTTTATAAAAATTCCAACGCGGTCTAGTAGCAGTGCGTGTGCCGACGGCGCTGGCGGGCGCGCGGCGCGGGGCGCTCGCACCCGCGAGACGCACGCTCACCGCGAGCGGCGGGTGATGCGCGTCCACAGACACGAGCGACCCATCCGCCATCACCACTGACACCTCGCGAAGATCCGAACTTAATATCAAATCTAGTTGTCTATTTAAACAGTTAGAAACATTATTGTTTTGAGTGAATCCGCAATAGGACAAAAAATATTCATAATAATTCCTCACATTTATGGGACACGAATAAAGATTAAAATCACCTAACACAATTATTTCTTTATATTTAGTACACAATTTCTCTATTATGCCAAACAGAACCATATAGTCATTCTCAGAACTACCAGGCGGAATATAAATCACTGAGCACAAAAATAAAAATCGTCTATTTAGGTAAACCGTTGCATTGACTAATTAAAAAACGCAGGTGTCTATAGATACGTCACTCACGCACACTTGTCGCAGCTCAAATCGGTGTGTGGCCACTAAAAGCGCTCCTCCCTGTTTCCGACCGTCCGCTCGGTCGCAGCGAAGTATTTGATATCCCGGCGGGATTAATTCCGCGTCATGTATGGAAGGGTTGCAACCCGATTCCGTGATTGCGTATAAATCTGCATCCATTAATTCTAAGCTATTTCTGAAGTCGTTCAGCTTTGTTCGAAGACCTCTAACATTTTGGTAATATAAATCAATGGTATTAATTTGTTCTGTTTTTGTTGGAGTTTCGAAACCAAATCCACTCGTTAAACTCAGTATTCATGGGCCAGATTTCAGGCTGATGCAATTTTTGAAAACAGTTTTCAGGCACTCCTATTATAAACGACGAGTAGTCGCGTTTAGTTTTATGATTGATTTTATCAACTTTTATTTGCACATCTGGACCACATACACTTTTTACATGATCTGTTATAGCTTCAATAGTAGTCTCAGGATGCAGTCGCCACACATGCAAGTGTTTTTTTCTTTCCGTTGCTTGAATAGCCTTCAGTTCCTTATTTGTTCCTACTGCTACATTTTTAAGTGGTCTGTTATTTTTTTTCTTAATTACTGTTGTCCAGCCCATTCCAGTATCGCCTTCCTCTACATCCGTTTGTTCATAGGGTGTGCTTGTTGGTGAGGTAGTGATAATAGCCGTTTCCGTAATCGGTAATACAGCGGTTTTCGTGGCCCCACCTTTGTTTACTTTTTGTGTTTTGGTGGTGGCAATTTTAGATGTTTTCTGCATTGTATGATTATTCGAACTATTCTGTTGACTAGCCACTTGTGTGTATGTAGAAGGAGGGCTGTCGACTATATCACTTACAATGTCCTGGGTTTGTTTAGTATCTACTTTTTCTTCCGGTACCCTCATCAGTTTTATTATATTATCCAAATCGGATCTTGTTTGGGTGAATTGATTCAACATGAGATTAATCGCTTCAGCCTGGCTGTCCATACGGGCCGTAATTTCGGCTCGAAACTCCCTTAATTCCTCAAGCAACATTGCATCGGAATCCATTGTCGGTGAAAAACAAGCCTGACTACCTCGCTGCGTATTTATGTTATTCATGGGCGTGGTGGTAGTGGCAGTCTTAAATGCAGGTGTCTTAACGTTGAGCGGGGTATCCACGTTCCCTCTTTTAGGCATTAAGCAGATACACTCAGGGCACACCCAAGTTAATTTATATTCCTCAGTATAAGACTTAAATGCGTCTATATTTACTTCAAGACATGCAATATCATAATGTTTCTTACACTTTCCATTAGAACATTCCATGTAATAGTGATCCGTTATTATTGAGCCGCAAGCCCCGCAGCTAGGCATTATTTGGTTATTGAGAAAAAAAAATCAATATCCAAATTGCAAATATATGCCGTGCACTCCGCGTACGCCGTGGTGCGACAAGGATGAAAAATGTTTTTTTCGCAGCCCGTCTCTTTCCCCCAAGGTGAGGAGGAGCGTACCTCGGCTGACGCGAACTCCGCGATGTCGCGCTCACAAATCAACTGTTTCACTGCACTTTAGTCTTAGTTGTACTTATTGTTGTTTTACATTAAGAGTCATTATAGCGTACATTATTACTCCAAAAAGAAATTGGGTAAAATAAATTAACAAAAAACACGTCCGCACTGACCGCGCGCGTCAACATCTAGTTTATTAGTTTATTTAAATTGAAAATAATGTATACTAAACGGCCTGAAAACCTCAATACCTACTTAGTTCTTTAAAAAAAAAACAATGTTCGACATTTTCCACCACCATAGGTAGGTATGACGTAATTTGTTTTGAGACTTATTTCCGGGAATCAAGGGATAAGAGTGCGCGAGCGCAACTACAAGTTATGACGTGTCGTTACGTGATTGGTGCAACGATAGGGTATCTACGGAATGTTCGGTTGCATTCAAACGTACTTCAGTGTTCTATTACCCACCATAACAGACGCACTACCCCCACACATTCATTACTTACTTATTTGTTATTTTGTATTTGTGAAAATTTTGAAAATTTAGTGACAAACCTTGATCTTTTCGTTATTTTAAAAAACAGTGGCAGTATTAAAAATAATGACAGTTTGTGTAGTGAGATAAGGTCTAAATTTTTAGTCGAATTAAGTGATGATCACGAAAAGACCTTAAAGTTGTTTTGTGCAAAATTTTGTTATAATTTAAATAGAAGATGGGAAAACGCTTATCGTAAAGAAAATATATTCAGAACTAAAAATAGTGAATGGTTACAAGAAAACATAATATGGCCAGACTTTATTATGTGTAAAGAAGACTCTTTATTTTTTTTGTGTGTGTGTTTTGTGTGACTTTATTTAAACATAAAACTTTTTCAGTAGAAGCACAAAGTTTATTAGTAATTGAACAAGCGGAAACATTTGATGATGACGAATACGAAAATGTTGCATTCGTTAATGTGGATACCCTTGACAGTGATTAAATTAAAACAGTGCAGTGGCCAGTAGTGATTGTGATTTTTACTTATTTATTTATTTATTTTATTAGTCCTTAGTGGATTAGGCCTAAAGGGGAGACCACTACATAAAAAAAAATGCGCCTAGTTCTTAACCTCTATGGTGGTGTGGAATAGAGAACAAAATTTGAAATTGCGACCAAATCGCAGAAAATCGCAACCCGAGAATAGGCGCTAAAATAGGACAAATATACGTACTATGCATACGTAGAGTCAATTCTTTGAGAAAATTTGAGAATTTCGAGATTTTCTCATTTTTTTCTTTTGCTTCATACAAAAATTACTTTGGATATTTATAACTCCGAAAATACTAAGTTATCTGAACGACCCTTATAGAAATAATTACTTATAATCGATAGATAAATCCAACACAATATTTAAAATTTCAGAAAAATAAACTTTTTATTTTTAAATGCTAAGTCCTTTACCGGCCCGTTTCAGCCCACTGTGCGCCGTGCCCTCGAAGCGGCGATCGGCGGCGGCGACCTCTCGCTCCCGGTTCAATCCATGGTCCGGGGCGAGACGGAATGGGACGCTGTTACCTCCTTCTGCAAAGTAGTCATGATAGCGAAGGAGGTGGCGGAACGTGAGAGGGAGAGAACCTCACGTCCCGGCCGCTGCAGGAGACACCCCGGCCGTCGAGGGCCACAGTAGTCGCGGGCCTGTGGACGGGGAGCTATGGGCTAGCTCGCCGTCCGTCCGTCTCATGACGACAGGCCGTGTCGACGGCGCGTTCGTATTCCACGAGCACCTCAAAGAGAGTCAGGAAAAAGGAAGGAGTCCGCAAGGGCCGATGCCTGCCGGGGCTGCGGGACTGTTCGAAAGAGATACCGTGGCCCCAACATGGATGGGTTTTAGTCAGTAAAAGTCTGACATTTCCTCCTGCTCCGCCCAGAGCGGGAGGAGTCATTTGTTGATTTCCCACAGGAAAAAAAAAGTGTTTTATTCTTAGGGCCGCAGTGCAAAGAATTATTATAAAAAGTGCAGTGCCTTCACGAAGATTACGTAAATGTACGAAACTGATGTAGTATTGCTAAAATTAAATCGGAACGTCTATTTGTGCACACAGATACAATGGATGTTATAAAATTAATGTGGTGGTAACGGTGTACCACAATTTTGCGTTGCTTTAAAGTTCAAGGATGGGGCAGTTGTCCCGGTTATCAGATGTCTGAAAGGATGGTTAGGCCAGATAAAATCCAAGTTATACTTATTATACGAACTTCTAAATGGAGATGTCTCTCCATTTACATTTTGAAACCTATATATATATATAACCTATCCTGTAGTGTTCTAAGGTTTCAAAAGAGTCCTAAGCAGCTTACAATTGGCCAATTTGATTAGAAATCTTAACAAGTCTGACAAAAAATTGTCAAATTTAAACAAATGGCTTCTATGAGCACTATATTCATAACATTACCACATAATACAGTAACATAATGTTTAAAACATGGCTGTAGAGTACGGGTCTCGTCACGACAGCGCTCTGACAGTCGCCGCCAAATTTGCAGACTTTGTTATTCAGATTTGGAATAGCGGTATCAAAGGGCGAGTGTTTGCCGACATCTGAGCTGCAGGGCTGTCTGGAGCCTTGCCCTGTAATCCGGTTTGATGGTTGGTGTGTGTTGTGATTGTAACAGTGACAGTTGGACACTGATGACACCCCGCCTTTTTATATTAGTTGCGCCTTGTAAGGGCTTCTCATGTCATGGGGACTTTTGAGTTTAATTAAATGTTATTTAGTATAGCAGTACTTATTCTTCTCATTCAAGAACCCTGTAGACTAATAGAGCAGTGTGACGACTTTGCATAGAAATAACGATGATTGGAGTTAGTTTCTTTTGGTGAGTATAAAGAAAAAAACAACGTATGTAGGTCTGTACACTTATCCATCTTAAGCCGACAGTAAAAAGAAGGTCACCATCTGCCTAGCCATTTCCAGTCGACTTCCAGTCTAACCGGATGGAGCTGAATACCAGTATTTTACATGGAGCGACTGCCTCTCCTCCTACTCGTACGATAACACCCTTTGGTAAGACTAGTTAACTGTTGTCAGACAGTCGGGCCACTGACTAAGTGTAACGACTGTCAAAGATCTACAAATGACAGCCAAGATCAACGGTTTAACGTGTTTTCCGAGGCACGGAAGAAACTTGGGACGTAATAAGTGGTCACCCATCCCCGGACCAACCTGGGCAAGCGCGGCTTTACGTAAAGATCGACCCGAGCGGCTGTTATTATTTGCTGGCTGTTAACATAGTTGGAAAAACAGTTTTAGACTTTCACGGTTTTTCACTACACTTAAAGTACTTACGGGATGATATCCGTGATTTTCCTTAGGTTCTATGAGCTCCCGATATTTCGACGCTGTTGCAAGCATCATGATCGCGGGGATACTGAAGAGATATGCGGGTACTGTGAGTGCGTTTTGTCGTGAGTTATAATCGAGTTCCAGTAATGCGCGTAAAAAAAGACTAAGAAAGAGGGAAGACAGATTTGTCTGCTCATAATAAATAATTTTCGTCCCACCCGCATACCTCTTCAGTATTCCCGCCATCATGATACTTGCAACAGCGTCGAAATATCGGGACCTCATAAGAACCTAAGGAAAATCACGGATATCATCCCGTAAGTACTTTAAGTATAGTTGGAAAAAGTTTATGACAGAGGATGATCTCAATTTCAATTTTATGAATCTATCAAGTAAACAGTTTCTTATTACACGCATCGTGATCTCCATGTTACATAAAGTGAAATTACCTCTATAACACCAGTTTCAACAAAAACAATACCAACTTTAATACTCCATAAAAAATTACACGTTGCACTAAAAAGCCTTACAGCATACTCACATGAAAAAAATTAATGAAACCCGTTTTTAATCAATCCACCGATCAGTTTTAATTAATTTTAAAATCCCTGGACGCTGGCAACCCTGCGTGGCCCAGACGGCCTCACGACTGGTTCAATTTTCTATTGTAAACTATCTGGTACAGTCAACGATGGTTATTGCTTAATATAATTGTTGCTGTAGGTATTTTGATTGTTACTTTTAGGGATATTAATATTTTAAAATTGGTTTGATTGAAAGCCCTTTTGGTACTAAGAAGTAATTTTATTTTATTTCTTTGTTTTAAATATTTATAAATGCCTTTTCTTTCTTAATGAGTGTGATATAAAGGGTGTCAAAAACTTGTTAACGAAGCCGAAAAACACTTGTCTCCTTGACATTGCGATCATTTTTTTGTTCTACACCATACCTGGGAACCTTCTAGTTACGGAGATATTGGGGGTCAAAGTTACAACTTTTTAACAACTGTTTTTTTTAAATACAAGTTTTTATTGTAAGGTTTTTACTATAAATAAAAAGAAAATCAAAGCATTTATTTCAAGTAGGCCAGTTACAGGCACTTTTGAATTGTGGAAACAAAGATGAAAATTAAATGTAGCTACAGTCCCAGTCACAAGGCATAAAAACTGTGAAAGTACTGTAGTTGCCCATTCCCTAGCGTAGATCTCTATGGAGAAGAACGGGCAAGAAACTCCATGGACTCTCTTTTAACTCAGAATATTTTTACAAAACTTTGGTTACATCATTCATGTTGAGATGGTACATTATGTGAGAACAATGTAGCAAGATGTGCACGTTAAAAGTGTCCATAGTAAAAACAAAACAAACAATTCAAAAATAAAAATATTAATTCAAATAAGCCGTGGCAACTAAGAGCTGACCAGTCCCAACTGACAGCGCCCGTTCACGAACATGACGCATGGATCAGCACCATTCAACTCAACCATTTTGAAGGGAACTAAATGATCCGTCACACGCGCCACCATCAGTGAGACATTTGAGCGAGCATGACATACTCTTAACCGCCAGGGCACATTCATATATAGCATTCATATCATATATAGATAGCATTCTAGTACATAGCACTCACACAATATGGGATATGCGTTTATATAATACCAAAAATATTGAATTTATACAATACAAAGATAGCTGTACAATCTTCAGCTGCTCCAACAATACAATTAGTGCTATCCATTTATGCGCCCCTGTCCTTGTGGAGCTGGACCGGCATTGAGCCAAGCATTTTTATCAGCGATATAATCGTCCAATTTGTAATATGCTTGCTTACATGGTGTGCGTTTAATGCATGTTTTAAATTTTGTTTCATTCAGTTCAAGAATGCTTTGTGGAATTTTATTATAGCATCTCAAACAGTACCCCATGAAAGAAGAGTCTACTCTATCGAGTCTGAACTCCCGACTCCTGAAATAAACACCTCTATGACCCCCGTACTATTCTTATTATATCAGCACAATGTTTTAAGTGCGTTAAATTGAGTTCTACCACAAAACATGATTTTTCACCCCAAAAAAAAGTCGTTTCGCAGCTGATGTACAGAATGCTTAGTTGACGTCTTCATGATGAGGTTGTTCCCTGTAGAGCTTTAAGATTGATCTAGTACAAGCTTATTTTCACATAATATTTTTTATGAGTTAAATTAATTTCTTCTTAAATATGCTGTTTAATGCTGTCAAGATAGGTCGACTAGTTCTAAATGCAATGAAGACATTCATTGCATTCATTGCAGTCATGAACACGACCAGTCGACTACGTGGTGATAATATAGATGGTTTATTTTGTGTAGAATTTGGAAACCATACCTAACTATTCCTGTTGTCTACTGTTACAAAGATCAACTGAAATTATTTTCAATGCGCCATTACATTATTTGGGCTACCAAATAATGTTTTACTTATGAGCATGCCTGTATGTTCCTAAAAACGAAATGAGTAAACGTATTTATGGGAAAAAAAACATGATGTTATTAATAAAATATCTTTAATTTGAGACCATGATATCGTTCTGGTTGTAAATTCATTAACGTGGTACCTGCAAACCGCTAAAATCCGTGGATAAATAGAAATATTACAAAACGCAAATAACATTAAACAATTAAAAACAAACTTTTCTTACTCTATTAGACTCAATCAATCAATCTCACATTTAAATCCAATTCCAATACTTTATTCCATTCAAACATTTACTTTACAATAATATTACATTCGTGCCTGGCTGTATCGCCCGGGCGGGCGTGAATTAAAATTAAATGTAATATTATTGAAACGTTTGAGATGCAGCTCGATTTACACTTATTTACTCGCATATTTTAACGAGTCCGTAGCGTTGTGAGTCGACTGTTGTCTCGCTTGCACAAAGAGATAATGTTAATTATGTAGATGTTTGTGGTCAATTAACAGGGTAATGAGATAGTGTTGATTAGTAGGATGTTATTGTAGGTCAGCAGGTACAGGCTGTATTCAAATAATTTGTTCAAGAACATAATTTAATTGTTTCGTTCTTCAACTTTTGAGAGCACTCCTTTTTACTTACGAATGACTAAGTTGTAGTTGGTCCAAATCTCAATTTATTTTAAAGGAGGCTATGTACTCTCGACTGAGAGCTCTCATGTCTCTATGTCTCTCCAGAGACGTCTCGCAGTAGACCGACAAAAGGACGAAATGCAAGCGAGGAACACCGAAGTTGGCCGAGTGCTACTACATGCAACCACCACATGGCTTACGCAGTCCACTGCAGTCTGCCGGACATAGGCCTCTTACATGTTGCAACAAAACATTATTTCTTCTGCCCTACCCTACGTCTCCAGTCTAACCCAGCCATCTTTATGATGCCGTTAGTCCACCTAGCTGGGATGCGTCTTATAATCACACGTATCAGTGAGCTACGTCCTACAGGCCATCAGAACCAAAACCTTGATGAAAATAATGAACCAAAGTACATGTTTACCTACAAAAACATGTCTTAGCATTTTCTACCTCCACTTATAACAACGACGTATGTCCCTGTGAACACAAGACAGCTCAGCCATTGTGTGTGTGTCTGGGAGACGTGGCGTAGGTGTCTACGTTACCTATATGTTACTGGCTCATTATTTGGACTCATCGTACCGTGAATCGCGTCGCAGCCTGGTGTTGACAACCTTTGGCTTTTAAATGTTTAGTTTTTTTTTATAATATCAATGAGACTTAAATATACGTGGCAAAATGTGGGTGTACTAAGACATTCTCTGCTTAACTCTTTGGGAATAACAAGCGTGATTTTATGTGTTATAATTTTGTATCTGTTGAATTTAGAAATTGACGGAATCAATCGCTTGAAATGATTTAAGTAATCTTTACTTCCATACTAATGTTATTTATGCGGAAGTAACTTGTGGTCTGTGTGTTGTCTTTTCATGCCTTAATGGCTGAACGGATTGCAATGAAATTTAACACACGGGTAGATAGACGGACAGATTGTTTTTCATATAGGTTGTGTTTTTTGGGGGACTTTCCTGTGTATTTGAAAAGTGATATATTAGTACGATTCAATCCGAGCTCAGCAATGGCGTTAAAAGTTTAATTGGATCGATCAAACATTATTTGATTTCTTTAAAAAAAATGAAAGTAACTAAGTAGGTGCTTATCTATTCCCACCAGCAGTTGTCAACCCCTGTCCACGAGGTAAACGCGTCGTATCTCTAACTGACACTCGTGACATTGTCACAACATCTCCCAGCTACACAATATGACCCGCTTGTCATCTGAGATGAAAACTAATCCCTCAGAATAGTACCGTTCTTAATGTGGTCCAAGAAATTGAGGTACCTAGCAGGGTAACAGTAAACACACTTACAATAAGAAAGAGCCAAATTAAATCAAACATCTAATTTAGATGCATTTTTGAATCAAGAGCCATAGAAAATAAAAAAATAAAAACGGGTTTTACCAGGTGTATAAAATTGATGATATATGTATTGTACAGACCACGTTTTGCCTTTTAATGGCGTGCAAACGATGTCGAAAACAATTAAATAATATTGTTTCGTTGGGCTTGGATTGTTTTTTTTTGACGTGATAACGTCTTTAAAATCGTTTTAGTCGGGTGACATGTTCAGAAACTTGTGTCACACCAAAACCTCACGAGCGCGATCGCAGGTATAACGAGAGAGAGACGGACCGATCTCCCGTCTCATCTCGAGCGCTGCCAGTCATTCCGTGAAACTTGTCACGCGGAATCCTCACGAGCGGAGGCTGGCATAGCGTTCGAGTGAGTGGACCGATCTTCCGTCTCTCTCACTCTAGCGGCATACAAAAAAATTGTTATCTTCATTAATTCCTTACTTCCCAAAAACTTATATCACCAATAAGACGTTATCACGTAAACATCTCGATCGTAAACCTACTTTACAAACAACCAATTTTTTTTTAACAGTTACTAGTTTACCACCCAAACCTACGGTTGGTTATTTTATTATTCCAATGAAACGTGGCTTTGCGCTCCGTAAGTTTAAAGGCACATCATCATCATTTCAGTCAAAAGACGTCCACTGCTGGACATAGGCTACCAAGTGTCGCAACACATGAGCCAGTTAAAATCTGTCTTTGAGGTAGTAACACGCCTGTTCTTTATATTGCAGAAGTCACCATCTGAAGGCCAATTCTCGGACTTATTAAAATGTTTAAATTCAATTAGCAATAAAGTTGCACTGTCACTTACGGGATATCTTATCGTGATTTTCAATTATTGTGAGTGGGAGATATATATTTCAACGCTGTTGCACGCTGACGCAAGCGCCATGATCGCGGGAAGACAAAATATTGAATATCGGATGACAAAATATTAATGATGAAATATCGGGAGCTCAGAATAATTGAAATCCACTGAAGATATCCCATTACTGACAACGTAAGTTTATTTAGTTTTAAACCGTGGAAGCAAAATCAGTGTATCAATTGGCAATCTCATCTTAGCGAGAATCAATGTCAAAAACTTTTGCAAATGGGAAGAGAGTTTTATGGCAGATTGGGGCTGAGATCAAATTCTTAAAAATACGGCAATTCCTCCCCCTCAGGAGGGTGGAGGGGTACACAACTTTATAAAATCAATCATCACATTTCCACAGCATATTTTTCATTAGTATTCAAACAAAACCTAGATATTGTGTCAAAATATTTATTTCCAAGTTTATTAACACCATCGGAGCGGAAAAAGGGAGCCATGAATCAGGGAGAGTCGACACCAACGAAAATACGAAATACTACGTAAATCTTATTTTAAATATTCGTCAATGCTTTTTACATTTGATTCGGATAAACAATGCGTTTGTAAATACTAAATGTGTTTGATTTGGCAACATCAAAGGACGTTTTTTCTTTTAATGTGTTTTTAACCGACTTCTAAAAAAGGACGAGGTTTTGTAATCTTTGTAATCCTCCATCTATTCAGTATCCTTTTTTCATGTATGGACACCGATTTCTCTGTGAGTACTGGTCCGATTTAAGTGTTTTTTTTTCAATTGGGTAGAAAAAGGTCAGGCGGTGGTTCCATAAAGATTGTAAAAACTTTACTTGGAGGGTTGATGAGTTATCTTCTTTATTGCGTATTTTTTCTTCTTCATGATAATTTCTAGTTACAAAGTAAAATATATTCATAAACTTATATGACAAGAATTTATGCAGGATATTTGTTTCCGAGTCATGGATGTTTATATGTTTAATAAGTATGTATTTACAAACAAAAATAATCTATGTAGTATATCAACTATCTGGTGTCCACGACACAAGCCTCGTTGCTTAGTGTGGCGCTAGATGGCGCTGTGTGTAATGTCCGGCGATATTTATTTATTAAAAAAAAAACTAGCACTTTACTTTTACATTATATTATTAATAGTATGGCTGCTGAAAGTGCCAAACGCGTCGCCAAATTTTGGGTCGGCTCAATTTAGATTGTCATCAACACACTAAGACGAACAAGTAGTATCGATAATTTTGAAATACCGAATAAACCAGCAAGCCCATAATTTCGAACTAGTCCAGATAAAATATTAGTAAATCTGACACCGATGCCATCAGCAGAAATATTCCCATGCCTTTGAGAATAACTGTACCTCAGAACTTGCAACACAACCTTAAGTTTACACCCCAGAAACTATCCCACCTCCTTTAACGTTCCAGTAACAAGGTTTAGTTTGGAGTTTTGAAGTGTAAAATTATATTTGTTGTATCTATCTAAAGAAATAGCAACCACTTATCATTTCTCGACGTTGTAATAAATACGGGGATGTCACACAGCACCATCTGTCTTGCTAAACTCTTTGTTTTGTTTATAGGCCGTCGATAAATAACAGCGTCTAAGTTTTGTTGGATAAAGATGGCGGCTTCCGGTGAAGTTGGAGGGTTGAAACGTTACAGAACACTGAATCGCAGCTACGGTTTTAACCATAGCAATAACGGTCATTGACCCACATACGTTTATTGACGTTTTTAGTTTTCATTTCAAAAATAAAAATAATATCCTGAATCGACATCTATCCTGATCCTCAAATCCCCAACGACAACGATTTCTTCAAAGATATCGTTTTTCGCAAGAATTAAATCAATTTAATTCGTACGAAGCGATATAAGTCAAAGAGCAATGACCGGTATTACTATGATAGATAACATTTATAAAGAGGGCAGTATTATTACAGTTTGTGGCGCTAAAAATGCGTGTTGCGCATTACTTCTGTCAAGGCGGCCATCCATAGGCGTCATTAGCTACCATCATGAAATTTCAATGAAACGGAACGGTTGATTAGCTTTTGCACGCAAACTTCGCTGGCAAGGAGAGATATCATATTAAATTCGAATAAGTAAAGATTAACAATTTATGAAAAGAAATTAGAACTTTAAACATGAAACGCACTTTCAATTTGTAAGTTTTCGGTGCTGTAGATTCGTATTCGTAAATTAATGATCCTCTTGTTTCCAGTAGAAGTAAACACGCGTATAACAACGTGCGCCAATTTTAAAGATTCACGATTAAACTCATCGAAGAGTATTTCAATAAGTTCAGCAGTTCAATAGTACAAGAATAAATATCATAGGAATTTGCAAGATAAATACTAGTTTTTTTTTCGGTTTTGGCCAACAGGTTAACCAACTTCACATAAAATATGACTATACAAGATTTAAACAGACCCTTCACGAACCAATCATTCTGTACATAAAATTAAGTAACACTACGCAAAAGTTATTGCTGCTAAACGACTTTATTTCTGGTGTACAAAATCACGTTTTACGGTAGGACTCGATAGTACGGAGGTCGTGTCTGAATTTACAGTGAAGTAACATTTAAAAGTTGTATTAATAAAAAAAATGTTGAAACTTATATAGAATATCTTCCCCAATATCTCCGTAACTAGAAGGCTCCCAGATATGGTCTATACAAACAAAAATATCGCAATGACGGGGAGAACAAGCGCCTTTCGGAGTATTTTTATACCCATTCGGTACACATAATTTCATAAGAAGCAATGAGATCTGCCATCTCATTCTACATTCATGAATATAAGTCGGTTGTCGAGTAACTAACATATATAATATAGTGTCAAGTGTTCCCCTGCAGATGACTTGCAAATTCTCTGGATCAAGCTAACAATTACAAAGCTATTACTGAAGCAGTTTGAGTTTTCGTCATTTTAGAACGTTGTATTTCTTTGTTAGATCAGCAAAAGTAATTGCAGTGATAATAATAATAGGAAATGTTCTCAAGGAAGGTCAAGTGCGTAATACTCGCAACCGGCGTGCGTGTATTACCAGATGCATGAACGTGGAGAATAGGAGTATGTGAGGATCTTAGCAGATGGCATTCTGTAGTTCTGGCGATTAAATTAAAAGTGAGTTTACGTATGTTGTGGTATACTCTAAACACGGAAATACCCTAGTGCCGCAAAGGCTGAAAAGTCAAACCAGTGTTTTTAAAGTTAGTCACTCCACACACTGGCGAGTGGCCTTAGAAGCGACAGAGGCTTGGTAAGCCAGTGCATTCCTATCTCCTGCTGAATATCTCCCACCCGGACATGAGTTGCCAAGGCTGACCTTGCAGTCTTTAGACTCCGGACCCAGGTTGGCCGTAACAAGGAAAACCTGCTCAGGTATTCATTGTTGACTCTGCCTTGGAGTGTAAATGTGGTGCTATTCCTCTTAATAACGTATTCTGCGTGTCCTGTTGATGCAACTAATTTAAAATATTATAATTACATGCATATCTGCAGACCGAAACTCTGCAAACTTAACAGACACGATACACAACTTTGGCAAAACAAACAGCTTTGTCCGATGTCACGATAAGTATACAAATTCAGTTAAAGTTTGCTACAGAGAACGTAAAGCAACATTGTTTGTGTTGGCAAGGCAAGTGACGCCGCCGCCGCCGGGGCGCGGTCGTCAGTGGCTACGGGCTCCACTTGCTACGAGCTACGCTTGCTACGCCGCTACGAAGCTACGAGACTACGGGCTACGAATGTTTGGGCAAACACTTTTGTAGCTACTTTGTAGATATAAGTTAGAGTACTTAGGGGATGGAAATGGAAATGGGTGGAATTAAAGTCTTAATGTACTTTAACAACAATCTTATAATTTGAATACATTCTAGACCATTTTCAATCGTCAACGTCATAATGGTGACTGCCCTTCAAACCACCTCTCTTTCTCTCTTTAGCTGTTTCTTTCAATGACATGTATCAATTCCCACCTGTATTTGCTTTATTGTATATACCCAAGCCTATCATAATAATTATCATAATAAAAAACTAGATCTAGTTTAGCTTCTAGTATAACAGGAAAACAATAATTACTTGGAGCGTATGTAATTCCGATATTGTTAGTTAGAACTCTGTTCACACACACAATATGTGTATCAAAGTTCAAAGCATTTAAATGATTCTATATTTCCACTTGCCTAAAAATATATTGAATTCACAATGGGTATTTAGAGGCACAAAGTGATATTGATACTGTTCGCCTGCGTTATCTCACTGTTGGGCAAAGGCCTGTTGCCATGGCTTCCAGTATTTTTAATAATTTTCACCTTGGGCTACGATGGCACAAAGTGAAAAAAAAAATCTTGAACTTCTTCATTTTGTAAAAGTGTCCATAATTTAAATAATTAATAATTATTAATAATTTCCAAATTGCCCCAGACAAATAAAGCAAACAAACAAATAAAGCTAAAAAACAAACAAACAAAAGCAAACACACAAATAAAGCTATAATGAAAAAAATCCCAAGTATCAAAACTGTTTACTCAAACTACGTCTGTGTAACAAGTGCGGTCCAAAAGACAAAACTTTTATTGTTTGACCACAAGTTGCGACACAGATAGATTGCGTACGAGCCACCCCGCAGATAAATTATAAGATTACCTACTTTATCTTTTATTCTATTAATTTGCCCTCCTTGAGGGACCAGATAACTTTGTTTCTGTACGGTCAGTTCGGACGATGTGGGTCGAACAGATTTGTAATTATTCGGTGTAATTAAAACCGCAATCGGAATTGGTGGACTGGCTTCAGATTGCGATTTATGTAACCTACGGTAGGGTATGTTGATGATAATTACTGTTGGCAACAGTATATAGTAAAGGTAAAGAATCTGCTGTCTTCTAGCTAGCGTAATCTAGCATAATCAAAATATAATGCATGTAATATAAATGCATGCTGAGTCTATCGTATCATATTGTATAATATTGCTTTTATTGTTAGGATAAACAGTGTTACAATTGTAGATAGGCCAATAAATAAAAATAAAAAACATATAAAATTCCTCGTAAGTAAAAGATAATGGGCTATAAAACACCATGCAGGTTTTGTGCGGGATGTTGGATGTCACATGTCTTCGATTTTTGGTTGTCGGACATGCTCGTAACTGGTAAGCTGGGGTTATAGCTGCGCCACCAATGTGCACTGCTTTGATGTGCTAATCAACCCTTCTGCATTGGGGTAGGTACAAGTGGCGAACCGATCTTACCTTTTGGCTCCAAATACGAAGCACTGTAAACGCGTATGCTATGAAAAAAGCAGAGCCTACGCAGTTTTTACCATTCACCTAAGTTTATTTTAACACGAAGTACCTAAATTCGTAAGTATGATGAGATTAACCCTACTGTAAATAACAGCTTAGATATAAGACTAAATACATGTAATTAATAACCACGTAAACTTGTTATTTTTAAACACTGTTTTAAGCTTTCACGGTTCATAACTATACTTAAAATGTCACTTACTTACTTACTTAGAGTTAACCCGCGATCATGGCGCTTGCAACAGCGTCGAAATATCGGGAGCTCAAAAACAATTAATAATCACGGAAGATATCCCGTAAGTGACATATGTTTAGTTGTTAGTCCAGCTAGAATCTTTTTATCCATTTGTTGGCCTTGATAAAATCTTATTGCTCTTTTGTAACTTAAGAGAATCTTATTTTGTTCCTATTTAGTGCCTTACACATAAGTTTATTGTGATTTAACTCAGTATGTAAAGATTATAACGTGATATGTAAAGATTTAACGTAGTATGAAAAGCTTCAACATAATATGGAACAGATTTTATCCTTAGCAAGTAAATATAATAATATTATAAAACTGCACACATACAGAAATACATATTCCTTTGTTGCCATGTTTGGGTAAACGCACAGCGCTGGGAGCGATTCTTATAAGAATCGCACACCCAAAAATCTGATTATAATTCGCTCGACAGCCGCTCACTAAAGACGTCACTCTGCCCTACACTCCACATACGCAGCTTATATACCTGAAGAATTGTCTTGTTATTTATATCATCCTGAAGTACCCTATGGTCTGCAGTCTATAAAGTCGAGAGTATCGCCCTGCTGCATAAGCCTACACCTTTCACCTACTATTTAAACATCATCATCATATCATTCTGCCCTTATCCTAATTTATTTGTGGTCAGAATGTATTCTTTTTTTTCTATACTTCTGTATTACTCGCCCTCCCTCTTATTAACCCTACTATAACAACACTGCAAAATCAAAGTAGTTCTTTGAGTCATTGATTTCCTACGCGATAAATAATTTCAATTCTCCTTATAAAATAGAATTCCTGGGCAAAATCTCAATTTCTAATGTTACGGATAGACGCAGCCAGAGTTTTACATGAACAGGGAAGGTAAACATTTAAATCTACATTCAACGAGGTACAGTCAACAAGAGAGAATGGTATGCAGCCAAAAAATAAGAGAATTTGACTACGTAAACTACAGTCTGATTGGTAAACTCTGATTTTATTTTTGATGATGTGCTGACGGTCGAAATTGTTGGACTGCCTTGTAGCGAACATAATCAAATTGATAGAAAACTCTAACGACATCTATGCCGCAACTTAAGAACTTAAATTCTACGTCAGTAATCAGAGTTATCCGCGAATAAAGTCTACAGCCTCGTATCCACTAGGCAACATTTGGCGCACGACATTTTGCACAATATGTTGCTCAACGTGTTGAAAGTCAGCGCGGAACTTTTGTTTAATAATAATAATAATAATAATCATTTTATTATCAGGCAACTAAGGCCCATAGATAAAATACACAAAATAACATTTAACAAAAATAAACTAATACATATTTAAAACCATGAGGAACTAAAACTATTCACGTAACGTTGTCGGCGTCGTGTTACGTTGAGTGGTGTCGCGTAACCGTCCTCGGAAACGTCGATATACGACACCCTTCGGCCAAAAGTCCTCTTTCAAGCAGGTCTGTAGATGGTGGGTTGGAACTCGTACCACGAATGACTTAAAGTTGATGTTGTGGCGCGATTCCAACCTTTCGACCCTCAGAGTCCAGTTGGTCTTCACTTTCAAATACTGCACCACTTCCTCAGTTGTAGTGGAGTGATGCAGACGTGAAATGTACAGCTGCGTCGTAGGCACAGCAGGACGCAGCAGCATGTTGGGTCCACTCGGTGCGGTACCGCACAGGTTACGAGAACTTTGTTTGTCTACATGATTTCGCTCGCATCAGTCGTTGACAACATGTCGCCAGAGGAACTAGTATTGATTTCAGCGGCGGTAATTTTAATTTTATCGAAAAATGCATCAAAAAGAAAAACGCCACGGTGGTGGGTTAGAAATTACTTACAAAATAAAGAAAATGACTTCAGTGATCTCCGTGTGATAGATGGATCTCAACTGCCTGCAGCTGCTCAACTGCATGTTGCACCGAAACAAACAACAAGCCGCGCATCATGTTGCGCGCCAGCTGGCAACATCGCGCGATGTTGTGCAACGCTGCCGAACATGTTGAGCGTCACGTGTTGCTCGTCAATTGTTGCCTAGTGGAGACGTGGCTTAAACATAACATCCCGACAACAACTGTCGGGCAGTAGACCACCAGACACAACAGCCGTCTGGTTGGAGGACAGAGTGTTGTGCTGCACCACAACACCCTGTCCTTCTCCTACCGCATCCACTCTTACCCAGCCACTTTTGGTCCGAGTACGAGGTACATTCAGCTGAGGACATCCAACCCTGAGCTTACCGATATGCATTCTCCTCTCGAGGATTCCTTTGTTCCATAGGTCATCGATCCTTCGTCAGACATGGCCGGTGGCCAAGCTGCTACTAGAGTTTGCTTAACCTGGCTTATAACCAAGTGCCTGTCTACACTTTTTTTTTTTTTTTTTCGGATGGGAAATCATCGAATGACTCCTCCCGCTCTGGGCGGAGCAGGAGGGAGTGTCAGACTTTCACTGACTAAAACCCATCCATGTTCCTTCGTAGCCCTTTGTGTTCCGGGGCCACGGTATCTCTTTCGAATAGTCCCGCAGCCCGTGCCTGCCTACTCTTTTATTATGATGTCTGTATTATTCAAGCTGAGAGCAGGATTCGAGGAATCCATTTTGTTTAAACTTTGCGACCTATACATTACAGTTGCGTATAATAAATAGTTTTAAAGGTTACCGAAGGGTAGAGAAGGGTTTAGATAAATGTGTTTGTACATATTGTGTTTTATTTAAATAATAATACCTGCTGCACAATAATATTAAATTTTCAAGAGTATACTAATATAACCTCGACGATCTGGACTACCTCGTTGGTTTAGTGGTCGCAAACGCTATTGCTGAGCGTGAGGTTTTGGGTTCGATTCCGGGTCGGGCAAAATTGTTATTGAGTTTTTTCACCAGGGGTTTTTTAGTAGCAGCCACGGAGTCTGGATTTGTGCCCGGTTGATGGCAATAGGCTCGCTGCCTATAAAATGGGCCTGAAACACACTGATGAAATGTAAGTGTACTATTAGGTTTTGGGGGGTAATGATGAACAGGGTGTAAAGCTCTTCATCCTCCGTGGAAAAGGGAGGATCTTCCGACCAGACGGGTGTTGTGTCTGGTGGGCCACTGCCCGACAGTCGCTGTCGGGTTCTTGTATATAGTCTTAAGTCGCGGATAACTCTGCTTGCGCGATGTAGGATTTCTGACGTGTTTCGCAGTTAGTTCATAGATGGCGTTGTAGTAATTTTTGTCCAATGTAGCTGTAGTACTTTTTGTAGTGCCGCTGCAAGGTACACCTCTGGCTAACCCTTCAAAGATAACAAGCGAAAAGTGTAATCTTCGAAGCTTGCTGGAAAGGTAAGGCCTCAAATAGTGAACGTCAGATTCGCAGGTCAACAGCCGTATTTAGCTTTGAAATTGTGCCCAAAAATTACTTATTAATTACTTATACTTGCTTACCATGTTGAGTGAATTGCTTATTTCATAAGTAAAAAGAATTAAAACATTTTAGGTTGACCAGCCATTCTGATATCAGAATGGCGTATGAGGAATTACTGAAATTTTCATGGCCGAAGGATTGCTTATCAAGTGCTTATTTCACAATTTATAAGCCCCTGCGCCTGTTAAAATATGGGAGCAAACTGACGTTTGTTCGTACTTGTTGCTTTATTTTCTGTAATAACCAAACGGTTTTTACATTCTCCCCTGTCAGTCGTTACGCTATCATTTACTCCTTCCTTCCTTCATATAATTCCTCACACAATCCATCCATTGCATCGTTTCCTTGGTCTTCCTTCCTCCCTCCATCAACATTTATATTCATCATATATTTTATTATTCTCACCAATTAGAAAAATGTGAGCTATATAAATAAAGATATAATTATATATGTAAACAGCTACATACATAAATAAGAATAATTATTATACGTTTTTCAATTAAAAAAAAAACATTTTTTTTTATCGGATGGGAAATCATCAAATGACTCCTCCCGCTCTGGGCGGAGCAGGAGGGAGTGTCAGACTTTTACTGACTAAAACCCATCCATGTTCCTTCATCGCCCTTTGTGTTCCTGGGCCACGGTATCTCTTTCGAATAGTCCCGCAGTCCCGGCAGGCTTCGGCCCTTGCGGACCCCTTCACTGTTGCTGACTCTCTTTGAGGCGCGCGTGGAACACGAACGCGCCGTCGACACGGCCTGTCGTCATGAGACGGACGGACGGCGAGCTAGCCCATAGCTCCCCGTCCACAGGCCCGCGCCTACGGTGGCCGGAAGCCACCACGTGGCCCCCGACGCCCGGGGCGTTTCCCGCGGTGGCCGGGACGTGAGGATATCTCCCTCTCACGTTCCGCCACCTCCTTCGCTAGCATGACTGCTTCGCAGAAGGAGGTGACGGCGTCCCATTCCGTCTCGCTCCGGACCATGGCACGAACCAGGGCCGGAAGCGAGAGGTCGCCGCCGCCGATCGCCATCTCGAGGACACGGCGGTGCTCCACCAAAGCGGGGCACACCTCCACAGTGTGCTCCACCGTGTCCTCCGGTCGATCCTCACAATGGAAACACCCGGGCGTCTCCTCCCGCCCGATTCGGTGCAGGAACTTACCGAAACAACCGTGTCCGGTAAGAACCTGCGTCAGGCGGAAGGTGAGGACACCGTGGCGTCTCTCCAGCCACTCCTCAAAGAGGGGACTTATCGCCACTATTGTGGCGTGCCCTGCACGGGGTTGCGATAGTCGCTCTCTCCATGTCGCCATGAGATCCCGCCGGAAGTCCGTCCGCTGAGCGACAATTAGCCGCGGCAGCGGAGTTTCGTGTATGCACGCGAGGACTATCGCCTCCATATCCCATGGCGGCAATCCGGCAAGGAGGTTCGCCGCCTCCCGGGAGATCGTGCGGTACCCCCGGACCAGCCTCACGGCTACCACCTTCTGGGGCGCGTTCAAATGGTGGGCGGCACGCCGCCTCAATGAACGCGCCCTCACAGCGGCCCCGTAAAGGGCCATGGACCGCACGACTCCCGCGTAGAGCCTCCGGCAGGAGGCGTTTGGCCCCCTCAGATTAGGCAGGAGCCGCCTGAAGGCAGCCCCTGTCCGCTCCAGTTTGGGGGCCAAACGTCGGAAATGCTCCACGAAGTTACACTGGCTGTCGAGGACAAGTCCCAGGTACTTCAGCGTCGACTCGACGCCGATGGAAACCCCTCCTGCCATCACGGAGGATCCCGGAGGTGGCGCATTCCGAGGCCCATGAAAGCACATGGCCTCGGACTTGTGCAATGCCACCTCGAGACCCAGTTGCCGGATCCTCTCAACGACTATCGCAACCCCGCGTGTCATAACTTCGGCCGCGGCCTCGTGCGACCCCCCCCGTGCCAGCACCAGCGTGTCGTCCACATAGCAGACCACGCTGACGCCGCTAGGGAGGTCGGCGCGCAGCACCCAGTCGTAACCGATGTTCCACAAGGATGGGCCTAGAACCGATCCCTGCGGAACACCGCACGACATCTCTCGCCGGTTCCAGTCTCCACTGCGGCCGGGGTAGATGACGTACCTGTCCGCCAGGTAGTCCCTGACCACACGACGGAGGTAGGTCGGCACCCGGTGATACCGGAGTGCCTCCCTTATGCAGCTCCAGGGCATGGAGTTGAAGGCATTGGCGATGTCGAGAGACACCGCCAAGACAACCCCACCTCGGGACAACAGTGTGATTTATAGTGGCCCATTTTACCTACAGCAGGTGGAACAAATTCAATAATTGAAAGCAGCTTATATTCATTGTCCTGTAAAACTAGTTTTACGGGTGCTTCATACACAGAAATACATTCATCTGATATTTAAAAACTTATAAGATCGCGTAGGATTACAAGTAGATCTACGACATGTTGTCATGTCGGTATTATTTAGTAACGTATTTGCAGCTACTTGAATTTCAGTTGCACGTATATCGTGTAAACCTAAAACAGATTTTTATAGGACAGAAAAGCGGTGCAGGACTCTTTTTCTTCCGCACTGTAAAGATAGCAGTCAATCAGAATTCAATCAAAAATATACAACACATTGCATTCGCAATCAAACTCGTGACTTTTAAACTCGTGGCTGGAGAATAAACAGGGTCTAGGCTTATAAATTGTGAAATAAGCACTTGCTAAGCAATCTTTCGCCCATGAAAATTTCAGTAATTCCTCATAGTTACTACTTACTCTACAGAGATTCATTCATTTCTTTGATTCATTTTTTTCTTTACAGAGATTTATTCATTCTGATATCAGAATGGCTGGTCAACCCTATATGTTTTAATTCTTTTTACTTATGAAATAAGCAATTCTCTCAACATGGTAAGCAAATATAAGTAATTAATAAGTAATTTTTAGGCACAATTTCAAAGCTAAATACGACTGTTGACCTGCGAATCTGACGTTCACCTAAAATACTCCCCTGGGGAATGCCGATATGGACTTCGCAGTCATCACTCAACCACTCATCGAACACAACACGTTGAGCTCTCAATTCAGATAACTTTCGAACAGTTATAAGTGTTCTCCACAAATTCCGTGGTGTTCAAGCTTCTCCAGTAAGAATGGCGCAGAGACGCTGTATATGTTATTTTATTGCGTTTGTGTACACAATACCATTGGGTAGATACCCTTGTAATGATAGTCGTAAGATGGTAAATAAATAAAATAACAAAATATAAAAACTGTCGTGGCAGCGACAGACACCCAACAACCAACCAGGCAACCTTACAATATTTATCGTGAGATGGAGAAATAAATGAACTATTTTATTATCAGCGACAGAAAAACGTTACAGTGTTTACAGACTTGTTTTTCGTATTAGGTACGAATTTTAGCTTCTTTCACCTCAATATCAATGCTACCATAGCCTATAAGTTTGGTAACACCGCCTGTAGTAAGTGACACGTTGCATTAGATACGGCCTTTGGTAAACGGGAAGCCTTTCGGCACAAATGGGACCGTCATGTTCTCCAAATGGTACAGGCCCTGAAAAAAATAAGAAAAGACTTGTTTATCTACCATAATATTCTGATCTCTACCTCGTTGACCCTTGAGTCCTGGGATGCCAGGACTTAACCTCGAAAAGTTTGTGATCAACTTTGTAGCGGCACTACAAAAAGTGCTACGCTATATGGAACAAAAAGTACTACAACGCCATCTATGACAAAGATGATGAACTAACAGCGAAACACGTCTGAAATCCTTCATCGCGCAAACAACAACAACTGTTGGGCAGTAGCCCATTAGACACAACACCCGTCTGGTCGGAGGATCCTCCCTTTTCTAAGGGGGATGGAGAGTTTTACACCCTGTTCTTCATACCTCCAAAACTTCTTCTTTAGGTGTCGATAAACTAAAATTGTGTTAGACCATTATGTAACACAGCTCTATCATTCGTTTCGGTTAGATCTTGATAGGTGCAGTTTCTGATGGAACGGGGTTATTGGGTTTAGGTTTCTATCAGAAACTTAATAATAGTCAGTGGAGTTGGGTGTGCTATTAGGTACCTCGCCTAAGGCTTCGAAGATTAGTGAAGTAGTTGTGGGCTATGTAATTGTCACAAACGTCACAATTTTCAAAGGATCGAACTCACAAGCTCAAATTAGCAATTCAGAGCTTTACATACAAACATTATATTAATACTATTTATATTAATACTATTATATTAATACTATTATATTAATACTATTCTGCCCGTCATTGCGATATTTTTTTTGTTCTGGACTATACCTGGGAACCTTCTAGTTACGGATGACGGAGATATTGGAGGTCAAAATTCCAACTAAGTATGTCACAAGTTTTTGTTTCAAATACTAGTTTTTAAGGTTGCGCCTGATGTTTTAATCTGTCAAGTTGCAGCTAATTGTTTTGATCAGGCGCTCAAGAATGTCGGTTGATTTCTCACAAAATAAATTATTATTAAGTAAAAAATTTCTACCTGACATTTTCAATAATCAATTCATCTACATTCTAAAACGGACGAACATTAGTCCACACATTATATTTCTTTTATTAACAGCTTGGCATTGTATAAATTTACAATAGATTATGCTGTCTCATTATGTCTCAAACTCAAACTCAAACTCAAAGCATTTATTTCAATTAGACCATTACGGCCCTTTTGAATGTCAAAAAAACAAAGCTACAGTCCCAGTCACAAGGCATAATAACTTGAGAAACGTGAGAACAATGTAGAAAGACGTGCACATTAAAAGCGTCCAGAGTAAAAGATTAGATCAACAATTTAAAAATAAAGTAATTAAAATGAACCGTGGCAGCTAAGAGATGACCAGTCCCAACTGACAGCGCCCGTTCACGAACATGACGCATGTACCGGCGCCATTTAACTCAACCATAAAATCAAATCAAATCATTTATTTGTCAGAACATGGAACATATCGAAGGGAACTAAATTACCCGACACACCCGCCACCATCAGCGAGACATTTGAGTGAGCATGACATTCTCTCAGCCACCAAGGCAGATTCAAGTCAATGAAAGATAACTAAATGTAAATGGTGGCTGAACAGTACAAAGTACTCACACATGTGCTATGCAATTATATAATACTAAAAACTGGAATCTATACAATGCAAGTATATTTTTACAATCTTCTGCAGCTTCCACAATACATTAACATGGGAATCAATTCTTCTTCTTCATCTTTGCGTGTCGACTCAAATAATGCCTGACCAGTACAATCAATAAGGAGTTTGCCCCTATGGTTGTGGAGCAGGACCAGCATTTAGCCAAGCATTTTTATCATCAATGTAATCCTCCAACTTATAATATGCTTGCCCATATAGTGTGCGTTTTATACAAGATTTAAATTTCGTCTCATTCAGTTGAAGAATGTGGGGAGGTATTTTATTGTAACATTTCAAACAGTACCCCATGAATGATGAATCTACTTTAGCAAGCCTGAAACCTGGTTGAACTAGTTGGTCCCTATTTCTAGTGTTATAGTGGGGTCTGTCACCTCTTCTACCGAATAAATGCCGATTTTTCCTAACGTACATGATGTTTTCATAGATGTATTGACAAGGTACTGTCATGATATTAATTTCCTTAAACAGTTCTCTTAGAGAATCGCGTCTACGTAATTCATAAATGGCTCTAATGGCTTTTTCTGCAGAATGAATATAGACTCGATGTCTGCAGCCCGTCCCCATAGTAAAATACCGTATGACATAATACTATGAAAATAACTAAAATAGACTAGCCTGGCGGTATCAATATCAATAAATTGACGGTTTTTCTAACAGCATATGCTGCTGAGCTCAGCCGTCCTGCAAGAGATGTTAAATGAGGACCCCATTGTAACCTCGAGTCGAGCGTGATTCCCAAGAAAACCGTTTTATCGACAAATTCTAGTTTCTCTTGATTCAATATTATGTCACAATCACTACTTTTGACATTTGGTAGAGCAAATCTAATGCACTTAGTTTTTTTTTCCATTTAGTACTAAATTATTAGCGGAAAACCAAGTGTGGACCTGCAGTAGGGCGGTATTTACGTCGTCAAGATTAGTGGCACGTCTGTTTATCCTAAATATTAATGAAATATCGTCAGCAAACAACACCATATGCGGATGGTTGTTAAATGAATGGGGTAGGTCATTAATATACACTAAAAAGAGGAAGGGACCCAATATCGAACCTTGTGGTACACCCATTTTTACTTTTGAACCCATTGAATTGACACCATTTATTTGTACCTGCTGCTGTCTATCATTCAAATACGATTTTACTAAACAGAGCGCAAGTTTACCTAAACCGTAATGCTCAAGTTTCAAGATCAGGGTTTCGTGATTTACGCAATCAAATGCCTTCGAAAGGTCACAGAAGATTCCTATGGCATCTTGTGCCTCTTCCCACGCAGTAAATATGTGTTTTAATAAAGTGACACCGGCGTCAGTTGTACAACGTCCTTTGGTGAAACCATACTGGTGCTCGTGTAATATTTTATTGGTGTTAAAATGGTTAAGCATTTGATTGAGCATTATCTTTTCAAACACCTTGCTGAAAACCGGCAACACGGATACGGGCCTATAGTTATTGGTGTCCTTACTGTCCCCTGATTTAAAAAGCGGTATTACCTAACTGAGTTTCATTAAATCCGGGAAGACCCCTTGATCCACGTACAAATTAAATTCATTGTCCTTTTAAATTAAATTCATCATTGCTGTAAAGACATCGTCGTTTCATTGAGCACCGATCTCCAGTGTCTCGAGCAGACACTTTAAATACCTCCATACCCGTTTACTATTAAATGCGTCCATCAACACAATGTTTTGAGTGCGTTACATTGAGTTTTACAATAAAACGTGAATTTTCACCACAAAAAAGTTAAACAACATGTTACAAAAAAAAACCCTGTCCTATCGGTGAGGGTATTATTAGGTATCGAGATCAGAATCTAAATTTATGTAATCCATTTTGTGTAACAAGTTAAAAAATACCCGGTGAAAATTAAATGAAAAGTACTAAAGTGAGAAAACTCACTGACGAGATAGTGCATGGTGATTGTTTATAAATATGGCGTTTTAAACCAGAAACATAAAGTGCAGAAGAATTATGATTTTTCTATGCCACTGTGTAATAATCTCATTATTGGTAAAAATGTCACTTAGATCACTGTGTCACCTGTACCACCGTCGTCACTTTTTTCTAAAATAAGAGTTGGATATGTTACTCCAAGTTAAAAATTGTAATCAGTACCGTATACATACTTTCATATACATTCAATAAAAAGCTGTTTTATTTTATTTTTATTAAAGAGGAACAGCAAACAGCTACAACATAAAGTATAAAAAAGATACACATAACAATAGGGATTGTCTTAATTTTTTAACCATTACTTTTTATTTTAATTTTTGCAAATTTAGAGCATTTTGAGAAACAAATTTGAATATTTTGATGATTGATTCAATGGTATTTTTTTATTTCATATTTAATTTTTTAAGGTAGATGACGTCATCAGTGGCACAAAAGATTGTGCCGTTACCTCACCAAAACATAATAAAAAAAAAACTGTCAACACAACATCTGTCAGTGTCAATAAACGTCACATAAATTCGAATCCTATAAAAATATAAACTTATTTTTTAAATACTGACATCAAAGTGATCTTCGCAACAATACATTACATAAACCTTGCACGCCTACATCACGACACCACTTTTCTCGTAAATCCTCTCTTATACGAACAAAAATTTTGTTTGGACTATTATTGCTGCAAGTTGGAACAAAGCACTTCCTGTATTCCTTAGCTCTCCCAGTATATTAAATATTGCCGAGTGTTGAGATAGTGTAATGAGATTTGAATTGATGATTTTACGAGACTATGAGGCAAGTCGCAGTAAGAATAATCGTAAAAACTTGAAACTTACTATATGTTTATATTTTTGACATTTATAATTTAACACTTGACAGATTGTAGACAATACTTGCCACTTACTTTTTAATTTCTGAGGCAACGATACAAAACTGTACGGCCAAAGCTGACGTAATTTGAAGGGCAATGAAGGTCAATCGTATTTTATCAAAAATATCAATAAAATATGAATATTTTTCATGATTAATTAGTCCGTCATGATCAGTAACGCTATTCCTCGCAATGGTTTTTCAATTACAACATCTTAAAAAAAAATGAACAATGCCCATTGAACAATATTCAAAATCAAAGAATTTATTTCAAGTAAGCCAGTTACAGGCACTTTTGAATTGTCGAAACAAAGATGAAAATTAAATGTAGCTACAGTCCCAGTCACAAGACATAAAAACTGTGAAAGTACTGTAGTTGCCCATTCCCTAGCGTAGATCTCTCTGGAGAAGAACGGGCAAGAAACTCCATGGACACTCTTTTAAATCAGAATATTGTTACAAAATCTTGGTTACATCATTCATGTTGAGATGGTATATTATGTGAGAACAATGTAGCAAGATGTGCACGTTAAAAGTGTCCACAGTAAAACAAAACAAAAAAAAAACAATTCAAATACTAAAATAATTCATTAAAATAAGCCATGGCAACTGAGAGATGACCAGTCACAACTGACAGCGCCCGTTCACGGTCATGACGCATAGATCAGCACCATTCAACTCAACCATTTTGAAGGGAACTAAATGATCACACATGCGCCACCATCAGCGAGACTTTTGAGTGAGCATGACATATTCTCAACCGCCAGGGCACATTCAAGTCAAGAAAAGACGTAGGTTTCCAGTGAATGATAGCTTTTTAGTACATAGTACTCACACAATATGGGCTATGCGATTATATAATACTAAAGAGATTGAATATATACAATGCAAAGATAGTTGTACAATCTTCAGCAGCTCCAACAATACCATTTAATGCTATCAATTTTAATAAGATACAGAAGGAACAAAAACAATTACCGCTGAACACAAATCATATAAAGATAAAAGGGCCTCCACGAAATATTTACGTTTCGGACTCTTTAACTGGCAAAGCACGCAAACTATTTTACTTAGCCAGGCAATGTGGTAAAGCCCATTCTTATGATGGCTGCTGGATTTCTTTCGGGCGAATCTTTCTCCGCAAGAGTGAAGGCGAAAGACCCATCCAAATAAAAGACGAAGTAGACTTAAATTTAAATAAAATATGACTAGTATTGGCTGCCACCTTGATATTGTTTAAATTCTCTGTTTTTTGTTTCCAACCTGAAATATTTCTTTCTACACTATACACCACATGTTTACAAAACTATAATATACAACAAACACACACACACACAAAGTTATAATACTATTATTTACAAAATTCTACAAATATTACAAAACTTAAGTTAACATCCGTAGCGCATTTATCAATGGATTGAATAGCTTTACTTATCCAATAACTTTTTCCTTCGAACACCATAATTTATAGTATTCGCTGCTGTAAATGATTTGCTAAAAAACGTAGAACATTTTCGCGTCTCTGAACCTGTTACTTGTGATCCCGAACAATGCAGCTCATACATACAGCCCCCGAAGTATTTGAAAATCTTACAACAAAACATTCGCAGCATAAATCGCAACTTTGATGAATTATTGATAATGATGGCTAGGCTGAAATTCGATTGTGACATAATTGTATTATCAGAGTGTTGGCTCTGTCAGGTTTCTAGTCTCCCTATAATAAATGGCTACAGCTCACTTAAGACATCTAAAACTTACAATCAAAATGATGGCATTGTGGTCATGATAAATAATCGACATAACTTTAAAATTGAGGAACCGCTGTTTATGGAAGCTAACAGCTTGGTCATTAAGATGGGAACAAATCATACCGCTATAATAGCTTTATATCGTCCACCGTCATTTAAAAAACTTGATAACTTTTTAAAATCACTTAATGATCTACTTGAAAAACTATCAAATTTTAGGAATATTATTATAACGGGTGATATCAATATAAATATATTAAATTCAGATGCTAACTCTCTAGCTTATCTCGACATTACTTCTTTCCACGGTCTACTACCAGCCATCTATTCACCGACTAGGGGTAATAATTGCCTTGATCATGTTATAGTTAAGACGAAACAAAATGCTTTTACATTTAATTTGAAAACTACGATATCTGATCATGAAGCTGTATTGTTTTGTCTAAATAGTAAAATTTCTGGAAAGGCAAAAAATACTAGCACGGTGAAAAAAATAAATTGGGAAGGAGCTGTACTGGACTGCTCAGAGATAGATTTTAGTCAGATTTATAATGAAGTTGATCCATATTCAGCTACTAATATGTTTGTAAATATTTTAACTGATTTGATACATAAACATACTGTGGTCTTAAAGATTCCCCGGAACAAAACTCTCTTAAAGCCATGGATCACTACTGGCCTTCTACGGTGTATAAGAAATAGGGATTTGATGCACTTAAAAAATAAAAATGAACCAAATAATGTAATCTTATGTACAACATATAAACGCTACAGAAATTTCTGTAATAATCGTCTGAAAAAACTGAAGCGTCAGTATGAAAAAGATCAATTGCAAATGGCTAAAGATAATTCTAAAAAAATATGGAATTCTATAAAAGCCTTAGCAAGTTATAATAATAAAAAAGAAAATAGCGCTTCTAAAGACTTGCTATCTGCTAGCTCTTCCCCGCAGTTGTTTATCAACACTGTAAATGATTTTTTTTTGTTAGTTTGCCCCACCTTTTCAAAATGTCGATAATACTAAGGAAAGTTCACCCTCTGACTCTTTTGTCCTACTAAATGTGGATTGTGAGGAAGTTACAAAAATTATACTTAATCTAAAACGCGATTGTCGAGCGGGTTGGGACAACGTTTCGTCGAGGTTTCTGCAAAAAGTTGTACAGGCTTTGTTGCTCCTGTGCTTACCGACCCCATAAATCGCTGTCTAGAGGCTGGTGTTTTCCCCAATGCACTTAAAATATCTATACTTATTCCTATACACAAGGCAGGGGATACCGACTGTGTCAACAACTATAGACCTATCTCAATCCTCACATCATTGTCAAAAGTATTCGAACGTATTATAAATGGTAGGCTTATAGATTATCTAGAATCGAATAAACTGCTTTCCTCATCACAGTTTGGTTTCAGAGCAGGCAAATCTACTGATCAGGCTGTTCATAATTTCACCACATATTTAGTTAAGAAAATGGATGCAAATAAGAAATGTATTACCATCTTCCTTGACCTTGCTAAGGCGTTTGACACAGTCTGTATCTCCAACCTTTTAAACAAGCTAAACAGCATGGGAATTAGGGGGAAGCAGCTTGATCTTTTTGCTGATTATTTATCGGGAAGATCACAGTATGTGAGTATCGGTGACTACACGAGTGATGATCTTGAAATGACGTTTGGAGTCCCACAAGGTAGTATTCTTGGGCCCACCTTATTTTTATGTTATATAAATGAGCTCTGTCAACTCCAAATCCAAGACTGTAGTATCATCTCATATGCAGATGATACTACCTTGACATTTGTAGATGACACCTGGGAAGAGGTTTATGCTAAAACACAGGCTGGGTTTAACACTATCTGCCACTGGCTAGCTGCAAATTCACTGACACTGAATGCGGACAAGACCAAATTCTTGCAATTTTCCGTTCGTAACCTAACAGTGACTTCACAAAGCGTATCCCAAATATTTGCTCACCAATGTTCGGTTCCTCCCGTATTACAGTGTAGTAACTGTCCGCAAATAAAATCTGTTAAATCAATACGTTACTTAGGCGTCACTATTGACAATAGGCTTTCGTTTGGTGAACACATCCATAACGTCGCCCAGAAAGTGCGTAAACTTACGTACATTTTTAGACAACTCAGACACATAGCAGATAGGAAGACACTGATCATGGTTTACAAGACCTTGATTCAATCCATTGTGACCTACTGTATTACAACATGGGGCGGCACGGACAAAACAAAACTGTTGGAACTAGAGCAAGCTCAAAGGTTGATTTTAAAGGTAGCCTTCTTTAAGCCTAGACTCTTTTCTACACGGAAATTATATCAGGAAACTGGTGTACTAACTGTTAGACAACTATACATTCTTCTGAGCATCATTCGACAACATGGAGATACGTCGGCGTTTAACCAGGATATTGCTAACACAAGAAGGCACTATGCCGTTTGCAAAACCTCAAAAACCAAAACTAGATTTGCACAAAAATTTTATAGCTTTATTGCACCTAGATTATATAATCAAATTAATAAAATTTAAAATATATTTAATTATAATTCAAAACAATGTAAGGGAAAAGTAACTTTAAGGCTGTTGGAATTGGACTATAGGGAGACTGAGGAACTCCTGGAAATAAAAAAGTAAATTTAATATCAGGTTTTGTAGTATTTTGTAACACATAACACACAATCACCACACACCTCACACAGTACACTCATACATGAACACACGCTCATACTACAGCACTCATACACAGTCACACAATTACCATACACCACTCATTGGACACTCATTCATAAACACACGCTCATTAGACATCGCTCATACACTGCCACACAAAAACACACTCGTTTACTCTTCTACTCTACCTTAAATAAGTACTTTTAATATTAATTTGCCTATCTGGTTTTAGAAACTTTGATGCGTATTGTAATATATTGTAATCTTTAGCCCTACTTTTGTTAGATTTCCTAATAACTATCTTAGTGGGGACCTGGTGTCCTAAAATACAGGCCTCGGCTTAGTTTAGGCACCAGTCTCCCACAAATAAAATACTTTTTCCTGCATATATATCTTACAACGTAAGTACTGTATGTTCTTTATTTGTGGAAGAGAAATAAACAATTTTTTTTTATTTATTTATTAATTTAAGCGCCCCTGTCCTTGTGGAGCAGGACCAGCATTGAGCCAAGCATTTTTATCAGCGATATAATCGCTCAACTTGTAATATGCTTGCTTACATAGTGTGCGTTTAATGCATGTTTTAAATTTCGTCTCATTCAGTTCAAGAATACTTTGTGGAATTTTATTATAGCATCTCAAACAGTACCCCATGAAAGATGAGTCTACTTTAGCAAGTCTGAAGCCTGGCTGAACTAGTTGGTCCCTATTTCTAGTACTGTAATTATGTCTGTCACCCCTTTTACCAAAAAGGTGCAGATTTTTTCTGACGTACATTATGTTTTCGTAGATGTATTGACAATGTACTGTCATGATGCCAATACCCTTAAACAGTTCCCTTAAAGAATCGCGCCTACGAAGATTATATATGGCTCTGATGGCTCTTTTCTGCAGAATAAATATAGACTCAATATCTGCAGCCAGTCCCCATAGCAAAATGCCATAAGACATTATACTATGAAAGTAACTAAAATAAACCAGTCTAGCTGTATCTACATCAGTATATTGACGGATTTTTCTAATGGCATATGCTGCTGAACTTAGCCGCCCCGCAAGAGATGTTAAATGAGAACCCCATTGTAGCCTTGAATCAAGCGTAATCCCCAGGAAAACCGTTTTATCTACGAATTCAAGTTTCTCTTTATTCAGTACTGTATCACAATCACTACTTTTAACATTCGGTAAAGCAAATCTTATGCATTTGGTTTTTTTTTCATTTAATACCAAATTGTTTGCTGTGAACCAATTTTGGACCTGAAGTAGGGCATTATTTACGTCATCTATTGTAGCACACAACGCTGTTCACAGATTAACTGTGGAATGTAATAAACAATTGAATTTAAAAATTTAATGTAAAAAATACAAAATAATATTATAGACTGAACTTAATTAACTATCATGCTTATCTGTATTTTACACATCAATCAAGAGAGCTCCTTGAGTATAAGACATTTGAACTTACTGGGAGAACATGCAAAAATATCAATATGTTCAAAAGTCATGTTGTAGGCATCAATCATTCTGCGAACAGGTGAGCGCAAACCAGTGTTAGAATGGCAGGTACGCATGGAAAATAGTCTACCAGCGCGCACCTTTCGCTTGTACACGGTTCTAGGAACGACATAGCATAACATATTGGTTAACTCAATGCAGTCAAAACCATTTCTAACAATGTTATGAAGATTCATGGCCATCAAGTACTTGCGTCTACTTTCAAGTGTTGTAAGTTTGTACTTTTTGAGTAAATCCTGATATGGCAAGTAATATCCAAAGCACCTAAAATGCATAGCACGTAGGGACTTCTGTTGAACACTCTCAATTGCTTCAATGTACTTTTTATAGTATGGACTCCAGACGGACACGGCATACTCCAGTTGCGAGCGTACGAGAGACTTATATAGGTAAATATATGAAGAAGGCTTCCTAAAATCTAATGACGAGCGCATAACAAATCCATAAAGTTGGTACGCTTTATTAACTATTTTACGAATATGCAAGTCTAGGCAGAGCTTGGAGTCTAGGATAATGCCGAGATCACGGACAGCGTCCACTTTTGTTAGAGGAGCATCGCACAGAGAGTATGCGTGTTTTAGGATGTTTTTATTTATTTATTGGCCTATCTACAATTGTTACACTGTTTATCCTAATAATACAAGCAATATGATACAAGCATAGTGTACAATATAAAGCGAAAGACGCAGCATGCAAAACAAAAAACAAAATTATATCAAAAATGAAATTACAATAGCAGTGCAGAAATAACACTTTCAACAACAGTGGGTAGCTTTAGAAACACAGTAAATACTAAGATGACAAGAAAAAAAGAAAAAAGTCAATGTGGGTAGTTTTGATGGACTTGGCGCTTGAACTTCTGAAGTGTTGTGGAAAAAATATCTATTGATTCATCGCAATTATTAAGAAGCCTGCAAATTCTGGGGATGGGGGAGTTGGATCCTGACACAGTTTTGCGGGATGGGGGACGTAATAGTTTTATAGGGTGACGCGGATAGTTGTGGGGTAGGTTAAAATTAAACTTACTTAACAAATGGGGGCTGTCTATTTTACTCTGAAGTAGTTTAAAGAGAAAAATTAAATCTATATTATCTCTTCGTTTCTCAAGTGAAGTCATGCTAAATTTTTGAAGAGGTTTTGAATAGCTCCGTATTTTTTTGCTTAATCCCGCAGAATAGACAAGATGGTATAATAATCTTTTCTGGATCCTCTCTAACCTAAGACTATGTGTTGCATATGGGGACGCCACACAACCGCGCAGTATTCCAATACAGTACGAACGAGACAGTTAAAAAGAAAAATCTTAGTTTTAGGCTTGCGAAAACATTTGGCATTACGCAACACAAAACCGAGTGTCTTTGAGGCTTTTTTAACAATATTGTCCATGTGCGGAATAAAAGTTAATTTACGATCAAGAAGGACTCCCAAATCTATGATCACATCAACTTTACTGAGGTACGTACCATTTATGCTGTAATTAAAATCAATGAAGTTAGCCTTGCGCGTAAACGTAATTTTTCTATATTAAGTTGCATCTTATTATCCTTACACCAGTTTAAGAGTCTGTTCAAGTCATCCTGAAGTAATGTTGAATCGGCTAGAGAGTCGACAACGCGGACTATTTTCAAATCATCGACGAATAAGAATGGCGTGGAGTTAAAGAAGCAATAAGGAAGGTCGTTTACAAAGATAATAAATATTACAGGGCCCAGGTGGGAACCCTGTGGAACACCGGAGGTTATGATCATGGTTTCAGATTTATAGCCATTGGCCACGATATAAAAGGATCTATCCGTTAGGTAAGAGTGCAGCCACTTAAGAAGTGAACCAGCAAAGCCGTACGCAGCAAGTTTTTAAATCACTACTTCATGGGAAACTTTGTCAAAAGCCTTGCTGAAATCGGTGTATATGGCGTCGACTTGCTGGCTAGAGTCAAGTGAAGCTGCAATAACTTCAACGAAAGATTACTGCAGGTGGATCTTGCTGCAGTAAAGCCATGCTGGTGGTCTGACAGATATTTCCTGAAATAGTTTTGTATGTCAGGGCAAACGATTGCTTCGAAAAACTTGGTAAATGTCGGAAGGATAGATATAGGACGATAGTTTCCTACCAAATCATCAGCGCCTGATTTATAAATCGGTACCACTTTGGCCAGTTTCCATTGCTTAGGGAAAATACCAGCGCTGAGAGATTTATTAAAAATCAAGCATGTTGCAAGTAGGTCAGCGCAAGTTGCAACAAAGTTGGGGGGAATATCATCGGTGCCTGAACCTTTGGATTTGTCTAAGCTTTTGAGATGTTTGGCTATTTTATCCTTTGGAATCTGTATCAAGGAAAAACTGTCGGAGTTGCAGAGAAGGCTTTCGAAGAAAGGCGAAGTTTGAACTACATTGGAGGCATGTGTAGCTGGACTGTACACGGAGGAAAAGTAGGTCCCAAACATGTTGCACATCTCATTGCCATTACAAGTTTTGCTGACGCCATTTGACATTGAGGCTGGATAGGCATTAGCAACACCCCGCTTAGCCTTAATAAAGGACCAGAAAAACTTGGGATTCTTTGAAATTTTCCGTTCTATGCTATTTATGTACGAGTTTTAACATTCTCTTGCCATTCTGTCACAGCGCTTACTACACCAACGAAGGGATATCTTGTCCATAGGGTTTTTGTACTTACCATACCTTCTTCTCAAGTTATTCTTTTCACGCAGCAACCTGTCCAGCCTTTTTGTGTACCATGGTGGTCGCGAATTACTTGTCACTAAGGTCGATGGGACAAACCGCTCAATGATTTGATAAAGTACCGTATAGAACCGTTCCAGCATTATATTGGGGTCGTCTGAATCCGAAAGTAATGCATTCCAGTCGGTATTTTCTAGTTCTGATTTAATAGCAGAGTAGTTGGCTTTTCTGAAGTTTAGTCTAATGTTAGGTTCTGGTTTTAAACTATGATTTACTTTAAGGTGCAGGGAGATTTCAAGAGGAGGGTGATATGGATCGATTTTTGTTAGACTATTTAGGGCTTCAGTCACTTTACATTCGAGGAGATCTACAAGAACCAAGTCCAGGATTCTATTTTTCACATTACATACATTGTTATATTGCTTGAGGTTATTTATATGGATAAAGTCTAGGAGGGCCTGATTTAGTTTGGAATTAGTCCTTGAGATAGTGGGGTAGGTGTAGGTGTGAGTAACGCCGCTGCTAATGTTTTGATTCCAATCTATATTGCTCATATTAAAGTCACCGATAAGAATAGTACAACAATCATTTCTTTCTGCTACAGCGTTATAGCTATCCAAGAAGTGCTCTAAAACAGAATAATGCAAGGGTGGGGGCAAGTAGAGAGCACAAATAGCTATTTTGAAGCCTGTTGCAACACTCACGGTGACCCATAAGTCTTCGCACCCACTTTCCCAAGAACATTGTCTACTAGCAGCGTACTTTCTCGATATAGCGACCAAGACACCTCCTCCATCTTTTTTAGCATGAAAACGCGAAGTTTCTCTGTCACGTCTAAAAACTATGTACCTGTTATCAAAAAGTTCGCTGCTATGAATACAATTATTAAGCCAGGTTTCTGTTAATACTAATGCGTCAAAATTTGAATATACTAAATTACAATAAAATTCTTGAGTTTTAGATCGCAATCCACGAGTGTTTTCGTAATATATGTTGAAGGTAGCGAATTTAACTGAGAATAGCCTCAATAACAGCTTAAGGTTAAAAATTGAACGTTATACAATTGAGTGTAGTGAATCCATGTCTTTTATAATCTTGGTATCGGCATCATCTGACTTTTTAACATAAATACGTCCTCCCCTGATCCAAACGTAACGATACCCTTTTTCTTTAGCTTTGAGACGTGTAGCCGTGTGTAGTGCCTTATTAGCCGGGCTCAGATGCTCCGTCACGAAGATCGCAGACTTCACACCATCAAGCTCGAGATGAGAGGTGTTTAGCTTTTCACTAGCCAGCTTTGCTTTGTTGAAATTTATAGAAGCTGCTAGGAAAGAGTCCCGTAATCTGGGAGTGGCAAATTGTACAACAACAGATTTTGGACGATTGGTGTTGTTGTTGAGCTTCATCACACGAGTACAATTACTGATGCTTTCCTCTTTAATGTCACAACCTATGGTTTTTCCCAGCTGAGTAACAATATAGAGAAGATTTTCAGTTTTCTTCTGGGGGACACATTGGATCTCAACATTACTTGCACGAGCGTGTTGTTCCAAGGTGTTTAAGCGACTTGACATGTCTTTAACTGTGGATGATAACTTCTCCTTTATACTTCTTATTTTTGGAGAAGTTAAGAAAATAACATTTAGGCAAACTAAGCTGCAACTTATTTCTACGACAGTAGTCAGACAGTCTATCCAAGTCTTGTTGTAACATGAGGCAGTCATTTACGTCGCGTATTGTTCTGTATACCTTCAGATCGTCGGCGTATAAAAGGTGTTAAGAAAACACTAGTATTTTGATATTACAAGCAGACACTGAAATTTTATTTATTTGTATAGTTTAGGTACCTGAGCGACCGAGCTCTGTTTGGGTGATAGTAGAGAAAACGAATTTTCCAGATATGAAACTTAGCTAGACCGATTTTACGCTCCCGTAAACTCACTCCCATAATGCTGTTGTAAGGAGTAATAATTTCCGGGGCTGCGGGACTGTTCGAAAGAGATACCGTGGCCCCGGAACATAAAAGGCGAAGAAGGAACATGGATGGGTTTTAGTCAGTAAAAGTCTGACACTCCCTTCCGTTCCGCCCAGAGCGGGAGGAGTCATTTGAAAAAATGATGATTTCCCATTCGAAAAAAAAAGGAGTAATAATTTCACGCGGACGCCGCCGACAGTGCGGGGCACAGTTAGTAATGAATATAATACTTACAGGGGGATAAGGACAGCTAACATCACCGATTGCGTATGCGATTGCGTTTCGCATTGGTTGTCCGAAAAATGTGTCCGTGTTTATCATATCGCAAAGTTTAAAGTGCATCTCAACGAAACTGGGTTTGTATCTGTTTGTTAGAAACTGGTAGAAGAAGAAAGATCCCTGAAACATGAATAACACGATTGAACTTACTGGCCGAAGATACTAGGCTAGGGCGCGTCACAATAAGACTAATTCAGATCTATGTTTTAAGCGTATCAATTAAGTACTCTTAGAAAACCAAAAAGGTAGTTATTTAGGCTGACGATGTGCGTATATTTTAAGGAAATCAAAAAGTGTATTATTCTGAATCAGTATTGTGGTACTTTTCCTTCATTTGTTCAAACTTACCTTTATATTATTATCCAATGTGATAAGTGAATGTACATACAAATCTACATAGTACCTAGGATCTTGTCGGCGCAGACGTCTACTGATCAGAGTAAAGTTTTTGATGTATCTCTTGTCAAACCAATTTATCACTGGACGCTCAGCACTAAAAAAACTCACCTGCGAAATAAATTATTAAAACAATTAGTAAAAAGGATGAAGTTATGTTTTTCTAGTACCGACTTTTTAAATACCTACATCTAATATTCAACAAGTGTTTTCTTTTATTTTCCGGGGTCATCAATTTAGTTTTCGTACTTTATTTTAAACTAACTGATGCCCGCGGCTTCGCCCGCCCGCAAATTATTTACTAAAACCTTCCTCTTGAATCACTCTATCTATTAAAAAAACCCGCATCAAAATCCGTTGCGTAGTTTTAAAGATTTAAGCATACATAGAGATATAGGGACAGAGAAAGCGACTTTGTTTTATACTATGTAGTGATGATGTATTCAAAAAGGGAGTTACTGGATAGGTCCATCAGACTTTTTTATTACTTTGGAACAAATTTACATTTGCAGTTGGAAAACACGAAAAAATAAATAAATATATAGATTAGCAGTTTGAAATAAATAAATATGTTTGCTACTTATATATGTTTATAACGAAAAATTAACGCTTTTGACAAATTGTGCTTTTTGCCAAACTTCATGATTCAGTCAGCGGAAGTGAACACCAAGTAAATTAAAACCTATGGGGGGTTTTAATTTACTGGAGTGTGTCAAAATTCGGTATCTGCCTAGCCTTTTCCAAATTATGTTGGGGTCGTCTTCCAATCTAACCGGATGCAGCCTAATACCAGTATTTTACATGTAACGACTGCCAATCTGACCTCCACATACTCCACAACCCAGTTAGTACTTGGTAAATCTAAAAAAGTCACTGAAACCAACAAGACTTTTGTTGGTTTCATTGACTTTCGAAAGAATAGTTATTTTCCACTTTTTGGAAGTCGGATACAATATAGCCAAAAAAGTTTTTTTTTTTATTAAAACAAACTTCAAATAGATACTCACTATTTCGGAATTACACTGATTAATTTGGTAATGCAAAAAAAGGACCAAAGCAAAGAAACAATATTTTAAATTCATGATTTTTATTCTTCGTCAGGTAGTCGTTTGCGCAGTTTCTGTTCACTAATGATTATTTATTCAAAGCTATCAGCGATTTAAACAGGAGCAATTTGATTGTTACAAGGAATAACATCAATGTAATAGGTCTAAAGTCTATACCGGTTGATTTGTTGTGATGGGACCGTGATTCAGTATGAAATCCCTACCTTAACGAATACTATAATGTACTATCTAAATACACAGGGCCTTTTGATGAAAATGGCAGGAAATAATGATATTAAGGTTTGATAGATTCTATACCTTAATGGTATACATCCCAATATGAAGTCATATTAAGATAACATCACGCCTGTTATATTCAAAGGGTTCAACAGTCCATTCACAGTTCTCTATTATCTCTGATAGGAGTAAATTAATAACAACCATAACTAAACGAAAATAAAGCTCAATTTGATTTTTACAGACTTGTCAGTGGCAGCACTGGCAGCAATACATCATCGACCTTATCAAAATGGTAATAAACATCACTTTAGTTTGACAGTGATGCGGATGTCAGAAGTGAATTAAGCGGGAAATGACTGTAATTTTAACTAATGATCCTCGTGGCTTATGCACTCATTAAATAAATTGATATCTATTACCTAAATACTAATACTTCTAATTGGCTATAATGATAAAAAACTGGACGGAGGCACAATATTATGTAATTAAATTTTAATGATTAGACAAACTAAATACTTGTCTGTATGTATGATGTAGTCATAGAGCCCTAATTCCTCATTTCCTGTCGTTTAGCTTTAAATTGCGCAGGTGCTTAGGTGACAGAGAAAGGATTATACATCATAATTATGATTATATATATTAAACCAGTTTGCTTGGGTGCGCGAACTGCGCGCAGCTCGCGTTTTTGGTGTTTTTGAGAAGTATTACTTACCCTTAGAAAATTTTGAGAATATATAGGCACCCTTAAATGAATTAGAAAATCCGTTAGAATTACCCCTAAAACAGTATTAAAAACCCCTACGAACCCCTAATAAAATTTAAAACCTTATTTATTTTGAGAAGTATTACTTACCCTTATAACATTTTGAGAATCTATAGGCACCCCTAAATGAATTGGAAAATCCGTTAGAATTACCCCTAAAACAGTATGAAAGCCCCTACGGACCCCTAATAAAACCTTATTTAAAAACTGAGACCTTTTCCCATAAAAAACATTACCCTAAAGTTTGCTGAGTTACGCTTCACCAATTCAACCATCGTTACGCTAAGGACCTACCTACCACCGGCCAGGTTTCAACACCTACTATAATATTTGTTCAAACACCTGATGGCTATCTCTAACCGTTATGAAGTAACAGCCTTTTCAATTATAGGGGAGGTTGGGGAGGGGAGCTTCACCCACTCAACCTTCGTTACGCTCAGGACCTACCTACCACCGGAAAGGGGAGGTTGGGGAGGGGAGGGTATGAAAATTTCAACGCCTCTAAATAATAAATAATAATAAAAATCAAAATGCCGCTACGTGTCCTAGTTTCCGAGATACGATAGGGGGAGGGGTGAAGGGGGGGAGAGTGGGGAGTTTTGAAAAATGATTTCGACTAACAATCAGCCCCTTTATACAAATCTGAAAAAAAAAATGTTCCAAGTCTCTTAACTTCCGAGATCCGCCTAAAGGGGGGGAGAAGGGGGGAAAGGGGGACAACTATGAAAACTGGTTTTTACTTTTCCAAGCCTCCTCTATACGAATCCGTAAAAACAAAAAAATACGGGTCCCTTAGTTTCCGAGATACGATAGGGAGGGGGAGGAAGGGGAGCAAAAAGGGGAGGTTTGGCACTTTTCCCATACTCGCGGGAGTTACTTGTTTACGAATCTGTCAAAAAATACTCACCTCGCCATCCACCATCTGGGAGAACAATTATGTCAATGAGTCAGTGAGTGAGTCAGTGGTAATTCAGCTTTATATAGTATAACTAGTTTGCTTGGATGCGCGAGCTGCGCGCAGCTCGCGGGTTTCGTATTTTTGAGAAGTATTCCCTACCCTCATAAAATTTCGAGAATCCATAGGCATCCCTAAATGAATTGGAAAATCCGTTAGAATTACCCCTAAATCAGTATGAGAACCCTGAAGAACCCCTAAAACATTTGAGAAGTATAAAAAAATAAAACCTTAAGGTTTGCTTGTCGTCGTCCCTGAGTTACGCTTCACCCACTCAACCTTCGTTACGCTACGGAGGTCGGCGGCTCGCTTCGCTCGCCACCTCCCCCCTTCGCTCCACTCGGTCTCGCAGGTTCGCTCCGCTCAGGAGCTACCTACCACCGGACAGGTTTCGACGCCCACTATAATATTTGTTCAAACACCTAATGACTATCTCTAACCGTTATGAAGTTACAGCCCTTTCAATTTTAGAGGAGGTTGGGGAGGGGAGCTTCACCCACCCAACCTTCGTTACGCTACGGAGGTCGCCGGCTCGATTCGCTCCACTCACGACCTACCTACCACCGGAAAGCGGAGGTTGGGGAGGGGAGGGTATAAAAATTTCAACGCCCCTCAATAATAAAGTATAGTAAAAATCAAAATGCCGCAATGTGTCCTAGTTTCCGAGATACTATAGGGGGAGGGGTGAAGGAGGGGAGAGTGGGGAGTTTTGAAAAATGATTTCGACTAACAATCAGCCCCTTCATACAAATCTGAAAAAAAAAATGTTCCAAGTCTCTTAACTTCCGAGATACGCCTAAAGGGGGGGAAAAGGGGAGAAAGGGGGACAACTTTGAAAACTGGTTTTTTACTTTTCCGTGCCTTCTCTCTACGAATACGTAAAAAAAAAATACGGGTCCCTTAGTTTCCGAGATACGATAGGGAGGGGGAGGAAGGGGAGCAAAAAGGGGAGGTTTGGGACTTTTCCCATACTCGCGAGAGTTTACGCTTCACCCACTCAACCTTCGTTACGCTACTCCACTCGGTCTAGCAGGTTCGCTCCGCTCAGGACCTACCTACCACCGGACAGGTTTCGACGCTTACTATAATATTTGTTCAAACACCTGATGGCTATCTCTAACCGTTATGAAGTTACAGCCCTTTCAATTTTAGGGGAGGTTGGGGAGGGGAGCTTCACCCACTCAACCTTCGTTACGCTACGGAGGTCGCCGGCTCGCTTCGCTCGCCACCGCCCCCCTTCGCTCTACTCGGTCTCGCTGGTTCGCTCCACTCAGGACCTACCTACCACCCGAAAGCGGAGGGGAGCAAAGGGGAGGTTGGGGAGGGGAGGGTATACAAATTTCAACGCCCCTCAATAATAAAGTACAGTAAAAATCTGAATTCCGCTACGTGTCCTAGTTTCCGAGATACGATGGGGGGAGGGGTGAAGGGGGGGAGAGTGGGGAGTTTTGAAAAATGATTTCGACTAACAATCAGCCCCTTTATACGAATCTGAAAAAAAAATGTTCCAAGTCTCTTAACTTCCGAGATCCGCCTAAAGGGGGGGAGAAGGGGGGAAAGGGGGTCAACTTTGAAAACTGGTTTTTTTCTTTTCCGAGCCTCCTCTATACGAATCTGAAAAAAAAAATGTTTTTAAGTCTCTTTGTTTCTGAGATACGATAGGGAGGGGTGAGAAGGGGGGCGAAAAGGGGAGGTTTGGCACTTTTCCCATAGGTTTCAGAGTTATATGTTTACGAATCTGTCAAAATATACCCACCTCCCCATCCACCATCAGGGAGAACAATTCTGTCAGTGAGTGAGTCAGTGAGTGGTAATCGAGCTTTATATAGTATAACTAGTTTGCTTGGGTGCGCGAGCTGCGCGCAGCTCGCGTGTTTGGTGTTTTTGAGAAGTATTACTTACTCTTATAAAATTTTGACAATCTATAAGCATCCTTAAATGAATTGGAAAATCCGTTAGAATTACCCCTAAAACTGTATGAAAACCCCTACGAACCCCTAATTAAATCTAAAACCTTTTAACCTAAAGTTTGCCTGTCGTCGCCCCTGAGTTACGCTTCACCTACTCAACCATCGTTACGCTACGGAGGTCGCCGGCTCGCTTCGCTCACCACCTCCCCCCTTCGCTCCACTCAGGACCTACCTCCCCGGGGCTGCGGGACTATTCGAAAGAGATACCGTGGCCCCGGAACGCAAAGGGCGAGGAAGGAACATGGATGGGTTTTAGTCAGTAAAAGTCTGACACTCCCTCCTGCTCCGCCCAGAGCGGGAGAAGTCATTTGATGATTTCCCATCCTAAAAAAAAAAAAAAAAATAGGACCTACCTCCCACCGAACAGGTTTCGACGCCTACTATAATATTTGTTCAAACACCTAATAGCTATCTCTAACCGTTATGAAGTTACAGCCCTTTCAATTTTAGGGGAGGTTGGGGAGGGGAGCTTCACCCACTCAACCTTCGTTACGCTACGGAGGTCGCCGGCTCGCTTCGCTCACCACCTCCCCCCTTCGCTCTACTCGGTCTCGCAGGCTCGCTCCATTCAGGACCTACCTACCACCGGAAAGCGGAGGGGAGCAAAGGGGAGGTTGGGGAGGGGAGGAAATACAAATTTCAACGCCCCTCAATAATAAAGTATAGTAAAAATCAAAATTCCGCTACGTGTCCTAGTTTCCGAGATACGATGGGGGGAGGGGTGAAGGGGGGAGAGTGGGGAGTTTTGAAAAATGATTTCGACTAACAATCAGCCCCTTTATACAAATCTGAAAAAAAAAATGTTCCAAGTCTCTTAACTTCCGAGATCCGCCTAAAGGGGAGGAGAAGGGGAGAAAGGGGGACAACTTTGAAAACTGGTTTTTACTTTTCCGAGCCTCCTCTATACGAATCCGTAAAAACAAAAAAATACGGGTCCCTTAGTTTCCGAGATACGATAGGGAGGGGGAGGAAGGGGAGCAAAAAGGGGAGGTTTGGCACTTTTCCCATACTCGCAGGAGTTACTTGTTTACGAATCTGTCAAAAAATACCCACCTCCCCATCCACCATCTGGGAGAACAATTATGTCAATGAGTCAGTGAGTGAGTCAGTGGTAATTCAGCTTTATATAATATAACTAGTTTGCTTGGGTGCGCGAGCTGCGCGCAGCTCGCGTGTTTGGTGTTTTTGAGAAGTATTACTTACCCTTATAAAATTTTGACAATCTATAAGCATCCTGGCATATGGCTTTTCGCATTAGCCGCTCGCAGTATACAGACGTGCTCGTTAGCAGTATTTATTTAACGCAATAATAGTGACCTTCTTTAGTATTTCGCTAAGTGTGCAGTTTATTAAATAATGGAAACATAAAAATAGTGAACTGGTTGCAAAATGGATAACAACCCCGGTATTTCAAGTAGTCGAGTGCAACCCAATGCCTCGCCAGTGAAAAGCCACCAGTCTAACTTCACCATCGATTTTGTATCCACGCCCGACATCCAGCAATGGATGTCATCCGTTCAGCTCAAGTTAAATGAGGTTTGCTCGATTGCCACAGATGGCAAACTCAACTCGGAGCAGAAATTGAGGGTTACCAACCTATGTCGTAAAGTAGAATCTGAGACCACTCAAATGGCAATGGTGTATCAGGCTCTGAAGCAAAAATCCCGTCAAGCCCTCAACATAATCGATGACCTGAAGGAAAAACGCAGCCTCACAGAACAAATTTCGGAGCTCAAACAGACGATAAAGGACTCTGGTGTTGTGGGAACCGCTTCATTTTCCGATATGGTGAAGAAGGGATCCAGTGATTTCGTTCGTCCAAACAATTTAAGTTCCGTAGCAGTTTATCCCAACGATAAATTGAAGTCGAGTGACGAGACAAAAAACCTTGTGCAAAACATCATACGCCCTGACGAAATGAAGCTCCATGTACGTGGTGTGCGGAAAACCAAAAATGGAGGTGTCATTATCAGCACCGAGACCAAACAAGATGCTGATAAAGTCAAGCACGCAGTCCAGATGTCTACATCAGGACTCACCGCCGACGAGCCCATCAAGCGCAAACCTCGGATCACGGTTGTGGGAGTGCCGACTTCTTTGGCTGATGCTGACGTCTTCAGGTTCATGTACGAGCAGAACATTGCCGATAAGTTTCCAGCGATGTCACTGGAGACCTTTATGGCCGAAGTTAAATTTAGCCACAAATCTGGGAAGAAAGATGCATCGACCTGTAACTTTGTTATTGAAGTTCCAGCCAAGATACGTAGAGCTTTAATATCTCAAGCAAGAATTTTTATAAATTGGACCTCTTGCCCTGTTAGAGACTTCACCCTTGTTACCAGATGCTACAAATGCCAACAATTTGGTCATGCAGCTAAATCATGCAGAGAGGTAAACTCCACGTGTGGTCACTGTGGAGAAGCAGGACACTCGATGTCTGAGTGCGCGAAGAAAGCGGACACCCCCAAATGTGCGACATGCTCGCGTTTTAAAAAGCCCAACAACCACAAAACGGGAGATGTTGAGTGCCCAGCTAAGAAATTAGCAGAATATAGGTACATTAACTCCATCGACTACGAGGGCACGTAGAGCGTCATACTCTAGGTCAGACTTCCGCGTTTGACACATATTGCACCATCAATTTTATTTATTGTAAGCACATTAGTCGCTAGGTGCAAATATCGAATTTAACAAGAGCGCCTCGAATGTTTTTGCAACCTATAATAAATTCTGCTGACGCAAATTTTCGTGTAACAATTATGTGTTTAGGTCTATGTTATTAGAGTTTAAGTTAATCAAAATTTTGTCACGTAATGTTAAATATTAAACAAAAAAAATAACTACTGTCCTACATATAGCATATTGTTAGAGCTCCTGCAGCCTGTGATACAGGATTATCCTAGTACAGGCATCATACATTATTATACCTACATTATTAGTTTTTAGATTCATATTGTATTTTTATCTTCTGAAATTCTGAATAAAGATTTATTATTATTTATTATTATTTATTATCCTTAAATGAATTGGAAAATCCGTTAGAATTACCCCTAAAACAGTATGAAAACCCCTACGAACCCCTAATTAAATATAAAACCTTTTAACCTAAAGTTTGCCTGTCGTCGCCCCTGAGTTACGCTTCACCTACTCAACCATCGTTACGCTACGGAGGTCGCCGGCTCGCTTCGCTCACCACCTCCCCCCTTCGCTCCACTCAGGACCTACCTCCCCGGGGCTGCGGGACTATTCGAAAGAGATACCGTGGCCCCGGAACACAAAGGGCGAGGAAGGAACATGGATGGGTTTTAGTCAGTAAAAGTCTGACACTCCCTCCTGCTCCGCCCAGAGCGGGAGAAGTCATTTGATGATTTGCCAACCTAAAAAAAAAAAAAAAAAAAAAAAGGACCTACCTCCCACCGAACAGGTTTCGACGCCTACTATAATATTTGTTCAAACACCAAATAGCTATCTCTAACCGTTATGAAGTTACAGCCCTTTCAATTTTAGGGGAGGTTGGGGAGGGGAGCTTCACCCACTCAACCTTCGTTACGCTACGGGGGTCGCCGGCTCGCTTCGCTCGCCACCTCCCCCTTCGCTCTACTCGGTCTCGCAGGCTCGCTCCATTCAGGACCTACCTACCACCGGAAAGCGGAGGGGAGCAAAGGGGAGGTTGGGGAGGGGAGGAAATACAATTTTCAACGCCCCTCAATAATAAAGTATAGTAAAAATCAAAATTCCGCTACGTGTCCTAGTTTCCGAGATAAGATGGGGGGAGGGGTGAAGGGGGAGAGTGGGGAGTTTTGAAAAATGATTTCGACTAACAATCGGCCCCTTTATACAAATCTGAAAAAAAAAATGTTCCAAGTCTCTTAACTTCCGAGATCCGCCTAAAGGGGGGGAGAAGGGGAGAAAGGGGGACAACTTTGAAAACTGGTTTTTACTTTTCCGAGCCTCCTCTATACGATCCCGTAAAAAACAAAAAATACGGGTCCCTTAGTTTCCGAGATACGATAGGGAGGGGGAGGAAGGGGAGCAAAAAGGGGAGGTTTGGCACTTTTCCCATACTCGCGGGAGTTACTTGTTTACGAATCTGTCAAAAAATACCCACCTCCCCATCCACCATCTGGGAGAACAATTATGTCAATGAGTCAGTGAGTCAGTGGTAATTCAGCTTTATATAATATAATTAATAAACAAAATTAATATATCGCTGGACATTACACACAGCGCCATCTAGTGCCACACTAAGCGGTTCAGTAACGGCCCACATTCAAGTATCTATTATTTTACCATCTACCCCCCAACGGAAAAATGCCTAAATGCGATAATTTTGATAAAACTATTACAAAAAAGTCTCCTGGGCTTGAGTGCAACAAATGTGTCAAAGTAGTTCACGCAAATCAAATATGCACAGGCTTATCCTCTAAGCAGCTGTCAGCCCTGCGGAATGCAGGAAACCTGGAGTGGACATGTGATGAATGTCACAAGGAGTCTCCTCATCGTAAGTCCTTCGTAATTCCGGAAGATGATGAAAATGAGGATGATAATGTTAGCGATCTGAATGGGAACAGTGCTGCGGTGAATAAATTGCTACGTGATGTTTCACTCGAGGTTAAGAAAGCAGTGAAGAAAGAACTGGCATCAGTGAATGAATCGCTTAGCACTTGTTGCTTAAGAATGAATGCTGTTAATTCTACACTGGAAATTCTTACAGAGAAAGTTAAAGAAATGGAGAAGAAAAACAAATACCTCACGAATCAAAACACACACTTGGAATTAAAAATTGATGCATTGGAACAACACATCAGAAATATTGAGCAAGAAACACTGGCCAATGTACTGGAGATCACTGGTATTCCTGATAATGAGAACGAGAACATGGGCATACTCTCAACTAAAATAGCATCGAAGCTTAACATTGAAAAACACCAAGTCACAACGATCAAAAGACTTAAAGGCAGAAATGGTGAAGAAGGAGTTATTCAGGTGATGTTACAACATGAGGAGCAGGTGAATCAGTGGATACGTACAGCGCGGAAGGAACCAATTGTTGTTCAAGATGTAGTCCCCGAGGTCAGTCCTGACTTAGCCAAGTCAAAAGTTCTGTTTCGTTACGCTCTTACCAAAGCGAATAAATCTCTACTATGGCAAGCAAAACAATCATTGAAGGAAACGTACAAATACATCTGGTTCCAGAATGGCAGAATATTGGTACGTAAAACCGAAAACGACAAACCGACTGTCATTAGGAACACTAGTGATATTGATAAAATGGCAGTACTGGGGAATAATAGTCGATAATAGTAGACTCAGTGATCACGTCAGTTTCTTCACCGGAAATATCAGAATTCCTTGAGTGTAAGAAGGACTAAAGAAAACAATTCTTTAGTCCTTCAATTCATTGGTTCTTCTAAAATTAATATTGATGTTATTATTTTATCAGAGGTATTTCTAAAAGCAGTAATCTCATTCAATTTTTCAATATAACTGGCTATGAAATGTATCATAAGCTACGAGAACAGCGCAGGGGTGGTGGCATTGTGATGTCTGTTAAATGTACCAACAACTTTCTAATAATGGATAATGTCTCACTAAATCACTGCGAATACATAATTGGACACTTGACTACATCATATCACTACACTACATCTATCTGCACAGTGTATAGACCTCCAAAAGATAGTAAACACTTGTTTGTTGTGTTTTTATGTAACACCTTCACCGGGACACCTTCAAACACTCAGATTTATACTTGTTAGGAGATGTCAACATTGATTTAAAACTGAAAGACAATATTCGGGATTATTACATAAGTTGTTTGGCGGGGGTGCTAAAAACGCTGTACAGGATGTTGTAAAAGTAAACGAATTATTTGATTACAATAAATTGAAACAAAAGTTGGACGCCATAGATTGGAACTTAGTTGATAATATGCAATGCTCTTTAGAGATATATAGCTATATTAGAAACAGCTTCGATTATTGTTATGAGCAATCGAAGTACTCAAAAATAATAAATACCAACAGTAAAAGGAATAAAGAGTTATGGATAAACAGTAAAATTAATAATATGTGTCATAAAAGAGATTTGCTTTTCAGTCAGTGGAAACAAGATATAAATAATAAAATACTTAGATTGCAATATAATAAACAAAGAAATAAAACTAAAAAAGTTATAGACAAATCTAGAAACCAATATTACTTTAACCTAATCAATGAAAATAAAATGAATAAAAAGAAAATGTGGGATATATTAAACACACTATCTGGTCGAATTTGTAAGTCAGTAGATGAAGCAATAATCAAAGCATTCAAGAAAAATAACTTAACTATAAATACGATAGCTAATAATTTTAGTAAGGGATTTAGCGAAAACGTAAATAAAATATTACCTAAATGCAACAAAAGACTAATCCCCGAATCAGAATAAATGTATCCAATTAACAAATCCATGTTATTTAAAAACCCTACCGTTCGTAATATTTCAACTATTATAAAAAATGTCAATGTTAATAAATCAGCTGGTATAGATGGCATTCGATGTATATGTGAAAGTTGTAAGTGATAAGATAGCCAAGGTCATAGTTAAGCTAATAAACACTAGTATACAAGTTGGGGAATATCCACAGCAATTAAAATCAGGTATCGTACGACCTATTTATAAAAATGGATCGCATAGTAACTATGACAGCTACAGGCCAATCACAATATTACCAGTCATAGATAAGGTCGTAGAAAAATACGTGTGTCAGCAAAAACAGAATTTTTACATTGAAAACGATGTCTTATCGGGTTCTCAGTATGGCTTTCAACCAAATAAATCAACTTCAATTCTGCTTTCTAAATTCACAGATGAAATAAATCATCACCTGAATGATAAAAAACATGTTATCCTGTTATTCATTGATTTTAGCAAAGCGTTTGATACCCTTAGGCATGATACACTCATAAAAAAGCTTGAAAATACAGGGGTTCGAGGCCCAATATTAAACTAATAATAATAATAGCCCCCCAAACAACCACTCGTCCTGATTGACCATCTAATCACGTGGGGGGCGGACACGCGAATGAGAAATTACTGTCGTGGCTAACCGTGGCTCTGAAAACCCACTAAAAATGGAGACTCGTTCAAAGAAAAAACGTATAGGACCGCTGCCCGGGGGCGATCGCCGGGGCACACCTGGAGCTGACGCTGGGTGTCACAGCATGCGATCCGTCAGCGGTGAGGAGTTGAACAGGCGGGCTCCCACCGACAAAGATACTACAGCCGAAACCATTGACGATGGTGACAGACTGACAGACAGGACAGACACCCCTGTAGAACCGTATAGTCCAAGCACAGTATCATACACACCCTCTAGGCGATCATCACCATCTATACCATCGTCACCAACACTTTCATCACCCCCCATTATTAGTTTAGATACAATCACACCCACTCCGACCTTGAATGCTGCGCGAGGGGTATCTACCTTATTACCCGCGTCCACCAAGGCTGGAAAAGTAAGAGTTCGCATGAAATGGAGTAAAGAAGTAAATTTATTTATCATGCGAACCTACCTACACATAACTAAATTGGAGACCGATATGACCACATATAGAAAACAATTGCATGCACTTTTCACCCGACAGTATCCTGAAATTACAGTTTCAGAACAAAGAATCTCAGATCAAAGAAGAATAATAGTTAGGAATAAACTTCTATCTCAAGAAGTTATAGATCAATTAAAAGAAGAAGTACGAACACAATTACTACAAGAAGAAACAGTAAATTATACAAACGCTAACAATATCACTCAAAATTCAAGCGAAATTGGCAATAAAGAACAACCACGATCGCTTAGTCATTCACAAATTCTTTATTCCCTCTCTCCGTACAACCAATCACAAGCCTACACACAAAATATATCGCACACATCCACACAAACCGAATCCATTACTCTTACGCTAGAAAATGATATTGAGACCATAGTAACCCCAGACCAACATTTAACAACAGATACATATATTAAAGAAATTAAAGACAAATTTAGGACAACAATAACACAATACTCTGGGATGGACCCAGCAGCTCGACTAAGGTTACCTAAACTTAAATACACACCTAACCTATTTCGTCTAGTTAATTTATTTAATGAGAGTATACTCTCACAATTTATATCTAATGACACACAGCTTATTGACATACACCTTCTCATATATTGCACAGCCGTAGTTATATCTGAAGAACTAAATTTTGATATCACCGACCACGCAAAAAACACAAGAACAAGACAGAATGTAGCACCAGCATGGCAACAGAGACTAGAAAAAAACATTGAAAAATTAAGGGCAGATATTGGTAGACTCACTCAATATATCAACGGAAGCAGATCTAATAAACTAGTAAAAAGAGTTGAGGTAGTATTTCGAAACAATGCCACGCACACCAGACACGAACAAAATAACAGAAAACCGAAAGAATTTTTAGACACCTTAAAACAAAAACTAGCACTCAAAGTTCATAGGCTCAAACGATATAAGAAAGCACAACAGCGCAAAAATGATAACGCGATATTTACTACAAACGAAAAAATATTTTACAGAAACCTAAATATACCAAAAAACGATAGAAATTATGAAAATAACACAAACACACCTAGCCTACCTTCAAAAGAACAACTAGAAACATATTGGGCTGGTATTTGGGAAGAGCAAAAACAACACAACGACAAAGCATCTTGGATAGCGGATGAAGAAGCAAAATGGAGAGATATTGACGAGATGGAATTTGTAGAGGTAACAGAGTCTGACATTATACACATTACAGCTAGATTACATAATTGGAAGTCGCCTGGAATAGACAAAATACATAATTTTTGGTACAAAAAGTTAACTTCATTACACAAATCTATAGCAAAAAATTTAACAGATATCATATTAGGACAGCAGAATATACCCGAATTTATTACAACAGGAATTACTTACATGCTACCTAAGACTAAATTCACATCAGAGCCTTCCCAATACAGACCAATCACATGTCTACCCACAATTTACAAGATACTAACATCTGCAGTCACAAAGAAAATTAATTCACACATTATACACCACAACATAATAGCAGAGGAACAGAAGGGATGTAGGCAGGGCCACATGGGATGCAAAGAACAGCTGATTATTGATTCCACTATACATAAACACGCCACCTCAAAAAACAGAAATCTCCATTGTACATATATTGACTACAAAAAAGCTTTCGATAGTGTACCGCATTCCTGGTTAATGCAAATTCTACAGATATACAGAATAAACCCGAAAATAATAGATTTTATGCGCCATGTAATGCTACAGTGGAAAACAACACTACAAATAAATAGCAACAACAATAATGTCACAACGAGACAGATATCTATCAAAACAGGCATCTACCAAGGCGACTCCCTGAGCCCCCTGTGGTTCTGTCTTGCCCTTAACCCTCTATCTCATTTGCTGCAACGCTGCGGGGCCGGATACTGCCTCAAACACTCTACAGATGAAACAACAATATCGCATCTAATATACATGGATGACATCAAACTATATTCAAAATCAGAAAAGAAAATGAAGAAATTAGTAGATATTACAGCAGAGTTTAGTCAGGATATTAACATGCAATTTGGATTAGAAAAATGTAAAACACTTCACATTGTTAGAGGCAAGGTGCGGCCCGGCGACTATGCAGTGAATGAGTCAGATTCTATAACCGCGTTGGAACCGACTGACTTATATAAATACTTAGGGTACACGCAACTAAAAGGTCTAGACCACGTAAAAATTAAAGATACACTAACTACAGAGTATAAGAAGAGAATTAATGCTATCTGTAAAACCCAACTCTCAGGTAAACATCTTATTAAAGCCTTAAACACCTTCGCCATTCCAGTATTAACGTACTCATTCGGAGTCATAAAATGGACCAAAACGGATACTGAACAATTACAACGAACTACACGAACAACACTCACGAAACATAACAACCTTCACCCTAAATCCGCCATAGAGAGACTAACGATTAAACGAGAACACGGAGGGAGAGGCCTTATAGATATCCAGCACCTTTGGCGGAAACAAGTTAGTCGACTAAAATCATTCTTCCACACAAAATCCCGCAATAGTAATATACATAAAGCTATAGTAACAAACGATCTTAACTACACTCCACTTAACCTAAGCGATCAGATAGAAATCCAAAATACAACCAATGATGACCCGCAGACACAAAAAATTGAAGACTGGAAGCGAAAAGTACTTCACGGTCGGCACCCTCATGACCTAGAGCAATCCCACATAAACAAATTAGCGTCAAATAAGTGGCTTAACATAGGCAACTTATTTCCAGAAACCGAAGGATTTATAATAGCAATTCAAGACCAGATCATCAACACAAAAAACTACAGGAAATACATAATCAAAGATCCTACAGTAACTAATGACAAATGTCGCAAATGTCACGTCCACCCAGAAACCATACAGCATATAACAGGAGCATGCACAACTCTCACGCAGACAGACTACACTCACAGGCACAATCAAGTGGCCAATGTCATTCACCAAAAATTAGCACTCAAACACGCACTCATTCAAAATACCAACACTCCTTACTACAACTATAAACCAGAAACTACCCTAGAAAATACAACACATAAGATCTACTACGATCGCGCTATTCTGACTGATAGAACGATCCACTACAACAGACCGGATATAATCCTACAGGACAAAATAAATAAAGTTACATACCTGATAGACATCGCAGTCCCCAACACGCACAATATACAGAAAACAATCACTGAAAAAATAAGTAAATACGCAGAACTCAAAGAAGAAGTTACTAGAATTTGGCGACAAGAAAAAGTATATGTAGTCCCAATAGTCCTTTCCACAACAGGGGTAATCCCAAATCACCTCAGCCATAGCTTAAAATTACTAGACCTCAAAGAAACCCTCTACATTACACTGCAAAAAGCTGCTATTTTAAATACATGTAGAATCGTTAGAAAGTTCATGCAGATAGAAGAGAACGAGATAGGACCTCATCACACCACATAAATATTATAAAACTAACACACCACACGCTGCATTTGCTTTGGCTTCGGCTCGTAAATGTAGTTAAAATCCAGTCTAAGGGCTGAGAAGAAAAAACACTTTCGAAAATAATAATAATAACTTTATTAGGAAAATACAAGTTTGACACATATTAAAATACACAACAGTCACAAAGGTAGGTACAGAAAAATTTGCAAACAAAAGTAGTGTGCGAGAGATGAATACATTACAGTCAATACAAAATTTGAGCCCTGACTCCTAAACTAGGAAGATCCTGTATCTTAGGAGGCAGTGTCTTCGCATAAATAGTGGACTAGCAAATTATGAGCGTGCTAGCATAATCTCGTAGTCACATACAATTTAAAGACTAAAAGGTAAGGTAAGAGATATATCTATAAAAAATATACTTAGTATTTTAATTAGGTAAACAATAATACGTGTGACGTGTATTTGTGTGGGGAGTCGTGTCATGTACAAGTGTTGTGTGTGTGTATGTGTAAGGAAGAGGGGTGAGTGGAGTGGTGAGGGGTAGTGTAATGAGGTGTGATGTGATGTGGTGTGAGGTGATGTGATGTGGTTTAGTGTGGTGTGGTGTGGTGTGGTTTGGTGGGGTGTGGTGTGGTGTGGTGTGGTGTGGTGTGTTGTGAGGGTGTGTGATGTGTGTTGAGTGAGTGGAATTAGTGCAGGCAGCTTCCTTCTTTATGATGTGATAGATACAGTGATTTAGGAGATCCAGGCAAGTAGACTTTCAGTTGTCTCGTAGTCTTGATCTTTCAACCACTCCTCAATTCTAGCTTTAGCCTTATAAGTATCCAACTGAATTATGTTTATTTTTTTTATTTATTATTGTGTAAAGGTGTAAGCCTAGAACATAATGCTGGCGTCTAGCGAAAGCGGTCTTATGCGTAACCGTAAGAATAAGAGGTTTTTTCTTGCGGCGTGTTGGGTCTGGTAGGGGGACTTTGGTGTGTTTTCTCAGTACGGATCGTAGCACAAACAATTGCCTAACAGTAAGTACATTTGCATCTTTGTATAATTGTGTGGTGGGATACATGAAGTTCTTCTTTGACATCACCTTCAGGACAGCTCTTTGTGCTCGTTCCAACTTGAGAAACTTTGTTCGAGCTGCGCCTCCCCACACTGTGATGCAATAGGTGATGACGGACTGACAGATAGCAGTATACACCATTCTAATTGTGTTGAAGTCCGCGGATGACCTAAGAAGCTTGAATATATAAATCATTCTTCTAACTCTTGTAGTTATAGTATCCAAGTGCGAGTACCAGTTGAGTCCGCTATCAATAACCACCCCCAAATACTTTAGATGGTTAACCTCAGGAAGAGCAAAGCATGAGCAAGGAATATGGCCATTACATGTGTGGGCGTTTATGGCAAAGTGTGTGGGAGGTTTAGCAGTAGGGTGTAGCCCGAACGGGATGAAGTAGGTCTTGTCCAGGTTCAGAGTGAGGAGATTTGAGAGAGAAACTGGTGCAAAGATTACCTAAAAATAGAACTTGCCGTGTAAAGATCAGCAATGAACTCAGTGACGTAGCTGTGGTAGCTACGGGAACAGCACAAGGCTCAGTTATAGGACCCCTGCATTATTTGGCTTACGTCAATGACATGGAGAATGTTATAAATAATTGCTCAGTCTATCAATACGCAGATGACACCTGTCTCGTAGCAGCTGAAAAAGACTTATCTAAGGCTGAACAATCGATTCAAAACGATTTTGATAATTTATGTAAGTGGTCTCATGATGCTGGACTGGTGCTTAGTGCTGGTAAAACTAAGACAATACACGTACGTTCCAATCACTTACTCAATTCTGACAAGCCTGTTACAATAATTGCGCACACTCATCAATGTTTGCATAAAAGTGATAAAGTGCAATTATCCAGCCTTGGTTGCAAATGTGAACCATTGCAGCAAATTACCAACTACAAATATTTGGGTTTACTTGTTGATGACAGATTTAACTGGGGTAATCACATTGACTCCATATGTGATAAACTGCGAGCAATGCTGGCCAAATTTGAATAATTAAATACAAAGTACCTTTTAAAATATTACTTAACCTATATAACGCACTCGCGGAATCAATAATTTCATATGGAATTACTAGCTATGGCAGAACGTTTAAAACTTACATTGACAAAATATATAACCTACAACTTCGTTTATTCAAAATAATAATACCAAATAAAATAAGGAAAACACTCTGTGATGGGGATGACGTAACAGGTTACTTTAAACATTGTAAAATTTTGCCAGTACACACAAGAATACGAAAGTGGTTATTAATGGAACAGTTCACCAACAAAGAACTTCAAATTAAATTCAATCATGGCAAAGCAACAAGATTGGCAGCCCAATCAAAACTGGTAGTACCGAGATTCAAGAACTATTACGGGAAACGAACCGTCGCTTATTTAATACCTACTCTAATTAATGACGTTCCAACAAAAACTCAATCGGAAATAACAAATAGTAATTATAAATTTATAAATACAAACAATTCTTTAACTCTCTCTGAAAAGCATCATCCTGTTTAAATTTCATTCCATTAGTTATTAGCATCGACGCGATGTCTTACCCGCGCCGCATTTGTTTTTTAATCTTTTTTTGTTGTTATTTACGAACTACCACACAATTTGTTACAAACTATGTGATAACCATAAATTATTAATAGTGATAGTTTGCAACGTTAGTATTAAGATAGCTTATAAGTGTCTCAACATCCGGACAAACCTATTGAGGTTTTTGTGATGTTTCTTTGTATAAATTTTGTTTTGTTCTTTATTTAATAAACAATAAAAAGAAAATAAAAAAAAAGCAACGAGGCTTGTGTCGTGGACACCAGATAGTTGATATATTACATATATACCTTTTGTTTGTAAATACATACTTATTACGATTTGTGACTTACACGCCGCTGCATAAGGGAAATAGCCAGACGCCGACACAGCACTTCGTGACGCGCGGACATAGGGCGATCGACCTCGCAATACCAAAATTACCAACTCAGCACCTAATACTTCCAAGGTTTCAAGGTGGAACCGTACGGAAGTAAAGAGCCAAGATAAGTACTTCATTGCACGTACCTAAGTATAGCTATTAACGAGAATCTAAGAAGAGATTCATTCCATATTCACACTTCGAATAGGAGCTAGGCTAGTTTAGGCTATAGTTAATGTAATTCTTTTGTTCTAATATAAATTAAGTTGTCATCTTTGGTTTCATTTCAATCCCCTGATTGCAGCTAACGTAATTGGCGCAGTCGGAGGATATTCGCAGGCCGGTTCGCGAGCTTAGGGATCTCTAGTATCGAAATCCGCGTGCGCGAATCGCCTGGGTGGCTATCGAGCCCCGGCGTCGAATATCCGAATCTACGGTCCAGCTGCAGTTTCGGGAGGAGAATCCAAACTTCGATTCACGAGAGAGCCAGAGATGAAGAATTTGTAAGTACACTTGAATTGTTCCTGTGTTGCTTCCCTCTTAGTCCTAGAACCACTCAACTACCAAAATTTTCCACCCTAAAAATTCCAGGTCCCAGGAGCCCGCGTCTCGTACAGGAAGAACTTAACGTTATGTACTTGCAGGAACGTGGTGAGTTCTCATCAAATACCAACCCAGTTCCTTCACGTACTAGTAATTTCACAGAGCCAATTCCCAACTGGCCCAATCCCATAGGAATCAGACCCAACCAACTGCCACCACCACAACCATTTAGGTTCAACCCTAACTTTATTAACCACCAGCCGCGAAACCACATGCCTAATCAAGCGCAGCATAATATATTCCGCGCACCTTACAACGCTCAATGTAACATGTTCCGTTTGCCACCTAGAAACGTCCCGGTGCAAAATCAGAATCAAGGTCCTAAACCTATGAATGGGGTACAGCATTTTGCATCCAAACCAATGTTAACTGGCCATAATTGGCAGAACGCAGGTAATCCGCCACCAAACAATTACTTTAAAACTCGGGAAATGAACATCAATGAGTGTGCGTCATATGGCGACTCATATTACCCAACGCAGCACTATTACGAGCCGACCTGATTAAGTACCGATGACATTTATCACGATTATAACCCGTTCGCTTCGTTAGAGTGCAACCATGCTCCGATTTTAAGCGATTTAGGTGTTCAAGGCAATATCACATATTCAACTGAACCTCAGGCAGGTCCAAGTCAGGTAAATCAGGATTTCCAGGAGGTATAAAAATCAAAAGAAACAAGGATAGAATTAAATCTCCAAACCCAGCGTCAGTTACCCTATATACTGATATCGGAACCGCCCTTGAAGTTGCTAATTGACACCGGCGCGAATCAGTCTTTTATAAGTCCAGAAGCTGTAGGAAAATATTTTCCGAATTCCCCCTTGAACTACGACCCGTTTGAAGTTACCAATGTTCACGCACTTAGTAGAAACAACTATTCTATTAGTTTACCTTGCTTCAAGGAATTTAACGATCCAGAGCCTGTCAAGTTATTTGTATATCGCTTCCATGAACATTTTGATGGTTTAATTGGTTCAAATTTGCTGACTAGATATCGCACATCATCAAATCCTATCCGCATGTATAATCCCTGCAATGTTAACCTGCATAAGGACATAATACCTGCCCAATCTTCGGAATTGGTTAGAATACCGATCGACACTCCATCCACTGCAATAGTACACACCAGTCACGAACATCCCACACTAGAAGTCCCGATCACAAACGAACCCCTTAACAAGGGCACGCCACAATAGTGGCGGTAAGTCCCCTCTTTGAGGAGTGGCTGGAGAGACGCCACGGCGTCCTCACCTTCCGCCTGACGCAGGTTCTTACCGGACACGGTTGTTTCGGTAAGTTCCTGCACCGAATCGGGCGGGAGGAAACGTCCGGGTGTCACCATTGTGAGGATCGACCGGAGGACACGGTGGAGCACACGGTGGAGGTGTGCCCCGCTTGGGCGGAGCACCGCCGTGTCCTCGTAACGGCGATTGGCGGCGGCGACCTCTCGCTCCCGGCCTTGGTTCAATCCATGGTCCGGAGCGAGACGGAATGGGACGCCGTCACCTCCTTCTGCGAAGCAGTCATGCTAGCGAAGGAGGTGGCGGAACAGGACAGGGAGAGTCCGTACGTCTCATGACGACAGGCCGTGTCGACGGCGCGTTCGTGTTCCACGCGTGCCTCAAAGAGAGTCAGCAACAGTGAAGGGGTCCGCAAGGGCCGAAGCCTGCCGGGGCTGCGGGACTATTCGAAAGAGATACCGTGGCCCCGGAACACAAAGGGCGATGAAGGAACATGGATGGGTTTTAGTCAGTAAAAGTTTGACACTCCCTCCTGCTCCGCCCAGAGCGGGAGAAGTCATTTGATGATTTCCCATCCTAAAAAAAAAAAAAAACCCCTTAACAGATTGCATAGACAATTATGCTTTACGATAGTAAAAGATGTCAAACGCAAACCAGTCGTTACTAAGCCGTTCGAAACCCACACGCGCATAGCAATCTAAATATCATCATATAGATTACAACAAGACGTAGTCAATGCCCTCAATGAGTATGCAGACCCGAAAGTAAAAACCGGTATAGTAATAAATCCACCTATTGCCATGTATTCCATCATACCAGTCATACAGGAGTAGTTTAAGAGCTCATCTATGAACTTAGTGCTAGCTAAGACAGAATTAGAAAACGTTGAAGATTATCCACGTCAGCAAGAGATAATTAAACACTACCATGAAGGCAAAACTAATCACCGAGGAATTACCGAATGCTATTTAGCCCTCTCAGGTAAGTATTACTGGCCCAAAATAAAAGACCAAATAGCCAAACTCACCAACGAATGCACTACCTGCGGGCAAGCCAAATATGACCGGAGACCTATTAGACCCCAGTTTAATATTTACACCCGGCAACAAAACCATTCGAGATGGTAGATAGACGCATGGATTTATTCCGCCGCGAACGCAAAACAGAGTACGTTCCTCAACAACAAGTATTCATTAAGAACCCCTCTGCAAGCCGCCAGAAAACAGCACCGCGGTATACCCAAGAAACCATCCCAACCGATTTACCCATACGCATTTACACGCCCAAAAGACGTAGAGCAGTAGTCAAAACCAGGTTAAAAGGAGGCCTTATGGAACCTAACCCCCACACTATTTCCAAATCAGTTTAATAAATTTAACAATCCAATTTAATTAACTACTCAAATTTTGGTCAACTCGTGTTCATTATAAGCGGAAACGTAGAAGCTTTAAGATTAGAATTAGTCAGAATATAAAATATGTTAGCTTTTATACACGCATCGAGAACGGCGCACTACATGATAGACGTAGAAACACTTAGGTCCATGGTAAATAGGTTAGAGAAAATATACAGTAAGGATGAGATATTAAGTCTAGAGCTCAGGGAATACTACGACATCATCAGGCCCGGATCATACTTCAACGAAAAACAGATAGTAATCGTTTTCAGATTTCCCATAATTTCCAAAACCGCTTATAAATTATACAAGTTATCTATAGTACCCAACAAAAACCGTCAAGCCCTTATCCCTACCTACCCCTTTATAGCAACCAATGGGAACTCTTTCGTGTAAATAGTGGCAGAATGCCCGAAGGTCAGTAACTGGTACCTCTGTGAGAAGGAAATAACCCATCAAATACGAGCCAAAACTGACTGCATCCAAGAACTCATCGTGAAACAAGCCCTCAAGAGTCCCTGCCAAAATAGCACAGTATTCCTGAAAAGGAAGCGATGGAAAAATTGGATGACCAGCATTACGTCCTATCGTTTCCAACTCCAACAAAAGTACAAACAGTCTGCGGGAGGGAAGACTTCAATTCACTACAAGGAAGCTACCTCGCTACCATACCCATCAATTGCTACCTCCGTAAAAAGGAACTAACCATAATCAGCGACAATGATGTAATACAGGGCCAGCCACTGAAACTAATGAACATACTCTACGACACGGAGGCACCGGGAGCCGCATTAACCCAAGTTCATCTCAGCTCAATCGACCTAGAAGGACTACACAACATCCAGAACCAAGTTATGACGAGCCAGCCAACAACTCAACCAACTACAATCGGACATCATATACCATACGACCATACCCTTCTACGTTGTACTACTAGGCGTAGGCGCACTCATTATAGCCACACTGAGCTATCGCAGCAAATGGTTTTGCAAACGTCCCAAAGCACCCAGCACCGAGGGACACACCCACGAGGAACCCGAAAGGAGGGAAGAGGACCACACACCCAGAGGACAAGTTCCAGAAACATTTTCTCTCAAAGTTCTAAAATAGTTCCTGATCTGCGGGTGGAGATGTTACGCGCAGCGCTACCTACGACCTAGACCCCGATTTGTGACTTACACGCCGCTGCATAAGGGAAATAGCCAGACGCCGACACAGCACTTCGTGACGCGCGGACATCGGGCGATCGACCTCGCAATACCGAAATTACCGACTCAGCACCTGATACTTCCAAGGTTTCAAGGTGGAACCGTACGGAAGTAAAGAGCCAAGATAAGCACTTCATTGCACGTACCTAAGATTAGCTATTAACGAGAATTTAAGAAGAGATTCATTCCATATTCACACTTCGAATAGGAGCTAGGCTAGTTTAGGCTATAGTTAATGTAATTCTTTTGTTCTAATATAAATTTGATGTGTATACGCCTTGTATACCATGTTGTCCAAATAAAATACTTGACTATCGAAAGTTTGATTCTCCTTACTAGAAACAACGGGTTGATTAACAGGTAAGTTTCTGTATGTACTGTTACAAGTTTTTGCATCCTGGTAAGTATTTGAAATATGTGGGCTAACTTCAGAGACTTTATTAAAACTTTCAGGCATAATATTAACATTATCATTTACTTCTTGCAATATCTCTGAAACTGGCTCGTTTACAATAACCTTAGATTCATCATTAAGAACTATTTGCTTATCATAATTATTATCTCTCAAATCCTTAGAATTTTGCAATAAACTATCATCTACTACAGAACTAGTTTCATTTAAATCTTCGTTCTGGTCTTGAGGCCAAGAACTTATAATCTGGTCTAAATGACGTTTCCAAATTAAGTTCTCTTCTAAAACTCTACATAGATAAGTTCTTTGTCCCAATACCTCATCAATTACACATTTAACAAATTTCATTTTATTAGGATTCCTATAGTCCCTACAGTAAGCATACTCTCCCTCTCTAAATTTTTCTTCTCTTTTTCCTACATTACACTGTTTTTTTTTCTTTTTTAGTAGACAACAAATCCAATCTAGATCTAAGTTTTCTATTAAACATAGCTTCCGATGGTGAAATATTTGTAATGCAATGAATTGAATTTCTGTAATGAAATAAATATCTGTGCATTAAAGTTACAAATGACACATTTCCATTTCTAACATCATTCAAAGACTTGTACATAGCATTTTTAAAACTCTTTACAGCATTCTCTGCAAACCCATTTGTTGCAGGATGAAATGGTGGAGAAGTTTCATGTTGAATACCATTTTTAGATAGAAATTCAGAAAATTCCTTAGAACAAAACGTAACAGCATTATCTGTAACAACTACTTTAGGCAAACCAAATCTACTAAAGCATTCTCTGAATTTTTCCACAGTTGTATTAGATTCTAAATTCTTTACTATAAATGCTTCTGGCCACTTAGTGTAACAATCTATTATTATTAAAATCATTTTACCACTTATAGGTCCTAAAAAATCAGCATGTACTCTTTCATACGGAAAATTTGTTTTTGGCCATGTTATAACTTTAGATTTCTGTGGTTCTGGTCTCGCAGACATACAGCCTTGACAGGATTTAACAAAATTTTCAATAGTACTGTCCAAATTAGGAAACCAAAAATAAGATCTAGCATTATTATTCATTTTAACAATGCCTTCATGTGAAACATGAAGTTCCTGTAACATACTTTTTTGTAATTTATTAGGTATTACTACTCTATAACCCCACATGATAACCCCGTTTTCAATATAAAGTTCACTTTTTCTGTTTAAGAACGGTTTCAAGACTTCACTATTCACATGTTTTGGAAATCCATACCTGACCATGTTATAAACACTATTTAAAACTGGATCCTTTCTAGTTTCTGAACGTATTAAATTTAAATCTATAACATTCTGATCTTCAATAAAATTAATGTAATCACATTCCTTCCTGTTATTATCTAACAATACTAACTAATAACTGATGGTAATGGCAGTCTTGACATACAATCTGCTTTAACATTTTCTATGCCTTTTACATGTTTAAATGTATAATCAAAACTTGACAAATATAATGACCATCTTTGCAGACGACCTGCTGCCATTTGAGGTAAACTCTTGTGCTCACCAAATAATGCTAATAACGGTTTGTGATCTGATAATAACTCAAACTTTCTACCAATTAAATACTGATAAAATTTTTGCACTGCCCAATAAATTGCAAGCGCTTCTTTATGAATCATAGAATAACCCTTCTCAGCCTTTGAGAAAACTCTAGAAATAAAACTAATTGGTCTGTCTGACCCATCTGGCAAAATATGGCTTAAAACTGCCCCTATTCCATTTTGTGAAGCATCACAAGCTAACCGTAAAGGCATATCTCTACTGTAATGAATTAAAACATTATCAGAAATAATATCCTTCTTAATTGTATTGAAACTCTTTTGACATTCTCTATTCCAATAAAATTTGTAGTTTTTCTGTAATAAATCATATAAAGGCTTTAGTTTTATAGATAAATTGTGAATGAATTTACCATAATAATTTACCATTCCTAGCCGTGAACGAACTTCTGAAACATTCTTAGGCGCAGGTGCATTAACGACAGAGTCAACCTTTGACATATCTTTGGCTAGTCCACTTTTTGAAATAAAATGTCCTAAATATTTTATTTTAGGTTGCATAAATTCGCATTTACTTTTATTTAAACGAATACCTGCCTCTTTGAATCTTCTTAAAACTTCCTTTAAATTTTCTAAATGTTCAACATCATTAGTACCTGTGACTAGGACATCATCAATAAAGTTTACAACACCCCGAGCCCCTAACAATACTTTCTCAAGTTTGTTTTGAAAAATAGCACTAGCTGGCTTTGTACCGTATGGCAATCTATTTACTCGGTATATTCCTTTTGGTGTTGACCAAGCTAAAAGTTCACTACTCTCCTTACTTAAACACAACTGATTAAATGCATTTCTTAAATTTAATTTTGAAAATGATGTACCACCTTGCAATGCAGTAAAAATGTCCTCAATTCTAGGTAACGGATGGTTAACATCTTTAATATATTTATTCACAGTAACTTTGTAATTTGCACATAACCTTATTTTATTATTTTCCTTCAAAACTGGAACTAAAGGTGTCCCCCATTGGGATGTTTCTGTTTTTGTAATAACACCTTCTTTTTCTAATCTAGTTAATTCAGATTCAACCTGTTCTTTAAAAGCATGAGGTACTTGCCTTGGTTTGTGAAAAATAGGCTTTACGTCTTTATCAATTAACTCTAATGTAATTTCCTCATCTTTAATAATACCCAACTCACTTTTAAATAATATCTCAAATTCCTGTAACAATAGTTGCAACTTCTCATCTGTACTTTGCACATAGTTAATTTGTAAAAGTTTTGAAATATCTAAATTAAATTTCTGAATTAAATCTCTACCAAATAACATTTTACAACCACTTTTAACAATTATCATACTACAATTCACCTCTTTATCTTTTACCTTAATTCTACAGTTTATTTCTCCAACTGGTTTCAAAATTTGACCATTATATGTTTTTAATTCAATATCTGAATTTTTTAACTTAATGTGAGAAAATTTTGATAAATAAATGTTTTCAGGTAAACATGAAATTGCAGCACCGGTGTCCAGTTCCATTTGGACCGGTTTGTTATCAATACAACATTTAATAGATATTGGTAAAACATAGTTTATATTTTTCTCTATTGCAAATATATCCATTGAATTATTGACAGTATCTTCATTTACCTCTACATTATAAGTTTGACCCTTACTCTTACATACAATAGCTAGGTGTCCAATTTTGTTACATACTTTACATTTATATGACTTAAATTTACATTTTGAAAAATTATGGTTTGGTTTACCGCAATGAATGCATTTTAATAACGATGACTCACCGTCTTGTTTCTTCTCAGTCTTTTTAAATGTGTTTTGGGAACTTTTAATCGTCCTGGCCTGTCCGTACTGAGTCACCGGGAGCCGCATTAACCCAAGTTCATCTCAGCTCAATCGACCTAGAAGGACTACACAACATCCAGAACCAAGTTATGACGAGCCAGCCAACAACTCAACCAACTACAATCGGACATCATATACCATACGACCATACCCTTCTACGTTGTACTACTAGGCGTAGGCGCACTCATTATAGCCACACTGAGCTATCGCAGCAAATGGTTTTGCAAACGTCCCAAAGCACCCAGCACCGAGGGACACACCCACGAGGAACCCGAAAGGAGGGAAGAGGACCACACACCCAGAGGACAAGTCCCAGAAACATTTTCTCTCAAAGTTCTAAAATAGTTCCTGATCTGCGGGTGGAGATGTTACGCGCAGCGCTACCTACGACCTAGACCCCGATTTGTGACTTACACGCCGCTGCATAAGGGAAATAGCCAGACGCCGACACAGCACTTCGTGACGCGCGGACATCGGGCGATCGACCTCGCAATACCGAAATTACCGACTCAGCACCTGATACTTCCAAGGTTTCAAGGTGGAACCGTACGGAAGTAAAGAGCCAAGATAAGCACTTCATTGCACGTACCTAAGATTAGCTATTAACGAGAATTTAAGAAGAGATTCATTCCATATTCACACTTCGAATAGGAGCTAGGCTAGTTTAGGCTATAGTTAATGTAATTCTTTTGTTCTAATATAAATTTGATGTGTATACGCCTTGTATACCATGTTGTCCAAATAAAATACTTGACTATCGAAAATATGTTTTATTAATATAATTAATTAACATACAGTGAAGCGGACGGAAAAATGGAGTGTAGGGTTGCTAGCCCTCTATTTTAGAATTCCCCTTTTAAAATAGTGTTGCCAGTAATTTAACATTTTCATTAATCACAATATACTACAAATTAAGTAGTCATCTTTAGTTTCATTTCAATCCCCCGATTGCAGCTAACGTAATTTGTACATAAACATCCAGGACTCGGAACAAATGTCCATGCTCATCACACAAACATTTGCTCTTACCGGGATTCGAACCTGGGACCCGAAGAACGTAAGGCAGCCTGACAACCGCTGCGCCAATCGGGTCGTCAAATATTAGACCCACCCTGTCAATCCCATTATGTACTGAAAGGATTTCCGTTTCCTAAATGCCGTCTACTGTAATGCGTCACTCACTGAAAAGGGTGTCACCAAACAAAAACTTATGGCAGCATTGGTTTGGAGATACAAGTATCAGGAATTAAAAAAAACAGCTAGACAAAGCTATCATTATTATTTTATTCTCTAGTTGGAACTCCGCCTATAGTACAAAATTACACCAATGGAGCAAAATAGTAACTAAATGATATCTGTAATTAACACTTTTGAAAATTGTTTATCAATGCCTCACTCTATCCCATGAAGTGGTTGTAAATAGTAAATAGTGTCGCTTTAGTAATAAACCTACCAGTGGCCGGTGTTAGTTTTATTGAAACACAGTGCTTAGCGTTCCCCAGAACGTAGCAATCAATTCAGTTTTGGGATACTTAGTGAACCCTCCCCCACTCCCGGAAATGGGAACCGATCACTTTTCCGAATTTTGTTTGTCGAATTTAATTTTACCAAAAACTATTGACTCCTTTTTTGCCATATGCATTATTTGACATATTTTTAGTTCATCGAATAATCATGTGTCATTCGTATTATTTTAACGAACTACGTTTCGCCGATTTACAAAGTAACTTTTTGCTGCTGGCTTTAGGTGAAATGAAATTTGGTTAAATGTTTTTCGAACTTATGATAGGTAATGTCACATTTAGTCGCACTGTAGCTCGATCCACTTCCCCTATACCGCGTATGCTTACGAAGCTCAACGCGCTCGTGGAGACCAACCCTGGATTGGACTTGTTTGCTGATGAATGGAAGACGATAATGTTGGAATGTTTGTGGTTCTGCAAGAAGACCGAGTAAAAGGATTAGGAATTTAATTAGGTGAAGTTAAATACTGTACTAAATAAATAATAATAAATATGCGTGAGGCGAGTGTAAAGTGTAGCGTAATGCTTTCCCCGTCTCCTTGTTATCAAACACAGATGACGGATATTGGCCCAGGTACGGTACGTATGTTTAAGGAGGTGGACACGTAACACATGAGATAATATAAAGAAGCCTAAGAAGGCCTATGTCCAGCAGTGGACGTCTTTGGGCGGATATGATTATGATGATAAAGAAACTACTCTGGCAAGCTGGAACAAGTGATTATTTACAGCTCCTCTGCGCTATCGTGAAGCTGCTATCTATGACCTAATAGTTAATTTTAGTTAACATTTACCACGTGTTTATTTTAGTTTAGTCTACGACTAACTTACAGAGTACTGTATTACCAGTTTTGCTCTCGCCACAGCTCGTCTCTGTCTGCGTTTCGACACTGACTTTATCTAGCCTTTCTACCACCTACTACTAATGTTTAAATTATGAAATACTAATCGGTTTCTTACGACAGTCCTCTGGTACATGTGAATCTTGGTACCAAGACTACGCTCTTTCCACTAACCTAACCTAGGACGTCCTAGCACTTTAATAAGGTCTTATACCGCTTATTGAGTTGCTAGGTATTAACTTTAAAACCCCAAGCCACAAGTACTGTGGCTTGGGGTTTTAAAGTTTAATATTTCGTAAAATGAGCAATCAATCGAAAAATAGTATTAGCAAACCCTGTCATTTTAAAAGACCTATTCATCGTTAACCCACACGATGGGTTAACGTTAAAAAAAAATGCATCCCCACTTCACATCTATCTAGCTATCCTAAACAAAATTCAAAATTTTATTTTACCACTTTGTTGGCGTAATTGATATTATACATAACCCTACAAAATTATTTTGCTTTCTGGTACTATAACGGTCTCTTAACAAAACCTCGAAGAGACAGATAGATAGACAGACAGACAGACGGATATTACGAAGCTATAAGGGTTCCTTGTCAGGACTACGGAACCCTAAAAACGGACAAGTTAATGTTTCGGTTTAAAATAAACGGAAATCTACCAATTTTATTGCATCATCGGGTTAACCTTGGCCATAGGAACAGTTGAGCTTCGCATTAAAACCCAGCGAAAAGACGAAGAAAAATTTCGACTTTTCTTTGTTTTATTTTTCTTGGATCACTTCATGGTTTTCGACTAGAGCAGTAATTTATAACCCGAAAAGTTTTTCATCCAAGTCAACATTTTAAGATAAGAGCACAGAATGGGAGGATTTTCACAAAGGGTTGAAAAAAATATGGGTGGAACCTTCTTCGAAATCTACCTCTTCTTGCGGCTTGCCGAAGGGATTTTTTATGTTAATTAGTTTTTAATTGCTTTAAAGAAAAAGAAAGTAAACTACAGCACAGGGTGTAGATAACCTTGTAATGATAGTCGTGAGATGGAGAAAAATAAATAAACTATTTTATTATCAGCGACAGAAAAACTTACAGTGTTTACAGGCTTGATTTTCCTATGGTGTACGAATGTTAGCGACTTTGACCTCCATATCAATGCTACCAGAGCCTATAAGTTTGGTAACACCGCCGATAGTAAGTGACGCGTTGCAGTAGATACGGCCTTTGGTAAACGGGAAGCCCTTCGGCACATGTGGGACTGACATATTCTTCAAATCGTACACGCCCTGAAAAAAAAAAATACTTGTTACTTTAATATTCTAATTCCTCCCTTGTTGGTCCTTGAGTCTAGGTACCGATCCCTTTTTTTTTATTTGGCCTGAGCTGTCCCACTCCTGGGTAAAGGTCTCCCCCCATTCCTTCCACTTTTCTCGGTGTAGCGCCTCTTCTCGCCAATTAACGAGAAAGCCATTCAAGACGTCCCGCCATCTTCTCCTCGGTCTAAACGCTCAATGGTCACCCAGAGTGAGTGTATTGGACAGTGATATTCATCAGAAATGATCCTTAGAATGCCGTTTGTAATGCCGCGTATTCCGCCTAACAGTGACGACAAATGCTTGCATCTTATTGCATATAAGTCATTCGTACGCAGTACGCAAACATTACGGAAGCACTGCAGAACCGCAGAAACCGCAACAACATTCTGAAGACATTAATGTATTACAGCCGCAGAGCGCGCTGCGCGATACAGAATAATGCTAACTTTACCTTAGCTGAGCCACGAACAAACCTGCGAACTACATATGACCCCGGACAGCCAGCGATCTGCGTTCACGTTCAATGTCTTCGTTGTCTTTTAGATCATCAATGACAATGTGCCCTAAATATTTAATTTTTTTCACTCTAGTGAGAAGAGAACCGTTCAAGCAAATGGGTAACTGTTCAAGTAGGTTCATGAGGGGTTTTGTCACCCAGGCCGAACTTCGCGTTGCATGTTCGTTCGCATGAAATTATTATCAAAATAGCACTTCCCTATTTGAATCTGATTTTGTTAACCCTGTAGGAAACGTACCGGACATCCGGCTCGAAGGACCAAAATGTAGGGGCGTGACCAGGTGGTACCTATTGGGAATCGCTACGCTACTCAGTTAAACACTCAAACAACTTTAACGGGTTTATTGAGGTAGCTAGGCTAAGTTACTGCTAAAATGATGGAAATTAATGCACCCGGTTGCTGCACTGCATGCGCTAAGTCAGCAAAACGTGGTCAATTGCAATTATTGCATCGAACAAATTCAAACCTTTTTTCTAAAACAAAAGTAGATGAAGTTACTCCTTATAACATCAACTATCTGCCAGTAAAAGTCCCATCAAAATCGGTCCTGCTTTTTCGGAAATTAACCGGAACAAACAGATGGACAAAAATAATAATTAAATGTTTTTTTTGCTTTAAGTACCGTGTATAGTTGCATTATGCATTCATTAAAAAGCTGTTATTTTGACAAACAGAGACTTCAATTTCATTTATTTGCTTAGATACCTGTAGTATTTCAGAAAAAGGATAAAGGTTCCGTGAAAAAAAAACCCTTGAAATTGTTAACAGAATCCGATTTAATGAAGTAAAACGCCTATTTTATAATAATTTCACGCTGGCGAGGCCGCCGGCGCCGGCGCCGGCGGTCGCAGGGTACAGTCAGTAGTGAATAATGATACTTACCGGTGGATAAGGACAGCGATGGTCACCGAAAGCGATTCGCAATGGTTGTCCAAAAAATGTGTCCGAGTTTATCATGTCGCAAAATCTAAAGTGCATCTCCACGAAACTCGGTTTGTATCTGTTTGTTAGAAACTGGTAGAAGTAGAAAGATGGCTGTAACATGAACAATACGGTTGAGCATAGATGGTGTGCAACTTGAGTTGTTGAACTCGCCTCGTTCCTGGCCGGTTTTGTGATACATGCGCCTCAGTGTTCTCGTTTCCAAACTAACTGCAGTTACTAGGCTAGGGCACATCACAAAAAGGCTTGATCTAGGTTTTTAGCGTATCAATTCAGTACTCTTCCAATACCGAAATGGCATTTGCGAAATGTTTTTTACATTTGTATCTGTATTTTTATGGTGTACATAATAAAGAGTATTCTATTCTATTTATAATAAAACAACGTTTCTTTCGAAGGCAGACCAAAACTAATTTTATTTTATAAACCATTTGGTACATAGACAATATAGTTTGCGGCACTAGCCACAGATTGTAGATATCATTACAACACCCCCACTATATCTAACAATCTTTATACACTCTATTAAATTTGCACACCTAATTTATCCAAAAAATGATAATGCTTAATGGAACATAAACTCTTAGTGAATAAATCAGCAGGCATTTCAGCCGTTGGCAAATACCTAATACTCACAACTTTATTTTCTACACATTCTCTACAAAAATGATATTTTATATCAATATGCTTAGTTTGTTTGTGATAAGCTGGGTTTATGGTTAACTTTTGTGCACTCTGGTTGTCATTGAATAGATCAATAGAATACATTTCTTGTGTTATTTCATACTGTAAATTACGCAAATAAACCGCTTCTTTACAGGCTTCGGTAATCGCCATGTATTCGGCTTCGCTAGTCGATAAAACAACAGTTTTCTGCTTTTTTGTTTCCCAAGATATTACGCAACCAGATAAAGTGAAACAAATTCCAGTGTATGACCTTCTATCGATGATGTTACCACCCCAATCAGCATCAACAAAACCTTTTAGTATTGAGTTTCCATTACCAGAATACTTCAGGCCATAATCTCTAGTACATTTTAAATATTATCTCAATAACCGCTTTACATAAGCACAATGTTCTTTAGAATAACAATTATTAAATTGGCTTAAATAACTAACTGTATATGCAATGTCTGGCCGGGTTAAAACTGCTAAATACATAAGACATCCAATTATTTGTTGATATGGAAAATTACCTACACAATGTTCATTGTTAGATACATTCAACTTATTTTCCATTGGAGTCTGAATTGGTTTACATTCGCTCATATTAAACTTATGCAACAGCTGATCAATTTAATTTCTCTAACTTAATGTTACTATTTGCTGAGATTTATTAATAGTTATGTTTACTCCTAGACATTTTTTTATCTCTCCTAAATCTTTAATTTTGAATTGGCTAGCTAGTTCCTGCTTTAAATGTTTAGTTTCATTAATATTATTTGAAAAAATAAAGAAATCGTCTACAAATAATGTAACAATAGTTTTCAATTGATCTTGCATTTTTGAATACATACACGGCTCTATTTTAGATCTATTATAGCCCATGTTTAATAAACATTCGTCTACTCTCTTGTACCATGCTCTAGAGGACTGTTTGACCCCATGAATAGCTTTTTTTAATTTAAGTACCTGACCATTTTTTGTTCTATCAGGAAAACCTTTTGGTATCTGCATATAAATAGTTTCCTCTAGAGTGCCATTCAAGAAAGCAGTTGTTACATCAAGATGGGTTGTACTCAAACCTAATTGTACTGACAATGCAAAAAGTAACCTCAAAGTTGTATGTCTCACCACAGGAGAAAATGCTTCTGTAAAGTCCACACCTTCAACTTGTGAAAAACCTTTGGCTACTAAACGCGCACGAAAACGGACTCTGTTTTCACTATCATATTTTTTACGAAGCACCCACTTGCACTGTACAACTCTAGCGTCTTTTGGAGCGTCACTCAACTCCCACGCATCATTGTCCTTGAAACACTGTAGCTCCTCTCTGACAGCTGATTCCCACTGCTCCTTTTCCGGTCCGTTCAAAGCATCATGAAAAGACAAGCCAGCCGCGTCATCATATGTTTCACTGTCGACACAAAGGTTGAAGAACCCATATCTCTCCGGAATTTTCCTTATCCGTTTGGATCGGCATTGCGGAGTTTCTTATTCATCATCCTTTAGTGTGTTGTCAGCGTCGACGCTGGGAACATATGTCTCATCATCTTGAATACTATACTTAAAATGTCACTTACGGGATATCTTGAATACTGTCTACAAAACTTTCAAAACTGTCTACAAAACTTTCAGAATGATTATGACTTTTAAGAGGTCAGAAATAAGAATGCAGTCCTCCTTCAAATAATCACTTTATTCTACCACACTTTTACACTGCACGTCTTGTCTGCACGAGACATCAGACTCGAATGCCTGTGTTCGCACTGTCCACGCTTGTAGGTGAATGTCCGAATGAATGGCGAAGTGAAGTGTTGGATCAAATGACAAACAAGTCAATACAACACCCGTATGACATGCGAACACATTTATTTAATTACAATATGGTTAGGTATAGATTATATTCAGATAAGTATTTTAATAAAAGCTAGCACAATATAGGTAGGTATAGGTAATATTTTAGGTGAGTATTTTAATAAAAGCTAACAGTCGGCCTTTCCTGACGTTTACACGTCCCGTGGAAAGATTATGCAAGGTAAACAGAATAACCCTAACAATTAATCCAATTAACAATTCATGACACAAATATAGCTACATAGATATCATATTGATCTCTTTCTCTATCTTATACATCATAATAATGAAGTGTAACTTTATAATAATCTCGACACAAAAACAAGCATAACTCGGATATAAATACACTCGGCAGCATTGAAGGAGTTGCGGTGGCCTCTACATATCCACAACAACTCAAGCAGGTTGTGGCCCCTTCATGTCCACAACACACTAGCGACAATACCATAACTACGAGTACAACCATAACATTGGTGGAACTACCGTAGCCTCTACATATGTAGATATGTAGAGGCTACGGTACAGTACGGCAATTCCGGCATGCTGTGGCTCCTGCATGTCACAACACACCGACTAGACAAGTTATTATGGCCTCTTCATATCCATAATAACCACATATCTAACACACTGTAGCCTCTGCATGTATACAGTGTGCTCTAAATTTCTTCTACAGGATAATGTTTGTGTAAAAATAATTTATCATAATAATAACTGTATAATATAAAAAAAAACACAAAATAACTGTATAATATTAATAATAAAACAATGTAAATTCACTCAATTATTCAAATTAAATTGTACATGATTGTAACATGGACAAAATTCTGCTGTTAATTAATACTCTTACATGCTTTATCTCAATTAATTACGATTAATTATCGCGTACATCAATAACCACCCAATCAAAAGTAATGCCAATCATTCATCATTAACATTTTCAGACTGCGTATCACTGTCACTAACACTATTTCGTTTAAAAACCAACCACGGATGAATTTTATCTACGGAAAAAACTCCACTGAAGTTTCTATTGCCCTTGCGTGACAATGGGGTATCTTCTATTTTATATCGGTCATTGTCAAAGACCTCTACAATACGGTAAGGACCACGAAGCTTTGGAATTAATTTCCTACTTTTCCCCGTCGAAGGAATTTCTCGCTCTACCCTGACTAAATCCCCGATTTTGAATGTAACTCTCTTTCTGGATTTATCAAAACGTTTCTTCTGTTCTACTTGATTCTTTTCTATATGTTGTGATATTTCCTCTCTAATATTTTCTACATTGTTCCCTACGTCCTCTGTATCGTTTATAATATTGAGGTTTAATCCCTATTAAACCTCAATATTATAGACGATACAGAGGACGTAGGGAACTCCCTAGTTAGGCGTACCAACCAAGTCAATGCCAAATAATGCCTGAGCTGGTGTCTTTCCGATTCCCTTATTAAGGGTATTATTTAAACCCCATTGTATTTCAGAAATACATTCATCCCATTTATGTTCTGGTTTATTTAGGTTTGTTGCAGTTAGGGCAGCTAAGACGGTGCGGTTGTAGCGTTCCACTTGCCCATTGGCACGTGGTGTCGCTACCGCGTTCATAACATGTTTAATACCCAACGTACTTAAATATTCTTGAAAGCGCTTGGACGTGAAAGATGTACCTCGATCGGAAATGACTCGTTTAGGAACACCAAAAGTATGGAAGTAGCCTTTTAAAGCGGATATAGAATGTAACGATTTCGTACTTTTGACAGGAATCAATATAACATATTTTGTGAAAGCATCAATTATTAAGAGTAGGTACGCGTTTTTCTTTTTGCTTCTCACAAAAGGACCCAGATGGTCTATATGCAACGTATGAAAGGGGCGATCAACCTTAGGAATCGGATGAAGTTCACCTGCCTTCTTACAAGCAGGGACTTTCGAATGAGCGCATTCTAGGCACGAATCGACATACATTTTCACGAACCGTCTGATTTTGGCAAACCAGAAACTACTTATAATTTTATCAAAAGTTTTGTCAAAACTATAATGACCAATATCGTCATGATGGGCCTTCAATACCTGCCACCTAACACCTTTTGGTACAACCCAGCGATCCCCTGCCTCGGTTTTTCGATATAATAGACCTCTTTTGATTTTGAAATTATTTTTAATTTCTACAATGCCGTCTGTATCCTGATCCTTTAAGATAGAAATAATTCGTTGAAGCTCGGGATCGCTCTGTTGTACAGTTGCTATCCAATTAGTTTCGATACATCTTACATCGAAAGAATTTACTTCTACCGGGTTCCGACTTAATGCATCTACGTGGGACATAGTAGAGCCTGCCTTATAAACAATTTTAAAATCATAATCTTGCATGATATTCCACCATCTGGCTACTCTAGGCAAAACATCTCTTTTCTCAAATGTGGCCCTCAAAGAGTTACAGTCTGTCACTATGGTAAACGGTAGGCCTAATAGGTACGTCCTAAATCGTTGTAATGAGCTTGCCACCGCCAGAGTTTCTAAGTCGTAAGAAGTGAAACGACACTCCTCTGGGGACGTTTGCCTACTATAATAAGCTACAGCATTTAAAGGAGCTTCTTTACTTGATCTTTGTAAAAGGATACCGGCAACACCAATTTTAGAAGCGTCTGTATGAAGTTGAGTTTCAAACGCAGGATTATAGAATGCAAGAATCGGACGTTTGGTTAACTCTGTCTTTAAGGTTGCAAAAGCATTCTCTTCACAGTCGGACCACTGCCATTTTGAATCTTTCTTTAAAAGTTGGGTAAGTGGTCGAGCTATTGAAGAGAATCCCCTTATAAACCTACGAAAGAAACTAGCTAGTCCTAAAAACTGCCTAACCCTATGCTGATCGGTAGGGCAAGGGAATACGTCAACAGCATTGATTTTAGTTTTCCCTGGTCTTATTCCCTCGGCACACACTTCAAATCCAAGATAGTCAATAGATTCCATTAAAAAATTACACTTGGATAATTTTAAAGTTAAACCGGCGGTACGAAACAATTCCAATGTTGATTTTAGCTTACTGAACCCTTCCTCAATAGTTTTAGACGGTATTATGACATCGTCCATATAAGCAAACGCCTCTTTAAATCGTGCATTACCCAATATATTGTTAATTGCACGTTGGAAATTAGACGGCGCATTAACAAGTCCAAAGGGCATCCGGTTGAACTCGTAATGCCCATCAGGTGTTATGAAAGCAGTTAAATGTTTAGAAGTTTCAGACATACATCATTGATAATAACCTGACATTAGGTCCAACGATGTGTAATATTTATAGCCTGACAAGTTATCTAATTGATCGTCAATCCCAGGGAGGGGATAATGCTCCTTAATCGTTTTTTTATTGAGAGCCCTATAGTCAATGCATAATCTGTAATCTCCGGATTTCTTTTTGACGAGGAGAACTGGTGACGCATAATTTGAGGTCGTTGGTCTAACTATACCAGAGTCCTCAAGTTCTTGTCCCATATTACGAACTACTTGTCGCTCTGTAAAAGGCATGCGATACGGCCGGTAAACTACTGGTGTAGTATCACTGAGCCTTATGTCCATTTCGGTGTTGGAAATACAGCCTAACTCTTTAGTAGAGAAAGCAAAACAGTCTCTATATTCATTTAATAAACGAGTTAACTGCAAAAGATTGGTTTCACTGATTTGGTCACTCACAGACAACATTTTAGGATCAATAATAATATTAGAAGAGTTATCCGCGCCTTTAACAATTCTATTCACGCTTTGACAGTTAATTTGTGCTAACGGCAGAGCCCGAGACAGAAGGGTACCTTTATTTAAATCGAACCCCGATTTTACCAAACCGTCCAATTGAAGTGTTGCTTTGCCGCAAACTAGCTCTAAAATACAAGGCATTATACTGTACATCATTTGAGGTTGAGAGCATAAACCAGGTTCCACGACTACCTCACCATCGTATGGTGGATTAGACTCTACAGTCACTTCGGTGCGGCCCATTACTTTAATAGAGTTACTAACATAGAGTTTAACACTTTCAGGGACGTTTATAGTCTTACTCTTAATAATTAGTTTGTCTTCTGTTTTGAGAACTACGACATGGCTTTGTTCCGTAAACGTTTGGCCTACAAGTAATGATACCTTTAAGTAATGATCAGGGACTATGAGTACTTCAACGCGGGCTTTAACTAAGCCTATTTCAATTTCGACATCGCATTTCCCTAAACACTGAACTATTGAATCTCCGAACCCTCTTAAAACCCTCTTTAAAGTCACTGTAAGACGGAGTTTGATTTAATACTTTTGCATCCGATTCTCGGAGCATAGTAATTTGACTACCGAAGTCAATAAAGCAATTCATAGTCTGACCGTTAACTATCGCGACCTTAAAATATTTCGTATCATTATCCTGCTCCTTTGAAATGTAGCACAAAACAGTCTTATTACTTTCATGCTCACGTTTATTAGGACAATCGCTAACCAAATGGCCTACTTTATGACAGTGATTGCATCTTTTAATTGGATGTTTACATTTGTAGAAAGGGTGCCCTTCCTCTCCACAGTTATAACATTTTGATGACCTAGTAGTATCAGCAGATCCGGATGAATTGTCTTTAGAGGTTTTAAAACGCTTGCTGTCGGGAACGCTCGGCTGCACAGACACGTTTTGCTTGTCATTCTTTTTAGTTATTTTAACATTGCGAAGGAAAACTAATAACTTATCAGGCTCGCTAAATTGCACAGCCTCAGCACTAGTTCTGACTGATCTATCTTCAATACTAAATAATATACAATCGATAGCGTTTTTACCTGAAATGTTACATCTATTAAGAAGAACTATCTTTTCGTAATAATAATCTTCTAAACTATCCCCAAAACGTGCCCTACAGGTGAGCATCTCTGTCAGCAACCGACCATAGTTATCGTCACTGGGGAATGCAGACTTCAATTTTTGTTGCCACTCCGTCCATGTATATAACAAAGTGGGTAGACCCTGGTACCATTTCTGGGCCAACCCTACTAACTTAGGTAAAGCGTAGTGAACTATCTGACGTTCTGTCCAATTGTAAATCTTTGCACATTCATTTACTTTTGTAATCCAAACATCTATGCTCTGATTTCGCTTTGTTGGGTCGAATTCAGGCACAACGTTCAAAACAGGGTAACGTTCTGCATTGCTGTCTGTACGTAAAGTCTTAACGAGTTCTTGGAACACATTAACAAAATTTTGAGAGTCTAAAACAGTGGATTGATTACTTGGTAATGGTGATGATGCGCTGTTGCTAGTCCCAGCACTCGGTCGTACTGCTGGTTCCTCCCGCGGCGCCGGCGTATCTGGCGTCCGGGAACGGCGCTGCCTCGACTTCTCCACACGCCGTGAACTCTTTCGTCGTGAATGCTTATGCCGTGATTTGCGACCGCGCTCCGAGGATAATTCTGACTCACTACTGGAGTCCTCAGAGTGTCGCACCCGCTTTCGAGACCGATGCTTTGGCATATTACTTGCGTAGCTTTAAATATGGGCGTTGAGTGTTCCACCAAAACCGTTACTGTTCCAGTGTGATCCCACTTCTGACCTTTAAGAGGTCAGAAATAAGAATGCAGTCCTCCTTCAAATAATCACTTTATTCTACCACACTTTTACACTGCACGTCTTGTCTGCACGAGACATCAGACTCGAATGCCTGTGTTCGCACTGTCCACGCTTGTAGGTGAATGTCCGAATGAATGGCGAAGTGAAGTGTTGGATCAAATGACAAACAAGTCAATACAACACCCGTATGACATGCGAACACATACATTTAATTACAATATGGTTCAAGTGGGTGAAGCTCCCCTCCCCAACCTCCCCTAAAATTGAAAGGGCTGTTACTTCATAACAGTTAGAGGTAGCCATCAGGTGTTTGAACAAATATTATAGTAGGCGTCGAAACCTGTCCGGTGTTAGGTAGGTACTGAGCGGAGCGAACCTGCGAGACCGAGTGGAGCGAAGGGAGCCGCCGACCTCCGTAGCGTAACGAAGGTTGAGTGGGTGAAGCGTAACTCAGGGACGACGACAAGTTAACCTTGGGTAATGTTTTGTTTTATACTTCTCAAATGTTTTAGGGGTTCTTAAGGGTTCTTATACTGATTTAGGGGTAATTCTAACGGATTTTCCAATTCATTTAAGGACTCCTATGGATTCTTAAAATTTTATAAGGATAGGGAATACTTCTCAAAAACACGTAACCCGCGAGCTGCGTGCAGCTCGCGCACCCAAGCAAACTAGTTATTTATATTATATAAAACTACAAAGCCACTCACTGACTCATTGACATGTCGTTTCTCGGAATGGGTGAGAGATGGGTTAAGGGTTTGTTTTGCAATAATGTACAAAACCATAAAGTGAGTAGAGGAAAATTATAGAGGAGATTCAAATCCAAGATGGCGGCCGAGTCCATTTCCGGTTTCGGTGGGGAAAAGACTTGGAGGGGTTTCGACTCATAGGTCCTGTATAAGATCTGGAATGATTTAAAACAAAAGTAAAAAAAAAAAAAAAAACAAGATGGCGGCTGCGCTAGGACGTTTTGAAAATTGCTACTTTTTTCACTCGACTTTGGTGAATTGTTTTGTTCAACCGATTTCAAACATTGGCAACACCAAGTACACCAGTCGAGGCCTTATATCCTTGCGATTTTAGGAAAATTGTGACTTTAAAAAAAAACAAGATGGCGGACGCTGTGGCGGCCATTTTGTGAACAGTTGGAATTTTCGACTTTTTTCAAATCCATTTTTCGTGTAGTTGGCAACATCTGACGGGTTCAAGTTGTACATAGCGGTTGTGTGTTACAACAACGAGTGTTGCCTGGTGAAATAAAATTCCCCATTTTTAGGGTACTTTCCCAGATTTTCCCCAAAAACATGAAAAGTAGAAAAAACGACAATTCGAATGAAGACTTTGACTAGCTGGCAGCATTGGGGTCCCCCAAATGACATTTGACCATTTTGGTGCATTTTAGTTGGCAACCCCAAAAAACATTGAATATTTTAATTTTTGGGACTTTTTGACTTTGGCGAATTCATTTGTTCTACCAAACTCAAAAGTTGGCAACACCAAGTAAACCGGTCGGTAGCCTATATCCTTGAGATTTCAGGAAAATTATGACTTTTCAAAAAAACAAGATTGCGGACAGTGTGGCGGCCATCTTGTAAAAATGACGAAAAATCCCAATTTTCGACACGATAAATGGGACAGCTGGCAACCCCCGACTGGATTGTGTTGTAACCACCGGTTGTGTATTTCGTTGAGGAGTGTTGCCTGATGCAAAAAAATTTCCCACTTTTGGGGTACTTTTCCAGATTTTCCCCGAAAACATGAAAAGTAGAAATAACGACATTTTGAATAGAGACTTTAACTAGCCGGCAACATTGGGATCCCCCAAATGACATTTCACCATTTTCATCACTTTCAGCTGGCAACCCCGAGAGCCATTGGGGCTTGAATTTTCGGGTCAGACCCGACTTTGGCGAGTTCTTTTGTTCTACCAAACTCAAAAGTTGGCAACACCAAGTAAACCGGTCGATAGCCTATATCCTTGAAATTTCAGGAAAATTATGAAATTTTAGAAAAACAAGATGGCGGACATTGTGGCGGCCATCTTGTAAAAATGACGAAAAATCCCAATTTTCGACATGATAAATGGGACAGCTGGCAACCCCCGACTGGATTGTGTTGTATGAACCGATTGTGTATTTTGTTGAGGAGTGTTGCCTGTTGCAAAAAAAATCCCCATTTTGAGGGAGTTTTCCTAGATTTTCCCCAAAAACATGAAAAGTAGAAAAAACGACAATTCGAATGAAGACTTTGACTAGCCGGCAACATTGGAGTCCCTCAAATGACATTTGACTATTTTCATCACTTTCAGCTGGCAACCCCAAAAGCCATTGGGGCTTGAATTTTAGGGTCAGACCCGACTTTGGCGAGTTCTTTTGTTCTACCAAACTCAAAAGTTGGCAACACCAAGTACACCAGTCGGTGGCCTGTATCCTTGAGATTTCAGGAAAAATTAAGACATTTTAGAAAAACAAGATGGCGGACTTAGTGGCGGCCATCTTGTAAAAATAACGAAAAATCCCAATTTTCGACACGATAAATGGAACAGCTGGCATCCCCCGACTGGATTGTGTTGTATGAACCGGTTGTGTATTTCGTCGAGGAGTGTTGCCTGGTGCAAACAAAATCCCCATTTTTGGGGTACTTTTCCAGATTTTCCCCGAAAACGTAAAAAGTAGAAATAACGACATTTTAAATGGAAATTTTGCATTATCACCTAGAATGGGGTACTGCAAATGACATTTGACCATTTTTATCACTTTCAGCGGGCAACCCCGAGAGCCATTCGGGCTTGAATTTTCGGGTCAGACCCGACTTTGGCCAATTCTTTTGTTCTACCAAAGTCAACGGACAGCCACCGTGTTTTACTTACAGGTAACTTGTATCCTGGTTACTTGAGGAAAATTGTGACATTTCAGAAATTCAAGATGGCGGCCGTGCCATTTCCGATTTATTACCACTCACCCACTGACATAATTGTTCTCCCATATGGTGGAGGGGAAGGGGGGTATATTTTGACAGATTCGTAAACAAATAACTCTCACGAGTAAGGGATAAGTGCCAAACCTCCCCTTTGTGCCCCCCTTCCCACCCCTCCCTACCGTATCTCGGAAACTAAGAGACCTGTGTTTTTTTTTTATGAATTCGTATAGAGGAGGATCGGAAAAGAAAAAACCAGTTTTCAAAGTTGGCCCCCTTGTCCCCCTTCTTCCCCCCTTTAGGCGGATCTCAAAAGTTAAGAGACTTGGACCATTTTTTTTTCAGATTCGTATAAAGGGGCAATGCATTAGTCGAAATCATTTTTCAAAACTCCCCACTCTCCACCCCGTCACCCCTCCCCCCATCGTATCTCGGAAACTAGGACACGTAGCGGCATTTTGATTTTTACTATACTTTATTATTGAGAGGCGTTGAAATTTGTACACCCTACCCTCCCCTCCCCAACCTCCCCTTTCCGGTGGTAGGTAGGTCCTGAGTGGAGCGAAGGGGGGAGGTGGCGAGCGAAGCGAGCCGGCAACCTCCGTAGCGTAACGGAGGTTGAGTGGGTGAAGCTCCCCTTCCCAAACTCCCCTAAAATTGAAAGGGCTGTACCTTCATAACGGTTAGAGATAGCCATCAGGTGTTTGAACAAATATTAAAGTAGGTGTCGAAACCTGTCCGGTGGTAGGTAGGTCCTGAGTGGAGCGAAGGCGGGAGGTGGCGAGCGAAGCGAGCCGGCGACCTCCGTAGCGTAACGATGATTGAGTGGGTGAAGCGTAACTCAGCAAACTTTAGGGTAATGTTTTTTATGGGAAAAGGTCTGAGTTTTTAAATAAGGTTTTAAATTTTATTAGGGGTTCGTAAGGGTTTTCATACTGTTTTAGGGGTAATTCTAACGGATTTTCCAATTCATTTAAGGGTGCCTATAGATTCTCAAAATTTTAAAAGGGTAAGTAATACTTCTCAAAAACACCAAACACGCGAGCTGCGCGCAGCTCGCGCACCCAAGCAAACTAGTTTATATTATATAAAACTACAAAGCCACTGACTCACTCACTGATTGACATGCCGTTTCTCGGAATGGGTGAGAGATGGGTTAAGGGTATGTTTTGCAATAATGTATAAAACCATAAAGTGAGTAGAGGAAAATTATAGAGGAGATTCAAATCCAAGATGACGGCCGAGTCCATTTCCGGTTTCGGTGGGGAAAAGACTTGGAGGGGTTTCGACTCATAGGTCCTGTATAAGATCTGGAATGATTTAAAAAAAAAGTAAAAAAAAAAAAAAAAACAAGATGGCGGCTGCGCTAGGACGTTTTGAAAATTGCGACATTTTTCACTCGACTTTGGTGAATTGTTTTGATCAACCGATTTCAAACGTTTGCAACACTAAGTATACCAGTCGGGGGCCTATATCCTTGAGATTTCAGAAAAATTGTGACTTTTTGAAAACACAAGATGGCGGACGCTGTGGCGGCCATTTTGTGAACAGTTGGAATTTTCGACTTTTTTCAAATCCATTTTTCGTGTAGTTGGCAACATCCGACGGGTTCCAAATGTACCGAGCGGTTGTGTGTTTTATTGAAGAGTGTTGCCTGGTGAAATAAATTTCCCCATTTTTAGGGTAATTTCCCAGATTTTCCCCAAAAACATGAAAAGTAGAAATAACGACATTTTAAATAAAGACTTTGACTAGCTGGCAGCATTGGGGTCCCCCAAATGACATTTGACCATTTTGGTGCGTTTTAGTTGGCAACACCAAAAAATATTGTATATTTTAATTTTTGGGACTTTTTGACTTTGGCGAATTCATTTGTTCTACCAAACTCAAAAGTTGGCAACACCAAGAACACCGATCGGTAGCCTATATCCTTGAGATTTCAGGAAAATTATGACATTTCAGAAAAACAAGATGGCGGACAGTGTGGCGGCCATCTTGTAAAAATGACGAAAAATCCCAATTTTCGACACGATAAATGGGACAGCTGGCAACCCCCGACTGGATTATGTTGTATGAACCGGTTGTGTATTTAGTCGAGGAGTGTTGCCTGGTGCAAAAATTTTCCCCATTTTTAGGGAGTTTTCCCAGATTTTCCCCAAAAACATGAAAAGTAGAAATAACGACATTTTGAATGGAGACTTTGACTAGCTGGCAACATTGTGGTCCCTCAAATGACATTTGACCATTTTCATCACTTTTAGCTGGCAACCCCGAGAGCCATTGGGGCTTGAATTTTCGGGTCAGACCCGACTTTGGCGAGTTCTTTTGTTCTACCAAACTCAAAAGTTGGCAACACCAAGAACATCAGTCGGTGGCCTGATCCTTGAGATTTCAGGAAAATTATGACATATCAGAAAAACAAGATGGCGGACAGTGTGGCGGCCATCTTGTAAAATTACGAAAAATCTCAATTTTCGACACGATAAATGGGACAGCTGGCAACCCCCGACTGGATTGTGTTGTATGAACCGGTTGTGTATTTAGTCGAGGAGTGTTGCCTGGTGCAAAAATTTTCCCCATTTTTAGGGACTTTTCCCAGATTTTCCCTAAAAACATGAAAAGTAGAAATAACTACATTTTGAATGGAAACTTTGACTAGCCGGCAACATTGGGGTCCTCCGAATGACATTTGACCATTTTCATCTCTTTCAGCTGGCAACCCCGAGTACCATTTTGGCTTGAAATTTCGGGTCAGACCCGACTTTGGCGAGTTCTTTTGTTCTACCAAACTCAAAAGTTGGCAACACCAAGTACACCAGTCGGTAGGCTGTATCCTTGAGATTTCAGGAAAATTATGACATTTCAAAAAAACAAGATGGCGGACAGTGTGGCGGCCATCTTGTAAAAATTACGAAAAATCCCAATTTTCGACACGATAAATGGGACAGCTGGCATTCCCCGACTGGATCTTGTTGTATGAACTGGTTGTGTATTTAGTCAAGGAGTGTTGCCTGGTGCAAAAAATTTCCCTACTTTTGGGGTACTTTGCCAAATTTTCCCATTCATTCAAAAACAAAACGATGATCAATTCATTTTAAAAGGAAATTTTGCATTACCACCAAGAATGGGGTGCCCCAAATGACACTTGACTATTTTCATCACTTTCAGCGGGCAACCCCGAGAGCCATTGGGGATTTAATTTTCGGGTTAGACCCGACTTTGGCGAGTTCTTTTGTTCTATCAAAGTCAACGTACAGCCAGTGTTTTTTGACTGACTGGTAGCTTGTATTCTGGTTACTTTAGGAAAATTGTGACATCTCAGAAATTCAAGATGGCGGCCGTGCCATTTCCGGTTTATTGCCACTCACTCACTGACATAATTGTTTTCTCAGATGGTGGAGGGGGAGGGGGTATATTTTGACAGATTCGTAAACAAGTAACTCCCGCGAGTATGGGAAAGTGCCAAACCTCCCCTTTTTGCTCCCCTTCCTCCCCCTCCCTATCGTATCTCGGAAACTAAGGGACCCGTATTTTTTGTTTTTTACGGGATCGTATAGAGGAGGCTCGGAAAAGTAAAAACCAGTTTTCAAAGTTGTCCCCCTTTCTCCCCTTCTCACCCCCTTTAGGCGGATCTCGGAAGTTAAGAGACTTGGAACATTTTTTTTTTCAGATTTGTATAAAGGGGCCGATTGTTAGTCGAAATCATTTTTCAAAACTCCCCACTCTCCCCCCTTCACCCCTCCCCCCATCGTATCTCGGAAACTAGGACACGTACCGGAATTTTGATTTTTACTATACTTTATTATTTAGGGGCGTTGAAATTTGTATTTCCTCCCCTCCCCAACCTCCCCTTTGCTCCCCTCCGCTTTCCGGTGGTAGGTAGGTCCTGAATGGAGCGAGCCTGCGAGACCGAGTAGAGCGAAGGGGGGAGGTGGCGAGCGAAGCGAGCCGGCGACCTCCGTAGTGTAACGAAGGTTGAGTGGGTGAAGCTCCCCTCCCCAACCTCCCCTAAAATTGAAAGGGCTGTAACTTCATAACGGTTAGAGATAGCTATTAGGTGTTTGAACAAATATTATAGTAGGCGTCGAAACCTGTTCGGTGGGAGGTAGGTCCTTTTTTTTTTTTTTTTTAGGATGCGAAATCATCAAATGACTTCTCCCGCTCTGGGCGGAGCAGGAAGGAGTGTCAGACTTTTACTGACTAAAACCCATCCATGTTCCTTCCTCGCCCTTTGTGTTCCGGGGCCACGGTATCTCTTTCGAATAGTCCCGCAGCCCCGGGGAGGTAGGTCCTGAGTGGAGCGAAGGGGGGAGGTGGTGAGCGAAGCGAGCCGGCGACCTCCGTAGCGTAACGATGGTTGAGTAGGTGAAGCGTAACTCAGGGGCGACGACAGGCAAACTTTAGGTTAAAAGGTTTTAGATTTAATTAGGGGTTCGTAGGGGTTTTCATACTGTTTTAGGGGTAATTCTAACGGATTTTCCAATGCATTTAAGGATGCTTATAGATTGTCAAAATTTTATAAGGGTAAGTAATACTTCTCAAAAACACCAAACACGCGAGCTGCGCGCAGCTCGCGCACCCAAGCAAACTAGTTATAGTTATATAAAACTACAAAGCCACTCACTCATTGACATGTCGTTTCTCGGATTGGGTGAGAGATGGGTTAGGGGTATGTTTTGCAATAATGTATAAAACCATAAAGTGAGTAGAGGAAAATTATAGAGGAGATTCAAATCCAAGATGGCGGCCGAGTCCATTTCCGGTTTCGGTGGGGAAAAGACTTGGAGGGGTTTCGACTCATAGGTCCTGTATAAGATCTGGAATGATTTAAAAAAAAAGTCAAAAAAAAAAAAAAAACAAGATGGCGGCTGCGCTAGGACGTTTTGAAAATTGCGACATTTTTCACTCGACTTTGGTGAATTGTTTTGATAAACCGATTTCAAACGTTTGCAACACTAAGTATACCAGTCGGGGGCCTATATCCTTGAGATTTCAGAAAAATTGTGACTTTTTGAAAACACAAGATGGCGGACGCTGTGGCGGCCATTTTGTGAACAGTTGGAATTTTCGACTTTTTTCAAATCCATTTTTCGTGTAGTTGGCAACATCCGACGGGTTCCAAATGTACCGAGCGGTTGTGTGTTTTATTGAAGAGTGTTGCCTGGTGAAATAAATTTCCCCATTTTTAGGGTAATTTCCCAGATTTTCCCCAAAAACATGAAAAGTAGAAATAACGACATTTTAAATAAAGACTTTGACTAGCTGGCAGCATTGGGGTCCCCCAAATGACATTTGACCATTTTGGTGCGTTTTAGTTGGCAACACCAAAAAATATTGAATATTTTAATTTTTGGGACTTTTTGACTTTGTCGAATTCATTTGTTCTACCAAACTCAAAAGTTGGCAACACCAAGTACAACGATCGGTAGCCTATATCCTTGAGATTTCAGGAAAATTATGACTTTTCAGAAAAACAAGATGGCGGACAGTGTGGCGGTCATCTTGTAAAAATGACGAAAAATCCCAATTTTCGACACGATAAATGGGACAGCTGGCAACCCCCGACTGGATTGTGTTGTATGAGCCGGTTCTGTATTTTGTCAAGCAGTGTTGCTTGGTGCAAAAATGTTACCAATTTTTATGGAGTTTTCCCAGATTTTCCCCAAAAACATGAAAAGTAGAAATAACTACATTTTGAATGAAGACTTTGACTAGCCGGCAACATTGGGGTCCCCCGAATGACATTTGACCATTTTCATCACTTTCAGCTGGCAACCCCGAGAACCATTTTGGCTTGAAGTTTCGGGTCAGACCCGACTTTGGTGAGTTCTTTTGTTCTACCAAACTCAAAAGTTGGCAACACTAAGTACACCAGTCGGTGGCTTGTATCCTTGAGATTTCAGGAAAATTATGACATTTCAGAAAAAAAAGATGGCGGACAGTGTGGCGGCCATCTTGTAAAAATGACGAAAAATCCCAATTTTCGACACGATAAATGGGACAGCTGGCAACCCCCGACTGGATGGTGTTGTATGAACCGGTTGTGTATTTAGTCGAGGAGTGTTGCCTGGTGCAAAAATTTTCCCCATTTTTAGGGAGTTTTCCCAGATTTTCCCCAAAAACATGAAAAGTAGAAATAACTACATTTTGAATGGAGACTTTGACTAGCCGGCAACATTGGGGTCCCCCGAATGACATTTGACTATTTTCATCACTTTCAGCTGGCAACCCCGAGAACCATTTTGGCTTGAAATTTCGGGTCAGACCCGACTTTGGCGAGTTCTTTTGTTCTACCAAACTCAAAAGTTGGCAACAACAAGTACACCAGTCGGTGGTCTGTATCCTTGAGATTTTAGGAAAATTATGACATATCAGAAAAACAAGATGGCGGACAGTGTGGCGGCCATCTTGTAAAAATGACGAAAATTCCCAATTTTTGACGCGATTTGACGCGATAAATGGCACGACTGGCATCCCCCGACTGGATTGTTTTGTATGAACGGGTTATGTGTTTTGTTGAGGAGTATAGCCTAATGCAAAAATTCTCCCAATTTTTAGGGTATTTTCCCAGATTTTCCCCAAAAACGTGAAAAGTAGAAATAACGCCATTTTGAAAAGAAACTTTGATTAGCCGGCAACTTTGGGATCCCCCAAATGACATTTCACCATTTTCATCACTTTCAGCTGGCAACCCCGAGCGCCATTAGGGCTTGAATTTTCGGGTTAGACCCGACTTTGGCGAGTTCTTTTGTTTTACGAAAGTCAACGTACAGCCACCGTTTTTTTACTGACAGGTACCTTGTATCCTGGTTACTTTAGGAAAATTGTGACATTTCAAAAATTCAAGATGGCGACCGTGCCATTTCCGGTTTATTACCACTCACTCACTGACATAATTGTTCTCCCAGATGGTGGATGGGGAGGTAGGTATATTTTTACAGATTCGTAAACAACTAACTCTCAAACCTATGGGAAAAGTGCCAAACCTCCCCTTTTCACCCCCCTTCTCACCCCTTCCTATCGTATCTCGGAAACCAAGAGACTTGGAACTTTTTTTTTTCAGACTCGTATAGAGGAGGCTTGGAAAAGTAAAAACCATTTTTCAAAGTTGCCCCTTTGCCCCCCTTCTCCCCGCCCCGCCCCTTTAGGCGGATCTCAGAAGTTAAGAGACTTGGAACATTTTTTTTTTCAGATTCGTAAGAAGGGGCAAAGAGTTGGTCAAAATCATTTTTCAAAACTCCCCACTCTCCCGCCTTCACCCCTCCCCCCATCGTATAGAATTGATCTCCCAGATGGTGGATGGGGAGGTAGGTATATTTTTACAGATTCGTAAACAACTAACTCTCAAACCTATGGGAAAAGTGCCAAACCTCCCCTTTTCACCCCCCTTCTCACCCCTCCCTATCGTATCTCGGAAACCAAGAGACTTGGAACATTTTTTTTTTCAGATTCGTATAGAGGAGGCTTGGAAAAGTAAAAACCATTTTTCGAAGTTGCCCCTTTGCCCCCCTTCTCCCCGCCCCTTTAGGCGGATCTCAGAAGTTAAGAGACTTGGAACATTTTTTTTTCAGATTCGTAAGAAGGGGCAAAGAGTTGGTCAAAATCATTTTTCAAAACTCCCCACTCTCCCCCCTTCACCCCTCCCCCCATCGTATCTTGGAAACTAGGACACGTAGCGGCATTTTGATTTTGACTATACTTTATTATTGAGGGTTGTTGAAATTTGTATACCCTCCCTTCCCCAACCTCCCCTTTCCGGTGGCAGGTAGGTCCTGAGTGGAGCGAAGGGGGGAGGTGGCGAGCGAAGCGAGCCGGCGACCTCCGTAGCGTAACGATGATTGAATGGGTGAAGCGTAACTCAGCAAACTTTAGAGTTATTTTTTTTATGGAAAAGGTCTGAGTTTTTAAATAAGGTTTTATTAGGGGTCCGTAGGGGTTTTCATACTGTTTTAGGGGTAATTCTTACGGATTTTCCAATTCATTTAGGGGTGCCTATAGATTCTCAAAATTTTATAAGGGTAAGTAATACGTCTCTAAAACACCAAACACGCGAGCTGCGCGCAGCTCGCGCACCCAAGCAAACTAGTTTATATTATATAAAACTACAAAGCCACTGACTCACTGACTGATTGACATGTCGTTTCTCGGAATGGGTGAGAGATGGGTTAGGGGTATGTTTTGCAATTATGTATAAAACCATAGAGTGAGTAGAGGAAAATTATAGAGGCGATTCAAATCCAAGATGGCGGCCGAGTCCATTTCCGGTTTCGGTGGGGAAAAGACTTGGAGGAGTTTCGACTCATAGGTCCTGTATAAGATCTGGAATGATTTAAAAAAAAAGTAAAAAAAAAAAAAACAAGATGGCGGCTGCGCTAGGGTGTTTTGAAAATTGCGACTTTTTTCACTCGACTTTGGTGAATTGTTTTGTTCAACCGATTTCAAACGTTTGCAACATAAAGTATACCAGTCGGGGGCCTATATCCTTGAGATTTCAGGAAAATTGTGACTTTTTTAAAACACAAGATGGCGGACGCTGTGGCGGCCATTTTGTGAACAGTTGGAATTTTCGACTTTTTTCAAATCCATTTTTCGTGTAGTTGGCAACATCTGACGGGTTCGAGTTGTACCGAGCGGTTGTGTGTTACAACAACGAGTATTGCCTGGTGAAATAAATTTCCCCATTTTTAGGGTACTTTCCCAGATTTTCCCCAAAAACATGAAAAGTAGAAAAAACGACAATTCGAATAAAGACTTTGACTAGCTGGCAGCATTGGGGTCCCCCAAATGACATTTGACCATTTTAGTGCGTTTTAGTTGGCAACCCCAAAAAACATTGAATATTTTAATTTTTGGGACTTTTTGACTTTGGCGAATTCATTTGTTCTACCAAACTCAAAAGTTGGCAACACCAAGTAAACCGGTCGGTAGCCTTTATCCTTGAGATTTCAGGAAAATTATGACTTTTCAAAAAAACAAGATGGCGGACAGTGTGGCGGCCATCTTGTAAAAATGACGAAAAATCCCAATTTTCGACACGATAAATGGGACAGCTGGCAACCCCCGACTGGATTGTGTTGTATGAACCGATTGTGTATTTTGTCGAGCAGTGTTGCTTGTTTCAAAAAATTTCCCTATTTTTAGGGAGTTTTCCCAGATTTTCTCCAAAAACATGAAAAGTAGAAATAACTACATTTTGAATGGAGACTTTGACTAGCCGGCAACATTGGATCCCCCAAATGACATTTGACCATTTTCATCACTTTCAGCTGGCAACCCCGAGAACCATTTTGGCTTGAAGTTTCGGGTCAGACCCGACTTTGGCGAGTTCTTTTGTTCTACCAAACTCAAAAGTTGACAACAACAAGTACACCAGTCGGTGGTCTGTATCCTTGAGATTTCAGGAAAATTATGACATATCAGAAAAACAAGATGGCGGACAGTGTGGCGGCCATCTTGTAAAAATGACGAAAATTCCCAATTTTTGACGCGATAAATGGCACGACTGGCATCCCCCGACTGGATTGTGTTGTATGAACGGGTTATGTGTTTTGTTGAGGAGTATAGCGTGGTGCAAAAATTCTCCCAATTTTTAGGGTATTTTCCCAGATTTTCCCCAAAAACGTGAAAAGTAGAAATAACGCCATTTTGAATAGAAACTTTGATTAGCCGGCAACTTTGAGATCCCCCAAATGACATTTCACCATTTTCATCACTTTCAGCTGGCAACCCCGAGCGCCATTAGGGCTTGAATTTTCGGGTTAGACCCGACTTTGGCGAGTTCTTTTGTTTTACCAAAGTCAACGAACAGCCACCGTTTTTTTACTGACAGGTACCTTGTATCCTGGTTACTTTAGGAAAATTGTGTCATTTCAAAAATTCAAGATGGCGACCGTGCCATTTCCGGTTTATTACCACTCACTCACTGACATAATTGTTCTCCCAGATGGTGGATGGGGAGGTAGGTATATTTTTAACGATTCGTAAGCAACTAACTCTCAAACCTATGGGAAAAGTGCCAAACCTCCCCTTTTCACCCCCCTTCTCACCCCTCCCTATCGTATCTCGGAAACCAAGAGACTTGAAACATTTTTTTTTCAGATTCGTATAGAGGAGGCTCGGAAAAGTAAAAACCATTTTTCAAAGTTGCCCCTTTGCCCCCCTTCTCCCCGCCCCTTTAGGCGGATCTCAGAAGTTAAGAGACTTGGAACATTTTTTTTTTCAGATTCGTAAGAAGGGGCAAAGAGTTGGTCAAAATCATTTTTCAAAACTCCCCACTCTCCCCCCTTCACCCCTCCCCCCATCGTATCTCGGAAACTAGGACACGTAGCGGCATTTTGATTTTGACTATACTTTATTATTGAGGGTTGTTGAAATTTGTATACCCTCCCCTCCCCAACCTCCCCTTTCCGGTGGCAGGTAGGTCCTGAGTGGAGCGAAGGGGGGAGGTGGCGAGCGAAGCGAGCCGGCGATCTCCGTAGCGTAACGATGATTGAATGGGTGAAGCGTAACTCAGCAAACTTTAGAGTTATTTTTTTTATGGAAAAGGTCTGAGTTTTTAAATAAGGTTTTATTAGGGGTCCGTAGGGGTTTTCATACTGTTTTAGCGGTAATTCTTACGGATTTTCCAATTCATTTAGGGGTGCCTATAGATTCTCAAAATTTTATAAGGGTAAGTAATACTTCTCAAAATAAATAAGGTTTTAGATTTTATTAGGGGTTCGTAGGGGTTTTTAATACTGTTTTAGGGGTAATTCTAACGGATTTTCCAATTCATTTAGGGGTGCCTATAGATTCTCAAAATTTTACAAGGGTAAGAAATACTTCTCAAAAACACCAAACACGCGAGCTGCGCGCAGCTCGCGCACCCAAGCAAACTAGTTATAGTTATATAAAACTACAAAGCCACTCACTCATTGACATGTCGTTTCTCGGATTGGGTGAGAGATGGGTTAAGGGTATGTTTTGCAATAATGTATAAAACCATAAAGTGAGTAGAGGAAAATTATAGAGGAGATTCAAATCCAAGATGGCGGCCGAGTCCATTTCCGGTTTCGGTGGGGAAAAGACTTGGAGGGGTTTCGACTCATAGGTCCTGTATAAGATCTGGAATGATTTTAAAAAAAAGTAAAAAAAAATAAAAAAACAAGATGGCGGCTGCCCTAGGACGTTTTGAAAACTGCTACTTTTTTCACTCGACTTTGGTGAATAGTTTTGTTCAACCGATTTCAAACATTGGCAACACCAAGTACACCAGTCGAGGCCCTATATCCTTGAGATTTTAGAAAAATTGTGACTTTGAAAAAAAACAAGATGGCGGACGCTGTGGCGGCCATTTTGTAAACAGTTGGAATTTTCGACTTTTTTCAAATCTATTTTTCGTGTAGTTGGCAACATCTGACGGGTTCGAGGTGTACCGAGCGGTTGTGTGTTACAACAACGAGTGTTGCCTGGTGAAATAAATTTCCCCATTTTTAGGGTACTTTCCCAGATTTTCCCCAAAAACATGAAAAGTAGAAAAAACGACAATTCGAATGAAGACTTTGACTAGCTGGCAGCATTGGGGTCCCCCAAATGACATTTGACCATTTTGGTGCGTTTTAGTTGGCAACCCCAAAAAATATTGAAGATTTTAATTTTTGGGACTTTTTGACTTTGGCGAATTCATTTGTTCTACCAAACTCAAAAGTTGGCAACACCAAGTAAACCGGTCGGTAGCCTACATCCTTGAGATTTCAGGAAAATTATGACTTTTCAGAAAAACAAGATGGCGGACAGTGTGGCGGCCATCTTGTAAAAATGACGAAAAATCACAATTTTCGACACGATAAATGGGACAGCTGGCAACCCCCGACTGGATTGTGTTGTACCCACCGGTTGTGTATTTCGTTGAGGAGTGTTGCCTGGTGCAAAATTTTTCCCCACTTTTGGGGTACTTTTCCAGATTTTCCCCGAAAACTTGAAAAGTAGAAATAACGACATTTTGAATGGAGACTTTGACTAGCTGGCAACATTGTGGTCCCCCAAATGACATTTGACCATTTTCATCACTTTTAGCTGGCAACCCCGAGAGCCATTGGGGCTTGAATTTTCGGGTCAGACCCGAATTTGGCGAGTTCTTTTGTTCTACCAAACACAAAAGTTGGCAACACCAAGTACACCAGTCGGTGGCCTGTATCCTTGAGATTTCAGGAAAATTATGACATTTCAGAAAAACAAGATGGCGGACAGTGTGGCGGCCATCTTGTAAAAATGACGAAAAATCCCAATTTTCGACACGATAAATGGGACAGCTGGCAACCCTCGACTGGATTGTGTTGTATAAACCGGTTGTGTATTTAGTCGAGGAGTGTTGCCTGGTGCAAAAAATTTCCCCCATTTTTAGGGAGTTATCCCAGATTTTCCCCAAAAACATGAAAAGTAGAAATAACTACATTTTGAATGGAGACTTTGACTAGCTGGCAACATTGTGGTCCCCCAAATGACATTTGACCATTTTCATCACTTTTAGCTGGCAACCCCGAGAGCCATTGGGGCTTGAATTTTCGGGTCAGACCCGAATTTGGCGAGTTCTTTTGTTCTACCAAACACAAAAGTTGGCAACACCAAGTACACCAGTCGGTGGCCTGTATCCTTGAGATTTCAGGAAAATTATGACATTTCAGAAAAACAAGATGGCGGACAGTGTGGCGGCCATCTTGTAAAAATGACGAAAAATCCCAATTTTCGACACGATAAATGGGACAGCTGGCAACCCTCGACTGGATTGTGTTGTATAAACCGGTTGTGTATTTAGTCGAGGAGTGTTGCCTGGTGCAAAAATTTTCCCCCATTTTTAGGGAGTTATCCCAGATTTTCCCCAAAAACATGAAAAGTAGAAATAACTACATTTTGAATGGAGACTTTGACTAGCCGGCAACATTGGGGTCCCCCGAATTACATTTGACCATTTTCATCACTTTCAGCTGGCAACCCCGAGAACCATTTTGGCTTGAAATTTCGGGTCAGACCCGACTTTGGCGAGTTCTTTTGTTTTACCAAACTCAAAAGTTGGCAACAACAAGTACACCAGTCGGTGGTCTGTATCCTTGAGATTTCAGGAAAATTATGACATATCAGAAAAACAAGATGGCGGACAGTGTGGCGGCCATCTTGTAAAAATGACGAAAATTCCCAATTTTTGACGCGATAAATGGCACGACTGGCATCCCCCGACTGGATTGTGTTGTATGAACGGGTTATGCGTTTGGTTGAGGAGTATAGCCTGGTGCAAAAATTCTCCCAATTTTTAGGGTATTTTCTCAGATTTTCCCCAAAAACGTGAAAAGTAGAAATAACGCCATTTTGAATAGAAACTTTGATAAGCCGGCAACTTTGGGATCCCCCAAATGACATTTCACCATTTTCATCACTTTCAGCTGGCAACCCCGAGCGCCATTAGGGCTTGTATTTTCGGGTTAGACCCGACTTTGGCGAGTTCTTTTGTTTTACGAAAGTCAACGAACAGCCACCGTTTTTTTACTGACAGGTACCTTGTATCCTGGTTACTTTAGGAAAATTGTGACATTTCAAAAATTCAAGATGGCGACCGTGCCATTTCCGGTTTATTACCACTCACTCATTGACATAATTGTTCTCCCAGATGGTGCATGGGGAGGTGGGTATTTTTTGACAGATTCGTAAACAAGTAACTCCCGCAAGTATGGGAAAAGTGCCAAACCTCCCCTTTTTGCTCCCCTTCCTCCCCCTCCCTATCGTATCTCGGAAACTAAGGGACCCGTATTTTTTTGTTTTTACGGATTCGTATAGAGGAGGCTGGGAAAAGTTAAAACCAGTTTTCAAAGTTGTCCCCCTTTCTCCCCTTCTCCCCCCCCCCCTTTAGGCGGATCTCGGAAGTTAAGAGACTTGGAACATTTTTTTTTTCAGATTCGTATAGAGGAGGCTCGGGAAAGTAAAAACCAGTTTTCAAAGTTGCCCCCTTTCCCCCCTTCTCCCCCCCTTTAGGCGGATCTCGGAAGTTAAGATACTTGGAACATTTTTTTTTTCAGATTCGTAAGAAGGGGCAATGCATTAGTCGAAATCATTTTTCAAAACTCCCCACTCTCCCCCCCTTCACCCCTCCCCCCATCGTATCTCGGAAACTAGGACACGTAGCGGAATTTTGATTTTTACTACACTTTATTATTGGGGTCGTTGAAATTTTTATGCCTCCCCTAAAAGTCCTTAGTGGGTGAAGCTCCCCTCCCCAACCTCCCCTATAATTGAAAAGGGCTGTAACTTAATAACGGTTAGAGATAGCTATCAGGCGTTTGAACAAATATTATAGTAGGTGTCGAAACCTGTCCGATGGTAGGTAGGTCCTGAGTGGAGCGAAGGGGGGAGGTGGCGAGCGAAGCGAGCCGGCGACCTCCGTAGCGTAACGATGATTGAATGGATGAAGCGTAACTCAGCAAACTTTAGAGTTATTTTTGTATGGAAAAGGTCTGAGTTTTTAAATAAGTTTTTATTAGGGGTCCGTAGGGGTTTTCATACTGTTTTAGGGGTAATTCTAACGGATTTTCCAATTCATTTAGGGGTGCCTATAGATTCTCAAAATTTTATAAGGGTAAGTAATACTTCTCAAAATAAATAAGGTTTTAGATTTTATTAGGGGTTCGTAGGGGTTTTTAATACTGTTTTAGGGGTAATTCTAACGGATTTTCCAATTCATTTAGGGGTGCCTATAGATTCTCAAAATTTTACAAGGGTAAGAAATACTTCTCAAAAACACCAAACACGCGAGCTGCGCGCAGCTCGCGCACCCAAGCAAACTAGTTTATATTATATAAAACTACAAAGCCACTCACTCACTGATTGACATGTCGTTTCTCGGAATGGGTGATAGATGGGTTAGGGGTATGTTTTGCAATTATGTATAAAACCATAAAGTGAGTAGAGGAAAATTATAGAGGAGATTCAAATCCAAGATGGCGGCCGAGTCCATTTCCGGTTTCGGTGGGGAAAAGACTTGGAGGAGTTTCGACTCATAGGTCCTGTATAAGATCTGGAATGATTTAAAAAAAAAGTAAAAAAAAAAAAAAAAACAAGATGGCGGCTGCGCTAGGACGTTTTGAAAATTGCGACTTTTTCCATTCGACTTTGACGAATTGTTTTGTTCTACCGATTCCAAAAGTTGGCAACACCAAGTACACCAATCGGTGGCCTGTATCCTTGAGATTTCAGAAAAATTGTGACTTTTAAAAAGAACAAGATGGCGGACGCTGTGGCGGCCATTTTGTGAACAGTTGGAATTTTCGACTTTTTTCAAATCCATTTTTCGTGTAGTTGGCAACATATGACGGGTTCGAAGTGTACCGAGCGGTTGTGTATTACAACAACGAGTATTGCCTGGTGACATAAATTTCCCCATTTTTAGGGTACTTTCCTAGATTTTCCCCAAAAACATGAAAAGTAGAAAAAACGACAATTCGAATGAAGACTTTGACTAGCTGGCAGCATTGGGGTCCCCCAAATGACATTTGACCATTTTGGTGCGTTTTAGTTGGCAACCCCAAAAAATATTGAATATTTTAATTTTTGGGACTTTTTGACTTTGGCGAATTCATTTGTTCTACCAAACTCAAAAGTTGGCAACACCAAGTACACCGGTCGGTAGCCTATATCCTTGAGATTTCAGGAAAATTATGACATTTCAGAAAAACAAGATGGCGGACAGTGTGGCGGCCATCTTGTAAAAATGACGAAAAATCCCAATTTTCGACACGATAAATGGGACAGCTGGCAACCCCCGACTGGATTGTGTTGTATGAACCGGTTGTGTATTTAGTCGAGGAGTGTTGCCTGGTGCAAAAATTTTCCCCATTTTTAGGGAGTTTTCCCAGATTTTCCCCAAAAACATGAAAAGTAGAAATAACGACATTTTGAATGAAGACTTTGACTAGCTGGCAACATTGTGGTCCCCCAAATGACATTTGACCATTTTCATCACTTTTAGCTGGCAACCCCGAGAGCCATTGGGGCTTGAATTTTCGGGTCAGACCCGACTTTGGCGAGTTCTTTTGTTCTACCAAACACAAAAGTTGGCAACACCAAGTACACCAGTCGGTGGCCTGTATCCTTGAAATTTCAGGAAAATTATGACATTTCAGAAAAACAAGATGGCGGACAGTGTGGCGGCCATCTTGTAAAAATGACGAAAAATCCCAATTTTCGACACGATAAATGGGACAGCTGGCAACCCCCAACTGGATTGTGTTGTATGAACCGGTTGTGTATTTAGTCGAGGAGTGTTGCCTGGTGCAAAAATTTTCCCCATTTTTAGGGAGTTTTCCCAGATTTTCCCCAAAAACATGAAAAGTAGAAATAACTACATTTTGAATAGAAACTTTGATAAGCCGGCAACTTTGGGATCCCCCAAATGACATTTCACCATTTTCATCACTTTCAGCTGGCAACCCCGAGCGCCATTCGGGCTTGAATTTCCGGGTTAGACCCGGCTTTGGCGAGTTCTTTTGTTCTACCAAACACAAAAGTTGGCAACACCAAGTACACCAGTCGGTGGCCTGTATCCTTGAGATTTCAGGAAAATTATGACATTTCAGAAAAACAAGATGGCGGACAGTGTGGCGGCCATCTTGTAAAAATGACGAAAATTCCCAATTTTTGACGCGATAAATGGCACGACTGGCATCCCCCGACTGGATTGTGTTGTATGAACGGGTTATGTGTTTTGTTGAGGAGTATTGCCTGGTGCAAAAATTCTCCCCATTTTTAGGGTATTTTCCCAGATTTTCCCCATAAACGTGAAAAGTAGAAATAACGCCATTTTGAATAGAATCTTTGATTAGCCGGCAACTTTGGGATCCCTCAAATGACATTTCACCATTTTCATCACTTTCAGCTGGCAACCCCGAGCGCCATTAGGGCTTGAATTTTCGGGTTAGACCCGACTTTGGCGAGTTCTTTTGTTTTACCAAAGTCAACGAACAGCCACCGTTTTTTTACTGACAGGTACCTTGTATCCTGGTTACTTTAGGAAAAATGTGACATTTCAAAAATTCAAGATGGCGACCGTGCCATTTCCGGTTTATTACCACTCACTCACTGACATAATTGTTCTCCCAGATGGTGGATGGGGAGGTAGGTATATTTTTACAGATTCGTAAACAACTAACTCTCAAACCTATGGGAAAAGTGCCAAACCTCCCCTTTTCACCCCCCTTCTCACCCCTCCCTATCGTATCTCGGAAACCAAGTGACTTGGAACATTTTTTTTTTCAGATTCGTATAGAGGAGGCTCGGAAAAGTAAAAACCATTTTTCAAAGTTGCCCTTTGCCCCCCTTCTCCCCGCCCCTTTAGGCGGATCTCAGAAGTTAAGAGACTTGGAACATTTTTTTTTTCAGATTCGTAAGAAGGGGCAAGGAGTTGGTCAAAATCATTTTTCAAAACTCCCCACTCTCCCCCCTTCACCCCTCCCCCCATCGTATCTCGGAAACTAGGACACGTAGCGGCATTTTGATTTTGACTATACTTTATTATTGAGAGTTGTTGAAATTTGTATACCCTCCCCTTCCTAAACTCCCCTTTCCGGTGGCAGGTAGGTCCTGAGTGGAGCGAAGGGGGGAGGTGGCGAGCGAAGCGAGCCGGCGACCTCCGTAGCGTAACGATGATTGAATGGGTGAAGCGTAACTCAGCAAACTTTAGAGTTATTTTTTTTATGGAAAAGGTCTGAGTTGGTTGAAGGGGCTGATTGTTAGTCAATATCATTTTTCAAAATTCCCCCCTCTCCCCCCTTCACCCCTCCCCCCATCGTATCTCGGAAACTAGGACCCGTAGCGGCATTTTGATTTTGGCTATACTTTATTATTGAGGGGCGTTGAAATTTTTATACCCTCCCCTCCCCAATCTCCCCTTTCCGGTGGTGGGTAGGTCCTGAGTGGAGCGAAGGGGGGAGGTGGCGAGCGAAGCGAGCCGGCGACCTCCGTAGCGTAACGGAGGTTGAGTGGGTGAAGCTCCCCTCCCCAACCTCCCCTAAAATTGAAAGGGCTGTACCTTCATAACGGTTAGAGATAGCCATCAGGTGTTTTAACAAATATTATAGTAGGTGTCGAAACCTGTCCGGTGGTAGGTAGGTCCTGAGTGGAGCGAAGGTGGGAGGTGGCGAGCGAAGCGAGCCGGCGACCTCCGTAGCGTAACGATGATTGAGTGGGTGAAGCGTAACTCAGCAAACTTTAGGGTAATGTTTTTTATGGGAAAAGGTCTGAGTTTTAAATAAGGTTTTAGATTTTATTAGGGGTTCGTAAGGGTTTTCATACTGTTTTATGGGTAATTCTAACGGATTTTCCAATTCATTTAAGGGTGCCTATAGATTCTCAAAATTTTAAAAGGGTAAGTAATACTTCTCAAAAACACCAAACACGCGAGCTGCGCGCAGCTCGCGCACCCAAGCAAACTAGTTTATATTATATAAAACTACAAAGCCACTCACTCATTGACATGTCGTTTCTCGGATTGGGTGAGAGATGGGTTAAGGGTATGTTTAGCAATAATGTATAAAACCATAAAGTGAGTAGAGGAAAATTATAGAGGAGATTCAAATCCAAGATGGCGGCCGAGTCCATTTCCGGTTTCGGTGGGGAAAAGACTTGGAGGGGTTTCGACTCATAGGTCCTGTATAAGATCTGGAATGATTTAAAAAAAAAGTAAAAAAAAAAAAAAAAACAAGATGGCGGCTGCGCCAGGACGTTTTGAAAATTGCCAATTTTTTCACTCGACTTTGGCGAATTGTTTTGTTTTACCGATTTCGAACGTTGGCAACATTAAGTTCACCAGTCGGGGGCCTATATCCTTGAGATTTTAGAAAAATTGTGACTTTTAAAAAAAACAACATGGCGGACGCTGTGGCGGCCATTTTGTAAACAGTTGGAATTTTCGACTTTTTTCAAATCCATTTTTCGTGTAGTTGGCAACATCTGACGGGTTCAAGTTGTACCAAGCGTTTGTGTGTTACAACAACGAGTGTTGCCTGGTGAAATAAATTTCCCCATTTTTAGGGTACTTTCCCAGATTTTCCCCAAAAACATGAAAAGTAGAAAAAACGACAATTCGAATGAAGACTTTGACTAGCTGGCAGCATTGGGGTCCCCCAAATGACATTTGACAATTTTGGTGCGTTTTAGTTGGCAACCCCAAAAAACATTAAATATTTAAATTTTTGGGACTTTTTGACTTAGGCGAATTCATTTGTTCTACCAAACTCAAAAGTTGGCAACACTAAGTAAACCGGTCGGTGGCCTGTATCCTTGAGATTTCAGGAAAATTATGACATTTCAGAAAAACAAGATGGCGGACAGTGTAGCGGCCATCTTATAAAAATGACGAAAAATCCCAATTTTCGACACGATAAATGGGACAGCTGGCAACCCCCGACTGGATTGTGTCGTATGAACCGGTTGTGTATTTAGTCGAGGAGTGTTGCCTGGTGCAAAAATTTTCCCCATTTTTAGGGAGTTTTCCCAGATTTTCCCCAAAAACATGAAAAGTAGAAATAACTACATTTTGAATGAAGACTTTGACTAGCCGGCAACATTGGGGTCTCCCGAATGACATTTGACCATTTTCATCACTTTCAGCTGGCAACCCCGAGAACCATTTTGGCTTGAAATTTCGGGTCAGACCCGACCCTGGCGAGTTCTTTTGTTCTACCAAACTCAAAAGTTGGCAACAACAAGTACACCCGTCGGTGGTCTGTATCCTTGAGATTTCAGGAAAATTATGACATTTCAGAAAAACAAGATGGCGGACACTGTGGCGGCCATCTTGTAAAAATGACGAAAAATCCCAATTTTCGACACGATAAATGGGACAGCTGGCAACCCCCGACTGGATTAAGTTGTATGAACCGGTTGTGTATTTAGTAGAGGAGTGTTGCCTGGTGCAAAAATTTTCCCCATTTTTAGGGAGTTTTCCCAGATTTTCCCCAAAAACATGAAAAGTTGAAATAACTACATTTTGAATGGAGACTTTGACTAGCCGGCAACATTGGGGTCCCCCGAATGACATTTGACCATTTTCATCACTTTCAGCTGGCAACCCCGAGAACCATTTTGGCTTGAAGTTTCGGGTCAGACCCGACTTTGGCGAGTTCTTTTGTTCTACCAAACTCAAAAGTTGGCAACACCAAGTACACCAGTCGGTAGGCTGTATCCTTGAGATTTCAGGAAAATTATGACACTTCAGAAAAACAAGATGGCGGACAGTGTGGCGGCCATCTTGTAAAAATTACGAAAAATCTCAATTTACGACACGATTAATGGGACAGCTGGCATTCCCCGACTGGATCTTGTTGTATAAAATGGTTGTGTATTTAGTCAAGGAGTGTTGCCTGGTGCAAAAATTTTCCCCACTTTTGGGGTACTTTGCCAAATTTTCCCATTCATTCAAAAACAAAACGATGATCAATTCATTTTAAAAGGAAATTTTGCATTACCACCAAGAATGGGGTGCCCCAAATGACACTTGACTATTTTCATCACTTTCAGCGGGCAACCCCGAGAGCCATTGGGGATTTAATTTTCGGGATAGACCCGACTTTGGCGAGTTGTTTTGTTCTATCAAAGTCAACGTACAGCCACTGTTTTTTTACTGACTGGTAGCTTGTATTCTGGTTACTTTAGGAAAATTGTGACATCTCAGAAATTCAAGATGGCGGCCGTGCCATTTCCGGTTTATTGCCACTCACTCACTGACATAATTGTTTTCTCAGATGGTGGAGGGGGAGGGGGTATATTTTGAGAGATTCGTAAACAAATGATTTTCACGAATAGGGTATAAGTGCTAAACCTCCCCTTTTTGCCCCCCTTCCCACCCCTCCTTATCCTATCTTGGAACCTAAGAAAAAGAAAACACCGGTCGTGTTTTCTTTAGTTTTACGGATTCGTATAGAGGAGGCTTTGAAAAGTAAAAACCATTTTTCAAAATTGCCCCCTTTTCCCCCTTCTCACCCCCTTTAGGCGGATCTCGGAAGTTTAGAGACTTGGAACGTTTTTTTTTTTAGATTTGTATAAAAGGGCTGATTGTTAGTCAAAATCATTTTTTAAAACTCCCCCCTCTCCCCCCCTTCACCTCTCCCCCCATCGTATCTCGGAAACCAGGACACGTAGCAGCGTTTTGATTTTTACTATATTTTATTATGGAGGGGCATTGAAATTTTTATACCCTCCCCTCCCCAACCTCCCCTATAATTGAAAAGGGCTGTAACTTAATAACGGTTAGAGATAGCTATCAGGTGTTTGAACAAATATTATAGTAGGTGTCGAAACCTGTCCGGTAGTAGGTAGGTCCTGAGTGGAGCGAAGGGGGGGAGGTGGCGAGCGAAGCGAGCCGGCGACCTCCGTAGCGTAACGAAGGTTGAGTGGGTGAAGCTCCCCTCCCCAACCTCCCCTATAATTGAAAAGGCTGTAACTTCATAACGGTTAGAGATAGCCATCAGGTGTTTGAACAAATATTATAGTAGGTGTCGAAACCTGGCCGGTGGTAGGTAGGTCCTTAGCGTAACGATGGTTGAATTGGTGAAGCGTAACTCAGCAAACTTTAGGGTAATGTTTTTTATGGGAAAAGGTCTCAGTTTTTAAATAAGGTTTTATTAGGGGTCCGTAGGGGTTTTCATACTGTTTTAGGGGTAATTCTAACGGATTTTCCAATTCATTTAGGGGTGCCTATAGATTCTCAAAATTTTATAAGGGTTAGTAATTCTTCTCAAAAACTCCAAACACGCGAGCTGCGTGCAGCTCGCGCACCCAAGCAAACTAGTTTATATTATATAAAACTACAAAGCCACTCACTGACTCATTGACATGTCGTTTCTCGGAACGGGTGAGAGATGGGTTAGGGGTATGTTTTGCAATAATGTACAAAACCATAGACTGAGTAGAGGAAAATTATAGAGGAGATTCAAATCCAAGATGGCGGCCGAGTCCATTTCCGGTTTCGGTGGGGAAAAGACTTGGAGAGATTTCGACTCATAGGTCCTGTATAAGATCTGGAATGATTTAAAAAAAAAAGAAAAGAAAAAAAAAAAACAAGATGGCGGCTGCGCTAGGACGTTTGGAAAATTGCTACTTTTTTCACTCGACTTTGGTGAATTGTTTTGTTCAACCGATTTCAAACATTGGCAACACCAAGTACACCAGTCGAGGCCCTATATCTTTGAGATTTCAGAAAAATTGTGACTTTTAAAAAAAACAACATGGCGGACGCTGTGGCGGCCATTTTGTAAACAGTTGGAATTTTCGACTTTTTTCAAATCCATTTTTCGTGTAGTTGGCAACATCTGACGGGTTCGAGTTGTACCGAGCGGTTGTGTGTTACAACAACGAGTGTTGCCTGGTAAAATAAATTTCCCCATTTTTAGGGTACTTTCCCAGATTTTCCCCAAAAACATGAAAAGTAGAAATAACGACATTTTAAATAAAGACTTTGACTAGCTGGCAGCATTGGGGTCCCCCAAATGACATTTGACCATTTTGGTGCGTTTTAGTTGGCAACCCCAAAAAACATTGAATATTTTAATTTCTGGGACTTTTTGACTTTGGCGAATTGATTTGTTCTACCAAATTCAAAAGTTGGCAACACCAAGTAAACCGGTCGGTAGCCTATATCCTTGAGATTTCAGGAAAATTATGACTTTTCAGAAAAACAAGATGGCGGACAGTGTGGCGGCCATCTTGTAAAAATGACGAAAAATCCCAATTTTCGACACGATAAATGGGACAGCTGGCAACCCTCGACTGCATTGTGTTGTATGAACCGGTTGTGTATTTCGTTGAGAAGTGTTGCCTGGTGCAAAAAATTTCCCCATTTTTAGGGAGTTTTCCCAGATTTTCCCCAAAAACATGAAAAGTAGAAATAAATACATTTTGAATAGAAACTTTAACTAGCTGGCAGCATTAGGGTCCCCCAAATGACATTTGATCATTTTCATCACTTTCAGCTGGCAACCCCGAGAGCCATTGGGGCTTGAATATTCGGGTCAGACCCGACTTTGGCGAGTTCTTTTGTTCTACCAAACTCAATAGTTGGCAACACCAAGTACACCAGTCGGTGGTCTGTATCCTTGAGATTTTAGGAAAATTATGACATTTCAGAAAAACAAGATGGCGGACAGTGTGGCGGCCATCTTGTAAAAATGACGAAAATTCCCAAGTTTTGACGCGATAAATGGCACGACTTGCAAACCCCGACTGGATTGTGTTGTATGAACGGGTTATGTGTTTTGTTGAGGAGTATTGCCTGGTGCAAAAAATCTCCCCATTTTTAGGGTATTTTCCCAGATTTTCCCCAAAAACGTGAAAAGTAGAAATAACGCCAATTTGAATAGAAACTTTGATTAGCCGGCAACTTTGGGATCCCCCAAATGACATTTCAACATTTTCATCACTTTCAGCTGGCAACCCCGAGCGCCATTAGGGCTTGAATTTTCGGGTCAGACCCGACTTTGGCGAGTTCTTTCGTTTTACCAAAGTCAACGAACAGCCACCGTTTTTTTACTGACAGGTACCTTGTATCCTGGTTACTTTAGGAAAATTGTGACATTTCAAAAATTCAAGATGGCGACCGTGCCATTTCCGGTTTATTACCACTCACTCACTGACATAATTGTTCTCCCAGATAGTGGAGGGCGAGTGGGGTATATTTTTACAGATTCGTAAACAACTAACTCTCAAACCTATGGGAAAAGTGCCAAACCTCCCCTTTTCACCCCCCTTCTCACCCCTCCCTATCGTGTCTCGGAAACCAAGAGACTTGGAACATTTTTTTTTTCAGATTCGTATAGAGGAGGCTTGGAAAAGTAAAATTTTTTTCAAAGTTGCCCCTTTGCCCCCCCTTTGCCCCCCCTTCTCCCCGCCCCTTTAGGCGGATCTCAGAAGTTAAGAGACTTGGAACATTTTTTTTTTCAGATTCGTAAGAAGGGGCAAAGAGTTGGTCAAAATCATTTTTCAAAACTCCCCACTCTCCAGCCTTCACCCCTCCCCCCATCGTATAGAATTGATCTCCCAGATGGTGGATGGGGAGGTAGGTATATTTTTTCGGAAAAGAAAAAAACCTGTTTTCAAAGTTGACCCCCTTTCCCCCCTTCTCCCCCCCTTTAGGCGGATATCGGAAGTTAAGAGACTTGGAACATTTTTTTTTTCGGATTCGTATAAAGGGGCAATGCATTAGTCGAAATCATTTTACAAAACTCCCCACTCTCCCCCCCTTCACCCCTCCCCCCATCGTATCTCAGAAACTAGGACACGTAGCGGAATTTTGATTTTTACTATACTTTATTATTGAGGGGCGTTGAAATTTGTATACCCTCCCCTCCCCAACCTCCCCTTTGCTCCCCTCCGCTTTCCGGTGGCAGGTAGGTCCTGAGTGGAGCGAACCAGCGAGACCGAGTAGAGCGAAGGGGGGAGGTGGCGAGCGAAGCGAGCCGGCGACCTCCGTAGCGTAACGAAGGTTGAGTGGGTGAAGCTCCCCTCCCCAACCTCCCCTAAAATTGAAAGGGCTGTAACTTCATAACGGTTAGAGATAGCCATCAGGTGTTTGAACAAATATTATAGTAGGCGTCGAAACCTGTCCGGTGGTAGGTAGGTCCTGAGTGGAGCGAACCTGCGAGACCGAGTGAAGCGAAGGGGGGAGGTGGCGAGCGAAGCGAGGCGCCGACCTCCGTAGCGTAACGAAGGTTGAGTGGGTGAAGCGTAACTCAGGGACAACGACAAGCAAACCTTAGGGTAATGTTTTTTTTATACTTCTCAAATGTTTTAGGGGTTCTTCAGGGTTCTCATACTGATTTAGGGGTAATTCTAACGGATTTTCCAATTCTGAGTTTTTAAATAAGGTTTTAGATTTTATTTATTAATTTTATTGTTTTATTATAATTAGTCGAAATCATTTTTCAAAACTCCCCACTCTCCCCCCCTTCACCCCTCTCCCCATCGTATCTCGGAAACTAGGACACGTAGCGGAATTTGGTTTTTACAATATTTTATTATTGAGGGTCATTGAAATTGTATACCCCCCCCCTCCCCAACCTCCCCTTTTCTCCCCTTGGCTTTCTGGTGGTAGGTAGGTCCTGAGCGGAGCGAACCTGCGAGACCGAGTGGAGCGAAGAGGGGAGGTGGCGAGCGAAGCGAGCCGGCGACCTCCGTAGCGTAACGAAGGTTTAGTGGGTGAAGCTCCCCTCCCCAACCTCCCCTATAATTGAAAGGGCTGTAACTTCATAACGGTTAGAGATAGCCATCAGGTGTTTGAACAAATATTATAGTAGGCCTCGAAACCTGTCCGGTGGTAGGTAGGTAACAAAGGTTGAGTGGGTGAAGCGTAACTCAGGGACGACGACAAGCAAACTTTAGGGTAATGTTTTTTTTTATGGGAAAAGGACTGAGTTTTTAAATAAGGTTTTAGATTTCATTAGAGGTTCGTAGGGGTTTTCATACTGTTTAAAGGGTAATTCTAACGGATTTTCCAATTCATTTAAGGATGCCTATAGATTCTCAAAATTTTATAAGGGTAAGTAATACTTCTCAAAAACACCAAACACGCGAGCTGCGCGCAGCTCGCGCACCCAAGCAAACTAGTTTATATTATATAAAACTACAAAGCCACTCACTGACTCATTGACATGTCGTTTCTCGGAACGGGTGAGAGATGGGTTAGGGGTATGTTTTGCAATAATGTACAAAACCATAAAGTGAGTAGAGGAAAATTATAGAGGAGATTCAAATCCAAGATGGCGGCCGAGTCCATTTCCGGTTTCGGTGGGGAAAAGACTTGGAGGGGTTTTGACTCATAGGTCCTATATAAGATCTAGAATGATTTAAAAAAAAAGTGAAAAAAAAAAAAAAACAAGATGGCGGCTGCGCTAGGAAGTTTTGAAAATTGCGACTTTTTACACTCGACTTTGGTGAATTGTTTTGTTCTACCGATTTCAAACGTTTGCAACACTAAGTATACCAGTCGGGGGCCTATATCCTTGAGATTTCAGAAAAATTGTGACTTTTTGAAAACACAAGATGGCGGACGCTGTGGCGGCCATTTTGTGAACAGTTGGAATTTTCGACTTTTTTCAAATCCATTTTTCGTGTAGTTGGCAACATCTGACGGGTTCGAGTTTTACCGAGCGGTTGCGTGTTACAACAACGAGTGTTGCCTGGTCAAATAAATTTCCCCATTTTTAGGGTACTTTCCCAGAGTTTCCCCAAAAACATGAAAAGTAGAAAAAACGACAATTCGAATGAAGACTTTAACTAGCTGGCAGCATTGGGGTCCCCCAAATGACATTTGACCATTTTGGTGCGTTTTAGTTGGCAACCCCAAAAAACATTGAATATTTTAATTTTTGGGACTTTTTGACTTTGGCGAATTCATTTGTTCTACCAAACTCAAAAATTGGCAACACCAAGTACACCGATCGGTAGCCTATATCCTTGAAATTTCAGGAAAATTATGACATTTCAGAAAAACAAGATGGCGGACAGTGTGGCGGCCATCTTGTAAAAATGACGAAAAATCCCAATTTTCGACACGATAAATGGGACAGCTGGCAACCCCCGACTGGATTGTGTTGTATGAACCGGTTGTGTATTTCGTCGAGGAGTGTTGCCTGGTGCAAAAATTTTCCCCATTTTTAGGGAGTTTTCCCAGATTTTCCCCAAAAACATGAAAAGTAGAAATAACGACATTTTGAATAGAGACTTTGACTAGCTGGCAACATTGTGGTCCCCCAAATGACATTTGACCATTTTCATCACTTTTAGCTGGCAACCCCGAGAGCCATTGGGGCTAGAATTTTCGGGTCAGACCCGACTTTGGCGAGTTCTTTTGTTCTACCAAACACAAAAGTTGGCAACACCAAGTACACCAGTCGGTGGCCTGTGTCCTTGAGATTTCAGGAAAATTATGACATTTCAGAAAAACAAGATGGCGGACAGTGTGGCGGCCATCTTGTAAAAATGACGAAAAATCCCAATTTTCGACACGATAAATTGGACAGCTGGCAACCCTCGACTGGATTGTGTTGTATGAACCGGTTGTGTATTTAGTCGAGGAGTGTTGCCTGGTGCAAAAATTTTCCCCATTTTTAGGTAGTTTTCCCAGATTTTCCCCAAAAACATGAAAAGTAGAAATAACTACATTTTGAATGGAGACTTTGACTAGCCGGCAACATTGGGGTCCCCCGAATGACATTTGACCATTTTCATCACTTTCAGCTGGCAACCCCGAGAACCATTTTGGCTTGAAATTTCGGGTCAGACCCGACTTTGGCGAGTTCTTTTGTTCTACCAAACTCAAAAGTTGGCAACAACAAGTACACCAGTCGGTGGTCTGTATCCTTGAGATTTCAGGAAAATTATGACATATCAGAAAAACAAGATGGCGGACAGTGTGGCGGCCATCTTGTAAAAATGACGAAAAATCACAATTTTCGACACGATAAATGGGACAGGTGGCAACCCCCGACTGGATTGTGTTGTACCCACCGGTTGTGTATTTCGTTGAGGAGTGTTGCCTGGTGCAAAAATTTTCCCCACTTTTGGGGAACTTTTCCAGATTTTCCCCGAAAACATGAAAAGTAGAAATAACGACATTTTGAATAGAGACTTTAACTAGCCGGCAACATTGGATCCCCCAAATGACATTTGATCATTTTCATCACTTTCAGCTGGCAACCCCGAGAGCCATTGGGGCTTGAATATTCGGGTCAGACCCGATTTTTGCGAGTTCTTTTGTTCTACCAAACTCAAAAGTTGGCAACACCAAGTACACCAGTCGGTAGGCTGTATCCTTGAGATTTTAGGAAAATTATGACATTCCAAAAAAACAAGATGGCGGACAGTGTGGCGGCCATCTTGTAAAAATTACGAAAAATCCCAATTTTCGACACGATAAATGGGACAGCTGGCATTCCCCGACTGGATCTTGTTGTATGAACTGGTTGTGTATTTAGTCAAGGAGTGTTGCCTGGTGCAAAAATTTTCCCCATTTTGAGGGAGTTTTCCCAGATTTTCCCCGAAAACATGAAAAGTAGAAATAACGACATTTTGAATAGAGACTTTAACTAGCCGGCAACATTGGAATCCCCCAAATGACATTTGATCATTTTCATCACTTTCAGCTGGTAACCCCGAGAGCCATTAGGGCTTGAATTTTCGGGTCAGACCCGACTTTGGCGAGTTCTGTTGTTTTACCAAACTCAACGAACAGCCACCGTCTTTTTACTGACAGGTACCTTGTATCCTGGTTACTTTAGGAAAATTGTGACATTTCAAAAATTCAAGATGGCGACCGTGCCATTTCCGGTTTATTACCACTCACTCACTGACATAATTGTTCTCCCAGATGGTGGAGGGCGAGTGGGGTATATTTTTACAGATTCGTAAACAACTAACTCTCAAACCTATGGGAAAAGTGCCAAACCTCCCCTTTACACCCCCTTCTCACCCCTCCCTATCGTGTCTCGGAAACCAAGAGACTTGGAACATTTGTTTTTTCAGATTCGTATAGAGGAGGCTTGGAAAAGTAAAAACCATTTTTCAAAGTTGCCCCTTTGCCCCCCTTCTCCCCGCCCCTTTAGGCGGATCTCAGAAGTTAAGAGACTTGGAACATTTTTTTTTTCAGATTTGTTAGAAGGGGCAAAGAGTTGGTCAAAATCATTTTTCAAAACTCCCCACTCTCCCCCCTTCACCCCTCCCCCCATCGTATAGAATTGATCTCCCAGATGGTGGATGGGGAGGTAGGTATATTTTTACAGATTCGTAAACAACTAACTCTCAAACCTATGGGAAAAGTGCCAAACCTCCCCTTTTCACCCCCCTTCTCAACCCTCCCTATCGTATCTCGGAAACCAAGAGACTTGGAACATTTTTTTTTCAGATTCGTATAAAGGTGTTAATTGTTGGTCAAAATCATTTTTCTAAACTCCTCCCTCTCCCTCCCTTGACCCCTCCCCCCATCGTATCTCGGAAACTAGGACACTTAGCGGCATTTTGATTTTTACTATACTTAATTTTTGTAGGGCATTGAAATTTTTATACCCTCCCCTCCCCAACCTCCCCTAAAGTTGAAAGATAGTAGCTTTCCGGGGGTAGGTAGGTTCTAAGTGGAGCGAACCTTTGAGGCCGAGTGGAGCGAAGGGGGGAGGTGGCGAGCGAAGCGAGCCGGCGACCTCCGTAGCGTAACGAAGGTTGATTGGGTGAAGCTCCCCTCCTCAATCTCCCCTAAAATTGAAAGGGCTGTAACTTCATAACGGTTAGAGATAGACTTCAGGTGTTTGAACAAATATTATAGTAGGCGTCGAAACCTGTCGGGTGGTAGGTAGGTCAAGGCGGTAGGTACGACAAGCAAACTTTAGAGTTATTTTTTTTATGGAAAAGGTCTGAGTTTTTAAATAAGGCTTTATTAGGGGTCCGTAGGGGTTTTCATACTGTTTTAGGGGTAATTCTAACGGATTTTCCAATTCATTTAGGGGTGCCTATAGATTCTCAAAATGTTATAAGGGTAAGTAATACTTCTCAAAATAAATAAGGTTTTAGATTTTATTAGAGGTTCGTAGGGGTTTTTAATACTGTTTTAGGGGTAATTCTAACGGATTTTCTAATTCATTTATATATATTTTCAAGATTTTCTAAGGGTAAGTAATACTTCTCAAAAACACCAAACACGCGAGCTGCGCGCAGCTCGCGCACCCAAGCAAACTAGTTATATTATATAAAGCTGAATTACCACTGACTCACTGACTCATTGACATAATTGTTCTCCCAGATGGTGGATGGGGAGGTGGGTATTTTTTGACAGATTCGTAAACAAGTAACTCCCGCGAGTATGGGAAAAGTGCCAAACCTCCCCTTTTTGCTCCCCTTCCTCCCCCTCCCTATCGTATCTCGGAAACTAAGGGACCCGTATTTTTTGTTTTTTACGGGATCGTATAGAGGAGGCTCGGAAAAGTAAAAACCAGTTTTCAAAGTTGTCCCCCTTTCTCCCCTTCTCCCCCCCTTTAGGCAGATCTCGGAAGTTAAGAGACTTGGAACATTTTTTTTTTCAGATTTGTATAAAGGGACCGATTGTTAGTCGAAATCGTTTTTCAAAACTCCCCACTCTCCCCCCTTCACCCCTCCCCCTATCGTATCTCGGAAACTAGGACACATAGCGGCATTGTGATTTTGACTATACTTTATTATTGAGGGGCGTTGAAATTTTTATACCCTCCCCTCCCCAACCTCCCCTTTTCGGTGGTAGGTAGGTCCTGAGTGGAGCGAACCTGCGAGACCGAGTAGAGCGAAGGGGGGAGGTGGCGAGCGAAGCGAGCCGGCGACCTCCGTAGCGTAACGAAGGTTGAGTGGGTGAAGCTCCCCTCCCCAACCTCCCCTAAAATTCAAAGGGCTGTAACTTCATAACGGTTAGAGATAGCTATTAGGTGTTTGAACAAATATTATAGTAGGCGTCGAAACCTGTTCGGTGGGAGGAAGGTCATTTTTTTTTTTTTTTTTTTTTAAGATGGGAAATCATCAAATGACTTCTCCCGCTCTGGGCGGAGCAGGAGGGAGTGTCAGACTTTTACTGACTAAAACCCATCCATGTTCCTTCCTCGCCCTTTGTGTTCCGGGGCCACGGTATCTCTTTCGAATAGTCCCGCAGCCCCGGGGAGGTAGGTCCTGAGTGGAGCGAAGGGGGGAGGTGGTGAGCGAAGCGAGCCGGCGACCTCCGTAGCGTAACGATGGTTGAGTAGGTGAAGCGTAACTCAGGGGCGACGACAGGCAAACTTTAGGTTAAAAGGTTTTAGATTTAATTAGGGGTTCGTAGGGGTTTTCATACTGTTTTAGGGGTAATTCTAACGGATTTTCCAATTCATTTAAGGATGCTTATAGATTGTCAAAATTTTATAAGGGTAAGTAAAACTTCTCAAAAACACCAAACACGCGAGCTGCGCGCAGCTCGCGCACCCAAGCAAACTAGTTATATTATATAAAGCTGAATTACCACTGACTCACTGATTGACAGAATTGTTCTCCGAGATGGTGGATGGGGAGGTGGGTATATTTTTGCAGATTCGTAAACAACTAACTCTGAAACCTATGGGAAAAGTGCCAAACCTCCCCTTTTCACCCCCCTTCTCACCCCTCCCTATCGTATCTCGGAAACCAAGAGACTTGGAACATTTTTTTTTTCAGATTCGTATAGAGGAGGCTGGGAAAAGTAAAAATAATTTTTCAAAGTTGTCCCCCTTTCTCCCCTTCTCCCCCCCATTAGGCGAATCTCGGAAGTTAAGAGACTTCGAACATTTTTTTTTTCAGATTCGTATAAAGGGGCCGATTTTTATTTAAATTCTTTTTTCAAAACGCCCCCCTCTCCCCCCCCTTCACCCCTCCCCCAATCGTATCTCGGAAACTAGGACACGTAGCGGAATTTTGATTTTTACTATACTTTATTATTGGGGGGCGTTGAAATTTTTATAAACTCCCCTCCCCTCCCCAACCTCCCCTAAAAGTCCTGAGTGGAGCGAACCTGCGAGACCGAGTGGAGCGAAGGGGGGAGGTGGCGAGCGAAGCGAGCCGGCGACCTCCGTAGCGTAATGAAGGTTGAGTGGGTGAAGCTCCCCTCCCCAACCTCCCCTATAATTGAAAAGGGCTGTAACTTAATAACGGTTAGAGATAGCTATCAGGTGTTTGAACAAATATTATAGTAGGTGTCGAAACCTGTCCGGTGGTAGGTAGGTCCTGAGTGGAGCGAAGGGGGGAGGTGGCGAGCGAAGCGAGCCGGCGACCTCCGTAGCGTAACGATGATTGAATGGATGAAGCGTAACTCAGCAAACTTTAGAGTTATTTTTTTTTTATGGAAAAGGTCTGAGTTTTTAAATAAGGTTTTATTAGGGGTCCGTAGGGGTTTTAATACTGTTTTAGGGGTAATTCTAACGGATTTTCCAATTCATTTAGGGGTGCCTACAGATTCTCAAAATTTTATAAGGGTAAGTAATACTTCTCAATAACACCAAAAACGCGAGCTGCGCGCAGCTCGCGCACCCAAGCAAACTAGTTATACTATATAAAGCTGAATTACCACTGACTCACTCATTGACTCATTGACATAATTGTTCTCCCAGATGGTGGATGGGGAGATGGGTATTTTTTGACAGATTCGTAAACAAGTAACTCTCGCGAGTATGGGAAAAGTGCCAAACCTCCCCTTTTTGCTCCCCTTCCTCCCCCTCCCTATCGTATCTCGGAAACTAAGGGACCCGTATTTTTTGTTTTTTACGGAATCGTATAGAGGAGGCTCGGAAAAGTAAAAACCAGTTTTCAAAGTTGTCCCCCTTTCCCCCCTTCTCCCCCCTTTAGGCGGATCTCGGAAGTTAAGATACTTAGAACATTTTTTTTTTCAGATTCGTAAGAAGGGGCAATGCATTAGTCGAAATCATTTTTCAAAACTCCCCACTCTCCCCCCCTTCAGCCCTCCCCCCATCGTATCTCGGAAACTAGGACACGTAGCTGAATTTTGATTTTTACTATACTTTATTATTGGGGTCGTTGAAATTTTTATGCCCTTCCCTCCCCTCCTCAACCTCCCCTAAAAGTCCTGAGTGGAGCGAACCTGCGAGACCGAGTGGAGCGAAGGGGGGAGGTGGCGAGCGAAGCGAGCCGGCGACCTCCGTAGCGTAATGAAGGTGGAGTGGGTGAAGCTCCCCTCCCCAACCTCCCCTATAATTGAAAAGGGCTGTTACTTAATAACGGTTAGAGAAAGCTATCAGGTGTTTGAACAAATATTATAGTAGGTGTCGAAACCTGTCCGATGGCAGGTAGGTCCTGAGTGGAGCGAAGGGGGGAGGTGGCGAGCGAAGCGAGCCGGCGACCTCCGTAGCGTAACGATGATTGAATGGATGAAGCGTAACTCAGCAAACTTTAGAGTTATTTTTTTATGGAAAAGGTCTGAGTTTTTAAATAAGGTTTTATTAGGGGTCCGTAGGGGTTTTCATACTGTTTTAGGGGTAATTCTAACGGATTTTCCAATTCATTTAGGGGTGCCTATAGATTCTCAAAATTTTATAAGGGTAAGTAATACCTCTCAAAAACACCAAACACGCGAGCTGCGCGCAGCTCGCGCACCCAAGCAAACTAGTTATTATACTATATAAAGCTGAATTACCACTGACTCACTCACTGACTCATTGACATAAGTGTTCTCCCAGATGGCGGACGGTGTGGCGGCCATTTTGTGAAAAGTTGGAATTTTCGACTGTTTTCAAATCCAGTTTTTGTGTAGTTGGCAACATCTGACGGGTTCAAGTTGTACCGAGCGGTTGTGTATTTTGTCAAGGAGTGTTGCCTGGTGTAAAAATTTTCCCCATTTTTAGGGTATTTTTCCAGATTTTCCCCAAAATCATGAAAAGTAGAAATAACGACATTTTGAATAAAGACTTTGACTAGCTGGCAGCATTGGGGTCCCCCAAATGACATTTGACCATTTTGGTGCGTTTTAGTTGGCAACCCCAAAAAATATTGAATATTTTAATTTTTGGGACTTTTTGACTTTGGCGAATTCATTTGTTCTACCAAACTCAAAAGTTGGCAACACCAATAAAACCGGTCGGTAGCCTATATCCTTGAGATTTCAGGAAAATTATTACTTTTCAGAAAAACAAGATGGCGGACAGTGTGGCGGCCATCTTGTAAAAATGACGAAAAATCCCAATTTTCGACACGATAAATGGGACAGCTGGTAACCCCCGACTGGATTGTGTTGTACCCACCGGTTGTGTATTTCGTTGGGGAGTGTTGCCTGGTGCAAAAATTTTCCCCACTTTTTGGGTACTTTTCCAGATTTTCCCCGAAAACATGAAAAATAGAAATAACGATATTTTGAATAGAGACTTTAACTAGCCGGCAACATTGGGATCCCCCAAATGACATTTGATCATTTTCATCACTTTCAGCTGGCAACCCCGAGAGCCATTGGGGCTTGAATATTCGGGTCAGACCCGACTTTGGCGAATTCATTTGTTCTACCAAACTCAAAAGTTGGCAACACCAAGTACACCAGTCGGTGGTCTGTATCCTTGAGATTTCAGGAAAATTATGACATTTGAGAAAAACAAGATGGCGGACAGTGTGGCGGCCATCTTGTAAAAATGACGAAAATTCCCAATTTTTGACGCGATAAATGGCACGACTGGCATTCCCCAACTGGATTTTGTTGTATGAACGGGTTATGTGTTTTGTTGAGGAGTATTGCCTGGTGCAAAAATTCTCCCCATTTTTAGGGTATTTTCCAGATTTTCCCCAAAAACGTGAAAAGTAGAAATAACGCCATTTTGAATAGAAACTTTGATTAGCCGGCAACTTTGGGATCCCCCAAATGACATTTCACCATTTTCATCACTTTCAGCTTGCAACCCCGAGCGCCATTAGGGCTTGAATTTTCGGGTTAGACCCGACTTTGGCGAGTTCTTTTGTTTTACCAAAGTCAACTAACAGCAGCCGTTTTTTTACTGACAGGTAACTTGTATCCTGGTTACTTTAGGAAAATTGTGACATTTTAGAAATTCAAGATGGCGACCTTGCCATTTCCGGTTTATTACCACTCACTCACTGACATAATTGTTCTCCCAGATGGTGGAGGGCGAGTGGGGTATATTTTGGCAGATTCGTAAACAAGTAACTCTCACGAGTAGGGGAAATGATGGTGGATGGGGAGATAGGTATATTTTGACATATTCGTAAACAACTAACTCTAAAACCTATGGGAAAAGTGCCAAACCTCCCCTTTTTGCCCCCCTTCTCACCCCTCCCTATCGTATCTCGGAAACTAAGAGACCAGTGTTTAATTTTTTTACGGATTCGTATAGAGAAAGCTCGGAAAAGGAAAAAACAGTTTTCAAAGTTGCCCCCTTTGGCCCCCTTCTCCCCCCCTTTAGGCGGATCTTGGAAGTTAAGAGACTTGGAACATATTCTTTTTCAGATTCTTATCAAGAGGCCCCGAATTAGTCAAAATCATTCACAACTCCCCACTCTCCCCCCTTCACCCCTCCCCCCATCGTATCTCGGAAACTAGGACACGTAGCGTCATTTTTATTTTTACTGTACTTTATTATTGAGGGGCGTTGAAATTTTTATACCCTCCCCTCCCCAACCTCCCTTAAAAGTCCAGAGTGGAGCGAACCTGCGAGACCAAGCGGAGTGAAGGGGGGAGGTGGCGAGCGAAGCGAGCCGCCGACCTCCGTATCGTAACGAAGGTTGAGTTGGTGAAGCGTAACTCAGGGACAACGACAAGCAAACCTTAGGGTAAATTTTTTTTTTTTATACTTCTCAAATGTTTAAGGGGTTCTTAAGGGTTCTCGTACTGATTTAGGGGTAATTCTAACGGATTTTCCAATTCATTTAAGGCTTCCTATGGATTCTCAAAATTTTATAAGGATAGGGAAATACTTCTCAAAAACACCAAACACGCGAGCTGCGTGCAGCTCGCGCACCCAAGCAAACTAGTTATATTATATAAAGCTGAATTACCACTGACTCACTCACTGACAGAATTGTTCTCCCAGATGGTGGATGGGGAGGTGGGTATTTTTTGACAGATTCGTAAACAACTAACTCTAAAACCTATGGGAAAAGTGCCAAACCTCCCCTTTTCGCCCCCCTTCACCCCCCTCCCTATCGTATCTCGGAAACCATGAGACTTAAAACATTTTTTTTTTCAGATTCGTATAGAGGAGGCTCGGAAAAGTAAAAACCAGTTTTCAAAGTTGTCCCCCTTTCCCCCCTTCTCCCCCCCTTTAGGCGGATCTCGGAAGTTAAGAGACTTCGAACATTTTTTTTTCAGATTCGTATAAAGGGGCCGATTTTTAGTTAAATTCTTTTTTCAAAACTCCCCCCTCTCCCCCCCTTCACCCCTCCCCCAATCGTATCTCGGAAACTAGGACACGTAGCGGAATTTTGATTTTGACTATACTTTATTATTGAGGAGCGTTGAAATTTTTATACCCTCCCCTCCCCTTCCCAACCTCCCCTTTCCGGCGGTAGGTAGGTCCTGAGTGGAGCGAACCTGCGAGACCGAGTTAAGCGAAGGGGGGAGGTGGCGAGCGAAGCGAGCCGGCGACCTCTGTAGCGTAACGAAGGTTGAGTGGGTGAAGCTCCCCTCCCCAACCTCCCCTATAATTGAAAACGGCTGTAACTTAATAACGGTTAGAGATAAGTATCAGGTGTTTGAACAAATATTATAGTAGGTGTCGAAACCTGTCCGGTGGTAGGTAGGTCTTGAATGGAGCGAAGGGGGGAGGTGGCGAGCGAAGCGAGCCGGCGACCTCCTTAGCGTAACGATGGTTGAGTTGGTGAAGCGTAACTCAGCAAACTTTAGGGTAATGTTTTTTATGGGAAAAGGTCTCAGTTTTAAAATAAGGTTTTATTAGGGGTCCGTAGGGGTTTTCATACTGTTTTAATTCTAACGGATTTTCCAATTCATTTAGGGGTGCCTATAGATTCTCAAAATTTTATAAGGGTAAGTAATACTTCTCATAAGCACCAAACACGCGAGCTGCGCGCAGCTCGCGCACCCAAGCAAACTAGTTATACTATATAAAGCTAGATTACCACTCACTGATTGACAGAATTGTTCTCCGAGATGGTGGATGGGGAGGTGGGTATATTTTTGCAGATTCGTAAACAACTAACTCTGAAACCTATGGGAAAAGTGCCAAACCTCCCCTTTTCACCCCCCTTCTCACGCCTCCCTATCGTATCTCGGAAACCAAGAGACTTGGAACATTTTTTTTTTCAGATTCGTATAGAGGAGGCTGGGAAAAGTAAAAATCATTTTTCAAAGTTGTCCCCCTTTCTCCCCTTCTCCCCCCCTTTAGGCGAATCTCGGAAGTTAAGAGACTTCGAACATTTTTTTTTCAGATTCGTATAAAGGGGCCGATTTTTAGTTAAATTCTTTTTTCAAAACTCCCCCCTCTCCCCCCCTTCACCCCTCCCCCAATCGTATCTCGGAAACTAGGACACGTAGCGGAATTTTGATTTTGACTATACTTTATTATTGAGGAGCGTTGAAATTTTTATACCCTCCCCTCCCCTTCCCAACCTCCCCTTTCCGGCGGTAGGTAGGTCCTGAGTGGAGCGAAAGCGTGTTTTTTGTTAAGTCCGAGATACGATGGGGGAAGGGGTGAAAGGGGGAGAGTGGGGAGTATTAAAACATGATTTTGACCAAATTTTTTGCCCCTTCTTACGAATCTGAAAAAAAAATGTTCCAAGTCTCTTAACTTCCGAGATCCGCCTAAAGGGGGGGAGAAGGGGAGAAAGGGGGACCACTTTGAAAACTGGTTTTTACTTTTCCGAGCCTCCTCTATACGATCCCGTAAAAAACAAAAAATACGGGTCCCTTAGTTTCCGAGATACGATAGGGAGGGGGAGGAAGGGGAGCAAAAAGGGGAGGTTTGGGACTTTTCCCATACTCGCGGGAATTACTTGTTTACGAATCTGTCAAAAAATACCCACCTCCCCATCCGCCATCTGGGAAAACAATTATGTCAATGAGTCAGATGTCAGTGGTAATCCAGCTTTATATAATATAACTAGTTTGCTTGGGTGCGCGAGCTGCGCGCAGCTCGCGTGTTTGGTGTTTTAGAGACGTATTACTTACCCTTATAAAATTTTGAGAATCTATAGGCACCCCTAAATGAATTGGAAAATCCGTAAGAATTACCCCTAAAACAGTATGAAAACCCCTACGGACCCCTAATAAAACCTTATTTAAAAACTCAGACCTTTTCCATAAAAAAAATAACTCTAAAGTTTGCTGAGTTACGCTTCACCCATTCAATCATCGTTACCTTATGGAGGTCGCCGGCTCGCTTCGCTCGCCACCTCCCCCCTTCGCTCCACTCAGGACCTACCTGCCACCGGAAAGGGGAGGTTGGGGAGGGGAGGGTATACAAATTTCAACAACCCTCAATAATAAAGTATAGTCAAAATCAAAACGCCGCTACGTGTCCTAGTTTCCGAGATACGATGGGGGGAGGGGTGAAGGGGGGAGAGTGGGGAGTTTTGAAAAATGATTTTGACCAACTCTTTGCCCCTTCTTACGAATCTGAAAAAAAAAATGTTCCAAGTCTCTTAACTTCTGAGATCCGCCTAAAGGGGCGGGGAGAAGGGGGGCAAAGGGGCAACTTTGAAAAATGGTTTTTACTTTTCCAAGCCTCCTCTATACGAATCTGAAAAAAAAAATGTTCCAAGTCTCTTGGTTTTCGAGACACGATAGGGAGGGGTGAGAAGGGGGGTGAAAAGGGGAGGTTTGGCACTTTTCCCATAGGTTTGAAAGTTAGTTGTTTACGAATCTGTAAAAATATACCCCACTCGCCCTCCACCATCTGGGAGAACAATTATGTCAGTGAGTGAGTGGTAATAAACCGGAAATGGCACGGTCGCCATCTTCATCACAATTTTCCTAAAGTAACCAGGATACAAGATACCTGTCAGTAAAAAAACGGTGGCTGTTCGTTGACTTTGGTAAAACAAAAGAACTCGCCAAAGTCGGGTCTGACCCGAAAATTCAAGCCCTAATGGCGCTCGGGGTTGCCAGCTGAAAGTGATGAAAATGGTGAAATGTCATTTGGGGGATCCCAAAGTTGCCGGCTTATCAAAGTTTCTATTCAAAATGGCGTTATTTCTACTTTTCACGTTTTCGGGGAAAATCTGGAAATTTACCCCAAAAGTGGAATAAAATGTTGCACCAGGCAACACTCCTTGACAAAGTACACAACCGGTTCATACAACACAATCCAGTCGGGGGATGCGAGCTGTCCCATTTATCGTGTCGAAAATTGGGATTTTTCGTCATTTTCACAAGATGGCCACCACACTGTCCGCCATCTTGTTTTTCTGAATTGTCATAATTTTCCTAAAATCTCAAGGATACAGGCCACCGAATGGTGTACTTGGTGTTGCCAACTTTTGAGTTTGGTAAAACAAAAGAACTCGCCAAAGTCGGGTCTGACCCGAAAATTCAAGCCCCAATGGCTCTCGGGGTTGCCAGCTGAAAGTGATAAAAATAGTCAAATGTCATTTGCGGGACCCTAATGCTGCCAGCTAGTTAAAGTTTCTATTCAAAATGTTGTTATTTCTACTTTTCATGTTTTTGGGGAAAATCTGGGAAAACACCCTAAAAATTGGGAAAATTTTTGCACCAGGCAACACTCCTAAAAGAAATACACAACCGGTTCATACAACACTATCCAGTCCGGGGTTGCCAGCTGTCCCATTTATCGTGTCGAAAATTGGGATTTTTCGTCATTTTTACAAGATGGCCGCCACACTGTCCGCCATCTTGTTTTTCTGAAATGTCATAATTTTCCTGAAATCTCAAGGATATAGGCTACCGATCGGTGTACTTGGTGTTGCCAACTTTTGAGTTTGGTAAAACAAAAGAACTCGCCAAAGTCGGGTCTGACCCGAAAATTCAAGCCCCAATGGCTCTCGGGGTTGCCAGCTAAAAGTAATCAAAATGGTCAAATGTCATTTGGGGGACCACAATGTTGCCAGCTAGTCAAAGTCTCCATTCAAAATGTCGTTATTTCTACTTTTCATGTTTTTGGGGAAAATCTGGGAAAACTCCCTAAAAATGGGGAAAATTTTTGCACCAGGCAACACTCCTCGACTAAATACACAACCGGTTCATACAACACAATCCAGTCGGGGGTTGCCAGCTGTCCCATTTATCGTGTCGAAAATTGGGATTTTTCGTCATTTTTACAAGATGGCCGCCACAATGTCCGCCATCTTGTTTTTCTGAAAAGTCATAATTTTCCTGAAATTTCAAGGATATAGGCTACCGACCGGTTTACTTGGTGTTGCCAACTTTTGAGTTTTGTAGAACAAATGAATTCGCCAAAGTCAAAAAGTCCCAAAAATTAAAATATTCAATGTTTTTTGGGGTTGCCAACTAAAACGCACCAAAATGGTCAAATGTCATTTGGGGGACCCCAATGCTGCCAGCTAGTCAAAGTCTTTATTCGAATTGTCGTTTTTTCTACTTTTCATGTTTTTGGGGAAAATCTGGGAAAGTACCTTAAAAATGGGGAAATTTATTTCACCAGGCAACACTCGTTGTTGTAACAAACAACCGCACGGTACAACTCGAACCCGTCAGATGTTGCCACCTACACGAAAAATGGATTTTAAAAAAGTCGAAAATTCCAACTGTTCACAAAATGGCCGCCACAGCGTCCGCCATCTTGTTTTTTTTTAAGTCACAATTTTTCTGAAATCACAAGGATATATGCCCTCGACTGGTGAACTTGGTGTTGCCAACTTTTGAAATCGGTAGAACAAAACAATTCGCCAGAGTCGAGTGAAAAAAGTCGCAATTTTCAAAACGTCCTAGCGCAGCCGCCATCATTTTTTTTTTTTTTTTTTATTTTTTTTTTAAATCATTCCAGATCTTATACAGGACCTATGAGTCGAAACCCCTCCAAGTCTTTTCCCCACCGAAACCGGAAATGGACTCGGCCGCCATCTTGGATTTGAATCTCCTCTATAATTTTCCTCTACTCACTCTATGGTTTTATACATTATTGCAAAACATACCCCTAACCCATCTCTCACCCAATCCGAGAAACGACATGTCAATCAGTGAGTGAGTCAGTGGCTTTGTAGTTTTATATAATATAAACTAGTTTGCTTGGGTGCGCGAGCTGCGCGCAGCTCGCGTGTTTGGTGTTTTTGAGAAGTATTACTTACCCTTTTAAAATTTTAAGAATCTATTGGCACCCTGAAATGAATTGGATAATCCGTTAGAATTACCCCTAAAACAGTATGAAAACCCTTACGAACCCCTAATAAAATCTAAAACCTTATTTAAAAACTCAGACCTTTTACCATAAAAAACATTACCCTAAAGTTTGCTGAGTTACGCTTCACCCACTCAATCATCGTTACGCTACGGAGGTCGCCGGCTCGCTTCGCTCGCCACCTCCCGCGTTCGCTCCACTCAAGACCTACCTACCACCGGACAGGTTTCGACACCTACTATAATATTTGTTCAAACACCTGATGGCTATCTCTAACCGTTATGAAGGTACAGCCCTTTCAATTTTAGGGGAGGTTGGGGAGGGGAGCTTCACCCACTCAACCTCCGTTACGCTACGGAGGTCGCCGGCTCGCTTCGCTCGCCACCTCCCCCCTTCGCTCTACTCAGGACCTACCTACCACCGGAAAGGGGAGGTTGGGGAGGGGAGGGTAGGGTGTACAAATTTCAACGCCTCTCAATAATAAAGTATAGTAAAAATCAAAATGCCGCTACGTGTCCTAGTTCCGAGATACGATGGGGGGAGGGGTGACGGGGGGGAGAGTGGGGAGTTTTGAAAAATGATTTCGACTAATGCATTGCCCCTGTATACGAATCTGTAAAAAAAAATGTTCCAAGTCTCTTAACTTCCGAGATCCGCCTAAAGGGGGGAAGAAGGGGGACAAGGGGGCCAACTTTGAAAACTGGTTTTTTCTTTTCCGATCCTCCTCTATACGAATCCGTAAAAAAAAAAACACAGGTCTCTTAGTTTCCGAGATACGGTAGGGAGGGGTGGGAAGGGGGGCACAAAGGGGAGGTTTGGCACTTATCCCTTACTCGTGAGAGTTTTTGTTTACGAATCTGTCAAAATATACCCCCCTTCCCCTTCACCATATGGGAGAACAATTATGTCAGTGGGTGAGTGGTAATAAACCGGAAATGGCACGGCCGCCATCTTGAATTTCTGAAATGTCACAATTTTCCTCAAGTAACCAGGATACAAGTTACCTGTAAGTAAAACACGGTGGCTGTCCGTTGACTTTGGTAGAACAAAAGAATTGGCCAAAGTCGGGTCTGACCCGAAAATTCAAGCCCGAATGGCTCTCGGGGTTGCCCGCTGAAAGTGATAAAAATGGTCAAATGTCATTTGCAGTATCCCATTCTTGGTGGTAATGCAAAATTTCCATTTAAAATGTCGTTATTTCTTCTTTTTACGTTTTCGGGGAAAATCTGGAAAAGTACCCCAAAAATGGGTATTTTGTTTGCACCAGGCAACACTCCTTGACGAAATACACAACCGGTTTATACAACACAATCCAGTCGGGGGATGCCAGCTGTTCCATTTATCGTGTGGAAAATTGGGATTTTTCGTTATTTTTACAAGATGGCCGCCACACAGTCCACCATCTTGTTTTTCTAAAATGTCATAATTTTCCTGAAATCTCAAGGATACAGGCCACTGACTGGTGTACTTGGTGTTGCCAAATTTTGAGTTTGGTAGAACAAAAGAACTCGCCAAAGTCGGGTCTGACCCTAAAATTCAAGCCCCAATGGCTTTCGGGGTTGCCAGCTGAAAGTGATGAAAATAGTCAAATGTCATTTGAGGGACTCCAATGTTGCCGGCTAGTCAAAGTCTCAATTCAAAATGTCGTTATTTCTACTTTTCATGTTTTTGGGGAAAATCTGGGAAAACTCCCTAAAAATGGGGAAAATTTTTGCACCAGGAAACACTGCTCATCAAAATACACAACCGATTCATACAACAGAATCTAGTCGGGGGTTGCCAGCTGTCCCATTTATCGTGTCGAAAATTAGTAATTTTCGTCATTTTTACAAGATGGCCGCCAAACTGTCCGCCATCTTGTTTTTCTAAAATGTCATAATTTTCCTGAAATCTCAAGGATACAGACCACCGACTGGTGTACTTGGTGTTGCCAACTTTTGAGTTTGGTAGAACAAAAGAACTCGCCAAAGTCGGGTCTGACCCGAAAATTCAAGCCCCAATGGCTTTCGGGGTTGCCAGCTGAAAGTGATGAAAATAGTCAAATGTCATTTGAGGGACTCCAATGTTGCCGGCTAGTCAAAGTCTCCATTCAAAATGTCGTTATTTCTACTTTTCATGTTTTTGGGGAAAATCTGGGAAAACTTTCTAAAAATGGGGAAATTTTTTGCACCAGGAAACTTTGCTCAACAAAATACACAACCGGTTCATACAACACAATCTGGTCGGGGGTTGCCAGCTGTCCCATTTATCGTGTCGAAAATTGGGATTTTTGGTCATTTTTACAAGGTGGCCGCCACACTGTCCGCCATCTTGTTTTTCTGAAATGTCATAATTTTCCTAAAATCTCAAGGATACAGGCCACCGACTGGTGTACTTGGTGTTGCCAACTTTTGAGTTTGGTAGAACAAAAGAACTCGCCAAAGTCGGGTCTGACCCGAATATTCAAGCCCTAATGGCTCTCGGGGTTGCCAGCTGAAAGTGATGAAAATGATCAAATGTCATTTGGGGGATCCCAATGTTGCCGGCTAGTTAAAGTCTCTATTCAAAATGTCGTTATTTCTACTTTTCATGTTTTCGGGGAAAATCTGGAAAAGTACCCCAAAAGTGGGGAAAATTTTTGCACCAGGCAACACTCCTCAACGAAATACACAACCAGTGGGTACAACACAATCCAGTCGGGGGTTGCTAGCTGTCCCATTTATCGTGTCGAAAATTGGGATTTTTGGTCATTTTTACAAGGTGGCCGCCACACTGTCCGCCATCTTGTTTTTCTGAAATGTCATAATTTTCCTGAAATCTCAAGGATATAGGCTACCGATCGGTGTACTTGGTGTTGCCAACTTTTGAGTTTGGTAGAACAAATGAATTCGCCAAAGTCAAAAAGTCCCAAAAATTAAAATATTCAATATTTTTTGGGGTTGCCAACTAAAACGCACCAAAATGGTCAAATGTCATTTGGGGGACCCTAATGCTGCCAGCTAGTCAAAGTCTTTATTCAAAATGTCGTTATTTCTACTTTTCATGTTTTTGGGGAAAATCTGGGAAAGTACCCTAAAAATGGGGAAATTTATTTAGCCAGGCAACACTCGTTGACGTAACACACAACCGCTCGGTACAACTTGAACCCGTTAGATGTTGCCAACTACACAAAAACTGGATTTGAAAAAAGTCGAAAATTCCAACTTTTCACAAAATGGCCGCCACACCGTCCGCCATCTTGTTTTTCTGAAAAGTCTCAATTTTCCTGAAATCTCAAGGATATAGGCCACCGATTAATGCACTTGGTGTTGCCAACTTTTGGAATCGGTAGAACAAAACAATTCACCAAAGTCGAGTGAAAAAAGTAGCAATTTTCAAAACGTCCTAGCGCAGCCGCCATCTTGTTTTTTTTTTTTTTTTTACTTTTTTTTTAAATCATTCCAGATCTTATACAGGACCTATGAGTCGAAACCCCTCCAAGTCTATTCCCCACCGAAACCGGAAATGGACTCGTCCGCCATCTTGGATTTGAATCTCCTCTATAATTTTCCTCTACTCACTCTATGGTTTTATACATTATTGCAAAACATACCCCTAACCCATCTCTCACCCAATCCGAGAATGGACATGTCAATGAGTGAGTGAGTGAGTGGTCTTGTAGTTTTATATAATATAAACTAGTTTGCTTGGGTGCGCGAGCTGCGCGCAGCTCGCGTGTTTGGTGTTTTTGAGAAGTATTACTTACCCTTTTAAAATTTTGAGAATCTATAGGCACCCTTAAATGAATTGGAAAATCCGTTAGAATTACCCCTAAAACAGTATGAAAACCCTTACGAACCCCTAATAAAATCTAAAACCTTATTTAAAAACTCAGACCTTTTCCCATAAAAAACATTACCCTAAAGTTTGCTTGTCGTACCTACCGCCTTGACCTACCTACCACCCGACAGGTTTCGACGCCTACTATAATATTTGTTCAAACACCTGAAGTCTATCTCTAACCGTTATGAAGTTACAGCCCTTTCAATTTTAGGGGAGATTGGGGAGGGGAGCTTCACCCAATCAACCATCGTTACGCTACGGAGGTCGCCGGCTCGCTTCGCTCGCCACCTCCCCCCTTCGCTCCACTCGGCCTCAAAGGTTCGCTCCACTTAGAACCTACCTACCCCCGGAAAGCTACTATCTTTCAACTTTAGGGGAGGTTGGGGAGGGGAGGGTATAAAAATTTCAATGCCCTACAAAAATTAAGTATAGTAAAAATCAAAATGCCGCTAAGTGTCCTAGTTTCCGAGATACGATGGGGGGAGGGGTCAAGGGAGGGAGAGGGGGGAGTTTAGAAAAATGATTTTGACCAACAATTAACACCTTTATACGAATCTGAAAAAAAAATGTTCCAAGTCTCTTTACTTCCGAGATCCGCCTAAAGGGGCAGAGAAGGGGGGAAAGGGGGACAACTTGAAAAACTGGTTTTTACTTTTCCAAGCCTCCTCTATACGAATCTGAAAAAAAACTGTACCAAGTCTCTTGGTTTCCGAGATACGATAGGGAGGGTTGAGAAGGGGGGTGAAAAGGGGAGGTTTGGCACTTTTCCCATAGGTTTGAGAGTTAGTTGTTTACGAATCTGTAAAAATATACCCCACTCGCCCTCCACCATCTGGGAGAACAATTATGTCAGTGAGTGAGTGGTAATAAACCGGAAATGGCACGGTCGCCATCTTGAATTTTTGAAATGTCACAATTTTCCTAAAGTAACCAGGATACAAGGTACCTGTCAGTAAAAAAACGGTGGCAGTTCGTTGAGTTTGGTAAAACAAAAGAACTCGCCAAAGTCGGGTCTGACCCGAAAATTCAAGCCCTAATGGCTCTCGGGGTTACCAGCTGAAAGTGATGAAAATGATCAAATGTCATTTGGGGGATCCCAATGTTGCCGGCTAGTTAAAGTCTCTATTCAAAATGTCGTTATTTCTACTTTTCATGTTTTCGGGGAAAATCTGGGAAAACTCCCTCAAAATGGGGAAAATTTTTGCACCAGGCAACACTCCTCGACTAAATACACAACCGGTTCATACAACACAATCCAGTCGGGGGTTGCCAGCTGTCCCATTTATCGTGTCGAAAATTGGGATTTTTCGTCATTTTCACAAGATGAACGCCACACTGTCCGCCATCTTGTTTTTCTGAAATGTCATAATTTTCCTGAAATTTCAAGGATATAGGCTACCGACCGGTTTACTTGGTGTTGCCAACTTTTGAGTTTGGTAGAACAAATGAATTCGCCAAAGTCAAAAAGTCCCAAAAATTAAAATATTCAATGTTTTTTGGGGTTGCCAACTAAAACGCACCAAAATGGTCAAATGTCATTAAGGGGACCCCAATGCTGCCAGCTAGTCAAAGTCTTCATTCGAATTGTCGTTTTTTCTACTTTTCATGTTTTTGGGGAAAATCTGGGAAAACTCCCTAAAAATAGGGAAAATTTTTGCACCAGGCAACACTCCTCGACTAAATACACAACCGGTTCATACAACACAATCCAGTCGGGGGTTGCCAGCTGTCCCATTTATCGTGTCGAAAATTGGGATTTTTCGTCATGTTTACAAGATGGCCGCCACACTGTCCGCCATCTTGTTTTTCTGAAATGTCATAATTTTCCTGAAATTTCAAGGATATAGGCTACCGACCGGTTTACTTGGTGTTGCCAACTTTTGAGTTTGGTAGAACAAATGAATTCGCCAAAGTCAAAAAGTCCCAAAAATTAAAATATTCAATGTTTTTTGGGGTTGCCAACTAAAACGCACCAAAATGGTCAAATGTCATTAAGGGGACCCCAATGCTGCCAGCTAGTCAAAGTCTTCATTCGAATTGTCGTTTTTTCTACTTTTCATGTTTTTGGGGAAAATCTGGGAAAGTACCCTAAAAATGGGGAAATTTATTTCACCAGGCAACACTCGTTGTTGTAACACACAACCGCTCGGTACAACTCGAACCCGTCGGATGTTGCCAACTACACGAAAAATGGATTTGAAAAAAGTCGAAAATTCCAACTGTTTACAAAATGGCCGCCACAGCATCCGCCATGTTGTTTTTCCGAAAAGTCACAATTTTTCTGAAATTTCAAGGATATAGGCCACCAATTGGTGTACTTGGTGTTGCCAACTTTTGGAATTGGTAGAACAAAACAATTCGTCAGAGTCGGGTGGAAAAAGTCGCAATTTTCAAAACGTCCTAGCGCAGCCGCCATCTTGTTTTTTTTTTTTTTTTTACTTTTTTTTAAAATCATTCCAGATCTTATACAGGACCTATGAGTCGAAATCTCTCCAAGTCTTTTCCCCACCGAAACCGGAAATGGACTCGGCCGCCATCTTGGATTTGAATCTCCTCTATAATTTCCCTCTACTCAGTCTATGGTTTTATACATAATTGCAAAACATACCCCTAACCCATCTCTCACCCATTCCGAGAAACGACATGTCAATGAGTGAGTGAGTGGCTTTGTAGATTTATATAATATAAACTAGTTTGCTTGGGTGCGCGAGCTGCGCGCAGCTCGCGTGTTTGGTGTTTTTGAGAAGTATTACTTACCCTTTTAAAATTTTGAGAATCTATAGGCACCCTTAAATGAATTGGAAAATCCGTTAGAATTACCCCTAAAACAGTATGAAAACCCTTACGAACCCCTAATAAAATTTAAAACCTTATTTAAAAACTCAGACCTTTTCCCATAAAAAACATTACCCTAAAGTTTGCTGAGTTACGCTTCACCCACTCAATCATCGTTACGCTACGGAGGTCGCCGGCTCGCTTCGCTCGCCACCTCCCGCCTTCGCTCCACTCAGGACCTACCTACCACCGGACAGGTTTCGACACCTACTTTAATATTTGTTCAAACACCTGATGGCTATCTCTAACCGTTATGAAGGTACAGCCCTTTCAATTTTAGGGGAGTTTGGGAAGGGGAGCTTCACCCACTCAACCTCCGTTACGCTACGGAGGATGCCGGCTCGCTTCGCTCGCCACCTCCCCCCTTCGCTCCACTCAGGACCTACCTACCACCGGAAAGGGGAGGTTGGGGAGGGGAGGGTAGGGTGTACAAATTTCAACGCCTCTCAATAATAAAGTATAGTAAAAATCAAAATGCCGCTACGTGTCCTAGTTTCCGAGATACGATGGGGGGAGGGGTGACGGGGTGGAGAGTGGGGAGTTTTGAAAAATGATTTCGACTAATGCATTGCCCCTTTATACGAATCTGAAAAAAAAATGGTCCAAGTCTCTTAACTTTTGAGATCCGCCTAAAGGGGGGAAGAAGGGGGACAAGGGGGCCAACTTTGAAAACTGGTTTTTTCTTTTCCGATCCTCCTCTATACGAATTCATAAAAAAAAAACACAGGTCTCTTAGTTTCCGAGATACGGTAGGGAGGGGTGGGAAGGGGGGCACAAAGGGGAGGTTTGGCACTTATCCCTTACTCGTGAGAGTTATTTGTTTACGAATCTGTCAAAATATACCCCCCTTCCCCTCCACCATATGGGAGAACAATTATGTCAGTGGGTGAGTGGAAATAAATCGGAAATGGCACGGCCGCCATCTTGAATTTCTGAAATGTCACAATTTTCCTCAAGTAACCAGGATACAAGTTACCTGTAAGTAAAACACGGTGGCTGTCCGTTGACTTTGGTAGAACAAAAGAATTGGCCAAAGTCGGGTCTGACCCGAAAATTCAAGCCCGAATGGCTCTCGGGGTTGCCCGCTGAAAGTGATAAAAATGGTCAAATGTCATTTGCAGTACCCCATTCTAGGTGATAATGCAAAATTTCCATTTAAAATGTCGTTATTTCTACTTTTTACGTTTTCGGGGAAAATCTGGAAAAGTACCCCAAAAATGGGGATTTTGTTTGCACCAGGCAACACTCCTCGACGAAATACACAACCGGTTCATACAACACAATCCAGTCGGGGGATGCCAGCTGTTCCATTTATCGTGTCGAAAATTGGGATTTTTCGTTATTTTTACAAGATGGCCGCCACTAAGTCCGCCATCTTGTTTTTCTAAAATGTCTTAATTTTTCCTGAAATCTCAAGGATACAGGCCACCGACTGGTGTACTTGGTGTTGCCAACTTTTGAGTTTGGTAGAACAAAAGAACTCGCCAAAGTCGGGTCTGACCCTAAAATTCAAGCCCCAATGGCTTTTGGGGTTGCCAGCTGAAAGTGATGAAAATAGTCAAATGTCATTTGAGGGACTCCAATGTTGCCGGCTAGTCAAAGTCTTCATTCGAATTGTCGTTTTTTCTACTTTTCATGTTTTTGGGGAAAATCTAGGAAAACTCCCTCAAAATGGGGATTTTTTTTGCAACAGGCAACACTCCTCAACAAAATACACAATCGGTTCATACAACACAATCCAGTCGGGGGTTGCCAGCTGTCCCATTTATCATGTCGAAAATTGGGATTTTTCGTCATTTTTACAAGATGGCCGCCACAATGTCCGCCATCTTGTTTTTCTAAAATTTCATAATTTTCCTGAAATTTCAAGGATATAGGCTATCGACCGGTTTACTTGGTGTTGCCAACTTTTGAGTTTGGTAGAACAAAAGAACTCGCCAAAGTCGGGTCTGACCCGAAAATTCAAGCCCCAATGGCTCTCGGGGTTGCCAGCTGAAAGTGATGAAAATGGTGAAATGTCATTTGGGGGATCCCAATGTTGCCGGCTAGTTAAAGTCTCTATTCAAAATGTCGTTATTTCTACTTTTCATGTTTTCGGGGAAAATCTGGAAAAGTACCCCAAAAGTGGGAAATTTTTTTGCATCAGGCAACACTCCTCAACGAAATACACAACCGGTGGTTACAACACAATCCAGTCGGGGGTTGCCAGCTGTCCCATTTATCGTGTCGAAAATTGGGATTTTTCGTCATTTTTACAAGATGGCCGCCACACTGTCCGCCATCTTGTTTTTCTGAAAAGTCCCAATTTTTCTGAAATCCCAAGGATATAGGCCACCGATTAATGCACTTGGTGTTGCCAACTTTTGGAATCGGTAGAACAAAACAATTCGTCAGAGTCGAGTGGAAAAAGTCGCAATTTTCAAAACGTCCTAGCGCAGCGGCCATCTTGTTTTTTTTTTTTTTTTCCTTTTTTTTTTAAATCATTTCAGATCTTGTACAGGACCTATGAGTCGAAACTCCTCCAAGTCTTTTTCCCACCGAAACCGGAAATGGACTCGGCCGCCATCTTGGATTTGAATCTCCTCTATAATTTTCCTCTACTCACTTTATGGTTTTATACATTATTGCAAAACATACCCCTAACCCATCTCTCACCCAATCCGAGAATGGACATGTCAATCAGTGAGTGAGTGGTCTTGTAGTTTTATATAATATAAACTAGTTTGCTTGGGTGCGCGAGCTGCGCGCAGCTCGCGGGTTTCGTGTTTTTGAGACGTATTCCCTATCCTTATAAAATTTTGAGAATCCATAGGAATCCTTAAATGAATTGGAAAATCCGTTAGAATTACCCCTAAATCAGTATGAGAACCCTGAAGAACCCCTAAAACATTTGAGAAGTATAAAAAAAACATTACCCTAAGGTTTGCTTGTCGTCGTCCCTGAGTTACGCTTCACCCAGTCAACCTTCGTTACGCTACGGAGGTACCCCCTTCGCTCCACTTGGTTTCGCAGGCTCGCTCGGACAGGTTTCGACGCCTACTATAATATTTGTCCAAACACCTGATGGCTACCTCTAACCGTTATGAAGTTACAGCCCTTTCAATTTTAGGGGAGGTTGGGGAGGGGAGGGGAGGGTATAAAAATTTCAACGCCCCTCAATAATTAAGTATAGTGAAAATCAAAATGCCGCTACGTGTCCTAGTTTCCGAGAAACGATGGGGGGAGGGGTGAAGAAGGGGAGAATGGGGAGTTTTGAAAAATGATTTCGACTAATGCATTGCCCCTTCTAACGAATCTGAAAAAAAAATGTTCCAAGTCTCTTAACTTCTGAGATCCGCCTAAAGGGAGGGAGAAGGGGGGAAAGGGGGGGGGTTTTACTTTTCCAAGCCTCTTCTATACGAATCCGTAAAAGATATAAAACACGGGTCGTTTAGTTTCCGAGATACGATAGCAAGGGGTAGAAAAGGGGGCAAAAAAGGGAGGTTGGGGGCACCTTTCCCCTTTTCGTGAGAGTTATTTTTTTACGAATCTGTCAAAATATACCCCACTCCGCCTCCACCATCTGGGAGAACAATTATGTCAGTGAGTGGTTATAAACCGGAAATGACACGGCCGCCATCTTGAATTTCTGAAATTTCACAATTTTCCTAAGGTAACCAGGATACAAGCTATCTGTCAGTAAAAAAACGATGGCTGTACGTTGATTTTGGTAGAACAAAAGAATTCGCCAAACTCTGGTCTGACCCAAAAATTCAAGCCCCAATAATTCTCAGGGTTGCCAGCTGAAAGTGATGAAAATATTCAAATGTCATTAAGAGTGCCCCATTCTTGGTGGTGATGCAAAATTTCCATTTTAAATGTCGTTATTTCTACTTTTCACGTTTTCGGGGAAAATCTGGAAAAGTACCCCAAAAGTGAGGAAAATTTTTGCACCAGGCAACACTCCTCGATAAAGCACACAACCGGTTCATATTCATATAACACGATGCAGCTGTCCCATTTATCGTGTCGAATATTGGGACTTTTCGTCATTTTTACAAGATGGCCGCCACACTGTCCGCCATCTTGTTTTTCTGAAATGTCATAATTTTCCTGAATTTTCAAGGATACAGGCCACCGACTGGTGTACTTATTGTTGCCAACTTTTGAGTTTGGTAGAAGAAAAGAACTCGCCAAAGTTGGGTCTGACCCGAAAATTCAAGCCCCAATGGCTCTCGGGGTTGCCAGCTGAGAGTGATGAAAATGGTCAAAACTCATTTCGCGCACCTCGTTCTTGGTGGTAATGCAAAATTACCATTGAAAATTTCATGATTTCTACTATTCACGTTTTCGGGAAAAATCTGGGAAAATACCCTAAAAATGGGTTTTTTTTTTTGCATCAAGCAACACTGCTTGATGAAACACAACCGTTTCATTCAAAACAATCCAGTCGGGGGATGCGAGCTGTCCCATTTATCGTGTCGAAAATTGGGATTTTTCGTCATTTTCACAAGATGGCCGCCACACTGTCCGCCATCTTGTTTTTCTGAAAAGACATAATTTTCCTGAAATTTCAAGGATACAAGCCACCGACTGGTGTACTTGGTGTTGCCAACTTTTGAGTTTGGTTGAACAAAAGAACTCGCCAAAGTCGGTTCTGATCTGAAAATTCAAGCACCAATGGCTCTCGGGGTTGCCAGCTGAGAGTAATAAAAATGATCAAATGTCATTTGGGGGACCACAATGTTGCCAGCTAGTCAAAGTCTCCATTCAAAATGTCGTTATTTCTACTTTTCATGTTTTTGGGGAAAATGTGGGAAAACTCCCTAAAAATGGGGAAAATTTTTGCACCAGGCAACACTCCTCGACTAAATACACAACCGGTTCATACAACACAATCCAGTCGGGGGTTGCCAGCTGTCCCATTTATCGTGTCGAAAATTGGGATTTTTCGTCATTTTTACAAGATGGCCGCCACACTGTTCGCCATCTTGTTTTTCTGAAATGTCATAATTTTCCTGAAATTTCAAGGATACAGGCCACCGACTGGTGTACCTGGTGTTGCCAACTTTTGAGTTTGGTAGAACAAAAGAACTTGCCAAAGTCGGGTCAGACCCGAAAATTCAAGCCCCAATGGCTCTCGGGGTTGCCAGCTAAAAGTGATGAAAATGGTCAAATGTCATTTGGGGGACCACAATGTTGCCAGTTAGTCAAAGTCTCCATTCAAAATGTCGTTATTTCTACTTTTCATGTTTTTGGGGAAAATCTGGGAAAACTCCCTAAAAATGGGGAAAATTTTTGCACCAGGCAACACTCCTTGACTAAATACACAACCGGTTCATACAACACAATCCAGTCGGGGGTTGCCAGCTGTCCCATTTATCGTGTCGAAAATTGGGATTTTTCGTCATTTTTACAAGATGGCCGCCACAGTGTCCGCCATCTTGTTTTTCTGAAATGTCATAATTTTCCTGAAATCTCAAGGATATAGGCTACCGATTGGTGTACTTGGTGTTGCCAACTTTTGAGTTTGGTAGAACAAATGAATTCGCCAAAGTCAAAAAGTCCCAAAAATTAAAATATTCAATATTTTTTGGGGTTGCCAACTAAAACGCATCAAAATGGTCAAATGTCATTTTGGGGACCCTAATACTGCCAGCTAGTCAAAGTCTTTATTCAAAATGTCGTTATTTCTACTTTTCATGTTTTTGGGGAAAATCTGGGAAAGTACCCTAAAAATGGGGAAATTTATTTCGCCAGGCAACACTCGTTGACGTAACACACAACCGTTCGGTACAACTCGAACCCGTCGGATGTTGCCAACTACACGAAAAATGGATTTGAAAAAAGTCGAAAATTCCAACTGTTTACAAAATGGCCGCCACAGCGTCCACCATCTTGTTTTTTTTTAAAGTCACAATTTTCCTGAAATCTCAAGGATATAGGGCCTCGACTGGTGTACTTGGTGTTGCCAATGTTTGAAATCGGTTGAACAAAACAATTCACCAAAGTCGAGTGAAAAAAGTAGCAATTTTCAAAACGTCCTAGCACAGCCGCCATCTTGTTTTTTTTTTTTTTTTTACTTTTTTTTTTAAATCATTCCAGATCTTTTACAGGACCTATGAGTCGAAACCCCTCCAAGTCTTTTCCCCACCGAAACCGGAAATGGACTCGGCCGCCATCTTGGATTTGAATCTCCTCTATAATTTTCCTCTACTCAGTCTATGGTTTTATACATTATTGCAAAACATACCCCTAACCCATCTCTCACCCAATCCGAGAATGGACATGTCAATGAGTCAGTGAGTGAGTGGTCTTGTAGTTTTATATAATATAAACTAGTATTTGCTTGCTGCGCGAGCTGCAAGCAGCTCGCGTCCTTATCCTTGTAGATGTTTCACTTTTAAAACCCCTAAATGTAGTAAAAATGTCAAACATAACCCTAGTCTTCCACTTTTTAAACTCAAGTGAAATAAATAAAGCCCAAAAGGACCCGAAAGGTTTCCACTTGATAAAGCTCTTAATTATTCTAAATCACTCGAAGCCCAAGCCACAGAATACCCATATCAACATTTTTTTTTTAAATCAAGTTCCTCATTTGAATAGAATAGAAGAATAAGAATAGAATAATCTTTATTTATATAAAAAACAGATTGTAGTAGATTTATAAGATATCATAAAGTGGGTAGTATTAAATCACTGGCAATCAAGTGGGTGACGTGCTGTTCTCCTTGCTAGGCTATGAAATAGCCTGTATTAAGAAGTAACAGTGCCGATCCCCTCAAATTGTATTACTTACTACACTTTTATTTACATAAGATTAATTAATTAATAATTAATTTATAATATGTTTAATTAAAAAATAATTAATAATTAATTGAGAAGTAGATACCCTTCTAAAATGTTGAGAATCCATAAGAATCCTAAAATGAATTGGAAAACCCGTTAGGTACCTCCGTTAGAAGTTTAAAAAAAAAAAAAACTTTTTAAACATTGTGAATGAGCGCCCTTGCAGCAGTACAAAAACCACTAAAATCACTATGTAAATCACTATGTATCCCGAAGAGGCCTAATCCACCTAAACTAAATCTATGTAGGTACCTACATCTAACTACACTTTTCTAAAATCAAAGTAGCATAATTACATTAAAACGTATTTACTTTATATTGTTAATGTTTAAATAAAATAAAATATTTTGTTAGTGTATATTTCCACTTAACCATCACTCTCTAATCATCTTATTTTCATTCATTTTCGTTCACGCAGTAGGTAGCTAGACCTTAATATATTATTACTATTAGGTAAGATAACAAATTATTGTAAATATTATTGCTGAGAAAATAATTACGAGCATGCTCATAATAATATAAATCTATGATTATAACAAATTGTCATTGATAATCATGGCAAACAAACACTCCAACAGAAACCATTATTTTCCTTCTTGTTATTATAAATAAATAATACGGAACGTTTGAGGTGAATACGTACCAATGCGAGATCGTTATTGAACCATGTTACTGGTCAGTAGAAAATCTGATCGACTGTAGATCGGGAACGGTTAGTTGCCCGGTCAACCGAATGATCTGTAAGTATTTCGGGTCTAGATTCTGATCCGAGTCAACTTACTGCCAAGAACACGGTCTGGCTGGTGATGAAGTAAAGAACCGAGTGATTGCGAATTCGTCGTTAAGGTGAGTTGTCGTACCGATGGCGAGGTCAAGTTGTGGATGAACTATGCTATCTGACTTGTGGTGGATCGGTAGGGAGGGATGGTATGTCCGTTATAATAATAATAAATAATACCAGCCTATCACTGTCCCCCTGCTGGGAAAAAGGCCTCTTCTCATACAGAGAAGGCTGCATAATGTCCGTTAACATGGGTAAAAGTTGTTGACTTATCAGTAATGAGTCGTAGTGTGCAAAGGTGTAGGTGGAGTCATTGTATTGGTTGAATGAGTTATATGGCATGGAGTTATGAGTTATGACATGAGTTTTAAGGCAGATACCAAATGTCTTAGTTACTTTTTACTAAAAAGTAAAAAATAATAAGCCGTGGACTGCTGTGGGTTAAACTTTCCATTACACGACAACGATTTAAGGGGTGGGGAGGGGGGGAAGGTGTAGGGGAAGGGAATACCCCCACCTTCAGGAGCCCCATTAATGTGGAGATATCCATGGTTAAAGTTTCGAGGTTAGAATAGCGCTATTGAAAGGCGACGCACCGTTCTTGAAAAAAAACAATTATAGTAACCTAGCCTCAAAACACTTTTAGAACCTGCTACGACTCCATGACGCGCGCTCGCTACGCTCGCATTTTACATTACACACCCACTTTCTGTCATGAATATCGTCGTCGCTCCTCCGGCCTTCGGCCTACGCTCCTCATGCAAGCTTGCAAGACTTTTCGAGATATAAGCAAATTTAGAACCTGCTACGACTCCATGACATGCGCTCGCTAACCTCGCATTTTACATTACACACCCACTTTCTGTCACAAATGTCGTCGTCGCTCCGCCGGCCTTCGGCCTACGCTCCTCATGCCAGCTAGGAAGACTTTTCGAGACATAAGCAAATTTAGAACCTGCTACGACTCCATGACGCGTGCTCGCTTCGCTCGCATATTAAATAACACTCTTTGACTTCTGTCCCCGAAGTGCCGGGCCTCCGCCGGCAGCCTTTGTCGGCTTACGGCCCGGTGCCCACTCCGCCCTTATTGGAAAAAAAAATACGCCTACTTTCTGTCACAAATGTCATTAGATTTATGTAAAAACATGACATGATATTGAATAAAATACACTTCTACCGTCAAAGGAACGTGAAATGTCTTACGAAAACTTTTACGTCTACCATGACAATTTATCCAACATAAATGTGCAAATGGCGTGCCATTTTTATGTGTTTGTATGAAAATTAAAAAAAAAAAATCTCGTAAACCGTGGACGTCCTGATATTGAAAACTTGTAAAAAGCTTTCTATTTATGTGTACTATCTACAAAAAAAATATCAACTTCGAAATCCTTGTCCTGCCATGGAAAGTTCATCCCTGTCAGTTAATTTTAACTGTAAAGTAAAAAGTAAAGAGCCGTTGACTGCTATAGTACGTGAGAGTGTGAATGGGAATGGCAGATACCGAATGTTTTAATTACGTTTTACAAAAAACTTTTTTATATTATTTTATTAATATATTATACTATTTGATTTTGCAAAAAAAGTTTTTTACTTTTCCATTTTTAGTTGTTCACATGTGCTTACCCCTGCATAGCGTACCAGCATGATGTTATGTTATAAACTGGTGTAAACAATAGAAAGATTTCAGCAATCCCAGTCCATTTGCTATCATTTATTGAGTAGTTCCGTTGCCTATCTTCGAAGTTCTTCAGCAGATCTACACCAAATTGAAATGGGACCACTTACTCCGAGAAAGTACTGTTCCAAAAACTACCCAAATCGCTTCAAGTGTGCCTATAAACATTTTAAGAGTTCTCTCTATTACTCCAGGATCCCATCATCAGATCCTGACTTGATGATCTTGGGACCACCTGGGAAGTATACCCTTTCAAACAAAACAATAATAATCCAAATCGGTCCAGCCATCTTTGAGTAATCGTGGAACATATATAAAGTAGAGTAATAAATAAAGAGCCATGGATTGCTGTGGTGCACCAGAGTGTGAATGGATTCAGCAGAGACCAATTGTCTTAGTTACTTTCTACCAGATAAAGAGACATGAGACTGCTTTGGCGCGTCAGAATTAAAATACCGAATGTCTCGGTTACTTTTAACATAATGAAAAAAAAGTGATATTACATTGCAATAAAATAACTGTGTGTTGTAGGTCTATATTGTAACCAAACAAGCGTTAATTGTAAAAGAAGACGGACATCACAGCTATTGTAATGGAAACTAATTTATACTGGTAAGGTACCAAGGTAAACTGTTAATCAGCAGCTGCTGCATAGTAGGTATTATCGAGGACACTCCCGCCTGATCACCAGGAAGCTTATTTTTGCTTGCACTTACAACATAGAAACGCTCTTTAGCCCTGCCGTAGAAATAACGAATGAAAAGATACCAATCGGCTGAGCGCACTGACGACGCACGCCAAACGAGAGTTATTGTTATTTTGCGCGCCAAAGTTGACGCTTTCCTAATAGGCCTAAACTTTAAGGGGCGGTGGCTCGACGCCTCCTCATGATTTAAGCTAAAAAAAAATTAACTGATCAGGCGGAAAAGACCACGACTGTACGTGAGTGTTACTTGGGCGGAGGTGCTTGTAGATGTTAGCGTTTGTTTATTTAAGAGCTACATTCTGATCCGTTCAATAAAGATGTAATAAAAATAAGAAAATTATGTTGTCATACAAACCCTAGTATAGTTAGGTATTTTAGTGGTTTTCATACCTATCTATCTATAAATAAAAACAAAAGACCTGACTGACTGATTGACTGACTCATCAACGCCTAGCCCAAACCCTTGGACCAAGAAAGCCAAAATTTTACACATTGGTTCCCATTATTATGTAGACAAGGAGTAAGGAAGGATTTATCGAAATTCAACCCGTTAGTTAATTAAATAAGGGATGAATGAAAGTCCGTCAGTTTTAAAGTTAGGATAAGTATTAAAATTTTGTGTTTAGCCTGACGATTGAAAATTAATTTTTACGTGTCTCAGCGTTTTTAATAATTTTACCCTCAAAGGGTTAAAAAGGGGGATGAAGTTGTGTATGAAAGTCCGTCAGTTTTAAAGTTAGTATCTTCAAATTTTGTGATTAGGCTGACGATTAAAATTAATTTATATGTGCCTCAGCGTTTTTGATAATTCCAACCCCAAAGGGTTAAAAAACGGGTATGAAGTTGTGTAGTCCTTAATTTTCGAAGTAAAGATCATAACATTTATTATCTAGGCATATGGTTGGAAGCTAACGCAACGGTGTTGTTAGAATTTCAATCCTTAAGGGAGTGACAAGGGGGATGAAATTTAGTTTTTAATTAAAGTTCTTTATTTTTTTAAGTTAAAATCACAAATATTCCAGCTTAGGTTGGAAACTAATACAACGTACATTGTTGTTTTTTTTTTCAACCCACGAACGGGTGAAAACCGGGATGAAGTTTCGTATTGAAGTTGTTCATCCGCTAAATTTTGTATTCAAATCTTCTAAATATATAAAAGAAGAAACTGACTAACTGACTGACTGTGTGGTCTAGGGGTGCACTAAGAAAGGATTTTTCAAAATTGGCTCTAAAGCACTGTTTTAAGCTTTCACGGTTCATAACTATACTTATAATGTCACTTACGGGATATCTTCCGCGTTTTCTTCTTGCGCGATCATGGCGCTTGCAACAGCGTCGAAATATCGGGAGCTCAAAACATTGGCTCTAAAGTTCTAAATGTAGTTAAATTCCAAACAAACCCATTAGGAACCCTAAAATAATCTAAACCCCTCAATGTAGAAAAACCTGAAAAACCCTCAGAGAACCCTAAATTTCATGTAAGTTCAAATCCTCATTCGGTCGAAACCGTTTTAAGGAACCCAATCGGAAATTATTGGTTTGCGTGCTGCGCGAGCTGCAAGCAGCTAAATTAAAATAAATATCCTAAAATTCGAAACAAACTCATACACCTTAGTCGGATGAATCGTTTGAACGACCTCATCGGTCAATTTTTGGGAAACCGGAAGTAACGCGGCCGCCATTTTGAATCACCTTAAACATTTTGAAAAACCTTATTTAAAAACTCAAAGCTTTTCCCATTAAAAACAACATTACCCTGAGTTACGCTTCACCCACTAAACCTTCGTTACTCAACAGAGGTCGCCGGCACGCTTCGCTCGCCACCTCCCCACCTCGCTCCACTCGGTCTCGCTATCGTTACCTTGTCCCTACACTACGGGGTCGCCGGCTCGCTTCACTCGCCCGCTCCTCCCTTCGCTCTACCAGTACCACCACCGGACAGGTTTCAACGCCTACTATAATATTTGTTTAAACACCTAATGGCTACCTCTAATCTAACCGTTATGAAGTTACAGCCCTTTCAATTTTAGGGGAGGTTGGGGAGGGGAGGGCGGTATACAAATTTTAACGCTTCTCAATGTGTGTTAGGTAAGAATAAAAAAAACCGCTACGTGTCCTAGTTTCCGAGATACGATGGGGGGAGGGGTGAAGGGGGAGAGAAGGGGGCGTTTTGAAAAATGATTTTGACCAACAATCAGCCCCTTTATATGAATCAGAAAAAAAAAATGTTCCAAGTCACTCAACTTCCGAGATCCGCCTAAATGGGGGGAGAAGGGGGCCAAAGGGGGCAACTTTGAAAACTGTTTTTTACTTTTCCGAGCTTTCTCTATACGAATCCGTAAAAAAATTAAACACCCGTCTCTTAGTTTCCGAGATACGATAGGGAGGGGTGAGAAGGGGAGCAAAAAGGGGAGGTTTGGCACTTTTTCCCTACTCGTGAGAGTTACTTGTGTACGAATCTATCAAAATATAACCCCCTCCCCCTCCACCATCTGGGAGAATAATTATGTCAGTAAGTGAGTGGTAATAAACCGGAAATGGCACGGCCGCCATCTTGAATTTCTTAAATATCACAATTTTCCTAAAGTAACCAGGATACAAGTTACCTGTTAGTAAAAGAACGGTGGCTGTCCGTTGACTTTGGTAGAACAAAAAAATTGGCCAAAGTCGGGTCTGACCCGAAAATTCAAGCACCAATGGCTCTCGGGGTTGCCAGCTGAGAGTAATGAAAATGATCAAAAGTCATTTCACGTACCCCATTCTTGGTGGTTATGCAAAATTTCCATTCGAAAAATGTCGTCATTTCTACTATTCACGTTTTCGGGAAAAATCTGGGAAAATACCCTAAAAATGGGGAAAGTTTTTGCATCAGGCAACACTCCTTGATAAAACACAACCAAATCATACAACACAATCCAGTCGGGGGTTGCCAGCTGTCCCATTTATCGTGTCGAAAATTGGGAATTTTAATATTTTTTACAAGATGGCCGCCACACTGTCCGCCATCTTGTTTTTCTGAAAAGTCATAATTTTCCTGAAATCTCAAGGATACAGGCCATCGACTGGTGTACTTGGTGTTAACAACTTTTGAGTTTGGTAGAACAAAAGAACTCGCCAAAGTCGGGTCTGACCCGAAAATTCAAGCCAAAATGGTTCTCGGGGTTGCCAGCTGAAAGTGATCAAAATGGTCAAATGTCATTTGGGAGACCCCAATGTTGCCGGCTAGTCAAAGTCTCCATTCAAAATGTCGTTATTTCTACTTTTCATGTTTTTGGGGAAAATCTAGGAAAACTCCCTCAAAATGGGGATTTTTTTTGCAACAGGCAATACTCGTCAACAAAATACACAACCGGTTCATACAACACTATCCAGTCGGGGGATGCCAGCTGCCCCATTTTTCGTGTCGAAAATTGGGATTTTTCGTCATTTTTACAAGATGGCCGCCACACTGTCCGCCATCTTGTTTTTCTGAAATGTCATAATTTTCCTGAAATTTCAAGGATACAGGCCACCGACTGGTGTATTTGGAGTTGCCGACTTTTGAGTTTGGTAAAACAAAAGAACTCGCCAAAATCGGGTCTGACCCGAAAATTCAAGCCAAAATGGTTCTCGGGGTTGCCAGCTGAAAGTGATGAAAATGGTCAAATGTCATTTGAGAGACCCCAATGTTGCCGGCTAGTCAAAGTCTTTATTCAAAATGTCGTTATTTCTACTTTTCAAGTTTTTGGGGAAAATCTGGGAAAACACCCTAAGAATAAGAATAAGAATAAGAATAAGAAATTTTATTGGCTCAAACATGTGTTTACATACAGAAAAATAATACATGCATGCAAGATCTTAAATAAGAGGTGGCTCACGACATGTCTGCCATTTTTCATGGCGTGCTAATATTTTCGGTACAATTATTATTATTTAATTAATGATTTTTAATTTTTAAACGTCATACATTATATACCAATTTATTAAATACAACTACTATTACAGAATCAATTATTTTTAAATTTTACACTTATTCATTAAATATTTTATTCAGTCACAGTTAAACAAAAATTAAATTAAGTTTTTTGTGATTTATTATTAATGTACCTTGTCTAATATTACAATGTATGTTCTCAATGAAGATTTACATCACTTTAAAGGCATTTAGTTATAAAAACATTTATAATATATTTAAGTTCTCCACTACTACTTGACTTTACTACACTGAGTTATATTTATTTATTTATAATAATCACCATGAGTCGTTTAAAAATTCTGTAATACTATAATATGCTTTTTGTGCCAAAAACAATTTAATTGTTTGTTTAAGTTTCGGTATAGTTTGCTCTTTCCAACTTTTGGGCAATTTATTGTAGATAATTGGTGCCATGCAAAAAACACTCTTGCGCATAAGTGCAGTTTTTGATGCGTGTACACATAGTTTGCTATCATCACGTCTATTTCTTGGAAATTTGTCTGCCATACGAGGAAACAAATGTGGATTGTTTTTTACGAACATTACTACTTCTAATATATAAATTGAAGGTAATGTTAATATATGATATTTTGTGAAGTAATTTTTACAGCTATCGGTAGTTTTTAGATTAAACATAGATCTCACGCAGCACTTTTGTCTTTTAAAGATGATATCCCTATCGGTTGAATTACCCCAGAAGATAACACCATATCTAATGACGGATTCAACTAAACCATAGTAGGCCGTTAATAGCGCTTCTATATTTAGAGTACGTGATAATTTATATAACGCATATGCACCACTGCTTATTCTTTTGGCTAAGGCCTCAATATGCGATTTCCAATTTAAATGTCTGTCGATTGTTAGACCTAAAAATTTTGTAGAATTAGCTATCTGTATTTTATTATTATTATATTCGATGTCAAGACTAGAGTATAATGATGATCTTTGGCTAAAGTGCATAATCAAAGTTTTATTTATATTGATTTTTAAATTATTATTATTCAGCCACGTTACCGCTTCAATTAATGTATTTTTTATGTCCGTTTCATATGTATTATTATTATGACATGGTATTGTTATAGTACTGTCATCAGCAAACAGTGTCATGGGATATTTAATGGATTTAGGAAAGTCATTGATATAGAGAGTAAAAAGGGGTGGTCCGAGTACACTGCCTTGCGGAACTCCATGACGGACGGTACGCTCACATGATGTGAAAATCTCTTCACGTCTGGAGCTCATATTTATTCTACTAATTTGCGTTACTTGTTTCCTGTCATGTAGGTATGATTGTATTAGATTAAATATGTTTCCTCTTATACCATATGCATCAAGTTTATTAAGTAATATATTATGTTGGACATAATCAAATGCCTGTGTCATGTCGCAGAAAATGGCACAGACTGGTGTATTTTTGTCCATGTTTGTCATAACAGTATGCAAGAAGTCGTATATGGCCAAGTTAATTGTTTTTTTCTCCCTAAATCCTTTCTGTTCGTCACAGAGTATTTGATTTTTTTCAAAATAGGTATTAATTTCCCTGTAAATATATTTTTCGATAATTTTTGAGAATATTGGTATTAATGAAACTGGCCTGTAAAATTCCATTAACTCCCTATCCTGTTTCTTAAATAGTGGTTTTTCAATAGACTTTTTTAACGCATTCGGAAATATACCTTCACTGATGCTTAAATTAATAATGTAGCTTATGGGGCCACAGATTTCATATGCTACAGTTTTAACAATTTTTGTACATATGCCATCGTATCCTACACTGTTTGTATTTTTTAAGGCCGCGATAATTTTTAATATATCAAGTGATAGACTTGGGGCCATGAACATCGAGTCTTTTCTGGCTAAAATATGTTTATTGACTGTGGTTCCCGTACTAGTCATAGGTTTAATTTTATCTATAAAGTAATTGTTAAATATATTTGCAATAATTTTAGGGTCAGTTACAGTTTCATTATTATTTCGAATTTTGTCTATAGTATTTTTTGGTAAGTTTAGTTTTGTTTGGTTTATTATTTCCCAAGTAGTCTTAGATCTATTATTTGATGTTTTAATTTTATGTATATTTTGTGCGCGTTGAGTTAAATAGATTATTTTTTTAAGCAATTTTGAATAACTCTTAAATTTATTTTTATTCATTTCGGTAGGTTTTTGTCTATATTGCCATAATAAATGACGTTTCTTTCTGCTACATATTTTAACACCATGAGAGACCCAACTAGGCCTTCTTTTGACTTTTACAGAGATAAGAGTTTCAGGGAAGCACTGTGTATATAGGAAAGAAAACATTTCTGTGAAGGCATTATAAGCAATGTTTGGGTCCTTAGCTTCATATACTTCAGCAAACGATAGGCTATTGAGGTAAGATTTGAATTTGTCTATGTTCTCTTTGCTATAGTCCCGTCTAGTGATCCGCCAATGATTCCTAGTGTTTGAGGTGCTAATCGGGCAAGTGAGTAATTGTGCCGTATGGTCAGACAAAGCTAGTTCCAAGACCATAGCTTTACGACACTTATTAAAATTATGCGCAAAATTGTCGATGCATGTATTGCTCTCTAAACGAGTAGGTTGACGTATAGATAATGTTAGATTAAAATTTAATAACACATTTTCAAATTCTAGAGTCTGTTTGTTTTTCTTCAATATATCTATATTAAAATCACCCGCCAGTACAACATTTTTAAATGGTTTTTTTATCAGAACACGTAATAACATCTCCAATCTATTCATAAATTCATCAAAATTTCTTGGATTTGGTACTCTATATATACATACAATTACAACTCTATAATTTATAAGTTCTATGGCGCAACATTCAAAAATACCGGTTATTGATAATTTAGCGATTTTCGGTAATTCTCTCCATTGATGATCATTTTTTATGAGTATACAGGCACCGCCTCTTTTATTTTCCTTACGACTAAAGCAGGCAGCTAAACAGTAGTTAGGTATATTGAGATGGACTTCAGAGCCTTCCATCATGAAATGCTCCGTAATACATAATAGGTCCACTTGTATACTTTTTTCTAATAACTCATATATACACACAGTGAGCATGTCAGATTTTGCTAACAGCCCTGCAATATTTTGGTGCATAATGTTTACATTTTTATTCACGAAAAAAAGTATTCGTAGGTATTTCTATTTCCGCTGTTTGATTCTCATCGTCTAATTTATTTACTGGTACATTTTTGTCAGAGTCTAAGTTGACTACTCTAAGTTGACCTGAACATATTTGTTTTCAACGGATTTTCTATATTTATTTTGCATAATTTGCTCATATTGAAAGAGTTGGAAATGATAATTTAAACATAATATTTCTTTTAATAGTGATCTTGCAAGGTTTACTACATAATTTCGTCCAGTTGGTAATAATGTAGTGTAGTTCATATTCATGTACAGTACATTTTTGTATTTGTTACAAATAAACCTAAGTAAATAGTTAAGCTTCGATTCTTTTAAAAACCTGTTTTTGGGTACTTCCGAGATGATCACATTTGTATTCGCAGTTAATGCTAGCCAACGGTGTAGATGTATATCGATATCATAGGGATTTTTGTCACAGCATCCGCCTAATACAATGACGTAGTCATTTTTTGTCAGGTTGCTGATCTTGTTCTTAGTGCATTGCAAAACCTCACTCAATGCCGCACCTGGTTTCAGATAGGAAACTACCTACCTAAAAATGGGGAATTTTTTTACACCAGGCAACACTCCTCAAAGAAATACACAACCGGTTCATACATTACTATCCAGTCTGGGGTTGCCAGCTGTCCCATTTATCGTGTCGAAAATTGGGATTTTTCGTCATTTTTACAAGATGGCCGCCACAATGTCCGCCATCTTGTTTTTCTGAAAAGTCATAATTTTCCTAAAATTTCAAGGATATAGGCTACCGACCGGTGTACTTGGTGTTGCCAACTTTTGAGTTTGAACAAATGAATTCGCCAAAGTCAAAAAGTCCCAAAAATTAAAATATTCAATATTTTTTGGGGTTGCCAACTAAAACGCATCAAAATGGTCAAATGTCATTTTGGGGACCCTAATGCTGCCAGCTAGTCAAAGTCTTTATTCAAAATGTCGTTATTTCTACTTTTCATGTTTTTGGGGAAAATCTGGGAAAGTACCCTAAAAATGGGGAAATTTATTTCGCCAGGCAACACTCGTTGACGTAACACACAACCGTTCGGTACAATTCGAACCCGTCGGATGTTGCCAACTACACGAAAAATGGATTTGAAAAAAGTCGAAAATTCCAAGTGTTCACAAAATGGCCGCCACAGCGACCGCCATCTTGTGTTTTCAAAAAGTCACAATTTTTCTGAAATCTCAAGGATATAGGCCCCCGACTGGTATACTTAGTGTTGCAAACGTTTGAAATCGGTAAAACAAAACAATTCACCAAAGTCGAGTGAAAAAAGTCGCAATTTTCAAAACGTCCTAGCGCAGCCGCCATCTTGTTTTTTTTTTTTTTTTTACTTTTTTTTAAAATCATTCCAGATCTTATACAGGACCTATGAGTCGAAACCCCTCCAAGTCTTTTCCCCACCGAAACCGGAAATGGACTCGGCCGCCATCTTGGATTTGAATCTCCTCTATAATTTTCCTCTACTCACTTTATGGTTTTATACATTATTGCAAAACATACCCCTAACCCATCTCTCACCCATTCCGAGAAACGACATGTCAATGAGTGAGTGAGTGGCTTTGTAGTTTTATATAATATAAACTAGTTTGCTTGGGTGCGCGAGCTGCGCGCAGCTCGCGTGTTTGGTGTTTTTGAGAAGTATTTCTTACCCTTGTAAAATTTTGAGAATCTATAGGCACCCCTAAATGAATTGGAAAATCCGTTAGAATTACCCCTAAAACAGTATTAAAAACCCCTACGAACCCCTAATAAAATCTAAAACCTTATTTATTTTGAGAAGTATTACTTACCCATATAAAATTTTGAGAATCTATAGGCACCCCTAAATGAATTGGAAAATCCGTAAGAATTACCGCTAAAACAGTATGAAAACCCCTACGGACCCCTAATAAAACCTTATTTAAAAACTCAGACCTTTTCCATAAAAAAAATAACTCTAAAGTTTGCTGAGTTACGCTTCACCCATTCAATCATCGTTACGCTACGGAGATCGCCGGCTCGCTTCGCTCGCCACCTCCCCCCTTCGCTCCACTCAGGACCTACCTGCCACCGGAAAGGGGAGGTTGGGGAGGGGAGGGTATACAAATTTCAACAACCCTCAATAATAAAGTATAGTCAAAATCAAAATGCCGCTACGTGTCCTAGTTTCCGAGATACGATGGGGGGAGGGGTGAAGGGGGGAGAGTGGGGAGTTTTGAAAAATGATTTTGACCAACTCTTTGCCCCTTCTTACGAATCTGAAAAAAAAAATGTTCCAAGTCTCTTAACTTCTGAGATCCGCCTAAAGGGGCGGGGAGAAGGGGGGCAAAGGGGCAACTTTGAAAAATGGTTTTTACTTTTCCGAGCCTCCTCTATACGAATCTGAAAAAAAAATGTTTCAAGTCTCTTGGTTTCCGAGATACGATAGGGAGGGGTGAGAAGGGGGGTGAAAAGGGGAGGTTTGGCACTTTTCCCATAGGTTTGAGAGTTAGTTGCTTACGAATCTGTAAAAATATACCTACCTCCCCATCCACCATCTGGGAGAACAATTATGTCAGTGAGTGAGTGGTAATAAACCGGAAATGGCACGGTCGCCATCTTGAATTTTTGAAATGTCACAATTTTCCTAAAGTAACCAGGATACAAGGTACCTGTCAGTAAAAAAACGGTGGCTGTTCGTTGACTTTGGTAAAACAAAAGAACTCGCCAAAGTCGGGTCTAACCCGAAAATTCAAGCCCTAATGGCGCTCGGGGTTGCCAGCTGAAAGTGATGAAAATGGTGAAATGTCATTTGGGGGATCTCAAAGTTGCCGGCTAATCAAAGTTTCTATTCAAAATGGCGTTATTTCTACTTTTCACGTTTTTGGGGAAAATCTGGGAAAATACCCTAAAAATTGGGAGAATTTTTGCACCACGCTATACTCCTCAACAAAACACATAACCCGTTCATACAACACAATCCAGTCGGGGGATGCCAGTCGTGCCATTTATCGCGTCAAAAATTGGGAATTTTCGTCATTTTTACAAGATGGCCGCCACACTGTCCGCCATCTTGTTTTTCTGATATGTCATAATTTTCCTGAAATCTCAAGGATACAGACCACCGACTGGTGTACTTGTTGTTGTCAACTTTTGAGTTTGGTAGAACAAAAGAACTCGCCAAAGTCGGGTCTGACCCGAAACTTCAAGCCAAAATGGTTCTCGGGGTTGCCAGCTGAAAGTGATGAAAATGGTCAAATGTCATTTGGGGGATCCAATGTTGCCGGCTAGTCAAAGTCTCCATTCAAAATGTAGTTATTTCTACTTTTCATGTTTTTGGAGAAAATCTGGGAAAACTCCCTAAAAATAGGGAAATTTTTTGAAACAGGCAACACTGCTCGACAAAATACACAATCGGTTCATACAACACAATCCAGTCGGGGGTTGCCAGCTGTCCCATTTATCGTGTCGAAAATTGGGATTTTTCGTCATTTTTACAAGATGGCCGCCACACTGTCCGCCATCTTGTTTTTTTGAAAAGTCATAATTTTCCTGAAATCTCAAGGATAAAGGCTACCGACCGGTTTACTTGGTGTTGCCAACTTTTGAGTTTGGTAGAACAAATGAATTCGCCAAAGTCAAAAAGTCCCAAAAATTAAAATATTCAATGTTTTTTGGGGTTGCCAACTAAAACGCACTAAAATGGTCAAATGTCATTTGAGGGACCCCAATGCTGCCAGCTAGTCAAAGTCTTTATTCGAATTGTCGTTTTTTCTACTTTTCATGTTTTTGGGGAAAATCTGGGAAAGTACCCTAAAAATGGGGAAATTTATTTCACCAGGCAACACTCGTTGTTGTAACACACAACCGCTCGGTACAACTCGAACCCGTCAGATGTTGCCAACTACACGAAAAATGGATTTGAAAAAAGTCGAAAATTCCAACTGTTCACAAAATGGCCGCCACAGCGTCCGCCATCTTGTGTTTTAAAAAAGTCACAATTTTCCTGAAATCTCAAGGATATAGGCCCCCGACTGGTATACTTTATGTTGCAAACGTTTGAAATCGGTTGAACAAAACAATTCACCAAAGTCGAGTGAAAAAAGTCGCAATTTTCAAAACACCCTAGCGCAGCCGCCATCTTGTTTTTTTTTTTTTTTACTTTTTTTTTAAATCATTCCAGATCTTATACAGGACCTATGAGTCGAAACTCCTCCAAGTCTTTTCCCCACCGAAACCGGAAATGGACTCGGCCGCCATCTTGGATTTGAATCTCCTCTATAATTTTCCTCTACTCACTCTATGGTTTTATACATAATTGCAAAACATACCCCTAACCCATCTCTCACCCATTCCGAGAAACGACATGTCAATCAGTCAGTGAGTCAGTGGCTTTGTAGTTTTATATAATATAAACTAGTTTGCTTGGGTGCGCGAGCTGCGCGCAGCTCGCGTGTTTGGTGTTTTTGAGAAGTATTTCTTACCCTTGTAAAATTTTGAGAATCTATAGGCACCCCTAAATGAATTGGAAAATCCGTTAGAATTACCCCTAAAACAGTATTAAAAACCCCTACGAACCCCTAATAAAATCTAAAACCTTATTTATTTTGAGAAGTATTACTTACCCTTATAAAATTTTGAGAATCTATAGGCACCCCTAAATGAATTGGAAAATCCGTAAGAATTACCGCTAAAACAGTATGAAAACCCCTACGGACCCCTAATAAAACCTTATTTAAAAACTCAGACCTTTTCCATAAAAAAAATAACTCTAAAGTTTGCTGAGTTACGCTTCACCCATTCAATCATCGTTACGCTACGGAGATCGCCGGCTCGCTTCGCTCGCCACCTCCCCCCTTCGCTCCACTCAGGACCTACCTGCCACCGGAAAGGGGAGGTTGGGGAGGGGAGGGTATACAAATTTCAACAACCCTCAATAATAAAGTATAGTCAAAATCAAAATGCCGCTACGTGTCCTAGTTTCCGAGATACGATGGGGGGAGGGGTGAAGGGGGGAGAGTGGGGAGTTTTGAAAAATGATTTTGACCAACTCTTTGCCCCTTCTTACGAATCTGAAAAAAAAAATGTTCCAAGTCTCTTAACTTCTGAGATCCGCCTAAAGGGGCGGGGAGAAGGGGGGCAAAGGGGCAACTTTGAAAAATGGTTTTTACTTTTCCGAGCCTCCTCTATACGAATCTGAAAAAAAAATGTTTCAAGTCTCTTGGTTTCCGAGATACGATAGGGAGGGGTGAGAAGGGGGGTGAAAAGGGGAGGTTTGGCACTTTTCCCATAGGTTTGAGAGTTAGTTGCTTACGAATCTGTAAAAATATACCTACCTCCCCATCCACCATCTGGGAGAACAATTATGTCAGTGAGTGAGTGGTAATAAACCGGAAATGGCACGGTCGCCATCTTGAATTTTTGAAATGTCACAATTTTCCTAAAGTAACCAGGATACAAGGTACCTGTCAGTAAAAAAACGGTGGCTGTTCGTTGACTTTGGTAAAACAAAAGAACTCGCCAAAGTCGGGTCTAACCCGAAAATTCAAGCCCTAATGGCGCTCGGGGTTGCCAGCTGAAAGTGATGAAAATGGTGAAATGTCATTTGGGGGATCTCAAAGTTGCCGGCTAATCAAAGTTTCTATTCAAAATGGCGTTATTTCTACTTTTCACGTTTTTGGGGAAAATCTGGGAAAATACCCTAAAAATTGGGAGAATTTTTGCACCACGCTATACTCCTCAACAAAACACATAACCCGTTCATACAACACAATCCAGTCGGGGGATGCCAGTCGTGCCATTTATCGCGTCAAAAATTGGGAATTTTCGTCATTTTTACAAGATGGCCGCCACACTGTCCGCCATCTTGTTTTTCTGATATGTCATAATTTTCCTGAAATCTCAAGGATACAGACCACCGACTGGTGTACTTGTTGTTGTCAACTTTTGAGTTTGGTAGAACAAAAGAACTCGCCAAAGTCGGGTCTGACCCGAAACTTCAAGCCAAAATGGTTCTCGGGGTTGCCAGCTGAAAGTGATGAAAATGGTCAAATGTCATTTGGGGGATCCAATGTTGCCGGCTAGTCAAAGTCTCCATTCAAAATGTAGTTATTTCTACTTTTCATGTTTTTGGAGAAAATCTGGGAAAACTCCCTAAAAATAGGGAAATTTTTTGAAACAGGCAACACTGCTCGACAAAATACACAATCGGTTCATACAACACAATCCAGTCGGGGGTTGCCAGCTGTCCCATTTATCGTGTCGAAAATTGGGATTTTTCGTCATTTTTACAAGATGGCCGCCACACTGTCCGCCATCTTGTTTTTTTGAAAAGTCATAATTTTCCTGAAATCTCAAGGATAAAGGCTACCGACCGGTTTACTTGGTGTTGCCAACTTTTGAGTTTGGTAGAACAAATGAATTCGCCAAAGTCAAAAAGTCCCAAAAATTAAAATGTTCAATGTTTTTTGGGGTTGCCAACTAAAACGCACTAAAATGGTCAAATGTCATTTGAGGGACCCCAATGCTGCCAGCTAGTCAAAGTCTTTATTCGAATTGTCGTTTTTTCTACTTTTCATGTTTTTGGGGAAAATCTGGGAAAGTACCCTAAAAATGGGGAAATTTATTTCACCAGGCAACACTCGTTGTTGTAACACACAACCGCTCGGTACAACTCGAACCCGTCAGATGTTGCCAACTACACGAAAAATGGATTTGAAAAAAGTCGAAAATTCCAACTGTTCACAAAATGGCCGCCACAGCGTCCGCCATCTTGTGTTTTAAAAAAGTCACAATTTTCCTGAAATCTCAAGGATATAGGCCCCCGACTGGTATACTTTATGTTGCAAACGTTTGAAATCGGTTGAACAAAACAATTCACCAAAGTCGAGTGAAAAAAGTCGCAATTTTCAAAACACCCTAGCGCAGCCGCCATCTTGTTTTTTTTTTTTTTTTACTTTTTTTTTAAATCATTCCAGATCTTATACAGGACCTATGAGTCGAAACTCCTCCAAGTCTTTTCCCCACCGAAACCGGAAATGGACTCGGCCGCCATCTTGGATTTGAATCTCCTCTATAATTTTCCTCTACTCACTCTATGGTTTTATACATAATTGCAAAACATACCCCTAACCCATCTCTCACCCATTCCGAGAAACGACATGTCAATCAGTCAGTGAGTCAGTGGGTTTGTAGTTTTATATAATATAAACTAGTATTTGCTTGCTGCGCGAGCTGCAAGCAGCTCGCGTCCTTATCCTTGTAGATGTTTCACTTTTAAACCCCTAAATGTAGTAAAAATGTCAAACATAACCCTAGTCTTCCACTTTTTAAACTCAAGTGAAATAAATAAAGCCCAAAAGGACCCGAAAGGTTTCCACTTGATAAAGCTCTTAATTATTCTAAATCACTCGAAGCCCAAGCCACAGAATACCCATATCAACATTTTTTTTTAAAATCAAGTTCCTCATTTGAATAGAATAGAAGAATAAGAATAGAATAATCTTTATTTATATAAAAAACAGATTGTAGTAGATTTATAAGATATCATAAAGTGGGTAGTATTAAATCACTGGCAATCAAGTGGGTGACGTGCTGTTCTCCTTGCTAGGCTATGAAATAGCCTGTATTAAGAAGTAACAGTGCCGATCCCCTCAAATTGTATTACTTACTACACTTTTATTTACATAAGATTAATTAATTAATAATTAATTTATAATATGTTTAATTAAAAAAATAATTAATTGAGAAGTAGATACCCTTCTAAAATGTTGAGAATCCATAAGAATCCTAAAATGAATTGGAAAACCCGTTAGGTACCTCCGTTAGAAGTTTAAAAAAAAAAAAAACTTTTTAAACATTGTGAATGAGCGCCCTTGCAGCAGTACAAAAACCACTAAAATCACTATGTAAATCACTATGTATCCCGAAGAGGCCTAATCCACCTAAACTAAATCTATGTAGGTACCTACATCTAACTACACTTTTCTAAAATCAAAGTAGCATAATTACATTAAAACGTATTTACTTTATATTGTTAATGTTTAAATAAAATAAAATATTTTGTTAGTGTATATTTCCACTTAACCATCACTCTCTAATCATCTTATTTTCATTCATTTTCGTTCACGCAGTAGGTAGCTAGACCTTAATATATTATTACTATTAGGTAAGATAACAAATTATTGTAAATATTATTGCTGAGAAAATAATTACGAGCATGCTCATAATAATATAAATCTATGATTATAACAAATTGTCATTGATAATCATGGCAAACAAACACTCCAACAGAAACCATTATTTTCCTTCTTGTTATTATAAATAAATAATACGGAACGTTTGAGGTGAATACGTACCAATGCGAGATCGTTATTGAACCATGTTACTGGTCAGTAGAAAATCTGATCGACTGTAGATCGGGAACGGTTAGTTGCCCGGTCAACCGAATGATCTGTAAGTATTTCGGGTCTAGATTCTGATCCGAGTCAACTTACTGCCAAGAACACGGTCTGGCTGGTGATGAAGTAAAGAACCGAGTGATTGCGAATTCGTCGTTAAGGTGAGTTGTCGTACCGATGGCGAGGTCAAGTTGTGGATGAACTATGCTATCTGACTTGTGGTGGATCGGTAGGGAGGGATGGTATGTCCGTTATAATAATAATAAATAATACCAGCCTATCACTGTCCCCCTGCTGGGAAAAAGGCCTCTTCTCATACAGAGAAGGCTGCATAATGTCCGTTAACATGGGTAAAAGTTGTTGACTTATCAGTAATGAGTCGTAGTGTGCAAAGGTGTAGGTGGAGTCATTGTATTGGTTGAATGAGTTATATGGCATGGAGTTATGAGTTATGACATGAGTTTTAAGGCAGATACCAAATGTCTTAGTTACTTTTTACTAAAAAGTAAAAAATAATAAGCCGTGGACTGCTGTGGGTTAAACTTTCCATTACACGACAACGATTTAAGGGGTGGGGAGGGGGGGAAGGTGTAGGGGAAGGGAATACCCCCACCTTCAGGAGCCCCATTAATGTGGAGATATCCATGGTTAAAGTTTCGAGGTTAGAATAGCGCTATTGAAAGGCGACGCACCGTTCTTGAAAAAAAACAATTATAGTAACCTAGCCTCAAAACACTTTTAGAACCTGCTACGACTCCATGACGCGCGCTCGCTACGCTCGCATTTTACATTACACACCCACTTTCTGTCATGAATATCGTCGTCGCTCCTCCGGCCTTCGGCCTACGCTCCTCATGCAAGCTTGCAAGACTTTTCGAGATATAAGCAAATTTAGAACCTGCTACGACTCCATGACATGCGCTCGCTAACCTCGCATTTTACATTACACACCCACTTTCTGTCACAAATGTCGTCGTCGCTCCGCCGGCCTTCGGCCTACGCTCCTCATGCCAGCTAGGAAGACTTTTCGAGACATAAGCAAATTTAGAACCTGCTACGACTCCATGACGCGTGCTCGCTTCGCTCGCATATTAAATAACACTCTTTGACTTCTGTCCCCGAAGTGCCGGGCCTCCGCCGGCAGCCTTTGTCGGCTTACGGCCCGGTGCCCACTCCGCCCTTATTGGAAAAAAAAATACGCCTACTTTCTGTCACAAATGTCATTAGATTTATGTAAAAACATGACATGATATTGAATAAAATACACTTCTACCGTCAAAGGAACGTGAAATGTCTTACGAAAACTTTTACGTCTACCATGACAATTTATCCAACATAAATGTGCAAATGGCGTGCCATTTTTATGTGTTTGTATGAAAATTAAAAAAAAAAAATCTCGTAAACCGTGGACGTCCTGATATTGAAAACTTGTAAAAAGCTTTCTATTTATGTGTACTATCTACAAAAAAAATATCAACTTCGAAATCCTTGTCCTGCCATGGAAAGTTCATCCCTGTCAGTTAATTTTAACTGTAAAGTAAAAAGTAAAGAGCCGTTGACTGCTATAGTACGTGAGAGTGTGAATGGGAATGGCAGATACCGAATGTTTTAATTACGTTTTACAAAAAACTTTTTTATATTATTTTATTAATATATTATACTATTTGATTTTGCAAAAAAAGTTTTTTACTTTTCCATTTTTAGTTGTTCACATGTGCTTACCCCTGCATAGCGTACCAGCATGATGTTATGTTATAAACTGGTGTAAACAATAGAAAGATTTCAGCAATCCCAGTCCATTTGCTATCATTTATTGAGTAGTTCCGTTGCCTATCTTCGAAGTTCTTCAGCAGATCTACACCAAATTGAAATGGGACCACTTACTCCGAGAAAGTACTGTTCCAAAAACTACCCAAATCGCTTCAAGTGTGCCTATAAACATTTTAAGAGTTCTCTCTATTACTCCAGGATCCCATCATCAGATCCTGACTTGATGATCTTGGGACCACCTGGGAAGTATACCCTTTCAAACAAAACAATAATAATCCAAATCGGTCCAGCCATCTTTGAGTAATCGTGGAACATATATAAAGTAGAGTAATAAATAAAGAGCCATGGATTGCTGTGGTGCACCAGAGTGTGAATGGATTCAGCAGAGACCAATTGTCTTAGTTACTTTCTACCAGATAAAGAGACATGAGACTGCTTTGGCGCGTCAGAATTAAAATACCGAATGTCTCGGTTACTTTTAACATAATGAAAAAAAAGTGATATTACATTGCAATAAAATAACTGTGTGTTGTAGGTCTATATTGTAACCAAACAAGCGTTAATTGTAAAAGAAGACGGACATCACAGCTATTGTAATGGAAACTAATTTATACTGGTAAGGTACCAAGGTAAACTGTTAATCAGCAGCTGCTGCATAGTAGGTATTATCGAGGACACTCCCGCCTGATCACCAGGAAGCTTATTTTTGCTTGCACTTACAACATAGAAACGCTCTTTAGCCCTGCCGTAGAAATAACGAATGAAAAGATACCAATCGGCTGAGCGCACTGACGACGCACGCCAAACGAGAGTTATTGTTATTTTGCGCGCCAAAGTTGACGCTTTCCTAATAGGCCTAAACTTTAAGGGGCGGTGGCTCGACGCCTCCTCATGATTTAAGCTAAAAAAAAATTAACTGATCAGGCGGAAAAGACCACGACTGTACGTGAGTGTTACTTGGGCGGAGGTGCTTGTAGATGTTAGCGTTTGTTTATTTAAGAGCTACATTCTGATCCGTTCAATAAAGATGTAATAAAAATAAGAAAATTATGTTGTCATACAAACCCTAGTATAGTTAGGTATTTTAGTGGTTTTCATACCTATCTATCTATAAATAAAAACAAAAGACCTGACTGACTGATTGACTGACTCATCAACGCCTAGCCCAAACCCTTGGACCAAGAAAGCCAAAATTTTACACATTGGTTCCCATTATTATGTAGACAAGGAGTAAGGAAGGATTTATCGAAATTCAACCCGTTAGTTAATTAAATAAGGGATGAATGAAAGTCCGTCAGTTTTAAAGTTAGGATAAGTATTAAAATTTTGTGTTTAGCCTGACGATTGAAAATTAATTTTTACGTGTCTCAGCGTTTTTAATAATTTTACCCTCAAAGGGTTAAAAAGGGGGATGAAGTTGTGTATGAAAGTCCGTCAGTTTTAAAGTTAGTATCTTCAAATTTTGTGATTAGGCTGACGATTAAAATTAATTTATATGTGCCTCAGCGTTTTTGATAATTCCAACCCCAAAGGGTTAAAAAACGGGTATGAAGTTGTGTAGTCCTTAATTTTCGAAGTAAAGATCATAACATTTATTATCTAGGCATATGGTTGGAAGCTAACGCAACGGTGTTGTTAGAATTTCAATCCTTAAGGGAGTGACAAGGGGGATGAAATTTAGTTTTTAATTAAAGTTCTTTATTTTTTTAAGTTAAAATCACAAATATTCCAGCTTAGGTTGGAAACTAATACAACGTACATTGTTGTTTTTTTTTTCAACCCACGAACGGGTGAAAACCGGGATGAAGTTTCGTATTGAAGTTGTTCATCCGCTAAATTTTGTATTCAAATCTTCTAAATATATAAAAGAAGAAACTGACTAACTGACTGACTGTGTGGTCTAGGGGTGCACTAAGAAAGGATTTTTCAAAATTGGCTCTAAAGCACTGTTTTAAGCTTTCACGGTTCATAACTATACTTATAATGTCACTTACGGGATATCTTCCGCGTTTTCTTCTTGCGCGATCATGGCGCTTGCAACAGCGTCGAAATATCGGGAGCTCAAAACATTGGCTCTAAAGTTCTAAATGTAGTTAAATTCCAAACAAACCCATTAGGAACCCTAAAATAATCTAAACCCCTCAATGTAGAAAAACCTGAAAAACCCTCAGAGAACCCTAAATTTCATGTAAGTTCAAATCCTCATTCGGTCGAAACCGTTTTAAGGAACCCAATCGGAAATTATTGGTTTGCGTGCTGCGCGAGCTGCAAGCAGCTAAATTAAAATAAATATCCTAAAATTCGAAACAAACTCATACACCTTAGTCGGATGAATCGTTTGAACGACCTCATCGGTCAATTTTTGGGAAACCGGAAGTAACGCGGCCGCCATTTTGAATCACCTTAAACATTTTGAAAAACCTTATTTAAAAACTCAAAGCTTTTCCCATTAAAAACAACATTACCCTGAGTTACGCTTCACCCACTAAACCTTCGTTACTCAACAGAGGTCGCCGGCACGCTTCGCTCGCCACCTCCCCACCTCGCTCCACTCGGTCTCGCTATCGTTACCTTGTCCCTACACTACGGGGTCGCCGGCTCGCTTCACTCGCCCGCTCCTCCCTTCGCTCTACCAGTACCACCACCGGACAGGTTTCAACGCCTACTATAATATTTGTTTAAACACCTAATGGCTACCTCTAATCTAACCGTTATGAAGTTACAGCCCTTTCAATTTTAGGGGAGGTTGGGGAGGGGAGGGCGGTATACAAATTTTAACGCTTCTCAATGTGTGTTAGGTAAGAATAAAAAAAACCGCTACGTGTCCTAGTTTCCGAGATACGATGGGGGGAGGGGTGAAGGGGGAGAGAAGGGGGCGTTTTGAAAAATGATTTTGACCAACAATCAGCCCCTTTATATGAATCAGAAAAAAAAAATGTTCCAAGTCACTCAACTTCCGAGATCCGCCTAAATGGGGGGAGAAGGGGGCCAAAGGGGGCAACTTTGAAAACTGTTTTTTACTTTTCCGAGCTTTCTCTATACGAATCCGTAAAAAAATTAAACACCCGTCTCTTAGTTTCCGAGATACGATAGGGAGGGGTGAGAAGGGGAGCAAAAAGGGGAGGTTTGGCACTTTTTCCCTACTCGTGAGAGTTACTTGTGTACGAATCTATCAAAATATAACCCCCTCCCCCTCCACCATCTGGGAGAATAATTATGTCAGTAAGTGAGTGGTAATAAACCGGAAATGGCACGGCCGCCATCTTGAATTTCTTAAATATCACAATTTTCCTAAAGTAACCAGGATACAAGTTACCTGTTAGTAAAAGAACGGTGGCTGTCCGTTGACTTTGGTAGAACAAAAAAATTGGCCAAAGTCGGGTCTGACCCGAAAATTCAAGCACCAATGGCTCTCGGGGTTGCCAGCTGAGAGTAATGAAAATGATCAAAAGTCATTTCACGTACCCCATTCTTGGTGGTTATGCAAAATTTCCATTCGAAAAATGTCGTCATTTCTACTATTCACGTTTTCGGGAAAAATCTGGGAAAATACCCTAAAAATGGGGAAAGTTTTTGCATCAGGCAACACTCCTTGATAAAACACAACCAAATCATACAACACAATCCAGTCGGGGGTTGCCAGCTGTCCCATTTATCGTGTCGAAAATTGGGAATTTTAATATTTTTTACAAGATGGCCGCCACACTGTCCGCCATCTTGTTTTTCTGAAAAGTCATAATTTTCCTGAAATCTCAAGGATACAGGCCATCGACTGGTGTACTTGGTGTTAACAACTTTTGAGTTTGGTAGAACAAAAGAACTCGCCAAAGTCGGGTCTGACCCGAAAATTCAAGCCAAAATGGTTCTCGGGGTTGCCAGCTGAAAGTGATCAAAATGGTCAAATGTCATTTGGGAGACCCCAATGTTGCCGGCTAGTCAAAGTCTCCATTCAAAATGTCGTTATTTCTACTTTTCATGTTTTTGGGGAAAATCTAGGAAAACTCCCTCAAAATGGGGATTTTTTTTGCAACAGGCAATACTCGTCAACAAAATACACAACCGGTTCATACAACACTATCCAGTCGGGGGATGCCAGCTGCCCCATTTTTCGTGTCGAAAATTGGGATTTTTCGTCATTTTTACAAGATGGCCGCCACACTGTCCGCCATCTTGTTTTTCTGAAATGTCATAATTTTCCTGAAATTTCAAGGATACAGGCCACCGACTGGTGTATTTGGAGTTGCCGACTTTTGAGTTTGGTAAAACAAAAGAACTCGCCAAAATCGGGTCTGACCCGAAAATTCAAGCCAAAATGGTTCTCGGGGTTGCCAGCTGAAAGTGATGAAAATGGTCAAATGTCATTTGAGAGACCCCAATGTTGCCGGCTAGTCAAAGTCTTTATTCAAAATGTCGTTATTTCTACTTTTCAAGTTTTTGGGGAAAATCTGGGAAAACACCCTAAGAATAAGAATAAGAATAAGAATAAGAAATTTTATTGGCTCAAACATGTGTTTACATACAGAAAAATAATACATGCATGCAAGATCTTAAATAAGAGGTGGCTCACGACATGTCTGCCATTTTTCATGGCGTGCTAATATTTTCGGTACAATTATTATTATTTAATTAATGATTTTTAATTTTTAAACGTCATACATTATATACCAATTTATTAAATACAACTACTATTACAGAATCAATTATTTTTAAATTTTACACTTATTCATTAAATATTTTATTCAGTCACAGTTAAACAAAAATTAAATTAAGTTTTTTGTGATTTATTATTAATGTACCTTGTCTAATATTACAATGTATGTTCTCAATGAAGATTTACATCACTTTAAAGGCATTTAGTTATAAAAACATTTATAATATATTTAAGTTCTCCACTACTACTTGACTTTACTACACTGAGTTATATTTATTTATTTATAATAATCACCATGAGTCGTTTAAAAATTCTGTAATACTATAATATGCTTTTTGTGCCAAAAACAATTTAATTGTTTGTTTAAGTTTCGGTATAGTTTGCTCTTTCCAACTTTTGGGCAATTTATTGTAGATAATTGGTGCCATGCAAAAAACACTCTTGCGCATAAGTGCAGTTTTTGATGCGTGTACACATAGTTTGCTATCATCACGTCTATTTCTTGGAAATTTGTCTGCCATACGAGGAAACAAATGTGGATTGTTTTTTACGAACATTACTACTTCTAATATATAAATTGAAGGTAATGTTAATATATGATATTTTGTGAAGTAATTTTTACAGCTATCGGTAGTTTTTAGATTAAACATAGATCTCACGCAGCACTTTTGTCTTTTAAAGATGATATCCCTATCGGTTGAATTACCCCAGAAGATAACACCATATCTAATGACGGATTCAACTAAACCATAGTAGGCCGTTAATAGCGCTTCTATATTTAGAGTACGTGATAATTTATATAACGCATATGCACCACTGCTTATTCTTTTGGCTAAGGCCTCAATATGCGATTTCCAATTTAAATGTCTGTCGATTGTTAGACCTAAAAATTTTGTAGAATTAGCTATCTGTATTTTATTATTATTATATTCGATGTCAAGACTAGAGTATAATGATGATCTTTGGCTAAAGTGCATAATCAAAGTTTTATTTATATTGATTTTTAAATTATTATTATTCAGCCACGTTACCGCTTCAATTAATGTATTTTTTATGTCCGTTTCATATGTATTATTATTATGACATGGTATTGTTATAGTACTGTCATCAGCAAACAGTGTCATGGGATATTTAATGGATTTAGGAAAGTCATTGATATAGAGAGTAAAAAGGGGTGGTCCGAGTACACTGCCTTGCGGAACTCCATGACGGACGGTACGCTCACATGATGTGAAAATCTCTTCACGTCTGGAGCTCATATTTATTCTACTAATTTGCGTTACTTGTTTCCTGTCATGTAGGTATGATTGTATTAGATTAAATATGTTTCCTCTTATACCATATGCATCAAGTTTATTAAGTAATATATTATGTTGGACATAATCAAATGCCTGTGTCATGTCGCAGAAAATGGCACAGACTGGTGTATTTTTGTCCATGTTTGTCATAACAGTATGCAAGAAGTCGTATATGGCCAAGTTAATTGTTTTTTTCTCCCTAAATCCTTTCTGTTCGTCACAGAGTATTTGATTTTTTTCAAAATAGGTATTAATTTCCCTGTAAATATATTTTTCGATAATTTTTGAGAATATTGGTATTAATGAAACTGGCCTGTAAAATTCCATTAACTCCCTATCCTGTTTCTTAAATAGTGGTTTTTCAATAGACTTTTTTAACGCATTCGGAAATATACCTTCACTGATGCTTAAATTAATAATGTAGCTTATGGGGCCACAGATTTCATATGCTACAGTTTTAACAATTTTTGTACATATGCCATCGTATCCTACACTGTTTGTATTTTTTAAGGCCGCGATAATTTTTAATATATCAAGTGATAGACTTGGGGCCATGAACATCGAGTCTTTTCTGGCTAAAATATGTTTATTGACTGTGGTTCCCGTACTAGTCATAGGTTTAATTTTATCTATAAAGTAATTGTTAAATATATTTGCAATAATTTTAGGGTCAGTTACAGTTTCATTATTATTTCGAATTTTGTCTATAGTATTTTTTGGTAAGTTTAGTTTTGTTTGGTTTATTATTTCCCAAGTAGTCTTAGATCTATTATTTGATGTTTTAATTTTATGTATATTTTGTGCGCGTTGAGTTAAATAGATTATTTTTTTAAGCAATTTTGAATAACTCTTAAATTTATTTTTATTCATTTCGGTAGGTTTTTGTCTATATTGCCATAATAAATGACGTTTCTTTCTGCTACATATTTTAACACCATGAGAGACCCAACTAGGCCTTCTTTTGACTTTTACAGAGATAAGAGTTTCAGGGAAGCACTGTGTATATAGGAAAGAAAACATTTCTGTGAAGGCATTATAAGCAATGTTTGGGTCCTTAGCTTCATATACTTCAGCAAACGATAGGCTATTGAGGTAAGATTTGAATTTGTCTATGTTCTCTTTGCTATAGTCCCGTCTAGTGATCCGCCAATGATTCCTAGTGTTTGAGGTGCTAATCGGGCAAGTGAGTAATTGTGCCGTATGGTCAGACAAAGCTAGTTCCAAGACCATAGCTTTACGACACTTATTAAAATTATGCGCAAAATTGTCGATGCATGTATTGCTCTCTAAACGAGTAGGTTGACGTATAGATAATGTTAGATTAAAATTTAATAACACATTTTCAAATTCTAGAGTCTGTTTGTTTTTCTTCAATATATCTATATTAAAATCACCCGCCAGTACAACATTTTTAAATGGTTTTTTTATCAGAACACGTAATAACATCTCCAATCTATTCATAAATTCATCAAAATTTCTTGGATTTGGTACTCTATATATACATACAATTACAACTCTATAATTTATAAGTTCTATGGCGCAACATTCAAAAATACCGGTTATTGATAATTTAGCGATTTTCGGTAATTCTCTCCATTGATGATCATTTTTTATGAGTATACAGGCACCGCCTCTTTTATTTTCCTTACGACTAAAGCAGGCAGCTAAACAGTAGTTAGGTATATTGAGATGGACTTCAGAGCCTTCCATCATGAAATGCTCCGTAATACATAATAGGTCCACTTGTATACTTTTTTCTAATAACTCATATATACACACAGTGAGCATGTCAGATTTTGCTAACAGCCCTGCAATATTTTGGTGCATAATGTTTACATTTTTATTCACGAAAAAAAGTATTCGTAGGTATTTCTATTTCCGCTGTTTGATTCTCATCGTCTAATTTATTTACTGGTACATTTTTGTCAGAGTCTAAGTTGACTACTCTAAGTTGACCTGAACATATTTGTTTTCAACGGATTTTCTATATTTATTTTGCATAATTTGCTCATATTGAAAGAGTTGGAAATGATAATTTAAACATAATATTTCTTTTAATAGTGATCTTGCAAGGTTTACTACATAATTTCGTCCAGTTGGTAATAATGTAGTGTAGTTCATATTCATGTACAGTACATTTTTGTATTTGTTACAAATAAACCTAAGTAAATAGTTAAGCTTCGATTCTTTTAAAAACCTGTTTTTGGGTACTTCCGAGATGATCACATTTGTATTCGCAGTTAATGCTAGCCAACGGTGTAGATGTATATCGATATCATAGGGATTTTTGTCACAGCATCCGCCTAATACAATGACGTAGTCATTTTTTGTCAGGTTGCTGATCTTGTTCTTAGTGCATTGCAAAACCTCACTCAATGCCGCACCTGGTTTCAGATAGGAAACTACCTACCTAAAAATGGGGAATTTTTTTACACCAGGCAACACTCCTCAAAGAAATACACAACCGGTTCATACATTACTATCCAGTCTGGGGTTGCCAGCTGTCCCATTTATCGTGTCGAAAATTGGGATTTTTCGTCATTTTTACAAGATGGCCGCCACAATGTCCGCCATCTTGTTTTTCTGAAAAGTCATAATTTTCCTAAAATTTCAAGGATATAGGCTACCGACCGGTGTACTTGGTGTTGCCAACTTTTGAGTTTGAACAAATGAATTCGCCAAAGTCAAAAAGTCCCAAAAATTAAAATATTCAATATTTTTTGGGGTTGCCAACTAAAACGCATCAAAATGGTCAAATGTCATTTTGGGGACCCTAATGCTGCCAGCTAGTCAAAGTCTTTATTCAAAATGTCGTTATTTCTACTTTTCATGTTTTTGGGGAAAATCTGGGAAAGTACCCTAAAAATGGGGAAATTTATTTCGCCAGGCAACACTCGTTGACGTAACACACAACCGTTCGGTACAATTCGAACCCGTCGGATGTTGCCAACTACACGAAAAATGGATTTGAAAAAAGTCGAAAATTCCAAGTGTTCACAAAATGGCCGCCACAGCGACCGCCATCTTGTGTTTTCAAAAAGTCACAATTTTTCTGAAATCTCAAGGATATAGGCCCCCGACTGGTATACTTAGTGTTGCAAACGTTTGAAATCGGTAAAACAAAACAATTCACCAAAGTCGAGTGAAAAAAGTCGCAATTTTCAAAACGTCCTAGCGCAGCCGCCATCTTGTTTTTTTTTTTTTTTTTACTTTTTTTTAAAATCATTCCAGATCTTATACAGGACCTATGAGTCGAAACCCCTCCAAGTCTTTTCCCCACCGAAACCGGAAATGGACTCGGCCGCCATCTTGGATTTGAATCTCCTCTATAATTTTCCTCTACTCACTTTATGGTTTTATACATTATTGCAAAACATACCCCTAACCCATCTCTCACCCATTCCGAGAAACGACATGTCAATGAGTGAGTGAGTGGCTTTGTAGTTTTATATAATATAAACTAGTTTGCTTGGGTGCGCGAGCTGCGCGCAGCTCGCGTGTTTGGTGTTTTTGAGAAGTATTTCTTACCCTTGTAAAATTTTGAGAATCTATAGGCACCCCTAAATGAATTGGAAAATCCGTTAGAATTACCCCTAAAACAGTATTAAAAACCCCTACGAACCCCTAATAAAATCTAAAACCTTATTTATTTTGAGAAGTATTACTTACCCATATAAAATTTTGAGAATCTATAGGCACCCCTAAATGAATTGGAAAATCCGTAAGAATTACCGCTAAAACAGTATGAAAACCCCTACGGACCCCTAATAAAACCTTATTTAAAAACTCAGACCTTTTCCATAAAAAAAATAACTCTAAAGTTTGCTGAGTTACGCTTCACCCATTCAATCATCGTTACGCTACGGAGATCGCCGGCTCGCTTCGCTCGCCACCTCCCCCCTTCGCTCCACTCAGGACCTACCTGCCACCGGAAAGGGGAGGTTGGGGAGGGGAGGGTATACAAATTTCAACAACCCTCAATAATAAAGTATAGTCAAAATCAAAATGCCGCTACGTGTCCTAGTTTCCGAGATACGATGGGGGGAGGGGTGAAGGGGGGAGAGTGGGGAGTTTTGAAAAATGATTTTGACCAACTCTTTGCCCCTTCTTACGAATCTGAAAAAAAAAATGTTCCAAGTCTCTTAACTTCTGAGATCCGCCTAAAGGGGCGGGGAGAAGGGGGGCAAAGGGGCAACTTTGAAAAATGGTTTTTACTTTTCCGAGCCTCCTCTATACGAATCTGAAAAAAAAATGTTTCAAGTCTCTTGGTTTCCGAGATACGATAGGGAGGGGTGAGAAGGGGGGTGAAAAGGGGAGGTTTGGCACTTTTCCCATAGGTTTGAGAGTTAGTTGCTTACGAATCTGTAAAAATATACCTACCTCCCCATCCACCATCTGGGAGAACAATTATGTCAGTGAGTGAGTGGTAATAAACCGGAAATGGCACGGTCGCCATCTTGAATTTTTGAAATGTCACAATTTTCCTAAAGTAACCAGGATACAAGGTACCTGTCAGTAAAAAAACGGTGGCTGTTCGTTGACTTTGGTAAAACAAAAGAACTCGCCAAAGTCGGGTCTAACCCGAAAATTCAAGCCCTAATGGCGCTCGGGGTTGCCAGCTGAAAGTGATGAAAATGGTGAAATGTCATTTGGGGGATCTCAAAGTTGCCGGCTAATCAAAGTTTCTATTCAAAATGGCGTTATTTCTACTTTTCACGTTTTTGGGGAAAATCTGGGAAAATACCCTAAAAATTGGGAGAATTTTTGCACCACGCTATACTCCTCAACAAAACACATAACCCGTTCATACAACACAATCCAGTCGGGGGATGCCAGTCGTGCCATTTATCGCGTCAAAAATTGGGAATTTTCGTCATTTTTACAAGATGGCCGCCACACTGTCCGCCATCTTGTTTTTCTGATATGTCATAATTTTCCTGAAATCTCAAGGATACAGACCACCGACTGGTGTACTTGTTGTTGTCAACTTTTGAGTTTGGTAGAACAAAAGAACTCGCCAAAGTCGGGTCTGACCCGAAACTTCAAGCCAAAATGGTTCTCGGGGTTGCCAGCTGAAAGTGATGAAAATGGTCAAATGTCATTTGGGGGATCCAATGTTGCCGGCTAGTCAAAGTCTCCATTCAAAATGTAGTTATTTCTACTTTTCATGTTTTTGGAGAAAATCTGGGAAAACTCCCTAAAAATAGGGAAATTTTTTGAAACAGGCAACACTGCTCGACAAAATACACAATCGGTTCATACAACACAATCCAGTCGGGGGTTGCCAGCTGTCCCATTTATCGTGTCGAAAATTGGGATTTTTCGTCATTTTTACAAGATGGCCGCCACACTGTCCGCCATCTTGTTTTTTTGAAAAGTCATAATTTTCCTGAAATCTCAAGGATAAAGGCTACCGACCGGTTTACTTGGTGTTGCCAACTTTTGAGTTTGGTAGAACAAATGAATTCGCCAAAGTCAAAAAGTCCCAAAAATTAAAATATTCAATGTTTTTTGGGGTTGCCAACTAAAACGCACTAAAATGGTCAAATGTCATTTGAGGGACCCCAATGCTGCCAGCTAGTCAAAGTCTTTATTCGAATTGTCGTTTTTTCTACTTTTCATGTTTTTGGGGAAAATCTGGGAAAGTACCCTAAAAATGGGGAAATTTATTTCACCAGGCAACACTCGTTGTTGTAACACACAACCGCTCGGTACAACTCGAACCCGTCAGATGTTGCCAACTACACGAAAAATGGATTTGAAAAAAGTCGAAAATTCCAACTGTTCACAAAATGGCCGCCACAGCGTCCGCCATCTTGTGTTTTAAAAAAGTCACAATTTTCCTGAAATCTCAAGGATATAGGCCCCCGACTGGTATACTTTATGTTGCAAACGTTTGAAATCGGTTGAACAAAACAATTCACCAAAGTCGAGTGAAAAAAGTCGCAATTTTCAAAACACCCTAGCGCAGCCGCCATCTTGTTTTTTTTTTTTTTTACTTTTTTTTTAAATCATTCCAGATCTTATACAGGACCTATGAGTCGAAACTCCTCCAAGTCTTTTCCCCACCGAAACCGGAAATGGACTCGGCCGCCATCTTGGATTTGAATCTCCTCTATAATTTTCCTCTACTCACTCTATGGTTTTATACATAATTGCAAAACATACCCCTAACCCATCTCTCACCCATTCCGAGAAACGACATGTCAATCAGTCAGTGAGTCAGTGGCTTTGTAGTTTTATATAATATAAACTAGTTTGCTTGGGTGCGCGAGCTGCGCGCAGCTCGCGTGTTTGGTGTTTTTGAGAAGTATTTCTTACCCTTGTAAAATTTTGAGAATCTATAGGCACCCCTAAATGAATTGGAAAATCCGTTAGAATTACCCCTAAAACAGTATTAAAAACCCCTACGAACCCCTAATAAAATCTAAAACCTTATTTATTTTGAGAAGTATTACTTACCCTTATAAAATTTTGAGAATCTATAGGCACCCCTAAATGAATTGGAAAATCCGTAAGAATTACCGCTAAAACAGTATGAAAACCCCTACGGACCCCTAATAAAACCTTATTTAAAAACTCAGACCTTTTCCATAAAAAAAATAACTCTAAAGTTTGCTGAGTTACGCTTCACCCATTCAATCATCGTTACGCTACGGAGATCGCCGGCTCGCTTCGCTCGCCACCTCCCCCCTTCGCTCCACTCAGGACCTACCTGCCACCGGAAAGGGGAGGTTGGGGAGGGGAGGGTATACAAATTTCAACAACCCTCAATAATAAAGTATAGTCAAAATCAAAATGCCGCTACGTGTCCTAGTTTCCGAGATACGATGGGGGGAGGGGTGAAGGGGGGAGAGTGGGGAGTTTTGAAAAATGATTTTGACCAACTCTTTGCCCCTTCTTACGAATCTGAAAAAAAAAATGTTCCAAGTCTCTTAACTTCTGAGATCCGCCTAAAGGGGCGGGGAGAAGGGGGGCAAAGGGGCAACTTTGAAAAATGGTTTTTACTTTTCCGAGCCTCCTCTATACGAATCTGAAAAAAAAATGTTTCAAGTCTCTTGGTTTCCGAGATACGATAGGGAGGGGTGAGAAGGGGGGTGAAAAGGGGAGGTTTGGCACTTTTCCCATAGGTTTGAGAGTTAGTTGCTTACGAATCTGTAAAAATATACCTACCTCCCCATCCACCATCTGGGAGAACAATTATGTCAGTGAGTGAGTGGTAATAAACCGGAAATGGCACGGTCGCCATCTTGAATTTTTGAAATGTCACAATTTTCCTAAAGTAACCAGGATACAAGGTACCTGTCAGTAAAAAAACGGTGGCTGTTCGTTGACTTTGGTAAAACAAAAGAACTCGCCAAAGTCGGGTCTAACCCGAAAATTCAAGCCCTAATGGCGCTCGGGGTTGCCAGCTGAAAGTGATGAAAATGGTGAAATGTCATTTGGGGGATCTCAAAGTTGCCGGCTAATCAAAGTTTCTATTCAAAATGGCGTTATTTCTACTTTTCACGTTTTTGGGGAAAATCTGGGAAAATACCCTAAAAATTGGGAGAATTTTTGCACCACGCTATACTCCTCAACAAAACACATAACCCGTTCATACAACACAATCCAGTCGGGGGATGCCAGTCGTGCCATTTATCGCGTCAAAAATTGGGAATTTTCGTCATTTTTACAAGATGGCCGCCACACTGTCCGCCATCTTGTTTTTCTGATATGTCATAATTTTCCTGAAATCTCAAGGATACAGACCACCGACTGGTGTACTTGTTGTTGTCAACTTTTGAGTTTGGTAGAACAAAAGAACTCGCCAAAGTCGGGTCTGACCCGAAACTTCAAGCCAAAATGGTTCTCGGGGTTGCCAGCTGAAAGTGATGAAAATGGTCAAATGTCATTTGGGGGATCCAATGTTGCCGGCTAGTCAAAGTCTCCATTCAAAATGTAGTTATTTCTACTTTTCATGTTTTTGGAGAAAATCTGGGAAAACTCCCTAAAAATAGGGAAATTTTTTGAAACAGGCAACACTGCTCGACAAAATACACAATCGGTTCATACAACACAATCCAGTCGGGGGTTGCCAGCTGTCCCATTTATCGTGTCGAAAATTGGGATTTTTCGTCATTTTTACAAGATGGCCGCCACACTGTCCGCCATCTTGTTTTTTTGAAAAGTCATAATTTTCCTGAAATCTCAAGGATAAAGGCTACCGACCGGTTTACTTGGTGTTGCCAACTTTTGAGTTTGGTAGAACAAATGAATTCGCCAAAGTCAAAAAGTCCCAAAAATTAAAATGTTCAATGTTTTTTGGGGTTGCCAACTAAAACGCACTAAAATGGTCAAATGTCATTTGAGGGACCCCAATGCTGCCAGCTAGTCAAAGTCTTTATTCGAATTGTCGTTTTTTCTACTTTTCATGTTTTTGGGGAAAATCTGGGAAAGTACCCTAAAAATGGGGAAATTTATTTCACCAGGCAACACTCGTTGTTGTAACACACAACCGCTCGGTACAACTCGAACCCGTCAGATGTTGCCAACTACACGAAAAATGGATTTGAAAAAAGTCGAAAATTCCAACTGTTCACAAAATGGCCGCCACAGCGTCCGCCATCTTGTGTTTTAAAAAAGTCACAATTTTCCTGAAATCTCAAGGATATAGGCCCCCGACTGGTATACTTTATGTTGCAAACGTTTGAAATCGGTTGAACAAAACAATTCACCAAAGTCGAGTGAAAAAAGTCGCAATTTTCAAAACACCCTAGCGCAGCCGCCATCTTGTTTTTTTTTTTTTTTTACTTTTTTTTTAAATCATTCCAGATCTTATACAGGACCTATGAGTCGAAACTCCTCCAAGTCTTTTCCCCACCGAAACCGGAAATGGACTCGGCCGCCATCTTGGATTTGAATCTCCTCTATAATTTTCCTCTACTCACTCTATGGTTTTATACATAATTGCAAAACATACCCCTAACCCATCTCTCACCCATTCCGAGAAACGACATGTCAATCAGTCAGTGAGTCAGTGGGTTTGTAGTTTTATATAATATAAACTAGTATTTGCTTGCTGCGCGAGCTGCAAGCAGCTCGCGTCCTTATCCTTGTAGATGTTTCACTTTTAAACCCCTAAATGTAGTAAAAATGTCAAACATAACCCTAGTCTTCCACTTTTTAAACTCAAGTGAAATAAATAAAGCCCAAAAGGACCCGAAAGGTTTCCACTTGATAAAGCTCTTAATTATTCTAAATCACTCGAAGCCCAAGCCACAGAATACCCATATCAACATTTTTTTTTAAAATCAAGTTCCTCATTTGAATAGAATAGAAGAATAAGAATAGAATAATCTTTATTTATATAAAAAACAGATTGTAGTAGATTTATAAGATATCATAAAGTGGGTAGTATTAAATCACTGGCAATCAAGTGGGTGACGTGCTGTTCTCCTTGCTAGGCTATGAAATAGCCTGTATTAAGAAGTAACAGTGCCGATCCCCTCAAATTGTATTACTTACTACACTTTTATTTACATAAGATTAATTAATTAATAATTAATTTATAATATGTTTAATTAAAAAAATAATTAATTGAGAAGTAGATACCCTTCTAAAATGTTGAGAATCCATAAGAATCCTAAAATGAATTGGAAAACCCGTTAGGTACCTCCGTTAGAAGTTTAAAAAAAAAAAAAACTTTTTAAACATTGTGAATGAGCGCCCTTGCAGCAGTACAAAAACCACTAAAATCACTATGTAAATCACTATGTATCCCGAAGAGGCCTAATCCACCTAAACTAAATCTATGTAGGTACCTACATCTAACTACACTTTTCTAAAATCAAAGTAGCATAATTACATTAAAACGTATTTACTTTATATTGTTAATGTTTAAATAAAATAAAATATTTTGTTAGTGTATATTTCCACTTAACCATCACTCTCTAATCATCTTATTTTCATTCATTTTCGTTCACGCAGTAGGTAGCTAGACCTTAATATATTATTACTATTAGGTAAGATAACAAATTATTGTAAATATTATTGCTGAGAAAATAATTACGAGCATGCTCATAATAATATAAATCTATGATTATAACAAATTGTCATTGATAATCATGGCAAACAAACACTCCAACAGAAACCATTATTTTCCTTCTTGTTATTATAAATAAATAATACGGAACGTTTGAGGTGAATACGTACCAATGCGAGATCGTTATTGAACCATGTTACTGGTCAGTAGAAAATCTGATCGACTGTAGATCGGGAACGGTTAGTTGCCCGGTCAACCGAATGATCTGTAAGTATTTCGGGTCTAGATTCTGATCCGAGTCAACTTACTGCCAAGAACACGGTCTGGCTGGTGATGAAGTAAAGAACCGAGTGATTGCGAATTCGTCGTTAAGGTGAGTTGTCGTACCGATGGCGAGGTCAAGTTGTGGATGAACTATGCTATCTGACTTGTGGTGGATCGGTAGGGAGGGATGGTATGTCCGTTATAATAATAATAAATAATACCAGCCTATCACTGTCCCCCTGCTGGGAAAAAGGCCTCTTCTCATACAGAGAAGGCTGCATAATGTCCGTTAACATGGGTAAAAGTTGTTGACTTATCAGTAATGAGTCGTAGTGTGCAAAGGTGTAGGTGGAGTCATTGTATTGGTTGAATGAGTTATATGGCATGGAGTTATGAGTTATGACATGAGTTTTAAGGCAGATACCAAATGTCTTAGTTACTTTTTACTAAAAAGTAAAAAATAATAAGCCGTGGACTGCTGTGGGTTAAACTTTCCATTACACGACAACGATTTAAGGGGTGGGGAGGGGGGGAAGGTGTAGGGGAAGGGAATACCCCCACCTTCAGGAGCCCCATTAATGTGGAGATATCCATGGTTAAAGTTTCGAGGTTAGAATAGCGCTATTGAAAGGCGACGCACCGTTCTTGAAAAAAAACAATTATAGTAACCTAGCCTCAAAACACTTTTAGAACCTGCTACGACTCCATGACGCGCGCTCGCTACGCTCGCATTTTACATTACACACCCACTTTCTGTCATGAATATCGTCGTCGCTCCTCCGGCCTTCGGCCTACGCTCCTCATGCAAGCTTGCAAGACTTTTCGAGATATAAGCAAATTTAGAACCTGCTACGACTCCATGACATGCGCTCGCTAACCTCGCATTTTACATTACACACCCACTTTCTGTCACAAATGTCGTCGTCGCTCCGCCGGCCTTCGGCCTACGCTCCTCATGCCAGCTAGGAAGACTTTTCGAGACATAAGCAAATTTAGAACCTGCTACGACTCCATGACGCGTGCTCGCTTCGCTCGCATATTAAATAACACTCTTTGACTTCTGTCCCCGAAGTGCCGGGCCTCCGCCGGCAGCCTTTGTCGGCTTACGGCCCGGTGCCCACTCCGCCCTTATTGGAAAAAAAAATACGCCTACTTTCTGTCACAAATGTCATTAGATTTATGTAAAAACATGACATGATATTGAATAAAATACACTTCTACCGTCAAAGGAACGTGAAATGTCTTACGAAAACTTTTACGTCTACCATGACAATTTATCCAACATAAATGTGCAAATGGCGTGCCATTTTTATGTGTTTGTATGAAAATTAAAAAAAAAAAATCTCGTAAACCGTGGACGTCCTGATATTGAAAACTTGTAAAAAGCTTTCTATTTATGTGTACTATCTACAAAAAAAATATCAACTTCGAAATCCTTGTCCTGCCATGGAAAGTTCATCCCTGTCAGTTAATTTTAACTGTAAAGTAAAAAGTAAAGAGCCGTTGACTGCTATAGTACGTGAGAGTGTGAATGGGAATGGCAGATACCGAATGTTTTAATTACGTTTTACAAAAAACTTTTTTATATTATTTTATTAATATATTATACTATTTGATTTTGCAAAAAAAGTTTTTTACTTTTCCATTTTTAGTTGTTCACATGTGCTTACCCCTGCATAGCGTACCAGCATGATGTTATGTTATAAACTGGTGTAAACAATAGAAAGATTTCAGCAATCCCAGTCCATTTGCTATCATTTATTGAGTAGTTCCGTTGCCTATCTTCGAAGTTCTTCAGCAGATCTACACCAAATTGAAATGGGACCACTTACTCCGAGAAAGTACTGTTCCAAAAACTACCCAAATCGCTTCAAGTGTGCCTATAAACATTTTAAGAGTTCTCTCTATTACTCCAGGATCCCATCATCAGATCCTGACTTGATGATCTTGGGACCACCTGGGAAGTATACCCTTTCAAACAAAACAATAATAATCCAAATCGGTCCAGCCATCTTTGAGTAATCGTGGAACATATATAAAGTAGAGTAATAAATAAAGAGCCATGGATTGCTGTGGTGCACCAGAGTGTGAATGGATTCAGCAGAGACCAATTGTCTTAGTTACTTTCTACCAGATAAAGAGACATGAGACTGCTTTGGCGCGTCAGAATTAAAATACCGAATGTCTCGGTTACTTTTAACATAATGAAAAAAAAGTGATATTACATTGCAATAAAATAACTGTGTGTTGTAGGTCTATATTGTAACCAAACAAGCGTTAATTGTAAAAGAAGACGGACATCACAGCTATTGTAATGGAAACTAATTTATACTGGTAAGGTACCAAGGTAAACTGTTAATCAGCAGCTGCTGCATAGTAGGTATTATCGAGGACACTCCCGCCTGATCACCAGGAAGCTTATTTTTGCTTGCACTTACAACATAGAAACGCTCTTTAGCCCTGCCGTAGAAATAACGAATGAAAAGATACCAATCGGCTGAGCGCACTGACGACGCACGCCAAACGAGAGTTATTGTTATTTTGCGCGCCAAAGTTGACGCTTTCCTAATAGGCCTAAACTTTAAGGGGCGGTGGCTCGACGCCTCCTCATGATTTAAGCTAAAAAAAAATTAACTGATCAGGCGGAAAAGACCACGACTGTACGTGAGTGTTACTTGGGCGGAGGTGCTTGTAGATGTTAGCGTTTGTTTATTTAAGAGCTACATTCTGATCCGTTCAATAAAGATGTAATAAAAATAAGAAAATTATGTTGTCATACAAACCCTAGTATAGTTAGGTATTTTAGTGGTTTTCATACCTATCTATCTATAAATAAAAACAAAAGACCTGACTGACTGATTGACTGACTCATCAACGCCTAGCCCAAACCCTTGGACCAAGAAAGCCAAAATTTTACACATTGGTTCCCATTATTATGTAGACAAGGAGTAAGGAAGGATTTATCGAAATTCAACCCGTTAGTTAATTAAATAAGGGATGAATGAAAGTCCGTCAGTTTTAAAGTTAGGATAAGTATTAAAATTTTGTGTTTAGCCTGACGATTGAAAATTAATTTTTACGTGTCTCAGCGTTTTTAATAATTTTACCCTCAAAGGGTTAAAAAGGGGGATGAAGTTGTGTATGAAAGTCCGTCAGTTTTAAAGTTAGTATCTTCAAATTTTGTGATTAGGCTGACGATTAAAATTAATTTATATGTGCCTCAGCGTTTTTGATAATTCCAACCCCAAAGGGTTAAAAAACGGGTATGAAGTTGTGTAGTCCTTAATTTTCGAAGTAAAGATCATAACATTTATTATCTAGGCATATGGTTGGAAGCTAACGCAACGGTGTTGTTAGAATTTCAATCCTTAAGGGAGTGACAAGGGGGATGAAATTTAGTTTTTAATTAAAGTTCTTTATTTTTTTAAGTTAAAATCACAAATATTCCAGCTTAGGTTGGAAACTAATACAACGTACATTGTTGTTTTTTTTTTCAACCCACGAACGGGTGAAAACCGGGATGAAGTTTCGTATTGAAGTTGTTCATCCGCTAAATTTTGTATTCAAATCTTCTAAATATATAAAAGAAGAAACTGACTAACTGACTGACTGTGTGGTCTAGGGGTGCACTAAGAAAGGATTTTTCAAAATTGGCTCTAAAGCACTGTTTTAAGCTTTCACGGTTCATAACTATACTTATAATGTCACTTACGGGATATCTTCCGCGTTTTCTTCTTGCGCGATCATGGCGCTTGCAACAGCGTCGAAATATCGGGAGCTCAAAACATTGGCTCTAAAGTTCTAAATGTAGTTAAATTCCAAACAAACCCATTAGGAACCCTAAAATAATCTAAACCCCTCAATGTAGAAAAACCTGAAAAACCCTCAGAGAACCCTAAATTTCATGTAAGTTCAAATCCTCATTCGGTCGAAACCGTTTTAAGGAACCCAATCGGAAATTATTGGTTTGCGTGCTGCGCGAGCTGCAAGCAGCTAAATTAAAATAAATATCCTAAAATTCGAAACAAACTCATACACCTTAGTCGGATGAATCGTTTGAACGACCTCATCGGTCAATTTTTGGGAAACCGGAAGTAACGCGGCCGCCATTTTGAATCACCTTAAACATTTTGAAAAACCTTATTTAAAAACTCAAAGCTTTTCCCATTAAAAACAACATTACCCTGAGTTACGCTTCACCCACTAAACCTTCGTTACTCAACAGAGGTCGCCGGCACGCTTCGCTCGCCACCTCCCCACCTCGCTCCACTCGGTCTCGCTATCGTTACCTTGTCCCTACACTACGGGGTCGCCGGCTCGCTTCACTCGCCCGCTCCTCCCTTCGCTCTACCAGTACCACCACCGGACAGGTTTCAACGCCTACTATAATATTTGTTTAAACACCTAATGGCTACCTCTAATCTAACCGTTATGAAGTTACAGCCCTTTCAATTTTAGGGGAGGTTGGGGAGGGGAGGGCGGTATACAAATTTTAACGCTTCTCAATGTGTGTTAGGTAAGAATAAAAAAAACCGCTACGTGTCCTAGTTTCCGAGATACGATGGGGGGAGGGGTGAAGGGGGAGAGAAGGGGGCGTTTTGAAAAATGATTTTGACCAACAATCAGCCCCTTTATATGAATCAGAAAAAAAAAATGTTCCAAGTCACTCAACTTCCGAGATCCGCCTAAATGGGGGGAGAAGGGGGCCAAAGGGGGCAACTTTGAAAACTGTTTTTTACTTTTCCGAGCTTTCTCTATACGAATCCGTAAAAAAATTAAACACCCGTCTCTTAGTTTCCGAGATACGATAGGGAGGGGTGAGAAGGGGAGCAAAAAGGGGAGGTTTGGCACTTTTTCCCTACTCGTGAGAGTTACTTGTGTACGAATCTATCAAAATATAACCCCCTCCCCCTCCACCATCTGGGAGAATAATTATGTCAGTAAGTGAGTGGTAATAAACCGGAAATGGCACGGCCGCCATCTTGAATTTCTTAAATATCACAATTTTCCTAAAGTAACCAGGATACAAGTTACCTGTTAGTAAAAGAACGGTGGCTGTCCGTTGACTTTGGTAGAACAAAAAAATTGGCCAAAGTCGGGTCTGACCCGAAAATTCAAGCACCAATGGCTCTCGGGGTTGCCAGCTGAGAGTAATGAAAATGATCAAAAGTCATTTCACGTACCCCATTCTTGGTGGTTATGCAAAATTTCCATTCGAAAAATGTCGTCATTTCTACTATTCACGTTTTCGGGAAAAATCTGGGAAAATACCCTAAAAATGGGGAAAGTTTTTGCATCAGGCAACACTCCTTGATAAAACACAACCAAATCATACAACACAATCCAGTCGGGGGTTGCCAGCTGTCCCATTTATCGTGTCGAAAATTGGGAATTTTAATATTTTTTACAAGATGGCCGCCACACTGTCCGCCATCTTGTTTTTCTGAAAAGTCATAATTTTCCTGAAATCTCAAGGATACAGGCCATCGACTGGTGTACTTGGTGTTAACAACTTTTGAGTTTGGTAGAACAAAAGAACTCGCCAAAGTCGGGTCTGACCCGAAAATTCAAGCCAAAATGGTTCTCGGGGTTGCCAGCTGAAAGTGATCAAAATGGTCAAATGTCATTTGGGAGACCCCAATGTTGCCGGCTAGTCAAAGTCTCCATTCAAAATGTCGTTATTTCTACTTTTCATGTTTTTGGGGAAAATCTAGGAAAACTCCCTCAAAATGGGGATTTTTTTTGCAACAGGCAATACTCGTCAACAAAATACACAACCGGTTCATACAACACTATCCAGTCGGGGGATGCCAGCTGCCCCATTTTTCGTGTCGAAAATTGGGATTTTTCGTCATTTTTACAAGATGGCCGCCACACTGTCCGCCATCTTGTTTTTCTGAAATGTCATAATTTTCCTGAAATTTCAAGGATACAGGCCACCGACTGGTGTATTTGGAGTTGCCGACTTTTGAGTTTGGTAAAACAAAAGAACTCGCCAAAATCGGGTCTGACCCGAAAATTCAAGCCAAAATGGTTCTCGGGGTTGCCAGCTGAAAGTGATGAAAATGGTCAAATGTCATTTGAGAGACCCCAATGTTGCCGGCTAGTCAAAGTCTTTATTCAAAATGTCGTTATTTCTACTTTTCAAGTTTTTGGGGAAAATCTGGGAAAACACCCTAAGAATAAGAATAAGAATAAGAATAAGAAATTTTATTGGCTCAAACATGTGTTTACATACAGAAAAATAATACATGCATGCAAGATCTTAAATAAGAGGTGGCTCACGACATGTCTGCCATTTTTCATGGCGTGCTAATATTTTCGGTACAATTATTATTATTTAATTAATGATTTTTAATTTTTAAACGTCATACATTATATACCAATTTATTAAATACAACTACTATTACAGAATCAATTATTTTTAAATTTTACACTTATTCATTAAATATTTTATTCAGTCACAGTTAAACAAAAATTAAATTAAGTTTTTTGTGATTTATTATTAATGTACCTTGTCTAATATTACAATGTATGTTCTCAATGAAGATTTACATCACTTTAAAGGCATTTAGTTATAAAAACATTTATAATATATTTAAGTTCTCCACTACTACTTGACTTTACTACACTGAGTTATATTTATTTATTTATAATAATCACCATGAGTCGTTTAAAAATTCTGTAATACTATAATATGCTTTTTGTGCCAAAAACAATTTAATTGTTTGTTTAAGTTTCGGTATAGTTTGCTCTTTCCAACTTTTGGGCAATTTATTGTAGATAATTGGTGCCATGCAAAAAACACTCTTGCGCATAAGTGCAGTTTTTGATGCGTGTACACATAGTTTGCTATCATCACGTCTATTTCTTGGAAATTTGTCTGCCATACGAGGAAACAAATGTGGATTGTTTTTTACGAACATTACTACTTCTAATATATAAATTGAAGGTAATGTTAATATATGATATTTTGTGAAGTAATTTTTACAGCTATCGGTAGTTTTTAGATTAAACATAGATCTCACGCAGCACTTTTGTCTTTTAAAGATGATATCCCTATCGGTTGAATTACCCCAGAAGATAACACCATATCTAATGACGGATTCAACTAAACCATAGTAGGCCGTTAATAGCGCTTCTATATTTAGAGTACGTGATAATTTATATAACGCATATGCACCACTGCTTATTCTTTTGGCTAAGGCCTCAATATGCGATTTCCAATTTAAATGTCTGTCGATTGTTAGACCTAAAAATTTTGTAGAATTAGCTATCTGTATTTTATTATTATTATATTCGATGTCAAGACTAGAGTATAATGATGATCTTTGGCTAAAGTGCATAATCAAAGTTTTATTTATATTGATTTTTAAATTATTATTATTCAGCCACGTTACCGCTTCAATTAATGTATTTTTTATGTCCGTTTCATATGTATTATTATTATGACATGGTATTGTTATAGTACTGTCATCAGCAAACAGTGTCATGGGATATTTAATGGATTTAGGAAAGTCATTGATATAGAGAGTAAAAAGGGGTGGTCCGAGTACACTGCCTTGCGGAACTCCATGACGGACGGTACGCTCACATGATGTGAAAATCTCTTCACGTCTGGAGCTCATATTTATTCTACTAATTTGCGTTACTTGTTTCCTGTCATGTAGGTATGATTGTATTAGATTAAATATGTTTCCTCTTATACCATATGCATCAAGTTTATTAAGTAATATATTATGTTGGACATAATCAAATGCCTGTGTCATGTCGCAGAAAATGGCACAGACTGGTGTATTTTTGTCCATGTTTGTCATAACAGTATGCAAGAAGTCGTATATGGCCAAGTTAATTGTTTTTTTCTCCCTAAATCCTTTCTGTTCGTCACAGAGTATTTGATTTTTTTCAAAATAGGTATTAATTTCCCTGTAAATATATTTTTCGATAATTTTTGAGAATATTGGTATTAATGAAACTGGCCTGTAAAATTCCATTAACTCCCTATCCTGTTTCTTAAATAGTGGTTTTTCAATAGACTTTTTTAACGCATTCGGAAATATACCTTCACTGATGCTTAAATTAATAATGTAGCTTATGGGGCCACAGATTTCATATGCTACAGTTTTAACAATTTTTGTACATATGCCATCGTATCCTACACTGTTTGTATTTTTTAAGGCCGCGATAATTTTTAATATATCAAGTGATAGACTTGGGGCCATGAACATCGAGTCTTTTCTGGCTAAAATATGTTTATTGACTGTGGTTCCCGTACTAGTCATAGGTTTAATTTTATCTATAAAGTAATTGTTAAATATATTTGCAATAATTTTAGGGTCAGTTACAGTTTCATTATTATTTCGAATTTTGTCTATAGTATTTTTTGGTAAGTTTAGTTTTGTTTGGTTTATTATTTCCCAAGTAGTCTTAGATCTATTATTTGATGTTTTAATTTTATGTATATTTTGTGCGCGTTGAGTTAAATAGATTATTTTTTTAAGCAATTTTGAATAACTCTTAAATTTATTTTTATTCATTTCGGTAGGTTTTTGTCTATATTGCCATAATAAATGACGTTTCTTTCTGCTACATATTTTAACACCATGAGAGACCCAACTAGGCCTTCTTTTGACTTTTACAGAGATAAGAGTTTCAGGGAAGCACTGTGTATATAGGAAAGAAAACATTTCTGTGAAGGCATTATAAGCAATGTTTGGGTCCTTAGCTTCATATACTTCAGCAAACGATAGGCTATTGAGGTAAGATTTGAATTTGTCTATGTTCTCTTTGCTATAGTCCCGTCTAGTGATCCGCCAATGATTCCTAGTGTTTGAGGTGCTAATCGGGCAAGTGAGTAATTGTGCCGTATGGTCAGACAAAGCTAGTTCCAAGACCATAGCTTTACGACACTTATTAAAATTATGCGCAAAATTGTCGATGCATGTATTGCTCTCTAAACGAGTAGGTTGACGTATAGATAATGTTAGATTAAAATTTAATAACACATTTTCAAATTCTAGAGTCTGTTTGTTTTTCTTCAATATATCTATATTAAAATCACCCGCCAGTACAACATTTTTAAATGGTTTTTTTATCAGAACACGTAATAACATCTCCAATCTATTCATAAATTCATCAAAATTTCTTGGATTTGGTACTCTATATATACATACAATTACAACTCTATAATTTATAAGTTCTATGGCGCAACATTCAAAAATACCGGTTATTGATAATTTAGCGATTTTCGGTAATTCTCTCCATTGATGATCATTTTTTATGAGTATACAGGCACCGCCTCTTTTATTTTCCTTACGACTAAAGCAGGCAGCTAAACAGTAGTTAGGTATATTGAGATGGACTTCAGAGCCTTCCATCATGAAATGCTCCGTAATACATAATAGGTCCACTTGTATACTTTTTTCTAATAACTCATATATACACACAGTGAGCATGTCAGATTTTGCTAACAGCCCTGCAATATTTTGGTGCATAATGTTTACATTTTTATTCACGAAAAAAAGTATTCGTAGGTATTTCTATTTCCGCTGTTTGATTCTCATCGTCTAATTTATTTACTGGTACATTTTTGTCAGAGTCTAAGTTGACTACTCTAAGTTGACCTGAACATATTTGTTTTCAACGGATTTTCTATATTTATTTTGCATAATTTGCTCATATTGAAAGAGTTGGAAATGATAATTTAAACATAATATTTCTTTTAATAGTGATCTTGCAAGGTTTACTACATAATTTCGTCCAGTTGGTAATAATGTAGTGTAGTTCATATTCATGTACAGTACATTTTTGTATTTGTTACAAATAAACCTAAGTAAATAGTTAAGCTTCGATTCTTTTAAAAACCTGTTTTTGGGTACTTCCGAGATGATCACATTTGTATTCGCAGTTAATGCTAGCCAACGGTGTAGATGTATATCGATATCATAGGGATTTTTGTCACAGCATCCGCCTAATACAATGACGTAGTCATTTTTTGTCAGGTTGCTGATCTTGTTCTTAGTGCATTGCAAAACCTCACTCAATGCCGCACCTGGTTTCAGATAGGAAACTACCTACCTAAAAATGGGGAATTTTTTTACACCAGGCAACACTCCTCAAAGAAATACACAACCGGTTCATACATTACTATCCAGTCTGGGGTTGCCAGCTGTCCCATTTATCGTGTCGAAAATTGGGATTTTTCGTCATTTTTACAAGATGGCCGCCACAATGTCCGCCATCTTGTTTTTCTGAAAAGTCATAATTTTCCTAAAATTTCAAGGATATAGGCTACCGACCGGTGTACTTGGTGTTGCCAACTTTTGAGTTTGGTAGAACAAATGAATTCGCCAAAGTCAAAAAGTCCCAAAAATTAAAATATTCAATATTTTTTGGGGTTGCCAACTAAAACGCATCAAAATGGTCAAATGTCATTTTGGGGACCCTAATGCTGCCAGCTAGTCAAAGTCTTTATTCAAAATGTCGTTATTTCTACTTTTCATGTTTTTGGGGAAAATCTGGGAAAGTACCCTAAAAATGGGGAAATTTATTTCGCCAGGCAACACTCGTTGACGTAACACACAACCGTTCGGTACAATTCGAACCCGTCGGATGTTGCCAACTACACGAAAAATGGATTTGAAAAAAGTCGAAAATTCCAAGTGTTCACAAAATGGCCGCCACAGCGACCGCCATCTTGTGTTTTCAAAAAGTCACAATTTTTCTGAAATCTCAAGGATATAGGCCCCCGACTGGTATACTTAGTGTTGCAAACGTTTGAAATCGGTAAAACAAAACAATTCACCAAAGTCGAGTGAAAAAAGTCGCAATTTTCAAAACGTCCTAGCGCAGCCGCCATCTTGTTTTTTTTTTTTTTTTTACTTTTTTTTAAAATCATTCCAGATCTTATACAGGACCTATGAGTCGAAACCCCTCCAAGTCTTTTCCCCACCGAAACCGGAAATGGACTCGGCCGCCATCTTGGATTTGAATCTCCTCTATAATTTTCCTCTACTCACTTTATGGTTTTATACATTATTGCAAAACATACCCCTAACCCATCTCTCACCCATTCCGAGAAACGACATGTCAATGAGTGAGTGAGTGGCTTTGTAGTTTTATATAATATAAACTAGTTTGCTTGGGTGCGCGAGCTGCGCGCAGCTCGCGTGTTTGGTGTTTTTGAGAAGTATTTCTTACCCTTGTAAAATTTTGAGAATCTATAGGCACCCCTAAATGAATTGGAAAATCCGTTAGAATTACCCCTAAAACAGTATTAAAAACCCCTACGAACCCCTAATAAAATCTAAAACCTTATTTATTTTGAGAAGTATTACTTACCCTTATAAAATTTTGAGAATCTATAGGCACCCCTAAATGAATTGGAAAATCCGTAAGAATTACCGCTAAAACAGTATGAAAACCCCTACGGACCCCTAATAAAACCTTATTTAAAAACTCAGACCTTTTCCATAAAAAAAATAACTCTAAAGTTTGCTGAGTTACGCTTCACCCATTCAATCATCGTTACGCTACGGAGATCGCCGGCTCGCTTCGCTCGCCACCTCCCCCCTTCGCTCCACTCAGGACCTACCTGCCACCGGAAAGGGGAGGTTGGGGAGGGGAGGGTATACAAATTTCAACAACCCTCAATAATAAAGTATAGTCAAAATCAAAATGCCGCTACGTGTCCTAGTTTCCGAGATACGATGGGGGGAGGGGTGAAGGGGGGAGAGTGGGGAGTTTTGAAAAATGATTTTGACCAACTCTTTGCCCCTTCTTACGAATCTGAAAAAAAAAATGTTCCAAGTCTCTTAACTTCTGAGATCCGCCTAAAGGGGCGGGGAGAAGGGGGGCAAAGGGGCAACTTTGAAAAATGGTTTTTACTTTTCCGAGCCTCCTCTATACGAATCTGAAAAAAAAATGTTTCAAGTCTCTTGGTTTCCGAGATACGATAGGGAGGGGTGAGAAGGGGGGTGAAAAGGGGAGGTTTGGCACTTTTCCCATAGGTTTGAGAGTTAGTTGCTTACGAATCTGTAAAAATATACCTACCTCCCCATCCACCATCTGGGAGAACAATTATGTCAGTGAGTGAGTGGTAATAAACCGGAAATGGCACGGTCGCCATCTTGAATTTTTGAAATGTCACAATTTTCCTAAAGTAACCAGGATACAAGGTACCTGTCAGTAAAAAAACGGTGGCTGTTCGTTGACTTTGGTAAAACAAAAGAACTCGCCAAAGTCGGGTCTAACCCGAAAATTCAAGCCCTAATGGCGCTCGGGGTTGCCAGCTGAAAGTGATGAAAATGGTGAAATGTCATTTGGGGGATCTCAAAGTTGCCGGCTAATCAAAGTTTCTATTCAAAATGGCGTTATTTCTACTTTTCACGTTTTTGGGGAAAATCTGGGAAAATACCCTAAAAATTGGGAGAATTTTTGCACCACGCTATACTCCTCAACAAAACACATAACCCGTTCATACAACACAATCCAGTCGGGGGATGCCAGTCGTGCCATTTATCGCGTCAAAAATTGGGAATTTTCGTCATTTTTACAAGATGGCCGCCACACTGTCCGCCATCTTGTTTTTCTGATATGTCATAATTTTCCTGAAATCTCAAGGATACAGACCACCGACTGGTGTACTTGTTGTTGTCAACTTTTGAGTTTGGTAGAACAAAAGAACTCGCCAAAGTCGGGTCTGACCCGAAACTTCAAGCCAAAATGGTTCTCGGGGTTGCCAGCTGAAAGTGATGAAAATGGTCAAATGTCATTTGGGGGATCCAATGTTGCCGGCTAGTCAAAGTCTCCATTCAAAATGTAGTTATTTCTACTTTTCATGTTTTTGGAGAAAATCTGGGAAAACTCCCTAAAAATAGGGAAATTTTTTGAAACAGGCAACACTGCTCGACAAAATACACAATCGGTTCATACAACACAATCCAGTCGGGGGTTGCCAGCTGTCCCATTTATCGTGTCGAAAATTGGGATTTTTCGTCATTTTTACAAGATGGCCGCCACACTGTCCGCCATCTTGTTTTTTTGAAAAGTCATAATTTTCCTGAAATCTCAAGGATAAAGGCTACCGACCGGTTTACTTGGTGTTGCCAACTTTTGAGTTTGGTAGAACAAATGAATTCGCCAAAGTCAAAAAGTCCCAAAAATTAAAATATTCAATGTTTTTTGGGGTTGCCAACTAAAACGCACTAAAATGGTCAAATGTCATTTGAGGGACCCCAATGCTGCCAGCTAGTCAAAGTCTTTATTCGAATTGTCGTTTTTTCTACTTTTCATGTTTTTGGGGAAAATCTGGGAAAGTACCCTAAAAATGGGGAAATTTATTTCACCAGGCAACACTCGTTGTTGTAACACACAACCGCTCGGTACAACTCGAACCCGTCAGATGTTGCCAACTACACGAAAAATGGATTTGAAAAAAGTCGAAAATTCCAACTGTTCACAAAATGGCCGCCACAGCGTCCGCCATCTTGTGTTTTAAAAAAGTCACAATTTTCCTGAAATCTCAAGGATATAGGCCCCCGACTGGTATACATTATGTTGCAAACGTTTGAAATCGGTTGAACAAAACAATTCACCAAAGTCGAGTGAAAAAAGTCGCAATTTTCAAAACACCCTAGCGCAGCCGCCATCTTGTTTTTTTTTTTTTTTTACTTTTTTTTTAAATCATTCCAGATCTTATACAGGACCTATGAGTCGAAACTCCTCCAAGTCTTTTCCCCACCGAAACCGGAAATGGACTCGGCCGCCATCTTGGATTTGAATCTCCTCTATAATTTTCCTCTACTCACTCTATGGTTTTATACATAATTGCAAAACATACCCCTAACCCATCTCTCACCCATTCCGAGAAACGACATGTCAATCAGTCAGTGAGTCAGTGGCTTTGTAGTTTTATATAATATAAACTAGTTTGCTTGGGTGCGCGAGCTGCGCGCAGCTCGCGTGTTTGGTGTTTTTGAGAAGTATTACTTACCCTTATAAAATTTTGACTATCTATAAGCATCCTTAAATGAATTGGAAAATCCGTTAGAATTACCCCTAAAACAGTATGAAAACCCCTACGAACCCCTAATTAAATTTAAAACCTTTTAACCTAAAGTTTGCCTGTCGTCGCCCCTGAGTAACGCTTCACCTACTCAATCATCGTTACGCTACGGAGATCGCCGGCTCGCTTCGCTCACCACCTCCCCCCTTCGCTCCACTCAGGACCTACCTCCCCGGGGCTGCGGGACTATTCGAAAGAGATACCGTGGCCCCGGAACACAAAGGGCGAGGAAGGAACATGGATGGGTTTTAGTCAGTAAAAGTCTGACACTCCCTCCTGCTCCGCCCAGAGCGGGAGAAGTCATTTGATGATTTCCCATCCTAAAAAAAAAAAAAAAATGGACCTACCTCCCACCGAACAGGTTTCAACGCCTACTATAATATTTGTTCAAACACCTAATAGCTATCTCTAACCGTTATGAAGTTACAGCCCTTTCAATTTTAGGGGAGGTTGGGGAGGGGAGCTTCACCCACTCAACCTTCGTTACGCTACGGAGGTCGCCGGCTCGCTTCGCTCGCCACCTCCCCCCTTCGCTCTACTCGGTCTCGCAGGCTCGCTCCATTCAGGACCTACCTACCACCGGAAAGCGGAGGGGAGCAAAGGGGAGGTTTGGGAGGGGAGGGTATAAAAATTTCAACGCCCCCCAATAATAAAGTATAGTAAAAATCAAAATGCCGCTACGTGTCTTAGTTTCCGAAATACGATGGGGGGAGGGGTGAAAGGGGGGAGAGGGGGGAGTTATGGAAAATGATTTTAATTAAAAATCAGCCCCTTTATACAAATCTGAAAAAAAAAATGTTCCAAGTCTCTTAACTTCCAAGATCCGCCAGAAGGGGGGGAGAAGGGGGGAAAGGGGGACAACTTTGAAAACTGGTTTTTATTTTTCCGAGCCTCCTCTACACGAATCTGAAAAAAAAAATGTTCAAAGTCTCATGGTTTCCAAGATACGATAGGGAGGGGGGTGAAGGGGGGCGAAAAGGGGAGGTTTGGCACTTTTCCCCTAATAAAACCTTATTTAAAAACTCAGACCTTTTCCATAAAAAAAATAACTCTAAAGTTCGCTTCACCCATTCAATCATCGTTACGCTACGGAGGTCGCCGGCTCGCTTCGCTCGCCACCTCCCCCCTTCGCTCCACTCAGGACCTACCTGCCACCGGAAAGGGGAGGTTGGGGAGGGGAGGGTATACAAATTTAAACAACCCTCAATAATAAAGTATAGTCAAAATCAAAATGCCGCTACTAACCCGAAAATACAAGCCCTAATGGCGCTCGGGGTTGCCAGCTGAAAGTGATGAAAATGGTGAAATGTCATTTGGGGGATCCCAAAGTTGCCGGCTTATCAAAGTTTCTATTCAAAATGGCGTTTTTCTACTTTTCACGTTTTTGGGGAAAATCTGAGAAAATACCCTAAAAATTGGGAGAATTTTTGCACCAGGCTATACTCCTCAACAAAACACATAACCCGTTCATACAACACAATCCAGTCGGGGGATGCCAGTCGTGCCAGTCAAAAATTGGGAATTTTCGTCATTTTTACAAGATGGCCGCCACACTGTCCGCCATCTTGTTTTTCTGATATGTCATAATTTTCCTGAAATCTCAAGGATACAGACCACCGACTGGTGTACTTGTTGTTGCCAACTTTTGAGTTTGGTAGAACAAAAGAACTCGCCAAAGTCGGGTCTGACCCGAAATTTCAAGCCAAAATGGTTCTCGGGGTTGCCAGCTGAAAGTGATGAAAATGGTCAAATGTCATTCGGGGGACCCCAATGTTGCTGGCTAGTCAAAGTCTCCATTCAAAATGTCGTAATTTCTACTTTTCATGTTTTTGGGGAAAATCTGGGAAAACTCCCTAAAAATGGGGAAAATTTTTGCACCAGGCCACACTCCTCGACTAAATACACGACCGGTTCATACAACACAATCCAGTCGGGGGTTGCCAGCTGTCCCATTTATCGTGTCGAAAATTGGGATTTTTCGTCATTTTTACAAGATGGCCGCCACACTGTCCGCCATCTTGTTTTTCTGATATGTCATAATTTTCCTGAAATCTCAAGGATACAGACCACCGACTGGTGTACTTGTTGTTGCCAACTTTTGAGTTTGGTAGAACAAAAGAACTCGCCAAAGTCGGGTCTGACCCGAAATTTCAAGCCAAAATGGTTCTCGGGGTTGCCAGCTGAAAGTGATGAAAATGGTCAAATGTCATTCGGGGGACCCCAATGTTGCTGGCTAGTCAAAGTCTCCATTCAAAATGTCGTAATTTCTACTTTTCATGTTTTTGGGGAAAATCTGGGAAAACTCCCTAAAAATGGGGAAATTTTTTGCACCAGGCCACACTCCTCGACTAAATACACGACCGGTTCATACAACACAATCCAGTCGGGGGTTGCCAGCTGTCCCATTTATCGTGTCGAAAATTGGGAATTTTCGTCATTTTTACAAGATGGCCGCCACACTGTCCGCCATCTTGTGTTTTAAAAAAGTCACAATTTTCCTGAAATCTCAAGGATATAGGCCCCCGACTGGTATACTTTATGTTGCAAACGTTTGAAATCGGTTGAACAAAACAATTCACCAAAGTCGAGTGAAAAAAGTCGCAATTTTCAAAACACCCTAGCGCAGCCGCCATCTTGTTTTTTTTTTTTTTTTACTTTTTTTTTAAATCATTCCAGATCTTATACAGGACCTATGAGTCGAAACTCCTCCAAGTCTTTTCCCCACCGAAACCGGAAATGGACTCGGCCGCCATCTTGGATTTGAATCTCCTCTATAATTTTCCTCTACTCACTCTATGGTTTTATACATAATTGCAAAACATACCCCTAACCCATCTCTCACCCATTCCGAGAAACGACATGTCAATCAGTCAGTGAGTCAGTGGCTTTGTAGTTTTATATAATATAAACTAGTTTGCTTGGGTGCGCGAGCTGCGCGCAGCTCGCGTGTTTGGTGTTTTTGAGAAGTATTACTTACCCTTATAAAATTTTGACTATCTATAAGCATCCTTAAATGAATTGGAAAATCCGTTAGAATTACCCCTAAAACAGTATGAAAACCCCTACGAACCCCTAATTAAATTTAAAACCTTTTAACCTAAAGTTTGCCTGTCGTCGCCCCTGAGTAACGCTTCACCTACTCAATCATCGTTACGCTACGGAGATCGCCGGCTCGCTTCGCTCACCACCTCCCCCCTTCGCTCCACTCAGGACCTACCTCCCCGGGGCTGCGGGACTATTCGAAAGAGATACCGTGGCCCCGGAACACAAAGGGCGAGGAAGGAACATGGATGGGTTTTAGTCAGTAAAAGTCTGACACTCCCTCCTGCTCCGCCCAGAGCGGGAGAAGTCATTTGATGATTTCCCATCCTAAAAAAAAAAAAAAAATGGACCTACCTCCCACCTAACAGGTTTCAACGCCTACTATAATATTTGTTCAAACACCTAATAGCTATCTCTAACCGTTATGAAGTTACAGCCCTTTCAATTTTAGGGGAGGTTGGGGAGGGGAGCTTCACCCACTCAACCTTCGTTACGCTACGGAGGTCGCCGGCTCGCTTCGCTCGCCACCTCCCCCCTTCGCTCTACTCGGTCTCGCAGGCTCGCTCCATTCAGGACCTACCTACCACCGGAAAGCGGAGGGGAGCAAAGGGGAGGTTTGGGAGGGGAGGGTATAAAAATTTCAACGCCCCCCAATAATAAAGTATAGTAAAAATCAAAATGCCGCTACGTGTCTTAGTTTCCGAAATACGATGGGGGGAGGGGTGAAAGGGGGGAGAGGGGGGAGTTATGGAAAATGATTTTAATTAAAAATCAGCCCCTTTATACAAATCTGAAAAAAAAAATGTTCCAAGTCTCTTAACTTCCAAGATCCGCCAGAAGGGGGGGAGAAGGGGGGAAAGGGGGACAACTTTGAAAACTGGTTTTTATTTTTCCGAGCCTCCTCTACACGAATCTGAAAAAAAAAATGTTCAAAGTCTCATGGTTTCCAAGATACGATAGGGAGGGGGGTGAAGGGGGGCGAAAAGGGGAGGTTTGGCACTTTTCCCCTAATAAAACCTTATTTAAAAACTCAGACCTTTTCCATAAAAAAAATAACTCTAAAGTTCGCTTCACCCATTCAATCATCGTTACGCTACGGAGGTCGCCGGCTCGCTTCGCTCGCCACCTCCCCCCTTCGCTCCACTCAGGACCTACCTGCCACCGGAAAGGGGAGGTTGGGGAGGGGAGGGTATACAAATTTAAACAACCCTCAATAATAAAGTATAGTCAAAATCAAAATGCCGCTACTAACCCGAAAATACAAGCCCTAATGGCGCTCGGGGTTGCCAGCTGAAAGTGATGAAAATGGTGAAATGTCATTTGGGGGATCCCAAAGTTGCCGGCTTATCAAAGTTTCTATTCAAAATGGCGTTTTTCTACTTTTCACGTTTTTGGGGAAAATCTGAGAAAATACCCTAAAAATTGGGAGAATTTTTGCACCAGGCTATACTCCTCAACAAAACACATAACCCGTTCATACAACACAATCCAGTCGGGGGATGCCAGTCGTGCCAGTCAAAAATTGGGAATTTTCGTCATTTTTACAAGATGGCCGCCACACTGTCCGCCATCTTGTTTTTCTGATATGTCATAATTTTCCTGAAATCTCAAGGATACAGACCACCGACTGGTGTACTTGTTGTTGCCAACTTTTGAGTTTGGTAGAACAAAAGAACTCGCCAAAGTCGGGTCTGACCCGAAATTTCAAGCCAAAATGGTTCTCGGGGTTGCCAGCTGAAAGTGATGAAAATGGTCAAATGTCATTCGGGGGACCCCAATGTTGCTGGCTAGTCAAAGTCTCCATTCAAAATGTCGTAATTTCTACTTTTCATGTTTTTGGGGAAAATCTGGGAAAACTCCCTAAAAATGGGGAAAATTTTTGCACCAGGCCACACTCCTCGACTAAATACACGACCGGTTCATACAACACAATCCAGTCGGGGGTTGCCAGCTGTCCCATTTATCGTGTCGAAAATTGGGATTTTTCGTCATTTTTACAAGATGGCCGCCACACTGTCCGCCATCTTGTTTTTCTGATATGTCATAATTTTCCTGAAATCTCAAGGATACAGACCACCGACTGGTGTACTTGTTGTTGCCAACTTTTGAGTTTGGTAGAACAAAAGAACTCGCCAAAGTCGGGTCTGACCCGAAATTTCAAGCCAAAATGGTTCTCGGGGTTGCCAGCTGAAAGTGATGAAAATGGTCAAATGTCATTCGGGGGACCCCAATGTTGCTGGCTAGTCAAAGTCTCCATTCAAAATGTCGTAATTTCTACTTTTCATGTTTTTGGGGAAAATCTGGGAAAACTCCCTAAAAATGGGGAAAATTTTTGCACCAGGCCACACTCCTCGACTAAATACACGACCGGTTCATACAACACAATCCAGTCGGGGGTTGCCAGCTGTCCCATTTATCGTGTCGAAAATTGGGAATTTTCGTCATTTTTACAAGATGGCCGCCACACTGTCCGCCATCTTGTTTTTCTGAAATGTCATAATTTTCCTGAAATTTCAAGGATACAGGCCACCGACTGGTGTACTTGGTGTTGCCAACTTTTGTGTTTGGTAAAACAAAAGAACTCGCCAAAGTCGGGTCTGACCCGAAAATTCAAGCCCCAATGGCTCTCGGGGTTGCCAGCTAAAAGTGATGAAAATGGTCAAATGTCATTTGGGGGACCACAATGTTGCCAGCTAGTCAAAGTCTCCATTCAAAATGTCGTTATTTCTACTTTTCATGTTTTTGGGGAAAATCTGGGAAAACTCCCTAAAAATAGGGAAAATTTTTGCACCAGGCAACACTCCTTGACTAAATACACAACCGGTTCATACAACACAATCCAGTCGGGGGTTGCCAGCTGTCCCATTTATCATGTCGAAAATTGGGATTTTTCGTCATGTTTACAAGATGGCCGCCACACTGTCCGCCATCTTGTTTTTCTGAAATGTCATAATTTTCCTGAAATTTCAAGGATATAGGCTACCGACCGGTTTACTTGGTGTTGCCAACTTTTGAGTTTGGTAGAACAAATGAATTCGCCAAAGTCAAAAAGTCCCAAAAATTAAAATATTCAATGTTTTTTGGGGTTGCCAACTAAAACGCACCAAAATGGTCAAATGTCATTAAGGGGACCCCAATGCTGCCAGCTAGTCAAAGTCTTCATTCGAATTGTCGTTTTTTCTACTTTTCATGTTTTTGGGGAAAATCTGGGAAAGTACCCTAAAAATGGGGAAATTTATTTCACCAGGCAACACTCGTTGTTGTAACACACAACCGCTCGGTACAACTCGAACCCGTCGGATGTTGCCAACTACACGAAAAATGGATTTGAAAAAAGTCGAAAATTCCAACTGTTCACAAAATGGCCGCCACAGCGACCGCCATCTTGTGTTTTCAAAAAGTCACAATTTTTCTGAAATCTCAAGGATATAGGCCCCCGACTGGTATACTTAGTGTTGCAAACGTTTGAAATCGGTAAAACAAAACAATTCACCAAAGTCGAGTGAAAAAAGTCGCAATTTTCAAAACGTCCTAGCGCAGCCGCCATCTTGTTTTTTTTTTTTTTTTTACTTTTTTTTAAAATCATTCCAGATCTTATACAGGACCTATGAGTCGAAACCCCTCCAAGTCTTTTCCCCACCGAAACCGGAAATGGACTCGGCCGCCATCTTGGATTTGAATCTCCTCTATAATTTTCCTCTACTCACTTTATGGTTTTATACATTATTGCAAAACATACCCCTAACCCATCTCTCACCCATTCCGAGAAACGACATGTCAATGAGTGAGTGAGTGGCTTTGTAGTTTTATATAATATAAACTAGTTTGCTTGGGTGCGCGAGCTGCGCGCAGCTCGCGTGTTTGGTGTTTTTGAGAAGTATTTCTTACCCTTGTAAAATTTTGAGAATCTATAGGCACCCCTAAATGAATTGGAAAATCCGTTAGAATTACCCCTAAAACAGTATTAAAAACCCCTACGAACCCCTAATAAAATCTAAAACCTTATTTATTTTGAGAAGTATTACTTACCCTTATAAAATTTTGAGAATCTATAGGCACCCCTAAATGAATTGGAAAATCCGTAAGAATTACCGCTAAAACAGTATGAAAACCCCTACGGACCCCTAATAAAACCTTATTTAAAAACTCAGACCTTTTCCATAAAAAAAATAACTCTAAAGTTTGCTGAGTTACGCTTCACCCATTCAATCATCGTTACGCTACGGAGATCGCCGGCTCGCTTCGCTCGCCACCTCCCCCCTTCGCTCCACTCAGGACCTACCTGCCACCGGAAAGGGGAGGTTGGGGAGGGGAGGGTATACAAATTTCAACAACCCTCAATAATAAAGTATAGTCAAAATCAAAATGCCGCTACGTGTCCTAGTTTCCGAGATACGATGGGGGGAGGGGTGAAGGGGGGAGAGTGGGGAGTTTTGAAAAATGATTTTGACCAACTCTTTGCCCCTTCTTACGAATCTGAAAAAAAAAATGTTCCAAGTCTCTTAACTTCTGAGATCCGCCTAAAGGGGCGGGGAGAAGGGGGGCAAAGGGGCAACTTTGAAAAATGGTTTTTACTTTTCCGAGCCTCCTCTATACGAATCTGAAAAAAAAATGTTTCAAGTCTCTTGGTTTCCGAGATACGATAGGGAGGGGTGAGAAGGGGGGTGAAAAGGGGAGGTTTGGCACTTTTCCCATAGGTTTGAGAGTTAGTTGCTTACGAATCTGTAAAAATATACCTACCTCCCCATCCACCATCTGGGAGAACAATTATGTCAGTGAGTGAGTGGTAATAAACCGGAAATGGCACGGTCGCCATCTTGAATTTTTGAAATGTCACAATTTTCCTAAAGTAACCAGGATACAAGGTACCTGTCAGTAAAAAAACGGTGGCTGTTCGTTGACTTTGGTAAAACAAAAGAACTCGCCAAAGTCGGGTCTAACCCGAAAATTCAAGCCCTAATGGCGCTCGGGGTTGCCAGCTGAAAGTGATGAAAATGGTGAAATGTCATTTGGGGGATCTCAAAGTTGCCGGCTAATCAAAGTTTCTATTCAAAATGGCGTTATTTCTACTTTTCACGTTTTTGGGGAAAATCTGGGAAAATACCCTAAAAATTGGGAGAATTTTTGCACCACGCTATACTCCTCAACAAAACACATAACCCGTTCATACAACACAATCCAGTCGGGGGATGCCAGTCGTGCCATTTATCGCGTCAAAAATTGGGAATTTTCGTCATTTTTACAAGATGGCCGCCACACTGTCCGCCATCTTGTTTTTCTGATATGTCATAATTTTCCTGAAATCTCAAGGATACAGACCACCGACTGGTGTACTTGTTGTTGTCAACTTTTGAGTTTGGTAGAACAAAAGAACTCGCCAAAGTCGGGTCTGACCCGAAACTTCAAGCCAAAATGGTTCTCGGGGTTGCCAGCTGAAAGTGATGAAAATGGTCAAATGTCATTTGGGGGATCCAATGTTGCCGGCTAGTCAAAGTCTCCATTCAAAATGTAGTTATTTCTACTTTTCATGTTTTTGGGGAAAATCTGGGAAAACTCCCTAAAAATGTGGAAAATTTTTGCACCAGGATACACTCCTCGACTAAATACACAACCGGTTCATACAACACAATCCAGTCGGGGGTTGCCAGCTGTCCCATTTTACGTGTCTAAAATTGGGATTTTTCGTCATTTTTACAAGATGGCCGCCACACTGTCCGCCATCTTGTTTTTCTGAAAAGTCATAATTTTCCTGAAATCTCAAGGATACAGGCCACCGACTGGTGTACTTGGTGTTGCCAACTTTTGTGTTTGGTAGAACAAAAGAACTCGCCAAAGTCGGGTCTGACCCGAAAATTCAAGCCCCAATGGCTCTCGGGGTTGCCAGCTAAAAGTGATGAAAATGGTCAAATGTCATTTGGGGGACCACAATGTTGCCAGCTAGTTAAAGTCTCCTTTCAAAATGTCGTTATTTCTACTTTTCATGTTTTTGGGGATAATCTGGGAAAACTCCCTAAAAATGGGGAAAATTTTTGCACCAGGCAACACTCTTCGACAAAATACGTAATGGGTTGATACAACACAATCCAGTCGGGCGTTGCCAGCTGTCCCATTTATCGTGTCGAAAATTGGGATTTTTCGTCATTTTTACAAGATGGCCGCCACACTGTCCGCCATCTTGTTTTTCTGAAAAGTCATAATTTTCCTGAAATCTCAAGGATATAGGCTACCGACCGGTGTACTTGATGTTGCCAACTTTTGAGTTTGGTAGAACAAATGAATTCGCCAAAGTCAAAAAGTCCCAAAAATTAAAATGTTCAATATTTTTTGGGGTTGCCAACTAAAACGCACCAAAATGGTCAAATATCATTTGGGGGACCCCAATGCTACCAGCTAGTCAAAGTCTTCATTTAAAATGTCGCTATTTCTACTTTTCATGTTTTTGGGGAAAATCTGGGAAAATACCTTAAAAATGGGAAAAAATATTTCGCCAGGCAACACTCGTTGACGTAACACACAACCGTTCGGTACAATTCGAACCCGTCGGATGTTGCCAACTACACGAAAAATGGATTTGAAAAAAGTCGAAAATTCCAACTGTTCACAAAATGGCCGCCACAGCGACCGCCATCTTGTGTTTTCAAAAAGTCACAATTTTTCTGAAATCTCAAGGATATAGGCCCCCGACTGGTATACTTAGTGTTGCAAACGTTTGAAATCGGTAAAACAAAACAATTCACCAAAGTCGAGTGAAAAAAGTCGCAATTTTCAAAACGTCCTAGCGCAGCCGCCATCTTGTTTTTTTTTTTTTTTTTACTTTTTTTTAAAATCATTCCAGATCTTATACAGGACCTATGAGTCGAAACCCCTCCAAGTCTTTTCCCCACCGAAACCGGAAATGGACTCGGCCGCCATCTTGGATTTGAATCTCCTCTATAATTTTCCTCTACTCACTTTATGGTTTTATACATTATTGCAAAACATACCCCTAACCCATCTCTCACCCATTCCGAGAAACGACATGTCAATGAGTGAGTGAGTGGCTTTGTAGTTTTATATAATATAAACTAGTTTGCTTGGGTGCGCGAGCTGCGCGCAGCTCGCGTGTTTGGTGTTTTTGAGAAGTATTTCTTACCCTTGTAAAATTTTGAGAATCTATAGGCACCCCTAAATGAATTGGAAAATCCGTTAGAATTACCCCTAAAACAGTATTAAAAACCCCTACGAACCCCTAATAAAATCTAAAACCTTATTTATTTTGAGAAGTATTACTTACCCTTATAAAATTTTGAGAATCTATAGGCACCCCTAAATGAATTGGAAAATCCGTAAGAATTACCGCTAAAACAGTATGAAAACCCCTACGGACCCCTAATAAAACCTTATTTAAAAACTCAGACCTTTTCCATAAAAAAAATAACTCTAAAGTTTGCTGAGTTACGCTTCACCCATTCAATCATCGTTACGCTACGGAGATCGCCGGCTCGCTTCGCTCGCCACCTCCCCCCTTCGCTCCACTCAGGACCTACCTGCCACCGGAAAGGGGAGGTTGGGGAGGGGAGGGTATACAAATTTCAACAACCCTCAATAATAAAGTATAGTCAAAATCAAAATGCCGCTACGTGTCCTAGTTTCCGAGATACGATGGGGGGAGGGGTGAAGGGGGGAGAGTGGGGAGTTTTGAAAAATGATTTTGACCAACTCTTTGCCCCTTCTTACGAATCTGAAAAAAAAAATGTTCCAAGTCTCTTAACTTCTGAGATCCGCCTAAAGGGGCGGGGAGAAGGGGGGCAAAGGGGCAACTTTGAAAAATGGTTTTTACTTTTCCGAGCCTCCTCTATACGAATCTGAAAAAAAAATGTTTCAAGTCTCTTGGTTTCCGAGATACGATAGGGAGGGGTGAGAAGGGGGGTGAAAAGGGGAGGTTTGGCACTTTTCCCATAGGTTTGAGAGTTAGTTGCTTACGAATCTGTAAAAATATACCTACCTCCCCATCCACCATCTGGGAGAACAATTATGTCAGTGAGTGAGTGGTAATAAACCGGAAATGGCACGGTCGCCATCTTGAATTTTTGAAATGTCACAATTTTCCTAAAGTAACCAGGATACAAGGTACCTGTCAGTAAAAAAACGGTGGCTGTTCGTTGACTTTGGTAAAACAAAAGAACTCGCCAAAGTCGGGTCTAACCCGAAAATTCAAGCCCTAATGGCGCTCGGGGTTGCCAGCTGAAAGTGATGAAAATGGTGAAATGTCATTTGGGGGATCTCAAAGTTGCCGGCTAATCAAAGTTTCTATTCAAAATGGCGTTATTTCTACTTTTCACGTTTTTGGGGAAAATCTGGGAAAATACCCTAAAAATTGGGAGAATTTTTGCACCACGCTATACTCCTCAACAAAACACATAACCCGTTCATACAACACAATCCAGTCGGGGGATGCCAGTCGTGCCATTTATCGCGTCAAAAATTGGGAATTTTCGTCATTTTTACAAGATGGCCGCCACACTGTCCGCCATCTTGTTTTTCTGATATGTCATAATTTTCCTGAAATCTCAAGGATACAGACCACCGACTGGTGTACTTGTTGTTGTCAACTTTTGAGTTTGGTAGAACAAAAGAACTCGCCAAAGTCGGGTCTGACCCGAAACTTCAAGCCAAAATGGTTCTCGGGGTTGCCAGCTGAAAGTGATGAAAATGGTCAAATGTCATTTGGGGGATCCAATGTTGCCGGCTAGTCAAAGTCTCCATTCAAAATGTAGTTATTTCTACTTTTCATGTTTTTGGGGAAAATCTGGGAAAACTCCCTAAAAATGTGGAAAATTTTTGCACCAGGATACACTCCTCGACTAAATACACAACCGGTTCATACAACACAATCCAGTCGGGGGTTGCCAGCTGTCCCATTTTACGTGTCTAAAATTGGGATTTTTCGTCATTTTTACAAGATGGCCGCCACACTGTCCGCCATCTTGTTTTTCTGAAAAGTCATAATTTTCCTGAAATCTCAAGGATATAGGCTACCGACCGGTGTACTTGATGTTGCCAACTTTTGAGTTTGGTAGAACAAATGAATTCGCCAAAGTCAAAAAGTCCCAAAAATTAAAATGTTCAATATTTTTTGGGGTTGCCAACTAAAACGCACCAAAATGGTCAAATATCATTTGGGGGACCCCAATGCTACCAGCTAGTCAAAGTCTTCATTTAAAATGTCGCTATTTCTACTTTTCATGTTTTTGGGGAAAATCTGGGAAAATACCTTAAAAATGGGAAAAAATATTTCGCCAGGCAACACTCGTTGACGTAACACACAACCGTTCGGTACAATTCGAACCCGTCGGATGTTGCCAACTACACGAAAAATGGATTTGAAAAAAGTCGAAAATTCCAACTGTTCACAAAATGGCCGCCACAGCGACCGCCATCTTGTGTTTTCAAAAAGTCACAATTTTTCTGAAATCTCAAGGATATAGGCCCCCGACTGGTATACTTAGTGTTGCAAACGTTTGAAATCGGTAAAACAAAACAATTCACCAAAGTCGAGTGAAAAAAGTCGCAATTTTCAAAACGTCCTAGCGCAGCCGCCATCTTGTTTTTTTTTTTTTTTTTACTTTTTTTTAAAATCATTCCAGATCTTATACAGGACCTATGAGTCGAAACCCCTCCAAGTCTTTTCCCCACCGAAACCGGAAATGGACTCGGCCGCCATCTTGGATTTGAATCTCCTCTATAATTTTCCTCTACTCACTTTATGGTTTTATACATTATTGCAAAACATACCCCTAACCCATCTCTCACCCATTCCGAGAAACGACATGTCAATGAGTGAGTGAGTGGCTTTGTAGTTTTATATAATATAAACTAGTTTGCTTGGGTGCGCGAGCTGCGCGCAGCTCGCGTGTTTGGTGTTTTTGAGAAGTATTTCTTACCCTTGTAAAATTTTGAGAATCTATAGGCACCCCTAAATGAATTGGAAAATCCGTTAGAATTACCCCTAAAACAGTATTAAAAACCCCTACGAACCCCTAATAAAATCTAAAACCTTATTTATTTTGAGAAGTATTACTTACCCTTATAAAATTTTGAGAATCTATAGGCACCCCTAAATGAATTGGAAAATCCGTAAGAATTACCGCTAAAACAGTATGAAAACCCCTACGGACCCCTAATAAAACCTTATTTAAAAACTCAGACCTTTTCCATAAAAAAAATAACTCTAAAGTTTGCTGAGTTACGCTTCACCCATTCAATCATCGTTACGCTACGGAGATCGCCGGCTCGCTTCGCTCGCCACCTCCCCCCTTCGCTCCACTCAGGACCTACCTGCCACCGGAAAGGGGAGGTTGGGGAGGGGAGGGTATACAAATTTCAACAACCCTCAATAATAAAGTATAGTCAAAATCAAAATGCCGCTACGTGTCCTAGTTTCCGAGATACGATGGGGGGAGGGGTGAAGGGGGGAGAGTGGGGAGTTTTGAAAAATGATTTTGACCAACTCTTTGCCCCTTCTTACGAATCTGAAAAAAAAAATGTTCCAAGTCTCTTAACTTCTGAGATCCGCCTAAAGGGGCGGGGAGAAGGGGGGCAAAGGGGCAACTTTGAAAAATGGTTTTTACTTTTCCGAGCCTCCTCTATACGAATCTGAAAAAAAAATGTTTAAAGTCTCTTGGTTTCCGAGATACGATAGGGAGGGGTGAGAAGGGGGGTGAAAAGGGGAGGTTTGGCACTTTTCCCATAGGTTTGAGAGTTAGTTGCTTACGAATCTGTAAAAATATACCTACCTCCCCATCCACCATCTGGGAGAACAATTATGTCAGTGAGTGAATGGTAATAAACCGGAAATGGCACGGTCGCCATCTTGAATTTTTGAAATGTCACAATTTTCCTAAAGTAACCAGGATACAAGGTACCTGTCAGTAAAAAAACGGTGGCTGTTCGTTGACTTTGGTAAAACAAAAGAACTCGCCAAAGTCGGGTCTAACCCGAAAATTCAAGCCCTAATGGCGCTCGGGGTTGCCAGCTGAAAGTGATGAAAATGGTGAAATGTCATTTGGGGGATCTCAAAGTTGCCGGCTAATCAAAGTTTCTATTCAAAATGGCGTTATTTCTACTTTTCACGTTTTTGGGGAAAATCTGGGAAAATACCCTAAAAATTGGGAGAATTTTTGCACCACGCTATACTCCTCAACAAAACACATAACCCGTTCATACAACACAATCCAGTCGGGGGATGCCAGTCGTGCCATTTATCGCGTCAAAAATTGGGAATTTTCGTCATTTTTACAAGATGGCCGCCACACTGTCCGCCATCTTGTTTTTCTGATATGTCATAATTTTCCTGAAATCTCAAGGATACAGACCACCGACTGGTGTACTTGTTGTTGTCAACTTTTGAGTTTGGTAGAACAAAAGAACTCGCCAAAGTCGGGTCTGACCCGAAACTTCAAGCCAAAATGGTTCTCGGGGTTGCCAGCTGAAAGTGATGAAAATGGTCAAATGTCATTTGGGGGATCCAATGTTGCCGGCTAGTCAAAGTCTCCATTCAAAATGTAGTTATTTCTACTTTTCATGTTTTTGGGGAAAATCTGGGAAAACTCCCTAAAAATGTGGAAAATTTTTGCACCAGGATACACTCCTCGACTAAATACACAACCGGTTCATACAACACAATCCAGTCGGGGGTTGCCAGCTGTCCCATTTTACGTGTCTAAAATTGGGATTTTTCGTCATTTTTACAAGATGGCCGCCACACTGTCCGCCATCTTGTTTTTCTGAAAAGTCATAATTTTCCTGAAATCTCAAGGATACAGGCCACCGACTGGTGTACTTGGTGTTGCCAACTTTTGTGTTTGGTAGAACAAAAGAACTCGCCAAAGTCGGGTCTGACCCGAAAATTCAAGCCCCAATGGCTCTCGGGGTTGCCAGCTAAAAGTGATGAAAATGGTCAAATGTCATTTGGGGGACCACAATGTTGCCAGCTAGTTAAAGTCTCCTTTCAAAATGTCGTTATTTCTACTTTTCATGTTTTTGGGGATAATCTGGGAAAACTCCCTAAAAATGGGGAAAATTTTTGCACCAGGCAACACTCTTCGACAAAATACGTAATGGGTTGATACAACACAATCCAGTCGGGCGTTGCCAGCTGTCCCATTTATCGTGTCGAAAATTGGGATTTTTCGTCATTTTTACAAGATGGCCGCCACACTGTCCGCCATCTTGTTTTTCTGAAAAGTCATAATTTTCCTGAAATCTCAAGGATATAGGCTACCGACCGGTGTACTTGATGTTGCCAACTTTTGAGTTTGGTAGAACAAATGAATTCGCCAAAGTCAAAAAGTCCCAAAAATTAAAATGTTCAATATTTTTTGGGGTTGCCAACTAAAACGCACCAAAATGGTCAAATATCATTTGGGGGACCCAATTGCTACCAGCTAGTCAAAGTCTTCATTTAAAATGTCGCTATTTCTACTTTTCATGTTTTTGGGGAAAATCTGGGAAAATACCTTAAAAATGGGAAAAAATATTTCGCCAGGCAACACTCGTTGACGTAACACACAACCGTTCGGTACAATTCGAACCCGTCGGATGTTGCCAACTACACGAAAAATGGATTTGAAAAAAGTCGAAAATTCCAACTGTTTACAAAATGGCCGCCACAGCGTCCGCCATGTTGTTTTTTTTAAAAGTCACAATTTTTCTGAAATCTCAAAGATATAGGGCCTCGACTGGTGTACTTGGTGTTGCCAATGTTTGAAATCGGTTGAACAAAACAATTCACCAAAGTCGAGTGAAAAAAGTAGCAATTTTCAAAACGTCCTAGCGCAGCCGCCATCTTGTTTTTTTTTTTTTTTTTCTTTTTTTTTTAAATCATTCCAGATCTTATACAGGACCTATGAGTCGAAATCTCTCCAAGTCTTTTCCCCACCGAAACCGGAAATGGACTCGGCCGCCATCTTGGATTTGAATCTCCTCTATAATTTTCCTCTACTCAGTCTATGGTTTTATACATAATTGCAAAACATACTCCTAACCCATCTCTCACCCATTCCGAGAAACGACATGTCAATGAGTGAGTGAGTGGCTTTGTAGTTTTATATAATATAAACTAGTTTGCTTGGGTGCGCGAGCTGCGCGCAGCTCGCGTGTTTGGTGTTTTTGAGAAGTATTTCTTACCCTTGTAAAATTTTGAGAATCTATAGGCACCCCTAAATGAATTGGAAAATCCGTTAGAATTACCCCTAAAACAGTATTAAAAACCCCTACGAACCCCTAATAAAATCTAAAACCTTATTTATTTTGAGAAGTATTACTTACCCTTATAAAATTTTGAGAATCTATAGGCACCCCTAAATGAATTGGAAAATCCGTAAGAATTACCGCTAAAACAGTATGAAAACCCCTACGGACCCCTAATAAAACCTTATTTAAAAACTCAGACCTTTTCCATAAAAAAAATAACTCTAAAGTTTGCTGAGTTACGCTTCACCCATTCAATCATCGTTACGCTACGGAGATCGCCGGCTCGCTTCGCTCGCCACCTCCCCCCTTCGCTCCACTCAGGACCTACCTGCCACCGGAAAGGGGAGGTTGGGGAGGGGAGGGTATACAAATTTCAACAACCCTCAATAATAAAGTATAGTCAAAATCAAAATGCCGCTACGTGTCCTAGTTTCCGAGATACGATGGGGGGAGGGGTGAAGGGGGGAGAGTGGGGAGTTTTGAAAAATGATTTTGACCAACTCTTTGCCCCTTCTTACGAATCTGAAAAAAAAAATGTTCCAAGTCTCTTAACTTCTGAGATCCGCCTAAAGGGGCGGGGAGAAGGGGGGCAAAGGGGCAACTTTGAAAAATGGTTTTTACTTTTCCGAGCCTCCTCTATACGAATCTGAAAAAAAAATGTTTCAAGTCTCTTGGTTTCCGAGATACGATAGGGAGGGGTGAGAAGGGGGGTGAAAAGGGGAGGTTTGGCACTTTTCCCATAGGTTTGAGAGTTAGTTGCTTACGAATCTGTAAAAATATACCTACCTCCCCATCCACCATCTGGGAGAACAATTATGTCAGTGAGTGAATGGTAATAAACCGGAAATGGCACGGTCGCCATCTTGAATTTTTGAAATGTCACAATTTTCCTAAAGTAACCAGGATACAAGGTACCTGTCAGTAAAAAAACGGTGGCTGTTCGTTGACTTTGGTAAAACAAAAGAACTCGCCAAAGTCGGGTCTAACCCGAAAATTCAAGCCCTAATGGCGCTCGGGGTTGCCAGCTGAAAGTGATGAAAATGGTGAAATGTCATTTGGGGGATCTCAAAGTTGCCGGCTAATCAAAGTTTCTATTCAAAATGGCGTTATTTCTACTTTTCACGTTTTTGGGGAAAATCTGGGAAAACTCCCTAAAAATAGGGAAATTTTTTGAAACAGGCAACACTGCTCGACAAAATACACAATCGGTTCATACAACACAATCCAGTCGGGGGTTGCCAGCTGTCCCATTTATCGTGTCGAAAATTGGGATTTTTCGTCATTTTTACAAGATGGCCGCCACACTGTCCGCCATCTTGTTTTTTTGAAAAGTCATAATTTTCCTGAAATCTCAAGGATAAAGGCTACCGACCGGTTTACTTGGTGTTGCCAACTTTTGAGTTTGGTAGAACAAATGAATTCGCCAAAGTCAAAAAGTCCCAAAAATTAAAATATTCAATGTTTTTTGGGGTTACCAACTAAAACGCACTAAAATGGTCAAATGTCATTTGAGGGACCCCAATGCTGCCAGCTAGTCAAAGTCTTTATTCGAATTGTCGTTTTTTCTACTTTTCATGTTTTTGGGGAAAATCTGGGAAAGTACCCTAAAAATGGGGAAATTTATTTCACCAGGCAACACTCGTTGTTGTAACACACAACCGCTCGGTACAACTCGAACCCGTCAGATGTTGCCAACTACACGAAAAATGGATTTGAAAAAAGTCGAAAATTCCAACTGTTCACAAAATGGCCGCCACAGCGTCCGCCATCTTGTGTTTTAAAAAAGTCACAATTTTCCTGAAATCTCAAGGATATAGACCCCCGACTGGTATACTTTATGTTGCAAACGTTTGAAATCGGTTGAACAAAACAATTCACCAAAGTCGAGTGAAAAAAGTCGCAATTTTCAAAACACCCTAGCGCAGCCGCCATCTTGTTTTTTTTTTTTTTTACTTTTTTTTTAAATCATTCCAGATCTTATACAGGACCTATGAGTCGAAACTCCTCCAAGTCTTTTCCCCACCGAAACCGGAAATGGACTCGGCCGCCATCTTGGATTTGAATCTCCTCTATAATTTTCCTCTACTCACTCTATGGTTTTATACATAATTGCAAAACATACCCCTAACCCATCTCTCACCCATTCCGAGAAACGACATGTCAATCAGTCAGTGAGTCAGTGGCTTTGTAGTTTTATATAATATAAACTAGTTTGCTTGGGTGCGCGAGCTGCGCGCAGCTCGCGTGTTTGGTGTTTTTGAGAAGTATTACTTACCCTTATAAAATTTTGACTATCTATAAGCATCCTTAAATGAATTGGAAAATCCGTTAGAATTACCCCTAAAACAGTATGAAAACCCCTACGAACCCCTAATTAAATTTAAAACCTTTTAACCTAAAGTTTGCCTGTCGTCGCCCCTGAGTAACGCTTCACCTACTCAATCATCGTTACGCTACGGAGATCGCCGGCTCGCTTCGCTCACCACCTCCCCCCTTCGCTCCACTCAGGACCTACCTCCCCGGGGCTGCGGGACTATTCGAAAGAGATACCGTGGCCCCGGAACACAAAGGGCGAGGAAGGAACATGGATGGGTTTTAGTCAGTAAAAGTCTGACACTCCCTCCTGCTCCGCCCAGAGCGGGAGAAGTCATTTGATGATTTCCCATCCTAAAAAAAAAAAAAAAATGGACCTACCTCCCACCGAACAGGTTTCAACGCCTACTATAATATTTGTTCAAACACCTAATAGCTATCTCTAACCGTTATGAAGTTACAGCCCTTTCAATTTTAGGGGAGGTTGGGGAGGGGAGCTTCACCCACTCAACCTTCGTTACGCTACGGAGGTCGCCGGCTCGCTTCGCTCGCCACCTCCCCCCTTCGCTCTACTCGGTCTCGCAGGCTCGCTCCATTCAGGACCTACCTACCACCGGAAAGCGGAGGGGAGCAAAGGGGAGGTTTGGGAGGGGAGGGTATAAAAATTTCAACGCCCCCCAATAATAAAGTATAGTAAAAATCAAAATGCCGCTACGTGTCTTAGTTTCCGAAATACGATGGGGGGAAGGGTGAAAGGGGGGAGAGGGGGGAGTTATGGAAAATGATTTTAATTAAAAATCAGCCCCTTTATACAAATCTGAAAAAAAAAATGTTCCAAGTCTCTTAACTTCCAAGATCCGCCAGAAGGGGGGGAGAAGGGGGGAAAGGGGGACAACTTTGAAAACTGGTTTTTATTTTTCCGAGCCTCCTCTACACGAATCTGAAAAAAAAAATGTTCAAAGTCTCATGGTTTCCAAGATACGATAGGGAGGGGGGTGAAGGGGGGCGAAAAGGGGAGGTTTGGCACTTTTCCCCTAATAAAACCTTATTTAAAAACTCAGACCTTTTCCATAAAAAAAATAACTCTAAAGTTCGCTTCACCCATTCAATCATCGTTACGCTACGGAGGTCGCCGGCTCGCTTCGCTCGCCACCTCCCCCCTTCGCTCCACTCAGGACCTACCTGCCACCGGAAAGGGGAGGTTGGGGAGGGGAGGGTATACAAATTTAAACAACCCTCAATAATAAAGTATAGTCAAAATCAAAATGCCGCTACTAACCCGAAAATACAAGCCCTAATGGCGCTCGGGGTTGCCAGCTGAAAGTGATGAAAATGGTGAAATGTCATTTGGGGGATCCCAAAGTTGCCGGCTTATCAAAGTTTCTATTCAAAATGGCGTTTTTCTACTTTTCACGTTTTTGGGGAAAATCTGAGAAAATACCCTAAAAATTGGGAGAATTTTTGCACCAGGCTATACTCCTCAACAAAACACATAACCCGTTCATACAACACAATCCAGTCGGGGGATGCCAGTCGTGCCAGTCAAAAATTGGGAATTTTCGTCATTTTTACAAGATGGCCGCCACACTGTCCGCCATCTTGTTTTTCTGATATGTCATAATTTTCCTGAAATCTCAAGGATACAGACCACCGACTGGTGTACTTGTTGTTGCCAACTTTTGAGTTTGGTAGAACAAAAGAACTCGCCAAAGTCGGGTCTGACCCGAAATTTCAAGCCAAAATGGTTCTCGGGGTTGCCAGCTGAAAGTGATGAAAATGGTCAAATGTCATTCGGGGGACCCCAATGTTGCTGGCTAGTCAAAGTCTCCATTCAAAATGTCGTAATTTCTACTTTTCATGTTTTTGGGGAAAATCTGGGAAAACTCCCTAAAAATGGGGAAAATTTTTGCACCAGGCCACACTCCTCGACTAAATACACGACCGGTTCATACAACACAATCCAGTCGGGGGTTGCCAGCTGTCCCATTTATCGTGTCGAAAATTGGGATTTTTCGTCATTTTTACAAGATGGCCGCCACACTGTCCGCCATCTTGTTTTTCTGATATGTCATAATTTTCCTGAAATCTCAAGGATACAGACCACCGACTGGTGTACTTGTTGTTGCCAACTTTTGAGTTTGGTAGAACAAAAGAACTCGCCAAAGTCGGGTCTGACCCGAAATTTCAAGCCAAAATGGTTCTCGGGGTTGCCAGCTGAAAGTGATGAAAATGGTCAAATGTCATTCGGGGGACCCCAATGTTGCTGGCTAGTCAAAGTCTCCATTCAAAATGTCGTAATTTCTACTTTTCATGTTTTTGGGGAAAATCTGGGAAAACTCCCTAAAAATGGGGAAAATTTTTGCACCAGGCCACACTCCTCGACTAAATACACGACCGGTTCATACAACACAATCCAGTCGGGGGTTGCCAGCTGTCCCATTTATCGTGTCGAAAATTGGGAATTTTCGTCATTTTTACAAGATGGCCGCCACACTGTCCGCCATCTTGTTTTTCTGAAATGTCATAATTTTCCTGAAATTTCAAGGATACAGGCCACCGACTGGTGTACTTGGTGTTGCCAACTTTTGTGTTTGGTAGAACAAAAGAACTCGCCAAAGTCGGGTCTGACCCGAAAATTCAAGCCCCAATGGCTCTCGGGGTTGCCAGCTAAAAGTGATGAAAATGGTCAAATGTCATTTGGGGGACCACAATGTTGCCAGCTAGTCAAAGTCTCCATTCAAAATGTCGTTATTTCTACTTTTCATGTTTTTGGGGAAAATCTGGGAAAACTCCCTAAAAATAGGGAAAATTTTTGCACCAGGCAACACTCCTTGACTAAATACACAACCGGTTCATACAACACAATCCAGTCGGGGGTTGCCAGCTGTCCCATTTATCATGTCGAAAATTGGGATTTTTCGTCATGTTTACAAGATGGCCGCCACACTGTCCGCCATCTTGTTTTTCTGAAATGTCATAATTTTCCTGAAATTTCAAGGATATAGGCTACCGACCGGTTTACTTGGTGTTGCCAACTTTTGAGTTTGGTAGAACAAATGAATTCGCCAAAGTCAAAAAGTCCCAAAAATTAAAATATTCAATGTTTTTTGGGGTTGCCAACTAAAACGCACCAAAATGGTCAAATGTCATTAAGGGGACCCCAATGCTGCCAGCTAGTCAAAGTCTTCATTCGAATTGTCGTTTTTTCTACTTTTCATGTTTTTGGGGAAAATCTGGGAAAGTACCCTAAAAATGGGGAAATTTATTTCACCAGGCAACACTCGTTGTTGTAACACACAACCGCTCGGTACAACTCGAACCCGTCGGATGTTGCCAACTACACGAAAAATGGATTTGAAAAAAGTCGAAAATTCCAACTGTTTACAAAATGGCCGCCACAGCATCCGCCATGTTGTTTTTCCGAAAAGTCACAATTTTTCTGAAATCTCAAGGATATAGGCCACCAATTGGTGTACTTGGTGTTGCCAACTTTTGGAATTGGTAGAACAAAACAATTCGTCAGAGTCGGGTGGAAAAAGTCGCAATTTTCAAAACGTCCTAGCGCAGCCGCCATCTTGTTTTTTTTTTTTTTTTTACTTTTTTTTAAAATCATTCCAGATCTTATACAGGACCTATGAGTCGAAATCTCTCCAAGTCTTTTCCCCACCGAAACCGGAAATGGACTCGGCCGCCATCTTGGATTTGAATCTCCTCTATAATTTTCCTCTACTCAGTCTATGGTTTTATACATAATTGCAAAACATACCCCTAACCCATCTCTCACCCATTCCGAGAAACGACATGTCAATGAGTGAGTGAGTGGCTTTGTAGTTTTATATAATATAAACTAGTTTGCTTGGGTGCGCGAGCTGCACGCAGCTCGCGTGTTTGGTGTTTTTGAGAAGTATTTCCCTATCCTTATAAAATTTTGAGAATCCATAGGAAGCCTTAAATGAATTGGAAAATCCGTTAGAATTACCCCTAAATCAGTACGAGAACCCTTAAGAACCCCTTAAACATTTGAGAAGTATAAAAAAAAAAAAATTACCCTAAGGTTTGCTTGTCGTTGTCCCTGAGTTACGCTTCACCCACTCAACCTTCGTTACGATACGGAGGTCGGCGGCTCGCTTCGCTCGCCACCTCCCCCCTTCACTCCGCTTGGTCTCGCAGGTTCGCTCCACTCTGGACTTTTAAGGGAGGTTGGGGAGGGGAGGGTATAAAAATTTCAACGCCCCTCAATAATAAAGTACAGTAAAAATCAAAATGACGCTACGTGTCTTAGTTTCCGAGATACGATGGGGGGAGGGGTGAAGGGGGGAGAGTGGGGAGTTGTGAATGATTTTGACTAATTCGGGGCCTCTTGATAAGAATCTGAAAAAGAATATGTTCCAAGTCTCTTAACTTCCAAGATCCGCCTAAAGGGGGGGAGAAGGGGGCCAAAGGGGGCAACTTTGAAAACTGTTTTTTCCTTTTCCGAGCTTTCTCTATACGAATCCGTAAAAAAATTAAACACTGGTCTCTTAGTTTCCGAGATACGATAGGGAGGGGTGAGAAGGGGGGCAAAAAGGGGAGGTTTGGCACTTTTCCCATAGGTTTTAGAGTTAGTTGTTTACGAATATGTCAAAATATACCTATCTCCCCATCCACCATCATTTCCCCTACTCGTGAGAGTTACTTGTTTACGAATCTGCCAAAATATACCCCACTCGCCCTCCACCATCTGGGAGAACAATTATGTCAGTGAGTGAGTGGTAATAAACCGGAAATGGCAAGGTCGCCATATTGAATTTCTAAAATGTCACAATTTTCCTAAAGTAACCAGGATACAAGTTACCTGTCAGTAAAAAAACGGCTGCTGTTAGTTGACTTTGGTAAAACAAAAGAACTCGCCAAAGTCGGGTCTAACCCGAAAATTCAAGCCCTAATGGCGCTCGGGGTTGCAAGCTGAAAGTGATGAAAATGGTGAAATGTCATTTGGGGGATCCCAAAGTTGCCGGCTAATCAAAGTTTCTATTCAAAATGGCGTTATTTCTACTTTTCACGTTTTTGGGGAAAATCTGGAAAATACCCTAAAAATGGGGAGAATTTTTGCACCAGGCAATACTCCTCAACAAAACACATAACCCGTTCATACAACAAAATCCAGTCGGGGAATGCCAGTCGTGCCATTTATCGCGTCAAAAATTGGGAATTTTCGTCATTTTTACAAGATGGCCGCCACACTGTCCGCCATCTTGTTTTTCTGAAATGTCATAATTTTCCTGAAATCTCAAGGATACAGACCACCGACTGGTGTACTTGGTGTTGCCAACTTTTGAGTTTGGTAGAACAAATGAATTCGCCAAAGTCGGGTCTGACCCGAATATTCAAGCCCCAATGGCTCTCGGGGTTGCCAGCTGAAAGTGATGAAAATGATCAAATGTCATTTGGGGGATCCCAATGTTGCCGGCTAGTTAAAGTCTCTATTCAAAATATCGTTATTTCTATTTTTCATGTTTTCGGGGAAAATCTGGAAAAGTACCCAAAAAGTGGGGAAAATTTTTGCACCAGGCAACACTCCCCAACGAAATACACAACCGGTGGGTACAACACAATCCAGTCGGGGGTTACCAGCTGTCCCATTTATCGTGTCGAAAATTGGGATTTTTCGTCATTTTTACAAGATGGCCGCCACACTGTCCGCCATCTTGTTTTTCTGAAAAGTAATAATTTTCCTGAAATCTCAAGGATATAGGCTACCGACCGGTTTTCTTGGTGTTGCCAACTTTTGAGTTTGGTAGAACAAATGAATTCGCCAAAGTCAAAAAGTCCCAAAAATTAAAATATTCAATATTTTTTGGGGTTGCCAACTAAAACGCACCAAAATGGTCAAATGTCATTTGGGGGACCCCAATGCTGCCAGCTAGTCAAAGTCTTTATTCAAAATGTCGTTATTTCTACTTTTCATGATTTTGGGGAAAATCTGGAAAAATACCCTAAAAATGGGGAAAATTTTTGCACCAGGCAACACTCCTTGACAAAATACACAACCGCTCGGTACAACTTGAACCCGTCAGATGTTGCCAACTACACAAAAACTGGATTTGAAAACAGTCGAAAATTCCAACTTTTCACAAAATGGCCGCCACACCGTCCGCCATCTGGGAGAACACTTATGTCAATGAGTCAGTGAGTGAGTCAGTGGTAATTCAGCTTTATATAGTATAATAACTAGTTTGCTTGGGTGCGCGAGCTGCGCGCAGCTCGCGTGTTTGGTGTTTTTGAGAGGTATTACTTACCCTTATAAAATTTTGAGAATCTATAGGCACCCCTAAATGAATTGGAAAATCCGTTAGAATTACCCCTAAAACAGTATGAAAACCCCTACGGACCCCTAATAAAACCTTATTTAAAAACTCAGACCTTTTCCATAAAAGAATAACTCTAAAGTTTGCTGAGTTACGCTTCATCCATTCAATCATCGTTACGCTACGGAGGTCGCCGGCTCGCTTCGCTCGCCACCTCCCCCCTTCGCTCCACTCAGGACCTACCTGCCATCGGACAGGTTTCGACACCTACTATAATATTTGTTCAAACACCTGATAGCTTTCTCTAACCGTTATTAAGTTACAGCCCTTTTCAATTATAGGGGAGGTTGGGGAGGGGAGCTTCACCCACTCCACCTTCATTACGCTACGGAGGTCGCCGGCTCGCTTCGCTCGCCACCTCCCCCCTTCGCTCCACTCGGTCTCGCAGGTTCGCTCCACTCAGGACTTTTAGGGGAGGTTGGGGAGGGGAGGGAAGGGCATAAAAATTTCAACGACCCCAATAATAAAGTATAGTAAAAATCAAAATTCAGCTACGTGTCCTAGTTTCCGAGATACGATGGGGGGAGGGCTGAAGGGGGGGAGAGTGGGGAGTTTTGAAAAATGATTTCGACTAATGCATTGCCCCTTCTTACGAATCTGAAAAAAAAAATGTTCTAAGTATCTTAACTTCCGAGATCCGCCTAAAGGGGGGGAGAAGGGGGGAAAGGGGGACAACTTTGAAAACTGGTTTTTACTTTTCCTAGCCTCCTCTATACGATTCCGTAAAAAACAAAAAATACGGGTCCCTTAGTTTCCGAGATACGATAGGGAGGGGTGAGAAGGGGGGCGAAAAGGGGAGGTTTGGCACTTTTCCCATAGGTTTCAGAGTTATATGTTTACGAATCTGTCAAAAAATACCCACCTCCCCATCCACCATCTGGGAGAACAATTCTGTCAGTGAGTGAGTCAGTGGTAATTCAGCTTTATATAATATAATATAATAACTAGTTTGCTTGGGTGCGCGAGCTGCACGCAGCTCGCGGGTTACGTGTTTTTGAGAAGTATTCCCTATCCTTATAAAATTTTAAGAATCCATAGGAGTCCTTAAATGAATTGGAAAATCCGTTAGAATTACCCCTAAATCAGTATGAGAACCCTTAAGAACCCCTAAAACATTTGAGAAGTATAAAACAAAACATTACCCAAGGTTAACTTGTCGTCGTCCCTGAGTTACGCTTCACCCACTCAACCTTCGTTACGCTACGGAGGTCGGCGGCTCGCTTCGCTCGCCACCTCCCCCCTTCGCTCCACTCGGTCTCGCAGGTTCGCTCCGCTCAGTACCTACCTAACACCGGACAGGTTTCGACGCCTACTATAATATTTGTTCAAACACCTGATGGCTACCTCTAACTGTTATGAAGTAACAGCCCTTTCAATTTTAGGGGAGGTTGGGGAGGGGAGCTTCACCCACTTGAACCATATTGTAATTAAATGTATGTGTTCGCATGTCATACGGGTGTTGTATTGACTTGTTTGTCATTTGATCCAACACTTCACTTCGCCATTCATTCGGACATTCACCTACAAGCGTGGACAGTGCGAACACAGGCATTCGAGTCTGATGTCTCGTGCAGACAAGACGTGCAGTGTAAAAGTGTGGTAGAATAAAGTGATTATTTGAAGGAGGACTGCATTCTTATTTCTGACCTCTTAAAGGTCAGAAGTGGGATCACACTGGAACAGTAACGGTTTTGGTGGAACACTCAACGCCCATATTTAAAGCTACGCAAGTAATATGCCAAAGCATCGGTCTCGAAAGCGGGTGCGACACTCTGAGGACTCCAGTAGTGAGTCAGAATTATCCTCGGAGCGCGGTCGCAGATCACGGCATAAGCATTCACGACGAAAGAGTTCACGGCGTGTGGAGAAGTCGAGGCAGCGCCGTTCCCGGACGCCAGATACGCCGGCGCCGCGGGAGGAACCAGCAGTACGACCGAGTGCTGGGACTAGCAACAGCGCATCATCACCATTACCAAGCAATCAATCCACTGTTTTAGACTCTCAAAATTTTGTTAATGTGTTCCAAGAACTCGTTAAGACTTTACGTACAGACAGCAATGCAGAACGTTACCCTGTTTTGAACGTTGTGCCTGAATTCGACCCAACAAAGCGAAATCAGAGCATAGATGTTTGGATTACAAAAGTAAATGAATGTGCAAAGATTTACAATTGGACAGAACGTCAGATAGTTCACTACGCTTTACCTAAGTTAGTAGGGTTGGCCCAGAAATGGTACCAGGGTCTACCCACTTTGTTATATACATGGACGGAGTGGCAACAAAAATTGAAGTCTGCATTCCCCAGTGACGATAACTATGGTCGGTTGCTGACAGAGATGCTCACCTGTAGGGCACGTTTTGGGGATAGTTTAGAAGATTATTATTACGAAAAGATAGTTCTTCTTAATAGATGTAACATTTCAGGTAAAAACGCTATCGATTGTATATTATTTAGTATTGAAGATAGATCAGTCAGAACTAGTGCTGAGGCTGTGCAATTTAGCGAGCCTGATAAGTTATTAGTTTTCCTTCGCAATGTTAAAATAACTAAAAAGAATGACAAGCAAAACGTGTCTGTGCAGCCGAGCGTTCCCGACAGCAAGCGTTTTAAAACCTCTAAAGACAATTCATCCGGATCTGCTGATACTACTAGGTCATCAAAATGTTATAACTGTGGAGAGGAAGGGCACCCTTTCTACAAATGTAAACATCCAATTAAAAGATGCAATCACTGTCATAAAGTAGGCCATTTGGTTAGCGATTGTCCTAATAAACGTGAGCATGAAAGTAATAAGACTGTTTTGTGCTACATTTCAAAGGAGCAGGATAATGATACGAAATATTTTAAGGTCGCGATAGTTAACGGTCAGACTATGAATTGCTTTATTGACTTCGGTAGTCAAATTACTATGCTCCGAGAATCGGATGCAAAAGTATTAAATCAAACTCCGTCTTACAGTGACTTGCCAATTTTAAGAGGGTTCGGAGATTCAATAGTTCAGTGTTTAGGGAAATGCGATGTCGAAATTGAAATAGACTTAGTTAAAGCCCGCGTTGAAGTACTCATAGTCCCTGATCATTACTTAAAGGTATCATTACTTGTAGGCCAAACGTTTACGGAACAAAGCCATGTCGTAGTTCTCAAAACAGAAGACAAACTAATTATTAAGAGTAAGACTATAAACGTCCCTGAAAGTGTTAAACTCTATGTTAGTAACTCTATTAAAGTAATGGGCCGCACCGAAGTGACTGTAGAGTCTAATCCACCATACGATGGTGAGGTAGTCGTGGAACCTGGTTTATGCTCTCAACCTCAAATGATGTACAGTATAATGCCTTGTATTTTAGAGCTAGTTTGCGGCAAAGCAACACTTCAATTGGACGGTTTGGTAAAATCGGGTTTCGATTTAAATAAAGGTACCCTTCTGTCTCGGGCTCTGCCGTTAGCACAAATTAACTGTCAAAGCGTGAATAGAATTGTTAAAGGCGCGGATAACTCTTCTAATATTATTATTGATCCTAAAATGTTGTCTGTGAGTGACCAAATCAGTGAAACCAATCTTTTGCAGTTAACTCGTTTATTAAATGAATATAGAGACTGTTTTGCTTTCTCTACTAAAGAGTTAGGCTGTATTTCCAACACCGAAATGGACATAAGGCTCAGTGATACTACACCAGTAGTTTACCGGCCGTATCGCATGCCTTTTACAGAGCGACAAGTAGTTCGTAATATGGGACAAGAACTTGAGGACTCTGGTATAGTTAGACCAACGACCTCAAATTATGCGTCACCAGTTCTCCTCGTCAAAAAGAAATCCGGAGATTACAGATTATGCATTGACTATAGGGCTCTCAATAAAAAAACGATTAAGGAGCATTATCCCCTCCCTGGGATTGACGATCAATTAGATAACTTGTCAGGCTATAAATATTACACATCGTTGGACCTAATGTCAGGTTATTATCAATGATGTATGTCTGAAACTTCTAAACATTTAACTGCTTTCATAACACCTGATGGGCATTACGAGTTCAACCGGATGCCCTTTGGACTTGTTAATGCGCCGTCTAATTTCCAACGTGCAATTAACAATATATTGGGTAATGCACGATTTAAAGAGGCGTTTGCTTATATGGACGATGTCATAATACCGTCTAAAACTATTGAGGAAGGGTTCAGTAAGCTAAAATCAACATTGGAATTGTTTCGTACCGCCGGTTTAACTTTAAAATTATCCAAGTGTAATTTTTTAATGGAATCTATTGACTATCTTGGATTTGAAGTGTGTGCCGAGGGAATAAGACCAGGGAAAACTAAAATCAATGCTGTTGACGTATTCCCTTGCCCTACCGATCAGCATAGGGTTAGGCAGTTTTTAGGACTAGCTAGTTTCTTTCGTAGGTTTATAAGGGGATTCTCTTCAATAGCTCGACCACTTACCCAACTTTTAAAGAAAGATTCAAAATGGCAGTGGTCCGACTGTGAAGAGAATGCTTTTGCAACCTTAAAGACAGAGTTAACCAAACGTCCGATTCTTGCATTCTATAATCCTGCGTTTGAAACTCAACTTCATACAGACGCTTCTAAAATTGGTGTTGCCGGTATCCTTTTACAAAGATCAAGTAAAGAAGCTCCTTTAAATGCTGTAGCTTATTATAGTAGGCAAACGTCCCCAGAGGAGTGTCGTTTCACTTCTTACGACTTAGAAACTCTGGCGGTGGCAAGCTCATTACAACGATTTAGGACGTACCTATTAGGCCTACCGTTTACCATAGTGACAGACTGTAACTCTTTGAGGGCCACATTTGAGAAAAGAGATGTTTTGCCTAGAGTAGCCAGATGGTGGAATATCATGCAAGAATATGATTTTAAAATTGTTTATAAGGCAGGCTCTACTATGTCCCACGTAGATGCATTAAGTCGGAACCCGGTAGAAGTAAATTCTTTCGATGTAAGATGTATCGAAACTAATTGGATAGCAACTGTACAACAGAGCGATCCCGAGCTTCAACGAATTATTTCTATCTTAAAGGATCAGGATACAGACGGCATTGTAGAAATTAAAAATAATTTCATAATCAAAAGAGGTCTATTATATCGAAAAACCGAGGCAGGGGATCGCTGGGTTGTACCAAAAGGTGTTAGGTGGCAGGTATTGAAGGCCCATCATGACGATATTGGTCATTTTAGTTTTGACAAAACTTTTGATAAAATTATAAGTAGTTTCTGGTTTGCCAAAATCAGACGGTTCGTGAAAATGTATGTCGATTCGTGCCTAGAATGCGCTCATTGGAAAGTCCCTGCTTGTAAGAAGGCAGGTGAACTTCATCCGATTCCTAAGGTTGATCGCCCCTTTCATACGTTGCATATAGACCATCTGGATCCTTTTGTGAGAAGCAAAAAGAAAAACGCGTACCTACTCTTAATAATTGATGCTTTCACAAAATATGTTATATTGATTCCTGTCAAAAGTACGAAATCGTTACATTCTATATCCGCTTTAAAAGGCTACTTCCATACTTTTGGTGTTCCTAAACGAGTCATTTCCGATCGAGGTACATCTTTCACGTCCAAGCGCTTTCAAGAATATTTAAGTACGTTGGGTATTAAACATGTTATGAACGCGGTAGCGACACCACGTGCCAATGGGCAAGTGGAACGCTACAACCGCACCGTCTTAGCTGCCCTAACTGCAACAAACCTAAATAAACCAGAACATAAATGGGATGAATGTATTTCTGAAATACAATGGAGTTTAAATAATACCCTTAATAAGGGAATCGGAAAGACACCAGCTCAGGCATTATTTGGCATTGACTTGGTTGGTACGCCTAACTAGGGAGTTCCCTACGTCCTCTGTATCGTCTATAATATTGAGGTTTAATAGGGATTAAACCTCAATATTATAGACGATACAGAGGACGTAGGGAACAATGTAGAAAATATTAGAGAGGAAATATCACAACATATAGAAAAGAATCAAGTAGAACAGAAGAAACGTTTTGATAAATCCAGAAAGAGAGTTACATTCAAAATCGGGGATTTAGTCAGGGTAGAGCGAGAAATTCCTTCGACGGGGAAAAGTAGGAAATTAATTCCAAAGCTTCGTGGTCCTTACCGTATTGTAGAGGTCTTTGACAATGACCGATATAAAATAGAAGATACCCCATTGTCACGCAAGGGCAATAGAAACTTCAGTGGAGTTTTTTCCGTAGATAAAATTCATCCGTGGTTGGTTTTTAAACGAAATAGTGTTAGTGACAGTGATACGCAGTCTGAAAATGTTAATGATGAATGATTGGCATTACTTTTGATTGGGTGGTTATTGATGTACGCGATAATTAATCGTAATTAATTGAGATAAAGCATGTAAGAGTATTAATTAACAGCAGAATTTTGTCCATGTTACAATCATGTACAATTTAATTTGAATAATTGAGTGAATTTACATTGTTTTATTATTAATATTATACAGTTATTTTGTGTTTTTTTTTATATTATACAGTTATTATTATGATAAATTATTTTTACACAAACATTATCCTGTAGAAGAAATTTAGAGCACACTGTATACATGCAGAGGCTACAGTGTGTTAGATATGTGGTTATTATGGATATGAAGAGGCCATAATAACTTGTCTAGTCGGTGTGTTGTGACATGCAGGAGCCACAGCATGCCGGAATTGCCGTACTGTACCGTAGCCTCTACATATCTACATATGTAGAGGCTACGGTAGTTCCACCAATGTTATGGTTGTACTCGTAGTTGTGGTATTGTCGCTAGTGTGTTGTGGACATGAAGGGGCCACAACCTGCTTGAGTTGTTGTGGATATGTAGAGGCCACCGCAACTCCTTCAATGCTGCCGAGTGTATTTATATCCGAGTTATGCTTGTTTTTGTGTCGAGATTATTATAAAGTTACACTTCATTATTATGATGTATAAGATAGAGAAAGAGATCAATATGATATCTATGTAGCTATATTTGTGTCATGAATTGTTAATTGGATTAATTGTTAGGGTTATTCTGTTTACCTTGCATAATCTTTCCACGGGACGTGTAAACGTCAGGAAAGGCCGACTGTTAGCTTTTATTAAAATACTCACCTAAAATATTACCTATACCTACCTATATTGTGCTAGCTTTTATTAAAATACTTATCTGAATATAATCTATACCTAACCATATTGTAATTAAATAAATGTGTTCGCATGTCATACGGGTGTTGTATTGACTTGTTTGTCATTTGATCCAACACTTCACTTCGCCATTCATTCGGACATTCACCTACAAGCGTGGACAGTGCGAACACAGGCATTCGAGTCTGATGTCTCGTGCAGACAAGACGTGCAGTGTAAAAGTGTGGTAGAATAAAGTGATTATTTGAAGGAGGACTGCATTCTTATTTCTGACCTCTTAAAAGTCATAATCATTCTGAAAGTTTTGTAGACAGTTTTGAAAGTTTTGTAGACAGTATTCAAGATATCCCGTAAGTGACATTTTAAGTATAGTATTCAAGATGATGAGACATATGTTCCCAGCGTCGACGCTGACAACACACTAAAGGATGATGAATAAGAAACTCCGCAATGCCGATCCAAACGGATAAGGAAAATTCCGGAGAGATATGGGTTCTCCAACCTTTGTGTCGACAGTGAAACATATGATGACGCGGCTGGCTTGTCTTTTCATGATGCTTTGAACGGACCGGAAAAGGAGCAGTGGGAATCAGCTGTCAGAGAGGAGCTACAGTGTTTCAAGGACAATGATGCGTGGGAGTTGAGTGACGCTCCAAAAGACGCTAGAGTTGTACAGTGCAAGTGGGTGCTTCGTAAAAAATATGATAGTGAAAACAGAGTCCGTTTTCGTGCGCGTTTAGTAGCCAAAGGTTTTTCACAATTTGAAGGTGTGGACTTTACAGAAGCATTTTCTCCTGTGGTGAGACATACAACTTTGAGGTTACTTTTTGCATTGTCAGTACAATTAGGTTTGAGTACAACCCATCTTGATGTAACAACTGCTTTCTTGAATGGCACTCTAGAGGAAACTATTTATATGCAGATACCAAAAGGTTTTCCTGATAGAACAAAAAATGGTCAGGTACTTAAATTAAAAAAAGCTATTCATGGGGTCAAACAGTCCTCTAGAGCATGGTACAAGAGAGTAGACGAATGTTTATTAAACATGGGCTATAATAGATCTAAAATAGAGCCGTGTATGTATTCAAAAATGCAAGATCAATTGAAAACTATTGTTACATTATTTGTAGACGATTTCTTTATTTTTTCAAATAATATTAATGAAACTAAACATTTAAAGCAGGAACTAGCTAGCCAATTCAAAATTAAAGATTTAGGAGAGATAAAAAAATGTCTAGGAGTAAACATAACTATTAATAAATCTCAGCAAATAGTAACATTAAGTTAGAGAAATTAAATTGATCAGCTGTTGCATAAGTTTAATATGAGCGAATGTAAACCAATTCAGACTCCAATGGAAAATAAGTTGAATGTATCTAACAATGAACATTGTGTAGGTAATTTTCCATATCAACAAATAATTGGATGTCTTATGTATTTAGCAGTTTTAACCCGGCCAGACATTGCATATACAGTTAGTTATTTAAGCCAATTTAATAATTGTTATTCTAAAGAACATTGTGCTTATGTAAAGCGGTTATTGAGATAATATTTAAAATGTACTAGAGATTATGGCCTGAAGTATTCTGGTAATGGAAACTCAATACTAAAAGGTTTTGTTGATGCTGATTGGGGTGGTAACATCATCGATAGAAGGTCATACACTGGAATTTGTTTCACTTTATCTGGTTGCGTAATATCTTGGGAAACAAAAAAGCAGAAAACTGTTGTTTTATCGACTAGCGAAGCCGAATACATGGCGATTACCGAAGCCTGTAAAGAAGCGGTTTATTTGCGTAATTTACAGTATGAAATAACACAAGAAATGTATTCTATTGATCTATTCAATGACAACCAGAGTGCACAAAAGTTAACCATAAACCCAGCTTATCACAAACAAACTAAGCATATTGATATAAAATATCATTTTTGTAGAGAATGTGTAGAAAATAAAGTTGTGAGTATTAGGTATTTGCCAACGGCTGAAATGCCTGCTGATTTATTCACTAAGAGTTTATGTTCCATTAAGCATTATCATTTTTTGGATAAATTAGGTGTGCAAATTTAATAGAGTGTATAAAGATTGTTAGATATAGTGGGGGTGTTGTAATGATATCTACAATCTGTGGCTAGTGCCGCAAACTATATTGTCTATGTACCAAATGGTTTATAAAATAAAATTAGTTTTGGTCTGCCTTCGAAAGAAACGTTGTTTTATTATAAATAGAATAGAATACTCTTTATTATGTACACCATAAAAATACAGATACAAATGTAAAAAACATTTCGCAAATGCCATTTCGGTATTGGAAGAGTACTGAATTGATACGCTAAAAACCTAGATCAAGCCTTTTTGTGATGTGCCCTAGCCTAGTAACTGCAGTCAGTTTGGAAACGAGAACACTGAGGCGCATGTATCACAAAACCGGCCAGGAACGAGGCGAGTTCAACAACTCAAGTTGCACACCATCTATGCTCAACCGTATTGTTCATGTTACAGCCATCTTTCTACTTCTACCAGTTTCTAACAAACAGATACAAACCGAGTTTCGTGGAGATGCACTTTAGATTTTGCGACATGATAAACTCGGACACATTTTTTGGACAACCATTGCGAAACGCTTTCGGTGACCGTCGCTGTCCTTATCCACCGGTATGTATCATTATTCACTACTGACTGTACCCTGCGACAGGCACGTCGTCGGCCTCGTCAGCGTGAAATTATTATAAAATTGGCGTTTTACTTCATTAAATCGGATTCTGTTAACTATTTCAAGGGTTTCTTTTTCACGGAACCTTTATCCTTTTTCTGAAATACTACAGGTATCTAAGCAAATAAATGAAATTGAAGTCTCTGTTTGTCAAAATAACAGCTTTTTAATGAATGCATAATGCAACTATACACGGTACTTAAAGCAAAAAAAAACATTATATTATTTTTTTTGTCCATCTGTTTGTTCCGGTTAATTTCCGAAAAGGCAGGACCGATTTTGATGGGACTTTTACTGGCAGATAGTTGATGTTATAAGGAGTAACTTCATCTACTTTTGTTTTAGAAAAAAGGTTAGAATTTGTTCGATGCAATAATTACAATCGACCACGTTTTGCTGACTTAGCGCATGCAGTGCATAGCGGACAGCAACCGGGTGCATTAATTTCCATCATTTTAGCAGTAACTTAGCCTAGCTACCTCAATAAACCCGTTAAAGTTGTTTGAGTGTTTAACTGAGTAGAGTAGAGATTCCCAATAGGCACCTGGTCACGTCCCCTACATTTTTGTCCTTCGAGCCGGATGTCCGGTACGTTCCCTACAGGGTTAACAAAATCAGATTCACATAGGGAAGTGCTATTTTGATAATTATTTCATGCGAACGAACATGCAACGCGAAGTTCGGCCTGGGTGACAAAACCCCTCATGAACCTACTTGAACGGTTACCCATTTGCTTGAACGGTTCTCTTCTCACTAGAGTGAAAAAAAATATATATTTAGGGCACATTGTCATTGATGATCTAAAAGACAACGAGGACATTGAACGTGAACGCAGAGCGCTGGCTGTCCGGGGTAATATGTAGTTCGCAGGTTTGTTCGTGGCTCAGCTAAGGTAAAGTTAGCATTATTCTGTATCGCGTAGCGCGCTCTGCGGCTGTAATACAATAATGTCTTCAGAATGTTGTTGCGGTTGCTGCGGTTCTGCAGTGCTTCCGTAATGTTTGCGTACTGCGTACGAATGACTTAGATGCAATAAGACGCAAGCATTTGTCGTCACTGTTAGGCGGAATACGCGGCATTACAAACGGCATTCTAAGGATCATTTCTGATGAATATCACTGTCCAATACACTCACTCTGGGTGACCATAGAGCGTTTAGACCGAGGAGAAGATGGCGGAACGTCTTGAATGGCTTTCTCGTTAATTGGCGAGAAGAGGCGCTACACCGAGAGAAGTGGAAGGAATGGGGGGAGGCCTTTACCCAGGAGTGGGACAGCTCAGGCCAAATAAAAAAAAAGGGATCGGTACCTAGACTCAAGGACCAACAAGGGAGGAATTAGAATAATAAAGTAACTAGTATTTTGTTTTTTTTTTTCAGGGCGTGTACGATTTGAAGAATATGTCAGTCCCACTTGTGCCGAAGGGCTTCCCTTTTACCAAAGGCCGTATCTACTGCAACGTGTCACTTACAACAGGCGGTGTTACCAAACTTATAGGCTATGGTAGCATTGATATGGGGGTCAAAGTCGCTAACATTCGTAAACACTAAGAAAATCAAGCCTGTAAACACTAAGTTTTTCTGTCGCTGATAATAAAATAGTTTATGTAAATAGTTTAAGATAATAAATCATTACAAGGTTATCTACACCCTGTGCTGTAGTTTACTTTCTTTTACTTTAATGCAATTAAAAACTAATTAACATAACAAAACTCCCTTCGGCAAGCCGCAAGAGGAGGTAGATTTCGAAGAAGATTCCACACATATTTTTTTCAACCCTTTCTGAAAATCCTCCCACACTGTGCTCTTATCTTAAAATGTTGACTTGGATGAAAAACTTTTCGGGTTATAAATTACTGCACTAGTCGAAAACCATGAAGTGATCCAAGAAAAATAAAACAAAGAAAAGTCGAAATTTTTCTTCGTCTTTTCGCTGGGTTTTAATGCGAAGCTCAGCTGTTCCTATGGCCAAGGTTAACCCGATGATGCAATAAAATTGGTAAATTGGTTGTGACGACCCGAATGGCGCAGCGGTAGTGAGGCTGCCTTACGTTCTTAGGGTCCCGGGTTCGAATCCCGGTTGGAGCAAATGTATGTGTGATGAGCATGGACATTTGTTTCCGAGTCATGGATGTTTATAATTATGTATAATAAGTATGTATTTACAAACAAAAAGTATCTATGTAGTATATCAACTATCTGGTGTCCACGACACAAGCCTCGTTGCTTAGTGTGGCACTAGATGGCGCTGTGTGTTAATGTCCAGCGATATTTATTATTTATTATTTCCGTTTATTTTAAACCGAAACATTAACTTGTCCGTTTTTAGGGTTCCGTAGTCCTGACAAGGAACCCTTATAGCTTCGTAATATCCGTCTGTCTGTCTGTCTGTCTATTCGAGGTTTTGTTAAGAGACCGTAACAGTACCAGAAAGCAAAATAATTTTGTAGGGGTATGTATAATATCAATTTTATTACGCCAACAATGTGGTAAAATAAAATTTTGAAAAATATTTTTTTTTAGAATAGCTTGATAGATGTGAAGTGGGGATGCATTTTTTTTCATCTTTAACCCATCGTGTGGGTTAACGATGAATAGGTCTTTTAAAATGACGGGGTTTGCTAATACTATTTTTCGATTGATTGCTCAATTAACGAAATATTAAACTTTAAAACCCCAAGCCACAAGTACTTGTGGCTTGGGGTTTTTAAGTTAATACCTAGCAACTCAATAAGCGGAATAAGACCTTATTAAAGTGCTAGGACGTCCTAGGTTAGGCTAGTGGAAAGAGCGTAGTCTTGGTACCAAGATTCACGTGTACCAGAGGACTGTCGTAAGAAACCGATTAGTATTTCATAATTTAAACATTAGTAGTAGGTGGTAGAAAGGCTAGATAAAGTCAGTGTCGAAACGCAGACAGAGACGAGCTGTGGCGAGAGCAAAACTGGTAATACAGTACTCTGTAAGTTAGTCGTAGACTAAACTAAAATAAACACGTGGTAAATGTTAACTAAAATTAACTATTAGGTCATAGATAGCAGCTTCACGATAGCGCAGAGGAGCTGTTAATAATCACTTGTTCCAGCTTGCCAGAGTAGCTTCTTTATCATCATAATCATATCAGCCCAAAGACGTCCACTGCTGGACATAGGCCTTCCTAAGCTTCTTTATATTATCTCATGTGTTACGTGTCTACCTCCTTATACCGTACGTACCGTACCTGGGCCAATGTCCGTCATCTGTGTTTAATAACAAGGAGACGGGGAAAGCCTTAGGCTACACTTTACACTCACCTCACGCATATTTATTATTATTTATTTAATACAGTATTTAAAACCATTATCACTTAATTAAATACCTAATCCTTTTACTCGGTTTTCTTGCAGAACCACAAACATTCCAAAATTATCGTCTTCCATTCATCAGCAAACAAGTCCAATCCAGGGTTGGTCTCCATGAGCGCGTTGAGCTTCGTAAGCATACGCGGTATAGGGGAAGTGGATCGAGCTACCAGTGGCGACTAAATGTGACATTACACCTATTTATATTTACTAGAGCAAATATACTTATTTGGAACAAATAATTGACACAGCTCCGCATGTAATTCGACACTGTATTAGTGTACACTGTACACTAATAGACCGGAATATTGACGAATGTTGACTTATATCTGACACACCACAAATAGAAGGCAAAACCGTAATATTCACATTTCGATTAGAACAATATTTATTGTTCCGTGTTGAAGGCAACACACACACAACAGTTTGATTAAAACAAATTATATTGTTCAGTTATACATAAAATGCCAACTTGTACTTGTAGTACTTAATAACCAAACGCTGATGGTGAATACTACTACAGATTTCCGGGGGTTACCTATCATAAGTTCGAAAAACATATAACCGAATTTCATTTCACCTATATATTTTTTTTTTTAAGTGTTAATTACAGATATCATTTAGTTACTATTTTGCTCCATTGGTGTAATTTTGTACTATAGGCGGAGTTCCAACTAGAGAATAAAACAATAATAAAAGCTTTGTCTAGCTGTTTTTTTTTTTTCCTGATACTTTTATCTCCAAATTAATGCTGCTATAAAGTTTTTTTTTGGTGACACCCCTTTCAATGAGTGACGCATTACAGTAGATACGGCCATTAGGAAACGGAAATCCTGTCAGTACATAATGGGATTGACAGGGTGGGTGTAATATAAATAATCATAATTATGATGTATAATCATTTCTGTGTCACCTAAGCACCTACGCAATTTAACGCTAAACGACAGGAAATGAGGAATTAAGGCTTTATGACTGTTTATATACATACAGACAGGTATTTTGCTTGACTAATCATTAAAATTTAATACTATAATATTGTCCCTCTGACCAGTTTTTTATCGTTATAGCCAATTAGATAAGTATTAGTATTTAGGTAATGGATAGTAATTTGTTAAATGTGAGTGCATATTATGCCACAAGGATCATTAGTTAAAATTACAGTCTTTTCACGGTTAATTCACCTCTGACATCTGCATCACTGTCAAACTACAGTTATCTTTATCAATATCTTGATAAGGTCGATGTTATATTGCTGCCGGTGCTGCCACTGACAAGTCTGTAAAAATCAAATTGAGCTTTATTTTCGTTTTTAAATAAGGTTGTTATTAATTTACTTACTGCCCGAGATAACAGAACTGTGAATGGACTATTGAACCCTTCGGGTATAACAGGCGTGATGTTATCTTAATAAGAACTTATATTGGGAAGTATACCATTAAGGTAGAGAATCTATCAAACCTTAATATCATATTTCCTGCCATTTTCATCAAAAAGGCCCTGTGTACTTAGGTGGCACAATACATTTCATTATTGTTTGTATGTTATTCCTTGTAACAATCAAATGGCTCCTGTTTAAAACGCTGATAGCTTTGACAAAATAATCATTCGTGAACAAAAATTGTGCAAACGATTACCTGCCGTAGAATAAAAATTGATAATGAGTTTAAAATATTTTTTCTTTGCTTTGCTTCTTTTTTTTTATTACCAAATTAATCAGTGTATTTCTGAGAAAGTGAGTATCTATTTATAGTTTGTTTTAATATAAACTTTTTTTCCAAACTTTCAAAAAACCACTAAGAAGTGGAAAATAAAAATTATATTTGTCAAGAATTTGTGTGAAATACCATAACTAAAATCGGTAAAATAAAAACTTTTTTTGCAGAAACAAAACCGGCTTTCAAAACAAAAACACTAAAAGTGGAAAATAACTTTACTTTCGAAAGTCGTTGACTTTTGTTGGTTTCATTGACTTTTTAGCCACGAAGAGATTCAGTTCCTCCCTTTTTTGAAGACATTTTAAAAAACAGTACGAAATCTAAATTGATGACCCTGGAAAATAAAAGAAAATACTTGTCAAATATTAGGCATACTTTAGTTGGTGCAGGAAAAACATAATTTTATCTTTTTTATTAATTGTTTTAATAATTTATTTCGTAGATAACTTACTTCAGTACTGAGCGTCCAGTGGTAAACTGGATTGACACGAGATACTTCACAAACTTTACTCTGAAAAGTAGACGTCTGCGCCAACAGGATCCTAGGTACTATGTGGATCTTTACGCACATTCCCTATTCACACTGGACAATAATTTGAAGGCAAGTCATAGAAAGATTTTAATTTTGATTTTCTTGAAATATAAATTGAAAGGTTAACATAAAAGTTGTGGTAACCAACATAAAAATATTTTACAAAATATGCGTGTGACAGTTATTAAGGCCAATTAAAGGTTTCCCTGTATAACTGGGATATATCTTTAATACATGCGAGCGGACTATTGCCAGATATTTTCAATTAAACAACAAAATAAAATTATAATACTTACAATACAAAATTATTTTTAAGTTATATTTAGATTTAGATTACAATTTAGAAAAACTTGAAAAAAAGGTTGCATGATAAAAGATAGTACAAGAATAAGAAGATTGGTTGTTTGTCGTTTATAATTTTCATTGTTCATTTTTTGAATGTCGGTTAATTACAGTTAAATAAATCAACTTCAGACAATTCCGTTAGTGGAGTGCCATAGGAACGTGCAACATTGGCATGTGACGAGTGCGCCAAAGGGGAGTGTTTGGGCAATAAAGGCTTTGATTGAGAGTGTCGTCGTTTTATAGTCTTACGCTATCTTTTTAAACATCCCTTTCGCTCACTCTTACATTCCGTTTCTCACATTCGGCCTTCCTGCTCTCTTGTCTGTCCTCAGACATTGCTTTTCTAATTTTAAAGCATTAAACACCTTTATCATACTTACTAGGTACGTAATACCATAACTTAACTACACACAAACACAATTTAACCTCAGACTAACATCAACACATCATCACATAACTTAGACTACACAACATAATGCTAAACACTTGCACACCATTCATCACCATCACATACCCCTTTGAACAACTCACTTGCATAATTATTCAGAGGTACTTGCGTATGGCCACCTCTTCATTTGATCAGCTGACCTGTATGTACGGTTGGGACCTTCAATCGCACTATCAGCTTTTTTCATATCGTAGCGGTCATTTGGATGAACCTTGGTAATTTGGTACGGTCCTGGGTACTTATCCTTCAGCTTCAGACCTGCACCAAATTGGGTTCTCTTTCTAGTCACTAGGTTACCTACTTGGTACTTAGGACTCGGTTTCCTTTTCTTGTTATAATACTTTCTGTTCTCTTCTTGCACAGCTAGTATTTGCTCTGTCGCTTTTTGACGTAACTCTTCTCTACTACTCTCATATTGTCTTGCAGTTTCTTCTTGAAGTAATTTTAAAACTTCACTGTCTTCTTTGCACCACATCTTGGTGCCACGTAATAAATTATAGGGTGAGGTATTAATGCTCCTCTGGAATGTGCTATTCAATGTTCTTTGAACTCTGCTCACATGGTAATACCACACGCCTGTGTTTTCAATACAAAGTTTATGAGACGTGAAATAATCCAGTTTTCAAATCAAGAACGCTGAAGACCTTCGCTTGAGATAACCTGTCAATGATGTCATCTATAATAGGAAGAGGATACTCGAGTTGACCCATCCTTCTTCTTCACCAACACTAGTGGACTAGAGTATTCAGAGAAACTTACCCTTATTATGCCGTCTTTCAACCACTCATCAACTTGGTTTTCTACAATACCCTGCTCCATATATGACAATCGCCGGGGCCGTTGTGCTACTGGCACATCGTCTTTCAACACAATCTGCAGCTCCAACGGGGCTTTCTTCTCTTGAACTGGACGGTACATATCCACTCACTGATAAGCCTCCTGTTTTACTGATGGACTGCTGACATGCTCTAAAAGAGATTCTGTGCCACCTGAAATGCAATTTACTTTATTTAACCACTCACTTTCATCTCTGAATATGGACACACATCCATCGTTCATTAGCACTGTCACACTCCTCAAAAACTCGTGACCTATTATTAAATCATACGGCATAGTTTCTAGGTATAACATCAAATGTAACATCGTGGTAGACCTGTCCGTCAATAACTATTACCATCGTAATTTTACCTAACGACTGCACTTGTGAACGGCCTAGTCCTGTTAGCGTTAGCCCGCCGAAATTGAACTCAACATTAAATAGTTTAGCGCACAGCTCCGCCGATATGAGATTTACATCACTTCAGAGTCGATCAATGCCCTAGAACTGTGATTGCCCGCCACTTCTATGGTTTTCACCGGTGGTGTCATGGCGTTAATAGATGCGCACTGATTGTCGCTGTTTTATCGACTGTGCCGCACCCGCTGCTCCTCGACTGTTACCAACTTTACGTTGTTGCACTGCGGGCTGTTTTACCGACAAGTTGCCTCCGCCAATCTTAGGACACTGTTTTCCAATATGGCCAAATTCGTTGCAACGAAAACATTTGATCCCGTTGGCACACTGACTGGATAAATGGCTCTTCTCTCCACAGTTGTAACAACGACGCGTGGTACTGGGATGCGTGGATGCTTCTTTCTTTCTTTTAGTGGCTGGGTCGACGCGGCCCTCCTTCTTCGTGTTACCTTTCATCTTTTCGTAGTTTAATATTTTTTCTTTGAGAGCGCTGTTCCTCGTAACGCCGTAGAGTATCGTCTTGTTTATTTGGAGATCTTCGAAGCTGTTGATAATATACTAAATTGCAACGTAGTTTTGTGATGTGCCCTAGCCTAGTAACTGCAACGAGAACACTGAGGCGCATGTATTACAAAACCGGCCAGGAACGAGGCGAGTTCAACAACTTAAGTTACACACCATCTGGGTGTATATCATCAAAGTGCATTTTTTGACAATTTTGGTGACGAAATTTATTTATATTCATACTTATTCATATTCATATTCTTTATTGTGCACCATATTAAAAAATATACACACAAAATTCAAATATATGGCTTATGTACAACGGCGAGCTTAGCCCAGAATTGTCTTAAGCTCGCCGGGGGTTATTCTTCAGTTTTCGTGAAAAAAAGGACCTGGTATAACAATAGAAATTCCAAGCTTAAAAAATCTTCAAGAGGCCCAATAATATCTCGATAACTTCTTGAGATATTTTAGTTTGAAGTGTAGTGTGGCCACCAAAATTGAAAATCGCCCACCAAAATCGAAAGTGCCCACCAAAATTGAAAATCAGTAGCACCAAAATTGAATATGCATCGCATGTACTTTTTACCTCGACCTGATCCCAAAAATGAGGATTCCAGAACCACTTTAACACGTCATTTCACAGAAGACCTGTCAAGATTCAGCCAAGATGAAATCGAGGCGGCTCTTAGACAGCTTAAAAATGGAAAAACCCCTGATGAGGATAGGACAACGACAGAGCTCCTGAAAGCGAGAGGAAGGCCTGCATTAAGAGAGCTTCAGGGGCTTTTCAACTCGGTCCAGTTATCTGGGAGAGCTCCAGAAGCGTGGAGAAGGGGCGTGGTCGTTCTTTTCTTTAAGAAGGGAAACAAGACCCTATTAAAGAATTACAGACCAATTTCGCTTCTTAGCCACGTGTATAAGCTGTTTTCAAGAGTTGTCCCGAATCGTCTAGCGCAAAGACTCGACGAATTCCAGCCACCGGAACAGACCGTGTTTTGAGGAGGATGCAGCACCATAGACCGCATCCACACTATGCGGCAGAACATACAAAAGTAGGAAGAGTATAATCAGCCGCCCCGTCTTGCATTTGTGGACTATGAGAAGGCTTTTGACTCTGTCGAGACCTGGTCAGTTCTGAAGACTTCCCAGAAATGTTGTTGTCAATGGCGGTCCTCTCGAGGTTGTTCGAAAATATGTTTATCTCGGGCAAACTCTGAAGTTTGATAAGAACAACTATGAGACTCACAGAAGAATTCAGCTGGGCTGGGTTGCGAGAAGACCGGTCAAAGTTTACCAAATCCGGTCTTCTCGTCGCGTTTCCACAGTGCCTAAAGACGGAAGGTCTTCAACCAGGCCGTCCTGCCTAATATGACTTGCCATAAATTTAAGGTCGCTCAGCGAGCTATAGAACGGGCTGTGTTTCGAGTCTATCTGAGGTGGGGTGGATCTCCGGAATGAGGTGATCCGACAGAGAACCAGAGTTGTCAACATAGCTCACAGAATAAGTAAGCTGAAGTGGCAATGGGCCGGTCATTTAGCCGTAGAACTGATGACCTTTGGGGTAGACGTGTACTTGAGTAGAGACGTAAGGTGGGGGATGCCCTCAGACTCAAGTGACTGGAGTGACAATCGAGTTGGGTGGCGTGCCATTGAGGAGGTCTATGTCCAGCAGTGGTCTGCTGTAGGCTTATGATGAAACATTATTCTTACTTATACTTAAAATGTCACTTACGGGATATCTTCCGTGATTATTTATTCTTACTTATCTTCTTATTTCATCCATTCTCTTTTTAACAGCCTCTTTTCATTAGTCTGTTTTGGCATTCTAAAAAGCAACAAAATCAAAATAAGAAACTTCATCTTTAGCATGCTACCCTTTTAATAATGAGTCTTACTACTGCCAAGTACATAACATTTATTTATTTGCTAAAGAAACTGTCATGCAACGTAAAAATGGCTATATATGTACAAACAGTGCGTAAAAACCCCACCAAAGCCACCAAAATTGAGCTACCAAAATTGGAACCAGGCATAAAAAAAAAAAACTTTAAAAATAGGGGTTTTAAGTTACAATTAAATTAATATCACTGATACGAAACCCTCAAACCTCAAACCCTCTGCCTTACCCAAATCACTAGCTATTACGTGTAGCTTACTTTTAAAACACGTTATAATCAACAGCAAAACGATCCACCAAAATCAAACAATTCTTGTCCCCCGTGGCACCTAAGAGGAATACTTACGTTTTTATCGGGTAATCGCAGCACTAATCACACACCTGTTACGGGCAAGTATCACGCAAGATAAAAAGGCTGAAATGAAAATGGGCGGGTCACCTAATAAGAGATAAAATTAAAAAGGAGAAATGGGCTAAATTAGTAGCTGAGTGGTACCCAAGAGAAGGGAAAAGGAACAGGGGGACGCCCAACACGAAGATGGGACGACGATCTCAAAGCGACAGCGGGGTCAATGTGGAAGAGGCAAACCCAAGACCTTGAAAAGTGGAAGAATATGGAGGAGGCCTATGCTACGGCAAAACAATCTTCGGAAACCGATGACTGAAGAACAATTTATTTTTCTTATTAAGTACGAAACGTGTAACTAGATTATAAGATCGTTAATAAAGGCTATTCTATTCTATTTTATTCTATAAGTTGAAAAAGTGCCACCAAAATTTTGTGTTTGCTTGGACAAACTTTGATCGAGTGTCCTGTGCTTTTAAATTCCTTTTTCTAATATGGTTTACTTGTTTTTAGATAATGTATCTAATGCATAAACTAAGGAAATGGTTTATTTTTTATTATACCTTAAATTGTTACTTTGGTGAATGCAATTATGTAAAAAAATGGAACTGGGACAAGCCACCAAACTTGAATTTTAAGGCAATTTTTTTCCCTATTATATATAAACACGAATAACAACAAAAAATTTGGCCCTAGTTGCACCAAGTAACGTCAAAATCAAAATCAAAATCAAAGCATTTATTTCAAGTAAGCCTGTTACAGGCACTTTTGAAAAAATTAAATGTAGCTACAGTCCAAAGTCACAAGACATAAAAACTGTGAAAGTACTGTAGTTGCCCATTCCCTATCGTAGATCTCTATGGAGAAGAACGGGCAAGAAACTCCATGGACACTCTTTTAAATCAGAATATTGTTACAAAATCTTGGTTACATCATTCATGTTGAGATGGTATATTATGTGAGAACAATGTAGCAAGATGTGCACGTTAAAAGTGTCCACAGTAAAACAAAACAAAAAAAAAAAAGAACTAAAATAATTCATTAAAATAAGCCATGGCAACTGAGAGATGACCAGTCACAACTGACAGCGTCCGTTCACGGACCTGACGCATAGATCAGCACCATTCAACTCAACCATTTTGAAGGGAACTAAATGATCCGACACATGCGCCACCATCAGCGAGACTTTTGAGTGAGCATGACATATTCTCAACCGCCAAGGCACAGTCAAGTCAAGAAAAGACGTAGGTTTCCAGTGAATGATAGCTTTCTAGTACATAGTACTCACACAATATGGGCTATGAGATTATAGTATACGTAGTTCACTATAAAAAAAAAGAAACATCCTATCACATTACACCTTGATTCTCAACGTGGACACGTAAAGGAGACAATGTTTTTTAGGCCCGCTTGTACGTTGCGTTTATTATTCATATTACGCCAAAAATAAGTAACAGTTTCATCATAGCAACAAACGGAAGATTACATAGAAACGAAACCGGAATCTTAAAATCATAATAAAAAGTTATATTATGATATATTTTTTCGAGTCAAAATAATCATTCCTGTTGTGGTCAATGTCATTTGACAGAAAATACTTACGTGAATAGGGACGTTTTTTCCGTTTTCAAAAAGAAGTACGGTACCCAGTGGTAATCATATCTGCTTTAATTAAAACAGAATAGAATATAAAAGAAATATTATTAACTGTGAGCATTTTAATGCTATTTTTAAAGGTTTACGCTATGGTTTAAACAATCAACGTGTCACGGAGCGTTGTAAATCCGCCTTTTTAGTGGTTGACAGACAACTTCATTAATTTGACTGCACGTGTTTTTGCAGTTTTCGCATTTATTCCGGTTAAACAAAGCTTAGCTAATGGAACCACTGTTATATCCATATTTCAGGGAAGAAATCTAATAAGGTTGCTGCAATATGCGACCTCATTAAGTTAAGAAAAATAAGAAGTGTCAGTTCGAATATTTGATTGAAGACTTGTGACTTGTGAAAACAAATGTGTCATAAAAATAACATTGATTGTAATATTTTTATTAAAGTTAAATTAAACAGTTCACCCTCTATTTATCTGTATTGATCTATATTTAACAGGTTATGGGCCCAGCACGCTTCCACTGCGCAGTTTTGCAATCTGTACTTTACCCAGAAATGATCGGACATGGATCTCGGTAAAGTACAGATTGCAAAACTAGTGGGTACCAACTGGGTACAATGGAAATATAGAATGACGGCACTTCTACGAGGAGTGGAGAACCTTCAAGATATAGTACTGGGTAACATAAAAAGACCGGGAATACCTGCAAGTGGGGCTGGTGAGAAAGCTGCTGCAGATTTGGCTCTTTATGAAGACAAGGTTAAAAACTTTAACAAATTGGACAGTACGGCATTGTTACTAATAACGACCAATATTGCTGACGACATATTGGATAAGGTCATCAGGTTCACAACGTCAAAGGATGTATGGGATGAATTGCATAGATTGTATGAAGGCGTGAGAGAAGATCGTCTGTATGATTTGTGTTTGCAGTTCTTCGGTTACAGAAAAGGTCAAGGTGATGATATGGCGACGCACATCTCAAAATTGAAAAACATCTGGTTCCGGTTGAGGCAGGAGTTAATGAAAGAAGAGGAGTTGAAGGAACTTCCTGACATTTTATTAATCTGCAAGATACTGGACACACTACCAGAGAGCTATTTTTCATTTAAGTCGAGCTGGTTGCTTATATCTAAAAAGGATCGGACAGTTGAGAACATCACAAGTCAGTTGTGTGCACATGAAAAGGCGCTTGGAAACAACGGTAAAGACGGTGAGTCTAGTTGTGATGCCTTAGCGGTGAAAACAGGAAATAAATTTACTAAAAAGGGCAATAACATCACTCCAGAATCAAGTAAAAAAGTGAGATGTTACAAATGTAAAGAAGTTGGACACCTCAAGAAAGACTGTCCTTTAAGGAATGCATCTGGTCAAGGCAACAAAGGAGTAAACATGCTGTTACAATCTGTAAATACAAAAGAATCTGAATCAGATCGTGATAACTGGTATGTGGACAACGGCGCTACCAATCATGTGACGATGCGCGCAGATTTGTTTCAGGTTTTCAGATATTTTGATGTAGCTCATACTGTAACAACAGCTGATGGAAACGTGATTAAGGCTATTGGGCAAGGATCACTAAGCATTGAAGCCACAGTTAACAAGAAGGTTGTCAAGTCAACATTGAGAGATGTTTGGTACGTTCCTAAGATTAGTAAGAATTTGTTTTCGGTGCTGACGACACAAGATAAAAATCCAGGAAGCGTTTTTGAGTCGCGGGTCACTACCTGTTCAATGAAAATTGATGGAAAAATCTCAGTTACTGGAAATAGAGAGAGGTATGGAGGTCTGTACAGGCTTAACTGTAGGATTGTACCACCATCTAAAGTTGCTGTGAATTTGGTACAGAAAGTAGATATGCTGCAACTCTACCACGAACGCTTAGGACATCAAAACAAGAGGCATGTTAGAAGTCTAATCGAGAGGGAATTTGGTATAAAAACCAAGGAAAATGGAGAATTATGCGAAGGCTGTATATTTGGGAAGTCACACAGACTGAAGTTTGGTGTACGGGAGAAAGCCAATGAGCCTGGAGAACGCATTCACACGGATGTGTGTGGTCCATTCCCTCTATCGCTATCCAAGTATCGCTACTTTGTACTCTTCAAAGATGAATTTACGCGTTATAGATATGTGTATTTCCTGAGAGAGAAGTCAGAAGTACATGAGAAGCTCAAAGAAATGTTGGCCTCTGCCAAGGTAGCTGGTCATACAGTTAAGGAGTTATTGAGTGATAACGGTGGAGAATTTGATAATCGGAAAATACAGAAGGTATTGGCGGATATGGGTATAAAACAAAGATTAGTTATGCCATATACCCCGGAACAAAATGGGGGTAGTGAGAGGGAAAATCGCACTTTAGTTGAATCAGCGAGAGCTATGATGCATGCACACGAGGAACTACCTCAGACACTGTGGGCAGAGTTGGTGAATACTGCTGTTTATATTTTGAACAGGACAGGTCCAACTACAGTGGAACACAAGTCACCATTTGAGCTTTGGGTTGGTAAGAAGCCACAAATAAAGCACTTGCGAATAATTGGATCAACTTGTTACGCGCATGTACCGAAGCAGTCCAGAAAGAAGTTGCAAAAGAAAGCAGTGAAATGTAAACTTGTCGGTTATGATAATGACGATGGATACAGGCTGTGGAATGAGCAGAGCAACTCGTTGATTAGATCAAGGGACGTAAACTTTGATGAAAAACCCTTGGGTGCGGAAAGTTCAGTTAATGTTTCAGGAATAACTGAAATAGAGATCCCTTTGGGATTGTCAGATCCAGTAAGTCAACCCCAGGTTGCTCAAAATGCAGAAGATTCAGGTAGTAGTGGAACAATCAACAATGATGGAATTCATGATGGTAATGAAGGTGTTGGTACCGGAATTGGGGACACTGAGCTCTTTGCTAGAGAAGATGAAAACACAGAGTTAGTTGATAGAGAAGACGTTCCAGCTGAAGACTTTGAAGCATTTGATGATGCAAGGAGTGATGATTTAGAACAAAGTTTTGAGTTAGGGGGAGATATAGAAATAGAAGTGGACGATCATACCCATGATGAAATTCCTGAACAGGATATAATGGAACATGGTGGAAGGCTTCTTAGAGACAGATCGTTGCTTCGTCCACCTGAGAAACTCAAGGACTATGTTTTAAATATGGCTAACTGTGGTTACCAAGAACCAAGTTGTTACAAAGAGGCTATCAGAAGTTCTGAACAGGATCTTTGGGAAAAAGCAATGGATTGTGAGATGAATTCTCTGAAAGAAAATAGGACTTGGGTCCTTGTGCCACTTCCTAGGAACAGGAAGGCTATACCATGTAAATGGTTGTATAGAGTAAAGCTAAATGCTGACGGGTCAGTGGACAAATATAAAGCAAGACTTGTAATAAAGGGCTTTAGTCAAAAGAAAGGTATCGACTATGAACAAACATTCAGTCCAGTGGCGAAAATGGCAACTGTGAGAAGTGTGTTGGCTGTCGCAGCTAATGAGAACATGTCGATGTTGCAATTCGATGTTTCTACGGCATTTTTGTATGGAACACTCGTTGAAGAAATCTTCATGAAGCAGCCTGAAGGCTATGATGATAGTTCTGGTCGGGTATGCTTATTGAAGAAGAGCCTTTACGGCTTGAAACAGGCTCCAAGATGCTGGAACAAGCGGATCTTGGACTTTTTCAAGGAGATTGGATTCAAAGTCAGTGATTCAGATCCTTGCTTATTTATCAGGAAGACGTCGTCGTCTGGAGGAAAGCTTATAGTTGCACTATATGTTGATGATGGTTTGGTGGCTGCAACAAGTCAGAACCTTATTGATGAGTTTATAGCACAAATGAAGACTAAGTTTAAAATAACCACGAAGACAGCGTCATATTTCCTCGGTATTGAAATAGAGAAGACTGATGATGGAACCAAAATATCTCAGGGTAGTTATGCAAAGAAGTTGCTTAAGAGATTCGGTATGGAAAATTGCAAACCGGTAATGACTCCAATCGTAACAGAAGACCAATATCAAGACCAATCATGTGATGTAAGCAACTTGCTTAAGAATTACAGACAAGTTGTTGGTGCATTAGCTTACCTGATGGTTGGAACTAGGCCTGATATTGCATATGCAGTCAGTGTGGTTTCTAGAAGTCTTGAAAATCCAAAAGAACAGGATTGTGTCAAACTTAAAAGAATACTACGCTATTTGCAATACTCACCAGAAAGAGGAATACTCTACAAAAGAAGCTTTAGGACTGGCATTCTTCAAAGCTACAGTGATGCTGATCATGGAGGTGATTTGAAAACAGGTCGTTCAACCACTGGTGTATTATGCATGTATGCTGGAGGTGCTGTGTCATGGATGAGCCAGCGTCAAACAAGCGTGGCGATATCAACTACAGAAGCTGAAGTCGTAGCGGCTAGTGAAGGTGCTCGGGAATCAATTTGGCTCCATAGATTAATTGGAGATATGACTAAATTGAAAGGCGTGCCTGTACTGAAAGTTGATAACGAAGCTGCAATCAAGTTAGCAGAGAATCCGGAGTACCACAAACGTACTAAGCACATCCGGATTCGACACTTCTTCGTAAGAGAGATGGTAACCAATGGAGAGCTGAATGTAAGCAAGGTGACCACGGAGAATCAGCTTGCTGATACATTTACTAAAGCATTAGCCAGACCAAGGCTGCAGAAGCTCTTGAATCTAATGGGTCTCTATTGAGAGAAGATAATAAGGTTGCTGCAATATGCGACCTCATTAAGTTAAGAAAAATAAGAAGTGTCAGTTCGAATATTTGATTGAAGACTTGTGACTTGTGAAAACAAATGTGTCATAAAAATAACATTGATTGTAATATTTTTATTAAAGTTAAATTAAACAGTTCACCCTCTATTTATCTGTATTGATCTATATTTAACAAAATCAATGTACGTTACATTATTTAACGCTACAATTTATGTGGGTGGCCTAATCTCCAAACAAAAAAAAAAGTCTCCTTTGCTTTTTTGATATTCACCCATCTATGCTCAACCGTATTGTTTATGTTACAGCCATCTTTCTACTTCTACCAGTTTCTAACAAACAGATACAAACCGAGTTTCGTGGAGATGCACTTTAGATTTTGCGACATGATAAACTCGGACACATTTTTTGGACAACCATTGCGAAACGCTTTAGATGGCCGTCGCTGTCCTTATCCACCGGTAAGTATCATTATTCATTACTGACAGTCACGTCATCGGCGTCGTCAGCGTGAAATTATTATAAAATTGGTATTTTACTTCAATATTTAAATCGGATTCTGTTAACAATTTCAAGGGTTTTTTTTTCACGGAACCTGTATCTTCTTTCTGAAATACTACAGGTAATTCATAAATCAATGCAAATAAATGAAATTGAAGTGTCTGTTTGTAATATCAAAATAACAGCTTTTTACTGAATGCATAATGGAAGTATACACGGTACATAAAGCAAAAAACATTTAATTATTATTTTTGTCCATCTGTTTGTTCCGGTAAATTTCCGAAACGGCAGGACCGATTTTGATATGACTTTTACTGGCAGATAGTTGTATGTTATAAGGAGTAACTTAAACTACCTTAGTTTTAAAAAAAAAGCTTAGGTTTTGTTTGATGCAATAATTGCAATCGACCACGTTTTGCTGACCTAGCGATACGATACAGCCGCAATAAGTGCCCCGCGAGCTCAATGCATAGCGGACAGCAACCGGGTGCATTAATTTCCATCATTTTAGCAATAACTTAGCCTAGTTACCTCAATGAACCCGTTAAAGTTGTTTGAGTGTTTAACTGAGTAGCGTAGCGATTCCCAATAGGTATCACCTAGTCACGTCCCCTACATTTTGGTCCTTCGAGCCGGATGTCCAGGACGCCCCCAAGGTTAACAAAATCTGATTCAGATAGGGAGTGCTATTAGTGCTATTTTGATAATAATTTCATGCGACCGAACATAAAACGCGAAGTTCGGCCTGGGTGACAAAACCCTACACGCTTCATGAACCTACTTGAACGGTTACCCTTTTACTAGAACTGTTCTCCTCTCACTAGAGTAAAAAAAATATATATATATATTGTCACCGATGATCTAAAGTACAACGAGGACATTGAACGTGAACGCAGAGCGCTGGCTGTCCGGGGTAATATGTTGGTTGCTCAGCTAAGGTCAAGCTAGTATTATTCAAAGCCTAGCCAAAGCTAGATGTCGTCACCGAGTAAACAAAGGCTCCGCGAAGTTTTGTTAATTTAAAATTTTATAATTGTCCTTTTACATATATAATATGTTTATCGGTTTAATATCAACAAACACTATGAGCACAAGTGTTATCTAACATTAAAAACTCTAAGTGAATAAGTTCAAAACAAAAAACAGTGACAATAGTGAAACAGTGTCGCCAACTGGAACAAAGTGCAGTAAAATAGTGCCTGTGGCATTAGTTTTCATCACCATTGAACGGCGAATATTACTTAAACCGTATGGATCCCTAAGTGCTACAATAAAACTAAATAAAAGCTAAAAATAGTGATTCTATAAAATTCGTGTTGAAGGTACCTACATAGAAAAATAAAAACAACACATTACTTACCCGGCAACCGTCACATCTGATTATTAACATACGGAAATAGAGCTTAATTTCGTCAACTTAAAGTAATATCAAGTGGCGCGTTAAATCTAACTACTATCAACGTGTGCGGCGACCCGAGTTCGAATCCCAACAACTGTAACTCTTTTTGTAAGTTTGTTGAGACCTACAACATGCCGCGTACACCGCCACCTGCCGGCCAATCGAAAAACCAAACTGGTAACATGGATGGTACTCAGGGATCAACGCGTAAACGTCCTAGAATAAATAACAACAGCTCGATTGAAACATCGCCTGAGAAATCCGATGACGACGCGACTCATCGATCAATTACGGCCGAAGTGATTCGAGACATTATACGCACTGAACTACGTAGCCTTCTAAGCACCGATATCAGGAACATTGTGCAGGAGAGCGTGAGAGCTGAACTTAAGGACATCAGCTCAGAACTAAGCCAGATGAAAGATTGTATGGAGTTTACAAGCAAGCAATACGATGAAATTAAGTTAGTTTTTGAAGAAAAGTCAAAGCAAATAGATCAGCTACAGAAAGAACAAAACAATATGATGCCTATAGTAAAAGATTTAACTCTTAGATTGAATCAGATGGAACAACATGCGCGATCAAGTAACATAGAAATCCTAAACTTGCCTGAGTACAAGTCTGAGAACCTAAATGTTACAGTGAAGCAATTATGTAAAGTGGTATCATGCCCGTTGAAAGAAAATGATATCGTTATGGCTACTAGGACTGCTAAACAAAACCCTGAGGGTACGCGTCCTAGATCTATAGTGGTTAAACTTTCTTCTCCTGCTATACGCGACGAAATTCTAGCTGCCGTGATTAACTTTAATAAAGCTAATCAGACGGATAAGCTGAACACTGCCCATCTGGGCGTAGCAGGAGATAAAAAACCTGTCTATGTGGCTGAACACTTAGCCCCACATAATAGAACTTTACACCATGCTACGAGAATGGCGGCCAAAGAGAAGAACTACAAATTTGTATGGGTGCGAAATGGTCGTATTTTTGCAAAAAAAAACGAAACTTCTGAACGTCTTCTTATAAAAAACATGGACTCTCTGCTTAAATTAATTTAACACTGTTGCCTCATAATCTTTGAATGTTTAATGAACAAATTATATAAAATTCGCAGATTTCCAAATTTATTACCAAAATACCAGAGGTTTGAAGACAAAAACGCATGATTTGTATCACAATATTTTAATGAATGATTATGATGTTATAATTCTCACGGAAACTTGGCTCAGTGAGGATATATCCAGTACAGAATTATTTGATGACCGTTACGATGTATATAGAAGAGACCGTGAACTTAATGAGCTCTGTAGGAAGAGGACTGGGGGCGGGGTACTGATCGCTATTTTAAAAAAACACAATTCTGTCGACATGTCGTTTCACAACAGCTTGTGTGAAGATCTGTGGGTTAAAGTTCAAGTTAAAACCGAACACAAAGCAATCAGTCTTTGTTTTTGCGCGGTCTATATCCCATCGCCAGTTAATATTAATGTTCTGGAGCACTACCTTGAGAATGCAAGCAAAGTCATTAGTACAGAGGGTAATACTTTCATTGCAGGAGACTTTAATCTGACTAACATCAACTGGCTCAATAACGATGACAGTAGCTTCCTCGTCCCTGAAACCACAAATTGTTTAATCAACCACCTTTTTACTGAGTTCGTTGCGTTGAATGGTTTAGAACAGTTTAATTCTGTCAGGAATGATAAATCAAGGGTCTTAGATTTAGTTTTAGCTAATATAGCAAATGTTAAGGTGAAAGAATGCAATGATCCTCTATCTAAGATAGACATACATCACCCTCCTCTAATGATTAATTTAGATATACAACCTGAGAGAACTCTGAACTGCAATATGTTGCCTACCCGTAACTACCACAAGGCTGATTACGAAGCCATAACACAAAATCTGGACTCTATTAACTGGACTACAACATTAGAAAGCTGTGGGACTGTGGACGATATGGTTGAAATATTTTACGAAAAGATCATGAGTGCTATAAGCGACCACGTTCCTTTTTCATATAAAGTAAACAATAACAAACATCCACCGTGGTTTACGAAAGATCTCATTAAACTACTCAAGCAAACATACAATTTAAGAATACGAGTTAAAAAATATAATAACGCTATGGATAAGGTTAGTTTAGGGTTGTTGAAGGAGAGGTGCCGGTTATTAAACAAATCATCTTACATGAACTACATTAAAACAATAGAGGCTAGAATAAAAACTAATTCTAAATACTTTTGGACATACATTAAACATAAGCGTAAAAATAAAAGTACAATCCCGGAAAAGATGATCTTAAACAATGAAGTAGCTGACAACAGTACCGATATCTGTCAATTATACGCAAAGAACTTTTCATCGATATATAATCAGAACCACCCGAAAAAGCAAACTAATACATCGGACAGTTTATTGCATTGTGAAAGCCTGAATGTTTTAAGTCACATAACACTTACAGAGGATATGGTTGCTAGCAAACTGAAATGTCTGGACGTACGCAAAGGACCAGGTCCTGATGAGCTTCCCCCAATTCTTCTTGCGAAGTGTGCGAAGTCATTTGCTACTCCCTTAACCTATATTTTTAACCGCTCACTTCATTCGGGTCGTTTTCCAACCGCGTGGAAAAGGGTTAAAATAGTCCCTATTTTTAAAAATGGCCGCAAAAACAATATCCAAAATTATAGACCGATATCGATAATCTCCATTATCCCTAAAGTTTTTGAGTTGTTAATTTATCCCAATCTGTACAGCCACTTGAAAAATCATATAGTAAGTAATCAGCATGGCTTTTTTCAAGGAAGATCAACTCACTCTAATTTGATAGCTTTCGCAGAAAATGTGATAGAGCATGTAGACCAACGGATCCAGGTTGACGCAGTGTACACTGATTTTAGTAAAGCATTCGACAAAGTAGACCATCAACTGTTAATTCAAAAACTTGAGAACTTCGGAATTCACGGTCCTCTATTGCAATGGTTTCAGTCCTACCTTAGTGATCGTATGTCGTACGTTGTTTTGAACGGGACCCGATCTGAGGATTTTCATGTGACGTCTGGGGTACCCCAAGGCTCCCACCTGGGGCCTTTGCTTTTCAATGTTTTTATAAACTCCATTATCCACTGTTTCCATCACGCAGCATCATATCTTTTTGCAGACGATCTCAAATTAACTCTGCCTATAAAATCTATGCAAGATTATTATTTACTACAGGCTGACTTAGACAGATTAGTTGAGTGGTGCAAAGAAAATAGGATGAGTTTAAACATTGAAAAATGTTTTCATATCAAATTTTGTCGCAATAAAAATGTTTATAGCACGAATTATTCAATTTTGGGCAACGTTCTCAAGGAAGTAAATAGTATCCGGGATCTGGGTGTCTTGATGGACAGTAAATTGACGTACAATAACCATATTGATAAGATAATATCCAATGCAAACAAAATGCTAGGTTTTGTATTGAGGACCTCAAAACCGTTCAACAACCCTAAGACTAAAATTATTCTATACGAGACGTTGGTTCGCAGTAATCTGGAATACTGTTCACAGGTATGGTCACCTAATTACAACGTTCATAAGCAGCGTATTGAGCGAGTCCAAAGGAGGTTTTTATATCACTTATCTTTAAAAAACAAAACCGCGCAACAATTAAAATCTTACAAGGACCGTGTTCTTCACTTTAAACTTCAAAGTCTAAATAATCGCAGAAAAGTACTGGATCTATGCTTCCTTCATAAATTAATGACATCTAAAATAAATACTGACCTTCTATCAAAAATATCGATCAATATTCCTAGCAGGTTACCCCGGTCACATACCTATAATCTGTTCAGACAATCTATGCACAAAACCAATTTAGGTGGCAACTCTCCCCTTACGCGAGCAACCAAATTGTATAACGCTATATGGCGAAAAGCTGAACTTGACATCAATCATGATAGTCTAAATATATTTAAAAGGAAATTATATAAACACTTTCAGTTGGGAGACATTTGAATTATCATTCCAATAATTAAATAATATAACATCACAATTTTGATTTAATTTGTATTTAATTTTAATTTGTATTGTAATTTAATTTGTATTTTAATTTAATTTGTATTTTAATTTAATTTGTATTTTGATTTAATTTGTATTTTATTTTAATTTGTAATTCTATTTTTTCTCAATTCCAACCATTATTAATTCATCATGTTATTTATGTAATTATATTTGAATATTTTAATCTTTAATAGTAGCATGATTGTATAATTGTACGAATTCCTAATTTTAATTAAATTATGTCATGTTTACTCGATAATGTGTAAGCTGTGGTTACCTGTAATTGAGTGTGCGTTACAAGACCATGTATTCTGCAATAGTTTTCACTTATATAAGAAATTGTAATGGTGCTCGTTGGTAATCCAAAATAAATAAATAAATAAAAGCCAAAACAATCTTGCCAAGTCAATCTTTCTCTATCGCCCAGCACACTCTACGGGTGCAAAACAACAAAGTCTTCAGAATGTTTTTGAGGTTGCTGCGGTTCTGCAGTGCTTCCGCAATGTTTGCTGAAGCGCGTACGAATGACTTATCTATCTTCTATCTTTATATATCTTATATCTATCTATATATATAAAATGATAAACTGACTGACTGACTGACTGGGTGACATATTAACGCACAGCCCAAACCGCTGGGTCTACAGATTCCAAATTTGGCAAATAGGTTCTCTATGTGGTCTAAGGTTGCACTAAGAAAGGATTTTTTAAAATTCACTCCTTAAGGGGGTTAAACGGGCCCGGGTGCTACCATTGCGAGGATCGACCGGAGGACACGGTGGAGCACACTGTGTAGGTGTGCCCCGCTTGGGTGGAGCACCGCCGTGTCCTCGAGGTGGTGATCGGCGGCGGCGACCTCTCGCTTCCGGCCCTGGTTCGTGCCATGGTCCGGAGCGAGACGGAATGGGACGCCGTCACCTCCTTCTGCGAAGCAGTCATGCTAGCGAAGGAGGTGGCGGAACAGGACAGGGAGAGATCCTCACGTCCCGGCCGCCGCGGGAGACGCCCCGGGCGTCGGGGGCCACGTGATGGCTTCCGGCCACCGTGGGCGCGGGCCTGTGGACGGGGAGCTATGGGCTAGCTCGCCGTCCGTACGTCTCATGACGACAGGCCGTGTCGACGGCGCGTTCGTGTTCCACGCGCGCCTCAAAGAGAGTCAGCAAAAGGGAAGGGGTCCGCAAGGACCGAAGCCTGCCGGGGCTGCGGGACTATTCGAAAGAGATACCGTGGCCCCGGAACACAAAGGGCGAGGAAGGAACATGGATGGGTTTTAGTCAGTAAAAGTCTGACACTCCCTCCTGCTCCCTCCAGAGCGGCAGAAGTCATTTGATGATTTCCCATCCTAAAAAAAAAAAAAAAAAAAAAGGGGGTTAAACGGGGCTCCAAAGTTTGTATGGGGAAACAAGATTAGTTAGACTATTTTATTCAAAACTCCAAAGCTATTCACCAGTACCCTAGAGGAACTATTTAGAAAGTTGGCGTCCGCCTGGGAAGAGAGTGGTATTTGTCTTGGCGAGGCGAGGTTAACAAATCTGCGCTTCGCTGATGACATGGTCCTCTTCTCCTCACCAGCTGCGGAACTGGAACAGATGCTTCAAGAGCTAAGCTATGCAAGCCTTGAGGTTCGAAGACTAATCTCATGCCAACAGCTCACCGATCAACGTGCACATAGATGGGGAGAAAATACACTATGTCCAAGAATACATCTACCTGGGCCAAGTAGTCTCCTTCCAGGCGAGACAACAACAACATCAATTTAATTCTGGCTACAATGGCCCATAAATATATACCTTATGAACTAACATATATAAAGTAAATACAAGACTTGTGTTGATAAATAAGACTTAAAAACTATGTTAGTAGCACTTCACTTAGTCACAGTTCACTTGTGTTGGCTATCCAGTGGAACTTGTCCGCGGAAGCGACGGAACACCACGTCCTGCGGCCGAAAGTCTTCCGCCATCGCCATGGGCAGATAACAATTCGGTATTCGCACCACGAACGCCTTGAAGTTGACGTTGCGGCGCGACTCCAGTAACTGCACCCTCGGTGTAATGCAAGCGGGAAATGTACACCGGTGTATTCGGTTTGGCAGCACGCAGGCTCACTTTATGGTCCGCAGGAGCCATGCCGCAATGGTTGTTCGCGAACGGCGCTTCCTCCTCTGCATCGTCACGAAACCCTCATTTATCAGCCTTTTTCGGCACCTTTTCAGGAACAGGCTTATTACTAGGAGCATCAGAGGGGCTCGCGGTGACGCTGGCGCAGCGTGTAGGAGTCACCGCGAGGATGCGGGGCGCGCGGGTGGAATGCTCTGCAAACTCAGCAATCGACGTATGCGCCGGTGTGGAAAGTGCTGACGTGGAATTCGCCGACGATATATCGTGGCAAGCTCCGCGACACGTGTCAGCGTTAGGCGCATTACCTGCTGACGTAGATACTGCCACATTGTTGCGCAACTCACTAACTTCCTTGCGCAAATCGGTGATGATGTTCTGGGATGCATCCAATTTTCCTAGCACATCCGCAAGACAGGCCTTCAATAAGACAATATCCTAGACAAGACATAGAAGTGGCCAGACGCACGGAAAACGCCTGGAAGAGCTATTCAAGGGCGATTTACCCATCCCTGATGGACATGTGTATTCTCCCCATACTGACATAATTATGGTGTACAGAATTTGTCTTTGACTAACATCCTAAAGTCCAAACTCAAAGTTTGCCAACGGGCAATGGAGCGCAGCATACTTAACGTTAAACTTACCGACCGAATAAGGAACACCACACGACGCTCCAGAACTCAAATTGCTGACGTAGCTCAAAAAGCCGCTAAATTAAAATGGAACTGGGGGCGTGCCCAATCTGCCGGATGCCGGCTCGCATATCACAAAACTGGAGCCCTGAGACAGCTACACGGGGTCGCGGCAGACCGAGGAGAAGAGGGCGGGACGCCTTGAATGGCTTTCTCGTTAATTCGCGAAAAGAGGTGCAACACTGAAAAAGTGGAAGGAATGGGGGAGGCCTTTGTCCAGCAGTGGGACAGCTCAGGCTAATTAAAAGAAAAACGGAATCTATACCTACCTATTTGAATGTTATAGTAACAAGTATTTTGTTTTTTTTTCAGGGCGTGTACCATTTGAAGAATATGCCAGCCCCACTTGTGCCGAAGGGCTTCCCGTTTACCAAAGGCCGTATCTACTGCAACGTGTCACTTACTACAGGCGGTGTTACCAAACTTATAGGCTATGGTAGCATGGATATGGAGGTCAAAGTCGTTAACATTCGTACACACTAGGAAAAACAAATCTGTAAACACTGTAACGTTTTTCTGTCGCTGATAATAAAATAGTTAATTTATTTTTCTCCATCTTACGACTATCATTACAAGGTTATCTACACCCAATGCTGTAGTTTACTTTATTTTCTTTAATGCAATTAAAAACGAATTAACATACAAAATCGTAAAATGATATATTTCGACGAATTCTTAAGAAACGCTAAAATATCCGATTATTACGTACAACTCACAATAGCAGAGCCAAATCTGGTTGCAATAATAACAACAAGTATCCAAATGGATTTTAAAAACAATTGAGACATTTGCCCAAAAACGGCAATAAAACAATCCTGTGAAAGTATGGGAAGACGGACCAAGCGTGGGGTTTAAATTGGTTTTGGAGATGAAGGAAGGACAGATTGATTTGAGATCGCAGAAGGATTCAGACGTGTTAGGCTAGTCAAACTAAGTCAGGGTAAGCGGTTTAAGAACGTATTAAAGTGCTAGGACGTCCTAGGTTAGGCTAGTGAAAATAGCATACCAAAGACGTCAGTCTTGCAGTAGCTGCGTTTCGATGCAGACGGGTTGCTGACGCGTATTAATTTTCGTTATCGCGGCGGCGCAAGCCGTCGCTCGTAATTTTAATCGCTATGGATCAACCACTCGTGGCGAATGAGCTACTGGCGTTCCTGCAGCAGAAGTTGGATGTGATGGACGAGGTGTCCGCAGTCCAAATCTGCGCTACGAACTTCAGTGAGGACGACGTCGCTGCTGCCAAGCTGCTGCTGTACCAGTTGCTCAATAAGAGAGACCAGATGGTGTCCCGACGGCGCACGGTGGGTTGGAAATCGGCTTTCATAGACTTACGGATTTCAATTTGCAAGTGCTTGTTTTTATGCCGGATATCGCTTCTATTAGTCATTACTATGTACAAAAATGACACCCGAGTTAATTCTGCCCAAAAACGAAGGAAATATAATTTTTTACGAAAAATTTGTATGAAGCTAGTATGAAAAATCGAATTATCTCCTAAACGGCATGTTTAACCGTACTATCCTTGGAGGTGGTCATAGTGCTAATTATTTATGAGTTTTTGGTTGCCGAGTTGACGAAAAATTTCATGCCGTTTTTTTTTAAATCTTCAAAATATTTTTATTTGTTTTTACATATTATGAAACGATTCCTTTTAGTGTCCAAGTTAAAAAGTTCGATATGTTATTAACCCAAATATTAAGAACACACAAAACAAGAAAAATTAAATAAAAAAATTGCTGTTTTTTGACACATTTTTATTAATTTAAATAAAAAAAGATTATCAAACTCTTATTTAAGTAACATATAAAGTTATATTATATACAAAATAATTTAATCTAAGGAATTAATACAAAGCATTTGTAAAATAAAGTAAAATAAATAAAAAAAGCTCACCCAAGCAAACTAGTTATTATATTATATAAAGCTGAATTTTATACTATATAAAGCTGAATTACCACTGACTCACTGACTCACTGACAGAATTGTTCTCCTAGATGGTGGATGGGGAGGTGAGTGTTTTTTGACAGATTCGTAAACAACTAACTCCAAAACCTATGGGAAAAGTGCCAAACCTCCCCTTTTCGCCCCCCTTCTCCCCCCTCCCTATCGTATCTCGGAAACCAAGAGACTTGGAACATTTCTTTTTTCAGATTCGTATAGAGGGGGCAAGGAAAATTAAAGACCAGTTTTCAAAGTTGCCCCTTTTCCCCCCTTCTCCCCCCCTTTAGACGGATCTCGGAAGTTAAGAGACTAAGAACATTTTTTTTTTCAGATTCGTAAGAAGGGGCAAAAAGCTGGTCAAAATCACTTTTGAAAACTCCCCCCTCTCCCCCCCCTTCACCCCTCCCCCCATCGTATCTCGGAAACTAGGACACGTAGCGGCATTTTGATTTCGACTATACTTTATTATTGAGGGGCGTTGAAATTTGTATACCCTCCCCTCCCCAACCTCCCCTTTCCGGTGGTAGGTAAGTCCTGAGTGGAGCGAACCTGCGAGACCGAGTTAAGCGAGAGGGGGGGGTGGCGAGTGAAGCGAGCCGGCGACCTCCGTAGCGTAACGAAGGTTGAGTGGGTGAAGCTCCCCTCCCCAACCTCCCCTAAAATTGAAAGGGCTGTAACTTCATAACGGTTAGAGATAGCCATCAGGTGTTTGAACAAATATTATAGTAGGCGTCGAAATCTGTCCGGTGGTAGGTAGGTCCTGAGCGGAGCGAACCTGCGAGACCGAGTGGAGCGAAGGGGGGAGGTGGCGAGCAAAACGAGCCGCCGACCTCCGTAGCGTAACGAAGGTTGAGTGGGTGAAGCGTAACTCAAGGACGACGACAAGCAAACCTTAGGGTAATGTTTTTTTATACTTCTCAAATGTTTTAGGGGTTCCTAAGGGTTCTCATACTAATTTAGGGGTAATTCTAACGGATTTTCTTATTCATTTAAGGATTCTCAAAATTTTATAAGGATAGGGAATGCTTCTCAAAAACACGAAACCCGCGAGCTGCGCGCAGCTCGCGCACCCAAGCAAACTAGTTATATTATATAAAGCTGAATTACCACTGACTCACTGACTCATTGACATAATTGTTCTCCCAGATGGTGGATGGGGAGGTGGGTATTTTTTGACAGATTCGTAAACAAGTAACTCCCGCGAGTATGGGAAAAGTGCCAAACCTCCCCTTTTTGCTCCCCTTCCTCCCCCTCCCTATCGTATCTCGGAAACTAAGGGACCCGTATTTTTTGTTTTTTACGGGATCGTATAGAGGAGGCTCGGAAAAGTAAAAACCATTTTTCAAAGTTGGCCCCCTTTCCCCCCTTCTCCCCCCCTTTAGGCGGATCTCGGAAGTTAAGAGACTTGGAACATTTTTTTTTTCAGATTCGTAAGAAGGGGCAATGCATTAGTCGAAATCATTTTTCAAAACTCCCCACTCTCCCCCCCTTCACCCCTCCCCCCATCGTATCTCGGAAACTAGGACACGTAGCGGAATTTTGATTTTTACTATACTTTATTAATGAGGGGCGTTGAAATTTGTATTTCCTCCCCTCCCCAACCTCCCCTTTGCTCCCCTCCGCTTTCCGGTGGTAGGTAGGTCCTGAATGGAGCGAGCCTGCGAGACCGAGTAGAGCGAAGGGGGGAGGTGGCGAGCGAAGCGAGCCGGCGACCTCCGTAGCGTAACGAAGGTTGAGTGGGTGAAGCTCCCCTCCCCAACCTCCCCTAAAATTGAAAGGGCTGTAACTTCATAACGGTTAGAGATAGCTAATTAGGTGTTTGAACAAATATTATAGTAGGCGTCGAAACCTGTTCGGTGGGAGGTAGGTCCTTTTTTTTTTTTTTTAGCATGGGAAATCATCAAATGACTTCTCCCGCTCTGGGCGGAGCAGGAGGGAGTGTCAGACTTTTACTGACTAAAACCCATCCATGTTCCTTCCTCGCCCTTTGTGTTCCGGGGCCACGGTATCTCTTTCGAATAGTCCCGCAGCCCCGGGGAGGTAGGTCCTGAGTAGAGCGAAGTGTGAGGTGGTGAGCGAAGCGAGCCGGCGACCTCCGTAGCGTAACGATGGTTGAGTAGGTGAAGCGTAACTCAGGGGCGACGACAGGCAAACTTTAGGTTAAAAGGTTTTAGATTTAATTAGGGGTTCGTAGGGGTTTTCATACTGTTTTAGGGGTAATTCTAACGGATTTTCCAATTCATTTAAGGACTCCTATGGATTCTCAAAAATTTGTAAGGATAGGGAATACTTCTCAAAAACACGAAACCCGCGAGCTGCGCGCAGCTCGCGCACCCAAGCAAACTAGTTATACTATATAAAGCTGAATTACCACTGACTCACTCACTGACTCATTGACATAATTGTTCTCCCAGATGGTGGATGGGGAGGTGGGTATGTTTTGACAGATTCGTAAACAAGTAACTCCCGTGAGTATGGGAAAAGTGCCAAACCTCCCCTTTTCACCCCCCTTCCTCCCCTTCCCTATCGTATCTTGGAAACTAAGGGACCCGTTTTTTTTTTTTACGGTTTCGTATAGAGGAGGCTCGGAAAAGTAAAAACCAGTTTTCAAAGTTGTCCCCCTTTCTCCCCTTCTCCCCCCCTTCAGGTGGATCTCGGAAGTTAAGAGGCTTGGAACATTTTTTTTTTCAGATTCGTATAAAGGGGCAAAAAGTTGGTCAAAATCATTTTTCAAAACCCCCCCTCTCCACCCCTTCACCCCTCCCCCCATCGTACCTCGGAAACTAGGACACGTAGCGGCATTTTGATTTTGACTATACTTTATTATTGAGGAGCGTTGAATTTTTATACCCTCCCCTCCCCAACCTCCCCTTTCCGGTTGTAGGTAGGTCCTGAGAGGAGCGATCCTGCGAGACCGAGTAGAGCGAAGGGGGGAGGTGGCGAGCGAAGCGAGCCGGCGACCTCCGTAGCGTAACGAAGGTTGAGTGGGTGAAGCTCCCCTCCCCAACCTCCCCTACAATTGAAAGGGCTGTAATTTCATAACGGTCAGAGATAGCTATCAGGTATTTGAACAAATATTAAAGTAGGCGTCGAAACCTGTCCGGTGGTAAGTAGGTCCTGAGCATAACGAAGGTTGAGTGGGTGAAGCGTAACTCAGGGCGACGACAAGCAAACCTTAGGGTAATGTTTTTTTATACTTCTCAAATGTTTTAGGGGTTCTTAAGGGTTTTCATACTGTTTTAGGGGTAATTCTAACGGATTTTCCGATTCATTTAAGGATTCCTATGGATTCTCAAAATTTTATAAGGATAGGGAATACTTCTCAAAAACACGAAACCCGCGAGCTCCGCGCAGCTCGCGCACCCAAGCAAACTAGTTATTATATTATATAAAGCTCGATTACCACTCACTCACTCACTGACAGAATTGTTCTCCCTGATGGTGGATGGGGAGGGGGGTATATTTTTGCAGATTCGTAAACAACTAACTCTAAAACCTATGGGAAAAGTGCCAAACCTCCCCTTTTCGCCCCCCTTCCTCCCCCTCCCTATCGTATCTCGGAAACTAAGGGACCCGTATTTTTTGTTTTTTACGGGATCGTATAGAGAAGGCTCGGAAAAGTAAAAACCAGTTTTCAAAGTTGTCCCCCTTTCTCCCCTTCTCCCCCCCTTTAGGCGAATCTCAGAAGTTAAGAGACTTCGAACATTTTTTTTTTCAGATTCGTATAAAGGGGCCGACTTTTAGTTAAATTCTTTTTTCAAAACTCCCCCGTCTCCCCCCCTTCACCCCTCCCCCAATCGTATCTCGGAAACTAGGACACGTAGCGGAATTTTGATTTTTACTATACTTTATTATTGGGGGGCGTTGAAATTTTTATACCCTCCCCTCCCCTCCCCTACCTCCCCTTTCCGGCGGTAGGTAGGTCCTGAGTGGAGCGAACCTGCGAGACCGAGTGGAGCGAAGGGGGGAGGTGGCGAGCGAAGCGAGCCGGCGACCTCCGTAGCGTAACTGACTCATTGACATAATTGTTCTCCCAGATGGTGGATGGGGAGGTGGGTATTTTTTGACAGATTCGTAAACAAGTAACTCCCGCGAGTATGGGAAAAGTGCCAAACCTCCCCTTTTTGCTCCCCTTCCTCCCCCTCCCTATCGTATCTCGGAAACTAAGGGACCCGTATTTTTTGTTTTTTACGGGATCGTATAGAGAAGGCTCGGAAAAGTAAAAACCAGTTTTCAAAGTTGTCCCCCTTCTCCCCTTCTCCCCCCCTTTAGGCGGATCTCGGAAGTTAAGAGACTTGGAACATTTTTTTTTTCAGATTTGTATAAAGGGGCTGATTGTTAGTCGAAATCATTTTTCAAAACTCCCCACTCTCCCCCCCTTCACCCCTCCCCCCATAGTATCTCGGAAACTAGGACACGTAGCGGAATTTTGATTTTTACTTTACTTTATTAATGAGGGGCGTTGAAATTTGTATTTCCTCCCCTCCCCAACCTCCCCTTTGCTCCCCTCCGCTTTCCGGTGGGTCGCCAGCTGCCCCATTTATCGCGTCAAAAATTGGGAATTTTCGTCACTTTCACAAGATGGCCGCCACACTGTCCGCCATCTTGTTTTTCTGAAATGTCATAATTTTCCTGAAATCTCAAGAATACAGGCTACCGACCGGTGTACTTGGTGTTGCCAACTTTTGAGTTTGGTAGAACAAATGAATTCGCCAAAGTCGAAAAGTCCCAAAAATTTAAATATTCAATGTTTTTTGGGGTTGCCAACTAAAACGCACCAAAATGGTCAAATGTCATTTGGGGGACCCCAATGCTGCCAGCTAGTCAAAGCCTTCATTCGAATTGTCGTTTTTTCTACTTTTCATGTTTTTGGGGAAAATCTGGGAAAGTACCCTAAAAATGGGGAAATTTATTTCACCAGGCAACACTCGTTGTTGTAACACACAACCGCTCGGTACAACTCGAACCCGTCAGATGTTGCCAACTACACGAAAAATGGATTTGAAAAAAGTCGAAAATTCCAACTGTTTACAAAATGGCCGCCACACCGTCCGCCATCTTGTTTTTTTTTTAAAGTCACAATTTTTCTGAAATCTCAAGGATATAGGGCCTCGACTGGTGTACTTGGTGTTGCCAATGTTTGAAATCGGTTGAACAAAACAATTCGCCAGAGTCGAGTGAAAAAAGTCGCAATTTTCAAAACGTCCTAGCGCAGCCGCCATCTTGTTTTTTTTTTTTTTGTACTTTTTTTTAAAATCATTCCAGATCTTATACAGGACCTATGAGTCGAAACCTCTACTAGTCTTTTCCCCACCGAAACCGGAAATGGACTCGGCCGCCATCTTGGATTTGAATCTTCTCTATAATTTTCCTCTACTCACTTTATGGTTTTATATATTATTGCAAAACATACCCCTAACCCATCTCTCACCCATTCCGAGAAACGACATGTCAATCAGTCAGTGAGTCAGTGGCTTTGTAGTTTTATATAATATAAATAAACTAGTTTGCTTGGGTGCGCGAGCTGCGCGCAGATCGCGTGTTTGGTGTTTTTGAGAAGTATTACTTACCCTTATAAAATTTTGAGAATCAATGGGCACCCCAAAATGAATTGAAAAATCCGTTAGAATTACCCCTAAAACAGTATGAAAACCCCTACGGAACCCTAATAAAACCTTATAAAACTCTTCCTCCCTTTTCCCATAAAAATCATTACCCTAAAGTTTGCTGAGTTACGCTTCACCCACTCAATCATCGTTACGCTACGGAGGTCGCCACCTCCCGCCTTCGCTCCACTCAGGACCTAGCTACCACCGGACAGGTTTCGACACCTACTATAATATTTGTTCAAACACCTGATGGCTAGCTCTAACCGTTATGAAGTTACAGCCCTTTCAATTTTAGGGGAGGTTGGGGAGGGGAGCTTCACCCACTCAACCTTCGTTACGCTACGGAGGTCGCCGGCTCGCTTCGCTCGCCACCTCCCCCCTTCGCTCCACTCGGTCTCGCAGGTTCGCTCCACTCAGGACCTATCTACCACCGGAAAGGGGAGGTTGGGGAAGGGAGGGTATAAAAATTTTAACGCTCCTCAATAATAAAGTACAGTCAAAATCAAAATGCCGCTACGTGTCATAGTTTCCGAGATACGATGGGGGGAGGGGTGAAGGCGGGGAGAGGGGGGAGTTTTGAAAAATGATTTTGACCAACTCTTTGGCCCTTCTTACGAATCTGAAAAAAAAATGTTCCAAGTCTCTTAACTTCCGAGATCTGCCTAAAGGGGGGGTGAAGGGGGGAAAGGGGAGCAACTTTTAAAACCGGTTTTTACTTTTCCTAGCCTCCTCTATACGAATCCGTAAAAAACACAAAATACGGGTCTCTTAGTTTCCGAGATACGATGGGGGGAGGGGTGAAGGGGGGGAGAGTGGGGAGTTTTGAAAAATGATTTCGACTAATGCATTGCCCCTTTATACGAATCTAAAAAAAAAAATGTTCCAAGTCTCTTAACTTCCGAGATCCGCCTAAAGGGGGGGAGAAGGGGGACAAGGGGGACAACTCTGAAAAGTGGTTTTTACTTTTCCCAGCCTCCTCTATACGAATCTGAAAAAAAAATGTTCCAAGTCTTTTGGTTTCCGAGATACGATAGGGAGGGGTGAGAAGGGGGGCGAAAAGGGGAGGTTTGGGATTTTTCCCATAGGTTTCAGAGTTAGTTGTTTACGAATCTGTCAAAATATACCCACCTCCCCATCCACCATCTGGGAGAACAATTCTGTCAGTGAGTCAGTGGTAATTCAGCTTTATATAGTATAATAACTAGTTTGCTTGGGTGCGCGAGCTGCGCGCAGCTCGCGGGTTTCGTGTTTTTGAGAAGTATTCCCTATCCTTATAAAATTTTGAGAATCCATAGGAATCCTTAAATTAATTAAAAAATCCGTAAGAATTACCCCTAAATCAGTATGAGAACCCTTAAGAACCCCTAAAACATTTGTGAAGTACAAAAAAAACATTACCTTAAGGTTTGCTTGTCGTCCTCCCTGAGTTACGCTTCACCCACTCAACCATCGTTACGCTACGGAGGTCGGCGGCTCGCTTCGCTCGCCACCTCCCCCCTTCGCTCCGCTCAGGACCTTCCTACCACCAGACAGGTTTCGACGCCTACTATATTATTTGTTCAAACACCTGATGGCTATCTCTAACCGTTATGAAGTTACAGCCCTTTCAATTTTAGGGGAGGTTGGGGAGGGGAGCTTCACCCACTCAACCTTCCTTACGCTACGGAGGTCGCCGGCTCGCTTCACTCGCCACCTCCCCCCTTCGCTCCACTCGGTCTCGCAGGTTCGCTCCACTCAGGACCTACCTACCACCGGAAAGGGGAGGTTGGGGAGGGGAGGCTATAAAATTTCAACGCCCCCTAATAGTAAAGTATAGTAAAAATCAAAATTCCGCTACGTGTCCTAGTTTCCGAGATACGATGGGGGGAGGGGTGAAGGGGGGGAGAGTGGGGAGTTTTGACAAATGATTTCGTTTAATGCATTGCCCCTTTATACGAATCTGAAAAAAAAAATATTCCAAGTCTCTTAACTTCCGAGATCCGCCTAAAGGGGGGGGGGAGAAGGGGGGAAAGGGGGCCAACTCTGAAAAGTGGTTTTTACTTTTCCGAGCCTCCTCTATATGAATCCGTAAAAAACAAAAAATACGGGTCCCTTAGTTTCCCAGATACGATAGGGAGGGGGAGGAAGGGGAGCAAAAAGGGGAGGTTTAGGACTTTTCCCATACTCACGGGAGTTACTTGTTTACGAATCTGTTATAAAATACCCCCCTCCCCATCCACCATCTGGGAGAACAATTATGTCAATGAGTCAGTGAGTGAGTCAGTGGTAATTCAGCTTTATATAGTATAATAACTAGTTTGCTTGGGTGCGCGAGCTGCGCGCAGCTCGCGTGTTTGGTGTTTTTGAGAGGTATTACTTACCCTTATAAAATTTTGAGAATCTATAGGCACCCCTACATGAATTGGAAAATCCGTTAGAATTACCCCTAAAACAGTATGAAAACCCCTACGGACCCCTAATAAAACCTTATTTAAAAACTCAGACCTTTTCCATAAAAAAATAACTCTAAAGTTTGCTGAGTTACGCTTCATCCATTCAATCATCGTTACGCTACGGAGGTCGCCGGCTCGCTTCGCTCGCCACCTCCCCCCTTCGCTCCACTCAGGACCTACCTGCCATCGGACAGGTTTCGACACCTACTATAATATTTGTTCAAACACCTGATAGCTTTCTCTAACCGTTATTAAGTTACAGCCCTTTTCAATTATAGGGGAGGTTGGGGAGGGGAGCTTCACCCACTCCACCTTCATTACGCTACGGAGGTTGCCGGCTCGCTTCGCTCGCCACCTCCCCCCTTCGCTCCACTCGGTCTCGCAGGTTCGCTCCACTCAGGACTTTTAGGGGAGGTTGGGGAGGGGAGGGAAGGGCATAAAAATTTCAACGACCCCAATAATAAAGTATAGTAAAAATCAAAATTCAGCTACGTGTCCTAGTTTCCGAGATACGATGGGGGGTGGGCTGAAGGGGGGGAGAGTGGGGAGTTTTGAAAAATGATTTCGACTAATGCATTGCCCCTTCTTACGAATCTGAAAAAAAAAATGTTCTAAGTATCTTAACTTCCGAGATCCGCCTAAAGGGGGGGAGAAGGGGGGAAAGGGGGACAACTTTGAAAACAGGTTTTTATTTTTCCGAGCCTCCTCTATACGATTCCGTAAAAAACAAAAAATACGGGTCCCTTAGTTTCCGAGATACAATAGGGAGGGGGAGGAAAGGGAGCAAAAAGGGGAGGTTTGGCACTTTTCCCATACTCGCGGGAGTTACTTGTTTACGAATCTGTCAAAAAATACCCACCTCCCCATCCACCATCTGGGAGAACAATTATGTCAATGAGTCAGTGAGTGAGTCAGTGGTAATTCAGCTTTATATAGTATAACTAGTTTGCTTGGGTGCGCGAGCTGCGCGCAGCTCGCGTGTTTGGTGTTTGTGAGAAGTATTACTTACCCTTATAAAATTTTGACAATTTTTAGGCATCCTTAAATGAATTGGAAAATCCGTTAGAATTACCCCTAAAACAGTATGAAAACCCCTACGAACCCCTAAAACATTTGAGAAGTATAAAAAAAACATTACCCTAAGGTTTGCTTGTCGTCGTCCTTGAGTTACACTTCACCCACTCAACCTTTGTTACGCTACGGAGGTCGGCGGCTCGTTTTGCTCGCCGCATTGCTCGCCACGGTCTCGCAGGTTCGCTCCGCTCAGGACCTACCTACCACCGGACAGATTTCGACGCCTACTATAATATTTGTTCAAACACCTGATGGCTATCTCTAACCGTTATGAAGTTACAGCCCTTTCAATTTTAGGGGAGGTTGGGGAGGGGAACTTCACCCACTCAACCTTCGTTACGCTGCGGAGGTCGCCGGCTCGCTTCGCTCGCCACCTCCCCCCTTCGCTCCACTCGGTCTCGCAGGTTTGCTCCACTCAGGACCTACCTACCACCGGAAAGCGGAGGGGAGCAAAGGGGAGGTTGGGGAGTGGAGGGTATACAAATTTCAACGCCCCTCAATAATAAAGTATGGCAACAATCAAAATGCCGCTACGTGTCCTAGTTTCCGAGATACGATGGGGGGAGGGGTGAAGGGGGGGAGAGTGGGGAGTTTTGAAAAATGATTTCGACTAATGCATTGCCCCTTTACACGAATCTGAAAAAAAAATGTTCCAAGTCTCTTAACTTCCGAGATCCGCCTAAAGGGGGGGAGAAGGGGGACAAGGGGGACAACTCTGAAAAGTGGTTTTTACTTTTCCCAGCCTCCTCTATACGAATCTGAAAAAACAAATGTTCCAAGTCTTTTGGTTTCCGAGATACGATAGGGAGGGGTGAGAAGGGGGGCGAAAAGGGGAGGTTTGGGATTTTTCCCATAGGTTTCAGAGTTAGTTGTTTACGAATCTGTCAAAATATACCCACCTCCCCATCCACCATCTGGGAGAACAATTCTGTCAGTGAGTCAGTGGTAATTCAGCTTTATATAGTATAACTAGTTTGCTTGGGTGCGCGAGCTGCGCGCAGCTCGCGTGTTTGGTGTTTTTGAGAAGTATTACTTACCCTTATAAAATTTTGAGAATATATGGGCATCCTTAAATGAATTGGAAAATCCGTTAGAATTACCCCTAAAACAGTATGAAAACCTCTACGAACCCCTAATAAAATCTAAAACCTTATTTAAAAACTCAGAATTGGAAAATCCGTTAGAATTACCCCTAAATCAGTATGAGAACCCTGAAGAACCCCTAAAACATTTGAGAAGTATAAAAAAAAACATTACCCTAAGGTTTGCTTGTCGTCGTCCCTGAGTTACGCTTCACCCACTCAACCTTCGTTACGCTACGGAGGTCGGCGCCTCGCTTCGCTCACCACCTCCCCCCTTCGCTCCACTCGGTCTCGCAGGTTCGCTCCGCTCAGGACCTACCTACCACCGGACAGGTTTCGACGCCTACTATAATATTGGTTCAAACACCTGTTGGCTATCTCTAACCGTTATGAAGTTACAGCCCTTTCAATTTTAGGGGAGGTTGGGGAGGGGAGCTTCACCCACTCAACCTTCGTTACGCTACGGAGGTCGCCGGCTCGCTTCGCTCGCCACCTCCCCCCTTCGCTCTACTCGGTCTCGCTGGTTCGCTCCACTCAGGACCTACCTACCACCGGAAAGCGGAGGGGAGCAAAGGGGAGGTTGGGGAGGGGAGGGTATACAAATTTCAACGCCCCTCAATAATAGAGTATAGTCAAAATCAAAATGCCGCTACGTGTCCTAGTTTCCGAGATACGATGGGGGGAGGGGTGAAGGGGGGGAGAGGGGGGAGTTTTGAAAATAGATTTTGTCTAACAACCAGCCCCTTTATACGAATCTGAAAAAAAAAATGTTCCAAGTCTCTTAACTTCCGAGATCCGCCTAAAGGGGGGGAGAAGGGGGGAAAGGGGGACAACTTTGAAAAATGGTTTTTACTTTTCCAAGCCTCCTCTATACGAATCTGAAAAAAAAAAGGTCCAAGGTTCTTGGTTTCTGAGATACGATAGGGAGGGGTGAGAAGGGGGGCGAAAAGGGGAGGTTTGGCACTTTTCCCATAGGTTTCAGAGTTATATGTTTACGAATCTGTCAAAAAATACCCACCTCCCCATCCACCATCCGGGAGAACAATTCTGTCAGTGAGTGAGTCAGTGGTAATTCAGCTTTATATAATATAATATAATAACTAGTTTGCTTGGGTGCGCGAGCTGCACGCAGCTCGCGGGTTACGTGTTTTTGAGAAGTATTCCCTATCCTTATAAAATTTTAAGAATCCATAGGAGTCCTTAAATGAATTGGAAAATCCGTTAGAATTACCCCTAAATCAGTATGAGAACCCTTAAGAACCCCTAAAACATTTGAGAAGTATAAAACAAAACATTACCCAAGGTTAACTTGTCGTCGTCCCTGAGTTACGCTTCACCCACTCAACCTTCGTTACGCTACGGAGGTCGGCGGCTCGCTTCGCTCGCCACCTCCCCCCTTCGCTCCACTCGGTCTCGCAGGTTCGCTCCGCTCAGTACCTACCTAACACCGGACAGGTTTCGACGCCTACTATAATATTTGTTCAAACACCTGATGGCTACCTCTAACTGTTATGAAGTAACAGCCCTTTCAATTTTAGGGGAGGTTGGGGAGGGGAGCTTCACCCACTTGAACCATATTGTAATTAAATGTATGTGTTCGCATGTCATACGGGTGTTGTATTGACTTGTTTGTCATTTGATCCAACACTTCACTTCGCCATTCATTCGGACGTTCACCTACAAGCGTGGACAGTGCGAACACAGGCATTCGAGTCTGATGTCTCGTGCAGACAAGACGTGCAGTGTAAAAGTGTGGTAGAATAAAGTGATTATTTGAAGGAGGACTGCATTCTTATTTCTGACCTCTTAAAGGTCAGAAGTGGGATCACACTGGAACAGTAACGGTTTTGGTGGAACACTCAACGCCCATATTTAAAGCTACGCAAGTAATATGCCAAAGCATCGGTCTCGAAAGCGGGTGCGACACTCTGAGGACTCCAGTAGTGAGTCAGAATTATCCTCGGAGCGCGGTCGCAGATCACGGCATAAGCATTCACGACGAAAGAGTTCACGGCGTGTGGAGAAGTCGAGGCAGCGCCGTTCCCGGACGCCAGATACGCCGGCGCCGCGGGAGGAACCAGCAGTACGACCGAGTGCTGGGACTAGCAACAGCGCATCATCACCATTACCAAGCAATCAATCCACTGTTTTAGACTCTCAAAATTTTGTTAATGTGTTCCAAGAACTCGTTAAGACTTTACGTACAGACAGCAATGCAGAACGTTACCCTGTTTTGAACGTTGTGCCTGAATTCGACCCAACAAAGCGAAATCAGAGCATAGATGTTTGGATTACAAAAGTAAATGAATGTGCAAAGATTTACAATTGGACAGAACGTCAGATAGTTCACTACGCTTTACCTAAGTTAGTAGGGTTGGCCCAGAAATGGTACCAGGGTCTACCCACTTTGTTATATACATGGACGGAGTGGCAACAAAAATTGAAGTCTGCATTCCCCAGTGACGATAACTATGGTCGGTTGCTGACAGAGATGCTCACCTGTAGGGCACGTTTTGGGGATAGTTTAGAAGATTATTATTACGAAAAGATAGTTCTTCTTAATAGATGTAACATTTCAGGTAAAAACGCTATCGATTGTATATTATTTAGTATTGAAGATAGATCAGTCAGAACTAGTGCTGAGGCTGTGCAATTTAGCGAGCCTGATAAGTTATTAGTTTTCCTTCGCAATGTTAAAATAACTAAAAAGAATGACAAGCAAAACGTGTCTGTGCAGCCGAGCGTTCCCGACAGCAAGCGTTTTAAAACCTCTAAAGACAATTCATCCGGATCTGCTGATACTACTAGGTCATCAAAATGTTATAACTGTGGAGAGGAAGGGCACCCTTTCTACAAATGTAAACATCCAATTAAAAGATGCAATCACTGTCATAAAGTAGGCCATTTGGTTAGCGATTGTCCTAATAAACGTGAGCATGAAAGTAATAAGACTGTTTTGTGCTACATTTCAAAGGAGCAGGATAATGATACGAAATATTTTAAGGTCGCGATAGTTAACGGTCAGACTATGAATTGCTTTATTGACTTCGGTAGTCAAATTACTATGCTCCGAGAATCGGATGCAAAAGTATTAAATCAAACTCCGTCTTACAGTGACTTGCCAATTTTAAGAGGGTTCGGAGATTCAATAGTTCAGTGTTTAGGGAAATGCGATGTCGAAATTGAAATAGACTTAGTTAAAGCCCGCGTTGAAGTACTCATAGTCCCTGATCATTACTTAAAGGTATCATTACTTGTAGGCCAAACGTTTACGGAACAAAGCCATGTCGTAGTTCTCAAAACAGAAGACAAACTAATTATTAAGAGTAAGACTATAAACGTCCCTGAAAGTGTTAAACTCTATGTTAGTAACTCTATTAAAGTAATGGGCCGCACCGAAGTGACTGTAGAGTCTAATCCACCATACGATGGTGAGGTAGTCGTGGAACCTGGTTTATGCTCTCAACCTCAAATGATGTACAGTATAATGCCTTGTATTTTAGAGCTAGTTTGCGGCAAAGCAACACTTCAATTGGACGGTTTGGTAAAATCGGGTTTCGATTTAAATAAAGGTACCCTTCTGTCTCGGGCTCTGCCGTTAGCACAAATTAACTGTCAAAGCGTGAATAGAATTGTTAAAGGCGCGGATAACTCTTCTAATATTATTATTGATCCTAAAATGTTGTCTGTGAGTGACCAAATCAGTGAAACCAATCTTTTGCAGTTAACTCGTTTATTAAATGAATATAGAGACTGTTTTGCTTTCTCTACTAAAGAGTTAGGCTGTATTTCCAACACCGAAATGGACATAAGGCTCAGTGATACTACACCAGTAGTTTACCGGCCGTATCGCATGCCTTTTACAGAGCGACAAGTAGTTCGTAATATGGGACAAGAACTTGAGGACTCTGGTATAGTTAGACCAACGACCTCAAATTATGCGTCACCAGTTCTCCTCGTCAAAAAGAAATCCGGAGATTACAGATTATGCATTGACTATAGGGCTCTCAATAAAAAAACGATTAAGGAGCATTATCCCCTCCCTGGGATTGACGATCAATTAGATAACTTGTCAGGCTATAAATATTACACATCGTTGGACCTAATGTCAGGTTATTATCAATGATGTATGTCTGAAACTTCTAAACATTTAACTGCTTTCATAACACCTGATGGGCATTACGAGTTCAACCGGATGCCCTTTGGACTTGTTAATGCGCCGTCTAATTTCCAACGTGCAATTAACAATATATTGGGTAATGCACGATTTAAAGAGGCGTTTGCTTATATGGACGATGTCATAATACCGTCTAAAACTATTGAGGAAGGGTTCAGTAAGCTAAAATCAACATTGGAATTGTTTCGTACCGCCGGTTTAACTTTAAAATTATCCAAGTGTAATTTTTTAATGGAATCTATTGACTATCTTGGATTTGAAGTGTGTGCCGAGGGAATAAGACCAGGGAAAACTAAAATCAATGCTGTTGACGTATTCCCTTGCCCTACCGATCAGCATAGGGTTAGGCAGTTTTTAGGACTAGCTAGTTTCTTTCGTAGGTTTATAAGGGGATTCTCTTCAATAGCTCGACCACTTACCCAACTTTTAAAGAAAGATTCAAAATGGCAGTGGTCCGACTGTGAAGAGAATGCTTTTGCAACCTTAAAGACAGAGTTAACCAAACGTCCGATTCTTGCATTCTATAATCCTGCGTTTGAAACTCAACTTCATACAGACGCTTCTAAAATTGGTGTTGCCGGTATCCTTTTACAAAGATCAAGTAAAGAAGCTCCTTTAAATGCTGTAGCTTATTATAGTAGGCAAACGTCCCCAGAGGAGTGTCGTTTCACTTCTTACGACTTAGAAACTCTGGCGGTGGCAAGCTCATTACAACGATTTAGGACGTACCTATTAGGCCTACCGTTTACCATAGTGACAGACTGTAACTCTTTGAGGGCCACATTTGAGAAAAGAGATGTTTTGCCTAGAGTAGCCAGATGGTGGAATATCATGCAAGAATATGATTTTAAAATTGTTTATAAGGCAGGCTCTACTATGTCCCACGTAGATGCATTAAGTCGGAACCCGGTAGAAGTAAATTCTTTCGATGTAAGATGTATCGAAACTAATTGGATAGCAACTGTACAACAGAGCGATCCCGAGCTTCAACGAATTATTTCTATCTTAAAGGATCAGGATACAGACGGCATTGTAGAAATTAAAAATAATTTCATAATCAAAAGAGGTCTATTATATCGAAAAACCGAGGCAGGGGATCGCTGGGTTGTACCAAAAGGTGTTAGGTGGCAGGTATTGAAGGCCCATCATGACGATATTGGTCATTTTAGTTTTGACAAAACTTTTGATAAAATTATAAGTAGTTTCTGGTTTGCCAAAATCAGACGGTTCGTGAAAATGTATGTCGATTCGTGCCTAGAATGCGCTCATTGGAAAGTCCCTGCTTGTAAGAAGGCAGGTGAACTTCATCCGATTCCTAAGGTTGATCGCCCCTTTCATACGTTGCATATAGACCATCTGGATCCTTTTGTGAGAAGCAAAAAGAAAAACGCGTACCTACTCTTAATAATTGATGCTTTCACAAAATATGTTATATTGATTCCTGTCAAAAGTACGAAATCGTTACATTCTATATCCGCTTTAAAAGGCTACTTCCATACTTTTGGTGTTCCTAAACGAGTCATTTCCGATCGAGGTACATCTTTCACGTCCAAGCGCTTTCAAGAATATTTAAGTACGTTGGGTATTAAACATGTTATGAACGCGGTAGCGACACCACGTGCCAATGGGCAAGTGGAACGCTACAACCGCACCGTCTTAGCTGCCCTAACTGCAACAAACCTAAATAAACCAGAACATAAATGGGATGAATGTATTTCTGAAATACAATGGGGTTTAAATAATACCCTTAATAAGGGAATCGGAAAGACACCAGCTCAGGCATTATTTGGCATTGACTTGGTTGGTACGCCTAACTAGGGAGTTCCCTACGTCCTCTGTATCGTCTATAATATTGAGGTTTAATAGGGATTAAACCTCAATATTATAGACGATACAGAGGACGTAGGGAACAATGTAGAAAATATTAGAGAGGAAATATCACAACATATAGAAAAGAATCAAGTAGAACAGAAGAAACGTTTTGATAAATCCAGAAAGAGAGTTACATTCAAAATCGGGGATTTAGTCAGGGTAGAGCGAGAAATTCCTTCGACGGGGAAAAGTAGGAAATTAATTCCAAAGCTTCGTGGTCCTTACCGTATTGTAGAGGTCTTTGACAATGACCGATATAAAATAGAAGATACCCCATTGTCACGCAAGGGCAATAGAAACTTCAGTGGAGTTTTTTCCGTAGATAAAATTCATCCGTGGTTGGTTTTTAAACGAAATAGTGTTAGTGACAGTGATACGCAGTCTGAAAATGTTAATGATGAATGATTGGCATTACTTTTGATTGGGTGGTTATTGATGTACGCGATAATTAATCGTAATTAATTGAGATAAAGCATGTAAGAGTATTAATTAACAGCAGAATTTTGTCCATGTTACAATCATGTACAATTTAATTTGAATAATTGAGTGAATTTACATTGTTTTATTATTAATATTATACAGTTATTTTGTGTTTTTTTATATTATACAGTTATTATTATGATAAATTATTTTTACACAAACATTATCCTGTAGAAGAAATTTAGAGCACACTGTATACATGCAGAGGCTACAGTGTGTTAGATATGTGGTTATTATGGATATGAAGAGGCCATAATAACTTGTCTAGTCGGTGTGTTGTGACATGCAGGAGCCACAGCATGCCGGAATTGCCGTACTGTACCGTAGCCTCTACATATCTACATATGTAGAGGCTACGGTAGTTCCACCAATGTTATGGTTGTACTCGTAGTTGTGGTATTGTCGCTAGTGTGTTGTGGACATGAAGGGGCCACAACCTGCTTGAGTTGTTGTGGATATGTAGCGGCCACCGCAACTCCTTCAATGCTGCCGAGTGTATTTATATCCGAGTTATGCTTGTTTTTGTGTCGAGATTATTATAAAGTTACACTTCATTATTATGATGTATAAGATAGAGAAAGAGATCAATATGATATCTATGTAGCTATATTTGTGTCATGAATTGTTAATTGGATTAATTGTTAGGGTTATTCTGTTTACCTTGCATAATCTTTCCACGGGACGTGTAAACGTCAGGAAAGGCCGACTGTTAGCTTTTATTAAAATACTCACCTAAAATATTACCTATACCTACCTATATTGTGCTAGATTTTATTAAAATACTTATCTGAATATAATCTATACCTAACCATATTGTAATTAAATAAATGTGTTCGCATGTCATACGGGTGTTGTATTGACTTGTTTGTCATTTGATCCAACACTTCACTTCGCCATTCATTCGGACATTCACCTACAAGCGTGGACAGTGCGAACACAGGCATTCGAGTCTGATGTCTCGTGCAGACAAGACGTGCAGTGTAAAAGTGTGGTAGAATAAAGTGATTATTTGAAGGAGGACTGCATTCTTATTTCTGACCTCTTAAAAGTCATAATCATTCTGAAAGTTTTGTAGACAGTTTTGAAAGTTTTGTAGACAGTATTCAAGATATCCCGTAAGTGACATTTTAAGTATAGTATTCAAGATGATGAGACATATGTTCCCAGCGTCGACGCTGACAACACACTAAAGGATGATGAATAAGAAACTCCGCAATGCCGATCCAAACGGATAAGGAAAATTCCGGAGAGATATGGGTTCTCCAACCTTTGTGTCGACAGTGAAACATATGATGACGCGGCTGGCTTGTCTTTTCATGATGCTTTGAACGGACCGGAAAAGGAGCAGTGGGAATCAGCTGTCAGAGAGGAGCTACAGTGTTTCAAGGACAATGATGCGTGGGAGTTGAGTGACGCTCCAAAAGACGCTAGAGTTGTACAGTGCAAGTGGGTGCTTCGTAAAAAATATGATAGTGAAAACAGAGTCCGTTTTCGTGCGCGTTTAGTAGCCAAAGGTTTTTCACAATTTGAAGGTGTGGACTTTACAGAAGCATTTTCTCCTGTGGTGAGACATACAACTTTGAGGTTACTTTTTGCATTGTCAGTACAATTAGGTTTGAGTACAACCCATCTTGATGTAACAACTGCTTTCTTGAATGGCACTCTAGAGGAAACTATTTATATGCAGATACCAAAAGGTTTTCCTGATAGAACAAAAAATGGTCAGGTACTTAAATTAAAAAAAGCTATTCATGGGGTCAAACAGTCCTCTAGAGCATGGTACAAGAGAGTAGACGAATGTTTATTAAACATGGGCTATAATAGATCTAAAATAGAGCCGTGTATGTATTCAAAAATGCAAGATCAATTGAAAACTATTGTTACATTATTTGTAGACGATTTCTTTATTTTTTCAAATAATATTAATGAAACTAAACATTTAAAGCAGGAACTAGCTAGCCAATTCAAAATTAAAGATTTAGGAGAGATAAAGAAATGTCTAGGAGTAAACATAACTTTTAATAAATCTCAGCAAACAGTAACATTAAGTCAGAGAGATTATATTGATCAGCTGTTGCATAAGTTTAATATGAGCGAATGTAAACCAATTCAGACTCCAATGGAAAATAAGTTGAATGTATCTAACAATGAACATTGTGTAGGTAATTTTCCATATCAACAAATAATTGGATGTCTTATGTATTTAGCAGTTTTAACCCGGCCAGACATTGCATATACAGTTAGTTATTTAAGCCAATTTAATAATTGTTATTCTAAAGAACATTGTGCATATGTAAAGCGGTTATTGCGATATTTAAAATGTACTAGAGATTATGGCCTGAAGTATTCTGGTAATGGAAACTCAATACTAAAAGGTTTTGTTGATGCTGATTGGGGTGGTAACATCATCGATAGAAGGTCATACACTGGAATTTGTTTCACTTTATCTGGTTGCGTCATATCTTTTACTATTACCGAAGCCTGTAAAGAAGCGGTTTATTTGCGTAATTTACAGTATGAAATAACACAAGAAATGTATTTTATTGATATATTCAATGACAACCAGAGTGCACAAAAGTTAACCATAAACCCAGCTTATCACAAACGAACTAAGCATATTGATATAAAATATCATTTTTGTAGAGAATGTGTAGAAAATAAAGTTGTGAGTATTAGGTATTTGCCAACGGCTGAAATGCCTGCTGATTTATTCACTAAGAGTTTATGTTCCATTAAGCATTATCATTTTTTGGATAAATTAGGTGTGCAAATTGTTTAATAATAGAGTGTATAAAGATTGTTAGATACAGTGGGGGTGTTGTAATGATATCTACAATCTATGGCTAGTGCCGCAAACTATATTGTCTATGTACCAAATGGTTTATAAAATAAAATTAGTTTTGGTCTGCCTTTGAAAGAAACGTTGTTTTATTATAAATAGAATAGAATACTCTTTATTATGTACACCATAAAAATACAGATACAAATGTAAAAAACATTTCGCAAATGCCATTTCGGTATTGGAAGAGTACTGAATTGATACGCTAAAAACCTAGATCAAGCCTTTTTGTGATGTGCCCTAGCCTAGTAACTGCAGTCAGTTTGGAAACGAGAACACTGAGGCGCATGTATCACAAAACCGGCCAGGAACGAGGCGAGTTCAACAACTCAAGTTGCACACCATCTATGCTCAACCGTATTGTTCATGTTACAGCCATCTTTCTACTTCTACCAGTTTCTAACAAACAGATACAAACCGAGTTTCGTGGAGATGCACTTTAGATTTTAGACATGATAAACTCGGACACATTTTTTGGACAACCATTGCGAAACGCTTTCGGTGACCGTCGCTGTCCTTATCCACCGGTAAGTATCATTATAACAGCTTTTTAATGAATGCATAATGCAACTATACACGGTACTTAAAGCAAAAAAGAAATATTATTTTTGTCCATCTGTTTGTTCCGGTTAATTTCCGAAAAGGCAGGACCGATTTTGATGGGACTTTTACTGGCAGATAGTTGATGTTATAAGGAGTAACTTCATCTACTTTTGTTTTAGAAAAAAGGTTTGAATTTGTTCGATGCAATAATTGCAATTGACCACGTTTTGCTGACTTAGCGCATGCAGTGCATAGCGGACAGCAACCGGGTGCATTAATTTCCATCATTTTAGCAGTAACTTAGCCTAGCTACCTCAATAAACCCGTTAAAGTTGTTTGAGTGTTTAACTGAGTAGCGTAGAGATTCCCAATAGGTACCACCTGGTCACGTCCCCTACATTTTTGTCCTTCGAGCCGGATGACCGGTACGTTCCCTACAGGGTTAACAAAATCAGATTCAAATAGAGAAGTGCTATTTTGATAATAATTTCATGCGAACGAACATGCAACGCGAAGTTCGGCCTGGGTGATAAAACCCCTCATGAACCTACTTGAACAGTTACCCATTTGCTTGAACGGTTCTCTTCTCACTAGAGTGAAAAAAATTAAATATTTAGGGCACATTGTCATTGATGATCTAAAAGACAACGAAGACATTTAACGTGAACGCAGATCGCTGGCTGTCCGGGGTCATATGTAGTTCGCAGGTTTGTTCGTGGCTCAGCTAAGGTAAAGTTAGCATTATTCTGTATCGCGCAGCGCGCTCTGCGGCTGTAATACATTAATGTCTTCAGAATGTTGTTGCGGTTTCTGCGGTTCTGCAGTGCTTCCGTAATGTTTGCGTACTGCGTACGAAAGACTTATATGCAATAAGATGCAGCATTTGTCGTCACTGTTAGGCGGAATACTCGGCATTACAAACGGCATTCTAAGGATCATTTCTGATGAATATCACTGTCCAATACACTCACTCTGGGTGACCATTGAGCGTTTAGACCGAGGAGAAGATGGCGGGACGTCTTGAATGGCTTTCTCGTTAATTGGCGAGAAGAGGCGCTACACCGAGAAAAGTGGAAGGAATGGGGGGAGGCCTTTACCCAGGAGTGGGACAGCTCAGGCCAAATAAAAAAAAAGGGATCGGTACCTAGACTCAAGGACCAACAAGGGAGGAATTAGAATATTAAAGTAACAAGTATTTTTTTTTTCAGGGCGTGTACGATTTGAAGAATATGTCAGTCCCACATGTGCCGAAGGGCTTCCCGTTTACCAAAGGCCGTATCTACTGCAACGTGTCACTTACTACAGGCGGTGTTACCAAACTTATAGCCTATGGTAGCATTGATATGGAGGTCAAAGTCGCTAACATTCGTACACACCAAGAAAATCAAGCCTGTAAACACTAAGTTTTTCTGTCGCTGATAATAAAATAGTTTATTTATTTTTCTCCATCTCACGACTATCATTACAAGGTTATCTACACCCTGTGCTGTAGTTTACTTTCTTTTTCTTTAATGCAATTAAAACCTAATTAACATAAAAAAATCCCTTCGGCAAGCCGCAAGAGGAGGTAGAATTCGAAGAAGGTTCCACCCATATTTTTTTCAACCCTTTGTGAAAATCCTCCCATACTGTGCTCTTATCTTAAAATGTTGACTTTAATGAAAAACTTTTCGGGTTATAAATTACTGCACTAGTCGAAAACCATGAAGGGATCCATGAAAAATAAAACAAAGAAACGTCGAAATTTTTCTTCCGTCTTTTCGCTGGGTTTTAATGCGAAGCTCAACTGTTCCTATGGCGAAGGTTAACCCGATGATGCAATAAAATTGGTAGATTTCCGTTTATTTTAAACCGAATCATTAACTTGTCCGTTTTTAGTGTTCCGTAGTCCTGACAAGGAACCCTTATAGCTTCGTAATATCCGTTTGTCTGTCTGTCTGTCTGTCTGTCCGAGGTTTTGTTAAGAGACCGTTATAGTACCAGAAAGCTGTAATTTTGTAGGGGTATGTATAATATCAATTACGCCAACAAAGTGGTAAAATAAAATTTTGGAAAATATTTTTTTTTAGCTCCCCTACATGTGAAGTGGGGATGCATTTTTTTTCAACGTTAACCCATCGTGTGGGTTAACGATGAATAGGTCTTTTAAAATGACAGGTTTTGCTAATACTATTTTTCGATTGTTTTCTCAATTTACGAAATATTAAACTTTATAACCCCAAGCCACAAGTAGTTGTGGCTTGGGACAGTATTGATATGGAGGTAAATGTGGCTAAAATTAATACCTAGCAACTCCATAAGCGGTATAAGCGTTATTAAAGTGCTAGAACGTCCTAGGTTAGGCTAGTGGAAAGAGCGTAGTCTTGGTACCAAGATTCACATGTACCAGAGGACTGTCATAAGAAACCGATTAGTATTTTATAATTTAAACATTAGTAGTAGGTAGTAGAAAGGCTAGATAAAGTCAGTGTCGAAACGCAGACAGAGACGAGCTGTAGCGAGAGCAAAACTGGTAATACAGTACTCTGTAAGTTAATTGTAGACTAAACTAAAATAAACACGTGGTAAATGTTAACTATAATTAACTATTAGGTCATAGATAGCAGCTTCACGGTAGCGCAGAGCTGTTAATAATCACTTGTTCCAGCTTGCCAGAGTAGCTTCTTTATCATCATAATCATATCAGCCCAAAGAGGTCCACTGCTGGACATAGGCCTTCTTAGGCTTCTTTATAATTATTATCTCATGTGTTACGTGTCCACCTCCTTATACCGTACGTACCGTACCTGGGCCAATATCCGTCATCTGTGTTTAATAACAAGGAGACGGGGAAAGCCTTAGGCTACACTTTACACTCACCTCACGCATATTTATTATTTATTTATTATTATTTATTTAATACAGTATTTAAAACCATTATCACTTAATTAAATACCTAATCCTTTTACTCGGTCTTCTTGCAGAACCACAAACATTCCAAAATTATCGTCTTCCATTCATCAGCAAACAAGTCCAATCCAGGGTTATTCTCCACGAGCGCGTTGAGCTTCGTAAGCATACGCGGTATAGGGGAAGTGGATCGAGCTACAGTGGCGACTAAATGTGACATTACACCTATTTATATTTACTAGAGCAAATATACTTATTTGGAACAATTAATTGACACAGCTCCGCATGTCATTCATAAGACTGTATTAGTGTACACTGTACACTAAAACACCCGAATATTGACGAATGTTGACTTATATCTGACACACCACAATTAGAAGGCAAAACCGTAATATTCACATTTCGATTAGAACAATATTTATTGTTCAGTGTTGAAGGCAAACACACACACAACAGTTTGATTAAAACAAATTTTATTGGTCAGTTAATACATAAAATGATTTATTCCATTCTAATACCAAAAACTAATACCACTGGTATTTGTTTCAACTCATATTTTTTTTCTATTCCGAACGGATACCACTTTTTAAATAATTTAATTTAATGTACGAACGAATACCAACAACTTGAATTTGGTACAGTCAGCGCAGTCAAACCTAATCAAAGTAAATTTGTTTTTCAATATTTTTATGTAATCGTAATATAATGCTTAAAACTTTCCAAATTCACTTCACTCCAATATTTTTACAAAGGTTAGCATAGGTAAGAGTAGTTTTAGTGAATCATCTTGCTATTTTTTTTACCTGCGAGAAAGGGTGAGTTTGCTCTATTGTTCCAAAATTCGAAACAACCAATCAGAGTCAAGTGTGACTGGAATGTTGTGCTTTGACTCGGAGAGAAATTTTATCTACATAAATTCCTCAGTACATTTCCGTGCGGTGGCGGTGGCGTATTGGTATCAGAGTGACAGTGATTTTTATTTATTAAGTGAGTATATTAATTTGTTCTTTTGTATAATTTACTTCTCTTTATTAAAATTAGTGTTATTTAAAATACCTATTATTTGATTTTTTTATCATAATCCAATCAAATGTAAAAGTTACATACAATATATAATTTTTTTTAGATATGTCTGAGGAAGCTGATAATCAGCCCTCAACATCTTCGGGAAAAACAGGAAGCTTGACTTTCATAACAAGAAATGGTGGCTTGGTTTTAATGAGAGCTGGTTACCAGTACACAAAAAAAAGGGAAAATAAAAATGGATGGACCCATTGGAGATGTGTGAATGTTAAAGAGTGCAGTGGATCTTTACAGATAAAGGTATGTTACCAACTTCTTACATAGAGTTTAACTGGCTTATTTATAATGGATTAGTGGAGCTTTATAAGGCCTTTGTAGGAAGCTTGTTAAAAAAATGGTATTCATAATCGTATTTTAGAGGTAAAAACACTCTTTATTTCTCCATTAAAGTTAATTTGATTTAAAGAAGCCATGACCCTTCTTTAAACGTTCGTTAACAATAAAATGGCCGACATCAATTCTATTCTATTTCTTTAAATGGCAATTAGTACCGATGCCGTTGTCGACAATTCTGCCATTGTCAAAAGTGAATTGGAATAGCAAGAGTAAAAAAAAAAACACTAGATAAACAAAAAAAAAGGGAAACAAATGGCCGACATCGATCAGTTGTTTCGTGTTTGACGTTCGGTTTACAATGTCAGTCAGTTAGTATTAAAATACCTACTTTAAAATCCCTACATAGCATTGTGGTTGTTCGCGTATAAAATTGTATTAGCAGAGATTCGATGCATTTTATCTGGATGACGAAGAATTTCGTAAATGGTACAGTTTTTCCAAAGAAACGGCTGCTTTTATAATTAATTTAGTCGGTGGTGTGGTACTTCACCAGAATTACAAGTATTAACGGCAACGGCCTTTGCCGCTTTTTCCCAGATTGCATGATAACAAATTCAACAAATTGTTCAAAAGACTAGGTAGTTCAAACTATTCCCTCCTTTACCTTGGTGTACGTTTTTTATGACAGTGTTTAAAAATGCATAGACAAATTTTCTGTGACCAGAGGCAAACAAACGTTAAAATCGACTAAAATCGCATATTTTTCTACAAAATGGCAACATTGTGTACGATAGTGGCGTTTAGTTATGGGAGCTCTAAGAAACGATTATGAATAAGAATTTTTATCGAACGTTCGGTAGGCTTAAGGTGAATGCTCCAGGGTAGCCCGCGAAATTCAAATTTCCATACGTTTTCTGCAATTAGCAGCTGAGTATCGGATATTTTATTAATAGAAACTAAATTCGCGGTACCGGCATGTATGTATTTACACAATTATACTTATTAAAACCTTCAATATAATTGTCTAACTTAGAGAAAAGATAAAATGTGCCATTTTAATAATAACTTTACGTTTAATATAAATTTTAACTTAGTGGGTTACATTGATAAATTTAACTAATATAATGATATAAATACATACATGCCAGTACCGCGAATTTAGTTTCTATTACCATACTATCCCATACTGAGCTGCAAATTGCAAAAAACTTACGATAATTTGAATTTTGCGGGCCACCCTGGAGCATCCACCTTAAAACATGTTTTAACTAATGAAGGTTTATACCTTCGGTAAGCGTTATATTATGAATAAGACAGTTAGTGTTCCATCTTTCAATATGTATTTTTATCCGAAAACTATTTTGCTAAAGCTATTTTGTTGTCCTCACAGGATGGCAATATTTCCAATGAGAAAAATCATAGCTGCGAGCCCGATGAATTCAAAAATGTAATGGCAAAAAAGCTGGATGATTTAAGAGATAAAGTGATGAAGTCTGATTTCGCCCCAATACCAAACATATATAACAAATTCAAATCACAATTCTGCGCTACTGAATCAGATTTGGTGAGAAATATCCCATCGTTTGCAAACATCAAATCAAAATTGTATTATGCAAGAAACAACGCAGCTGGTGTAAAAAAAATTAAATGTAAATCAATTGATGAAGTAGAAGTTCCATTACAATTTAGAGATTTTTTGTTTTACGACTATAAAGATGAGTCTTCCAATACCCGAATAATAATCTTGGTCAGTCCAAATCAACTAGAGAAAATTCCGAGCATTAAATTTTTTGAAAGCGACGGAACATTCGATTGCACCCCTGAGCCTTTTGTGCAGTTATATACTATCCACGGAGATCTGGGAAGTGACGAAGATCACACTCGTATAGTTCCTCTTATTTATGTTTTACTTAACAAAAAAACAGAAGAAACATACAAAAAATTATTTGAAATTTTGAAACAAAACATTCCTGGGTGGGAACCCGTAAAATTTTTAACAGATTTTGAACTAGCCGCAATGAACGCCATTACAATCGTTTTTCCGTCAGTTGTGATTAAAGGATGCTACTTTCATTATTCCAAAAATGTATGGAAAAAAGCAAAACAGTTGGATCTGACAAAAGATGCTATCACCCAAAGACATGTAAGACTTTCAGCTTTACTGCCTTTACTTCCTCGTAAATTCATATCAGAAGGATGGTGCTACATAATGGAAGACTGTCCTGATACTGACGCCATTCAAACATTTAATGACTACATGGTGTCACAATGGCTAGAGAACGAGAGTTTTGTAGACATTTGGTGCGTTCATGGTGAACGCCATCGAACCACAAATGCCGTAGAATCTTGGCATAAGAAATTAAACTCGGCTGTGCCAAAGAATGCTAATTTATATCAGCTTCTGAACGTGCTGAAAGAGGACGCAGATTTACAAACAGTGGTTGTTACTCAATATAAATCAAACGCACCCCCCGCAAAACGATATGCACAGACAACTATTATGAAAAATTCGTGGATCACATACGTAACTGACCAACTCCTCAAAAACAAAATCTCCGTAGGTCACTGCTTAGAAAAATTAAGGGTTTAGCTACTAATTGTTGAAATATAAGAAATTTACACGTCATTTAGCTGATTATACTAATAGTTGATTTTCTGTGATATTTTATAATTCTTAGATTATAAGTGAATTATTCATATATGACGTTTTTGCAAAAAAAAATTGCTGATTCATTGCTATATAGGTGAAGAATGACTGATTTGATTAAACAAAAAGTTGATTTTCTGTGAAATTTTACAATTGTTAGGTAAGGTTAGAATTCATTGCAAAAAAAATTGCTGATTCATTGCTATGTAAGTGATGAATGACTGATTTAATTATACAAAAAGTTGATTTTCTGTGATATTTTATAATTGTTAGATTTAAAGTGAATTTTTCATATTAGATATTGTTGCAAAAAAAAATGCTGATTCATTGCTATGTAGGTGATGAATGACTGATTAGATTATACAAAAAGTTGATTTTCTGTGATATTTTACAATTGTTAGATAAAAAGTGATTTATTTTTGTTAAAAATTTACCTGACATAGTTGTTATGAGATAGGTAGACGTGAATAAATAACTATGTCAGATAAATTTCAATATAAATTAAGAGTTAATTTTTTGAGATATTTTGTAATTTTTAGATTGTAAGTAAATTCTTCCTGTTTGATGTTTTTGCAAAAAAAAATATTATACAGGTATAGAGAGGAACTAAAATTATATTAAAGTTGATTATTTAATTGATATTTTATCATTGAACAAGACGTTTGCTAACAAAATTTGTTTTTTTTGGAGTTATCTGTTTTTTTTTTCAATTAAAGGTCTTATATTTACATACAAAGCATTTTTACTGACTGTACCTTATATCTTTGAACTTGTTTTGGTATTAGTTTAAACAATGGTATCGGTTCGGAATAGAAAAAAAATATGAGTTGAAACAAATACCAGTGGTATTAGTTTTTGGTATTAGAATGGAATAAATCCATAAAATGCCGTCTTGTACTTGTAGTACCAACTAATTAAACGGTGCTTAAGGAGTTGTTCAATAGTTTTTGGTAAAATTAAATTCGACAAACAAAATTCGGACAAGTGATCGGTTCCCATTTCCGGGAGTGGGGGAGGGTTCACTAAGTATTCCAAAACTGAATTGATTGCTACGTTCTGGGGAACGCTAGGCACTGTGTTTCGATAAAACTAACACCGGCCACTGGTAGGTTTATTCCTGAAGCGACACTATTTACTATTTACAACCACGACATGGGATAGAGTGAGGCTTTGAAATTATTTTTAAAAAAAGTGTTAATTACAGATATCATTTAGTTACTATTTAGCTCCATTGGTGTAATTTTGTACTGTAGGCGGAGTTCCAACTAGAGAATAAAACAATAATGAAAGCTTTGTCTCGCTGTTTTTTTTTAATTCCTGATACTTTTATCTCCAAATTAATGCTGCTATAAAGTTTTTTTTGGTGACACCCCTTTCAGTGAGTGACGCATTACAGTAGATACGGCCATTAGGAAACGGAAATCCTGTCAGTACATAATGGGATTGACAGGGTGGGTCTAATATAAATAATCATAATTATGATGTATAATCATTTCTGTGTCACCTAAGCACCTACGCAATTTAACGCTAAACGACAGGAAATGAGGAATTAAGGCTCTATGACTATTTATATACATACAGACAGGTATTTTGCTTGACTAATCATTAAAATTTAATGCTATAATATTGTCCCTCTGACCAGTTTTTATCGTTAGAGCCAATTAGATAAGTACTAGTATTTAGGTAATGGATAGTAATTTGTTAAATGTGAGTGCATATTATGCCACAAGGATCATTAGTTAAAATTACAGTCTTTTCACGGTTAATTCACCTCTGACATCTGCATCACTGTCAAACTACAGTTATCTTTATCAATATCTTGATAAGGTCGATGTTATATTGCTGCCGGTGCTGCCACTGACAAGTCTGTAAAAATCAAATTGAGCTTTATTTTCGTTTATAAATAAGGTTGTTATTAATTTACTTACTGCCAGAGATAACAGAACTGTGAATGGACTATTGAACCCTTCGGGTATAACAGGCGTGATGTTATCTTAATAAGAACTTATATTGGGAAGTATACCATTAAGGTAGAGAATCTATCAAACCTTAATATCATATTTCCTGCCATTTTCATCAAAAAGGCCCTGTGTACCTAAGTACACAGGGCCTTTTTCAAAACAATAATGAAATGTATTGTGCCACCTAAGTGGCACAATACATTTCATTATTGTTTGTATGTTATTCCTTGTAACAATCAAATGGCTCCTGTTTAAAACGCTGATAGCTTTGACAAAATAATCATTCGTGAACAAAAATTGTGCAAACGATTACCTGCCGTAGAATAAAAATTGATAATGAGTTTAAAATATTTTTTCTTTGCTTTGCTTCTTTTTTTTTATTACCAAATTAATCAGTGTATTTCTGAGAAAGTGAGTATCTATTTATAGTTTGTTTTAATATAAACTTTTTTGCCAAACTTTCAAAAAACCACTAAAAAGTGGAAAATAAAAATTATATTTGTCAAGAATTTGTGTGAAATACCATAACTAATATCGGTAAAATAAAAACTTTTCTTGCAAAAACAAAACCGGCTTTCAAAACAAAAACACTAAAAGTGGAAAATAACTTTACTTTCGAAAGTCGTTGACTTTTGTTGGTTTCATTGACTTTTTAGCCACGAAGAGATTCAGTTCCTCCCTTTTTTGAAGACATTTTAAAAAACAGTACGAAATCTAAATTGATGACCCTGGAAAATAAAAGAAAATACTTGTCAAATATTAGGCATACTTTAGTTGGTGCAGGAAAAACATAATTTTATCTTTTTTATTAATTGTTTTAATAATTTATTTCGTAGATAACTTACTTCAGTACTGAGCGTCCAGTGGTAAACTGGATTGACACGAGATACTTCACAAACTTTACTCTGAAAAGTAGACGTCTGCGCCGACAGGATCCTAGGTACTATGTGGATCTTTACGCACATTCCCTATTCACACTGGACAATAATTTGAAGGCAAGTCATAGAAAGATTTTAATTTTGATTTTCTTGAAATATAAATTGAAAGGTTAACATAAAAGTTGTGGTAACCAACATAAAAATATTTTACAAAATATGCGTGTGACAGTTATTAAGGCCAATTAAAGGTTTCCCTGTATAACTGGGATATATCTTTAATACATGCGAGCGGACTATTGCCAGATATTTTCAATTAAACAACAAAATAAAATTATAATACTTACAATACAAAATTATTTTTAAGTTATATTTAGATTTAGATTACAATTTAGAAAAACTTGAAAAAAAGGTTGCATGATAAAAGATAGTACAAGAATAAGAAGATTGGTTGTTTGTCGTTTATAATTTTCATTGTTCATTTTTTGAATGTCGGTTAATTACAGTTAAATAAATCAACTTCAGACAATTCCGTTAGTGGAGTGCCATAGGAACGTGCAACATTGGCATGTGACGAGTGCGCCAAAGGGGAGTGTTCGGGCAATAAAGGCTTTGATTGAGAGTGTCGTCGTTTTATAGTCTTACGCTATCTTTTTAAACATCCCTTTCGCTCACTCTTACATTCCGTTTCTCACATTCGGCCTTCCTGCTCTCTTGTCTGTCCTCAGACATTGCTTTTCTAATTTTAAAGCATTAAACACCTTTATCATACTTACTAGGTACGTAATACCATAACTTAACTACACACAAACACAATTTAACCTCAGACTAACATCAACACATCATCACATAACTTAGACTACACAACATAATGCTAAACACTTGCACACCATTCATCACCATCACATACCCCTTTGAACAACTCACTTGCATAATTATTCAGAGGTACTTGCGTATGGCCACCTCTTCATTTGATCAGCTGACCTGTATGTACGGTTGGGACCTTCAATCGCACTATCAGCTTTTTTCATATCGTAGCGGTCATTTGGATGAACCTTGGTAATTTGGTACGGTCCTGGGTACTTATCCTTCAGCTTCAGACCTGCACCAAATTGGGTTCTCTTTCTAGTCACTAGGTTACCTACTTGGTACTCAGGACTCGGTTTCCTTTTCTTGTTATAATACTTTCTGTTCTCTTCTTGCACAGCTAGTATTTGCTCTGTCGCTTTTTGACGTAACTCTTCTCTACTACTCTCATATTGTCTTGCAGTTTCTTCTTGAAGTAATTTTAAAACTTCAATGTCTTCTTTGCACCACATCTTGGTGCCACGTAATAAATTATAGGGTGAGGTATTAATGCTCCTCTGGAATGTGCTATTCAATGCTCTTTGAACTCTGCTCACATGGTAATACCACACGCCTGTGTTTTCAATACAAAGTTTATGAGACGTGAAATAATCCAGTTTTCAAATCAAGAACGCTGAAGACCTTCGCTTGAGATAACCTGTCAATGATGTCATCTATAATAGGAAGAGGATACTCGAGTTGACCCATCCTTCTTCTTCACCAACACTAGTGGACTAGAGTATTCAGAGAAACTTACCCTTATTATGCCGTCTTTCAACCACTCATCAACTTGGTTTTCTACAATACCCTGCTCCATATATGACAATCGCCGGGGCCGTTGTGCTACTGGCACATCGTCTTTCAACACAATCTGCAGCTCCAACGGGGCTTTCTTCTCTTGAACTGGACGGTACATATCCACTCACTGATAAGCCTCCTGTTTTACTGATGGACTGCTGACATGCTCTAAAAGAGATTCTGTGCCACCTGAAATGCAATTTACTTTATTTAACCACTCACTTTCATCTCTGAATATGGACACACATCCATCGCTCATTAGCACTGTCACACTCCTCAAAAACTCGTGACCTATTATTAAATCATACGGCATAGTTTCTAGGTATAACATCAAATGTAACATCGTGGTAGACCTGTCCCTCAATAACTATTACCATCGTAATTTTACCTAACGACTGCACTTGTGAACGGCCTAGTCCTGTTAGCGTTAGCCCGCCGAAATTGAACTCAACATTAAATAGTTTAGCGCACAGCTCCGCCGATATGAGATTTACATCACTTCAGAGTCGATCAATGCCCTAGAACTGTGATTGCCCGCCACTTCTATGGTTTTCACCGGTTTTCGTACGTTTTTAATAGCTTTTTGTTTTGATTTATTTGCATAACCTCATTGTTTGACACAAGTGTTAGTTTCCTTTGGTCGTTAGTAGCTACATCTCGTTTACGGTAGTCTGTTCTGCAATGTTTGTCACTGCGTTAGACGTATCGTTCAAATATCCACCGTTAATATCATGGCGTTAATAGATGCGCACTGATTGTCGCTGTTTTATCGACTGTGCCGCACCCGCTGCTCCTCGACTGTTACCAACTTTACGTTGTTGCACTGCGGGCTGTTTTACCGACAAGTTGCCTCCGCCAATCTTAGGACACTGTTTTCCAATATGGCCAAATTCGTTGCAACGAAAACATTTGATCCCGTTGGCACACTGACTGGATAAATGGCTCTTCTCTCCACAGTTGTAACAACGACGCGTGGTACTGGGATGCGTGGATGCTTCTTTCTTTCTTTAAGTGGCTGGGTCGACGCGTCCCTCCTTCTTCGTGTTACCTTTCATCTTTTCGTAGTTTAATATTTTTTCTTTGAGAGCGCTGTTCCTCGTAACGCCGTAGAGTATCGTCTTGTTTATTTGGAGATCTTCGAAGCTGTTGATAATATACTAAATTGCAACGTAGTTTTGTGATGTGCCCTAGCCCTAGTAACTGCAACGAGAACACTGAGGCGCATGTATTACAAAACCGGCCAGGAACGAGGCGAGTTCAACAACTTAAGTTACACACCATCTGGGTGTATATCATCAAAGTGCATTTTTTGACAATTTTGGTGACGAAATTTATTTATATTCATACTTATTCATATTCTTTATTGTGCACCATATTAAAAAATATACACACAAAATTCAAATATATGGCTTATGTACAACGGCGAGCTTAGCCCAGAATTGTCTTAAGCTCGCCGGGGGTTATTCTTCAGTTTTCGTGAAAAAAAGGACCTGGTATAACAATAGAAATTCCAAGCTTAAAGAATCTTCAAGAGGCCCAATAATATCTCGATAACTTCTTGAGATATTTTAGTTTGAAGTGTAGTGTGGCCACCAAAATTGAAAATCGCCCACCAAAATCGAAAGTGCCCACCAAAATTGAAAATCAGTAGCACCAAAATTGAATAAGCATCGCATGTACTTTTTACCTCGACCTGATCCCAAAAATGAGGATTCCAGAACCACTTTAACACGTCATTTCACAGAAGACCTGTCAAGATTCAGCCAAGATGAAATCGAGGCGGCTCTTAGACAGCTTAAAAATGGAAAAACCCCTGATGAGGATAGGACAACGACAGAGCTCCTGAAAGCGAGAGGAAGGCCTGCATTAAGAGAGCTTCAGGGGCTTTTCAACTCGGTCCAGTTATCTGGGAGAGCTCCAGAAGCGTGGAGAAGGGGCGTGGTCGTTCTTTTCTTTAAGAAGGGAAACAAGACCCTATTAAAGAATTACAGACCAATTTCGCTTCTTAGCCACGTGTATAAGCTGTTTTCAAGAGTTGTCCCGAATCGTCTAGCGCAAAGACTCGACGAATTCCAGCCACCGGAACAGACCGTGTTTTGAGGAGGATGCAGCACCATAGACCGCATCCACACTATGCGGCAGAACATACAAAAGTAGGAAGAGTATAATCAGCCGCCCCGTCTTGCATTTGTGGACTATGAGAAGGCTTTTGACTCTGTCGAGACCTGGCCAGTTCTGAAGACTTCTCAGAAATGTTGTTGTCAATGGCGGTCCTCTCGAGGTTGTTCGAAAATATGTTTATCTCGGGCAAACTCTGAAGTTTGATAAGAACAACTATGAGACTCACAGAAGAATTCAGCTGGGCTGGGTTGCGAGAAGACCGGTCAAAGTTTACCAAATCCGGTCTTCTCGTCGCGTTTCCACAGTGCCTAAAGACGGAAGGTCTTCAACCAGGCCGTCCTGCCTAATATGACTTGCCATAAATTTAAGGTCGCTCAGCAAGCTATAGAACGGGCTGTGTTTCGAGTCTATCTGAGGTGGGGTGGATCTCCGGAATGAGGTGATCCGACAGAGAACCAGAGTTGTCAACATAGCTCACAGAATAAGTAAGCTGAAGTGGCAATGGGCCGGTCATTTAGCCGTAGAACTGATGACCTTTGGGGTAGACGTGTACTTGAGTAGAGACGTAAGGTGGGGGATGCCCTCAGACTCAAGTGACTGGAGTGACAATCGAGTTGGGTGGCGTGCCATTGAGGAGGTCTATGTCCAGCAGTGGTCTGCTGTAGGCTTATGATGAAACATTATTCTTACTTATACTTAAAATGTCACTTACGGGATATCTTCCGTGATTATTTATTCTTACTTATCTTTTTATTTCATCCATTCTCTTTTTAACAGCCTCTTTTCATTAGTCTGTTTTGGCATTCTAAAAAGCAACAAAATCAAAATAAGAAACTTCATCTTTAGCATGCTACCCTTTTAATAATGAGTCTTACTACTGCCAAGTACATAACATTTATTTATTTGCTAAAGAAACTGTCATGCAACGTAAAAATGGCTATATATGTACAAACAGTGCGTAAAAACCCCACCAAAGCCACCAAAATTGAGCTACCAAAATTGGAACCAGGCATAAAAAAAAAAAAACTTTAAAAATAGGGGTTTTAAGTTACAATTAAATTAATATCACTGATACGAAACCCTCAAACCTCAAACCCTCTGCCTTACCCAAATCACTAGCTATTACGTGTAGCTTACTTTTAAAACACGTTATAATCAACAGCAAAACGATCCACCAAAATCAAACAATTCTTGTCCCCCGTGGCACCTAAGAGGAATACTTACGTTTTTATCGGGTAATCGCAGCACTAATCACACACCTTACGGGCAAGTATCACGCAAGATAAAAAGGCTGAAATGAAAATGGGCGGGTCACCTAATAAGAGATAAAATTAAAAAGGAGAAATGGGCTAAATTAGTAGCTGAATGGTACCCAAGAGAAGGGAAAAGGAACAGGGGGACGCCCAACACGAAGATGGGACGACGATCTCAAAGCGACAGCGGGGTCAATGTGGAAGAGGCAAACCCAAGACCGTGAAAAGTGGAAGAATATGGAGGAGGCCTATGCTACGGCAAAACAATCTTCGGAAACCGATGACTGAAGAACAATTTATTTTTCTTATTAAGTACGAAACGTGTAACTAGATTATAAGATCGTTAATAAAGGCTATTCTATTCTATTTTATTCTATAAGTTGAAAAAGTGCCACCAAAATTTTGTGTTTGCTTGGACAAACTTTGATCGAGTGTCCTGTGCTTTTAAATTCCTTTTTCTAATATGGTTTACTTGTTTTTAGATAATGTATCTAATGCATAAACTAAGGAAATGGTTTATTTTTTATTATACCTTAAATTGTTACTTTGGTGAATGCAATTATGTAAAAAAATGGAACTGGGACAAGCCACCAAACTTGAATTTTAAGGCAATTTTTTTCCCTATTATATATAAACACGAATAACAACAAAAAATTTGGCCCTAGTTGCACCAAGTAACGTCAAAATCAAAATCAAAATCAAAGCATTTATTTCAAGTAAGCCTGTTACAGGCACTTTTGAATTGTCGAAACAAAGATGAAAATTAAATGTAGCTACAGTCCCAGTCACAAGACATAAAAACTGTGAAAGTACTGTAGTTGCCCATTCCCTATCGTGGATCTCTATGGAGAAGAACGGGCAAGAAACTCCATGGACACTCTTTTAAATCAGAATATTGTTACAAAATCTTGGTTACATCATTCATGTTGAGATGGTATATTATGTGAGAACAATGTAGCAAGATGTGCACGTTAAAAGTGTCCACAGTAAAACAAAACAAAAAAAAAAAAAAAAAAAACTAAAATAATTCATTAAAATAAGCCATGGCAACTGAGAGATGACCAGTCACAACTGACAGCGTCCGTTCACGGACCTGACGCATAGATCAGCACCATTCAACTCAACCATTTTGAAGGGAACTAAATGATCCGACACATGCGCCACCATCAGCGAGACTTTTGAGTGAGCATGACATATTCTCAACCGCCAAGGCACAGTCAAGTCAAGAAAAGACGTAGGTTTCCAGTGAATGATAGCTTTCTAGTACATAGTACTCACACAATATGGGCTATGAGATTATAGTATACGTAGTTCACTATAAAAAAAAAGAAACATCCTATCACATTACACCTTGATTCTCAACGTGGACACGTAAAGGAGACAATGTTTTTTAGGCCCGCTTGTACGTTGCGTTTATTATTCATATTACGCCAAAAATAAGTAACAGTTTCATCATAGCAACAAACGGAAGATTACATAGAAACGAAACCGGAATCTTAAATCATAATAAAAAGTTATATTATGATATATTTTTTCGAGTCAAAATAATCATTCCTGTTGTGGTCAATGTCATTTGACAGAAAATACTTACGTGAATAGGGACGTTTTTTCCGTTTTCAAAAAGAAGTACGGTACCCAGTGGTAATCATATCTGCTTTAATTAAAACAATAGAATATAAAAGAAATATTATTAACTGTGAGCATTTTAATGCTATTTTTAAAGGTTTACGCTATGGTTTAAACAATCAACGTGTCACGGAGCGTTGTAAATCCGCCTTTTTAGTGGTTGACAGACAACTTCATTAATTTGACTGCACGTATTTTTGCAGTTTTCGCATTTATTCCGGTTAAACAAAGCTTAGCTAATGGAACCACTGTTATATCCATATTTCAGGGAAGAAATCAATGTACGTTTCATTATTTAACGCTACAATTTATGTGGGTGGCCTAATCTCCAAACAAAAAAAAATGTCTCCTTTGCTTTTTTGATATTCACCCATCTATGCTCAACCGTATTGTTCATGTTACAGCCATCTTTCTACTTCTACCAGTTTCTAACAAACAGATACAAACCGAGTTTCGTGGAGATGCACTTTAGATTTTGCGACATGATAAACTCGGACACGTTTTTTGGACAACCATTGCGAAACGCTTTAGATGGCCGTCGCTGTCCTTATCCACCGGTAAGTATCATTATTCATTACTGACAGTCACGTCATCGGCGTCGTCAGCGTGAAATTATTATAAAATTGGTATTTTACTTCAATATTTAAATCGGATTCTGTTAACAATTTCAAGGGTTTTTTTTTCACGGAACCTGTATCTTCTTTCTGAAATACTACAGGTAATTCATAAATCAATGCAAATAAATGAAATTGAAGTGTCTGTTTGTAATATCAAAATAACAGCTTTTTACTGAATGCATAATGGAAGTATACACGGTACATAAAGCAAAAAACATTTAATTATTATTTTTGTCCATCTGTTTGTTCCGGTAAATTTCCGAAACGGCAGGACCGATTTTGATATGACTTTTACTGGCAGATAGTTGTATGTTATAAGGAGTAACTTAAACTACCTTAGTTTTAAAAAAAAAGCTTAGGTTTTGTTTGATGCAATAATTGCAATCGACCACGTTTTGCTGACCTAGCGATACGATACAGCCGCAATAAGTGCCCCGCGAGCTCAATGCATAGCGGACAGCAACCGGGTGCATTAATTTCCATCATTTTAGCAATAACTTAGCCTAGTTACCTCAATGAACCCGTTAAAGTTGTTTGAGTGTTTAACTGAGTAGCGTAGCGATTCCCAATAGGTATCACCTAGTCACGTCCCCTACATTTTGGTCCTTCGAGCCGGATGTCCAGGACGCCCCCAAGGTTAACAAAATCTGATTCAGATAGGGAGTGCTATTAGTGCTATTTTGATAATAATTTCATGCGACCGAACATAAAACGCGAAGTTCGGCCTGGGTGACAAAACCCTACACGCTTCATGAACCTACTTGAACGGTTACCCTTTTACTAGAACTGTTCTCCTCTCACTAGAGTAAAAAAAATATATATATATATTGTCACCGATGATCTAAAGTACAACGAGGACATTGAACGTGAACGCAGAGCGCTGGCTGTCCGGGGTAATATGTTGGTTGCTCAGCTAAGGTCAAGCTAGTATTATTCAAAGCCTAGCCAAAGCTAGATGTCGTCACCGAGTAAACAAAGGCTCCGCGAAGTTTTGTTAATTTAAAATTTTATAATTGTCCTTTTACATATATAATATGTTTATCGGTTTAATATCAACAAACACTATGAGCACAAGTGTTATCTAACATTAAAAACTCTAAGTGAATAAGTTCAAAACAAAAAACAGTGACAATAGTGAAACAGTGTCGCCAACTGGAACAAAGTGCAGTAAAATAGTGCCTGTGGCATTAGTTTTCATCACCATTGAACGGCGAATATTACTTAAACCGTATGGATCCCTAAGTGCTACAATAAAACTAAATAAAAGCTAAAAATAGTGATTCTATAAAATTCGTGTTGAAGGTACCTACATAGAAAAATAAAAACAACACATTACTTACCCGGCAACCGTCACATCTGATTATTAACATACGGAAATAGAGCTTAATTTCGTCAACTTAAAGTAATATCAAGTGGCGCGTTAAATCTAACTACTATCAACGTGTGCGGCGACCCGAGTTCGAATCCCAACAACTGTAACTCTTTTTGTAAGTTTGTTGAGACCTACAACATGCCGCGTACACCGCCACCTGCCGGCCAATCGAAAAACCAAACTGGTAACATGGATGGTACTCAGGGATCAACGCGTAAACGTCCTAGAATAAATAACAACAGCTCGATTGAAACATCGCCTGAGAAATCCGATGACGACGCGACTCATCGATCAATTACGGCCGAAGTGATTCGAGACATTATACGCACTGAACTACGTAGCCTTCTAAGCACCGATATCAGGAACATTGTGCAGGAGAGCGTGAGAGCTGAACTTAAGGACATCAGCTCAGAACTAAGCCAGATGAAAGATTGTATGGAGTTTACAAGCAAGCAATACGATGAAATTAAGTTAGTTTTTGAAGAAAAGTCAAAGCAAATAGATCAGCTACAGAAAGAACAAAACAATATGATGCCTATAGTAAAAGATTTAACTCTTAGATTGAATCAGATGGAACAACATGCGCGATCAAGTAACATAGAAATCCTAAACTTGCCTGAGTACAAGTCTGAGAACCTAAATGTTACAGTGAAGCAATTATGTAAAGTGGTATCATGCCCGTTGAAAGAAAATGATATCGTTATGGCTACTAGGACTGCTAAACAAAACCCTGAGGGTACGCGTCCTAGATCTATAGTGGTTAAACTTTCTTCTCCTGCTATACGCGACGAAATTCTAGCTGCCGTGATTAACTTTAATAAAGCTAATCAGACGGATAAGCTGAACACTGCCCATCTGGGCGTAGCAGGAGATAAAAAACCTGTCTATGTGGCTGAACACTTAGCCCCACATAATAGAACTTTACACCATGCTACGAGAATGGCGGCCAAAGAGAAGAACTACAAATTTGTATGGGTGCGAAATGGTCGTATTTTTGCAAAAAAAAACGAAACTTCTGAACGTCTTCTTATAAAAAACATGGACTCTCTGCTTAAATTAATTTAACACTGTTGCCTCATAATCTTTGAATGTTTAATGAACAAATTATATAAAATTCGCAGATTTCCAAATTTATTACCAAAATACCAGAGGTTTGAAGACAAAAACGCATGATTTGTATCACAATATTTTAATGAATGATTATGATGTTATAATTCTCACGGAAACTTGGCTCAGTGAGGATATATCCAGTACAGAATTATTTGATGACCGTTACGATGTATATAGAAGAGACCGTGAACTTAATGAGCTCTGTAGGAAGAGGACTGGGGGCGGGGTACTGATCGCTATTTTAAAAAAACACAATTCTGTCGACATGTCGTTTCACAACAGCTTGTGTGAAGATCTGTGGGTTAAAGTTCAAGTTAAAACCGAACACAAAGCAATCAGTCTTTGTTTTTGCGCGGTCTATATCCCATCGCCAGTTAATATTAATGTTCTGGAGCACTACCTTGAGAATGCAAGCAAAGTCATTAGTACAGAGGGTAATACTTTCATTGCAGGAGACTTTAATCTGACTAACATCAACTGGCTCAATAACGATGACAGTAGCTTCCTCGTCCCTGAAACCACAAATTGTTTAATCAACCACCTTTTTACTGAGTTCGTTGCGTTGAATGGTTTAGAACAGTTTAATTCTGTCAGGAATGATAAATCAAGGGTCTTAGATTTAGTTTTAGCTAATATAGCAAATGTTAAGGTGAAAGAATGCAATGATCCTCTATCTAAGATAGACATACATCACCCTCCTCTAATGATTAATTTAGATATACAACCTGAGAGAACTCTGAACTGCAATATGTTGCCTACCCGTAACTACCACAAGGCTGATTACGAAGCCATAACACAAAATCTGGACTCTATTAACTGGACTACAACATTAGAAAGCTGTGGGACTGTGGACGATATGGTTGAAATATTTTACGAAAAGATCATGAGTGCTATAAGCGACCACGTTCCTTTTTCATATAAAGTAAACAATAACAAACATCCACCGTGGTTTACGAAAGATCTCATTAAACTACTCAAGCAAACATACAATTTAAGAATACGAGTTAAAAAATATAATAACGCTATGGATAAGGTTAGTTTAGGGTTGTTGAAGGAGAGGTGCCGGTTATTAAACAAATCATCTTACATGAACTACATTAAAACAATAGAGGCTAGAATAAAAACTAATTCTAAATACTTTTGGACATACATTAAACATAAGCGTAAAAATAAAAGTACAATCCCGGAAAAGATGATCTTAAACAATGAAGTAGCTGACAACAGTACCGATATCTGTCAATTATACGCAAAGAACTTTTCATCGATATATAATCAGAACCACCCGAAAAAGCAAACTAATACATCGGACAGTTTATTGCATTGTGAAAGCCTGAATGTTTTAAGTCACATAACACTTACAGAGGATATGGTTGCTAGCAAACTGAAATGTCTGGACGTACGCAAAGGACCAGGTCCTGATGAGCTTCCCCCAATTCTTCTTGCGAAGTGTGCGAAGTCATTTGCTACTCCCTTAACCTATATTTTTAACCGCTCACTTCATTCGGGTCGTTTTCCAACCGCGTGGAAAAGGGTTAAAATAGTCCCTATTTTTAAAAATGGCCGCAAAAACAATATCCAAAATTATAGACCGATATCGATAATCTCCATTATCCCTAAAGTTTTTGAGTTGTTAATTTATCCCAATCTGTACAGCCACTTGAAAAATCATATAGTAAGTAATCAGCATGGCTTTTTTCAAGGAAGATCAACTCACTCTAATTTGATAGCTTTCGCAGAAAATGTGATAGAGCATGTAGACCAACGGATCCAGGTTGACGCAGTGTACACTGATTTTAGTAAAGCATTCGACAAAGTAGACCATCAACTGTTAATTCAAAAACTTGAGAACTTCGGAATTCACGGTCCTCTATTGCAATGGTTTCAGTCCTACCTTAGTGATCGTATGTCGTACGTTGTTTTGAACGGGACCCGATCTGAGGATTTTCATGTGACGTCTGGGGTACCCCAAGGCTCCCACCTGGGGCCTTTGCTTTTCAATGTTTTTATAAACTCCATTATCCACTGTTTCCATCACGCAGCATCATATCTTTTTGCAGACGATCTCAAATTAACTCTGCCTATAAAATCTATGCAAGATTATTATTTACTACAGGCTGACTTAGACAGATTAGTTGAGTGGTGCAAAGAAAATAGGATGAGTTTAAACATTGAAAAATGTTTTCATATCAAATTTTGTCGCAATAAAAATGTTTATAGCACGAATTATTCAATTTTGGGCAACGTTCTCAAGGAAGTAAATAGTATCCGGGATCTGGGTGTCTTGATGGACAGTAAATTGACGTACAATAACCATATTGATAAGATAATATCCAATGCAAACAAAATGCTAGGTTTTGTATTGAGGACCTCAAAACCGTTCAACAACCCTAAGACTAAAATTATTCTATACGAGACGTTGGTTCGCAGTAATCTGGAATACTGTTCACAGGTATGGTCACCTAATTACAACGTTCATAAGCAGCGTATTGAGCGAGTCCAAAGGAGGTTTTTATATCACTTATCTTTAAAAAACAAAACCGCGCAACAATTAAAATCTTACAAGGACCGTGTTCTTCACTTTAAACTTCAAAGTCTAAATAATCGCAGAAAAGTACTGGATCTATGCTTCCTTCATAAATTAATGACATCTAAAATAAATACTGACCTTCTATCAAAAATATCGATCAATATTCCTAGCAGGTTACCCCGGTCACATACCTATAATCTGTTCAGACAATCTATGCACAAAACCAATTTAGGTGGCAACTCTCCCCTTACGCGAGCAACCAAATTGTATAACGCTATATGGCGAAAAGCTGAACTTGACATCAATCATGATAGTCTAAATATATTTAAAAGGAAATTATATAAACACTTTCAGTTGGGAGACATTTGAATTATCATTCCAATAATTAAATAATATAACATCACAATTTTGATTTAATTTGTATTTAATTTTAATTTGTATTGTAATTTAATTTGTATTTTAATTTAATTTGTATTTTAATTTAATTTGTATTTTGATTTAATTTGTATTTTATTTTAATTTGTAATTCTATTTTTTCTCAATTCCAACCATTATTAATTCATCATGTTATTTATGTAATTATATTTGAATATTTTAATCTTTAATAGTAGCATGATTGTATAATTGTACGAATTCCTAATTTTAATTAAATTATGTCATGTTTACTCGATAATGTGTAAGCTGTGGTTACCTGTAATTGAGTGTGCGTTACAAGACCATGTATTCTGCAATAGTTTTCACTTATATAAGAAATTGTAATGGTGCTCGTTGGTAATCCAAAATAAATAAATAAATAAAAGCCAAAACAATCTTGCCAAGTCAATCTTTCTCTATCGCCCAGCACACTCTACGGGTGCAAAACAACAAAGTCTTCAGAATGTTTTTGAGGTTGCTGCGGTTCTGCAGTGCTTCCGCAATGTTTGCTGAAGCGCGTACGAATGACTTATCTATCTTCTATCTTTATATATCTTATATCTATCTATATATATAAAATGATAAACTGACTGACTGACTGACTGGGTGACATATTAACGCACAGCCCAAACCGCTGGGTCTACAGATTCCAAATTTGGCAAATAGGTTCTCTATGTGGTCTAAGGTTGCACTAAGAAAGGATTTTTTAAAATTCACTCCTTAAGGGGGTTAAACGGGCCCGGGTGCTACCATTGCGAGGATCGACCGGAGGACACGGTGGAGCACACTGTGTAGGTGTGCCCCGCTTGGGTGGAGCACCGCCGTGTCCTCGAGGTGGTGATCGGCGGCGGCGACCTCTCGCTTCCGGCCCTGGTTCGTGCCATGGTCCGGAGCGAGACGGAATGGGACGCCGTCACCTCCTTCTGCGAAGCAGTCATGCTAGCGAAGGAGGTGGCGGAACAGGACAGGGAGAGATCCTCACGTCCCGGCCGCCGCGGGAGACGCCCCGGGCGTCGGGGGCCACGTGATGGCTTCCGGCCACCGTGGGCGCGGGCCTGTGGACGGGGAGCTATGGGCTAGCTCGCCGTCCGTACGTCTCATGACGACAGGCCGTGTCGACGGCGCGTTCGTGTTCCACGCGCGCCTCAAAGAGAGTCAGCAAAAGGGAAGGGGTCCGCAAGGACCGAAGCCTGCCGGGGCTGCGGGACTATTCGAAAGAGATACCGTGGCCCCGGAACACAAAGGGCGAGGAAGGAACATGGATGGGTTTTAGTCAGTAAAAGTCTGACACTCCCTCCTGCTCCCTCCAGAGCGGCAGAAGTCATTTGATGATTTCCCATCCTAAAAAAAAAAAAAAAAAAAAAGGGGGTTAAACGGGGCTCCAAAGTTTGTATGGGGAAACAAGATTAGTTAGACTATTTTATTCAAAACTCCAAAGCTATTCACCAGTACCCTAGAGGAACTATTTAGAAAGTTGGCGTCCGCCTGGGAAGAGAGTGGTATTTGTCTTGGCGAGGCGAGGTTAACAAATCTGCGCTTCGCTGATGACATGGTCCTCTTCTCCTCACCAGCTGCGGAACTGGAACAGATGCTTCAAGAGCTAAGCTATGCAAGCCTTGAGGTTCGAAGACTAATCTCATGCCAACAGCTCACCGATCAACGTGCACATAGATGGGGAGAAAATACACTATGTCCAAGAATACATCTACCTGGGCCAAGTAGTCTCCTTCCAGGCGAGACAACAACAACATCAATTTAATTCTGGCTACAATGGCCCATAAATATATACCTTATGAACTAACATATATAAAGTAAATACAAGACTTGTGTTGATAAATAAGACTTAAAAACTATGTTAGTAGCACTTCACTTAGTCACAGTTCACTTGTGTTGGCTATCCAGTGGAACTTGTCCGCGGAAGCGACGGAACACCACGTCCTGCGGCCGAAAGTCTTCCGCCATCGCCATGGGCAGATAACAATTCGGTATTCGCACCACGAACGCCTTGAAGTTGACGTTGCGGCGCGACTCCAGTAACTGCACCCTCGGTGTAATGCAAGCGGGAAATGTACACCGGTGTATTCGGTTTGGCAGCACGCAGGCTCACTTTATGGTCCGCAGGAGCCATGCCGCAATGGTTGTTCGCGAACGGCGCTTCCTCCTCTGCATCGTCACGAAACCCTCATTTATCAGCCTTTTTCGGCACCTTTTCAGGAACAGGCTTATTACTAGGAGCATCAGAGGGGCTCGCGGTGACGCTGGCGCAGCGTGTAGGAGTCACCGCGAGGATGCGGGGCGCGCGGGTGGAATGCTCTGCAAACTCAGCAATCGACGTATGCGCCGGTGTGGAAAGTGCTGACGTGGAATTCGCCGACGATATATCGTGGCAAGCTCCGCGACACGTGTCAGCGTTAGGCGCATTACCTGCTGACGTAGATACTGCCACATTGTTGCGCAACTCACTAACTTCCTTGCGCAAATCGGTGATGATGTTCTGGGATGCATCCAATTTTCCTAGCACATCCGCAAGACAGGCCTTCAATAAGACAATATCCTAGACAAGACATAGAAGTGGCCAGACGCACGGAAAACGCCTGGAAGAGCTATTCAAGGGCGATTTACCCATCCCTGATGGACATGTGTATTCTCCCCATACTGACATAATTATGGTGTACAGAATTTGTCTTTGACTAACATCCTAAAGTCCAAACTCAAAGTTTGCCAACGGGCAATGGAGCGCAGCATACTTAACGTTAAACTTACCGACCGAATAAGGAACACCACACGACGCTCCAGAACTCAAATTGCTGACGTAGCTCAAAAAGCCGCTAAATTAAAATGGAACTGGGGGCGTGCCCAATCTGCCGGATGCCGGCTCGCATATCACAAAACTGGAGCCCTGAGACAGCTACACGGGGTCGCGGCAGACCGAGGAGAAGAGGGCGGGACGCCTTGAATGGCTTTCTCGTTAATTCGCGAAAAGAGGTGCAACACTGAAAAAGTGGAAGGAATGGGGGAGGCCTTTGTCCAGCAGTGGGACAGCTCAGGCTAATTAAAAGAAAAACGGAATCTATACCTACCTATTTGAATGTTATAGTAACAAGTATTTTGTTTTTTTTTCAGGGCGTGTACCATTTGAAGAATATGCCAGCCCCACTTGTGCCGAAGGGCTTCCCGTTTACCAAAGGCCGTATCTACTGCAACGTGTCACTTACTACAGGCGGTGTTACCAAACTTATAGGCTATGGTAGCATGGATATGGAGGTCAAAGTCGTTAACATTCGTACACACTAGGAAAAACAAATCTGTAAACACTGTAACGTTTTTCTGTCGCTGATAATAAAATAGTTAATTTATTTTTCTCCATCTTACGACTATCATTACAAGGTTATCTACACCCAATGCTGTAGTTTACTTTATTTTCTTTAATGCAATTAAAAACGAATTAACATACAAAATCGTAAAATGATATATTTCGACGAATTCTTAAGAAACGCTAAAATATCCGATTATTACGTACAACTCACAATAGCAGAGCCAAATCTGGTTGCAATAATAACAACAAGTATCCAAATGGATTTTAAAAACAATTGAGACATTTGCCCAAAAACGGCAATAAAACAATCCTGTGAAAGTATGGGAAGACGGACCAAGCGTGGGGTTTAAATTGGTTTTGGAGATGAAGGAAGGACAGATTGATTTGAGATCGCAGAAGGATTCAGACGTGTTAGGCTAGTCAAACTAAGTCAGGGTAAGCGGTTTAAGAACGTATTAAAGTGCTAGGACGTCCTAGGTTAGGCTAGTGAAAATAGCATACCAAAGACGTCAGTCTTGCAGTAGCTGCGTTTCGATGCAGACGGGTTGCTGACGCGTATTAATTTTCGTTATCGCGGCGGCGCAAGCCGTCGCTCGTAATTTTAATCGCTATGGATCAACCACTCGTGGCGAATGAGCTACTGGCGTTCCTGCAGCAGAAGTTGGATGTGATGGACGAGGTGTCCGCAGTCCAAATCTGCGCTACGAACTTCAGTGAGGACGACGTCGCTGCTGCCAAGCTGCTGCTGTACCAGTTGCTCAATAAGAGAGACCAGATGGTGTCCCGACGGCGCACGGTGGGTTGGAAATCGGCTTTCATAGACTTACGGATTTCAATTTGCAAGTGCTTGTTTTTATGCCGGATATCGCTTCTATTAGTCATTACTATGTACAAAAATGACACCCGAGTTAATTCTGCCCAAAAACGAAGGAAATATAATTTTTTACGAAAAATTTGTATGAAGCTAGTATGAAAAATCGAATTATCTCCTAAACGGCATGTTTAACCGTACTATCCTTGGAGGTGGTCATAGTGCTAATTATTTATGAGTTTTTGGTTGCCGAGTTGACGAAAAATTTCATGCCGTTTTTTTTTAAATCTTCAAAATATTTTTATTTGTTTTTACATATTATGAAACGATTCCTTTTAGTGTCCAAGTTAAAAAGTTCGATATGTTATTAACCCAAATATTAAGAACACACAAAACAAGAAAAATTAAATAAAAAAATTGCTGTTTTTTGACACATTTTTATTAATTTAAATAAAAAAAGATTATCAAACTCTTATTTAAGTAACATAAAGTTATATTATATACAAAATAATTTAATCTAAGGAATTAATACAAAGCATTTGTAAAATAAAGTAAAATAAATAAAAAAAGACAAAATATCATTAAATATTACAAAAAAAAAACCCACACTCAAATACAAATTTACAAATATGTGCATTATATTTTTTTTACAAATTTTTCTTATCACTCTCGTTGTCAGACTCCAATTCTGAGTCAGCATCCAGATTGGATATATCCAAAAACTCGAACTCCGCCGTTTAGGAGATAATTCGATTTTTCATACCAGCTTCATACAAATTTTTCGTAAAAAAAAATATATTTCCTTCGTTTTTGGGCAGAATTAACTCGGATGTCATTTTTGTACTAGTAATGACTAATAGAAGCGATATCCGGCAAAAAATCAGGCACTTGCAAATTGTAATCCCTAAGTCTATGAAAGCCGATTTCCAGCCCACCGTGCGGCGTGACGGGACTAAGAAAAGCATTCAGGACATCATCACGCTGCTAAAAGTGACCGACCCTGACGACGTGCCGACGTTCGTGGCGAAGGACTTACACAAGCTCCCTCCCGTCACATTCGACCACGTCGATGTTACCAGCCTGTTGAAGGACATCGTTCTTTTCAAGGCAAGTCTAGTGGATGTGCAGAAGAAGTTAGATGCTTCCCAAAATGCCGTCGCCAAATTACGCAACGAACTCAATGAGTGGCGTCAAAACGCAACGGTATCTGGGTCACCGTCGGGTGCATCGAACGTAAACTTGCGTCGCGGAGCTGGCCTCGATGTATCGTCGGCTAGTTTCGCGTCAGCAGTTTTGTCGCCGTCGTCACCGAAGAATGCTGAGTCTGCAGAATGCGCTCCTCGTGCGCCCCACTGCCCCGTCCCGCCCCGCCGGCACCTCCACCCGCCGCCGCAAGGCCGCACGTCGCGCTCCCTGTTTCTGCAGCGCCTGCAAAGTCTCAACATGTTCCTGGAGATTTCGCTAGCGTAGTCGCAGGCACAACTACTCCCGCTGGGAAGCCCGTGCCTGAAAAGGTACCGATTCGGGCTGATGATGAAAAAATGAAAAATGGTTTATTGTTTTAACAGGTAAATATTAAAAACTAGTGATTGGAGCCTCCTTTTAAGCATATAAGCCTGTGTTAGTCCTCCGCTCTTCCATAACTTAATAATTATCATTTGAGTACTTGTTTTATGCAAAAACTAAAGGGTACAATAAAACAAAGAAAAAATAAAAAAAAATAAAGAGAATTAGAACTAAACATGCAGCACGCACGCAGGCATGCGAGGGTGAGAGTGAGAGTGAGTGTGAGTGCGAATGTGAGGGTGTGTGAATGCATTTCGACGCCCCCAAGGAATAAACCTGTATTATACTATTACTGACTTTTTACTGTTATATCATTTACGGTATCTATGGGTCGGAATACAACTATGCAATTTTTTTCAAATTTTTTCTACGGTAATTTCCAACGGTTTTCCATAGAACACTTTTGTTCTTTGGAAATTTTTCATTTTTTATTTACAAGAAAAATAACGAAATGCATTATTACAAATTAAATTATGTAGCTACATTTCGGTAAAGTAATATTACTGTAAAAAATTTGAGCAAAATTGCTGGTTAACGCGATTACAGGTTTATTATCGTAAAATTTGATGGTAGACATTTTCGGTAATGCACTGTTACAGTTAAAAATTAATGAACAAACGGTTTATACAGCAATAGAAAAATTTAAATTAGACGAAGGGATTACAAACATAAGAGTTATGCACACCAATATACCTCGAAAAATGAGCTCCAGCACGGAATCGAGTATTGAGAAACATATTTTGTTATTTTCTAAAGTAGAGTCTCAGTATACACAAGACATATCAAAAATGTATCGTTTGTACACTGAGTGGTTTCCACAGCAAAATTATGTTGAAGTTACGATGGCGGCAAAACGTCAATATGAAACCATTTTTAACAAAATTTAACTACTCATTTTTTAAGCCTAATAAAATGTTTTGTGTATGAGCAAGCCAGTCCATCAGAGAAAGAGTCTTTAGAAGAAAGCTATAGACGTCATTTAAATAGAAAAGAGAGAATTCGGTAAATTAAACATGAAGAAAAAATTACAATTGGCAAAAACGATAGCACGATTTCTATCTTCGACCTGCAAAAAGTGTTAAGTATTCCACAATCTGCTGTAGGCATTTTCCATCATAAACGCAAGTACTGTACTGTACTGTATGTACAATTTTACTATTTTTGACACTCTACGTAAAAAAAGGGTATTGCTACGTGTGGCATTACCAAATCGCAAAACGAGGCTGCATAGAAATTGGGAGTTGTTTGTTGCAATTCTTGAAGAGTAAACAGGAGCGAGGTGTTAACAAGATATATGTTTATTCGGATGGTTGTTATGGCCAAAATAAGAACAGGTTAATTTTTGCCTTAAATGTGTATGCACCAAAATCTTTAAATTTGTCTATAACACACAGATTTTCCGAGACTGAACATAGCCAGAACGAGGGAAACTCGATGCATGCCTGTATTGAAAGCAGCATGAGAAATAATTCTATTTCCACAGCTGATAAAATAATTATTTCTAAACTCTAAAGTCTCGCGAAAAAATATACTATGAAAGAATTGGAGCAAACAGATATTTTAGACATTAAAAATGGGTAAATCCTTTGAATTGGCGTCGCGATATAGGTGGGAATACGATACGCTGGTCTGATGTAATGGAAATTCATGTATCATCATCCTAACAGGGCAATATAAGGTTTTCCTTAAATATGATTTTGATGAGGCATATTCTGAATTAAATATTTCAAATTCATTTCAAACCAAACGACGTGTGCGAAAACCTAAGACAGATGCTTTCATAGAAGGTACTGTATTGACACGTGCTTATTAACAACCTCTTCTTTTAAGCAAGGCGTTGCATACAGATTTACTGTCTTTGTGCAATAGTGGAGCAATTCCGCATCAAAGAAATGGCCCCTAGTGCCCGGCAGCCCGTCTACCCTCGACTACGGCAGCGGTCGAGGCTACGGCGTGGCAAGGGGTGCGAAGAATCTCCGGAAGGGATCCGGCTGCCAATACCAGCGACTGGACCTGGCAACATATAACACACGCACACTCCGGACCGACGAGAAGATAACGGAACTCGAAGAGGAATTGAGTAGGCTGCGATGGAGTATTGTGGGATTATCAGAAGTCCGAAGAGAGGGGGAGGACACGATAATCCTGAAATCCGGCAACCTGCTCTATTTCCGAGAGGGTGACCGGCAGTCCCAGGGTGGTGTCGGGTTTATCGTCCACAAGTCCCTCGTGAACAACGTAGTGAAGATCGAGAGTGTGTCGACCAGGGTGGCGTACCTTATACTCAGAATATCCTCAAGATATTCGCTGAAGGTCATACAGGTTTACGCCCCGACCTCGGCACACCCCGACGACGAAGTGGAGACCATGTATGAGGATATTACTAAAGCCATGCATGGTTCCAAAACTCACTTTACCGTTGTCATGGGGGACTTCAACGCGAAACTGGGCAAACGAGACGGGGATGAGCTGCAGGTGGGGCAATTTGGAGTTGGACGTCGGAATCGCCGGGGTCACCAACTGGCTAGTTTTATGGAGAAGGAGGGCCTCTATATGATGAACTCCTTCTTCAAAAAGCCTGAGCACAGAAAGTGGACCTGGCAGAGCCCCGATGGTGCAACGAGAAATAAGATTGACTTCATCATGTCTACCAAGAAGCAAATGTTCAATGATGTCTCTGTGATCAATTCGGTGAAAACCGGGAGCGATCACCGCATGGTAAGAGGCACATTGAACATCAATATCAAGCTTGAAAGGTATCGACTGATGAAGTCTACGCTCCGTCCAGCACAGATCCAAATCCAAAACCCCGAGAGCTTCCAGCTTGAACTCCAGAACCGTTTCGAGTGCCTAGGAAGCTCAGTGGACGAATATAACGATGGGTTCGTGGAAGCTGTCCATGCGACCGGGTCTAAGTTCTTCAAGGCACGTCGTACAGATCAGAACAAGAGACTCTCCGATCACACTCTCAAGCTCATGAAGGAGCGGCGTGAGATGATCCTGCAGTCTTCAGACGAGGCGTGTAAATACCGGCAGCTCAATAGACGGATCTCTAAATCCTTGAAGAGCGACCTCCGCCGCTTTAATACCGAGCGTATTAAAGACGCGATTGAGCGGAATAAAGGCTCCAAGGTATTTGCAAGAGATCTGGCTATTGGGCAGAGCCAGCTCACGAAACTGAAGACCGACGATGGTAGGATCTTGTCCGCCAAACCGGAGCTTCTGAGGGAGATCGAGAGCTTCTATGGACAGTTGTACACGTCAACCAATAAACCCGTCGTAGATCTAGCAAACGACCCAAGAGCTAGACTGACCCGACACTATACCGAAGACATCCCGGACGTCAGCCTGTACGAGATTAGGATGGCTCTGAAGCAACTCAAAAACAACAAGGCACCGGGTGATGACGGAATTACAGCCGAACTCCTGAAGGCGGGTGGAAAACCGGTTCTTAAGGCCCTTCAGAAGCTGTTTAATTCCGTCATACTTGAGGGAAATACGCCACAGGCATGGTGCAGGGGTGTGGTGGTACTCTTCTTCAAGAAGGGCGACAATGCCCGGTTGAAGAATTATAGGCCCATCTCACTTCTAAGCCATGTCTACAAGTTGTTTTCAAGAGTCATCACGAATCGTCTCGCGCGCAGGTTTGACGATTTCCAGCCTACCGAACAAGCCGGTTTCCGAAAAGGCTTTAGCACCGTCGACCACATACATACGCTGCGGCAGGTTATACAGAAGACCGAAGAGTATAACCTGCCCCTCTGTTTAGCGTTTGTGGACTACGAGAAAGCCTTCGATTCGATCGAGACCTGGGCTGTACTGCAGTCTCTCCAACGGTGCCAAATTGACTATCGGTACATCGAGGTGTTGAAGTGTTTGTACAAAAACGCCAGCATGTCAGTCCGACTTCAGGACCAAGCCTCGGAACCTATCCTCCTGCAGCGAGGTGTGAGACAGGGAGACGTCATATCTCCGAAACTATTCACCGCTGCACTAGAGGATGTCTTCAAGGTTCTGGACTGGAGAGGGCTAGGCATCAACGTCAATGGCGAGTACATCACTCACCTTCGGTTTGCCGACAATATAGTGGTCATGGCTGAGACCATGGAGGACCTCAGGACGATGCTCGATGACCTCAGTAGAGCTTCCGGAAGAGTGGGTCTTAAAATGAACATGGACAAAACCAAGGTCATGTTGAATGCCCATGTCACACCCACTCCTATCAAAATCGGAGACTCTATACTCGAAGTTGTAGACGATTATGTGTACCTGGGACAAACGGTCCAGTTAGGTAGGTCTAACTTCGAGAAAGAGGTCAATCGTCGAATCCGACTCGGCTGGGCAGCGTTTGGGAAGTTGCGCGGTATCTTCTCGTCCAACTTACCGCAGTGTCTCAAGACGAAAGTCTATGACCAGTGTGTGTTGCCAGTGATTACATACGGGACCGAAACGTGGTCGCTCACAATGGGCCTCATCAGAAGGCTTAAAGTCACCCAAAGGGCAATGGAGAGGGCTATGCTCGGAGTTTCCTTGCGCGATCGAATCAGAAATGAAGACATCCGCAAGAGAACCAAGGTTACCGACGTAGCCCGAAGAATTGCCAAACTTAAGTGGCAGTGGGCAGGTCACATTGCTCGCAGAACGGATGGCCGATGGGGCCGAAAAGTTCTGGAGTGGCGACCGCGAACCGGAAGACGTTGCGTTGGAAGACCTCCCACTAGGTGGACCGATGACCTGGTGAAGGTTGCGGGAGTCCGCTGGATGCGTGTCGCATGGGACCGGTCAATGTGGCGACACTTGGGGGAGGCCTATGTCCAGCAGTGGACGTCTTTCGGCTGAAATGATGATGAATGATGATGATGATGGAGCAATTCCACGGTATTAACACGCATTTTATGAATCCTTAATTTCTGTAGAAAATAGTGATGATCACGATGACAATGATGATGCCAATGATAAAACCGATTAAGTAGTTATTAATGTTTTCACTTGGCTACTTTTTTATACTTTTACTTATTGTAATTTGTGATCTCTATGAGAACTTTGTTCTCAATAAACGTCATAATTTTAATACATTTTGTGAGTTTTCTTTAATTATTCCCTCGAAGATAATGACGACAAATTTATTTTACATAATCGGTTTTCAATAATTACGATAATATGACTACCAAAATTTTTCTATAAAATACGGGTTAGACTACTTTACCCTTTTATGGTTATTTAAAATTTTACCATAATAAGTCGGTAACTGAACATTACAATCTCTCTCTGTAATGAAAAAAACACGTTTAATAATCCAGTAAAGCAATATTATGCCTATGATTTTTAAGAAATTTACAAGAATAATACGGTAAGTAAACATTCCTGGAATAATATTCATAAGTCAGGATTGTAAGATATCAATACCCTAAAAATTGTATGAAACAATTTTCGGTAATATGTATTTTGGTGAATAACTAATTCTGTGTATATTTAATATTTACACTTAATATTAAAAACTTTTCGGGTAAAAATTAGCTTTTCCGTCATATAACAATGTTGTCATAATTACCTTTTGTTGAAGAGATATACCCCAAAAACACTAAATCATTTTTCCTGTAAAATTTGATTTTTGTGATTACCGGTTTATTCCCCGGGGACGTCGATTTGCAAATGCGAGGGTGACTGAATGTGTGAGTAAAAGTGTACACGAATAAATGAGTGTATGCATAAGGTTAAACAGTGAGGTCATTAAGCAGGTGTAGGGTTATATTTTATCCTAGCAACGCCTCCGTGTCATCATAGGTCAGGGGTTCTATCTAATTAGTAACATTTTTTTTTAATTCTTTCAGTTTCTTATTATGTATGTAAATCTCTTTGTTAAGTCTATTGTATAGCTGACCTGAGCGTTTTTTGTATTGTATACAAGCAAATTTGGTTTTGGTTTGAGGGACGTCCGCTACTAAATCTTTTCTTCTTTTCAGAGTTAAGTTGGGGTTAAAAGGAAGAGTTTTGTGTTTCTTTAAAATAGTTTTAATTACGTATAGTTTCCGCACCGAGAGTAAATCGCTTATTTGGTAAAAACTTTGTGTAGGGTACCTACGGTTTTTAAAGTAGATTAGCTTTATTAAAGCCCGTTGTCCCCGCTCAAGGTCTATGAATTTAGTCTTAGCTGCACCCCCCCAAACGGGGATGCAGTATACTAGGACCGACTGTACTAAGCTACGTATATTTCGTTCAGCAGGTTTCTAGGGGTATTTGTGCTGGTGGGTACTTTTTTTGGTACGATATACCTCAGCGTTTTGAATATCCAGCTTAGTTTTCTGATCCTGTTAGTGACCTGTTCAAGATGGGGGTACCACGATAATCTCTGATCGATAATAACACCAAGATATTTAGTTTGTGACACTTTGACTAGGATTGGACATTGACAGTTAATTGCATTATCGCACGTGTGGACTTTTATGTTAAAATCTGTATTTGGTTGAGTTTTGTGTGATATACTGAAACATATGTAATTAGTTTTATTTGTGTTAAGAGTGAGCAGGTTATTTTTGAGCCATTGAGCTATTTGGGTTAAACCGGTTTCAGCACTTTTGGCAACTTCGTGCCAGGAGTTCCCGGAAAAGACTAGAGCAGTATCGTCGGCATAAGAAAATACTCTAGCGTTATTGATGCTCAGGTTGCAGAGGTCGTTGATGTAAAGCAGGAACAATGTAGGGCCCAGTACACTTCCCTGAGGGACTCCGAATGTGACATTTGCATCACAACTAACGTGTTCTCCCACTTTAACCCTTTGCTTTCTGTTTGTGAGGTAGTCCTTAAACATTTTGAGCGGAATTCCTCTCACACCTGACGCTTCCAATTTGTTTATGAGAATGGGAACAGAGACGGTGTCAAATGCCTTTTTTAGGTCCAGAAAGACAGTCAAACATTTGCTACAATTAGCCAGATTATCAGCCACTAGCGAGCTGAGGGCAGTAACTGCATCCTCGGTTGATACTCCTTGCCTGAATCCAAATTGTGAGCCACATATAGTACTAAATTTGTTTAAGAATTTCCAGAGCCTGTAATTTATAAGTTTTTCAATAATTTTCGAGCTGGCTGGTAAAATGGAAATGGGTCTGTAATTGTTGACATCGTCTCTGTCCCCACCCTTGTGAACAGGAATGATGATAGCTTGCTTTAGTGGCGCAGGGAAGATACCCTTTGTAAAGCAAAGATTAGCCAGGTGGGTTAAGATTGGAACAATTTCATGGCTTATGTGTTTTAAAAATCTAGTCGATACATTGTCCCAGCCAGGAGTGCTGTCGGATTTAAGGCTCATCAAGATTCTACTCACTTCTTCGGGATCTGTGTCTAAAAGAACAAACGAGTTCACTTGTGTCGATAATGTTTCCGATTGAAAAGAGATTAGATTGTTTTTTTTTTTTTTTATTACAATATGGGCCTGCTCTTGACCTCGATCACGCCTGATGGAAAGCGATGGATGAGATCTATGATGGAACGAGCGTGCCCAGAAGATGCCTGTTCACTCTTGCTTTGAAGGCGGGCGGGTTAAATGTGGGTGGGAACACAGACGCAGGCAGAGAGTTCCAGACTTTGGCTGTGCGCATAATAAAAGTGGAGGAGAAGCGCTTAGTACGACACATTGGGATGTTAACCAAGTGCGGATGGTACGCCGTAGTACGTCTGCTAGTCCGGTGGTAAAAGGGTGATGGTGGGATCAGGTCGTGGAGCTCCTGCGCACACTCACCGAAGTACAGTCTGTAGAAGACCGACAGGCAGGCAACATTGCGCCGATGAGCTAGGCTGTGAAGCGAAGCTGCCAACGTCTCGTCGCCTATAAGCCTTTTAGCTCTGCCTTCCACCGAGTCAAGTGCAGCAAGCTTGTATTTTGCTGAGCCATCCCACAAGTGACTGCAATACTCCATACAGGAACGGACTTGTGCTTTGTACAGACTTAAAAGCTGTCCAGATGAGAAGTACCTTATTCAAGATGCCCAGCTTCTTAGCTGCGGTCTGAGCTTTTGACTCGACGGTTGCGCCAAAGTTGAGATCCGATGTCAACTCCATGCCCAAAAGCTGTAGGTGGTCAGTAACTGCTACAGATGCACCCCGGAAAGTGGGAGACAACTGGAACTGGCTCCTTTTTGCAGTGAAGAGACACGCCTGTGTTTTCAGAGCATTGAATTCTACCAGATTAACGTCACCCCACTGGGAGACGAGATTTAGGGTCAAATTCATTCGCTCCACCATGGCCTCTCTATCTCATCTATCTATATCTCTCTATGTTCAGGGGGTTGAATTTTATGCGCTAGCTCTTTATCAATATTTGCAAAAGAATTATTAATGAAATTTACAGACTCAGTTGGATTTGGTCTCATGTGAAGTAGTTCTGTGTTTTGACATTTAGAGTTATTAGTGTAAGTTAAAGTTTTAATATTTTTCCATAATAATTTGTTGTTTGTGACGGAATTCGCAAGTAGCTCCCTTTCAAATTTTATTTTTAATTTTTTAATTAAGTTATTACAATAGTTACGATATCGGCGGTAGGTTATTTTAAGATGTCATTAAATGGATCATTTCGGGTTTTTTTTGCAGTTTGTTGCGGTTCCTAATGCATCTTAATAAACCGGCAGTTATCCACGGCTTAACGATACGCTTGCTATTGGGAATTATTTTGATAACAGTGCTGTTATTAATAGAGTCAGTTAATTTGTGTAGTAGTAGGTCAGTTAACCGGTCCGGATCGTTACAAAACAGCAGCTCAGCAATTTTATTTTCTCTAAAATATTTAAGGGCCTGGTCGAAATCTATAGTTGAGGTACTTTTGTTAGCAGTTTGTTTATTTTTTAGCTTGGCTATTGATAGAAAAGTAGTGAAGTGGTCGGTAATGGAAGTGTGTAGTATAGCAATAGATGCTGAAACCTTCTATTTATCAATCTTAAGCATAAAATGATCTAAACAGTTTGATTCGCGTGTAGGTAGAGTATGTCCAGGCAGTATGCCATATAGTGATAGCATATTTAGGTAGTTAACTCTATTTCTATATTCATGAGGCGGCTCACAGTCTTTAGTTTTGAGATTGATGTTTCTTTAACTTTGGGTTTTAATGACTTTTTAACATAAACAACTACGCCGTCATTTTGATTTAATTGTCGAGTAGTAGAAAAAGAAAGGTAGTTATTAAGTTGCGGGACAGGCTTATTCGGGTGTAACCTACATTCGGTTAAAATTATGACGTCCGTTTGAAATTTAAACGTTGATAATAAAAGAGAGAATCATCAAAGTTGCAGAAAATGCTCCTAATATTCTGAGAAATAACGGTCAAATCGTTGTTACCTGTATTAATATACTTTTGCAGGTCCGTGCCGGCACATTGAAATGTGCGCGCAACTTCAATGTTATCGAAATCATCAAGAGTTTGCAGGGGATTATCCATTTGTATTATTTCTAATATCAATAGACGTCTTCACAATATATGTATTATAGGCGTTAAATTCGAGTGTATTGAGACAGTTACTACACATGGTGAGATGATTGGAGTTCAGATATGAATGCTTGGATATTGCTGTTTTGGCAGTACAGAGTATGTGTGTGTGTGCGTGTGAGTAAGAGGTGCGTTAACGTTGGAATGACTAATAAATATACATGCAAAAATAAAACATGATAACGAGTGGAAAATCAAGCAATTACACAAACTTAAAGCTTCCCATAGCTGGAAAGACGTAAGACAACAAAATAATATAGTGAACAAAGCTAAAGTCATCTGGTAGTGTAGTTGACCATGCACTAGAAGTCATTGGACCCCCATGAGTTTATGTACCTGCTCTTCGTTTCTAATTGGTATGGTAGGTGAGCCTTCGTCTTTTTTTACGTAGACCTTTCCATATGCTGTCCAGCTGAATTTGTAAGCTCCTGATTTCGTAAGATCTCGGGCCAGGAAGTGAAGGCGGGTCCCTTTGGCAGTCAGGTGATCGGACAAAAATATGGGTGTGTCTTCTTGTGATTTAAATCCTAGGTGCTTACAGCACAGCCTTCACTTGTGCTTAACATAATAAGCTCTTCCTTCATTCTTCATTCTCATAATATCAGACTTTAGGAAGGTGGACCCTGTTTCAACAATAATTGGTTGATTCTGGCTTTCACTGTTTTTTCCACGTAGTCGATATATGTCCTTGACGTCCGATTTGTCAATTTTACATTCTATGTTGCGAGAAAGACAGACAACCATGTCCACGAGGTCATCTTTAGTTTCATTGCTTCGCTTAGGAACATTCTTGATAACGAAATTGGCTTTTCTACTTCCTATCTGAATGACTTCAATTTTACCCTCCAACAGCGTGATAAATATTTCTTGTCTTCCATATTCTGGATCTCAAGCTGAGCAATTTTTTTGTTAAGTTCCTCGTTTTGAGCCGTGAGATAGGAAATGGAGTTTTCAATACTGAGGTTAGTTTGCTGAATTTCTTTTAAGGTTGAGGTCATCTGTTGTATCTCATTGGCTTGTTTAGTTGAAAAAAGAGACATCATTTCTTTTATTTCATTTTAAACTCGTCCAGTTGCGCACAGATTGTGATATCTTCTCTGCTTCTCTTAGTGCGTTGGAAAACAAAGTTAGGCGGCGTCGTAAAAGGGTCCTTTCTCACCAAGCTCAGCTCAGATTCGGACACAGATTTGTCCATCGGCGAACCCATTAGTACTAGGATTGCAGAGGCGACAAGGAGGTATGTATATATAGATACTTATATTACGGCTGCGTGCGCGCACTGGAGAGGAATGGCTTCGACACCGATTAGCAGATATTGCGTAAAAATTTGCACACAATTGGGTGATAGTGTCGTCTGCTAATTAGGGGGTGGGGTCAACGTTACGGAAGTTCTCCAATCAATTAGCACTGGGGCGTTTACTATAGTGTAAGTGTTCTTACGTGTCCTTGAGGGCGGAGCTTGCGCAGCTTGGTCCAACTATGTACCAGGCGGGCAGAGGTATTGCAGGTTCCCGGCGTTTAGTGTGTTTTGTGATAGGTTTCTTCTTATGTTATGCACTCCTATTATTTCGAATGAATATATTTGAACTAAATTATAGAAATTAAATTAAAAAACAAGTGAGTACAGAACAGGGGACACGTTAGTACCTTACGGCGGTCCGGGGGAAGAGGAAAAGATGGTTTCGTGGTGAGGAGGAAGCGCCGCCAACGTACGAACAAGAACCGCTGCGGCACGGCTCCGTCGGAGCCCAACGTGCCTATTCGTGCCGCGAAGCCGAACACACCGGTGTACATCTCCCGCTTACACTACACCACTACAGCGGAGAACATCGTGGAGTACGTGCGTCAGAAGACCAAGTACGTGGCGAGAGTGCAGCTGGTGGAGTCGCGCCGCAACGTCAACTTTAAGGCTTTCGTGGTGCGGATACCAACGTGTTATCTGCACCTCGTTTTGGAGGAGGACTTTTGGCCGCAGGGAGTGGTGTTCCGTCGCTTCCACGGGCAAGTGCCACATGAACGCACGGTGACATAGAGAGTGCTCAAGTGAAGTGATACTAACGTAGTTTTAAGATCCATTATATTAACACAGTTTGTATTTTATCACATGTATGTTAGTCTGTGAGGTATTTATCTATGGGCCAAAGTTGCCTGAAAATAAAGGTTTTATTATTATTATTAAAGACTTTCATACCTTGGTACCAAAATTCACATGTACTATCGAGAACACTCCCGCCTGATAACCATTAAGCAAATTTTTGCTTACACTTACAAGATAGAAACGCTCTCTAGCCCCGCCCCGTTGACGTTGTATAGAAATAACACATGAAAAGATGCCGATCCGCCGAGCGCACTGACAACGCACGCAAATCGAAAGTAATTGTTATTTTGCGCGCCAAAGTTGATGCTTTCCTAATAGGCCTAAACTTTAAAGGGGCGTGGCTCGGCGCCTCCGCATGATTTAAGCGACAAAAATTTTAACTGGTCAGGCGGAAAAGACCACGACTGTACCAGAGGACTGTCGTAAGAAACCGATTAGTATTTTATAATTTAAACATAAGTAGTAGGTAGTAATACGGCTTGTTAAAGTCAGTGTCGAGACGCAGACGGAGACGAGCTGTGGCGAGGGCAAAACTGGTAATACAGTTCTCTGTAAGTTAGTTGTAGATTTATCTAAAATAAACACGTGGTAAATGTTAACTATAATTACTATTAGGCCATAGATAGCAGTTTCACGGTAGCGCAGAGGAGCTGTTAATAATCACTTGTTCCAGCATGCCAGAGTGGCTTCTTTATCATAATCATAATATCCGCCCAAAGACGTCCACTGCTGGACATAGGCCTTCTTAGGCTTCTTTATATTATCACAATGTATGCTATTATCTCATGTGTTACGTGTCCACCTCCTTACCCGTACCTTGGCCAATATCCGTCATCCGTGTTTGATAACAAGGAGACGGGGAAAGCCTTAGGCTACACTTTACACTCACCTCACGCATATTTATTATTATTTATTTAGTACAGTATTTAAAACCATTATCACTAAATTAAATACCCAATCCTTTTACTCAGTCTTCTTGCAAAACCACAAACATTCCAACATTTTCGTCTTCCATTCGTCAGCAAACAAGTCCAATCCAGGGTTGGTCTCCACGAGCGCGTTGAGCTTCGTAAGCATACGCTCAGTACTACAGTGCTTCGATCAATAATAGTACTAGATTCCCGATAAGCGCTTCAAAAACGGCCCGAAAAATAAGATCACAAATACTTTTGTGGTCTTATTTCAAATTAGTATGGTCCAATCATAGCCAACATGAAGACGTCAAAGCGCCGCAGTGCGCGTTCAAAAACAGTGTAAATAACCACCGTAACACCAAGGATTTGGAAGGAATATCTTAATTTTGGTAAGTATATATCATTAAGTATTTTTCATAAAATAAAAACAGAATTAAATAGTAAATATAATTCAATTATCTAACATTATAATTGTTTGGCCAATGTTTGCTACAACGCACCAACTATTGTATCAAACATCGACTGTTCTTGAACAGGGAATGCATGGAGTTATTTTATAATGTTATGTTTGTTTGTAGATTTCCTAGTGACAGAAAGAGGAGAAGATATATACAACCCTTTTAAAAAGAAAATTCATTTTGACAGATTCGACATTACTGGAAACACGCAAAGGCGTGGATTATTAAAAACAGCGGTTCCCAAATAGCACGTAATTATTATAAAGTATTAAAATAGTTGGTATAAGATAACGTTTCGTTTACGTACGATAAGATGACTTTTTTTTAGATTCACGGACCTTAGAAGATAATTGACGAAAGATTTATCAAATCAGGTTTTGTAAAAATCTTTATCAGATGAAACTATTTAATTAAATACGTACTATTTAAATAAAAAAATATAATTTGGCAACTCTACGTCTACAACACAGAAAGTATTGTAATACTTTCTGTGTTCTGAGCATTGAAATGTAACACCAAGAACTACGTCTAGTTCCACAATAGAATAAGCATGAAATTGTAAACAAAAGTGTTTTAACCTTATAATTTAGTTTTTAAGTTTTATTTTAGAATAAATAGTTTTGTACTGATGACTTTTATTTTCAAGCGACATTTTAAATGTATTCCTTTTATCCTTTCTCCGATGGAAAGACTTAAACAAATACATTTTGCAATGGTAATTAAACTTTATGTGCAAGCATTAAGGTTTATAATAAACTGTAGTTGTTAATATTATTGAACTTTTTTCTAAGAAACATAGATGTTTACGTGTGTGTAAACGTGGCCACTTCAGCGACATATTTTTGTTCCTGATCCTTAATCTAGTACTATTATTGATCGAAGCTACAGTGCGACTAAATGTGACAGTAAACAATGTATGTTTACTAGAGCAAATATACTTATTTGGAACAATTAATTGACACAGCTCCGCATGTCATTCATAACACTGTATTAGTGTACACTGTACACTAAAACACCCGAATATTGACGAATGTTGACTTATATCTGACACACCACAATTAGAAGGCAAAACCGTAATATTCACATTTCGATTAGAACAATATTTATTGTTCAGTGTTGAAGGCAACACACACACAACAGTTTGATTAAAACAAATTATATTGTTCAGTTATACATAAAATGCCAACTTGTACTTGTAGTACTTAATAACCAAACGCTGATGGTGAATACTGCTACAGATTTCCGGGGGTTACCTATCATAAGTTCGAAAAACATTTAACCGAATTTCATTTCACCTAAAACATTTCAACTTATCTTTTCGTTTTTTTTCCCTTCATGGAAGTCACGTCTGCGACTGTATCAGTTGAGCTAATAATAGCTCAACTAAAAAAAAAAAAAAAAAATCGAATCAATAACGATTCGATTTTTGTCGTTACTCCGACGCTTTATTTGGTCGAAAAACTTTTTACCGAAGTTACACTTAGCCGAAATAACATTTGTTCGAAATATTATGTGTCCGAACATGGATTCTACATTACACACCATAGTATCTTCGTGTTTCAGACACTCTTAACTTATGAGGAAATGATCTAAATGCTATAGGTACTCTTACACTTTTACTATCATTCATACTCATTGTTTATAAGATGTCCTTTTACATCAAATGTCGCGCCTTGGCGGTGACTATTTTTGTTGGCAGTCTTACGATCGATCTTATTCGATTTATTAACTTTGATTTTGCTGTAATAAAATATGAAATCTAATAATTATTGTTCAATGTTTACTTTTCTTTTGACATTACGTCAGTTGTCAAGCTGTAAATCACTTTTTCTCGAATTTTATGTTATAGGTTTTTATGTTTTAGGTTTAAGAAGGTCACTTTTGATTTCTGTAATTTATTTTTATTTTTATTAATATGTTAGCTCCAATGATGTTATATAGTCAGCTCAAATAATGTAATCTATTGTTAATTACTATTGTTTACTGGATAACAGTATCTTATCTTAAGTTTATATAATTAACTAACACGCTCACAGAATTCTTCTAGGAAGTTTTTAACTGAATAATACAGGCCGTTTTAAAAACAGGCCAGTCAAAGTTTTTGATTTCAAAAACTTATTATTCGAGAAATAATAAAGAAGTAAAAATGAAACAGTTGATGTGAAAAAAACGCTGATATTGTGATAGAGGGTTTCCTGAAACATTCCCGAGAGTGTAAATTTGGATTCTGAACAAGAGCCTTCAAAAGTCACCTGGTCTCTCTAAAAGAGCCAACGCCGTCAAGAAGTCTTCTAAAAGGTTCCTCTCGTGAACCCTCTGAGTCTGACGTACTAACGTGATCCTACACTCTCCAGGAGTTCTACAAGCCCTGGAGACACGTCTATTTCATAATTGGCACTACGGAACTACCCAAAGGACACGCCCGTGTTCTTGTCGCCATACTTCCAGAGGGGTTTGACGCATTTGGTGCACATCTCAACTTGTACACCATGCTCAAATGGTGAACTTAGCAACTGGTGCACTTCTCATATTGCACACTTCGCAACTGGTGCACTTCTCAATTGGTGCACTTCGCAAAAGGAGCACTTTTTAAGATGAGTGGAGATTAGGAAAAACTGTCTAAAAATTAAAGAATCTTTGGTTTTGCGTATGTAATTTTCTTAAAAAAACAATCAACAAATACCTTACAAGTAGGTACACAATTACTTAAACTTTAAAAAAAAACAATAATAATATAAAAAGTCACACGAAAGTAATAAAAAAAATATGTAAGAAAGATTTATTTACTGCAAAATAATTATTACAAAACAAAAATAATTTTAATTAAACTCTACGTAATCACCATAACATTTTTATTTTTTCATAAATAAAAAAAGTCACTCGGAAATAGTAAAAATATCTACGAAAACATTACATTTATAACTAAAAGTTCATATTTCACATTGTCAAAAGTAGTAGTAGTAGTAGTAAAGTAGTGTAGTGTGCTCCTTTTGCCAAGTGCACCAATTAAGAAGTGCACCAGTTGCGAAGTGTGCCATATGAGAATTGCACCAGTTGCTAAGTCCACCACTTGAGCATGGTGTACATGTTGAGATGTGCACCAAATGCGTCAAACTCTTCCAGAGGGCGCTGCAACCTGACCTGGGAGCTGTTCTTCTCACTTTAGTTCAAGAGCTGAATCTTCATTGGAGCCTGGCTCTGGAAGTCACCAAGAAACCCTAAACCTAAACCTAAACTTCTTCTATAGAGCGTGTGATAGATAGGTTTTTAAACAATTAAATTGTTAAATTACTTACTCCTTTTTTACTGGATAGGAATAAGTAACACGACAACACCCACTTTCTGTCATAAACATCGTCATCGCTCCGCCGGCCTTCGGCCTACGCTCCTCACGCCAGTTAACAAGACTTTTAGGAATAAAATGAAAATTACCCGGCTATTATATTTGTGACCAAATAATATTCCGTAAAAGGTGTGGTGAAAATATGGCAAATGAAAAAAGTTTAAAAGAGGCTTCGGCCAGCCTCAAAAAGTTCTTTTGTAAATCGACGAAACGTAGTTCGATAAAATAATACCAATGACACATGATACTTCGATGAACTAAAAATATGTCAAATAATGCATATGACAAAAATGGGGTTGGTCAATAGTTTTTGGTAAAATTAAATTCGAGCAAACAAAATTCGGAAAAGTGATCGGTTCCCATTTCCGGGAGTGGGGGAGGGTTCACTAAGTATTCCAAAACTGAATTGATTGCTACGTTCTGAGGAACGCTAGGCACTGTAAATAAATAAATAAATAAAAACGTTTATTTCAATTACAATATGCATTTCGATACATATTATTGGAGATCACCTTTTAAGCAAGGAATTGCTTGTATTAGGAGACTCCGCACTTCCACTTGTTATTTTTATGCAATTGAAATTTAGACAGTGTAAACATGAAAGACTAAACAAAAATTAAATTAAAATAAAATATAAATGGGTAACTTAAAAATTATACTAACAGCTATGCAGTTTGATGAGCGTTATGTAGAAAAAGGCCAGATCGCGCGTGTACGTGTGGTATGTTTATCATGAGTGAGTGTGTGAGTGAGTGTTATGAGTGAGTGTGAGTGTTATGAGTGAGTGTGGGTGTGAGTGTGAAAGTGAGATTGTGTGGTGTGTGAGATAACGAGCAATGCTTAGTTCACTCGTCCTATTTAATGTCCTGTCTGTTTGTTTATTAGTCCTGCTTTCACGTAGATGAAGCGTAAGTCCAAATTAATGTAGGTTGTTGTTTGTCGGTTAGCCCTGTGACAGTGTCTTGAGATCGAAAGAATCTACACAAGTCTTCATTCACTAACCCAGCGCACAACAACCCAAATGTAACTTGGTTATTGAGAAGTAGAAATAATAGACTCAACATCGTCGTAGGTTTTAGTTTTAAGCCACTCGGTTACAACTTTTTTACAGTCTCGGAGCTTCATGGAATATATTCGTAATTCTTTATTCAGCAAGTTGTATAGATAAGATGATTGCCTTGAGTATTGTCTTTTAGCGAAAACAGATCTAACCCTGACCGTTGGAGCGACTAAGTAGCTCCTTCTGCTTTTTGGCTTAGAGGGGTCATACGGAAGGGATGTGTGTGTTTTTAGTGAAAGTTGAAGCAAATAAAGCTTTCTTACAGACAAAAGGTCAGATAAAAAGTAGAGGCTGTGGGTGGGGTACCTATAGGGTTTAAAGAACATGACCTTAAGTAAAGTTCTCTGCGCCCTCTCAAGTTCTAAAAAAATTTTGTTTTGTAGTCCCTCCCCAGCAAGACAGACAGTACATGAGGATAGATTGAGCCAGTGAAATGTATACTTGCTTCAGAAGTTGCTTTGAAGCCACATGTCGCAGTGTTTTAAACGTCCAAATGAGTTTCCTAACTCTTTTCATAACAAGTTCGGTGTGCATGTGCCAGGACAGGCGCTGGTCAATCATAACACCTAAATATTTGGTATGCTGTAGCCTGTCAATTTTTAAGCAAGAGCAGCTGGGGTTTGAGGGGTTGGGACAGTTATGAATTTTTATTTGGAAATCTTGAGACGGTTGGGAGTTATTATACTTAGTAAAGCAGATGTAGTTAGATTTGGGGGCATTTAGCGTGAGGAGACTATGGTTTAGCCAGGCTGCTATCTTAGCAAGGCCACGCTCGGCCAACCTACGAACATTTAAAGTCTTAGCAGTGAAGACAATGGCAGTATCGTCGGCGTATGAGAAAAGGAGTCCGCCATCAATCTTCATGTTGCAGAGATTATTTATATAAATGAGGAATAAGGTCGGCCCAAGAACACTACCCTGGGGGACTCCGAAAGTGACGGTTGACTGGGAACTGGTGTACATCACAATTTTTAACCGTTTGTTTGCGATTGTTGAGGTAGGATTTAAAAAGATCAAGAGCTGGTCCTCATGCCGATGCGTTCAAGCCTCTGTAAAAGTAAGGGGACAGACACTGTGTCAAACGCCTTTTTGAGGTCAAGAAAAACAGCTAGACACTTGGCTCCACGATCTACACCGTCTACCAGAGCAGAAGTTAGTGACAGAACTGCATCCTCAGTAGACTTTCCCTGTCTAAGCCCAAACTGAGAAGGCGACAGTATTTTATATTTAGATAGGAATTTAATCAGGCGTGAGTTAATAAGTCTCTCAAGGATTTTTGAAATGGACGGTATGACTGAAATTCGCCTATAGTTCGACGGGTCAGACTTAGCACCAGACTTGTACACAGGTGTTATAAGGGCTACTTTCAAAGCGTCCGGGAAAAGACCCTGCTTGAAGCATGTGTTAATTAAGTGGGTTATGACAGGTACAATTTGTTCGTGTGCTGATTTTAGAAAATTGACTTGTATTATGTCCCAGCCGGGGGCGCTATCCGATTTCAAGCTCATTAGAGTGGCTCGAACTTCGTCAGGGTCTGTGTCGAGAAGAACAAAAGATGTGGCCAAAGGACTGTCTGCTGAAAATGTGTCAGGGTTGATATTATTTCCTGCTGAAGACTGAGAAGTTGTGATGTTTTCAGCAAGAAGTTTACCTATGTTACAGAAGTAGTCATTAACCTTGTCAACAGAGTTTTGTGGGGTAGTGGGTATATCTAGCAGTTCCGAATTAGTTGTTTTTTTTGGTTTACGTTGTGTGATGTTGTTAATGATAGCCCATGTTTTTTTTGGGTTTTTGTGAGCTTTAGAAAGTTGATCTCTGTCGTGTTTACGTTTTTGTTTTCGAATAATGGTACAACAGTAATTACGATACCTTTTGTATGTGATTTTTAGCACCTCGTTGTATGGGTCAAGCCTAAGTCTCTTTTGCATTCGATTTCTATTTAAAATACAGCGCAATGAACCAATTGTCATCCAAGGTTTTAGGATTCTATTTTTCAAAGGTATATTCATAGTAATTGTACTGAGTGTGATACAATGTTGTAGTATTTCGATTAGGTTATTAGTAAGGGTGTTAGGGTTATCTAGTTTTAATAGGTCCGATAGGTTACTGTCTTTGAGTAGCTCAAGCGCCTTCTCCGAATTAAAAACTGTTTTTGTTTTTGAGCACCTTATAAAGTTACAATGGTTTGAGATTTTTAAGAAAGTCATGAAATGGTCAGTAACGGTCGTGTGAATAACTGCAATGGTTGCAGTTTGGTTACCAGGTTTGAGTTTAATTATAAAGTGGTCAAGACAGGTTTTGTCTCTCGTGGGAAGCGAGTGTCCAGGGAGTAGACCATGCATTGCTAACATATTGAGATAGTTAAGTCTGTTTGTACGTTCGTGTGGCTGCTCATTTTCATTGTATATTGTATTAATATTTATGTCTCCAGTAATTATTATGGTTTTAGTTGATGCGAGGGTAGTTAGTACTGTGTGTACTGTGTTTCGATAAAACTAACACCGGCCACTGGTAGGTTTATTACTAAAGCGACACTATTTACTATTTACAACCACGACATGGGATAGAGTGAGGCAAGGTGAAGTGACTTTGATAAACAATTTTAAAACGTGTTAATTACAGATATCATTTAGTTACTATTTTGCTCCATTGGTGTAATTTTGTACTATAGGCGGAGTTCCAACTAGAGAATAAAATACTAATGACAGCTTTGTCTAGCTTTTTTTTAGGGTTCCGGAGTCTCAGCTATATCCGTCTGTCTGTCTTTCGGTCTGTCTGTCTGTCTGTCCGAAGTATTGCTAAGAAGACCGTTAGTACTAGAAAGCTGTAATGTTGTAGAGGCGCGTATATCAATAACGCCGACAAAGTGGTGAAATAAAACCTCCGAAAAAATATTTTTTTCAGGGAAGAATTTTTTTTCGTCGTCTACCTCATCGTGTGAATCGGTATCGTTGAATAGGTCTTTTAAAATTACTAAGGGGTTGCCAGTACTACTTTTCAATTTAATGCTCCATTGCAAAGCATTGCTTGCGTTGGCTCCAAGTGCATTTTTTTTGTTCCAAAAGTCCCTCCCGCCCCCTCTAAAAGCTAAACTGCTGGCTTGAAAAATCTGGAAAAATTATTGCATTTCATGAACTTTAAAGGAAAACTATAACGGTTAAGTTAACTTAATTAGTTTAACAGTAATAGTTTTTGAACTAGGGTGTTGGATAATTTTGTACCAAATACAAAATCCTTAGAATAAATCCTATAAAGTGACTAAGATGAAGTAGTTGCTTGTTTATAACGGGTCAAGAATTGCATTGAAAAACAAAATCTAAAATATAACTGGCTGCTACGGAACCCTCACTGCGCGTGGCCTGACCAACACTTTGCCGTGTTTTGTAATTCCTGATACTTGTATCTCCAAATCAATGCTGCCATATTTTTTTTTTGATGTCATCCCTTTCAATGAGTGACACATTACAGTAGAGCCCTTTAGGAAACGGAAATCCTTTCAGTACATAATGGGATTGATTTATTTATATTAGACCCACCCTGGGTCTAATATAAATAATCGTAATTATGATGTATAATCATTTCTCTGTCACATAAGCACCTGCGCAAGTTAACGCTAAACGACAGGAAATGAGGAATTATGGCTCTAAGACTATATAAATACATACAGACAGGTATTTTGCTTGACTAATCATTAAAATTTAATACCATGATACTATGCCTATGACCAGTTTTTTATCGTTATAGCCAATTAGATAAGTATTAGTATTTAGGCGATATGGATGGTGGATAGCAATTTGTTAAATGAGTGCTTAAGCCACGAGGATCATTAGTTAAAATTACAGTCTTTTCCCGCTTAATTCACCTCTGACATCCGCATCACTGTCAAACTACAGTGATCTTTATCAACATTTTGATAAGGTCGATGATGTATTGCTGCCAGTGCTGCCACGGACAAGTCTGTAAAAATCAAATTGAGCTTTATTTTCGTTTAGTTATGGTTGTTATTAATTTATTCTTGTCAGAGGTAACAGAACTGTGGAGGGACTGTTGAACTCTTTGTGTATAGCAGGCGTGATGTTATCTTAATATGACTTCATATTGGGATGTATACCATTAAGGTAGAGAATCTATCAAACCATAATATCATATTTCCTGCCATTTTCATCAAAAAGGCACTGTGTACTAATGTGGCACAACACAGTTCATCCTTCGAGGTAGGAATTTCATACTGAATCACTAACCCATTACAACAAATCAACCGGTATAGACTTTAGACCTATTACATTGATGTTATTCCTTGTAACAATCAAATTGCTTCTGTTTAAATCGCTGATAGCTTTGACAAAGTTTTCATTCGTGAACAAAAATTGTGCAAACGATTACCTGCCGTAGAATAAAAAATTATAATGAATTTAAAATATTTTTTCTTTGCTTTGCTTCTTTTTTTTGATTACCAAATTAATCAGTGTAATTCTGAGAAAGTGAGTATCTATTTATAGTTTGTTTCAATAAACACTTTTTTGCAAAAATAATGACCGACTTCCAAAAACACCACTAAAAAGTGGAAAATAAAAATTATATTTGTCAAGAATTTGTGTGAAATACCATAACTAAAATCGGTAAAATAAAAACTTTTTTTGCAAAAACAAAACCGGCTTCCAAAACAAAAACACTAAAAGTGGAAAATACATTACTTTCGAAAGTCGTTGACTTTTGTTGGTTTCATTGACTTTTTAGCCACGAAGAGATTCAGTTCCTCCCGTTTTTGAAGATATTTTAAAAAACAGTACGAAATCTAAATTGATTACCCTGGAAAATAAAAGAAAATACTTGTCAAATATTAGGCATACTTTAGTCGGTGCAGGAAAAACACAATTTTAACCTTTTTTACTAATTGTTTTAATAATTTATTTCGTAGATAACTTACTTCAGTACTGAGCGTCCAGTGGTAAGCTGGATTGACACGAGATACTTCACAAATTTTACTCTGAAAAGTAGACGTCTGCGCCGACAGGATCCTAGGTACTATGTGGATCTTTACGCACATTCCCTATTCACAATGGACAATAATTTGAAGGCAAGTCATAGAAAGATTTTAATTTTGATTTTCTTGAAATATAAATTGAAAGGTTAACATAAAAGTTGTGGTAACCAACATAAAAATATTTTACAAAATATGCGTGTGACAGTTATTAAGGCCAATTAAAGGTTTCCCTGTATAACTGGGATATATCTTTAATACATGCGAGCGGACTATTGCCAGATATTTTCAATTAAACAACAAAATAAAATTATAATAATTAGATTACAATTTAGAAAAACTTGAAAAAAAGGTTGCATGATAAAAGATAGTACAAGAATAAGAAGATTGGTTGTTTGTCGTTTATAATTTTCATTGTTCATTTTTTGAATGTCGGTTAATTACAGTTAAATAAATCAACTTCAGACAATTCCGTTAGTGGAGTGCCATAGGAACGTGCAACATTGGCATGTGACGAGTGCGCCAAAGGGGAGTGTTCGGGCAATAAAGGCTTTGATTGAGAGTGTCGTCGTTTTATAGTCTTACGCTATCTTTTTAAACATATCACCCTCTCACTCCAGGTATATTCATCCCTTTCGCTCACTCTTACATTCCGTTTCCCACATTCGACAATAATTTTAAGGTAAGTTTAATCTTTTAAAGGAAAAGTACCTACCACAATATTTATTCAGAAGAAAATATTAATTTTGATTTCCTTAAAATATAAATTGAAAGGTTAACATTAAAGCTGTGCGTCTTTTAAGGGTTCCGTAGTCCTGACAAGGAAAACTTATAGTTTCGCCATGTCCGTCTATGCTATTACTACTTTTCGATTTAATGCTCCATTTACGAAATATTAAACTTTAAAGTGCACATTTTTGTTCCAGTAGCCGGGGGGCTACTGGAACAAAAATGTGCACTTTTAGAGGGGGGGCCCCTCTAAAAGTTAAACTGCTGACTTGAAAAATCTGGAAAAATTCATGATGATATTGCATTTAGCGGTTAAGATAACTTTATTAGTTTAGCAGTACCTAATAGTCGTTGAACTAGGGTGTTGGATAATATTGTACCAAATGCAAATTCCTTAGAATAAATCCTATAAAGTGACTAAGATGAAGTAGTTGCTTGTTTATAACGGGTGAAGAATTGCATTGAAAAACAAAATCTAAAAATATATCGGGCTACTACGGAACCCTACACTACGCGTGGCCCGACACGCACTTGGCCGGTTTTTTATTTATTTATTTAGGTAACCAACATTAAAATATTTTATAAAATATGAGTGTGACAGTTATAATGCCCAATAATAGGTTTCCCTGTATAACTGGGATATATCTTAAATACATGCAAGCGGACTAATGCCAGATAATTCCAATTAAACAAAAAGATAAAAAAAATTAGATCACAATTTTGAAAAACTTAAAAAAAAATTGTATAATAAAAGAAAATACAAGAAGAAGAAGAAGAAGAAGATTGGTTTCTTGTCATTTATCTCCATTTATCATTATTCGTTTTTTGAATGTCGGTTTATTACAGTTAAATAAATCAACTTCAGATAATTCCGAGTTATAATTCGAGCAATGCGAGTCAGTACACAGTTCTTGGCATAGTTAGTGGAGTGCCATAGGAACGCGCAACATTGGCGTGTGACGAGTGCGCCGTAGGGGAGTGTTAAAAGTGATGTGTACGACCAACTCCGGGCAATCAAGGCTTCCATTGAGAGTGTCACAGAGCAAACACATGTCATCCTAAATAAATAGAATAGAATAGTTTTGTAATGATATCTACAATCTATGGCTAGTGCCGCAAACTGTATTGTCTATGTACCAAATGGTTTATAAAATAAAATTAGTCTTTGGTCTGTCTTTGAAAGAACGTTGTTTTATTATAGGTTATGGGCCGCTCGCTCATAATTAATCGCGATTTTTGTCTAAAAACAGTATATTGCAGTGTTAGCAAGAGTTAAAAGACAATTTTGAGACGCGATTGAACTGTGTCGTGACGGATTGTTAAAATCGCAGTGAACTAGTAGTAAAGTGTATCACAGTTTAAAAATGTAAACGAACTATCTAGTCAACGTTACCAAGTTAACGGGACGCGACATTTACAGCGAATGGTGTTTCACGGTAGAGAATTTCTTAATCCTGGAGGGCATGAAGCATTGCGTGAAACCAGAAGCCGGAAAATAAATAAAACTGCAGACGACGAAAAAACCAAAGCGAAATTGATAATGACAATCGACCCGTCATTATACGTACACGTGAAGAATGTTACATCTTCAAAAGAATTATGGGATAAGCTAAAACAATTATTCGACGACAACGGATTTTCACGAAGGATAAGTCTACTGCGGAATTTGATTTCGATTTGCCGAGAGAATTGCAGTTCGATGACGTCGTTGTTATGGTCCATGTAGCAAAAGAAAAGCGAAAGTAGTGGGACAAGAACGCGATCAAAAGTATTCTCATAGGATATCCAGATAATATAAAAGGATACGGTACAGTATAAAATAAAATAAAATAAAATAAAATAAATACAGGGCCTACAATCCAGAAACAAATAAAGTGTCGACTAGTAGAGATGTGATCATCATTGAGAAAGAATCAAAATCAGAACATCTCATTGAAGTGCATGATCTGAATTTTGATTCAGTGGGGGATAGTAAGAAACCTGATGATACACAACAACGACAAACTGAATCAATGTCTAGTCATAATCATTCTGAAAGTTTTGTAGACAGTTTTGAAAGTTTTGTAGACAGTATTCAAGATGATGATGAGACATATGTTCCCAGCGACGACGCTGACAACACACTAAAGGATGATGAAAAAGAAACTCCGCAATGCCGATCCAAACGGATAAGGAAAATTCCGGAGAGATATGGGTTCTGCAACCTTTGTGTCGACAGTGAAACATATGATGACGCGGCTGGCTTGTCTCTTCATGATGCTTTGAACGGACCGGAAAAGGAGCAGTGGGTATCAGCTGTCAGAGAGGAGCTACAGTGTTTCAAGGACAATGATGCGTGGGAGTTGAGTGACGCTTCAAAAGACGCTAGAGTTGTACAGTGCAAGTGGGTGCTTCGTAAAAAATATGATAGTGAAAACAAAGTCCGTTTTCGTGCGCGTTTAGTAGCTAAAGGTTTTTCACAAGTTGAAGGTGTGGACTCTACAGAAGCATTTTCTCCTGTGGTGAAACATACAACTTTGAGGTTACTTTTTGCATTGTCAGTACAATTAGGTTTGAGTACAACCCATCTTGATGTAACAACTGCTTTCTTGAATGGCACTCTAGAGGAAACTATTTATATGCAGATACCAAAAGGTTTTCCTGATAGAACAAAAAATGGTCAGGTACTTAAATTAAAAAAAGCTATTTGTGGAGTCAAACAGTCCTCTAGAGCATGGTACAAGAGAGTAGACGAATGTTTATTAAACATGGGCTATAATAGATCTAAAATAGAGCCGTGTATGTATTCAAAAATGCTAGATCAATTGAAAACTATTGTTACATTATTTGTAGACGATTTCTTTATTTTTTCAAATAATATTAATGAAACTAAACATTTAAAGCAGGAACTAGCTAGCCAATTCAACATTAAAGATTTAGGAGAGATAAAGAAATGTCTAGGAGTAAACATAACTTTTAATAAATCTCAGCAAACAGTAACATTAAGTCAGAGAGATTATATTGATCAGCTGTTGCATAAGTTTAATATGAGCGAATGTAAACCAATTCAGACTCCAATGGAAAATAAGTTGAATGTATCTAACAATGAACATTGTGTAGGTAATTTTCCATATCAACAAATAATTGGATGTCTTATGTATTTAGCAGTTTTAACCCGGCCAGACATTGCATATACAGTTAGTTATTTAAGCCAATTTAATAATTGTTATTCTAAAGAACATTGTGCATATGTAAAGCGGTTATTGCGATATTTAAAATGTACTAGAGATTATGGCCTGAAGTATTCTGGTAATGGAAACTCAATACTAAAAGGTTTTGTTGATGCTGATTGGGGTGGTAACATCATCGATAGAAGGTCATACACTGGAATTTGTTTCACTTTATCTGGTTGCGTCATATCTTTTACTATTACCGAAGCCTGTAAAGAAGCGGTTTATTTGCGTAATTTACAGTATGAAATAACACAAGAAATGTATTTTATTGATATATTCAATGACAACCAGAGTGCACAAAAGTTAACCATAAACCCAGCTTATCACAAACGAACTAAGCATATTGATATAAAATATCATTTTTGTAGAGAATGTGTAGAAAATAAAGTTGTGAGTATTAGGTATTTTCCAACGGCTGAAATGCCTGCTGATTTATTCACTAAGAGTTTATGTTCCATTAAGCATTATCATTTTTTGGATAAATTAGGTGTGCAAATTGTTTAATAATAGAGTGTATAAAGATTGTTAGATATAGTGGGGGTGTTGTAATGATATCTACAATCTATGGCTAGTGCCGCAAACTATATTGTCTATGTACCAAATGGTTTATAAAATAAAATTAGTTTTGGTCTGCCTTTGAAAGAAACGTTGTTTTATTATAAATAGAATAGAATACTCTTTATTATGTACACCATAAAAATACAGATACAAATGTAAAAAACATTTCGCAAATGCCATTTCGGTATTGGAAGAGTACTGAATTGATACGCTAAAAACCTAGATCAAGCCTTTTTGTGATGTGCCCTAGCCTAGTAACTGCAGTCAGTTTGGAAACGAGAACACTGAGGCGCATGTATCACAAAACCGGCCAGGAACGAGGCGAGTTCAACAACTCAAGTTGCACACCATCTATGCTCAACCGTATTGTTCATGTTACAGCCATCTTTCTACTTCTACCAGTTTCTAACAAACAGATACAAACCGAGTTTCGTGGAGATGCACTTTAGATTTTAGACATGATAAACTCGGACACATTTTTTGGACAACCATTGCGAAACGCTTTCGGTGACCGTCGCTGTCCTTATCCACCGGTAAGTATCATTATAACAGCTTTTTAATGAATGCATAATGCAACTATACACGGTACTTAAAGCAAAAAAGAAATATTATTTTTGTCCATCTGTTTGTTCCGGTTAATTTCCGAAAAGGCAGGACCGATTTTGATGGGACTTTTACTGGCAGATAGTTGATGTTATAAGGAGTAACTTCATCTACTTTTGTTTTAGAAAAAAGGTTTGAATTTGTTCGATGCAATAATTGCAATTGACCACGTTTTGCTGACTTAGCGCATGCAGTGCATAGCGGACAGCAACCGGGTGCATTAATTTCCATCATTTTAGCAGTAACTTAGCCTAGCTACCTCAATAAACCCGTTAAAGTTGTTTGAGTGTTTAACTGAGTAGCGTAGAGATTCCCAATAGGTACCACCTGGTCACGTCCCCTACATTTTTGTCCTTCGAGCCGGATGACCGGTACGTTCCCTACAGGGTTAACAAAATCAGATTCAAATAGAGAAGTGCTATTTTGATAATAATTTCATGCGAACGAACATGCAACGCCAAGTTCGGCCTGGGTGATAAAACCCCTCATGAACCTACTTGAACAGTTACCCATTTGCTTGAACGGTTCTCTTCTCACTAGAGTGAAAAAAATTAAATATTTAGGGCACATTGTCATTGATGATCTAAAAGACAACGAAGACATTTAACGTGAACGCAGATCGCTGGCTGTCCGGGGTCATATGTAGTTCGCAGGTTTGTTCGTGGCTCAGCTAAGGTAAAGTTAGCATTATTCTGTATCGCGCAGCGCGCTCTGCGGCTGTAATACATTAATGTCTTCAGAATGTTGTTGCGGTTTCTGCGGTTCTGCAGTGCTTCCGTAATGTTTGCGTACTGCGTACGAATGACTTATATGCAATAAGATGCAAGCATTTGTCGTCACTGTTAGGCGGAATACTCGGCATTACAAACGGCATTCTAAGGATCATTTCTGATGAATATCACTGTCCAATACACTCACTCTGGGTGACCATTGAGCGTTTAGACCGAGGAGAAGATGGCGGGACGTCTTGAATGGCTTTCTCGTTAATTGGCGAGAAGAGGCGCTACACCGAGAAAAGTGGAAGGAATGGGGGGAGGCCTTTACCCAGGAGTGGGACAGCTCAGGCCAAATAAAAAAAAAGGGATCGGTACCTAGACTCAAGGACCAACAAGGGAGGAATTAGAATATTAAAGTAACAAGTATTTTTTTTTTCAGGGCGTGTACGATTTGAAGAATATGTCAGTCCCACATGTGCCGAAGGGCTTCCCGTTTACCAAAGGCCGTATCTACTGCAACGTGTCACTTACTACAGGCGGTGTTACCAAACTTATAGCCTATGGTAGCATTGATATGGAGGTCAAAGTCGCTAACATTCGTACACACCAAGAAAATCAAGCCTGTAAACACTAAGTTTTTCTGTCGCTGATAATAAAATAGTTTATTTATTTTTCTCCATCTCACGACTATCATTACAAGGTTATCTACACCCTGTGCTGTAGTTTACTTTCTTTTTCTTTAATGCAATTAAAACCTAATTAACATAAAAAAATCCCTTCGGCAAGCCGCAAGAGGAGGTAGAATTCGAAGAAGGTTCCACCCATATTTTTTTCAACCCTTTGTGAAAATCCTCCCATACTGTGCTCTTATCTTAAAATGTTGACTTTAATGAAAAACTTTTCGGGTTATAAATTACTGCACTAGTCGAAAACCATGAAGGGATCCATGAAAAATAAAACAAAGAAACGTCGAAATTTTTCTTCCGTCTTTTCGCTGGGTTTTAATGCGAAGCTCAACTGTTCCTATGGCGAAGGTTAACCCGATGATGCAATAAAATTGGTAGATTTCCGTTTATTTTAAACCGAATCATTAACTTGTCCGTTTTTAGTGTTCCGTAGTCCTGACAAGGAACCCTTATAGCTTCGTAATATCCGTTTGTCTGTCTGTCTGTCTGTCTGTCCGAGGTTTTGTTAAGAGACCGTTATAGTACCAGAAAGCTGTAATTTTGTAGGGGTATGTATAATATCAATTACGCCAACAAAGTGGTAAAATAAAATTTTGGAAAATATTTTTTTTTAGCTCCCCTACATGTGAAGTGGGGATGCATTTTTTTTCAACGTTAACCCATCGTGTGGGTTAACGATGAATAGGTCTTTTAAAATGACAGGTTTTGCTAATACTATTTTTCGATTGTTTTCTCAATTTACGAAATATTAAACTTTATAACCCCAAGCCACAAGTAGTTGTGGCTTGGGACAGTATTGATATGGAGGTAAATGTGGCTAAAATTAATACCTAGCAACTCCATAAGCGGTATAAGCGTTATTAAAGTGCTAGAACGTCCTAGGTTAGGCTAGTGGATAGAGCGTAGTCTTGGTACCAAGATTCACATGTACCAGAGGACTGTCATAAGAAACCGATTAGTATTTTATAATTTAAACATTAGTAGTAGGTAGTAGAAAGGCTAGATAAAGTCAGTGTCGAAACGCAGACAGAGACGAGCTGTAGCGAGAGCAAAACTGGTAATACAGTACTCTGTAAGTTAATTGTAGACTAAACTAAAATAAACACGTGGTAAATGTTAACTATAATTAACTATTAGGTCATAGATAGCAGCTTCACGGTAGCGCAGAGCTGTTAATAATCACTTGTTCCAGCTTGCCAGAGTAGCTTCTTTATCATCATAATCATATCAGCCCAAAGAGGTCCACTGCTGGACATAGGCCTTCTTAGGCTTCTTTATAATTATTATCTCATGTGTTACGTGTCCACCTCCTTATACCGTACGTACCGTACCTGGGCCAATATCCGTCATCTGTGTTTAATAACAAGGAGACGGGGAAAGCCTTAGGCTACACTTTACACTCACCTCACGCATATTTATTATTTATTTATTATTATTTATTTAATACAGTATTTAAAACCATTATCACTTAATTAAATACCTAATCCTTTTACTCGGTCTTCTTGCAGAACCACAAACATTCCAAAATTATCGTCTTCCATTCATCAGCAAACAAGTCCAATCCAGGGTTATTCTCCACGAGCGCGTTGAGCTTCGTAAGCATACGCGGTATAGGGGAAGTGGATCGAGCTACAGTGGCGACTAAATGTGACATTACACCTATTTATATTTACTAGAGCAAATATACTTATTTGGAACAATTAATTGACACAGCTCCGCATGTCATTCATAACACTGTATTAGTGTACACTGTACACTAAAACACCCGAATATTGACGTATGTTGACTTATATCTGACACACCACAATTAGAAGGCAAAACCGTAATATTCACATTTCGATTAGAACAATATTTATTGTTCAGTGTTGAAGGCAAACACACACACAACAGTTTGATTAAAACAAATTTTATTGGTCAGTTAATACCATAAAATGCCGTCTTGTACTTGTAGTACCAACTAATTAAACGGTGCTTAAGGAGTTGTTCAATAGTTTTTGGTAAAATTAAATTCGACAAACAAAATTCGGACAAGTGATCGGTTCCCATTTCCGGGAGTGGGGGAGGGTTCACTAAGTATTCCAAAACTGAATTGATTGCTACGTTCTGGGGAACGCTAGGCACTGTGTTTCGATAAAACTAACACCGGCCACTGGTAGGTTTATTCCTGAAGCGACACTATTTACTATTTACAACCACGACATGGGATAGAGTGAGGCTTTGAAATTATTTTTAAAAAAAGTGTTAATTACAGATATCATTTAGTTACTATTTAGCTCCATTGGTGTAATTTTGTACTGTAGGCGGAGTTCCAACTAGAGAATAAAACAATAATGAAAGCTTTGTCTCGCTGTTTTTTTTTAATTCCTGATACTTTTATCTCCAAATTAATGCTGCTATAAAGTTTTTTTTGGTGACACCCCTTTCAGTGAGTGACGCATTACAGTAGATACGGCCATTAGGAAACGGAAATCCTGTCAGTACATAATGGGATTGACAGGGTGGGTCTAATATAAATAATCATAATTATGATGTATAATCATTTCTGTGTCACCTAAGCACCTACGCAATTTAACGCTAAACGACAGGAAATGAGGAATTAAGGCTCTATGACTATTTATATACATACAGACAGGTATTTTGCTTGACTAATCATTAAAATTTAATGCTATAATATTGTCCCTCTGACCAGTTTTTATCGTTAGAGCCAATTAGATAAGTACTAGTATTTAGGTAATGGATAGTAATTTGTTAAATGTGAGTGCATATTATGCCACAAGGATCATTAGTTAAAATTACAGTCTTTTCACGGTTAATTCACCTCTGACATCTGCATCACTGTCAAACTACAGTTATCTTTATCAATATCTTGATAAGGTCGATGTTATATTGCTGCCGGTGCTGCCACTGACAAGTCTGTAAAAATCAAATTGAGCTTTATTTTCGTTTATAAATAAGGTTGTTATTAATTTACTTACTGCCAGAGATAACAGAACTGTGAATGGACTATTGAACCCTTCGGGTATAACAGGCGTGATGTTATCTTAATAAGAACTTATATTGGGAAGTATACCATTAAGGTAGAGAATCTATCAAACCTTAATATCATATTTCCTGCCATTTTCATCAAAAAGGCCCTGTGTACTTAGGTGGCACAATACATTTCATTATTGTTTGTATGTTATTCCTTGTAACAATCAAATGGCTCCTGTTTAAAACGCTAATAGCTTTGACAAAATAATCATTCGTGAACAAAAATTGTGCAAACGATTACCTGCCGTAGAATAAAAATTGATAATGAGTTTAAAATATTTTTTCTTTGCTTTGCTTCTTTTTTTTTATTACCAAATTAATCAGTGTATTTCTGAGAAAGTGAGTATCTATTTATAGTTTGTTTTAATATAAACTTTTTTGCCAAACTTTCAAAAAACCACTAAAAAGTGGAAAATAAAAATTATATTTGTCAAGAATTTGTGTGAAATACCATAACTAATATCGGTAAAATAAAAACTTTTCTTGCAAAAACAAAACCGGCTTCTAAAACTAAAACACTAAAAGGGGAAAATAACTTTACTTTCGAAAGTCGTTGACTTTTGTTGGTTTCATTGACTTTTTAGCCACGAAGAGATTCAGTTCCTCCCTTTTTTGAAGACATTTTAAAAACAGTACGAAAACTAAATTGATGACCCTGGAAAATGAAAGAAAATACTTGTCGAATATTAGGCATACTTTAGTCGGTGCAGGAAAAACATAATTTTATCTTTTTATTAATTATTTTAATAAATTTATTTCGTAGATAACTTACTTCAGTACTGAGCGTCCAGTGGTAAACTGGATTGACACGAGATACTTCACAAACTTTACTCTGAAAAGTAGACGTCTGCGCCAACAGGATCCTAGGTACTATGTGGATCTTTACGCACATTCCCTATTCACACTGGACAATAATTTGAAGGCAAGTCATAGGAAGATTTTAATTTTGATTTTCTTGAAATATAAATTGAAAGGTTAACATAAAAGTTGTGGTAACCAACATAAAAATATTTTACAAAATATGCGTGTGACAGTTATTAAGGCCAATTAAAGGTTTCCCTGTATAACTGGGATATATCTTTAATACATGCGAGCGGACTATTGCCAGATATTTTCAATTAAACAACAAAATAAAATTATAATACTTACAATACAAAATTATTTTTAAGTTATATTTAGATTTAGATTACAATTTAGAAAAACTTGAAAAAAAGGTTGCATGATAAAAGATAGTACAAGAATAAGAAGATTGGTTGTTTGTCGTTTATAATTTTCATTGTTCATTTTTTGAATGTCGGTTAATTACAGTTAAATAAATCAACTTCAGACAATTCCGTTAGTGGAGTGCCATAGGAACGTGCAACATTGGCATGTGACGAGTGCGCCAAAGGGGAGTGTTCGGGCAATAAAGGCTTTGATTGAGAGTGTCGTCGTTTTATAGTCTTACGCTATCTTTTTAAACATCCCTTTCGCTCACTCTTACATTCCGTTTCTCACATTCGGCCTTCCTGCTCTCTTGTCTGTCCTCAGACATTGCTTTTCTAATTTTAAAGTATTAAACACCTTTATCATACTTACTAGGTACGTAATACCATAACTTAACTACACACAAACACAATTTAACCTCAGACTAACATCAACACATCATCACATAACTTAGACTACACAACATAATGCTAAACACTTGCACACCATTCATCACCATCACATACCCCTTTGAACAACTCACTTGCATAATTATTCAGAGGTACTTGCGTATGGCCACCTCTTCATTTGATCAGCTGACCTGTATGTACGGTTGGGACCTTCAATCGCACTATCAGCTTTTTTCATATCGTAGCGGTCATTTGGATGAACCTTGGTAATTTGGTACGGTCCTGGGTACTTATCCTTCAGCTTCAGACCTGCACCAAATTGGGTTCTCTTTCTAGTCACTAGGTTACCTACTTGGTACTTAGGACTCGGTTTCCTTTTCTTGTTATAATACTTTCTGTTCTCTTCTTGCACAGCTAGTATTTGCTCTGTCGCTTTTTGACGTAACTCTTCTCTACTACTCTCATATTGTCTTGCAGTTTCTTCTTGAAGTAATTTTAAAACTTCAATGTCTTCTTTGCACCACATCTTGGTGCCACGTAATAAATTATAGGGTGAGGTATTAATGCTCCTCTGGAATGTGCTATTCAATGCTCTTTGAACTCTGCTCACATGGTAATACCACACGCCTGTGTTTTCAATACAAAGTTTATGAGACGTGAAATAATCCAGTTTTCAAATCAAGAACGCTGAAGACCTTCGCTTGAGATAACCTGTCAATGATGTCATCTATAATAGGAAGAGGATACTCGAGTTGACCCATCCTTCTTCTTCACCAACACTAGTGGACTAGAGTATTCAGAGAAACTTACCCTTATTATGCCGTCTTTCAACCACTCATCAACTTGGTTTTCTACAATACCCTGCTCCATATATGACAATCGCCGGGGCCGTTGTGCTACTGGCACATCGTCTTTCAACACAATCTGCAGCTCCAACGGGGCTTTCTTCTCTTGAACTGGACGGTACATATCCACTCACTGATAAGCCTCCTGTTTTACTGATGGACTGCTGACATGCTCTAAAAGAGATTCTGTGCCACCTGAAATGCAATTTACTTTATTTAACCACTCACTTTCATCTCTGAATATGGACACACATCCATCGCTCATTAGCACTGTCACACTCCTCAAAAACTCGTGACCTATTATTAAATCATACGGCATAGTTTCTAGGTATAACATCAAATGTAACATCGTGGTAGACCTGTCCGTCAATAACTATTACCATCGTAATTTTACCTAACGACTGCACTTGGGAACAGTCCTGTTAGCGTTAGCCCGCCGAAATTGAACTCAACATTAAATAGTTTAGCGCACAGCTCCGCCGATATGAGATTTACATCACTTCAGAGTCGATCAATGCCCTAGAACTGTGATTGCCCGCCACTTCTATGGTTTTCACCGGTTTTCGTACGTTTTTAATAGCTTTTTGTTTTGATTTATTTGCATAACCTCATTGTTTGACACAAGTGTTAGTTTCCTTTGGTCGTTAGTAGCTACATCTCGTTTACGGTAGTCTGTTCTGCAATGTTTGTCACTGCGTTAGACGTATCGTTCAAATATCCACCGTTAATATCATGGCGTTAATAGATGCGCACTGATTGTCGCTGTTTTATCGACTGTGCCGCACCCGCTGCTCCTCGACTGTTACCAACTTTACGTTGTTGCACTGCGGGCTGTTTTACCGACAAGTTGCCTCCGCCAATCTTAGGACACTGTTTTCCAATATGGCCAAATTCGTTGCAACGAAAACATTTGATCCCGTTGGCACACTGACTGGATAAATGGCTCTTCTCTCCACAGTTGTAACAACGACGCGTGGTACTGGGATGCGTGGATGCTTCTTTCTTTCTTTAAGTGGCTGGGTCGACGCGTCCCTCCTTCTTCGTGTTACCTTTCATCTTTTCGTAGTTTAATATTTTTTCTTTGAGAGCGCTGTTCCTCGTAACGCCGTAGAGTATCGTCTTGTTTATTTGGAGATCTTCGAAGCTGTTGATAATATACTAAATTGCAACGTAGTTTTGTGATGTGCCCTAGCCTAGTAACTGCAACGAGAACACTGAGGCGCATGTATTACAAAACCGGCCAGGAACGAGGCGAGTTCAACAACTTAAGTTACACACCATCTGGGTGTATATCATCAAAGTGCATTTTTTGACAATTTTGGTGACGAAATTTATTTATATTCATACTTATTCATATTCATATTCTTTATTGTGCACCATATTAAAAAATATACACACAAAATTCAAATATATGGCTTATGTACAACGGCGAGCTTAGCCCAGAATTGTCTTAAGCTCGCCGGGGGTTATTCTTCAGTTTTCGTGAAAAAAAGGACCTGGTATAACAATAGAAATTCCAAGCTTAAAGAATCTTCAAGAGGCCCAATAATATCTCGATAACTTCTTGAGATATTTTAGTTTGAAGTGTAGTGTGGCCACCAAAATTGAAAATCGCCCACCAAAATCGAAAGTGCCCACCAAAATTGAAAATCAGTAGCACCAAAATTGAATAAGCATCGCATGTACTTTTTACCTCGACCTGATCCCAAAAATGAGGATTCCAGAACCACTTTAACACGTCATTTCACAGAAGACCTGTCAAGATTCAGCCAAGATGAAATCGAGGCGGCTCTTAGACAGCTTAAAAATGGAAAAACCCCTGATGAGGATAGGACAACGACAGAGCTCCTGAAAGCGAGAGGAAGGCCTGCATTAAGAGAGCTTCAGGGGCTTTTCAACTCGGTCCAGTTATCTGGGAGAGCTCCAGAAGCGTGGAGAAGGGGCGTGGTCGTTCTTTTCTTTAAGAAGGGAAACAAGACCCTATTAAAGAATTACAGACCAATTTCGCTTCTTAGCCACGTGTATAAGCTGTTTTCAAGAGTTGTCCCGAATCGTCTAGCGCAAAGACTCGACGAATTCCAGCCACCGGAACAGACCGTGTTTTGAGGAGGATGCAGCACCATAGACCGCATCCACACTATGCGGCAGAACATACAAAAGTAGGAAGAGTATAATCAGCCGCCCCGTCTTGCATTTGTGGACTATGAGAAGGCTTTTGACTCTGTCGAGACCTGGCCAGTTCTGAAGACTTCCCAGAAATGTTGTTGTCAATGGCGGACCTCTCGAGGTTGTTCGAAAATATGTTTATCTCGGGCAAACTCTGAAGTTTGATAAGAACAACTATGAGACTCACAGAAGAATTCAGCTGGGCTGGGTTGCGAGAAGACCGGTCAAAGTTTACCAAATCCGGTCTTCTCGTCGCGTTTCCACAGTGCCTAAAGACGGAAGGTCTTCAACCAGGCCGTCCTGCCTAATATGACTTGCCATAAATTTAAGGTCGCTCAGCGAGCTATAGAACGGGCTGTGTTTCGAGTCTATCTGAGGTGGGGTGGATCTCCGAAATGAGGTGATCCGACAGAGAACCAGAGTTGTCAACATAGCTCACAGAATAAGTAAGCTGAAGTGGCAATGGGCCGGTCATTTAGCCGTAGAACTGATGACCTTTGGGGTAGACGTGTACTTGAGTAGAGACGTAAGGTGGGGGATGCCCTCAGACTCAAGTGACTGGAGTGACAATCGAGTTGGGTGGCGTGCCATTGAGGAGGTCTATGTCCAGCAGTGGTCTGCTGTAGGCTTATGATGAAACATTATTCTTACTTATACTTAAAATGTCACTTACGGGATATCTTCCGTGATTATTTATTCTTACTTATCTTCTTATTTCATCCATTCTCTTTTTAACAGCCTCTTTTCATTAGTCTGTTATGGCATTCTAAAAAGCAACAAAATCAAAATAAGAAACTTCATCTTTAGCATGCTACCCTTTTAATAATGAGTCTTACTACTGCCAAGTACATAACATTTATTTATTTGCTAAAGAAACTGTCATGCAACGTAAAAATGGCTATATATGTACAAACAGTGCGTAAAAACCCCACCAAAGCCACCAAAATTGAGCTACCAAAATTGGAACCAGGCATAAAAAAAAAATACTTTAAAAATAGGGGTTTTAAGTTACAATTAAATTAATATCACTGATACGAAACCCTCAAACCTCAAACCCTTTGCCTTACCCAAATCACTAGCTATTACGTGTAGCTTACTTTTAAAACACGTTATAATCAACAGCAAAACGATCCACCAAAATCAAACAATTCTTGTCCCCCGTGGCACCTAAGAGGAATACTTACGTTTTTATCGGGTAATCGCAGCACTAATCACACACCTGTTACGGGCAAGTATCACGCAAGATAAAAAGGCTGAAATGAAAATGGGCGGGTCACCTAATAAGAGATAAAATTAAAAAGGAGAAATGGGCTAAATTAGTAGCTGAGTGGTACCCAAGAGAAGGGAAAAGGAACAGGGGGACGCCCAACACGAAGATGGGACGACGATCTCAAAGCGACAGCGGGGTCAATGTGGAAGAGGCAAACCCAAGACCGTGAAAAGTGGAAGAATATGGAGGAGGCCTATGCTACGGCAAAACAATCTTCGGAAACCGATGACTGAAGAACAATTTATTTTTCTTATTAAGTACGAAACGTGTAACTAGATTATAAGATCGTTAATAAAGGCTATTCTATTCTATTTTATTCTATAAGTTGAAAAAGTGCCACCAAAATTTTGTGTTTGCTTGGACAAACTTTGATAGAGTGTCCTGTGCTTTTAAATTCCTTTTTCTAATATGGTTTACTTGTTTTTAGATAATGTATCTAATGCATAAACTAAGGAAATGGTTTATTTTTTATTATACCTTAAATTGTTACTTTGGTGAATGCAATTATGTAAAAAAATGGAACTGGGACAAGCCACCAAACTTGAATTTTAAGGCAATTTTTTTCCCTATTATATATAAACACGAATAACAACAAAAAATTTGGCCCTAGTTGCATCAAGTAACATCAAAATCAAAATCAAAGCATTTATTTCAAGTAAGCCTGTTACAGGCACTTTTGAATTGTCGAAACAAAGATGAAAATTAAATGTAGCTACAGTCCCAGTCACAAGACATAAAAACTGTGAAAGTACTGTAGTTGCCCATTCCCTAGCGTAGATCTCTATGGAGAAGAACGGGCAAGAAACTCCATGGACACTCTTTTAAATCAGAATATTGTTACAAAATCTTGGTTACATCATTCATGTTGAGATGGTATATTATGTGAGAACAATGTAGCAAGATGTGCTCGTTAAAAGTGTCCACAGTAAAACAAAACAAAAAAAAAACAAAAAAAAACTAAAATAATTCATTAAAATAAGCCATGGCAACTGAGAGATGACCAGTCACAACTGACAGCGTCCGTTCACGGACCTGACGCATAGATCAGCACCATTCAACTCAACCATTTTGAAGGGAACTAAATGATCCGACACATGCGCCACCATCAGCGAGACTTTTGAGTGAGCATGACATATTCTCAACCGCCAAGGCACAGTCAAGTCAAGAAAAGACGTAGGTTTCCAGTGAATGATAGCTTTCTAGTACATAGTACTCACACAATATGGGCTATGAGATTATAGTATACGTAGTTCACTATAAAAAAAAAGAAACATCCTATCACATTACACCTTGATTCTCAACGTGGACACGTAAAGGAGACAATGTTTTTTAGGCCCGCTTGTACGTTGCGTTTATTACTCATATTACGCCAAAAATAAGTAACAGTTTCATCATAGCAACAAACGGAAGATTACATAGAAACGAAACCGGAATCTTAAAATCATAATAAAAAGTTATATTATGATATATTTTTTCGAGTCAAAATAATCATTCCTGTTGTGGTCAATGTCATTTGACAGAAAATACTTACGTGAATAGGGACGTTTTTTCCGTTTTCAAAAAGAAGTACGGTACCCAGTGGTAATCATATCTGCTTTAATTAAAACAGAATAGAATATAAAAGAAATATTATTAACTGTGAGCATTTTAATGCTATTTTTAAAGGTTTACGCTATGGTTTAAACAATCAACGTGTCACGGAGCGTTGTAAATCCGCCTTTTTTGTGGTTGACAGACAACTTCATTAATTTGACTGCACGTGTTTTTGCAGTTTTCGCATTTATTCCGGTTAAACAAAGCTTAGCTAATGGAACCACTGTTATATCCATATTTCAGGGAAGAAATCAATGTACGTTTCATTATTTAACGCTACAATTTGTGTGGGTGGCCTAATCTCCAAACAAAAAAAAATGTCTCCTTTGCTTTTTTGATATTCACCCATCTATGCTCAACCGTATTGTTCATGTTACAGCCATCTTTCTACTTCTACCAGTTTCTAACAAACAGATACAAACCGAGTTTCGTGGAGATGCACTTTAGATTTTGCGACATGATAAACTCGGACACATTTTTTGGACAACCAATGCGAAACGCTTTCGGTGACCGTCGCTGTCCTTATCCACCGGTAAGTATCATTATAACAGCTTTTTAATGAATGCATAATGCAACTATACACGGTACTTAAAGCAAAAAAAACATTTAATTATTATTTTTGTCCATCTGTTTGTTCCGGTAAATTTCCGAAACGGCAGGACCGATTTTGATATGACTTTTACTGGCAGATAGTTGTATGTTATAAGGAGTAACTTAAACTACCTTAGTTTTTAAAAAAAGCTTAGGTTTTGTTTGATGCAATAATTGCAATCGACCACGTTTTGCTGACCTAGCGATACGATACAGCCGCAATAAGTGCCCCGCGAGCTCAATGCATAGCGGACAGCAACCGGGTGCATTAATTTCCATCATTTTAGCAATAACTTAGCCTAGTTACCTCAATGAACCCGTTAAAGTTGTTTGAGTGTTTAACTGAGTAGCGTAGCGATTCCCAATAGGTATCACCTAGTCACGTCCCCTACATTTTGGTCCTTCGAGCCGGATGTCCAGGACGCCCCCAAGGTTAACAAAATCTGATTCAGATAGGGAGTGCTATTAGTGCTATTTTGATAATAATTTCATGCGACCGAACATAAAACGCGAAGTTCGGCCTGGGTGACAAAACCCCTCATGAACCTACTTGAACGGTTACCCTTTTACTAGAACTGTTCTCCTCTCACTAGAGTAAAAAAATATATATATATATTGTCACCGATGATCTAAAGTACAACGAGGACATTGAACGTGAACGCAGAGCGCTGGCTGTCCGGGGTAATATGTTGGTTGCTCAGCTAAGGTCAAGCTAGTATTATTCAAAGCCAAAACAATCTTGCCAAGTCAATCTTTCTCTATCGCCCAGCACACTCTACGGGTGCAATACAACAAAGTCTTCAGAATGTTTTTGAGGTTGCTGCGGTTCTGCAGTGCTTCCGCAATGTTTGCTGAAGCGCGTACGAATGACTTATCTATCTTCTATCTTTATATATCTTATATCTATCTATATATATAAAATGATAAACTGACTGACTGACTGACTGGGTGACATATTAACGCACAGCCCAAACCGCTGGGTCTACAGATTCCAAATTTGGCAAATAGGTTCTCTATGTGGTCTAAGGTTGCACTAAGAAAGGATTTTTTAAAATTCACTCCTTAAGGGGGTTAAACGGGCCCGGGTGCTACCATTGCGAGGATCGACCGGAGGACACGGTGGAGCACACTGTGGAGGTGTGCCCCGCTTGGGTGGAGCACCGCCGTGTCCTCGAGGTGGTGATCGGCGGCGGCGACCTCTCGCTTCCGGCCCTGGTTCGTGCCATGGTCCGGAGCGAGACGGAATGGGACGCCGTCACCTCCTTCTGCGAAGCAGTCATGCTAGCGAAGGAGGTGGCGGAACAGGACAGGGAGAGATCCTCACGTCCCGGCCGCCGCGGGAGACGCCCCGGGCGTCGGGGGCCACGTGATGGCTTCCGGCCACCGTGGGCGCGGGCCTGTGGACGGGGAGCTATGGGCTAGCTCGCCGTCCGTACGTCTCATGACGACAGGCCGTGTCGAGAGCGCGTTCGTGTTCCACGCGCGCCTCAAAGAGAGTCAGCAAAAGGGAAGGGGTCGCAAGGACCGAAGCCTGCCGGGGCTGCGGGACTATTCGAAAGAGATACCGTGGCCCCGGAACACAAAGGGCGAGGAAGGAACATGGATGGGTTTTAGTCAGTAAAAGTCTGACACTCCCTCCTGCTCCGCCCAGAGGGCAGAAGTCATTTGATGATTTCCCATCCTAAAAAAAAAAAAAAAAGGGGGTTAAACGGGGCTCCAAAGTTTGTATGGGGAAACAAGATTAGTTAGACTATTTTATTCAAAACTTCACAGGAGTGCTTCTATTGATAAATGAGTAGTAACGGGTTTCAGGTTTTTTCAGAATTCAACCCCTAAAAGGGGGAAATGGGGTGACAAAGTCTAAAAATCATTGCACAGCCTAAACCGCTGGGTCTACAGATCCCAAATTTGGCAAGTAGGTTGGTGGTAGGCAAAGTATTTGTGGTGTAAGGGTTCACTAAAAAAGGATTTTTTATGATTCACCCCCTAAGGGGGATAAACGGGGTCCAAAGTTTGTATGGGGAAACAAGATTAGTTGGACTATTTTATTCGAAACTTCACAGAAGGGCTCCTATTGATAAATGATTATAAAAGGGTTTCAGGTTTTTTCAGAATTCATCCCCTAAGAGAAGGAAATGGGGTGACAAAGTCTGAAAATCAACATGGGTATCCTTTGTATGGTGTATCGGGTCGGGTGTATTACAAAAACAACGATTTAAAGATTGAATAAGGCGGACCTGAAACATCATCATCTCCTGTTGGGGTGCGATGGGGTTGAAATGTCTAAAAATCAATATGGGTGTCGATACCGAGATAATCAGGGGTGCTGATTACGAATATGGCATTTATTTTGAGATCCAGAAGATGGTGATTATGATGATGGTGATTACGATGATGGTGATTATGATGATGATGATTGTTATGATGATGATTATGATAAAGATGATGGTGATATTGATTGTGATAGTGATGGTGATAGTGATTGTGATAGTGATTGTGATAGTGATTGTGATAGTGATTGTGATAGTGATTGTGATAGTGATTGTGATAGTGATTGTGATAGTGATTGTGATAGTGATTGTGATAGTGATTGTGATAGTGATTGTGATAGTGATTGTGATAGTGATTGTGATAGTGATTGTGATAGTGATTGTGATAGTGATTGTGATAGTGATTGTGATAGTGATTGTGATAGTGATTGTGATAGTGATTGTGATAGTGATTGTGATAGTGATTGTGATAGTGATTGTGATAGTGATTGTGATAGTGATTGTGATAGTGATTGTGATAGTGATTGTGATAGTGATTGTGATAGTGATTGTGATAGTGATTGTGATAGTGATTGTGATAGTGATTGTGATAGTGATTGTGATAGTGATTGTGATAGTGATTGTGATAGTGATTGTGATAGTGATTGTGATAGTGATTGTGATAGTGATTGTGATAGTGATTGTGATAGTGATTGTGATAGTGATTGTGATAGTGATTGTGATAGTGATTGTGATAGTGATTGTGATAGTGATTGTGATAGTGATTGTGATAGTGATTGTGATAGTGATTGTGATAGTGATTGTGATAGTGATTGTGATAGTGATTGTGATAGTGATTGTGATAGTGATTGTGATAGTGATTGTGATAGTGATTGTGATAGTGATTGTGATAGTGATTGTGATAGTGATTGTGATAGTGATTGTGATAGTGATTGTGATAGTGATTGTGATAGTGATTGTGATAGTGATTGTGATAGTGATTGTGATAGTGATTGTGATAGTGATTGTGATAGTGATTGTGATAGTGATTGTGATAGTGATTGTGATAGTGATTGTGATAGTGATTGTGATAGTGATTGTGATAGTGATTGTGATAGTGATTGTGATAGTGATTGTGATAGTGATTGTGATAGTGATTGTGATAGTGATTGTGATAGTGATTGTGATAGTGATTGTGATAGTGATTGTGATAGTGATTGTGATAGTGATTGTGATAGTGATTGTGATAGTGATTGTGATAGTGATTGTGATAGTGATTGTGATAGTGATTGTGATAGTGATTGTGATAGTGATTGTGATAGTGATTGTGATAGTGATTGTGATAGTGATTGTGATAGTGATTGTGATAGTGATTGTGATAGTGATTGTGATAGTGATTGTGATAGTGATTGTGATAGTGATTGTGATAGTGATTGTGATAGTGATTGTGATAGTGATTGTGATAGTGATTGTGATAGTGATTGTGATAGTGATTGTGATAGTGATTGTGATAGTGATTGTGATAGTGATTGTGATAGTGATTGTGATAGTGATTGTGATAGTGATTGTGATAGTGATTGTGATAGTGATTGTGATAGTGATTGTGATAGTGATTGTGATAGTGATTGTGATAGTGATTGTGATAGTGATTGTGATAGTGATTGTGATAGTGATTGTGATAGTGATTGTGATAGTGATTGTGATAGTGATTGTGATAGTGATTGTGATAGTGATTGTGATAGTGATTGTGATAGTGATTGTGATAGTGATTGTGATAGTGATTGTGATAGTGATTGTGATAGTGATTGTGATAGTGATTGTGACAGTGATTGTGACAGTGATTGTGACAGTGATTGTGACAGTGATTGTGACAGTGATTGTGACAGTGATTGTGACAGTGATTGTGACAGTGATTGTGACAGTGATTGTGACAGTGATTGTGACAGTGATTGTGACAGTGATTGTGACAGTGATTGTGATAGTGATTGTGATAGTGATTGTGATAGTGATTGTGATAGTGATTGTGATAGTGATTGTGATAGTGATTGTGATAGTGATTGTGATAGTGATTGTGATAGTGATTGTGATAGTGATTGTGATAGTGATTGTGATAGTGATTGTGATAGTGATTGTGATAGTGATTGTGATAGTGATTGTGATAGTGATTGTGATAGTGATTGTGATAGTGATTGTGATAGTGATTGTGATAGTGATTGTGATAGTGATTGTGATAGTGATTGTGATAGTGATTGTGATAGTGATTGTGATAGTGATTGTGATAGTGATTGTGATAGTGATTGTGATAGTGATTGTGATAGTGATTGTGATAGTGATTGTGATAGTGATTGTGATAGTGATTGTGATAGTGATTGTGATAATGATGGTCATGGTGACTATAACAAAATAATTGTAAATTAAATTTGGCACATAGAGAGTTTATAACTTGGATTAACATGTAGGATACTATTTATCCCTTTAATATGATCCAGTGGGACAGTAACCGAACTTCACGCGGGCGAAGCCGCGGGCAACACTAGTATCCAATAAGACGCAAGCATGTATCGTTACTGCTAGGCAGAGTACGCGGCATTAGCAACAGCATTCTGAGGATCATTTCTGATGAATACGAATGTCCAATACACTCGCTCTGGGTGCGCATTGTGATAAGGACAGTAAAATAAATGTAATGTTGTAAATGTATTTTGTAAATTGTGTTTTGTGATTGTATTTTTGTAACCCTACTAACGTAGTTTTTATGTTCCAATTGTTACTTAACATTAAGAATCATTGTAATCTGACTTCAGATATATAAATAAAATAAAATAAATTAATCTTCGAAGCTTTAGGCCGAGGTGTACTTAATAGTACTCCCAATATTACTAACTGCTACCACTTACTGCTAACCCAATAACTGATGACAATGACTTAGGAATCGATAGTATCACACACTCTGCCATCGTTAATGCTTTAATGCTTAATAAACAACACGTAGAATCAAGTTATATAGAATCTCATCTCATCTTTTACTGAATATTTATTTCAGCAGTACAGCAGCTATAAAATTAGAACGGATAAGTCCCAAATTCAATATTCTCAAGGGAGTCAAACAGGGCGACCCGCTATCTCCAAAGCTATTCACCAGTACCCTAGAGGAACTATTTAGAAAGTTGGCGTCCGCCTGGGAAGAGAGTGGTATTTGTCTTGGCGAGGCGAGGTTAACAAGGCTGATGACATGGTCCTCTTCTCCTCACCAGCTGCGGAACTGGAACAGATGCTTCAAGAGCTAAGCTATGCAAGCCTTGAGGTTCGAAGACTAATCTCATGCCAACAGCTCACCGATCAACGTGCACATAGATGGGGAGAAAATACACTATGTCCAAGAATACATCTACCTGGGCCAAGTAGTCTCCTTCCAGGCGAGACAACAACAACATCAATTTAATTCTGGCTACAATGGCCCATAAATATATACCTTATGAACTAACATATATAAAGTAAATACAAGACTTGTGTTGATAAATAAGACTTAAAAACTATGTTAGTAGCACTTCACTTAGTCACAGTTCACTTGTGTTGGCTATCCAGTGGAACTTGTCCGCGGAAGCGACGGAACACCACGTCCTGCGGCCGAAAGTCTTCCGCCATCGCCATGGGCAGATAACAATTCGGTATTCGCACCACGAACGCCTTGAAGTTGACGTTGCGGCGCGACTCCAGTAACTGCACCCTCGGTGTAATGCAAGCGGGAAATGTACACCGGTGTATTCGGTTTGGCAGCACGCAGGCTCACTTTATGGTCCGCAGGAGCCATGCCGCAATGGTTGTTCGCGAACGGCGCTTCCTCCTCTGCATCGTCACGAAACCCTCATTTATCAGCCTTTTTCGGCACCTTTTCAGGAACAGGCTTATTACTAGGAGCATCAGAGGGGCTCGCGGTGACGCTGGCGCAGCGTGTAGGAGTCACCGCGAGGATGCGGGGCGCGCGGGTGGAATGCTCTGCAAACTCAGCAATCGACGTATGCGCCGGTGTGGAAAGTGCTGACGTGGAATTCGCCGACGATATATCGTGGCCGGCTCCGCGACACGTGTCAGCGTTAGGCGCATTACCTGCTGACGTAGATACTGCCACATTGTTGCGCAACTCACTAACTTCCTTGCGCAAATCGGTGATGATGTTCTGGGATGCATCCAATTTTCCTAGCACATCCGCAAGACAGGCCTTCAATAAGACAATATCCTAGACAAGACATAGAAGTGGCCAGACGCACGGAAAACGCCTGGAAGAGCTACTGGTCCATGAAAGAGCTATTCAAGGGCGATTTACCCATCCCTGATGGACATGTGTATTCTCCCCATACTGACATAATTATGGTGTACAGAATTTGTCTTTGACTAACATCCTAAAGTCCAAACTCAAAGTTTGCCAACGGGCAATGGAGCGCAGCATACTTAACGTTAAACTTACCGACCGAATAAGGAACACCACACGACGCTCCAGAACTCAAATTGCTGACGTAGCTCAAAAAGCCGCTAAATTAAAATGGAACTGGGGGCGTGCCCAATCCGCTCGCATATCACAAAACTGGAGCCCTGAGACAGCTACACGGGGTCGCGGCAGACCGAGGAGAAGAGGGCGGGACGCCTTGAATGGCTTTCTCGTTAATTCGCGAAAAGAGGTGCAACACTGAAAAAGTGGAAGGAATGGGGGAGGCCTTTGCCCAGCAGTGGGACAGCTCAGGCTAATTAAAAGAAAAACGGAATCTATACCTACCTATTTGAATGTTATAGTAACAAGTATTTTGTTTTTTTTTCAGGGCGTGTACCATTTGAAGAATATGCCAGCCCCACTTGTGCCGAAGGGCTTCCCGTTTACCAAAGGCCGTATCTACTGCAACGTGTCACTTACTACAGGCGGTGTTACCAAACTTATAGCCTATGGTAGCATTGATATGGAGGTCAAAGTCGTTAACATTCGTACACACTAGGAAAAACAAGTCTGTAAACACTGTAACGTTTTTCTGTCGCTGATAATAAAATAGTTAATTTATTTTTCTCCATCTTACGACTATCATTACAAGGTTATCTACACCCAATGCTGTAGTTTACTTTATTTTCTTTAATGCAATTAAAAACGAATTAACATACAAAATCGTAAAATGATATATTTCGACGAATTCTTAAGAAACGCTAAAATATCCGATTATTACGTACAACTCACAATAGCAGAGCCAAATCTGGTTGCAATAATAACAACAAGTATCCAAATGGATTTTAAAAACAATTGAGACATTTGCCCAAAAACGGCAATAAAACAATCCTGTGAAAGTATGGGAAGACGGACCAAGCGTGGGGTTTAAATTGGTTTTGGAGATGAAGGAAGGACAGATTGATTTGAGATCGCAGAAGGATTCAGACGTGTTAGGCTAGTCAAACTAAGTCAGGGTAAGCGGTTTAAGAACGTATTAAAGTGCTAGGACGTCCTAGGTTAGGCTAGTGAAAATAGCATACCAAAGACGTCAGTCTTGCAGTAGCTGCGTTTCGATGCAGACGGGTTGCTGACGCGTATTAATTTTCGTTATCGCGGCGGCGCAAGCCGTCGCTCGTAATTTTAATCGCTATGGATCAACCACTCGTGGCGAATGAGCTACTGGCGTTCCTGCAGCAGAAGTTGGATGTGATGGACGAGGTGTCCGCAGTCCAAATCTGCGCTACGAACTTCAGTGAGGACGACGTCGCTGCTGCCAAGCTGCTGCTGTACCAGTTGCTCAATAAGAGAGACCAGATGGTGTCCCGACGGCGCACGGTGGGCTGGAAATCGGCTTTCATAGACTTACGGATTTCAATTTGAAAGTGCTTGTTTTTATGCCGGATATCGCTTCTATTAGTCATTACTATGTACAAAAATGACACCCGAGTTAATTCTGCCCAAAAACGAAGGAAATATATTTTTTTACGAAATATTTGTATGAAGCTAGTATGAAAAATCGAATTATCTCCTAAACGGCATGTTTAACCGTACTATCCTTGGAGGTGGTCATAGTGCTAATTATTTATGAGTTTTTGGTTGCCGAGTTGACGAAAAATTTCATGCCGTTTTTTTTTTTTAAATCTTCAAAATATTTTTATTTGTTTTTACATATTATGAAACGATTCCTTTTAGTGTCCAAGTTAAAAAGTTCGATATGTTATTAACCCAAATATTAAGAACACACAAAACAAGAAAAATTAAATAAAAAAATTGCTGTTTTTTGACACATTTTTATTAATTTAAATAAAAAAAGATTATCAAACTCTTATTTAAGTAACATATAAAGTTATATTATATACAAAATAATTTAATCTAAGGAATTAATACAAAGCATTTGTAAAATAAAGTAAAATAAATAAAAAAAGCTCACCCAAGCAAACTAGTTATTATACTATATAAAGCTGAATTACCACTGACTCACTGACTCACTGACAGAATTGTTCTCCTAGATGGTGGATGGGGAGGTGAGTGTTTTTTGACAGATTCGTAAACAACTAACTCTGAAACCTATGGGAAAAATCCCAAACCTCCCCTTTACGCCCCCCTTCTCACCCCTCCCTATCGTATCTCGGAAACCAAAAGACTTGGAACATTTTTTTTTTCAGATTCGTATAGAGGAGGCTGGAAAAAGTAAAAACCACTTTTCAGAGTTGTCCCCCTTGTCCCCCTTCTCCGCCCCTTTAGGCGGATCTCGGAAGTTAAGAGAATTGGAACATTTTTTTTTTTCAGATTCGTATAAAGGGGCAATGCATTAGTCGAAATCATTTTTCAAAACTCCCCACTCTCCACCCCTTCACCCCTCTCCCCATCGTATCTCGGAAACTAAGAGACCCGTATTTTGTGTTTTTTACGGATTCGTATAGAGGAGGCTAGGAAAAGTAAAAACCGGTTTTAAAAGTTGCTCCCCTTTCCCCCCTTCTCCCCCCTTTTAGGCAGATCTCGGAAGTTAAGAGACTTGGAACATTTTTTTTTTCAGATTCGTAAGAAGGGGCAAAGAGTTGGTCAAAATCATTTTTCAAAACTCCCCCCTCTCCCCGCCTTCACCCCTCCCCCCATCGTATCTCGGAAACTAGGACACGTAGCGGCATTTTGATTTTGACTGTACTTTATTATTGAGGAGCGTTACAATTTTTATACCCTCCCTTCCCCAACCTCCCCAAAAATTGAAAGGGCTGTAACTTCATAACGGTTAGAGCTAGCCATCAGGTGTTTGAACAAATATTATAGTAGGTGTCGAAACCTGTCCGGTGGTAGCTAGGTCCTGAGTGGAGCGAAGGCGGGAGGTGGCGACCTCCGTAGCGTAACGATGATTGAGTGGGTGAAGCGTAACTCAGCAAACTTTAGGGTAATGATTTTTATGGGAAAAGGGAGGAAGAGTTTTTTAAATAAGGTTTTATTAGGGGTCCGTAGGGGTTTTCATACTGTTTTAGGGGTAATTCTAACGGATTCCCAATTCATTTTGGGGTGCCCATTGATTCTCAAAATTTTATAAGGGTAAGTAATACTTCTCAAAAACACCAAACACGCGAGCTGCGCGCAGCTCGCGCACCCAAGCAAACTAGTTATACTATATAAAGCTGAATTACCACTGACTCACTGACTCATTGACATAATTGTTCTCCCAGATGGTGGATGGGGAGGTGGGTATTTTTTGACAGATTCGTAAGCAAGTAACTCCCGCGAGTATGGGAAAAGTGCCAAACCTCCCCTTTTTGCTCCCCTTCCTCCCCCTCCCTATCGTATCTCGGAAACTAAGGGACCCGTTTTTTTTTTTTTTACGGATTCGTATAGAGGAGGCTCGGAAAAGTAAAAACTAGTTTTCAAAGTTGTCCCCCTTTCTCCCCTTCTCCCCCCCTTTAGGCGGATCTCGGAAGTTAAGAGACTTGGAACATTTTTTTTTTCAGATTCGTAAGAAGGGGCAATGCATTAGTCGAAATCATTTTTCAAAACTCCCCACTCGCCCCCCCTTCACCCCTCCCCCCATCGTATCGGAATTTTGATTTTTACTATACTTTATTATTGGGGGGCGTTGAAATTTTTATACCCTCCCCTCCCCAACCTCCCCAAAAATTGAGAGGTAGTAGCTTTCCGGGGGTAGGTAGGTCCTAAGTGGAGCGAAGCTGCGAAACCGAGTGGAGCGAAGGGGTGAGGTGGCAAGCGAAGCGAGCCGGCGACCTCCGTAGCGTAACGAAGGTTGAGTGGGTGAAGCTCCCCTCCCCAACCTCCCCTAAAATTGAAAGGGCTGTTACTTCATAACAGTTAGAGGTAGCCATCAGGTGTTTGAACAAATATTATAGTAGGCGTCGAAACCTGTCCGGTGTTAGGTAGGTACTGAGCGGAGCGAACCTGCGAGACCGAGTGGAGCGAAGGGGGGAGGTGGCGAGCGAAGCGAGCCGCCGACCTCCGTAGCGTAACGAAGGTTGAGTGGGTGAAGCGTAACTCAGGGACGACGACAAGTTAACCTTGGGTAATGTTTTGTTTTATACTTCTCAAATGTTTTAGGGGTTCTTAAGGGTTCTCATACTGATTTAGGGGTAATTCTAACGGATTTTCCAATTCATTTAAGGACTCCTATGGATTCTTAAAATTTTATAAGGATAGGGAATACTTCTCAAAAACACGTAACCCGCGAGCTGCGTGCAGCTCGCGCACCCAAGCAAACTAGTTATTATACTATATAAAGCTAAATTACCACTCACTCATTGACAGAATTGTTCTCCGAGATGGTGGATGGGGAGGTGGGTATATTTTTGCAGATTCATAAACAACTAACTCTGAAACCTATGGGAAAAGTGCCAAACCTCCCCTTTTCACCCCCCTTCTCACCCCTCCCTATCGTATCTCGGAAACCAAGAGACTTGGAACATTTTTTTTTTCAGATTCGTATAGAGGAGGCTGGGAAAAGTAAAAACCACTTTTCAGAGTTGTCCCCCTTGTCCCCCTTCTCCCCCCCTTTAGGCGGATCTCGGAAGTTAAGAGACTTGGAACATTTTTTTTTTCAGATTCGTAAGAAGGGGCAAAGAGTTGGTCAAAATCATTTTTCAAAACTCCCCCCTCTCCCCGCCTTCACCCCTCCCCCCATCGTATCTCGGAAACTAGGACACGTAGCGGCATTTTGATTTTAACTGTACTTTATTATTGAGGAGCGTTAAAATTTTTATACCCTTCTTTCCCCAACCTCCCCTTTCCGGTGGTAGATAGGTCCTGAGTGGAGCGAACCTGCGAGACCGAGTGGAGCGAAGGGGGGAGGTGGCGAGCGAAGCGAGCCGGCGACCTCCGTAGCGTAACGAAGGTTGAGTGGGTGAAGCTCCCCTCCCCAACCTCCCCTAAAATTGAAAGGGCTGTAACTTCATAACGGTTAGAGCTAGCCATCAGGTGTTTGAACAAATATTATAGTAGGTGTCGAAACCTGTCCGGTGGTAGCTAGGTCCTGAGTGGAGCGAAGGCGGAAGGTGGCGACCTCCGTAGCGTAACGATGATTGAGTGGGTGAAGCGTAACTCAGCAAACTTTAGGGTAATGATTTTTATGGGAAAAGGGAGGAAGAGTTTTTTAAATAAGGTTTTATTAGGGGTCCGTAGGGGTTTTCTTACTGTTTTAGGGGTAATTCTAACGGATTTTTCAATTCATTTTGGGGTGCCCATTGATTCTCAAAATTTTATAAGGGTAAGTAATACTTCTCAAAAACACCAAACACGCGAGCTGCGCGCAGCTCGCGCACCCAAGCAAACTAGTTATTTATATTATATAAAACTACAAAGCCACTGACTCACTCACTGATTGACATGTCGTTTCTCGGATTGGGTGAGAGATGGGTTAGGGGTATGTTTTGCAATAATGTATAAAACCATAGAGTGAGTAGAGGAAAATTATAGAGGAGATTCAAATCCAAGATGGCGGCCGAGTCCATTTCCGGTTTCGGTGGGGAAAAGACTTGGAGGGGTTTCGACTCATAGGTCCTGTATAAGATCTGGAATGATTTAAAAAAAAAATAAAAAAAAAAAAAAAAAAAAAGATGGCGGCTGCGCTAGGACGTTTTGAAAATTGCGACTTTTTTCACTCGACTCTGGCGAATTGTTTTGTTCTACCGATTTCAAAAGTTGGCAACACCAAGTTCACCAGTCGAGGGCATATATCCTTGTGATTTCAGAAAAATTGTGACTTAAAAAAAAACAAGATGGCGGACGCTGTGGCGGCCATTTTGTGAACAGTTGGAATTTTCGACTTTTTTAAAATCCATTTTTCGTGTAGTTGGCAACATCTGACGGGTTCGAGTTGTACCGTGCGGTTGTTTGTTACAACAACGAGTGTTGCCTGGTGAAATAAATTTCCCCATTTTTAAGGTACTTTCCCAGATTTTCCCCAAAAACATGAAAAGTAGAAAAAACGACAATTCGAATAAAGACTTTGACTAGCTGGCAGCATTGGGGTCCCCCAAATGACATTTGACCATTTTGGTGCGTTTTAGTTGGCAACCCCAAAAAACATTGAATATTTAAATTTTTGGGACTTTTTGACTTTGGCGAATTCATTTGTTCTACAAAACTCAAAAATTGGCAACAACAAGTAAACCGGTCGGTAGCCTATATCCTTGAAATTTCAGGAAAATTATGACTTTTCAGAAAAACAAGATGGCGGACATTGTGGCGGCCATCTTGTAAAAATGACGAAAAATCCCAATTTTCGACACGATAAATGGGACAGCTGGCAACCCCCGACTGGATTGTGTTGTATGAACCGGTTGTGTATTTAGTCGAGGAGTGTTGCCTGGTGCAAAAATTTTCCCCATTTTTAGGGAGTTTTCCCAGATTTTCCCCAAAAACATGAAAAGTAGAAATAACGACATTTTGAATGGAGACTTTGACTAGCTGGCAACATTGTGGTCCCCCAAATGACATTTGACCATTTTCATCACTTTTAGCTGGCAACCCCGAGAGCCATTGGGGCTTGAATTTTCGGGTCAGACCCGACTTTGGCGAGTTCTTTTGTTTTACCAAACTCAAAAGTTGGCAACACCAAGTACACCGATCGGTAGCCTATATCCTTGAGATTTCAGGAAAATTATGACATTTCAGAAAAACAAGATGGCGGACAGTGTGGCGGCCATCTTGTAAAAATGACGAAAAATCCCAATTTTCGACACGATAAATGGGACAGCTGGCAACCCCCGACTGGATTGTGTTGTATGAACCGGTTGTGTATATAGTCGAGGAGTGTTGCCTGGTGCAAAAATTTTCCCCATTTTTAGGGAGTTTTCCCAGATTTTCCCCAAAAACATGAAAAGTAGAAATAACGACATTTTGAATGGAGACTTTGACTAACTGGCAACATTGGGGTGCCCCGAATGACATTTGACCATTTTCATTACTTTCAGCTGGCAACCCCGAGAGCCATTGGGGCTTGAATTTTCGGGTCAGACCCGACTTTGGCGAGTTCTTTTGTTCTACCAAACTCAAAAGTTGGCAACATCAAGTACACCAGTCGGTGGCCTGTATCCTTGAATTTTCAGGAAAATTATGACTTTTCAAAAAAACAAGATGGCGGACAGTGTGGCGCCAACTTGTAAAAATGACGAAAAATCCCAATTTTCAACACGATAAATGAGACAGCTGGCATCCCCCTACTGGATTGTGTTGTATGAACCGGTTGTGTATTTCGTTAAGGAGTGTTGCCTGGTTCAAAAATTTTGCCCATTTTTAGGGTGTTTTCCCAGATTTTCCTCAAAAACCTGAAAAGTAGAAATAACGACATCATGAATAGAGACTTTGACTAGCCGGCAACATTGGGGTCCCCCAAATAACATTTGTTCATTTTCATCACTTTCAGCTGGCAACCCCAAGAACCATTTTGGCTTGAATTTTCGGGTCAAACCTGACTTTGTCGAGTTCTTTTGTTCTACTAAACTCAAAAATTGGCTACACCAAGAACACCAGTCGGTGGCTTGTATCCTTGAAATTTCAGGAAAATTATGACATTTCAGAAAAACAAGATGGCGGACAGTGTGGTGGCCATCTTGTGAAAATGATGAAAAACCCAATTTTCGACACGATAAATGGGACAGCTCGCATCTGCCGACTGGATTGTGTTGTATGATCCGGTTGTGTATTTTGTCCAGGAGTGTTGCCTGGTGTAAAAAAAATCCTGATTTTTCGGGTGTTTTCCCAGATTTTCCCCAAAAACATGAAAAGTAGAAATAACGACATTTTGAATGGAAACTTTGACTAGCCGGCAACATTGGGGTCCCCCAAATGACACTTGACCATTTTCATCACTTTCAGCTTGCAACCCCGAGAACCATTTTGGCTTGAATTTTCGGGTCAGACCCGACTTTGGCGAATTCTTTTGTTCTACCAAACTCAAAAGTTGGCATCACCAAGAACACCAGTCGGTGGCCTGTATCCTTGAAATTTCAGGAAAATTATGACATTTCAGAAAAACAAGATGGCGGACAGTGTGGCGGCCATCTTGTAAAAATGACGAAAAATCCCAATTTTCGACACGATAAATGGGACAGCTGGCAACCCCCGACTGGATTGTGTTGTATGAACCGGTTATGTACTACGTCGAGGAGTGTTGCCTGGTGCAACATTTTTCCCCACATTTGGGGTACTTTTCCAGATTTTCCCCGAAAACGTGAAAAGTAGAAATTACGACATTTTAAATGGAAATTTTGCATAACTACTATGAATGGGGTGCTCCAAATGACATTTAACCCCGAGAGACATAGGGGCTTGAATTTTCGGGTCAGACCCGACTTTGGCGAGTTCTTTTGTTCTACCAAATTCAATGTATAGCCACCATTTTTTTACTGACAGGTAGCTCGTATCCTGGTTATTTTTGGAAAATTATGACATTTCAGAAATTAAAGATGGCGGCCGTGCTTTTTCCGGTTTATTACGACTCACTCACTGACATTTAAATTGTTCTCCCAGATGGTGGAGAGGAAGGGTGGAATATTTTGACAGATTCGTAAACAAGTAACTCTCATGAGTAAGGAAAAAGTGGTAAAGCCCCCCTTTATTGCCACCCTTCCACCCTCTCCAGCGTATCTCGGAAACAAAGAGACCCGTATTTTGTTTGTTTTACGGATTCGTATAGAGGAGGCTCCGGGAAGTAAAGACCATTTTTCGAAGTTGTCCCCCTTGCCCCCCTTCTCACCCCCTTTTAGGAAGATCTCGGAAGTTAAAAGACTTGGAACATTTTCTTCTTCAGATTCATATTAAGGGGCCGGATTACTCGACGATGGCTGGACCGATTAAGATTATTATTTTTTTTTGTTTGAAATGGTATCTTCCAGGTAGGTGGTCCTAAGATCATAAAGTCATTATCTGATGACGGGATACTGGAGTAATAGAGAAAACTATTTTTAAAATTTTATAGGAACACTTGAAGCGATTTGGGTAGTTTTTGGAACAGTACTTTCTCGGAGTGGTCCCATTTCAATTTGGTAAAGATCTGGTGAAGAACTTCGGAGATAGGCAACGGAACTTCTCAATAAATGATAGCAAATGGACTGGGATTGCTGAAATCTTATGTCTGTCTATTGTTTACAACAGTTTATAACATAACATCACGCTGGTACGCTGTGCAGGGGTAAGTACATGTGAACAACAAAAAGGGAAAAATAAAAAACTTTTTTGCAAAAAATAACACCATAACACCGACTTCAATCAAACAAAGCTACAAGACCACTCACTCACTGACTCATTGACATGTCCATTCTCGGATTGGGTGAGAGATGGGTTAGGGGTATGTTTTGCAATAATGTATAAAACCATAGACTGAGTAGAGGAAAATTATAGAGGATATTCAAATCCAAGATGGCGGCCGAGTCCATTTCCGGTTTCGGTGGGGAAAAGACTTGGAGGGGTTTCGACTCATAGGTCCTGAATCCCTCCATAGGTCCTCATAGATCTGGAATGATTTAATAAAAAAAAGGAAAAAAAAAAAAAACAAGATGGCGGCTGCGCTAGGACGTTTTGAAAATTGCGACTTTTTTCACTCGACTCTGGCGAATTGTTTTGTTCTACCGATTTCAATCGTTGGCAACACCAAGTACACCATTCGGTGGCGTATATCATTGAAATTTCAGAAAAATTGTGACTTTTCAGAAAAGCAAGATGGCGGACGCTGTGGCGGCCATTTTGTGAACAGTTAAAAATTTCAACTTTTTTAAATCCATTTTTCGTGTAGTTGGCAACATCCCACGGGTTTGAGTTGTAGCGAACGGTTGTGTGTTACGTCAACGAGTGTTGCCTGGTGAAAACAAAAACCCCATTTTTAGAGTATTTTCCCAGATTTTCCCCAAAAACATGAAAATTATAAAAGCGACATTTTAAATGAAGACTTTGACTAGCTGGCAGCATTGGGGTCCTCCAAATGACATTTGACCATTTTGGTGCGTTTTAGTTGGCAACCCCAAAAAATATTGAATATTTTAATTTTTGGGACTTTTTGACTTTGGCGAATTCATTTGTTCTACCAAACTCAAAAGTTGGCAACACCAAGCACACCGGTCGGTAGCCTATATCCTTGAGATTTCAGGAAAATTATGACATTTCAGAAAAACAAGATGGCGGAAATTGTGGCGGCCATCTTGTAAAAATGACGAAATATCCCAATTTTCGACACGATAAATGGGACAGCTGGCAACCCTCGACTGGATTGTGTTGTATGAACCGATTGTGTATTTTGTCGAGTAGTGTTGCTTGTTTTAAAAATTTCCCCCATTTTTAGGGAGTTTTCCCAGATTTCCCCCAAAAACATGAAAAGTAGAAAAAACGACATTTTGAATAGAAACTTTGACTAACTTGGGCAACATTGGGGTCCCTCAAATGACATTTGACCATTTTCATCACTATCAGCTGGCAACCCCGAGAGCCATTGGCATTTGAATTTTCAGGTCAGACCCGACTTTGGCGAGTTCTTTTGTTAAACCAAACTCAAAAGTTGGCCACACCAAGTAAACCAGTCGGTGGCCTATATTCTTGAGATTCCAGGAAAATTATGACTTTTCCGAAAAACCAGATGGCAGACAGTGTGGCGGCCATCTTGTAAAAATGACGAAAAGTCCCAATTTTCGACACGATAAATGGGACAGCTCGCATCCCCCGACTGGATTGTGATGTATGAACCGGTTGTGTATTTTGTTGAGAAGTGTTGCCTGGTGTAAAAAATTTCCCCCTTTTTAGGGAGTTTTCCCAGATTTTCCGCAAAAACATGAAAAGTAGAAATAACGACATTTTGATTAGAGACTGACCAGCCGGCAACATTGGGATCCCCCGAATGACATTTGACCTTTTTCATCACTTTTAGCTGGCAACCCCGAGAGTCATTGGGGCTTGAATTTTTGGGTCAGACCCGACTTTGGCGAGTTCTTTTGTTTTACCAATCTCAAAACTTGGCAACACCAAGTACACCAGGCAGTGGCCTGTATTCTTGAAATTTCAGGAAAATTATGACTTTTCAGAAAAACAAGATGGCGGACAGTGTGGCGGTCTTCTTGTGAAAATGACGAAAAATCCCAATTTTCGACACGATAAATAGGACAGCTGGCATACCCCGACTGGATTGTGTTGCATGAACCGGTTGTGTGTTTCATCAAGAAATGTTGCCTGGTGCAAATTTTTTCCCCATTTTTAGGGTATTTTCCCAGATTTTTCCCGAAAACGTGAATAGAATAGAATAGAAATGACGACATTTTAAATGGAAATTTTTCATAACCACCAAGAATGGGGTGCACGAAATGACTTTTGACCATTTTCATCACTTTCAGCTGGCAACCCCGAGAGCCATTGGGGCTTGAATTTTCGGGTCAGTCCCGACTTTGACCAATTCTTTTGTTCTACCAAAATCAACGGACAGCGACCGTTTTTTTACTGACAGGTAACTTGTATTCTGGTTACTTTAGAAAAATTGTGACATTTCAGAAATTCAAGATGGCGACCGTGCCATTTCCGGTTTATTACCACTCACTCACTGACTTAATTGTTCTCCCAGATGGTGGAGGGGGAGGGGGGTATATTTTTACAGATTCGTAAACAACTAACTCTCAAACCTATAGGAAAAGTGCCAAACCTCCCCTTTTCACCCCCTTCTCACCCCTCCCTATCGTGTCTCGGAAACCAAGAGACTTGGAACATTTGTTTTTTCAGATTCGTATAGAGGAGGCTTGGAAAAGTAAAAACCATTTTTCAAAGTTGCCCCTTTGCCCCCCTTCTCCCCGCCCCTTTAGGCGGATCTCAGAAGTTAAGAGACTTGGAACATTTTTTTTTTCAGATTCGTAAGAAGGGGCAAAGAGTTGGTCAAAATCATTTTTCAAAACTCCCCACTCTCCCCCCTTCACCCCTCCCCCCATCGTATAGAATTGATCACCCAGATGGTGGATGAGGAGGTAGGTATATTTTTACAGATTCGTAAACAACTAACTCTCAAACCTATGGGAAAAGTGCCAAACCTCCCCTTTTCACCCCCCTTCTCAACCCTCCCTATCGTATCTCGGAAACCAAGAGACTTGGTACAGTTTTTTTTCAGATTCGTATAGAGGAGGCTTGGAAAAGTAAAAACCAGTTTTTCAAGTTGTCCCCCTTTCCCCCCTTCTCTGCCCCTTTAGGCGGATCTCGGAAGTTAAGAGACTTGGAACATTTTTTTTTCAGATTCGTATAAAGGTGTTAATTGTTGGTCAAAATCATTTTTCTAAACTCCCCCCTCTCCCTCCCTTGACCCCTACCCCCATCGTATCTCGGAAACTAGGACACTTAGCGGCATTTTGATTAATACTATACTTAATATTTGAAGGGCATTGAAATTTTTATACCCTCCCCTCCCCAACCTCCCCTAAAATTGAAAGATAGTAGCTTTCCGGGGGTAGGTAGGTTCTAAGTGGAGCGAACCTTTGAGGCCGAGTGGAGCGAAGGGGGGAGGTGGCGAGCGAAGCGAGCCGGCGACCTCCATAGCGTAACGAAGGTTGATTGGGTGAAGCTCCCCTCCCCAATCTCCCCTATAATTGAAAAGGGCTGTAACTTAATAACGGTTAGAGATAGCTATCAGGTGTTTGAACAAATATTATAGTAGGTGTCGAAACCTCTCCGGTGGTGGGTAGGGTCTGAGTGGAGCGAAGGGGGGAGGTGGTGAGCGAAGCGAGCCGGCGACCTCCGTCGCGTAACGATGATTGAGTGGGTGAAGCGTAACTCAGCAAACTTTAGGTTAATGGTTTTTATGGGGAAAGGTCTGAGTTTTTAAATGAGGTTTTATTAGGGGTCCGTAGGGGTTTTCATACTGTTTTAGGGGTAATTCTAACGGATTTTCCAATTCATTTAAGGGTGCCTATAGATTCTCAAAATTTTAAAAGGGTAAGTAATACTTCTCAAAAACACCAAACACGCGAGCTGCGCGCAGCTCGCGCACCCAAGCAAACTAGTTTATTTATATTATATAAAACTACAAAGCCACTCACTGATTGACATGTCGTTTCTCGGAATGGGTGATAGATGGGTTAGGGGTATGTTTTGCAATTATGTATAAAACCATAAAGTGAGTAGAGGAAAATTATAGAGGAGATTCAAATTCAAGATGGCGGCCGAGTCCATTTCCGGTTTCGGTGGGGAAAAGACTTGGATGGGTTTCGACTCATAGGTCCTGTATGTGATCTGGAATGATTTAAAAAAAAAGTAAAAAAAAAAAAAAACAAGATGGCGGCTGCGCTAGGACGTTTTGAAAATTGCGACTTTTTCCACTCGACTCTGACGAATTGTTTTGTTCTACCGATTCCAAAAGTTGGCAACACCAAGTGCATTAATCGGTGGCCTATATCCTTGAGATCTCAGAAAAATTGGGACTTTTCAGAAAAACAAGATGGCGGACGGTGTGGCGGCCATTTTGTGAAAAGTTGGAATTTTCGACTTTTTTCAAATCCAGTTTTTGTGTAGTTGGCAACATCTGACGGGTTCAAGTTGTAACGAGCGGTTGTGTGTTACGTCAACGAGTGTTGCCTGGCGAAATAAATTTCCCCATTTTTAGGGTACTTTCCCAGATTTTCCCCAAAAACATGAAAAGTAGAAATAACGACATTTTGAATAAAGACTTTGACTAGCTGGCAGCATTAGGGTCCCCCAAATGACATTTGACCATTTTGGTGCGTTTTAGTTGGCAACCCCAAAAAATATTGAATATTTTAATTTTTGGGACTTTTTGACTTTGGCGAATTCATTTGTTCTACCAAACTCAAAAGTTGGCAACACCAAGTACACCGATCGGTAGCCTATATCCTTGAGATTTCAGGAAAATTATGACATTTCAGAAAAACAAGATGGCGAACAGCGTGGTGGCCATCTTGTAAAAATGACGAAAAATCCCAATTTTCGACACGATAAATGGGACAGCTGGCAACCCGACTGGATTGTGTTGTATGAACCGGTTGTGTATATAGTCGAGGAGTGTTGCCTGGTGCAAAAATTTTCCCCATTTTTAGGGAGTTTTCCCAGATTTTCCCCAAAAACATGAAAAGTAGAAATAACGACATTTTGAATGGAGACTTTGACTAGCTGGCAACATTGTGGTCCCCCAAATGACATTTGACCATTTTCATCACTTTTAGCTGGCAACCCCGAGAGCCATTGGGGCTTGAATTTTCGGGTCAGACCCGAATTTGGCGAGTTCTTTTGTTCTACCAAACACAAAAGTTGGCAACACCAAGTACACCAGTCGGTGGCCTGTATCCTTGAGATTTCAGGAAAATTATGACATTTCAGAAAAACAAGATGGCGGACAGTGTGGCGGCCATCTTGTAAAAATGACGAAAAATCCCAATTTTCGACACGATAAATGGGACAGCTGGCAACCCCCGACTGGATTGTGTTGTATGAACCGGTTGTGTATATGGTCGAGGAGTGTTGCCTGGTGCAAAAATTTTCCCCATTTTTAGGGAGTTTTCCCAGATTTTCCCCAAAAACATGAAAAGTAGAAATAACGACATTTTGAATGGAGACTTTGACTAACTGGCAACATTGGGGTGCCCCGAATGACATTTGACCATTTTCATTACTTTCAGCTGGCAACCCCGAGAGCCATTGGGGCTTGAATTTTCGGGTCAGACCCGACTTTGGCGAGTTCTTTTGTTCTACCAAACTCAAAAGTTGGCAACATCAAGTAAACCAGTCGGTGGCCTGTATCCTTGAGATTTCAGGAAAATTATGACATTTCAGAAAAACAAGATGGCGGACAGTGTGGCGTTCATCTTGTGAAAATGACGAAAAATCCCAATTTTCGACACGATAAATGGGACAGCTGGCAACCCCCGACTGGATTGTGTTGTATGAACCGGTTGTGTATTTCGTCGAGGAGTGTTGCCTGGTGCAAACAAAATCCCCATTTTTGGGGTACTTTTCCAGATTTTCCCCGAAAACTTAAAAAGTAGAAATAACGACATTTTAAATGGAAATTTTGCATTACCACCAAGAATGGGGTACTGCAAATGACATTTGACCATTTTTATCACTTTCAGCGGGCAATCCCGAGAGCCATTCGGGCTTGAATTTTCGGGTCAGACCCAACTTTGGCCAATTCTTTTGTTCTACCAAAGTCAACGGACAGCCACCGTGTTTTACTTACAGGTAACTTGTATCCTGGTTACTTGAGGAAAATTGTGACATTTCAGAAATTCAAGATGGCGGCCGTGCCATTTCCGGTTTATTACCACTCACCCACTGACATAATTGTTCTCCCATATGGTGGAGGGGAAGGGGGGTATATTTTGACAGATTCGTAAACAAATAACTCTCACGAGTAAGGGATAAGTGCCAAACCTCCCCTTTGTGCTCCCCTTCCCACCCCTCCCTACCGTATCTCGGAAACTAAGAGACCTGTGTTTTTTTTTTTACGGATTCGTATAGAGAAAGATCGGGAAAGAAAAAACCAGTTTTCAAAGTTGGCCCCCTTGTCCTCCTTCTTCCCCCCTTTAGGCGGATCTCGGAAGTTAAGAGACTTGGAACATTTTTTTTTTCAGATTCGTAAAAAGGGGCAATGCATTAGTCGAAATCATTTTTCAAAACTCCCCACTCTCCCCCCCGTCACCCCTCCCCCCATCGTATCTCGGAAACTAGGACACGTAGCGGCATTTTGATTTTTACTATACTTTATTATTGAGAGGCGTTGAAATTTGTACACCCTACCCTCCCCTCCCCAACCTCCCCTTTCCGGTGGTAGGTAGGTCCTGAGTGGAGCGAAGGGGGGAGGTGGCGAGCGAAGCGAGCCGGCGACCTCCGTAGCGTAACGGAGGTTGAGTGGGTGAAGCTCCCCTCCCCAACCTCCCCTAAAATTGAAAGGGCTGTACCTTCATAACGGTTAGAGATAGCCATCAGGTGTTTGAACAAATATTATAGTAGGTGTCGAAATCTGTCCGGTGGTAGGTAGGTCCTGAGTGGAGCGAAAGTGGGAGGTGGCGAAGCGAGCCGGCGACCTCCGTAGCGTAACGATGATTGAGTGGGTGAAGCGTAACTCAGCAAACTTTAGGGTAATGTTTTTTATGGGAAAAGGTCTGAGTTTTAAATAAGGTTTTAGATTTTATTAGGGGTTCGTAAGGGTTTTCATACTGTTTTATGGACAATTCTAACGGATTTTCCAATTCATTTAAGGGTGCCTATAGATTCTCAAAATTTTAAAAGGGTAAGTAATACTTCTCAAAAACACCAAACACGCGAGCTGCGCGCAGCTCGCGCACCCAAGCAAACTAGTTTATATTATATAAAACTACAAAGCCACTCACTCACTCATTGACATGTCGTTTCTCGGAATGGGTGATAGATGGGTTAGGGGTATGTTTTGCAATTATGTATAAAACCATAAAGTGAGTAGAGGAAAATTATAGAGGAGATTCAAATCCAAGATGGCGGCCGAGTCCATTTCCGGTTTCGGTGGGGAAAAGACTTGGAGAGGTTTCGGCTCATAGGTCCTGTATAAGATCTGGAATGATTTAAAAAAAAAGGAAAAAAAAAAAAAAAAACAAGATGGCGGCTGCGCTAGGACGTTTTGAAAATTGCGATTTTTTTCACTCGACTCTGGCGAATTGTTTTGTTCTACCGATTTCAAACGTTGGCAACACCAAGTCCACCAGTCGAGGCCCTATATCCTTGAGATTTCAGAAAAATTGTGACTTTAAAAAAAAACAAGATGGCGGACGCTGTGGCGGCCATTTTGTAAACAGTTGGAATTTTCGGCTTTTTTCAAATCCATTTTTCGTGTAATTTGCAACATCTGACGGGTTCGAGTTGTACCGAGCGGTTGTGTGTTACAACAACGAGTGTTGCCTGGTGAAATAAATTTCCCCATTTTTAGGGTACTTTCCCAGATTTTCCCCAAAAACATGAAAAGTAGAAATAACGACATTTTAAATAAAGACTTTGACTAGCTGACAGCATTGGGGTCCCCCAAATGACATTTGACCATTTTGGTGCGTTTTAGTTGGCAACCCCAAAAAACATTGAATATTTTAATTTTTGGGACTTTTTGACTTTGGCGAATTCATTTGTTCTACCAAACTCAAAAATTGGCAACACCAAAAACACCGATCGGTAGCCTATATCCTTGAGATTTCAGGAAAATTATGACATTTCAGAAAAACAAGATGGCGGACAGTGTGGCGGCCATCTTGTAAAAATGACGAAAAATCCCAATTTTCGACACGATAAATGGGACAGCTGGCAACCCCCGACTGGATTGTGTTGTATGAACCGGTTGTGTATTTAGTCGAGGAGTGTTGCCTGGTGCAAAAATTTTCCCCATTTTTAGGGAGTTTTCCCAGATTTTCCCCAAAAACATGAAAAGTAGAAATAACGACATTTTGAATGGAGACTTTGACTAGCTGGCAACATTGGGGTCCCCCAAATGACATTTGACCATTTTCATCACTCTTAGCTGGCAACCCCGAGAGCCATTGGGGCTTGAATTTTCGGGTCAGACCCGACTTTGGCGAGTTCTTTTGTTCTACCAAATACAAAAGTTGGCAACACCAAGTACACCAGTCGGTGGCCTGTATCCTTGAGATTTCAGGAAAATTATGACATTTCAGAAAAACAAGATGGCGGACAGTGTGGCGGCCATCTTGTAAAAATTACGAAAAATCCCAATTTTCGACACGATAAATGGGACAGCTGGCAACCCCCGACTGGATTGTGTTGTATGAACCGGTTGTGTATTTAGTCGAGGAGTGTTGCCTGGTGCAAAAATTTTCCCCATTTTTAGGGAGTTTTCCCAGATTTTCCCCAAAAACATGAAAAGTAGAAATAACGACATTTTGAATGGAGACTTTGACTAGCTGGCAACATTGGGGTCCCCCAAATGACATTTGACCATTTTCATCACTCTTAGCTGGCAACCCCGAGAGCCATTGGGGCTTGAATTTTCGGGTCAGACCCGACTTTGGCGAGTTCTTTTGTTCTACCAAATACAAAAGTTGGCAACACCAAGTACACCAGTCGGTGGCCTGTATCCTTGAGATTTCAGGAAAATTATGACATTTCAGAAAAACAAGATGGCGGACAGTGTGGCGGCCATCTTGTAAAAATGACGAAAAATCCCAATTTTCGACACGATAAATGGGACAGCTGGCAACCCCCGACTGGATTGTGTTGTATGAACCGGTTGTGTATTTAGTTGAGGAGTGTTGCGTGGTGCAAAAATTTTCCCCATTTTTAGGGAGTTTTCCCAGATTTTCCCCAAAAACATGAAAAGTAGAAATAACTACATTTTGAATGGAGACTTTGACTAGCCAGCAACATTGGGGTCCCCCGAATGACATTTGACCATTTTCATCACTTTCAGCTGGCAACCCCGAGAACCATTTTGGCTTGAAATTTCGGGTCAGACCCGACTTTGGCGAGTTCTTTTGTTTTACCAAAGTCAACGAACAGCCACCGTTTTTTTACTGACAGGTATCTTGTATCCTGGTTACTTTAGGAAAATTGTGACATTTCAAAAATTCAAGATGGCGACCGTGCCATTTCCGGTTTATTACCACTCACTCACTGACATAATTGTTCTCCCAGATGGTGGAGGGCGAGTGGGGTATATTTTTACAGATTCGTAAACAACTAACTCTCAAACCTATGGGAAAAGTGCCAAACCTCCCCTTTTCACCCCCCTTCTCACCCCTCCCTATCGTGTCTCGGAAACCAAGAGACTTGGTACTTTTTTTTTTTCAGATTCGTATAGAGGAGGCTTGGAAAAGTAAAAACCATTTTCCAAAGTTGCCCCTTTGCCCCCCTTCTCCCCGCCCCTTTAGGCGGATCTCAGAAGTTAAGAGACTTGGAACATTTTTTTTTTCAGATTCGTAAGAAGGGGCAAAGAGTTGGTCAAAATCATTTTTCAAAACTCCCCACTCTCCCCCCTTCACCCCTCCCCCCATCGTATAGAATTGATCTCCCAGATGGTGGATGGGGAGGTAGGTATATTTTTACAGATTCGCAAACAACTAACTCTCAAACCTATGGGAAAAGTGCCAAACCTCCCCTTTTCACCCCCCTTCTCACCCCTCCCTATCGTATCTCGGAATCTCGGAAACCAAGAGACTTGGTACATTTTTTTTTTCAGATTCGTATAGAGGAGGCTTGGAAAAGTAAAAACCATTTTTCAAAGTTGCCCCTTTGCCCCCCTTCTCCCCGCCCCTTTAGGCGGATCTCAGAAGTTAAGAGACTTGGAACATTTTTTTTTTCAGATTCGTAAGAAGGGGCAAAGAGTTGGTCAAAATCATTTTTCAAAACTCCCCACTCTCCCCTCTTCACCCCTCCCCCCATCGTATAGAATTGATCTCCCAGATGGTGGATGGGGAGGTAGGTATATTTTTACAGATTCGCAAACAACTAACTCTCAAACCTATGGGAAAAGTGCCAAACCTCCCCTTTTCACCCCCCTTCTCACCCCTCCCTATCGTATCTCGGAATCTCGGAAACCAAGAGACTTGGTACATTTTTTTTTACAGATTCGTATAGAGGAGGCTTGGAAAAGTAAAAACCATTTTTCAAAGTTGCCCCTTTGCCCCCCTTCTCCCCGCCCCTTTAGGCGGATCTCAGAAGTTAAGAGACTTGGAACATTTTTTTTTTCAGATTCGTAAGAAGGGGCAAAGAGTTCGTCAAAATCATTTTTCAAAACTCCCCACTCTCCCCCCTTCACCCCTCCTTCCATCGTATCTCGGAAACTAGGACACGTAGCGGCATTTTGATTTTGACTATACTTTATTGTTGAGGGTTGTTGAAATTTGTATACCCTCCCCTCCCCAACCTCCCCTTTTCGGTGGCAGGTAGGTCCTGAGTGGAGCGAAGGGGGGAGGTGGCGAGCGAAGCGAGCCGGTGACCTCCGTAGCGTAACGATGATTGAATGGGTGAAGCGTAACTCAGCAAACTTTAGAGTTATTTTTTTTATGGAAAAGGTCTGAGTTTTTAAATAAGGTTTTATTAGGGGTCCGTAGGGGTTTTCATACTGTTTTAGGGGTAATTCTTACGGATTTTCCAATTCATTTAGGGGTGCCTATAGATTCTCAAAATTTTATAAGGGTAAGTAATACGTCTCTAAAACACCAAACACGCGAGCTGCGCGCAGCTCGCGCACCCAAGCAAACTTTATACTATATAAAGCTGAATTACCACTGACTCACTCACTGATTGACAGAATTGTTCTCCCAGATGGTGGATGGGGAGGTGGGTATATTTTGACAGATTCGTAAACAACTAACTTTAAAACCTATGGGAAAAATCCCAAACCTCCCCTTTTCGCTCCCCTTCTCCCCCCTCCCTATCTTATATCGGAAACCAAGAGACTTGGAGCATTTTTTTTTTCAGATTCGTATAGAGGAGGCTGGGAAAAGTAAAAACCAGTTTTCAAAGTTGTCCCCCTTTCTCCCCTTCTCCCCCCCTTTAGGCGGATCTCAGAAGTTAAGAGACTTGGAACATTTTTTTTTTCAGATTTGTATAAAGGGGCTGATTGTTAGTCGAAATCATTTTTCAAAACTCCCCACTCTCCCCCCCTTCACCCCTCCCCCTATCGTATCTTGGAAACTAGGACACGTAGCGGCATTTTGATTTTTATTATCATTTATTATTTAGAGGCGTTGAAATTTTCATACCCTTCCCTCCCCAACCTCCCCTTTCCGGTGGTAGGTAGGTCCTGAGTGGAGCGAACCTGCGAGACCGAGTGGAGCGAAGGGGGGAGGTGGCGAGCGAAGCGAGCCGGCGACCTCCGTAGCGTAACGAAGGTTGAGTGGGTGAAGCTCCCCTCCCCAACCTCCCCTATAATTGAAGAGGCTGTAACTTCATAACGGTTAGAGATAGCCATCAGGTGTTTGAACAAATATTATAGAAGGCGTCAAAACCTGTCCGGTGGTAGGTAGGTCCTGAGCGGAGCGAGCCTGCGAGACCGAGTGGAGCAAAGGTTGAGTGGGTGAAGCGTAACTCAGCAACTTTAGGGTAATGTTTTTTATGGGAAAAGGTCTGAGTTTTTAAATAAGGTTTTATTAGGGGTCCGTAGGGGTTTTCATACTGTTTTAGGGGTAATTCTAACGGATTTTCCAATTCATTTAGGGGTGCCCATAGATTCTCAAAATTTTATAAGGGTTAGTAATACTTCTCAAAAACACCAAACACGCGAGCTGCGCGCAGCTCGCGCACCCAAGCAAACTAGTTTATATTATATAAAACTACAAAGCCACTCACTGACTCATTGACATGTCGTTTCTCGGAATGGGTGAGAGATGGGTTAAGGGTTTGTTTTGCAATAATGTACAAAACCATAAAGTGAGTAGAGGAAAATTATAGAGGAGATTCAAATCCAAGATGGCGGCCGAGTCCATTTCCGGTTTCGGTGGGGAAAAGACTTGGAGGGGTTTCGACTCATAGGTCCTGTATAAGATCTGGAATGATTTAAAACAAAAGTAAAAAAAAAAAAAAAAACAAGATGGCGGCTGCGCTAGGACGTTTTGAAAATTGCTACTTTTTTCACTCGACTTTGGTGAATTGTTTTGTTCAACCGATTTCAAACATTGGCAACACCAAGTACACCAGTCGAGGCCTTATATCCTTGCGATTTTAGGAAAATTGTGACTTTAAAAAAAAACAAGATGGCGGACGCTGTGGCGGCCATTTTGTGAACAGTTGGAATTTTCGACTTTTTTCAAATCCATTTTTCGTGTAGTTGGCAACATCTGACGGGTTCAAGTTGTACATAGCGGTTGTGTGTTACAACAACGAGTGTTGCCTGGTGAAATAAAATTCCCCATTTTTAGGGTACTTTCCCAGATTTTCCCCAAAAACATGAAAAGTAGAAAAAACGACAATTCGAATGAAGACTTTGACTAGCTGGCAGCATTGGGGTCCCCCAAATGACATTTGACCATTTTGGTGCATTTTAGTTGGCAACCCCAAAAAACATTGAATATTTTAATTTTTGGGACTTTTTGACTTTGGCGAATTCATTTGTTCTACCAAACTCAAAAGTTGGCAACACCAAGTAAACCGGTCGGTAGCCTATATCCTTGAGATTTCAGGAAAATTATGACTTTTCAAAAAAACAAGATTGCGGACAGTGTGGCGGCCATCTTGTAAAAATGACGAAAAATCCCAATTTTCGACACGATAAATGGGACAGCTGGCAACCCCCGACTGGATTGTGTTGTAACCACCGGTTGTGTATTTCGTTGAGGAGTGTTGCCTGATGCAAAAAAATTTCCCACTTTTGGGGTACTTTTCCAGATTTTCCCCGAAAACATGAAAAGTAGAAATAACGACATTTTGAATAGAGACTTTAACTAGCCGGCAACATTGGGATCCCCCAAATGACATTTCACCATTTTCATCACTTTCAGCTGGCAACCCCGAGAGCCATTGGGGCTTGAATTTTCGGGTCAGACCCGACTTTGGCGAGTTCTTTTGTTCTACCAAACTCAAAAGTTGGCAACACCAAGTAAACCGGTCGATAGCCTATATCCTTGAAATTTCAGGAAAATTATGAAATTTTAGAAAAACAAGATGGCGGACATTGTGGCGGCCATCTTGTAAAAATGACGAAAAATCCCAATTTTCGACATGATAAATGGGACAGCTGGCAACCCCCGACTGGATTGTGTTGTATGAACCGATTGTGTATTTTGTTGAGGAGTGTTGCCTGTTGCAAAAAAAATCCCCATTTTGAGGGAGTTTTCCTAGATTTTCCCCAAAAACATGAAAAGTAGAAAAAACGACAATTCGAATGAAGACTTTGACTAGCCGGCAACATTGGAGTCCCTCAAATGACATTTGACTATTTTCATCACTTTCAGCTGGCAACCCCAAAAGCCATTGGGGCTTGAATTTTAGGGTCAGACCCGACTTTGGCGAGTTCTTTTGTTCTACCAAACTCAAAAGTTGGCAACACCAAGTACACCAGTCGGTGGCCTGTATCCTTGAGATTTCAGGAAAAATTAAGACATTTTAGAAAAACAAGATGGCGGACTTAGTGGCGGCCATCTTGTAAAAATAACGAAAAATCCCAATTTTCGACACGATAAATGGAACAGCTGGCATCCCCCGACTGGATTGTGTTGTATGAACCGGTTGTGTATTTCGTCGAGGAGTGTTGCCTGGTGCAAACAAAATCCCCATTTTTGGGGTACTTTTCCAGATTTTCCCCGAAAACGTAAAAAGTAGAAATAACGACATTTTAAATGGAAATTTTGCATTATCACCTAGAATGGGGTACTGCAAATGACATTTGACCATTTTTATCACTTTCAGCGGGCAACCCCGAGAGCCATTCGGGCTTGAATTTTCGGGTCAGACCCGACTTTGGCCAATTCTTTTGTTCTACCAAAGTCAACGGACAGCCACCGTGTTTTACTTACAGGTAACTTGTATCCTGGTTACTTGAGGAAAATTGTGACATTTCAGAAATTCAAGATGGCGGCCGTGCCATTTCCGATTTATTTCCACTCACCCACTGACATAATTGTTCTCCCATATGGTGGAGGGGAAGGGGGGTATATTTTGACAGATTCGTAAACAAATAACTCTCACGAGTAAGGGATAAGTGCCAAACCTCCCCTTTGTGCCCCCCTTCCCACCCCTCCCTACCGTATCTCGGAAACTAAGAGACCTGTGTTTTTTTTTTATGAATTCGTATAGAGGAGGATCGGAAAAGAAAAAACCAGTTTTCAAAGTTGGCCCCCTTGTCCCCCTTCTTCCCCCCTTTAGGCGGATCTCAAAAGTTAAGAGACTTGGACCATTTTTTTTTCAGATTCGTATAAAGGGGCAATGCATTAGTCGAAATCATTTTTCAAAACTCCCCACTCTCCACCCCGTCACCCCTCCCCCCATCGTATCTCGGAAACTAGGACACGTAGCGGCATTTTGATTTTTACTATACTTTATTATTGAGAGGCGTTGAAATTTGTACACCCTACCCTCCCCTCCCCAACCTCCCCTTTCCGGTGGTAGGTAGGTCCTGAGTGGAGCGAAGGGGGGAGGTGGCGAGCGAAGCGAGCCGGCAACCTCCGTAGCGTAACGGAGGTTGAGTGGGTGAAGCTCCCCTTCCCAAACTCCCCTAAAATTGAAAGGGCTGTACCTTCATAACGGTTAGAGATAGCCATCAGGTGTTTGAACAAATATTAAAGTAGGTGTCGAAACCTGTCCGGTGGTAGGTAGGTCCTGAGTGGAGCGAAGGCGGGAGGTGGCGAGCGAAGCGAGCCGGCGACCTCCGTAGCGTAACGATGATTGAGTGGGTGAAGCGTAACTCAGCAAACTTTAGGGTAATGTTTTTTATGGGAAAAGGTCTGAGTTTTTAAATAAGGTTTTAAATTTTATTAGGGGTTCGTAAGGGTTTTCATACTGTTTTAGGGGTAATTCTAACGGATTTTCCAATTCATTTAAGGGTGCCTATAGATTCTCAAAATTTTAAAAGGGTAAGTAATACTTCTCAAAAACACCAAACACGCGAGCTGCGCGCAGCTCGCGCACCCAAGCAAACTAGTTTATATTATATAAAACTACAAGACCACTCACTCACTGATTGACATGTCCATTCTCGGATTGGGTGAGAGATGGGTTAGGGGTATGTTTTGCAATAATGTATAAAACCATAAAGTGAGTAGAGGAAAATTATAGAGGAGATTCAAATCCAAGATGGCGGCCGAGTCCATTTCCGGTTTCGGTGGGAAAAAGACTTGGAGGAGTTTCGACTCATAGGTCCTGTACAAGATCTGAAATGATTTAAAAAAAAAAGGAAAAAAAAAAAAAAAACAAGATGGCCGCTGCGCTAGGACGTTTTGAAAATTGCGACTTTTTCCACTCGACTCTGACGAATTGTTTTGTTCTACCGATTCCAAAAGTTGGCAACACCAAGTGCATTAATCGGTGGCCTATATCCTTGGGATTTCAGAAAAATTGGGACTTTTCAGAAAAACAAGATGGCGGACGGTGTGGCGGCCATTTTGTGAAAAGTTGGAATGTTCGACTTTTTTCAAATCCAGTTTTTGTGTAGTTGGCAACATCTGACGGGTTCAAGTTGTACCGAGCGGTTGTGTGTTACGTCAACGAGTGTTGCCTGGCGAAATAAATTTCCCCATTTTTAGGGTACTTTCCCAGATTTTCCCCAAAAACATGAAAAGTAGAAATAACGACATTTTGAATAAAGACTTTGACTAGCTGGCAGCATTAGGGTCCCCCAAATGACATTTGACCATTTTGGTGCGTTTTAGTTGGCAACCCCAAAAAACATTGAATATTTTAATTTTTGGGACTTTTCGACTTTGGCGAATTCATTTGTTCTACCAAACTCAAAAGTTGGCAACACCATGTACACCGGTCGGTAGCCTATATCCTTGAGATTTTAGGAAAATTATGACTTTTCAGAAAAACAAGATGGCGGACAGTGTGGCGGCCATCTTGTAAAAATGACGAAATGTCCTAATTTTCGACACGATAAATGGGGCAGCTGGCAACCCCCCACTGGATTATGTTGTATGAACCGGTTGTGTATTTAGTCGAGGAGTGTTGCCTGGTGCAAAAATTTTCCCCATTTTGAGGGAGTTTTCCCAGATTTTCCCCAAAAACATGAAAAGTAGAAATAACGACATTTTGAATGGAGACTTTGACTAGGTGGCAACATTGTGGTCCCCCAAATGACATTTGACCATTTTCATCACTTTCAGCTGGCAACCCCGAGAACCATTTTGACTTGAAGTTTTGGGTCAGACCCGACTTTGGCGAGTTCTTTTGTTCTACCAAACTCAAAACTTGGCAACACCAAGTACACCAGTCGGTAGGCTGTATCCTTGAGATTTCAGGAAAATTATGACATTCCAAAAAAACAAGATGGCGGTCAGTGTGGCGGCCATCTTGTAAAAATTACGAAAAATCCCAATTTTCGACACGATAAATGGGACAGCTGGCATTCCCCGACTGGATTTTGTTGTATGAACTGGTTGTGTATTTAGTCAAGGAGTGTTGCCTGGAGCAAAAATTTTCTCCACTTTTGGGGTACTTTGCCAAATTTCCCCATTCATTCAAAAACAAAACGATGATCAATTAATTTTAAAAGGAAATTTTGCATTACCACCAAGAATGGGGTGCCCCAAATGACACTTGACTATTTTCATCACTTTCAGCGGGCAACCCCGAGAGCCATTGGGGATTTATTTTTCGGGTTAGACCCGACTTTAGCGAGTTCTTTTGTTCTATCAAAGTCAACGAACAGCCACCGTTTTTTTACTGACAGGTACCTTGTATCCTGGTTACTTTAGGAAAATTGTGACATTTCAAAAATTCAAGATGGCGACCGTGCCATTTCCGGTTTATTACCACTCACTCATTGACATAATTGTTCTCCCAGATGGTGGAGGGCGAGTGGGGTATATTTTTACAGATTCGTAAACAACTAACTCTCAAACCTATGGGAAAAGTGCCAAACCTCCCCTTTTCACCCCCCTTCTCACCCCTCCCTATCGTGTCTCGGAAACCAAGAGACTTGGAACATTTTTTTTTTCAGATTCGTAAGAAGGGGCAATGCATTAGTCGAAATCATTTTTCAAAACTCACCACTCTCCCCCCCTTCACCCCTCCCCCAATGTATCTCGGAAACTAGGACACGTAGCGGCTTTTTGATTTTAACTATAAATTATTATTGAGGAGCGTTGAAATTTGTATACCCTCCCCTCCCCAACCTCCCCTAAAATTGAAAGGTAGTAGCTTTCCGGGGGTAGGTAGGTCCTAAGTGGAGCGAACCTGCGAGACCGAGTGGAGTGAAGGGGGGAGGTGGCGAGTGAAGCGAGCCGCCGACCTCCGTAGCGTAACGAAGGTTGAGTGGGTGAAGCTCAAGCTCCCCTCCCCAACCTCCCCTATAATTGAAAAGGGCTGTAACTTAATAACGGTTAGAGAAAGCTATCAGGTGTTTGAACAAATTTTATAGTAGGTGTCGAAACCTTTCCGGTGGTAGGTAGGTCCTGAGTGGAGCGAAGGGGGGAGGTGGCGAGCGAAGCGAGCCGGCGACCTCCGTAGCGTAACGAAGGTTATGTGGGTGAAGCTCCCCTCCCCAACCTCCCCTATAATTGAAAAGGCTGTAACTTCATAACGGTTAGAGATAGCCATCAGGTGTTTGAATAAATATTATAGTAGGCGTCGAAACCTGTCCGGTGGTAGGTAGGTCCTGAGCGGAGCGAACCTGCGAGACCGAGTGGAGCGAAGGGGGGAGGTGGCGAGCGAAGCGAGCCGCCGACCTCCGTAGCGTAACGAAGGTTGAGTGGGTGAAGCGCAACTCAGGGACGACGCCCAGCAAACCTTAGGGTAATGTTTTTTTTATACTTCTCAAATGTTTTAGGGGTTCTTAAGGGTTTTCATACTGATTTAGGGGTAATTCTAACGGATTTTCCAATTCATTTAAGGATGCCTATGGATTCTAAAAATTTTACAAGGGTAAGTAATACTTCTCAAAAACACCAAACACGCGAGCTGCGCGCAGCTCGCGCACCCAAGCAAACTAGTTTATATTATATAAAACTACAAAGCCACTGACTCACTGACTGATTGACATGTCGTTTCTCGGAATGGGTGAGAGATGGGTTAGGGGTATGTTTTGCAATTATGTATAAAACCATAGAGTGAGTAGAGGAAAATTATAGAGGAGATTCAAATCCAAGATGGCGGCCGAGTCCATTTCCGGTTTCGGTGGGGAAAAGACTTGGAGGAGTTTCGACTCATAGGTCCTGTATAAGATCTGGAATGATTTAAAAAAAAAGTAAAAAAAAAAAAAAAACAAGATGGCGGCTGCGCTAGGGTGTTTTGAAAATTGCGACTTTTTTCACTCGACTTTGGTGAATTGTTTTGTTCAACCGATTTCAAACGTTTGCAACATAAAGTATACCAGTCGGGGGCCTATATCCTTGAGATTTCAGGAAAATTGTGACTTTTTTAAAACACAAGATGGCGGACGCTGTGGCGGCCATTTTGTGAACAGTTGGAATTTTCGACTTTTTTCAAATCCATTTTTCGTGTAGTTGGCAACATCTGACGGGTTCGAGTTGTACCGAGCGGTTGTGTGTTACAACAACGAGTGTTGCCTGGTGAAATAAATTTCCCCATTTTTAGGGTACTTTCCCAGATTTTCCCCAAAAACATGAAAAGTAGAAAAAACGACAATTCGAATAAAGACTTTGACTAGCTGGCAGCATTGGGGTCCCTCAAATGACATTTGACCATTTTAGTGCGTTTTAGTTGGCAACCCCAAAAAACATTGAACATTTTAATTTTTGGGACTTTTTGACTTTGGCGAATTCATTTGTTCTACCAAACTCAAAAGTTGGCAACACCAAGTAAACCGGTCGGTAGCCTTTATCCTTGAGATTTCAGGAAAATTATGACTTTTCAAAAAAACAAGATGGCGGACAGTGTGGCGGCCATCTTGTAAAAATGACGAAAAATCCCAATTTTCGACACGATAAATGGGACAGCTGGCAACCCCCGACTGGATTGTGTTGTATGAACCGATTGTGTATTTTGTCGAGCAGTGTTGCCTGTTTCAAAAAATTTCCCTATTTTTAGGGAGTTTTCCCAGATTTTCTCCAAAAACATGAAAAGTAGAAATAACTACATTTTGAATGGAGACTTTGACTAGCCGGCAACATTGGATCCCCCAAATGAAATTTGACCATTTTCATCACTTTCAGCTGGCAACCCCGAGAACCATTTTGGCTTGAAGTTTCGGGTCAGACCCGACTTTGGCGAGTTCTTTTGTTCTACCAAACTCAAAAGTTGACAACAACAAGTACACCAGTCGGTGGTCTGTATCCTTGAGATTTCAGGAAAATTATGACATATCAGAAAAACAAGATGGCGGACAGTGTGGCGGCCATCTTGTAAAAATGACGAAAATTCCCAATTTTTGACGCGATAAATGGCACGACTGGCATCCCCCGACTGGATTGTGTTGTATGAACGGGTTATGTGTTTTGTTGAGGAGTATAGCGTGGTGCAAAAATTCTCCCAATTTTTAGGGTATTTTCCCAGATTTTCCCCAAAAACGTGAAAAGTAGAAATAACGCCATTTTGAATAGAAACTTTGATTAGCCGGCAACTTTGAGATCCCCCAAATGACATTTCACCATTTTCATCACTTTCAGCTGGCAACCCCGAGCGCCATTAGGGCTTGAATTTTCGGGTTAGACCCGACTTTGGCGAGTTCTTTTGTTTTACCAAAGTCAACGAACAGCCACCGTTTTTTTACTGACAGGTACCTTGTATCCTGGTTACTTTAGGAAAATTGTGACATTTCAAAAATTCAAGATGGCGACCGTGCCATTTCCGGTTTATTACCACTCACTCACTGACATAATTGTTCTCCCAGATGGTGGATGGGGAGGTAGGTATATTTTTACAGATTCGTAAGCAACTAACTCTCAAACCTATGGGAAAAGTGCCAAACCTCCCCTTTTCACCCCCCTTCTCACCCCTCCCTATCGTATCTCGGAAACCAAGAGACTTGAAACATTTTTTTTTCAGATTCGTATAGAGGAGGCTCGGAAAAGTAAAAACCATTTTTCAAAGTTGCCCCTTTGCCCCCCTTCTCCCCGCCCCTTTAGGCGGATCTCAGAAGTTAAGAGACTTGGAACATTTTTTTTTTCAGATTCGTAAGAAGGGGCAAAGAGTTGGTCAAAATCATTTTTCAAAACTCCCCACTCTCCCCCCTTCACCCCTCCCCCCATCGTATCTCGGAAACTAGGACACGTAGCGGCATTTTGATTTTGACTATACTTTATTATTGAGGGTTGTTGAAATTTGTATACCCTCCCCTCCCCAACCTCCCCTTTCCGGTGGCAGGTAGGTCCTGAGTGGAGCGAAGGGGGGAGGTGGCGAGCGAAGCGAGCCGGCGATCTCCGTAGCGTAACGATGATTGAATGGGTGAAGCGTAACTCAGCAAACTTTAGAGTTATTTTTTTTATGGAAAAGGTCTGAGTTTTTAAATAAGGTTTTATTAGGGGTCCGTAGGGGTTTTCATACTGTTTTAGCGGTAATTCTTACGGATTTTCCAATTCATTTAGGGGTGCCTATAGATTCTCAAAATTTTATAAGGGTAAGTAATACTTCTCAAAATAAATAAGGTTTTAGATTTTATTAGGGGTTCGTAGGGGTTTTTAATACTGTTTTAGGGGTAATTCTAACGGATTTTCCAATTCATTTAGGGGTGCCTATAGATTCTCAAAATTTTACAAGGGTAAGAAATACTTCTCAAAAACACCAAACACGCGAGCTGCGCGCAGCTCGCGCACCCAAGCAAACTAGTTTATATTATATAAAACTACAAAGCCACTCACTGACTCATTGACATGTCGTTTCTCGGAATGGGTGAGAGATGGGTTAAGGGTTTGTTTTGCAATAATGTACAAAACCATAAAGTGAGTAGAGGAAAATTATAGAGGAGATTCAAATCCAAGATGGCGGCCGAGTCCATTTCCGGTTTCGGTGGGGAAAAGACTTGGAGGGGTTTCGACTCATAGGTCCTGTATAAGATCTGGAATGATTTAAAACAAAAGTAAAAAAAAAAAAAAAAACAAGATGGCGGCTGCGCTAGGACGTTTTGAAAATTGCTACTTTTTTCACTCGACTTTGGTGAATTGTTTTGTTCAACCGATTTCAAACATTGGCAACACCAAGTACACCAGTCGAGGCCTTATATCCTTGCGATTTTAGGAAAATTGTGACTTTAAAAAAAAACAAGATGGCGGACGCTGTGGCGGCCATTTTGTGAACAGTTGGAATTTTCGACTTTTTTCAAATCCATTTTTCGTGTAGTTGGCAACATCTGACGGGTTCAAGTTGTACATAGCGGTTGTGTGTTACAACAACGAGTGTTGCCTGGTGAAATAAAATTCCCCATTTTTAGGGTACTTTCCCAGATTTTCCCCAAAAACATGAAAAGTAGAAAAAACGACAATTCGAATGAAGACTTTGACTAGCTGGCAGCATTGGGGTCCCCCAAATGACATTTGACCATTTTGGTGCATTTTAGTTGGCAACCCCAAAAAACATTGAATATTTTAATTTTTGGGACTTTTTGACTTTGGCGAATTCATTTGTTCTACCAAACTCAAAAGTTGGCAACACCAAGTAAACCGGTCGGTAGCCTATATCCTTGAGATTTCAGGAAAATTATGACTTTTCAAAAAAACAAGATTGCGGACAGTGTGGCGGCCATCTTGTAAAAATGACGAAAAATCCCAATTTTCGACACGATAAATGGGACAGCTGGCAACCCCCGACTGGATTGTGTTGTAACCACCGGTTGTGTATTTCGTTGAGGAGTGTTGCCTGATGCAAAAAAATTTCCCACTTTTGGGGTACTTTTCCAGATTTTCCCCGAAAACATGAAAAGTAGAAATAACGACATTTTGAATAGAGACTTTAACTAGCCGGCAACATTGGGATCCCCCAAATGACATTTCACCATTTTCATCACTTTCAGCTGGCAACCCCGAGAGCCATTGGGGCTTGAATTTTCGGGTCAGACCCGACTTTGGCGAGTTCTTTTGTTCTACCAAACTCAAAAGTTGGCAACACCAAGTAAACCGGTCGATAGCCTATATCCTTGAAATTTCAGGAAAATTATGAAATTTTAGAAAAACAAGATGGCGGACATTGTGGCGGCCATCTTGTAAAAATGACGAAAAATCCCAATTTTCGACATGATAAATGGGACAGCTGGCAACCCCCGACTGGATTGTGTTGTATGAACCGATTGTGTATTTTGTTGAGGAGTGTTGCCTGTTGCAAAAAAAATCCCCATTTTGAGGGAGTTTTCCTAGATTTTCCCCAAAAACATGAAAAGTAGAAAAAACGACAATTCGAATGAAGACTTTGACTAGCCGGCAACATTGGAGTCCCTCAAATGACATTTGACTATTTTCATCACTTTCAGCTGGCAACCCCAAAAGCCATTGGGGCTTGAATTTTAGGGTCAGACCCGACTTTGGCGAGTTCTTTTGTTCTACCAAACTCAAAAGTTGGCAACACCAAGTACACCAGTCGGTGGCCTGTATCCTTGAGATTTCAGGAAAAATTAAGACATTTTAGAAAAACAAGATGGCGGACTTAGTGGCGGCCATCTTGTAAAAATAACGAAAAATCCCAATTTTCGACACGATAAATGGAACAGCTGGCATCCCCCGACTGGATTGTGTTGTATGAACCGGTTGTGTATTTCGTCGAGGAGTGTTGCCTGGTGCAAACAAAATCCCCATTTTTGGGGTACTTTTCCAGATTTTCCCCGAAAACGTAAAAAGTAGAAATAACGACATTTTAAATGGAAATTTTGCATTATCACCTAGAATGGGGTACTGCAAATGACATTTGACCATTTTTATCACTTTCAGCGGGCAACCCCGAGAGCCATTCGGGCTTGAATTTTCGGGTCAGACCCGACTTTGGCCAATTCTTTTGTTCTACCAAAGTCAACGGACAGCCACCGTGTTTTACTTACAGGTAACTTGTATCCTGGTTACTTGAGGAAAATTGTGACATTTCAGAAATTCAAGATGGCGGCCGTGCCATTTCCGATTTATTTCCACTCACCCACTGACATAATTGTTCTCCCATATGGTGGAGGGGAAGGGGGGTATATTTTGACAGATTCGTAAACAAATAACTCTCACGAGTAAGGGATAAGTGCCAAACCTCCCCTTTGTGCCCCCCTTCCCACCCCTCCCTACCGTATCTCGGAAACTAAGAGACCTGTGTTTTTTTTTTATGAATTCGTATAGAGGAGGATCGGAAAAGAAAAAACCAGTTTTCAAAGTTGGCCCCCTTGTCCCCCTTCTTCCCCCCTTTAGGCGGATCTCAAAAGTTAAGAGACTTGGACCATTTTTTTTTCAGATTCGTATAAAGGGGCAATGCATTAGTCGAAATCATTTTTCAAAACTCCCCACTCTCCACCCCGTCACCCCTCCCCCCATCGTATCTCGGAAACTAGGACACGTAGCGGCATTTTGATTTTTACTATACTTTATTATTGAGAGGCGTTGAAATTTGTACACCCTACCCTCCCCTCCCCAACCTCCCCTTTCCGGTGGTAGGTAGGTCCTGAGTGGAGCGAAGGGGGGAGGTGGCGAGCGAAGCGAGCCGGCAACCTCCGTAGCGTAACGGAGGTTGAGTGGGTGAAGCTCCCCTTCCCAAACTCCCCTAAAATTGAAAGGGCTGTACCTTCATAACGGTTAGAGATAGCCATCAGGTGTTTGAACAAATATTAAAGTAGGTGTCGAAACCTGTCCGGTGGTAGGTAGGTCCTGAGTGGAGCGAAGGCGGGAGGTGGCGAGCGAAGCGAGCCGGCGACCTCCGTAGCGTAACGATGATTGAGTGGGTGAAGCGTAACTCAGCAAACTTTAGGGTAATGTTTTTTATGGGAAAAGGTCTGAGTTTTTAAATAAGGTTTTAAATTTTATTAGGGGTTCGTAAGGGTTTTCATACTGTTTTAGGGGTAATTCTAACGGATTTTCCAATTCATTTAAGGGTGCCTATAGATTCTCAAAATTTTAAAAGGGTAAGTAATACTTCTCAAAAACACCAAACACGCGAGCTGCGCGCAGCTCGCGCACCCAAGCAAACTAGTTTATTTTATATTATATAAATCTACAAAGCCACTCACTCACTCATTGACATGTCGTTTCTCGGAATGGGTGAGAGATGGGTTAGGGGTATGTTTTGCAATTATGTATAAAACCATAGACTGAGTAGAGGAAAATTATAGAGGAGATTCAAATCCAAGATGGCGGCCGAGTCCATTTCCGGTTTCGGTGGGGAAAAGACTTGGAGAGATTTCGACTCATAGGTCCTGTATAAGATCTGGAATGATTTTAAAAAAAAGTAAAAAAAAAAAAAAAAACAAGATGGCGGCTGCGCTAGGACGTTTTGAAAATTGCGACTTTTTCCACCCGACTCTGACGAATTGTTTTGTTCTACCAATTCCAAAAGTTGGCAACACCAAGTACACCAATTGGTGGCCTATATCCTTGAAATTTCAGAAAAATTGTGACTTTTCGGAAAAACAACATGGCGGATGCTGTGGCGGCCATTTTGTAAACAGTTGGAATTTTCGACTTTTTTCAAATCCATTTTTCGTGTAGTTGGCAACATCCGACGGGTTCGAGTTGTACCGAGCGGTTGTGTGTTACAACAACGAGTGTTGCCTGGTGAAATAAATTTCCCCATTTTTAGGGTACTTTCCCAGATTTTCCCCAAAAACATGAAAAGTAGAAAAAACGACAATTCGAATGAAGACTTTGACTAGCTGGCAGCATTGGGGTCCCCTTAATGACATTTGACCATTTTGGTGCGTTTTAGTTGGCAACCCCAAAAAACATTGAATATTTTAATTTTTGGGACTTTTTGACTTTGGCGAATTCATTTGTTCTACCAAACTCAAAAGTTGGCAACACCAAGTAAACCGGTCGGTAGCCTATATCCTTGAAATTTCAGGAAAATTATGACATTTCAGAAAAACAAGATGGCGGACAGTGTGGCGGCCATCTTGTAAACATGACGAAAAATCCCAATTTTCGACACGATAAATGGGACAGCTGGCAACCCCCGACTGGATTGTGTTGTATGAACCGGTTGTGTATTTAGTCGAGGAGTGTTGCCTGGTGCAAAAATTTTCCCTATTTTTAGGGAGTTTTCCCAGATTTTCCCCAAAAACATGAAAAGTAGAAAAAACGACAATTCGAATGAAGACTTTGACTAGCTGGCAGCATTGGGGTCCCCTTAATGACATTTGACCATTTTGGTGCGTTTTAGTTGGCAACCCCAAAAAACATTGAATATTTTAATTTTTGGGACTTTTTGACTTTGGCGAATTCATTTGTTCTACCAAACTCAAAAGTTGGCAACACCAAGTAAACCGGTCGGTAGCCTATATCCTTGAAATTTCAGGAAAATTATGACATTTCAGAAAAACAAGATGGCGGACAGTGTGGCGGCCATCTTGTAAACATGACGAAAAATCCCAATTTTCGACACGATAAATGGGACAGCTGGCAACCCCCGACTGGATTGTGTTGTATGAACCGGTTGTGTATTTAGTCGAGGAGTGTTGCCTGGTGCAAAAATTTTCCCTATTTTTAGGGAGTTTTCCCAGATTTTCCCCAAAAACATGAAAAGTAGAAATAACGACATTTTGAATGGAGACTTTGACTAGCTGGCAACATTGTGGTCCCCCAAATGACATTTGACCATTTTCATCACTTTTAGCTGGCAACCCCGAGAGCCATTGGGGCTTGAATTTTCGGGTCAGACCCGACTTTGGCGAGTTCTTTTGTTCTACCAAACACAAAAGTTGGCAACACCAAGTACACCAGTCGGTGGCCTGTATCCTTGAAATTTCAGGAAAATTATGACATTTCAGAAAAACAAGATGGCGGACAGTGTGGCGGCCATCTTGTAAAAATGACGAAAATTCCCAATTTTCGACACGATAAATGGGACAGCTGGCAACCCCCGACTGGATTGTGTTGTATGAACCGGTCGTGTATTTAGTCGAGGAGTGTGGCCTGGTGCAAAAATTTTCCCCATTTTTAGGGAGTTTTCCCAGATTTTCCCCAAAAACATGAAAAGTAGAAATTACGACATTTTGAATGGAGACTTTGACTAGCCAGCAACATTGGGGTCCCCCGAATGACATTTGACCATTTTCATCACTTTCAGCTGGCAACCCCGAGAACCATTTTGGCTTGAAATTTCGGGTCAGACCCGACTTTGGCGAGTTCTTTTGTTCTACCAAACTCAAAAGTTGGCAACAACAAGTACACCAGTCGGTGGTCTGTATCCTTGAGATTTCAGGAAAATTATGACATATCAGAAAAACAAGATGGCGGACAGTGTGGCGGCCATCTTGTAAAAATGACGAAAAATCCCAATTTTCGACACGATAAATGGGACAGCTGGCAACCCCCGACAGGATTGTGTTGTATGAACTGGTTGTGTATTTAGTCAAGGAGTGTTGCCTGGTGCAAAAATTTTCCCCATTTTTAGGGAGTTTTCCCACATTTTCCCCAAAAACATGAAAAGTAGAAATAACGACATTTTGAATGGAGACTTTGACTAGCTGGCAACATTGTGGTCCCCCAAATGACATTTGATCATTTTTATTACTCTCAGCTGGCAACCCCGAGAGCCATTGGTGCTTGAATTTTCAGATCAGAACCGACTTTGGCGAGTTCTTTTGTTCAACCAAACTCAAAAGTTGGCAACACCAAGTACACCAGTCGGTGGCTTGTATCCTTGAAATTTCAGGAAAATTATGTCTTTTCAGAAAAACAAGATGGCGGACAGTGTGGCGGCCATCTTGTGAAAATGACGAAAAATCCCAATTTTCGACACGATAAATGGGACAGCTCGCATCCCCCGACTGGATTGTTTTGAATGAAACGGTTGTGTTTCATCAAGCAGTGTTGCTTGATGCAAAAAAAAAAACCCATTTTTAGGGTATTTTCCCAGATTTTTCCCGAAAACGTGAATAGTAGAAATCATGAAATTTTCAATGGTAATTTTGCATTACCACCAAGAACGAGGTGCGCGAAATGAGTTTTGACCATTTTCATCACTCTCAGCTGGCAACCCCGAGAGCCATTGGGGCTTGAATTTTCGGGTCAGACCCAACTTTGGCGAGTTCTTTTCTTCTACCAAACTCAAAAGTTGGCAACAATAAGTACACCAGTCGGTGGCCTGTATCCTTGAAAATTCAGGAAAATTATGACATTTCAGAAAAACAAGATGGCGGACAGTGTGGCGGCCATCTTGTAAAAATGACGAAAAGTCCCAATATTCGACACGATAAATGGGACAGCTGCATCGTGTTATATGAATATGAACCGGTTGTGTGCTTTATCGAGGAGTGTTGCCTGGTGCAAAAATTTTCCTCACTTTTGGGGTACTTTTCCAGATTTTCCCCGAAAACGTGAAAAGTAGAAATAACGACATTTAAAATGGAAATTTTGCATCACCACCAAGAATGGGGCACTCTTAATGACATTTGAATATTTTCATCACTTTCAGCTGGCAACCCTGAGAATTATTGGGGCTTGAATTTTTGGGTCAGACCAGAGTTTGGCGAATTCTTTTGTTCTACCAAAATCAACGTACAGCCATCGTTTTTTTACTGACAGATAGCTTGTATCCTGGTTACCTTAGGAAAATTGTGAAATTTCAGAAATTCAAGATGGCGGCCGTGTCATTTCCGGTTTATAACCACTCACTGACATAATTGTTCTCCCAGATGGTGGAGGCGGAGTGGGGTATATTTTGACAGATTCGTAAAAAAATAACTCTCACGAAAAGGGGAAAGGTGCCCCCAACCTCCCTTTTTTGCCCCCTTTTCTACCCCTTGCTATCGTATCTCGGAAACTAAACGACCCGTGTTTTATATCTTTTACGGATTCGTATAGAAGAGGCTTGGAAAAGTAAAACCCCCCCCCTTTCCCCCCTTCTCCCTCCCTTTAGGCGGATCTCAGAAGTTAAGAGACTTGGAACATTTTTTTTTCAGATTCGTTAGAAGGGGCAATGCATTAGTCGAAATCATTTTTCAAAACTCCCCATTCTCCCCTTCTTCACCCCTCCCCCCATCGTTTCTCGGAAACTAGGACACGTAGCGGCATTTTGATTTTCACTATACTTAATTATTGAGGGGCGTTGAAATTTTTATACCCTCCCCTCCCCTCCCCAACCTCCCCTAAAATTGAAAGGGCTGTAACTTCATAACGGTTAGAGGTAGCCATCAGGTGTTTGGACAAATATTATAGTAGGCGTCGAAACCTGTCCGAGCGAGCCTGCGAAACCAAGTGGAGCGAAGGGGGTACCTCCGTAGCGTAACGAAGGTTGACTGGGTGAAGCGTAACTCAGGGACGACGACAAGCAAACCTTAGGGTAATGTTTTTTTTATACTTCTCAAATGTTTTAGGGGTTCTTCAGGGTTCTCATACTGATTTAGGGGTAATTCTAACGGATTTTCCAATTCATTTAAGGATTCCTATGGATTCTCAAAATTTTATAAGGATAGGGAATACGTCTCAAAAACACGAAACCCGCGAGCTGCGCGCAGCTCGCGCACCCAAGCAAACTAGTTTATATTATATAAAACTACAAAGCCACTCACTCACTCATTGACATGTCGTTTCTCGGAATGGGTGAGAGATGGGTTAGGGGTATGTTTTGCAATTATGTATAAAACCATAGACTGAGTAGAGGAAAATTATAGAGGAGATTCAAATCCAAGATGGCGGCCGAGTCCATTTCCGGTTTCGGTGGGGAAAAGACTTGGAGAGATTTCGACTCATAGGTCCTGTATAAGATCTGGAATGATTTTAAAAAAAAGTAAAAAAAAAAAAAAAAACAAGATGGCGGCTGCGCTAGGACGTTTTGAAAATTGCGACTTTTTCCACCCGACTCTGACGAATTGTTTTGTTCTACCAATTCCAAAAGTTGGCAACACCAAGTACACCAATTGGTGGCCTATATCCTTGAGATTTCAGAAAAATTGTGACTTTTCGGAAAAACAACATGGCGGATGCTGTGGCGGCCATTTTGTAAACAATTGGAATTTTCGACTTTTTTCAAATCCATTTTTCGTGTAGTTGGCAACATCCGACGGGTTCGAGTTGTACCGAGCGGTTGTGTGTTACAACAACGAGTGTTGCCTGGTGAAATAAATTTCCCCATTTTTAGGGTACTTTCCCAGATTTTCCCCAAAAACATGAAAAGTAGAAAAAACGACAATTCGAATGAAGACTTTGACTAGCTGGCAGCATTGGGGTCCCCTTAATGACATTTGACCATTTTGGTGCGTTTTAGTTGGCAACCCCAAAAAACATTGAATATTTTAATTTTTGGGACTTTTTGACTTTGGCGAATTCATTTGTTCTACCAAACTCAAAAGTTGGCAACACCAAGTAAACCGGTCGGTAGCCTATATCCTTGAAATTTCAGGAAAATTATGACATTTCAGAAAAACAAGATGGCGGACAGTGTGGCGGCCATCTTGTAAACATGACGAAAAATCCCAATTTTCGACACGATAAATGGGACAGCTGGCAACCCCCGACTGGATTGTGTTGTATGAACCGGTTGTGTATTTAGTCGAGGAGTGTTGCCTGGTGCAAAAATTTTCCCTATTTTTAGGGAGTTTTCCCAGATTTTCCCCAAAAACATGAAAAGTAGAAATAACGACATTTTGAATGGAGACTTTGACTAGCTGGCAACATTGTGGTCCCCCAAATGACATTTGACCATTTTCATCACTTTTAGCTGGCAACCCCGAGAGCCATTGGGGCTTGAATTTTCGGGTCAGACCCGACTTTGGCGAGTTCTTTTGTTCTACCAAACACAAAAGTTGGCAACACCAAGTACACCAGTCGGTGGCCTGTATCCTTGAAATTTCAGGAAAATTATGACATTTCAGAAAAACAAGATGGCGGACAGTGTGGCGGCCATCTTGTAAAAATGACGAAAATTCCCAATTTTCGACACGATAAATGGGACAGCTGGCAACCCCCGACTGGATTGTGTTGTATGAACCGGTCGTGTATTTAGTCGAGGAGTGTGGCCTGGTGCAAAAATTTTCCCCATTTTTAGGGAGTTTTCCCAGATTTTCCCCAAAAACATGAAAAGTAGAAATTACGACATTTTGAATGGAGACTTTGACTAGCCAGCAACATTGGGGTCCCCCGAATGACATTTGACCATTTTCATCACTTTCAGCTGGCAACCCCGAGAACCATTTTGGCTTGAAATTTCGGGTCAGACCCGACTTTGGCGAGTTCTTTTGTTCTACCAAACTCAAAAGTTGGCAACAACAAGTACACCAGTCGGTGGTCTGTATCCTTGAGATTTCAGGAAAATTATGACTTTTCAGAAAAACAAGATGGCGGACAGTGTGGCGGCCATCTTGTAAAAATGACGAAAAATCCCAATTTTCGACACGATAAATGGGACAGCTGGCAACCCCCGACTGGATTGTGTTGTATGAACCGGTCGTGTATTTAGTCGAGGAGTGTGGCCTGGTGCAAAAATTTTCCCCATTTTTAGGGAGTTTTCCCAGATTTTCCCCAAAAACATGAAAAGTAGAAATTACGACATTTTGAATGGAGACTTTGACTAGCCAGCAACATTGGGGTCCCCCGAATGACATTTGACCATTTTCATCACTTTCAGCTGGCAACCCCGAGAACCATTTTGGCTTGAAATTTCGGGTCAGACCCGACTTTGGCGAGTTCTTTTGTTCTACCAAACTCAAAAGTTGGCAACAACAAGTACACCAGTCGGTGGTCTGTATCCTTGAGATTTCAGGAAAATTATGACATATCAGAAAAACAAGATGGCGGACAGTGTGGCGGCCATCTTGTAAAAATGACGAAAATTCCCAATTTTTGACTGGCACGACTGGCATCCCCCGACTGGATTGTGTTGTATGAACGGGTTATGTGTTTTGTTGAGGAGTATAGCCTGGTGCAAAAATTCTCCCAATTTTTAGGGTATTTTCTCAGATTTTCCCCAAAAACGTGAAAAGTAGAAAAACGCCATTTTGAATAGAAACTTTGATAAGCCGGCAACTTTGGGATCCCCCAAATGACATTTCACCATTTTCATCACTTTCAGCTGGCAACCCCGAGCGCCATTAGGGCTTGTATTTTCGGGTTAGTAGCGGCATTTTGATTTTGACTATACTTTATTATTGAGGGTTGTTTAAATTTGTATACCCTCCCCTCCCCAACCTCCCCTTTCCGGTGGCAGGTAGGTCCTGAGTGGAGCGAAGGGGGGAGGTGGCGAGCGAAGCGAGCCGGCGACCTCCGTAGCGTAACGATGATTGAATGGGTGAAGCGAACTTTAGAGTTATTTTTTTTATGGAAAAGGTCTGAGTTTTTAAATAAGGTTTTATTAGGGGAAAAGTGCCAAACCTCCCCTTTTCGCCCCCCTTCACCCCCCTCCCTATCGTATCTTGGAAACCATGAGACTTTGAACATTTTTTTTTTCAGATTCGTGTAGAGGAGGCTCGGAAAAATAAAAACCAGTTTTCAAAGTTGTCCCCCTTTCCCCCCTTCTCCCCCCCTTCTGGCGGATCTTGGAAGTTAAGAGACTTGGAACATTTTTTTTTTCAGATTTGTATAAAGGGGCTGATTTTTAATTAAAATCATTTTCCATAACTCCCCCCTCTCCCCCCTTTCACCCCTCCCCCCATCGTATTTCGGAAACTAAGACACGTAGCGGCATTTTGATTTTTACTATACTTTATTATTGGGGGGCGTTGAAATTTTTATACCCTCCCCTCCCAAACCTCCCCTTTGCTCCCCTCCGCTTTCCGGTGGTAGGTAGGTCCTGAATGGAGCGAGCCTGCGAGACCGAGTAGAGCGAAGGGGGGAGGTGGCGAGCGAAGCGAGCCGGCGACCTCCGTAGCGTAACGAAGGTTGAGTGGGTGAAGCTCCCCTCCCCAACCTCCCCTAAAATTGAAAGGGCTGTAACTTCATAACGGTTAGAGATAGCTATTAGGTGTTTGAACAAATATTATAGTAGGCGTTGAAACCTGTTCGGTGGGAGGTAGGTCCATTTTTTTTTTTTTTTTAGGATGGGAAATCATCAAATGACTTCTCCCGCTCTGGGCGGAGCAGGAGGGAGTGTCAGACTTTTACTGACTAAAACCCATCCATGTTCCTTCCTCGCCCTTTGTGTTCCGGGGCCACGGTATCTCTTTCGAATAGTCCCGCAGCCCCGGGGAGGTAGGTCCTGAGTGGAGCGAAGGGGGGAGGTGGTGAGCGAAGCGAGCCGGCGATCTCCGTAGCGTAACGATGGTTGAGTAGGTGAAGCGTTACTCAGGGGCGACGACAGGCAAACTTTAGGTTAAAAGGTTTTAAATTTAATTAGGGGTTCGTAGGGGTTTTCATACTGTTTTAGGGGTAATTCTAACGGATTTTCCAATTCATTTAAGGATGCTTATAGATAGTCAAAATTTTATAAGGGTAAGTAATACTTCTCAAAAACACCAAACACGCGAGCTGCGCGCAGCTCGCGCACCCAAGCAAACTAGTTTATATTATATAAAACTACAAAGCCACTCACTCATTGACATGTCGTTTCTCGGATTGGGTGAGAGATGGGTTAAGGGTATGTTTAGCAATAATGTATAAAACCATAAAGTGAGTAGAGGAAAATTATAGAGGAGATTCAAATCCAAGATGGCGGCCGAGTCCATTTCCGGTTTCGGTGGGGAAAAGACTTGGAGGGGTTTCGACTCATAGGTCCTGTATAAGATCTAGACTGATTTAAAAAAAAAGTAAAAAAAAAAAAAAAAACAAGATGGCGGCTGCGCTAGGACGTTTTGAAAATTGCGACTTTTTCCACTTGACTATGACGAATTGTTTTGTTCTACCGATTCCAAAAGTTGGCAACACCAAGTGCACTAATCGGTGGCCTATATCCTTGAGATTTCAGAAAAATTAGGACTTTTAAAAAAAACAAGATGGCGGACGCTGTGGCGGCCATTTTGTGAACAGTTGGAATTTTCGACTTTTTTCAAATCCATTTTTCGTGTAGTTGGCAACATCTGACGGGTTCGAGTTCTACCGTGCGGTTGTGTGTTACAACAACGAGTGTTGCCTGGTGAAATAAATTTCCCCATTTTTAGGGTACTTTCCCAGATTTTCCCCAAAAACATGAAAAGTAGAAAAAACGACAATTCGAATGAAGACTTTGACTAGCTGGCAGCATTGGGGTCCCACAAATGACATTTGACCATTTTGGTGCGTTTTAGTTGGCAACCCCAAAAAACATTGAATATTTTAATTTTTGGGACTTTTTGACTTTGGCGAATTCATTTGTTCTACCAAACTCAAAAGTTGGCAACACCAAGTAAACCGGTCGGTAGCCTATATCCTTGAAATTTCAGGAAAATTATGACTTTTCAGAAAAACAAGATGGCGGATAGTGTGGCGGCCATCTTGTAAAAATGACGAAAAATCCCAATTTTCGACACGATAAATGGGACAGCTGGCAACCCCGGACTGGATAGTGTTGTATGAACTGGTTGTGTATTTCTTTTAGGAGTGTGGCCTGGTGCAAAAATTTTCCCCATTTTCAGGGTGTTTTCCCTTATTTTCCCCAAAAACATGAAAAGTAGAAATAACGACATTTTGAATAGAAACTTTAACTAGCTGGCAGCATTAGGGTCTCCCAAATGACATTTGACTATTTTTATCACTTTCAGCTGGCAACCCCGAGAGCCATTGGGGCTTGAATTTTCGGGTCAGACCCGACTTTGGCGAGTTCTTTTGTTTTACCAAACTCAAAAGTTGGCAACACCATGTACACCAGTCGGTGGCCTGTATCCTTGAGATTTCAGGAAAATTATGACTTTTCAGAAAAACAAGATGGCGGACAGTGTGGCGGCCATCTTGTAAAAATGACGAAAAATCCCAATTTTCGACACGATAAATGGGACAGCTGGCAACCCCCGACTGGATTGTGTTGTATGAACCGGTTGTGTATTTAGTCGAGGAGTGTTGCCTGGTGCAAAAATTTTCCCTATTTTTAGGGAGTTTTCCCAGATTTTCCCCAAAAACATGAAAAGTAGAAATAACGACATTTTGAATGGAGACTTTGACTAGCTGGCAACATTGTGGTCCCCCAAATGACATTTGACCATTTTCATCACTTTTAGCTGGCAACCCCGAGAGCCATTGGGGCTTGAATTTTCGGGTCAGACCCGACTTTGGCGAGTTCTTTTGTTCTACCAAACACAAAAGTTGGCAACACCAAGTACACCAGTCGGTGGCCTGTATCCTTGAGATTTCAGGAAAATTATGACATTTCAGAAAAACAAGATGGCGGATAGTGTGGCGGCCATCTTGTAAAAATGACGAAAAATCCCAATTTTCAACACAATAAATGGGACAGCTGGCAACCGCCGACTGGATTGTGTTGTATGAACCGGTTGTGTATTTAGTCGAGGAGTGTTGCCTGGTGCAAAAATTTTCCCCATTTTTAGGGAGTTTTCCCAGATTTTCCCCAAAAACATGAAAAGTAGAAATAACTACATTTTGAATGGAGACTTTGACTAGCCAGCAACATTGGGGTCCCCCGAATGACATTTGACCTTTTTCATCACTTTCAGCTGGCAACCCCGAGAACCATTTTGGCTTGAAATTTCGGGTCAGACCCGACTTTGGCGAGTTCTTTTGTTCTACCAAACTCAAAAGTTGGCAACAACAAGTACACCAGTCGGTGGTCTGTATCCTTGAGATTTCAGGAAAATTATGACATATCAGAAAAACAAGATGGCGGACAGTGTGACGGCCATCTTGTAAAAATGACGAAAATTCCCAATTTTTGACGCGATAAATGGCACGACTGGCATCCCCCGACTGGATTGTGTTGTATGAACGGGTTATGTGTTTTGTTGAGGAGTATAGCCTGGTGCAAAAATTCTCCCAATTTTTAGGGTATTTTCCCAGATTTTCCCCAAAAACGTGAAAAGTAGAAATAACGCCATTTTGAATAGAAACTTTGATAAGCCGGCAACTTTGGGATCCCCCAAATTACATTTCACCATTTTCATCACTTTCAGCTGGCAACCCCGAGCGCCATAGGGCTTGAATTTTCGGGTCAGACCCGACTTTGGCGAGTTCTATTGTTTTACCAAAGTCAACGAACAGCCATCGTTTTTTTACTGACAGGTACCTTGTATCCTGGTTACTTTAGGAAAATTGTTACATTTCAAAAATCCAAGATGGCAACCGTGCCATTTCCGGTTTATTACCACTCACTCACTGACATAATTGTTCTCCCAGATGGTGGAGGGCGAGTGGGGTATATTTTTACAGATTCGTAAACAACTAACTCTCAAACCTATGGGACAAGTGCCAAACCTCCCCTTTTCACCCCCCTTCTCACCTCTCCCTATCGTGTCTCGGAAACCAAGAGACTTGGAACATTTTTTTTTTCAGATTCGTATAGAGGAGGCTTGGAAAAGTAAAAACCATTTTTCAAAGTTGCCCCTTTGCCCCCCTTCTCCCCGCCCCTTTAGGCGGATCTCAGAAGTTAAGAGACTTGGAACATTTTTTTTTTCAGATTCGTAAGAAGGGGCAAAGAGTTGGTCAAAATCATTTTTCAAAACTCCCCACTCTCCCCCCTTCACCCCTCCCCCCATCGTATAGAATTGATCTCCCAGATGGTGGATGGGGGTGTAGGTATATTTTTACAGATTCGTAAACAACTAACTCTCAAACCTATGGGAAAAGTGCCAAACCTCCCCTTTTCACCCCCCTTCTCACCCCTCCCTATCGTATCTCGGAAACCAAGAGACTTGGTACATTTTTTATTTCAGATTCGTATAGAGGAGGCTTGGAAAAGTAAAAACCATTTTTCAAAGTTGCCCCTTTGCCCCCCTTCTCCCCGCCCCTTTAGGCCGATCTCAGAAGTTAAGAGACTTGGAACATTTTTTTTTTCAGATTCGTAAGAAGGGGCAAAGAGTTGGTCAAAATCATTTTTCAAAACTCCCCACTCTCCCCCCTTCACCCCTCCCCCCATCGTATCTCGGAAACTAGGACACGTAGCGGCAGTTTGATTTTGACTATACTTTAATATTGAGGGTTGTTGAAATTTGTATACCCTCCCCTCCCCAACGTCCCCTTTCCGGTGGCAGGTAGGTCCTGAGTGGAGCGAAGGGGGAAGGTGGCGAGCGAAGCGAGCCGGCGACCTCCGTAGCGTAACGATGATTGAATGGGTGAAGCGTAACTCAGCAAACTTTAGAGTTATTTTTTTTATGGAAAAGGTCTGAGTTTTTAAATAAGGTTTTATTAGGGGTCCGTAGGGGTTTTCATACTGTTTTAGGGGTAATTCTTACGGATTTTCCAATTCATTTAGGGGTGCCTATAGATTCTCAAAATTTTATAAGGGTAAGTAATACGTCTCTAAAACACCAAACACGCGAGCTGCGCACAGCTCGCGCACCCAAGTTTATTTTATTTTTATTTATTTTATTTTTATATTATATAAAACTACAAGACCACTCACTGACTGACTCATTGACATGTCGTTTCTCGGAATGGGTGAGAGATGGGTTAGGGGTATGTTTTGCAATAATGTACAAAACCATAGATTGAGTAGAGGAAAATTATAGAGAAGATTCAAATCCAAGATGGCGGCCGAGTCCATTTCCGGTTTCGGTGGGGAAAAGACTTGGAGGGGTTTCGACTCATAGGTCCTGTATAAGATTAGGAATGATTATTAAAAAAAGTAAAAAAAAAAAAAAAAACAAGATGGCGGCTGTGCTAGGACGTTTTGAAAATTGCTACTTTTTTCACTCGACTTTGGTGAATTGTTTTGTTCAACCGATTTCAAACATTGGCAACACCAAGTACACCAGTCGAGGCCCTATATCCTTGAGATTTCAGGAAAATTGTGACTTTTAAAAAAAACAAGATGGTGGACGCTGTGGCGGCCATTTTGTAAACAGTTGGAATTTTCGACTTTTTTCAAATCCATTTTTCGTGTAGTTGGCAACATCTGACGGGTTCGAGTTGTACCGAGCGGTTGTGTGTTACAACAACGAGTGTTGCCTGGTGAAATAAATTTCCCCATTTTTAGGGTACTTTCCCAGATTTTCCCCAAAAACTTGAAAAGTAGAAATAACGACATTTTAAATAAAGACTTTGACTAGCTGACAGCATTGGGGTCCCCCAAATGACATTTGACCATTTTGGTGCGTTTTAGTTGGCAACCCCAAAAAATATTGAATATTTTAATTTTTGGGACTTTTTGACTTTGGCGAATTCATTTGTTCTAGCAAACTCAAAAGTTGGCAACACCAAGTACACCGATCGGTAGCCTATATCCTTGAGATTTCAGGAAAATTGTGACTTTTCAGAAAAACAAGATGGCGGATAGTGTGGCGGCCATCTTGTAAAAATGACGAAAAATCCCAATTTTCGACACGATAAATGGGACAGCTAGCAACCCCGGACTGGATTGTGTTGTACCCACCGGTTGTGTATTTCGTTAAGGAGTGTTGCCTGGTGCACAAATTTTTCCCACTTTTGGGGTGCTTTTCCAGATTTTCCCCGAAAACATGAAAAGTAGAAATAACGACATTTTGAATAGAGACTTTAACTAGCCGGCAACATTGGGATCCCCCAAATGACATTTGATCATTTTCATCACTTTCAGCTGGTAACCCCGAGAGCCATTAGGGCTTGAATATTCGGGTCAGACCCGACTTTGGCGAGTTCTTTTGTTCTACCAAACTCAAAAGTTGGCAACACCAAGTACACCAGTCGGTGGTCTCTATCCTTGAAATTTCAGGAAAATTATGACATTTCAGAAAAACAAGATGGCGGACAGTGTGGCGGCCATCTTGTAAAAATGACGAAAATTCCCAATTTTCGACACGATAAATGGGACAGCTGGCAACCCCCGACAAGATTGTGTTGTATGAACCGGTTGTGTATTTTGTTGAGCAGTGTTTTCTGGTGCAAACATTTTCCCCATTTTTAGGTAGTTTTCCCAGATTTTCCCCAAAAACATGAAAAGTAGAAATAACGACATTTTGAATGGAGACTTTGACTAGCCGGCAACATTGGAGTCCCTCAAATGACATTTGACTATTTTCATCACTTTCAGCTGGCAACCCCAAAAGCCATTGGGGCTTGAATTTTAGGGTCAGACCCGACTTTGGCGAGTTCTTTTGTTCTACCAAACTCAAAAGTTGGCAACACCAAGTACACCAGTCGGTGGCCTGTATCCTTGAGATTTCAGGAAAAATTATGACATTTTAGAAAAACAAGATGGCGGACTTAGTGGCGGCCATCTTGTAAAAATAACGAAAAATCCCAATTTTCGACACGATAAATGGAACAGCTGGCATCCCCCGACTGGATTGTGTTGTATGAACCGGTTGTGTATTTCGTCGAGGAGTGTTGCCTGGTGCAAACAAAATCCCCATTTTTGGGGTACTTTTCCAGATTTTCCCCGAAAACGTAAAAAGTAGAAATAACGACATTTTAAATGGAAATTTTGCATTATCACCTAGAATGGGGTACTGCAAATGACATTTGACCATTTTTATCACTTTCAGCGGGCAACCCCGAGAGCCATTCGGGCTTGAATTTTCGGGTCAGACCCGACTTTGGCCAATTCTTTTGTTCTACCAAAGTCAACGGACAGCCACCGTGTTTTACTTACAGGTAACTTGTATCCTGGTTACTTGAGGAAAATTGTGACATTTCAGATATTCAAGATGGCGGCCGTGCCATTTCCGATTTATTACCACTCACCCACTGACATAATTGTTCTCCCATATGGTGGAGGGGAAGGGGGGTATATTTTGACAGATTCGTAAACAAATAACTCTCACGAGTAAGGGATAAGTGCCAAACCTCCACTTTGTGCCCCCCTTCCCACCCCTCCCTACCGTATCTCGGAAACTAAGAGACCTGTGTTTTTTTTTTTATGAATTCGTATAGAGGAGGATCGGAAAAGAAAAAACCAGTTTTCAAAGTTGGCCCCCTTGTCCCCCTTCTTCCCCCCTTTAGGCGGATCTCAAAAGTTAAGAGACTTGGACCATTTTTTTTTCAGATTCGTATAAAGGGGCAATGCATTAGTCGAAATCATTTTTCAAAACTCCCCACTCTCCACCCCGTCACCCCTCCCCCCATCGTATCTCGGAAACTAGGACACGTAGCGGCATTTTGATTTTTACTATACTTTATTATTGAGAGGCGTTGAAATTTGTACACCCTACCCTCCCCTCCCCAACCTCCCCTTTCCGGTGGTAGGTAGGTCCTGAGTGGAGCGAAGGGGGGAGGTGGCGAGCGAAGCGAGCCGGCGACCTCCGTAGCGTAACGGAGGTTGAGTGGGTGAAGCTCCCCTTCCCAAACTCCCCTAAAATTGAAAGGGCTGTACCTTCATAACGGTTAGAGATAGCCATCAGGTGTTTGAACAAATATTAAAGTAGGTGTCGAAACCTGTCCGGTGGTAGGTAGGTCCTGAGTGGAGCGAAGGCGGGAGGTGGCGAGCGAAGCGAGCCGGCGACCTCCGTAGCGTAACGATGATTGAGTGGGTGAAGCGTAACTCAGCAAACTTTAGGGTAATGTTTTTTATGGGAAAAGGTCTGAGTTTTTAAATAAGGTTTTAGATTTTATTAGGGGTTCGTAAGGGTTTTCATACTGTTTTAGGGGTAATTCTAACGGATTTTCCAATTCATTTAAGGGTGCCTATAGATTCTCAAAATTTTAAAAGGGTAAGTAATACTTCTCAAAAACACCAAACACGCGAGCTGCGCGCAGCTCGCGCACCCAAGCAAACTAGTTTATATTATATAAAACTACAAAGCCACTCACTCACTCATTGACATGTCGTTTCTCGGAATGGGTGAGAGATGGGTTAGGGGTATGTTTTGCAATTATGTATAAAACCATAGACTGAGTAGAGGAAAATTATAGAGGAGATTCAAATCCAAGATGGCGGCCGAGTCCATTTCCGGTTTCGGTGGGGAAAAGACTTGGAGAGATTTCGACTCATAGGTCCTGTATAAGATCTGGAATGATTTTAAAAAAAAGTAAAAAAAAAAAAAAAAACAAGATGGCGGCTGCGCTAGGACGTTTTGAAAATTGCGACTTTTTCCACCCGACTCTGACGAATTGTTTTGTTCTACCAATTCCAAAAGTTGGCAACACCAAGTACACCAATTGGTGGCCTATATCCTTGAGATTTCAGAAAAATTGTGACTTTTCGGAAAAACAACATGGCGGATGCTGTGGCGGCCATTTTGTAAACAGTTGGAATTTTCGACTTTTTTCAAATCCATTTTTCGTGTAGTTGGCAACATCCGACGGGTTCGAGTTGTACCGAGCGGTTGTGTGTTACAACAACGAGTGTTGCCTGGTGAAATAAATTTCCCCATTTTTAGGGTACTTTCCCAGATTTTCCCCAAAAACATGAAAAGTAGAAAAAACGACAATTCGAATGAAGACTTTGACTAGCTGGCAGCATTGGGGTCCCCTTAATGACATTTGACCATTTTGGTGCGTTTTAGTTGGCAACCCCAAAAAACATTGAATATTTTAATTTTTGGGACTTTTTGACTTTGGCGAATTCATTTGTTCTACCAAACTCAAAAGTTGGCAACACCAAGTAAACCGGTCGGTAGCCTATATCCTTGAAATTTCAGGAAAATTATGACATTTCAGAAAAACAAGATGGCGGACAGTGTGGCGGCCATCTTGTAAACATGACGAAAAATCCCAATTTTCGACATGATAAATGGGACAGCTGGCAACCCCCGACTGGATTGTGTTGTATGAACCGGTTGTGTATTTAGTCAAGGAGTGTTGCCTGGTGCAAAAATTTTCCCTATTTTTAGGGAGTTTTCCCAGATTTTCCCCAAAAACATGAAAAGTAGAAATAACGACATTTTGAATGGAGACTTTGACTAGCTGGCAACATTGTGGTCCCCCAAATGACATTTGACCATTTTCATCACTTTTAGCTGGCAACCCCGAGAGCCATTGGGGCTTGAATTTTCGGGTCAGACCCGACTTTGGCGAGTTCTTTTGTTCTACCAAACACAAAAGTTGGCAACACCAAGTACACCAGTCGGTGGCCTGTATCCTTGAAATTTCAGGAAAATTATGACATTTCAGAAAAACAAGATGGCGGACAGTGTGGCGGCCATCTTGTAAAAATGACGAAAATTCCCAATTTTCGACACGATAAATGGGACAGCTGGCAACCCCCGACTGGATTGTGTTGTATGAACCGGTCGTGTATTTAGTCGAGGAGTGTGGCCTGGTGCAAAAATTTTCCCCATTTTTAGGGAGTTTTCCCAGATTTTCCCCAAAAACATGAAAAGTAGAAATTACGACATTTTGAATGGAGACTTTGACTAGCCAGCAACATTGGGGTCCCCCGAATGACATTTGACCATTTTCATCACTTTCAGCTGGCAACCCCGAGAACCATTTTGGCTTGAAATTTCGGGTCAGACCCGACTTTGGCGAGTTCTTTTGTTCTACCAAACTCAAAAGTTGGCAACAACAAGTACACCAGTCGGTGGTCTGTATCCTTGAGATTTCAGGAAAATTATGACATTTCAGAAAAACAAGATGGCGGACAGTGTGGCGGCCATCTTGTAAAAATGACGAAAAATCCCAATTTTCGACACGATAAATGGGACAGCTGGCAACCCCCGACTGGATTGTGTTGTATGAACCGGTCGTGTATTTAGTCGAGGAGTGTGGCCTGGTGCAAAAATTTTCCCCATTTTTAGGGAGTTTTCCCAGATTTTCCCCAAAAACATGAAAAGTAGAAATTACGACATTTTGAATGGAGACTTTGACTAGCCAGCAACATTGGGGTCCCCCGAATGACATTTGACCATTTTCATCACTTTCAGCTGGCAACCCCGAGAACCATTTTGGCTTGAAATTTCGGGTCAGACCCGACTTTGGCGAGTTCTTTTGTTCTACCAAACTCAAAAGTTGGCAACAACAAGTACACCAGTCGGTGGTCTGTATCCTTGAGATTTCAGGAAAATTATGACATATCAGAAAAACAAGATGGCGGACAGTGTAGCGGCCATCTTGTAAAAATGACGAAAATTCCCAATTTTTGACTGGCACGACTGGCATCCCCCGACTGGATTGTGTTGTATGAACGGGTTATGTGTTTTGTTGAGGAGTATAGCCTGGTGCAAAAATTCTCCCAATTTTTAGGGTATTTTCTCAGATTTTCCCCAAAAACGTGAAAAGTAGAAAAACGCCATTTTGAATAGAAACTTTGATAAGCCGGCAACTTTGGGATCCCCCAAATGACATTTCACCATTTTCATCACTTTCAGCTGGCAACCCCGAGCGCCATTAGGGCTTGTATTTTCGGGTTAGTAGCGGCATTTTGATTTTGACTATACTTTATTATTGAGGGTTGTTTAAATTTGTATACCCTCCCCTCCCCAACCTCCCCTTTCCGGTGGCAGGTAGGTCCTGAGTGGAGCGAAGGGGGGAGGTGGCGAGCGAAGCGAGCCGGCGACCTCCGTAGCGTAACGATGATTGAATGGGTGAAGCGAACTTTAGAGTTATTTTTTTTATGGAAAAGGTCTGAGTTTTTAAATAAGGTTTTATTAGGGGAAAAGTGCCAAACCTCCCCTTTTCGCCCCCCTTCACCCCCCTCCCTATCGTATCTTGGAAACCATGAGACTTTGAACATTTTTTTTTTCAGATTCGTGTAGAGGAGGCTCGGAAAAATAAAAACCAGTTTTCAAAGTTGTCCCCCTTTCCCCCCTTCTCCCCCCCTTCTGGCGGATCTTGGAAGTTAAGAGACTTGGAACATTTTTTTTTTCAGATTTGTATAAAGGGGCTGATTTTTAATTAAAATCATTTTCCATAACTCCCCCCTCTCCCCCCTTTCACCCCTCCCCCCATCGTATTTCGGAAACTAAGACACGTAGCGGCATTTTGATTTTTACTATACTTTATTATTGGGGGGCGTTGAAATTTTTATACCCTCCCCTCCCAAACCTCCCCTTTGCTCCCCTCCGCTTTCCGGTGGTAGGTAGGTCCTGAATGGAGCGAGCCTGCGAGACCGAGTAGAGCGAAGGGGGGAGGTGGCGAGCGAAGCGAGCCGGCGACCTCCGTAGCGTAACGAAGGTTGAGTGGGTGAAGCTCCCCTCCCCAACCTCCCCTAAAATTGAAAGGGCTGTAACTTCATAACGGTTAGAGATAGCTATTAGGTGTTTGAACAAATATTATAGTAGGCGTTGAAACCTGTTCGGTGGGAGGTAGGTCCATTTTTTTTTTTTTTTTAGGATGGGAAATCATCAAATGACTTCTCCCGCTCTGGGCGGAGCAGGAGGGAGTGTCAGACTTTTACTGACTAAAACCCATCCATGTTCCTTCCTCGCCCTTTGTGTTCCGGGGCCACGGTATCTCTTTCGAATAGTCCCGCAGCCCCGGGGAGGTAGGTCCTGAGTGGAGCGAAGGGGGGAGGTGGTGAGCGAAGCGAGCCGGCGATCTCCGTAGCGTAACGATGATTGAGTAGGTGAAGCGTTACTCAGGGGCGACGACAGGCAAACTTTAGGTTAAAAGGTTTTAAATTTAATTAGGGGTTCGTAGGGGTTTTCATACTGTTTTAGGGGTAATTCTAACGGATTTTCCAATTCATTTAAGGATGCTTATAGATAGTCAAAATTTTATAAGGGTAAGTAATACTTCTCAAAAACACCAAACACGCGAGCTGCGCGCAGCTCGCGCACCCAAGCAAACTAGTTTATATTATATAAAACTACAAAGCCACTGACTCACTGACTGATTGACATGTCGTTTCTCGGAATGGGTGAGAGATGGGTTAGGGGTATGTTTTGCAATTATGTATAAAACCATAGAGTGAGTAGAGGAAAATTATAGAGGAGATTCAAATCCAAGATGGCGGCCGAGTCCATTTCCGGTTTCGGTGGGGAAAAGACTTGGAGGAGTTTCGACTCATAGGTCCTGTATAAGATCTGGAATGATTTAAAAAAAAAGTAAAAAAAAAAAAAAAACAAGATGGCGGCTGCGCTAGGGTGTTTTGAAAATTGCGACTTTTTTCACTCGACTTTGGTGAATTGTTTTGTTCAACCGATTTCAAACGTTTGCAACATAAAGTATACCAGTCGGGGGCCTATATCCTTGAGATTTCAGGAAAATTGTGACTTTTTTAAAACACAAGATGGCGGACGCTGTGGCGGCCATTTTGTGAACAGTTGGAATTTTCGACTTTTTTCAAATCCATTTTTCGTGTAGTTGGCAACATCTGACGGGTTCGAGTTGTACCGAGCGGTTGTGTGTTACAACAACGAGTGTTGCCTGGTGAAATAAATTTCCCCATTTTTAGGGTACTTTCCCAGATTTTCCCCAAAAACATGAAAAGTAGAAATAACTACATTTTGAATGGAGACTTTGACTAACCAGCAACATTGGGGTCCCCCGAATGACATTTGACAATTTTCATCTTTTTCAGCTGGCAACCCCGAGAACCATTTTGGCTTGAAATTTCGGGTCAGACCCGACTTTGGCGAGTTCTTTTGTTTTACCAAACTCAAAAGTTGGCAACAACAAGTACACCAGTCGGTGGTCTGTATCTTTGAGATTTCAGGAAAATTATGACATATCAGAAAAACAAGATGGCGGACAGTGTGGCGGCCATCTTGTAAAAATGACGAAAATTCCCAATTTTTGACGCGATAAATGGCACGACTGGCATCCCCCGACTGGATTGTGTTGTATGAACGGGTTATTTGTTTTGTTGAGGAGTATGGCCTGGTGCAAAAATTCTCCCAATTTTTAGGGTATTTTCTCAGATTTTCCCCAAAAACGTGAAAAGTAGAAATAACGCCATTTTGAATAGAAACTTTGATAAGCCGGCAACTTTGGGATCCCGCAAATGACATTTCACCATTTTCATCACTTTCAGCTGGCAACCCCGAGCGCCATTAGGGCTTGTATTTTCGGGTTAGACCCGACTTTGGCGAGTTCTTTTGTTTTACGAAAGTCAACGAACAGCCACCGTTTTTTTACTGACAGGTACCTTGTATCCTGGTTACTTTAGGAAAATTGTGACATTTCAAAAATTCAAGATGGCGACCGTGCCATTTCCGGTTTATTACCACTCACTCACTGACATAATTGTTCTCCCAGATGGTGGAGGGCGAGTGGGGTATATTTTTACAGATTCGTAAACAACTAACTCTCAAACCTATGGGAAAAGTGCCAAACCTACCCTTTTCACCCCCCTTCTCACCCCTCCCTATCGTGTCTCGAAAACCAAGAGACTTGGAACATTTTTTTTTTCAGATTCGTATAGAGGAGGCTTGGAACAGTAAAAAACATTTTTCAAAGTTGCCCCTTTGCCCCCCTTCTCCCCGCCCCTTGAGGCGGATCTCAGAAGTTAAGAGACTTGGAACATTTTTTTTTTTCATATTCGTAAGAAGGGGCAAAGAGTTCGTCAAAATCATTTTTCAAAACTCCCCACTCTCCCCCCTTCACCCCTCCCCCTATCGTATCTCGGAAACTAGGACACGTAGCGGCATTTTGATTTTGACTATACTTTATTATTGAGGGTTGTTGAAATTTGTATACCCTCCCCTCCCCAACCTCCCCTTTCCGGTGGCAGGTAGGTCTTGAGTGGAGCGAAGGGGGGAGGTGGCGAGCGAAGCGAGCCGGCGACCTCCGTAGCGTAACGATGGTTGTGTGGGTGAAGCGTGACTCAGCAAACTTTAGGGTAATGTTTTTTATGGGAAAAGGTCTCAGTTTTTAAATAAGGTTTTATTAGGGGTCCGTAGGGGTTTTCATACTGTTTTAGGGGTAATTCTAACGGATTTTCCAATTCATTTAGAAGTGCCTATAGATTCTCAAAATTTTATAAGGATAAGTAATACTTCTCAAAAACACCAAACACGCGAGCTGCGCGCAGCTCGCGCACCCACGCAAACTAGTTATATTATATAAAGCTGAATTACCACTGACTCACTGACTCATTGACATAATTGTTCTCCCAGATGGTGGATGGGGAGGTGGGTATTTTTTGACAGATTCGTAAACAAGTAACTCCCGCGAGTATGGGAAAAGTGCCAAACCTCCCCTTTTTGCTCCCCTTCCTCCCCCTCCCTATCGTATCTCGGAAACTAAGGGACCCGTATTTTTTGTTTTTTACGGGATCGTATAGAGGAGGCTCGGAAAAGTAAAAACCAGTTTTCAAAGTTGTCCCCATTTCTCCCCTTTTCAACCCCTTTAGGCGGATCTCGGAAGTTAAGAGACTTGGATCATTTTTTTTTTCAGATTTGTATAAAGGGGCCGATTGTTAGTCGAAATCATTTTTCAAAACTCCCCACTCTCCCCCCTTCACCCCTCCCCCCATCGTATCTCGGAAACTAGGACACGTAGCGGAATTTTGATTTTTACTATACTTTATTATTGAGGGGCGTTGAAATTTGTATTTCCTCCCCTCCCCAACCTCCCCTTTGCTCCCCTCCGCTTTCCGGTGGTAGGTAGGTCCTGAATGGAGCGAGCCTGCGAGACCGAGTAGAGCGAAGGGGGGAGGTGGCGAGCGAAGCGAGCCGGCGACCTCCGTAACGTAACGAAGGTTGAGTGGGTGAAGCTCCCCTCCCCAACCTCCCCTAAAATTGAAAGGGCTGTAACTTCATAACGGTTAGAGATAGCTATTAGGTGTTTGAACAAATATTATAGTAGGCGTCGAAACCTGTTCGGTGGGAGGTAGGTCCTTTTTTTTTTTTTTTTTTAGGATGGGAAATCATCTAATGACTTCTCCCGCTCTGGGCGGAGCAGGAGGGAGTGTCAGACTTTTACTGACTAAAACCCATCCATGTTCCTTCCTCGCCCTTTGTGTTCCGGGGCCACGGTATCTCTTTCGAATAGTCCCGCAGCCCCGGGGAGGTAGGTCCTGAGTGGAGCGAAGAGGCGAGGTGGTGAGCGAAGCGAGCCGGCGACCTCCGTAGCGTAACGATGGTTGAGTAGGTGAAGCGTAACTCAGGGGCGACGACAGGCAAACTTTAGGTTAAAAGGTTTTAGATTTAATTAGGGGTTCGTAGGGGTTTTCATACTGTTTTAGGGGTAATTCTAACGGATTTTCCAATTCATTTAAGGATGCTTATAGATTGTCAAAATTTTATAAGGGTAAGTAATACTTCTCAAAAACACCAAACACGCGAGCTGCGCGCAGCTCGCGCACCCAAGCAAACTAGTATTATATAAAGCTGAATTACCACTGACTCACTGATTGACAGAATTGTTCTCCGAGATGGTGGATGGTGGTGGTGGGTATATTTTTGCAGATTCGTAAACAACTAACTCTGAAACCTATGGGAAAAGTGCCAAACCTCCCCTTTTCACCCCCCTTCTCACCCCTCCCTATCGTATCTCGGAAACCAAGAGACTTGGAACATTTTTTTTTTCAGATTCGTATAGAGGAGGCTGGGAAAAGTAAAAATCATTTTTCAAAGTTGTCCCCCTTTCTCCCCTTCTCCCCCCCTTTAGGCGAATCTCGGAAGTTAAGAGACTTCGAACATTTTTTTTTCAGATTCGTATAAAGGGGCCGATTTTTAGTTAAATTCTTTTTTCAAAACTCCCCCCTCTCGCCCCCTTCACCCCTCCCCCAATCGTATCTCGGAAACTAGGACACGTAGCGGAATTTTGATTTTGACTATACTTTATTATTGAGGAGCGTTGAAATTTTTATACCCTCCCCTCCCCTTCCCAACCTCCCCTTTCCGGCGGTAGGTAGGTCCTGAGTGGAGCGAACCTGCGAGACCGAGTTAAGCGAAGGGGGGAGGTGGCGAGCGAAGCGAGCCGGCGACCTCTGTAGCGTAACGAAGGTTGAGTGGGTGAAGCTCCCCTCCCCAACCTCCCCTATAATTGAAAACGGCTGTAACTTAATAACGGTTAGAAATAAGTATCAGGTGTTTGAACAAATATTATAGTAGGTGTCGAAACCTGTCCGGTGGTAGGTAGGTCTTGAATGGAGCGAAGGGGGGAGGTGGCGAGCGAAGCGAGCCGGCGACCTCCTTAGCGTAACGATGGTTGAGTTGGTGAAGCGTAACTCAGCAAACTTTAGGGTAATGTTTTTTATGGGAAAAGGTCTCAGTTTTAAAATAAGGTTTTATTAGGGGTCCGTAGGGGTTTTCATACTGTTTTAATTCTAACGGATTTTCCAATTCATTTAGGGGTGCCTATAGATTCTCAAAATTTTATAAGGGTAAGTAATACTTCTCATAAGCACCAAACACGCGAGCTGCGCGCAGCTCGCGCACCCAAGCAAACTAGTTATATTATACTATATAAAGCTCGATTACCACTCACTCACTGACAGAATTGTTCTCCCTGATGGTGGATGGGGAGGTAGGTATATTTTGACAGATTCGTAAACAACTAACTCTAAAACCTATGGGAAAAGTGCCAAACCTCCCCTTTTCGCCCCCCTTCTCCCCCCTCCCTATCGTATCTCGGAAACCAAGAGACTTGGAACATTTTTTTTTTCAGATTCGTATAGAGGAGGCTCGGAAAAGTAAAAACCAGTTTTCAAAGTTGTCCGCCTTTCTCCCCTTCTCCCCCCCTTTAGGTGGATCTCGGAAGTTAAGAGACTTGGAACATTTTTTTTTCAGATTTGTATAAAGGGGCTGATTGTTAGTCGAAATCATTTTTCAAAACTCCCCACTCTCCCCCCCTTCACCCCTCCCCCTATCGTATCTCGGAAACTAGAACACATAGCGGCATTTTGATTTTGACTATACTTTATTAATGAGGGGCGTTGAAATTTTTATACCCTCCCCTCCCCAACCTCCCCTAAAAGTCCAGAGTGGAGTCCAGAGAGAAGTCCAGGGTGAAGCTCCCCTCCCCAACCTCCCCTAAAATTGAAAGGGCATTAACTTCATAACGGTTAGAGATAGCCATCAGGTGTTTGAACAAATATTATAGTAGGCGTCGAAACCTGTCCGGTGGTAGGTAGGTCCTGAGTGGAGCGAACCTGCGAGACCGAGTGGAGCGATGGGGGGAGGTGGCGAGCGAAGCGAGCCGCCGACCTCCGTAGCGTAACGAAGGTTGAGTGGGTGAAGCTCCCCTCCCCAACCTCCCCTATAATTGAAAACGGCTGTAACTTAATAACGGTTAGAGATAAGTATCAGGTGTTTGAACAAATATTATAGTAGGTGTCGAAACCTGTCCGGTGGTAGGTAGGTCTTGAATGGAGCGAAGGGGGGAGGTGGCGAGCGAAGCGAGCCGGCGACCTCCTTAGCGTAACGATGGTTGAGTTGGTGAAGCGTAACTCAGCAAACTCTAGGGTAATGTTTTTTATGGGAAAAGGTCTCAGTTTTAAAATAAGGTTTTATTAGGGGTCCGTAGGGGTTTTCATACTGTTTTAATTCTAACGGATTTTCCAATTCATTTAGGGGTGCCTATAGATTCTCAAAATTTTATAAGGGTAAGTAATACTTCTCATAAGCACCAAACACGCGAGCTGCGCGCAGCTCGCGCACCCAAGCAAACTAGTTATATTATACTATATAAAGCTAGATTACCACTCACTGATTGACAGAATTGTTCTCCGAGATGGTGGATGGGGAGGTGGGTATATTTTTGCAGATTCGTAAACAACTAACTCTGAAACCTATGGGAAAAGTGCCAAACCTCCCCTTTTCACCCCCCTTCTCACCCCTCCCTATCGTATCTCGGAAACCAAGAGACTTGGAACATTTTTTTTTTCAGATTCGTATAGAGGAGGCTTAGAAAAGTAAAAATCATTTTTCAAAGTTGTCGTCCTTTCTCCCCTTCTCCCCCCCTTTAGGCGAATCTCGGAAGTTAAGAGACTTCGAACATTTTTTTTTCAGATTCGTATAAAGGGGCCGATTTTTAGTTAAATTCTTTTTTCAAAACTCCCCCCTCTCCCCCCCTTCACCCCTCCCCCAATCGTATCTCGGAAACTAGGACACGTAGCGGAATTTTGATTTTGACTATACTTTATTATTGAGGAGCGTTGAAATTTTTATACCCTCCCCTCCCCTTCCCAACCTCCCCTTTCCGGCGGTAGGTAGGTCCTGAGTGGAGCGAAAGCGTGTTTTTTGTTAAGTCCGAGATACGATGGGGGAAGGGGTGAAAGGGGGAGAGTGGGGAGTATTTAAACATGATTTTGACCAAATTTTTTGCCCCTTCTTACGAATCTGAAAAAAAAATGTTCCAAGTCTCTTAACTTCCAAGATCTGCCTAAAGAGGGGAGAAGGGGGGAAAGGGGGACAACTTTAAATAATGGCTTTTACTTTCCCGAGCCTCCTCTATACGAATCTGAAAAAAAAATTGTTCCAAGTCTCTTGGTTTCCGAGATACGATAGGGAGGGGTGAGAAGGGGGGTGAAAAGGGGAGGTTTGGCCCTTTTACCATAGGTTTCAGAGTTAGTTGTTTACGAATCTGCAAAAATATACCCACCTCCCCATCCACCATCTCGGAGAACAATTCTGTCAATCAGTGAGTCAGTGGTAATTCAGCTTTATATAATACTAGTTTGCTTGGGTGCGCGAGCTGCGCGCAGCTCGCGTGTTTGGTGTTTTTGAGAAGTATTACTTACCCTTATAAAATTTTGACAATCTATAAGCATCCTTAAATGAATTGGAATATCCGTTAGAATTACCCCTCAAACAGTATGGAAACCCCTACGAACCCCTAATTAAATCTAAAACCTTTTAACCTAAAGTTTGCCTGTCGTCGCCCCTGAGTTACGCTTCACCTACTCAACCATCGTTACGCTACGGAGGTCTTGCGACGGTCTTACGACTTACCTCCCCGGGGCTGCGGGACTATTCGAAAGAGATACCGTGGCCCCGGAACACAAAGGGCGAGGAAGGAACATGGATGGGTTTTAGTCAGTAAAAGTCTGACACTCCCTCCTGCTCCGCCCAGAGCGGGAGAAGTCATTTGATGATTTCCCATGCTAAAAAAAAAAAAAAAAAAAAGGACCTACCTCCCACCGAACAGGTTTCGACGCCTACTATAATATTTGTTCAAACACCTAATAGCTATCTCTAACCGTTATGAAGTTACAGCCCTTTCAATTTTAGGCGAGGTTGGGGAGGGGAGCTTCACCCACTCAACCTTCGTTACGCTACGGAGGTCGCCGGCTCGCTTCGCTCACCACCTCCCCCCTTCGCTCTACTCGGTCTCGCAGGCTCGCTCCATTCAGGACCTACCTACCACCGGAAAGCGGAGGGGAGCAAAGGGGAGGTTGGGGAGGGGAGGAAATACAAATTTCAACGCCCCTCAATAATAAAGTATAGTAAAAATAAAAATTCCGCTACGTGTCCTAGTTTCCGAGATACGATGGGGGGAGGGGTGAAGGGGGGAGAGTGGGGAGTTTTGAAAAATGATTTCGACTAACAATCGGCCCCTTTATACAAATCTGAAAAAAAAAATGTTCCAAGTCTCTTAACTTCCGAGATCCGCCTAAAGGGGGGGAGAAGGGGAGAAAGGGGGACAACTTTGAAAACTGGTTTTTACTTTTCCGAGCCTCCTCTATACGATCCCGTAGAAAACAAAAAATACGGGTCCCTTAGTTTCCGAGATACGATAGGGAGGGGGAGGAAGGGGAGCAAAAAGGGGAGGTTTGGGACTTTTCCCATACTCGCGGGAATTACTTGTTTACGAATCTGTCAAAAAATACCCACCTCCCCATCCGCCATCTGGGAAAACAATTATGTCAATGAGTCAGATGTCAGTGGTAATCCAGCTTTATATAATATAATAACTAGTTTGCTTGGGTTCGCGAGCTGCGCGCAGCTCGCGTGTTTGGTGTTTTTGAGAAGTATTACTTACCCTTATAAAATTTTGAGAATCAATGGGCACCCCAAAATGAATTGAAAAATCCGTTAGAATTACCCCTAAAACAGTATGAAAACCCCTACGGACCCCTAATAAAACCTTATTTAAAAAACTCTTCCTCCCTTTTCCCATAAAAATCATTACCCTAAAGTTTGCTGAGTTACGCTTCACCCACTCAATCATCGTTACGCTACGGAGGTCGCCACCTCCCGCCTTCGCTCCACTCAGGACCTAGCTACCACCGGACAGGTTTCGACACCTACTATAATATTTGTTCAAACACCTGATGGCTAGCTCTAACCGTTATGAAGTTACAGCCCTTTCAATTTTAGGGGAGGTTGGGGAGGGGAGCTTCACCCACTCAACCTTCGTTACGCTACGGAGGTCGCCGGCTCGCTTCGCTCGCCACCTCCCCCCTTCGCTCCACTCGGTCTCGCAGGTTCGCTCCACTCAGGACCTATCTACCACCGGAAAGGGGAGGTTGGGGAAAGGAGGGTATAAAAATTTTAACGCTCCTCAATAATAAAGTACAGTTAAAATCAAAATGCCGCTACGTGTCCTAGTTTCCGAGATACGATGGGGGGAGGGGTGAAGGCGGGAAGAGGGGGGAGTTTTGAAAAATGATTTTGACCAACTCTTTGCCCCTTCTTACGAATCTGAAAAAAAAATGTTCCAAGTCTCTTAACTTCCGAGATCCGCCTAAAGGGGGGGAGAAGGGGGACAAGGGGGACAACTCTGAAAAGTGGTTTTTACTTTTCCCAGCCTCCTCTATACGAATCTGAAAAAAAAAATGTTCCAAGTCTTTTGGTTTCCGAGATACGATAGGGAGGGGTGAGAAGGGGGGCGAAAAGGGGAGGTTTGGGATTTTTCCCATAGGTTTCAGAGTTAGTTGTTTACGAATCTGTCAAAATATACCCACCTCCCCATCCACCATCTGGGAGAACAATTCTGTCAGTGAGTCAGTGGTAATTCAGCTTTATATAGTATAATAACTAGTTTGCTTGGGTGCGCGAGCTGCACGCAGCTCGCGGGTTACGTGTTTTTGAGAAGTATTCCCTATCCTTATAAAATTTTAAGAATCCATAGGAGTCCTTAAATGAATTGGAAAATCCGTTAGAATTACCCCTAAATCAGTATGAGAACCCTTAAGAACCCCTAAAACATTTGAGAAGTATAAAACAAAACATTACCCAAGGTTAACTTGTCGTCGTCCCTGAGTTACGCTTCACCCACTCAACCTTCGTTACGCTACGGAGGTCGGCGGCTCGCTTCGCTCGCCACCTCCCCCCTTCGCTCCACTCGGTCTCGCAGGTTCGCTCCGCTCAGTACCTACCTAACACCGGACAGGTTTCGACGCCTACTATAATATTTGTTCAAACACCTGATGGCTACCTCTAACTGTTATGAAGTAACAGCCCTTTCAATTTTAGGGGAGGTTGGGGAGGGGAGGGTATAAAAATTTCAACGCCCCCCAATAATAAAGTATAGTAAAAATCAAAATTCCGATACGATGGGGGGAGGGGTGAAGGGGGGGCGAGTGGGGAGTTTTGAAAAATGATTTCGACTAATGCATTGCCCCTTCTTACGAATCTGAAAAAAAAAATGTTCCAAGTCTCTTAACTTCCGAGATCCGCCTAAAGGGGGGGAGAAGGGGAGAAAGGGGGACAACTTTGAAAACTGGTTTTTACTTTTCCGAGCCTCCTCTATACGAATCCGTAAAAAAAAAAAAAAAACGGGTCCCTTAGTTTCCGAGAAACGATAGGGAGGGGGAGGAAGGGGAGCAAAAAGGGGAGGTTTGGCACTTTTCCCATACTCGCGGGAGTTACTTGCTTACGAATCTGTCAAAAAATACCCACCTCCCCATCCACCATCTGGGAGAACAATTATGTCAATGAGTCAGTGAGTCAGTGGTAATTCAGCTTTATATAGTATAACTAGTTTGCTTGGGTGCGCGAGCTGCGCGCAGCTCGCGTGTTTGGTGTTTTTGAGAAGTATTACTTACCCTTATAAAATTTTGAGAATCAATGGGCACCCCAAAATGAATTGGGAATCCGTTAGAATTACCCCTAAAACAGTATGAAAACCCCTACGGACCCCTAATAAAACCTTATTTAAAAAACTCTTCCTCCCTTTTCCCATAAAAATCATTACCCTAAAGTTTGCTGAGTTACGCTTCACCCACTCAATCATCGTTACGCTACGGAGGTCGCCACCTCCCGCCTTCGCTCCACTCAGGACCTAGCTACCACCGGACAGGTTTCGACACCTACTATAATATTTGTTCAAACACCTGATGGCTAGCTCTAACCGTTATGAAGTTACAGCCCTTTCAATTTTAGGGGAGGTTGGGGAGGGGAGCTTCACCCACTCAACCTTCGTTACGCTACGGAGGTCGCCGGCTCGCTTCGCTCGCCACCTCCCCCCTTCGCTCCACTCGGTCTCGCAGGTTCGCTCCACTCAGGACCTATCTACCACCGGAAAGGGGAGGTTGGGGAAAGGAGGGTATAAAAATTGTAACGCTCCTCAATAATAAAGTACAGTCAAAATCAAAATGCCGCTACGTGTCCTAGTTTCCGAGATACGATGGGGGGAGGGGTGAAGGCGGGGAGAGGGGGGAGTTTTGAAAAATGATTTTGACCAACTCTTTGCCCCTTCTTACGAATCTGAAAAAAAAAATGTTCCAAGTCTCTTAACTTCCGAGATCTGCCTAAAAGGGGGGAGAAGGGGGGAAAGGGGAGCAACTTTTAAAACCGGTTTTTACTTTTCCTAGCCTCCTCTATACGAATCCGTAAAAAACACAAAATACGGGTCTCTTAGTTTCCGAGATACGATGGGGAGAGGGGTGAAGGGGTGGAGAGTGGGGAGTTTTGAAAAATGATTTCGACTAATGCATTGCCCCTTTATACGAATCTGAAAAAAAAAAATGTTCCAAGTCTCTTAACTTCCGAGATCCGCCTAAAGGGGCGGAGAAGGGGGACAAGGGGGACAACTCTGAAAAGTGGTTTTTACTTTTTCCAGCCTCCTCTATACGAATCTGAAAAAAAAAATGTTCCAAGTCTTTTGGTTTCCGAGATACGATAGGGAGGGGTGAGAAGGGGGGCGTAAAGGGGAGGTTTGGGATTTTTCCCATAGGTTTCAGAGTTAGTTGTTTACGAATCTGTCAAAAAACACTCACCTCCCCATCCACCATCTAGGAGAACAATTCTGTCAGTGAGTCAGTGAGTCAGTGGTAATTCAGCTTTATATAGTATAATAACTAGTTTGCTTGGGTGAGCTTTTTTTATTTATTTTACTTTATTTTACAAATGCTTTGTATTAATTCCTTAGATTAAATTATTTTGTATATAATATAACTTTATATGTTACTTAAATAAGAGTTTGATAATCTTTTTTTATTTAAATTAATAAAAATGTGTCAAAAAACAGCAATTTTTTTATTTAATTTTTCTTGTTTTGTGTGTTCTTAATATTTGGGTTAATAACATATCGAACTTTTTAACTTGGACACTAAAAGGAATCGTTTCATAATATGTAAAAACAAATAAAAATATTTTGAAGATTTAAAAAAAAAAACGGCATGAAATTTTTCGTCAACTCGGCAACCAAAAACTCATAAATAATTAGCACTATGACCACCTCCAAGGATAGTACGGTTTAACATGCCGTTTAGGAGATAATTCGATTTTTCATACTAGCTTCATACAAATTTTTCGTAAAAAATTATATTTCCTTCGTTTTTGGGCAGAATTAACTCGGGTGTCATTTTTGTACATAGTAATGACTAATAGAAGCGATATCCGGCATAAAAACAAGCACTTGCAAATTGAAATCCGTAAGTCTATGAAAGCCGATTTCCAGCCCACCGTGCGCCGTCGGGACACCATCTGGTCTCTCTTATTGAGCAACTGGTACAGCAGCAGCTTGGCAGCAGCGACGTCGTCCTCACTGAAGTTCGTAGCGCAGATTTGGACTGCGGACACCTCGTCCATCACATCCAACTTCTGCTGCAGGAACGCCAGTAGCTCATTCGCCACGAGTGGTTGATCCATAGCGATTAAAATTACGAGCGACGGCTTGCGCCGCCGCGATAACGAAAATTAATACGCGTCAGCAACCCGTCTGCATCGAAACGCAGCTACTGCAAGACTGACGTCTTTGGTATGCTATTTTCACTAGCCTAACCTAGGACGTCCTAGCACTTTAATACGTTCTTAAACCGCTTACCCTGACTTAGTTTGACTAGCCTAACACGTCTGAATCCTTCTGCGATCTCAAATCAATCTGTCCTTCCTTCATCTCCAAAACCAATTTAAACCCCACGCTTGGTCCGTCTTCCCATACTTTCACAGGATTGTTTTATTGCCGTTTTTGGGCAAATGTCTCAATTGTTTTTAAAATCCATTTGGATACTTGTTGTTATTATTGCAACCAGATTTGGCTCTGCTATTGTGAGTTGTACGTAATAATCGGATATTTTAGCGTTTCTTAAGAATTCGTCGAAATATATCATTTTACGATTTTGTATGTTAATTCGTTTTTAATTGCATTAAAGAAAATAAAGTAAACTACAGCATTGGGTGTAGATAACCTTGTAATGATAGTCGTAAGATGGAGAAAAATAAATTAACTATTTTATTATCAGCGACAGAAAAACGTTACAGTGTTTACAGACTTGTTTTTCCTAGTGTGTACGAATGTTAACGACTTTGACCTCCATATCAATGCTACCATAGGCTATAAGTTTGGTAACACCGCCTGTAGTAAGTGACACGTTGCAGTAGATACGGCCTTTGGTAAACGGGAAGCCCTTCGGCACAAGTGGGGCTGGCATATTCTTCAAATGGTACACGCCCTGAAAAAAAAACAAAATACTTGTTACTATAACATTCAAATAGGTAGGTATAGATTCCGTTTTTCTTTTAATTAGCCTGAGCTGTCCCACTGCTGGGCAAAGGCCTCCCCCCATTCCTTCCACTTTTTCAGTGTTGCACCTCTTTTCGCGAATTAACGAGAAAGCCATTCAAGGCGTCCCGCCCTCTTCTCCTCGGTCTGCCGCGACCCCGTGTAGCTGTCTCAGGGCTCCAGTTTTGTGATATGCGAGCCGGCATCCGGCAGATTGGGCACGCCCCCAGTTCCATTTTAATTTAGCGGCTTTTTGAGCTACGTCAGCAATTTGAGTTCTGGAGCGTCGTGTGGTGTTCCTTATTCGGTCGGTAAGTTTAACGTTAAGTATGCTGCGCTCCATTGCCCGTTGGCAAACTTTGAGTTTGGACTTTAGGATGTTAGTCAAAGACAAATTCTGTACACCATAATTATGTCAGTATGGGGAGAATACACATGTCCATCAGGGATGGGTAAATCGCCCTTGAATAGCTCTTTCATGGACCAGTAGCTCTTCCAGGCGTTTTCCGTGCGTCTGGCCACTTCTATGTCTTGTCTAGGATATTGTCTTATTGAAGGCCTGTCTTGCGGATGTGCTAAGAAAATTGGATGCATCCCAGAACATCATCACCGATTTGCGCAAGGAAGTTAGTGAGTTGCGCAACAATGTGGCAGTATCTACGTCAGCAGGTAATGCGCCTAACGCTGACACGTGTCGCGGAGCCGGCCACGATATATCGTCGGCGAATTCTACGTCAGCACGTTCCACACCGGCGCATACGTCGATTGCTGAGTTTGCAGAGCATTCCACCCGCGCGCTCCGCATCCTCGCGGTGACTCTTACACGCTGCGCCAGCGTCACCGCGAGCCCCTCTGATGCTCCTAGTAATAAGCCTGTTCCTGAAAAGGTGCCGAAAAAGGCTGATAAATGAGGGTTTCGTGACGATGCAGAGGAGGAAGCGCCGTTCGCGAACAACCATTGCGGCATGGCTCCTGCGGACCATAAAGTGAGCCTGCGTGCTGCCAAACCGAATACACCGGTGTACATTTCCCGCTTGCATTACACCGAGGGTGCAGTTACTGGAGTCGCGCCGCAACGTCAACTTCAAGGCGTTCGTGGTGCGAATACCGAATTGTTATCTGCCCATGGCGATGGCGGAAGACTTTTGGCCGCAGGACGTGGTGTTCCGTCGCTTCCGCGGACAAGTTCCACTGGATAGCCAACACAAGTGAACTGTGACTAAGTGAAGTGCTACTAACATAGTTTTTAAGTCTTATTTATCAACACAAGTCTTGTATTTACTTTATATATGTTAGTTCATAAGGTATATATTTATGGGCCATTGTAGCCAGAATTAAATTGATGTTGTTGTTGTCTCGCCTGGAAGGAGACTACTTGGCCCAGGTAGATGTATTCTTGGACATAGTGTATTTTCTCCCCATCTATGTGCACGTTGATCGGTGAGCTGTTGGCATGAGATTAGTCTTCGAACCTCAAGGCTTGCATAGCTTAGCTCTTGAAGCATCTGTTCCAGTTCCGCAGCTGGTGAGGAGAAGAGGACCATGTCATCAGCGAAGCGCAGATTTGTTAACCTCGCCTCGCCAAGACAAATACCACTCTCTTCCCAGGCGGACGCCAACTTTCTAAATAGTTCCTCTAGGGTACTGGTGAATAGCTTTGGAGATAGCGGGTCGCCCTGTTTGACTCCCTTGAGAATATTGAATTTTGGACTTATCCGTTCTAATTTTATAGCTGCTGTACTGCTGAAATAAATATTCAGTAAAAGATGAGATGAGATTCTATATAACTTGATTCTACGTTTTGTTTATTAAGCATTAAAGCATTAACGATGGCAGAGTGTGTGATACTATCGATTCCTAAGTCGGCCAAAATGTTATTGGGTTAGCAGTAAGTGGTAGCAGTTAGTAATATTGGGAGTACTATTAAGTACACCTCGGCCTAAAGCTTCGAAGATTAATTTATTTTATTTTATTTATATATCTGAAGTCAGATTACAATGATTCTTAATGTTAAGTAACAATTGGAACATAAAAACTACGTTAGTAGGGTTACAAAAATACAATCACAAAACACAATTTACAAAATACATTTACAACATTACATTTATTTTACTGTCCTTATCACAATGCGCACCCAGAGCGAGTGTATTGGACATTCGTATTCATCAGAAATGATCCTCAGAATGCTGTTGCTAATGCCGCGTACTCTGCCTAGCAGTAACGATACATGCTTGCGTCTTATTGGATACTAGTGTTGCCCGCGGCTTCGCCCGCGTGAAGTTCGGTTACTGTCCCACTGGATCATATTAAAGGGATAAATAGTATCCTACATGTTAATCCAAGTTATAAACTCTCTATGTGCCAAATTTAATTTACAATTATTTTGTTATAGTCACCATGACCATCACTATCACAATCACTATCACTATCACAATCACTATCACAATCACTATCACAATCACTATCACTATCACAATCACTATCACAATCACTATCACAATCACTATCACAATCACTATCACAATCACTATCACAATCACTATCACAATCACTATCACAATCACTATCACAATCACTATCACAATCACTATCACAATCACTATCACAATCACTATCACAATCACTATCACAATCACTATCACAATCACTATCACAATCACTATCACAATCACTATCACAATCACTATCACAATCACTATCACAATCACTATCACAATCACTATCACAATCACTATCACATCACTATCACAATCACTATCACAATCACTATCACAATCACTATCACAATCACTATCACAATCACTATCACAATCACTATCACAATCACTATCACAATCACTATCACAATCACTATCACAATCACTATCACAATCACTATCACAATCACTATCACAATCACTATCACAATCACTATCACAATCACTATCACAATCACTATCACAATCACTATCACAATCACTATCACAATCACTATCACAATCACTATCACAATCACTATCACAATCACTATCACAATCACTATCACAATCACTATCACAATCACTATCACAATCACTATCACAATCACTATCACAATCACTATCACAATCACTATCACAATCACTATCACAATCACTATCACAATCACTATCACAATCACTATCACAATCACTATCACAATCACTATCACAATCACTATCACAATCACTATCACAATCACTATCACAATCACTATCACAATCACTATCACAATCACTATCACAATCACTATCACAATCACTATCACAATCACTATCACAATCACTATCACAATCACTATCACAATCACTATCACAATCACTATCACAATCACTATCACAATCACTATCACAATCACTATCACAATCACTATCACAATCACTATCACAATCACTATCACAATCACTATCACAATCACTATCACAATCACTATCACAATCACTATCACAATCACTATCACAATCACTATCACAATCACTATCACAATCACTATCACAATCACTATCACAATCACTATCACAATCACTATCACAATCACTATCACAATCACTATCACAATCACTATCACAATCACTATCACAATCACTATCACAATCACTATCACAATCACTATCACAATCACTATCACAATCACTATCACAATCACTATCACAATCACTATCACAATCACTATCACAATCACTATCACAATCACTATCACAATCACTATCACAATCACTATCACAATCACTATCACAATCACTATCACAATCACTATCACAATCACTATCACAATCACTATCACAATCACTATCACAATCACTATCACAATCACTATCACAATCACTATCACAATCACTATCACAATCACTATCACAATCACTATCACAATCACTATCACAATCACTATCACAATCACTATCACAATCACTATCACAATCACTATCACAATCACTATCACAATCACTATCACAATCACTATCACAATCACTATCACAATCACTATCACAATCACTATCACAATCACTATCACAATCACTATCACAATCACTATCACAATCACTATCACAATCACTATCACAATCACTATCACAATCACTATCACAATCACTATCACAATCACTATCACAATCACTATCACAATCACTATCACAATCACAATCACTATCACAATCACTATCACCATCATCTTTATCATAATCATCATCATAACAATCATCATCATCATAATCACCATCATCGTAATCACCATCATCATAACCACCATCATCGTAATCACCATCATCATAATCACCATCTTCTGGATCTCAAAATAAATGCCATATTCGTAATCAGCACCCCTGATTATCTCGGTATCGACACCCATATTGATTTTTAGACATTTCAACCCCATCGCACCCCAACAGGAGATGATGATGTTTCAGGTCCGCCTTATTCAATCTTTAAATCGTTGTTTTTGTAATACACCCGACCCGATACACCATACAAAGGATACCCATGTTGATTTTCAGACTTTGTCACCCCATTTCCTTCTCTTAGGGGATGAATTCTGAAAAAACCTGAAACCCTTTTATAATCATTTATCAATAGGAGCCCTTCTGTGAAGTTTCGAATAAAATAGTCCAACTAATCTTGTTTCCCCATACAAACTTTGGACCCCGTTTATCCCCCTTAGGGGGTGAATCATAAAAAATCCTTTTTTAGTGAACCCTTACACCACAATTACTTTGCCTACCACCAACCTACTTGCCAAATTTGGGATCTGTTGACCCAGCGGTTTAGGCTGTGCAATGATTTTTAGACTTTGTCACCCCATTTCCCCCTTTTAGGGGTTGAATTCTGAAAAAACCTGAAACCCGTTACTACTCATTTATCAATAGAAGCACTCCTGTGAAGTTTTGAATAAAATAGTCTAACTAATCTTGTTTCCCCATACAAACTTTGGAGCCCCGTTTAACCCCCTTTTTTTTTTTTTTTTTTTTAGGATGGGAAATCATCAAATGACTTCTGCCCTCTGGGCGGAGCAGGAGGGAGTGTCAGACTTTTACTGACTAAAACCCATCCATGTTCCTTCCTCGCCCTTTGTGTTCCGGGGCCACGGTATCTCTTTCGAATAGTCCCGCAGCCCCGGCAGGCTTCGGTCCTTGCGGACCCCTTCCCTTTTGCTGACTCTCTTTGAGGCGCGCGTGGAACACGAACGCGCCCTCGACACGGCCTGTCGTCATGAGACGTACGGACGGCGAGCTAGCCCATAGCTCCCCGTCCACAGGCCCGCGCCCACGGTGGCCGGAAGCCATCACGTGGCCCCCGACGCCCGGGGCGTCTCCCGCGGCGGCCGGGACGTGAGGATCTCTCCCTGTCCTGTTCCGCCACCTCCTTCGCTAGCATGACTGCTTCGCAGAAGGAGGTGACGGCGTCCCATTCCGTCTCGCTCCGGACCATGGCACGAACCAGGGCCGGAAGCGAGAGGTCGCCGCCGCCGATCACCACCTCGAGGACACGGCGGTGCTCCACCCAAGCGGGGCACACCTCCACAGTGTGCTCCACCGTGTCCTCCGGTCGATCCTCGCAATGGTAGCACCCGGGCCCGTTTAACCCCCTTAAGGAGTGAATTTTAAAAAATCCTTTCTTAGTGCAACCTTAGACCACATAGAGAACCTATTTGCCAAATTTGGAATCTGTAGACCCAGCGGTTTGGGCTGTGCGTTAATATGTCACCCAGTCAGTCAGTCAGTCAGTTTATCATTTTATATATATAGATAGATATAAGATATATAAAGATAGAAGATAGATAAGTCATTCGTACGCGCTTCAGCAAACATTGCGGAAGCACTGCAGAACCGCAGCAACCTCAAAAACATTCTGAAGACTTTGTTGTATTGCACCCGTAGAGTGTGCTGGGCGATAGAGAAAGATTGACTTGGCAAGATTGTTTTGGCTTTGAATAATACTAGCTTGACCTTAGCTGAGCAACCAACATATTACCCCAGACAGCCAGCGCTCTGCGTTCACGTTCAATGTCCTCGTTGTACTTTAGATCATCGGTGACAATATATATATATATTTTTTTTACTCTAGTGAGAGGAGAACAGTTCTAGTAAAAGGGTAACCGTTCAAGTAGGTTCATGAGGGGTTTTGTCACCCAGGCCGAACTTCACGTTTTATGTTCGGTCGCATGAAATTATTATCAAAATAGCACTAATAGCACTCCCTATCTGAATCAGATTTTGTTAACCTTGGGGGCGTCCTGGACATCCGGCTCGAAGGACCAAAATGTAGGGGACGTGACTAGGTGATACCTATTGGGAATCGCTACGCTACTCAGTTAAACACTCAAACAACTTTAACGGGTTCATTGAGGTAACTAGGCTAAGTTATTGCTAAAATGATGGAAATTAATGCACCCGGTTGCTGTCCGCTATGCATTGAGCTCGCGGGGCACTTATTGCGGCTGTATCGTATCGCTAGGTCAGCAAAACGTGGTCGATTGCAATTATTGCATCAAACAAAACCTAAGCTTTTTTTAAAAACTAAGGTAGTTTAAGTTACTCCTTATAACATACAACTATCTGCCAGTAAAAGTCATATCAAAATCGGTCCTGCCGTTTCGGAAATTTACCGGAACAAACAGATGGACAAAAATAATAATTAAATGTTTTTTTTGCTTTAAGTACCGTGTATAGTTGCATTATGCATTCATTAAAAAGCTGTTATAATGATACTTACCGGTGGATAAGGACAGCGACGGTCACCGAAAGCGTTTCGCAATGGTTGTCCAAAAAATGTGTCCGAGTTTATCATGTCGCAAAATCTAAAGTGCATCTCCACGAAACTCGGTTTGTATCTGTTTGTTAGAAACTGGTAGAAGTAGAAAGATGGCTGTAACATGAACAATACGGTTGAGCATAGATGGGTGAATATCAAAAAAGCAAAGGAGACATTTTTTTTTGTTTGGAGATTAGGCCACCCACACAAATTGTAGCGTTAAATAATGAAACGTACATTGATTTCTTCCCTGAAATATGGATATAACAGTGGTTCCATTAGCTAAGCTTTGTTTAACCGGAATAAATGCGAAAACTGCAAAAACACGTGCAGTCAAATTAATGAAGTTGTCTGTCAACCACTAAAAAGGCGGATTTACAACGCTCCGTGACACGTTGATTGTTTAAACCATAGCGTAAACCTTTAAAAATAGCATTAAAATGCTCACAGTTAATAATATTTCTTTTATATTCTATTCTGTTTTAATTAAAGCAGATATGATTACCACTGGGTACCGTACTTCTTTTTGAAAACGGAAAAAACGTCCCTATTCACGTAAGTATTTTCTGTCAAATGACATTGACCACAACAGGAATGATTATTTTGACTCGAAAAAATATATCATAATATAACTTTTTATTATGATTTAAGATTCCGGTTTCGTTTCTATGTAATCTTCCGTTTGTTGCTATGATGAAACTGTTACTTATTTTTGGCGTAATATGAATAATAAACGCAACGTACAAGCGGGCCTAAAAAACATTGTCTCCTTTACGTGTCCACGTTGAGAATCAAGGTGTAATGTGATAGGATGTTTCTTTTTTTTTATAGTGAACTACGTATACTATAATCTCATAGCCCATATTGTGTGAGTACTATGTACTAGAAAGCTATCATTCACTGGAAACCTACGTCTTTTCTTGACTTGACTGTGCCTTGGCGGTTGAGAATATGTCATGCTCACTCAAAAGTCTCGCTGATGGTGGCGCATGTGTCGGATCATTTAGTTCCCTTCAAAATGGTTGAGTTGAATGGTGCTGATCTATGCGTCAGGTCCGTGAACGGACGCTGTCAGTTGTGACTGGTCATCTCTCAGTTGCCATGGCTTATTTTAATGAATTATTTTAGTTTTTTTTTGTTTTTTTTTTGTTTTGTTTTACTGTGGACACTTTTAACGAGCACATCTTGCTACATTGTTCTCACATAATATACCATCTCAACATGAATGATGTAACCAAGATTTTGTAACAATATTCTGATTTAAAAGAGTGTCCATGGAGTTTCTTGCCCGTTCTTCTCCATAGAGATCTACGCTAGGGAATGGGCAACTACAGTACTTTCACAGTTTTTATGTCTTGTGACTGGGACTGTAGCTACATTTAATTTTCATCTTTGTTTCGACAATTCAAAAGTGCCTGTAACAGGCTTACTTGAAATAAATGCTTTGATTTTGATTTTGATGTTACTTGGTGCAACTAGGGCCAAATTTTTTGTTGTTATTCGTGTTTATATATAATAGGGAAAAAAATAGCCTTAAAATTCAAGTTTGGTGGCTTGTCCCAGTTCCATTTTTTTACATAATTGCATTCACCAAAGTAACAATTTAAGGTATAATAAAAAATAAACCATTTCCTTAGTTTATGCATTAGATACATTATCTAAAAACAAGTAAACCATATTAGAAAAAGGAATTTAAAAGCACAGGACACTCGATCAAAGTTTGTCCAAGCAAACACAAAATTTTGGTGGCACTTTTTCAACTTATAGAATAAAATAGAATAGAATAGCCTTTATTAACGATCTTATAATCTAGTTACACGTTTCGTACTTAATAAGAAAAATAAATTGTTCTTCAGTCATCGGTTTCCGAAGATTGTTTTGCCGTAGCATAGGCCTCCTCCATATTCTTCCACTTTTCACGGTCTTGGGTTTGCCTCTTCCACATTGACCCCGCTGTCGCTTTGAGATCGTCGTCCCATCTTCGTGTTGGGCGTCCCCCTGTTCCTTTTCCCTTCTCTTGGGTACCACTCAGCTACTAATTTAGCCCATTTCTCCTTTTTAATTTTATCTCTTATTAGGTGACCCGCCCATTTTCATTTCAGCCTTTTTATCTTGCGTGATACTTGCCCGTAACAGGTGTGTGATTAGTGCTGCGATTACCCGATAAAAACGTAAGTATTCCTCTTAGGTGCCACGGGGGACAAGAATTGTTTGATTTTGGTGGATCGTTTTGCTGTTGATTATAACGTGTTTTAAAAGTAAGCTACACGTAATAGCTAGTGATTTGGGTAAGGCAAAGGGTTTGAGGTTTGAGGGTTTCGTATCAGTGATATTAATTTAATTGTAACTTAAAACCCCTATTTTTAAAGTATTTTTTTTTTATGCCTGGTTCCAATTTTGGTAGCTCAATTTTGGTGGCTTTGGTGGGGTTTTTACGCACTGTTTGTACATATATAGCCATTTTTACGTTGCATGACAGTTTCTTTAGCAAATAAATAAATGTTATGTACTTGGCAGTAGTAAGACTCATTATTAAAAGGGTAGCATGCTAAAGATGAAGTTTCTTATTTTGATTTTGTTGCTTTTTAGAATGCCAAAACAGACTAATGAAAAGAGGCTGTTAAAAAGAGAATGGATGAAATAAGAAGATAAGTAAGAATAAATAATCACGGAAGATATCCCGTAAGTGACATTTTAAGTATAAGTAAGAATAATGTTTCATCATAAGCCTACAGCAGACCACTGCTGGACATAGACCTCCTCAATGGCACTGGCGTGCGCGCAGCTCGCGTGTTTGGTGTTTTTGAGAAGTATTACTTACCCTTATAAAATTTTGAGAATCTATAGGCACCCCTAAATGAATTGGAAAATCCGTTAGAATTACCCCTAAAACAGTATGAAAACCCCTACGGACCCCTAATAAAGCCTTATATAAAAACGCAGACCTTTTCCATAAAAAAAATAACTCTAAAGTTTGCTGAGTTACGCTTCACCCATTCAATCATCGTTACGCTAAGGAGGTCGCCGGCTCGCTTCGCTCGCCACCTCCCCCCTTCGCTCCGCTCAGGACCTACCTACCACCGGACAGGTTTCGACGCCTACTATAATATTTGTTCAAACAGCTGATGGCTATCTCTAACCGTTATGAAGTTACAGCCCTTTTCAATTATAGGGGAGGTTGGGGAGGGGAGCTTCACCCAGGACTTTTAGGGGAGGGGAGGGTATAAAAATTTCAACGCCCCCCAATAATAAAGTATAGCAAAAATCAAAATTCCGCTACTTGTCCTAGTTTCCGAGATACGATGGGGGGAGGGGTGAAGGGGGGGAGAGTGGGGAGTTTTGTAAAATGATTTCGACTAATGCAGTGCCCCTTTATACGAATCTGAAAAAAAAAATGTTCCAAGTATCTTAACTTCCGAGATCCGCCTAAAGGGGAGGAGAAGGGGGGAAAGGGGGCAACTTTGAAAACTGGTTTTTACTTTCCCGAGCCTCCTCTATACGAATCTGAAAAAAAAAATGTTTCAAGACTCTTGGTTTCCGAGATACAATAGGGAGGGGGAGGAAGGGGAGCAAAAAGAGGAGGTTTGGGACTTTGGAACCTCTACGAACCCCTAATAAAATCTAAAACCTTATTTCAAAACTCAGAATTGGAAAATCCGTTAGAATTACCCCTAAATCAGTATGAGAACCCTGAAGAACCCCTAAAACATTTGAGAAGTATAAAAAAAACATTACCCTAAGGTTTGCTTGTCGTCGTCCCTGAGTTACGCTTCACCCACTCAACCTTCGTTACGCTACGGAGGTCGGCGCCTCGCTTCGCTCGCCACCTCCCCCCTTCGCTCCACTCGGTCTCGCAGGTTCGCTCCGCTCAGGACCTACCTACCACCGGACAGGTTTCGACGCCTAATATAATATTTGTTCAAACACCTGATGGCTATCTCTAACCGTTATGAAGTTACAGCCCTTTCAATTTTAGGGGAGGTTGGGGACGGGAGCTTCACTCACTCAACCTTCGTTACGCTACGGAGGTCGCCGGCTCGCTTCGCTCGCCACCTCCCCCCTTCGCTCTACTCGGTCTCGCTGGTTCGCTCCTCAGGACCTACCTACCACCGGAAAGCGGAGGGGAGCAAAGGGGAGGTTGGGGAGGGGAGGGTATACAAATTTCAACGCCCCTCAATAATATAGTATAGTAAAAATCAAAATTCCGCTACGTGTCCTAGTTTCTGAGATACGATGGGGGAGGGGTGAAGGGGGGGAGAGTGGGGAGTTTTGAAAAATGATTTCGACTAATGCATTGCCCCTTTATACGAATCTGAAAAAAAAAATGTTCCAAGTCTCTTAACTTCCGAGATCCGCCTAAAGGGGGGGAGAAGGGGGGAAAAGGGGTCAAATTTGAAAACTGGTTTTTTTTTTTCCGAGCCTCCTCTATACGAATCTGAAAAAAAAAATGTTTCAAGTCTCTTGATTTCTGAGATACGCCTAAAGGGGGGGAGAAGGGGGGAAAAGGGGTCAAATTTGAAAACTGGTTTTTTTTTTTCCGAGCCTCCTCTATACGAATCTGAAAAAAAAAATGTTTCAAGTCTCTTGATTTCTGAGATACGATAGGGAGGGGTGAGAAGGGGGGCGAAAAGGGGAGGTTTGGCACTTTTCCCATAGGTTTCAGAGTTATATGTTTACGAATCTGTCAAAATATACCCACCTCCCCATCCACCATCAGGGAGAACAATTCTGTCAGTGAGTGAGTCAGTGAGTGGTAATCGAGCTTTATATAGTATAACTCGATTGTCACTCCAGTCACTTGAGTCTGAGGGCATCCCCCACCTTACGTCTCTACTCAAGTACACGTCTACCCCAAAGGTCATCAGTTCTACGGCTAAATGACCGGCCCATTGCCACTTCAGCTTACTTATTCTGTGAGCTATGTTGACAACTCTGGTTCTCTGTCGGATCACCTCATTCCGGAGATCCACCCCACCTCAGATAGACTCGAAACACAGCCCGTTCTATAGCTCGCTGAGCGACCTTAAATTTATGGCAAGTCATATTAGGCAGGACGGCCTGGTTGAAGACCTTCCGTCTTTAGGCACTGTGGAAACGCGACGAGAAGACCGGATTTGGTAAACTTTGACCGGTCTTCTCGCAACCCAGCCCAGCTGAATTCTTCTGTGAGTCTCATAGTTGTTCTTATCAAACTTCAGAGTTTGCCCGAGATAAACATATTTTCGAACAACCTCGAGAGGACCGCCATTGACAACAAACAACATTTCTGGGAAGTCTTCAGAACTGACCAGGTCTCGACAGAGTCAAAAGCCTTCTCATAGTCCACAAATGCAAGACGGGGCGGCTGATTATACTCTTCCTACTTTTGTATGTTCTGCCGCATAGTGTGGATGCGGTCTATGGTGCTGCATCCTCCTCAAAACACGGTCTGTTCCGGTGGCTGGAATTCGTCGAGTCTTTGCGCTAGACGATTCGGGACAACTCTTGAAAACAGCTTATACACGTGGCTAAGAAGCGAAATTGGTCTGTAATTCTTTAATAGGGTCTTGTTTCCCTTCTTAAAGAAAAGAACGACCACGCCCCTTCTCCACGCTTCTGGAGCTCTCCCAGATAACTGGACCGAGTTGAAAAGCCCCTGAAGCTCTCTTAATGCAGGCCTTCCTCTCGCTTTCAGGAGCTCTGTCGTTGTCCTATCCTCATCAGGGGTTTTTCCATTTTTAAGCTGTCTAAGAGCCGCCTCGATTTCATCTTGGCTGAATCTTGACAGGTCTTCTGTGAAATGACGTGTTAAAGTGGTTCTGGAATCCTCATTTTTGGGATCAGGTCGAGGTAAAAAGTACATGCGATGCTTATTCAATTTTGGTGCTACTGATTTTCAATTTTGGTGGGCACTTTCGATTTTGGTGGGCGATTTTCAATTTTGGTGGCCACACTACACTTCAAACTAAAATATCTCAAGAAGTTATCGAGATATTATTGGGCCTCTTGAAGATTCTTTAAGCTTGGAATTTCTATTGTTATACCAGGTCCTTTTTTTCACGAAAACTGAAGAATAACCCCCGGCGAGCTTAAGACAATTCTGGGCTAAGCTCGCCGTTGTACATAAGCCATATATTTGAATTTTGTGTGTATATTTTTTAATATGGTGCACAATAAAGAATATGAATATGAATAAGTATGAATATAAATAAATTTCGTCACCAAAATTGTCAAAAAATGCACTTTGATGATATACACCCAGATGGTGTGTAACTTAAGTTGTTGAACTCGCCTCGTTCCTGGCCGGTTTTGTAATACATGCGCCTCAGTGTTCTCGTTGCAGTTACTAGGCTAGGGCACATCACAAAACTACGTTGCAATTTAGTATATTATCAACAGCTTCGAAGATCTCCAAATAAACAAGACGATACTCTACGGCGTTACGAGGAACAGCGCTCTCAAAGAAAAAATATTAAACTACGAAAAGATGAAAGGTAACACGAAGAAGGAGGGACGCGTCGACCCAGCCACTTAAAGAAAGAAAGAAGCATCCACGCATCCCAGTACCACGCGTCGTTGTTACAACTGTGGAGAGAAGAGCCATTTATCCAGTCAGTGTGCCAACGGGATCAAATGTTTTCGTTGCAACGAATTTGGCCATATTGGAAAACAGTGTCCTAAGATTGGCGGAGGCAACTTGTCGGTAAAACAGCCCGCAGTGCAACAACGTAAAGTTGGTAACAGTCGAGGAGCAGCGGGTGCGGCACAGTCGATAAAACAGCGACAATCAGTGCGCATCTATTAACGCCATGATATTAACGGTGGATATTTGAACGATACGTCTAACGCAGTGACAAACATTGCAGAACAGACTACCGTAAACGAGATGTAGCTACTAACGACCAAAGGAAACTAACACTTGTGTCAAACAATGAGGTTATGCAAATAAATCAAAACAAAAAGCTATTAAAAACGTACGAAAACCGGTGAAAACCATAGAAGTGGCGGGCAATCACAGTTCTAGGGCATTGATCGACTCTGAAGTGATGTAAATCTCATATCGGCGGAGCTGTGCGCTAAACTATTTAATGTTGAGTTCAATTTCGGCGGGCTAACGCTAACAGGACTAGACCGTTCACAAGTGCAGTCGTTAGGTAAAATTACGATGGTAATAGTTATTGACGGACAGGTCTACCACGATGTTACATTTGATGTTATACCTAGAAACTATGCCGTATGATTTAATAATAGGTCACGAGTTTTTGAGGAGTGTGACAGTGCTAATGAGCGATGGATGTGTGTCCATATTCAGAGATGAAAGTGAGTGGTTAAATAAAGTAAATTGCATTTCAGGTGGCACAGAATCTCTTTTAGAGCATGTCAGCAGTCCATCAGTAAAACAGGAGGCTTATCAGTGAGTGGATATGTACCGTCCAGTTCAAGACAAGAAAGCCCCGTTGGAGCTGCAGATTGTGTTGAAAGACGATGTGCCAGTAGCACAACGGCCCCGGCGATTGTCATATATGGAGCAGGGTATTGTAGAAAACCAAGTTGATGAGTGGTTGAAAGACGGCATAATAAGGGTAAGTTTCTCTGAATACTCTAGTCCACTAGTGTTGGTGAAGAAGAAGGATGGGTCAACTCGAGTATCCTCTTCCTATTATAGATGACATCATTGACAGGTTATCTCAAGCGAAGGTCTTCAGCGTTCTTGATTTGAAAACTGGATTATTTCACGTCTCATAAACTTTGTATTGAAAACACAGGCGTGTGGTATTACCATGTGAGCAGAGTTCAAAGAGCATTGAATAGCACATTCCAGAGGAGCATTAATACCTCACCCTATAATTTATTACGTGGCACCAAGATGTGGTGCAAAGAAGACATTGAAGTTTTAAAATTACTTCAAGAAGAAACTGCAAGACAATATGAGAGTAGTAGAGAAGAGTTACGTCAAAAAGCGACAGAGCAAATACTAGCTGTGCAAGAAGAGAACAGAAAGTATTATAACAAGAAAAGGAAACCGAGTCCTAAGTACCAAGTAGGTAACCTAGTGACTAGAAAGAGAACCCAATTTGGTGCAGGTCTGAAGCTGAAGGATAAGTACCCAGGACCGTACCAAATTACCAAGGTTCATCCAAATGACCGCTACGATATGAAAAAAGCTGATAGTGCGATTGAAGGTCCCAACCGTACATACAGGTCAGCTGATCAAATGAAGAGGTGGCCATACGCAAGTACCTCTGAATAATTATGCAAGTGAGTTGTTCAAAGGGGTATGTGATGGTGATGAATGGTGTGCAAGTGTTTAGCATTATGTTGTGTAGTCTAAGTTATGTGATGATGTGTTGATGTTAGTCTGAGGTTAAATTGTGTTTGTGTGTAGTTAAGTTATGGTATTACGTACCTAGTAAGTATGATAAAGGTGTTTAATGCTTTAAAATTAGAAAAGCAATGTCTGAGGACAGACAAGAGAGCAGGAAGGCCGAATGTGAGAAACGGAATGTAAGAGTGAGCGAAAGGGATGTTTAAAAAGATAGCGTAAGACTATAAAACGACGACACTCTCAATCAAAGCCTTTATTGCCCGAACACTCCCCTTTGGCGCACTCGTCACATGCCAATGTTGCACGTTCCTATGGCACTCCACTAACGGAATTGTCTGAAGTTGATTTATTTAACTGTAATTAACCGACATTCAAAAAATGAACAATGAAAATTATAAACGACAAACAACCAATCTTCTTATTCTTGTACTATCTTTTATCATGCAACCTTTTTTTCAAGTTTTTCTAAATTGTAATCTAAATCTAAATATAACTTAAAAATAATTTTGTATTGTAAGTATTATAATTTTATTTTGTTGTTTAATTGAAAATATCTGGCAATAGTCCGCTCGCATGTATTAAAGATATATCCCAGTTATACAGGGAAACCTTTAATTGGCCTTAATAACTGTCACACGCATATTTTGTAAAATACTTTTATGTTGGTTACCACAACTTTTATGTTAACCTTTCAATTTATATTTCAAGAAAATCAAAATTAAAATCTTTCTATGACTTGCCTTCAAATTATTGTCCAGTGTGAATAGGGAATGTGCGTAAAGATCCACATAGTACCTAGGATCCTGTCGGCGCAGACGTCTACTTTTCAGAGTAAAGTTTGTGAAGTATCTCGTGTCAATCCAGTTTACCACTGGACGCTCAGTACTGAAGTAAGTTATCTACGAAATAAATTATTAAAACAATTAATAAAAAAGATAAAATTATGTTTTTCCTGCACCAACTAAAGTATGCCTAATATTTGACAAGTATTTTCTTTTATTTTCCAGGGTCATCAATTTAGATTTCGTACTGTTTTTTAAAATGTCTTCAAAAAAGGGAGGAACTGAATCTCTTCGTGGCTAAAAAGTCAATGAAACCAACAAAAGTCAACGACTTTCGAAAGTAAAGTTATTTTCCACTTTTAGTGTTTTTGTTTTGGAAGCCGGTTTTGTTTCTGCAAAAAAAGTTTTTATTTTACCGATTTTAGTTATGGTATTTCACACAAATTCTTGACAAATATAATTTTTATTTTCCACTTCTTAGTGGTTTTTTGAAAGTTTGGAAAAAAAGTTTATATTAAAACAAACTATAAATAGATACTCACTTTCTCAGAAATACACTGATTAATTTGGTAATAAAAAAAAAGAAGCAAAGCAAAGAAAAAATATTTTAAATTCATTATCAATTTTTATTCTACGGCAGGTAATCGTTTGCACAATTTTTGTTCACGAATGATTATTTTGTCAAAGCTATCAGCGTTTTAAACAGGAGCCATTTGATTGTTACAAGGAATAACATACAAACAATAATGAAATGTATTGTGCCACCTAAGTACACAGGGCCTTTTTGATGAAAATGGCAGGAAATATGATATTAAGGTTTGATAGATTCTCTACCTTAATGGTATACTTCCCAATATAAGTTCTTATTAAGATAACATCACGCCTGTTATACCCGAAGGGTTCAATAGTCCATTCACAGTTCTGTTATCTCTGGCAGTAAGTAAATTAATAACAACCTTATTTATAAACGAAAATAAAGCTCAATTTGATTTTTACAGACTTGTCAGTGGCAGCACCGGCAGCAATATAACATCGACCTTATCAAGATATTGATAAAGATAACTGTAGTTTGACAGTGATGCAGATGTCAGAGGTGAATTAACCGTGAAAAGACTGTAATTTTAACTAATGATCCTTGTGGCATAATATGCACTCACATTTAACAAATTACTATCCATTACCTAAATACTAGTACTTATCTAATTGGCTCTAACGATAAAAACTGGTCAGAGGGACAATATTATAGCATTAAATTTTAATGATTAGTCAAGATAAATACCTGTCTGTATGTATATAAATAGTCATAGAGCCTTAATTCCTCATTTCCTGTCGTTTAGCGTTAAATTGCGTAGGTGCTTAGGTGACACAGAAATGATTATACATCATAATTATGATTATTTATATTAGACCCACCCTGTCAATCCCATTATGTACTGACAGGATTTCCGTTTCCTAATGGCCGTATCTACTGTAATGCGTCACTCACTGAAAGGGGTGTCACCAAAAAAAACTTTATAGCAGCATTAATTTGGAGATAAAAGTATCAGGAATTAAAAAAAAACAGCGAGACAAAGCTTTCATTATTGTTTTATTCTCTAGTTGGAACTCCGCCTACAGTACAAAATTACACCAATGGAGCTAAATAGTAACTAAATGATATCTGTAATTAACACTTTTTTTTAAAATAATTTCAAAGCCTCACTTTATCCCATGTCGTGGTTGTAAATAGTAAATAGTGTCGCTTCAGGAATAAACCTACCAGTGGCCGGTGTTAGTTTTATCGAAACACAGTGCCTAGCGTTCCCCAGAACGTAGCAATCAATTCAGTTTTGGAATACTTAGTGAACCCTCCCCCACTCCCGGAAATGGGAACCGATCACTTGTCCGAATTTTGTTTGTCGAATTTAATTTTACCAAAAACTATTGACCAACTCCTTAAGCACCGTTTAATTAGTTGGTACTACAAGTACAAGACGGCATTTTATGTATTAACTGAACAATAAAATTTGTTTTAATCAAACTGTTGTGTGTGTGTTTGCCTTCAACACTGAACAATAAATATTGTTCTAATCGAAATGTGAATATTACGGTTTTGCCTTCTAATTGTGGTGTGTCAGATATAAGTCAACATTCGTCAATATTCGGGTGTTTTAGTGTACAGTGTACACTAATACAGTCTTATGAATGACATGCGGAGCTGTGTCAATTAATTGTTCCAAATAAGTATATTTGCTCTAGTAAATATAAATAGGTGTAATGTCACATTTAGTCGCCACTGTAGCTCGATCCACTTCCCCTATACCGCGTATGCTTACGAAGCTCAACGCGCTCGTGGAGAATAACCCTGGATTGGACTTGTTTGCTGATGAATGGAAGACGATAATTTTGGAATGTTTGTGGTTCTGCAAGAAGACCGAGTAAAAGGATTAGGTATTTAATTAAGTGATAATGGTTTTAAATACTGTACTAAATAAATAATAATAAATATGCGTGAGGCGAGTGTAAAGTGTAGCGTAATGTTTCCCCCGTCTCCTTGTTATTAAGGGCGCGTTTGCATATCAGGTAAAATTATGCTGTTTTTCGGTACAATTTTATGGCATAACCAAACAAAATCCAATATAACTAATAACTACCTCGTATAGATTGGTCCTTCATCTTCAAATAATAGGTACTTGATCATTGAAAATTTTAGTTTTTTATAATGTAAAATCGATCTGTCGTTGCCATTTTCCATAAAATTAACGATACAGAGTTGAGTTTAGGTACTTTTTTTGTGCTATTATTAACATATTTTACTATTTCTAAAAATACTGTATGTTGGCAAACATAATCATAAAAAGTCGGCGCTGTAAACAACAACAATGACTGATAATAGCTTGTTACGATTTGCCAGCTTTAATTGTAAGCGTGTTACGCGTTCTATCGAGGGCGTTCGTTAACTTTGCGCAACGTGCGACATTATAGCGCTTCAGGAGTGCTGGCTACTGCCGGAGGAGCTGCCGTTCCTAAGCACCATTCATGGTGACTTCAGCAGCACGGCGATGTCGGCCGTTGACACGTCTGCTGGCATGCTGCGTGGGCGACCCTATGGAGGGGTGGCTCTGTTATGGCGAAAAAGTGCATTCAGTAATGTGTCGGTCGTTCCGAGTGATAACCCGAGAGTGTGTGCGATACGTGTTAATACAAGTGAAAGGCCTTTCATTGTGATGACTGTGTACATGCCCACGGATGCAGTGAGTAACCTACCGGAATTCTCACATTGTTTAGGGCTGATAAGTGCGATCGTAGACAGTAGTACGGACGTATACGGACAGTATATGGACTTGTTCAACTACTGTAGTGATAATCACTTTTCATGCGTTGATGTAGATAGGCTGGGATTGACGTCGAATACGTATACGTATGTCAGTGATTGTAATGAGTCTAGGCGATGGCTTGATCATTGTCTCTGTACAGAATCGGCTCGGAAAACTGTTCGTAGTGTTAGCCGTAAGTATGTGATCGGTCGGATCACTACCCTTTGTTGGTCGAATGTGACATTAATATAATTAGGCCGAAAGCAAAGCGGAGTATGTCCTACGACAACTTAGTTGTGTGGGGACAAAAAAGCTTAGATGGTATCAACACCTACAGGCAAGAATGTCATCGGCGATTGGGAAATGTTGATTTTCCTCGCGTATTGTCCAATTGTTGTGATCGCATGTGTAGTGATTCAGACCACAATCTAATAATTGATTGCCTGTATCGGGATGTGGTATCCGCTCTAAGGGAAGCCGCAATTGTTAGCAGAGAGACACAGGTCATTGGTAGAAGGCCAAAGCGCGTGGTGGGGTGGAATAAACACGTCAGCGAGGCTCACTCGTACGCTAGGCTTAGGTTTAATGAGTGGCTTAATTGTGGCAAACCTACGTCAGGCGTGATTTATGAGGAAATGTGTGACACTCGAAAGACCTTTAAATCAAAATTAAAGTGGTGCCAAAATAACCAAGACGAAATACAGATGGACATCCTAGCCGAGTTGCACACTAAAAAAGACTTTCGGAACTTCTGGAAGTCTACAAAAAAGCACAACCTTAGGCCTGGTTTGCAGGTGAGCGTCGATGGCGTGTCTGCTGAAAGGGATATTGCCAATGTTTTTAAATCCCAGTTTTGTGTCGAGCCAAGCAGTATTCCGCCCTCTGAGGTGGCCGATGCTGAGTCACAGTGCACTGTCCTGGAACCAACAGTTAAGTTCTCAGCTGCGGACATAGCTAAGACCATAGGGTGTATGACCAGGGGTAAGTCTCCAGGACATGACGGACTTAGCATCGAGCACTTACAGCATGCAGGTCCCCACCTGCCGCGTGTTTTGACCATGCTGTTCACGTTCTGCCTTCACCATTCATACTTGCCAGACGAGCTGATGAGGACGGTCGTAGTACCAATTGTTAAAAATAAAACGGGTGATATTTCAGATAAGAATAATTACAGACCGATCTCATTAGCGACAGTCATCGGAAGGTATTTGACGGCATGCTTAATGCTCAGTTAAACAATACAATAACTTTGCACGATAACCAGTTTGGTTTCAGGCCCAAACTGTCCACAGATAGTGCTATACTGAGTTTAAAGCATGCTGTCAGGTATTACACGGACCGGAACACGCCTGTTTACGCCTGCTTCCTCGATCTGTCCAGGGCATTTGACCTGGTTTCGTACAAAGTGCTGTGGAAAAAGTTGCTAGATAGGCGAATTGCGTCTGAAGTTGTTAAAATCTTCCAGCACTGGTACGGGAACCAGGTCAATAATGTTAAATGGTCCGGAGCTCTGTCGGACTCGTACAGGTTGGAGTGCGGGGTGAGGTAGGGGGGTTGAGCTCACCAACGCTCTTCAATCTGTATATCGATGGACTTGTTGCCGGGCTCAGCAGCCGCCATGTTGGATGCCATGTTGATGATGTTTGTTTTAACAACATAAGCTACGCTGATGATATGGTGCTGCTGAGCGCGTCAATAGGGGGACTCAGAGAGCTAATAAGCATTTGCGAAGCGTACGCTCACGCACATGGCCTAAGATACAACGTCAAAAAGAGCGAGCTTATGGTTTTCAATGCGGGTTCTAAGTGTCCGGCGGAGGTTCCACCAGTAAGGCTATGTGGGGTGTCTTTGGAGCGGGTACATACTTTTAAGTATCTGGGCCATATTGTGACGTCAGACCTGAAGGACGACGCTGATATTGAGCGAGAAAGGAGGGCGCTGTCGGTGAGGGCAAATATGATTGCCCGCAGGTTTGCTCGTAGCTCCAAGGATGTGAAGATCACCTTGTTTCAAGCCTACTGCACATCTTTTTATACGAGTAGTCTGTGGGTGTCATATTTGCAGAAATCCTACAGCGCTCTCCGCGTTAAATATAATAACGCGCTGAGAGCGCTGCTGCGGCTGCCTCGCTTCTGCAGCGCATCGGGAATGTTCGCAAGCGTACGCATTGACTGTTTTTATGCCAGCATGCGCAAGAGGGCGACCTCGATAGCGGGTAGAGTGCGGGGCAGCGGCAACAGTCTTCTTACCGTTGTTGCCAACAGGTTGGACGGACCTTTCATGCTGCACTGGCAGGCCTTACATGCACCCGTATATCGGGCCTGGGGCAGATAATAATGTAATTTCACCACATCATCTAAAATAGCCTATAATTTATAGTGTTTTATTCATTTATTTAATTTAATTAGTATTGATTTTGTATCGAATTTTAACGGTTGTAATGATGGTTTGTTTATGTATTGAAATTAACTTACTTTATTTTATTTTTGACATTTTATTTATTATTATTTATTTATTTATTTATGTACACACAAAATATTTTACAGGACAATATATTAACATAGAAGAGCACAAAGGTACTGCTTATTTCTTAAGAAATTTCTTCCAGCAGACCTGCGAGAGGAAAGTTGGATAAGAAATGTAGACACATTGTGTAGAAACGTCAAACAAGAAAATTTAAATTAAAACTTAAAACAGAACTATATCTATTTATGAAATAAACATACATACAAATACATACACAAATAAAAAAAACTGCTATTGTAAATATTTACCTAAAATATACATACATACATAACACACACACACATCATACATACATCATTCATACACACACATACATACGCACACATTCATACACATACATATTTTTATAATTTTTTTCATACATCATTTTATATTTTATTTGACAAAAAAATATTGTTTAATTTAAATTATGTTGTCTAGTTATAATAGTAGTGTGTGGTGTGTATTTGTCTCTGTATTAGTAGTGTGTGGTGTCTCTGATTATTTGTTTTTAATAACTAAGTTATGGATCGTTGTGTCTGATGCAAATAAAATAAATAAATAATCAATTCTTAATGCAAGGATTTTTTTTAATCTTAACGATTTATATAGTTGCAGAAAAAATGAAAACCAAATCTAATTTTTTCACATTTTTTGCTATTCTGGATGAATCTTAATCGATTGCATTAGGGGTTATTTTATTTTTGATACCCGTCTTGATTTATTGCACAAGCACTTTGAATGAAACTTTAGTCCGCGCACGGCCGCCGTCGAGAGTGGACACGTAACGCCTGTTTGGAGCGGCTCGAGTTGAAAAAGATCGCTGTACAAACACAAAATATTCGATAAACCAAATTTGATACTTGACACGGTAAGATTTTTATTATTTATTAGTTATGATGAGACCTTACCTCCGGACTTGATGGAGTGACCTGAAGGTGTACTTCGATGATTGGTACTGGAACTCCTTGACGTGTTGTACTGGGTGAGCCGAGTTTGGGCTCGTTTTTTTAGTTATGATGAGACCTTACCTCCGGACTTGATGGAGTGACCTGAAGGTGTACTTCGGTGATTGGTACTGGAACTCCTTGACGTGTTGTACTGGGTGAGCCGAGTTTGGGCTCGTTTTGTTAGTTATGATAAGACCTTACCTCCGGACTTGATGGAGTGACCTGAAGGTGTACTTCGGTGATTGGTACTGGAACTCCTTGACGTGTTGTACTGGGTGAGCCGAGTTTGGGCTCGTTTTGTTAGTTATGATGAGACCTTACCTCCGGACTTGATGGAGTGACCTGAAGGTGTACTTCGATGATTGGTACTGGAACTCCTTGACGTGTTGTACTGGGTGAGCCGAGTTTGGGCTTGTTTTGTTAGTTATGATGAGACCTTACCTCCGGACTTGATGGAGTGACCTGAAGGTGTACTTCGGTGACTGCTACTGGAACTCTTAGACATATTCAAAGAAATATTCTCACAATAAAAAAATAATAACGTTTGATTTGTTGTTTTAATAATCACGAAAGTACCTACACCTTCCAGCAGGTCTTATCATAATTATCGAAACGAGCCCAAACTCGACTCACCTAGTACAACACGTCGAGGAGTTCCAGTAGCAGTCACCGAAGTACACCTTCAGGTCACTCCATCAAGTCCGGAGGTAAGGTCTCATCATAACTAACAAAACGAGCCCTAACTCGGCTCACCTAGTACAATACGTCAACGAGTTCCAGTAGCAGTCACCGAAGTACACCTTCAGGTCGCTCCATCAAGTCCGGAGGTATGGTATCATCATGACCAACAAAACGAGCCTAAACTCGGCTCACCTAGTACAACACGTCGAGAAGTTCCAGTAGCAGTCACTGAAGTATACCTTCAGGTCACTCCCATCAAGTTCGGAGGAAATTCGTAAAAACAGCAAAAATATTTTTTTTGTAGGGACCTACCATAATTTTATTTCTAAGAAATACGTAATAATCTTTCAAAGCATCAAAATGAGTTCACTTGACTACTATTCTCGCAGTTAGTCGTGCGTACACTTGTGTGTATGACCCGTGTCAATGTAGTAGTTCGATTCTGTACCTATCAATTTTGCAAACGCGTCCTTAAACACAGATGACGGATATTGGCCCAGGTACGGTACGTACGTTTAAGAAGGTGGTCACGTAACACATGAGATAATATAAAGAAACCTAAGAAGGCCTATGTCCAGCAGTGGACGTCTTTGGGCGGATATGATTATGATGATAAAGAAACTACTCTGGCAAGCTGGAACAAGTAATTATTAACAGCTCCTCTGCGCTATCGTGAAGCTGCTATCTATGACCTAATAGTTAATTATAGTTAACATTTACCACGTGTTTATTTTAGTTTAGTCCACAACTAACTTGCAGAGTACTGTATTACCAGTTTTCCCCTCCCTCGCCACAGCTCGTCTCCGTCTGCATTTCGAAACTGACTTTATCTAGCCTTATTACTACCTACTACTAATGTTTAAATTATAAAACACTAATCGGCAATTATCGGCAATTATAAAATTCTTACGACAGTCCTCTGGTACATGTAATTCTTGGCACCAAGACTACGCTATTTTCACTAGTCTAACCAGTAACAGAGATGGCTTTCGAAGAAAGGCGAAGTTTGAACTGCATTGGAGACATGGTTAGCTGGACTGTACACGGAGGAAAAGTAGGTCCCAAACATGTTGCACATCTCATTGCCACTACAAGTTTTGCTGACGCCTTTTGACATTGAGGCTGGATAGGCATTAGCAACACCCCGCTTAGCCTTAATAAAGGACCAGAAAAACTTGGGATTCGTTGAAATTTTCTGCTCTATGCTATTTATGTACGAGTTGTCTTGCCACACTTAAAGTACTTACGGGATGATATCCGTGATTTTCCTTGGTTACTATGAGCTCATGGAGCACATGCTCATGGCTCATGTTGTTGAGCTCATGGAGCTCATTAAGTGTAGTGAAAAACCGTGAAAGTCTAAAACAGTGCATTCTCTTGCCATTCTGTCACAGCGCTTACTACACCAACGAAGGGATATATTGTCCATATACGGTTTTTGTACGTACCATACCTTCTTCTTAAGTTATTCTTTTCACGCAGCAACCTCTCCAGCCTTTTTGTGTACCATGGTGGTCGCGAATTACTTGTCACTAAGGTCGATGGGACAAACCGCTCAATGATCTGATAAAATAGCGTATAGAACCGTTCCAGCATTATATTGGGGTCGTCTGTATCCGAGAGTAATGCATACCAGTCGGTATTTTCTAGTTCTGATTTAATAGCAGAGTAGTTGGCTTTTCTGAAGTTTAGTCTAATGTTAGGTTCTGGTTTAAAACTATGATTTACTTTAAGGCGCAGGGAGATTTCAAGAGGAGGGTGATATGGACCGATCTTTGTTAGACTATTTAGGGCTTCAGTCACTTTACATTCGAGAAGATCTACAAGAACCAAGTCCAGGATTCTATTTTTAACATTACATACATTGTTACATTGCTTGAGGTTATTTCTGTGTTTAAATCCCCAGTGACAACTAAGGTTTTTTATCCACTTAGTGATGCCAATACATCATTGAGGTTTATAAGGAAGTTGTCAATGTTCTTTTTTGCTAGCGAGCGATATATTGCCACAATAGCAACTTCATCGCTAGTGCATATCAGACAATTAGCATCCAGTAACATTGGTTGATTAATTTTGAGCTTTAAATGTCATCACTACCACTACATATTATAAAACAAAGTCACCCGCCGCGTCTGTCTGTCCCTATGTATGCTTAGATCTTTAAAACTACGCAACGGATTTTGATGCGGGTTTTTTAATAGATAGAGTGATTCAAGAGGAAGGTTTTAGTATATGATAGTATAGTAAAACAGCAGCAGTGTAGTAGTGTATAGTGTTTTATTAGTGCGGTTGTAGTGTATAATTTGTCAAGCGGGCGAAGCCGCGGGTATCAGCTAGTTTAACATAAAGAATTACACCATCGTTCTGATTACAGAAGGATGATTGGTAATTTATATAGCCATCCAAAGTGGGCGCATTTACAACCTTACTAAGCCAGCACTCTGTCAAGTAAGTAAGTTCGTTAAAATTTGAGTTCATGCTACGTATGTTCATATTAAATATATTAATTTTTTTATAGGACTTGTTAACGTACTTTGCGCAATCGTAGGGAGAACTGGTGATCAACTTAGAAACACTAATTGATTCCAGATCATTAGATATCTCAGTTATGTTATCTACAGTGAATTTGATTTGTATAATTATTTGGGAACAGAAGTGGCCAGGATGATCGAGAAAGATAAATGTTGAGACTCGGACTTTTTAGGTTTACTTTGTGAGTGGGCGAGTATATGTAGTATGTGGTGTGTAGTATTTTAAGATAAGTAGCTGTTAAGAGTATTTTAGAGAAAATCAAAAATAATTTAAAGACAAAAACCAATTTAAGATGCATGCTTGTCGAAAATTCGGAGACAAGAAAGTGGAATTTCTACATTGTAATGCTAGTCATTGGTAGCAATTTATTATCCTCAGATCACTTTCAGCCTTTACATGTAGCGACGTTCCCTCTTTTTTCCGAAGGTAGATTTTACCATGAGCTGTCCAGCAGAAGGAAAATTCATTAACTTTGGCAAATTCGCGGGCAAGGTAGAACAACCGCTTTGTTTTAAATGTCAGGTTTGTATGTAACTCTGAGTTGTTTCTACACAATACCATTTATTTACATTAAATAAATCACACATAAAAAAAAGTATTAATAAATAAGTTTACTTTTTCATGCCTGTAATATGAAGCCTTTAAAACCTTATTTAATTAGGTTTAGATTATTTTTCGACAGAAATCCATTTATCTATCTAAGTTCTTATAAATACAACGAGTGGCGGTTTTTCTCCTTGCTTGAAATATTTGATTGAGGTGAAATCATTCCTTTCAAAATTCTTGTTGATTTGGCTTCGTAATACTTGCCTTCTTCTTATCAAAGGAGTCTTATCAGGGAGATAAGGGAAGTAGTAGATAGGGCCGGGCAGCTTGGCAGACTTCTTCGTTACTATGTCAATGGGCACCGCTGTTTCTGATCGATTGATTTGTAGGAGAACTGTGAAGAAGTTTGGTAAGCACAACGACCAATCGGGTTATACAAACCAGTTTATGCGCACCTCATTGTACGGGAAAACTATACAAAGGGAGGCCATGTTATACAGGAAATGTATAACTTGGCGTGACGCCGTGTGAACATTACAATTAGCGCTAAACTTGTTTTTTCAAAGAAATCTTTACCCACACTAGGTACCGTGGGTGCGTTTACAAACATTTAAACTAACAGACATAAACAACCAGACCCGGAACTACCACCTGTAGACTATACCAATATTTGTTCCGTGCGGGAATCGATCCCAGAAAACGCTGCGCAGCAGCCGGTCGCTCAGCCGTGCGTGTCAAAAATCACGTTTTATTGTCTGTGGAAATTGTAACGAGAAAACAAAATGGTGGCTTTAGCTTCGACTATGGCCACGCGCCGAAGAAAACCATAGCGCACTCTAATTTCTTGTGGCTGTGCATTCTGAAAATGTCATCGTCATTAACTGTCAAATGTTTACCTGATTAGATTAATTTGTCTATATTTGCTGCACGGATGTAAAATAGCTCTCGCTTGAAATAAGACCCATTATTCTCCGGCCCTTACACAATTATTTTTTGCTTTATTTGCGGTCGCAGCCCGTCTACTTGTTCCATACTTCTAAATTAGTCATCGTCTCATGAGAAATAAATGAAAATCTGAGATGTTTGACATCGCATGTCTATAATGTTCTCACAGCTGGGGCACAGACAGGCCTCCTCTGTATGAGCAGTTACAACCCTGTCTTTGATCTTTTTGGTTCCAGGACTTACTGGTTTTCTCACGATGTTTTCTTTCACCGTTTTGAGAGCAGTAGTGATGAAATAAATTTCACAAAGTAGGCCTGCCTGGGCTTGACCTCACTACCTACGAGTAAGAACCGAACGAAGGGACAAAGAGTAACGAAGAGTAATTTATATGGTTGAAGTGGTCTTCAACCATATAAATTAGCTGCAGATTGCCTTTGCTTTTGATAAACGTAAAAAAAAAACAAAACAAAAATAAAAAACAACGTACTCAAAAGTAATAAAATATTCCCAACACTAAAAAACATTTTAAATCAAATTTTAGTGCAGTATCGATTGAACGGCTTATTGCTTTAATGTGAATGTTACAAAATATTCCACTAGTGAAGTTTTTTCATGATATTTTCAATAACATATAAAATGTTTTATGTATTCTGTAAGTACATTATACTCTAGAGCTAAACTTCTAAAACATTTTTATTTGGTGGCGCACTTACAGGTTTTATATTTTGTCTCGGCGCCCTAGCACGTCAAAAAAGTCGAGTTTTTGTAAAGTTAGAGTGTTCTGGCTTCTATAAACATCAGTTGAAAAGGGAATGAGACATTGTAGAGGTTTCAAATTTAAAGGTTGAAAGGCGCGATTAATTTATTACGTCAGGCTATTTTTGCTAGTTTTCCCCTTCCATCGTGTACCTATAATAAGAAAAAATAAGAATAGGCCGACCCCCTTCCCCCTGTTTAATATCTATTACGTAAGAATCTGAAGGAAACAATGAATACACGTTTGGATCGTCTTAATGTTTATATTTCAAAGCAACAATATTTAGGAATGTTTGGGAACCCCTGGTCTAGAGAGTCTTCATTTCTAACTTCTTATTAAGATTAAAGAATTGGCATGACGACAGTATCAAAAAATTGGAAATCTATTTAGTCCGTCAGTTAGAGTATTGGAAATTAATGGACAGGTATTTTTTGTTTTTTGTAAATCAATGAATATTGACAAAGATAAAACGCATCAAAACTCGGGAGTGGGGGCTCGTGACGTCAGAACTAGCTAAAAATTATACCTAGGCGTGACGTATTGAGAATTTTAAAAGCGTCACATCTTCGTCAATTTTGGTTTACGTAACAAAAGAAAAAACATGGGTCAAATATTTTTTGATAATCTAACTGACGGACTAATTAGATTTTTTTTGTCGTCTCGCCTATTGTTTGGTGTATTTTAACATGCACTAGTGTTTGTCTGATTAAAGTAAATTACCATTTTTGCCATCAGAAATTATCGACATCATACACCCCTCTCTGGTGTCAAATATTGTAATTTACACATGACTTTGCGAAGCGATATCTTTCAATTAGGGTTGGATAATTCTTCGACTACGATCCTTGGTCCCAAACACCAAATTTTTCGCTAATCCGATCATCTGGCCAAAGAAAATTTTTGAACCTCTTTCTATGTGTGGTTTGGGGTGGGGTGGCTTTGGTCCAATATGAGGGTAGATGTATTCGTAGCTGAAGCTGTAACTGTTAACCCACACGGGTTTGCCCGGATAATTAATGTTGTCCCGGTATTCTCGGTTGAAAGGGCGGTGAGGGCGTTGTCGCAGGCTCGCATGAGTGGTGTGGTGTGGCCTCGCATTGGGGCCATGGTGCGGGCCCATCTAGGTTAGAGAGAGTGAAAAATGCAAGTTAAAAATTTAAAGATTCCTGGGGCCCAAGTCAGCTATTTTTATAAAGTCGCCTTTCCAACACGATCCCATTCTCATACAATGTCATTTTGCTAAAAGTTCGTAATCTACTAAATTTATAATGGTCAATCATTGATCGGTCAATGGTCTCGTATTAGAATTGTGTTATAATGACATTGTCGTATTGCCATTACTATAAAACCCGCCAGATTTCTTTTAGATACATTTTTACATATTAATTATTAGTGTTATAAGCAATCTGAAGTAGTAAGAAGTTCGTAAATAGCACCAGTCATTCATTTGTCATTCTGTACGAGATTACCATTCTATGACATTTCTTTCAATGGAGTGTCAGCAGTTGACCATTGGAAAGTCATAATGACGCCATCATATTAGTAGATTACCAAATTTGTCAATCAACAATTATGAAATCAATGATAGACTATTCTGACACTATTGTAATATCAGACTTGAGGCCCTGGACGACCAATCGATGAAACATAATATAATTATGACCCTAGGGCTGGCTTTTACCTTGGCCAAAGGCTTAGCGTTGCCATACAGCGTGGTAACGCCGCCAGTCTCTTGGGGATATTACCAGTTGACAGCATTGAGAAGGAGTTTTTCGACGCCATTTTTTAAGTTTTTAGTTTAGGTTAGTTTATTTTAATATATTTGTAAATTGTAAATAATGTAAATACTGAATTAAAATATTCTATTATGAGATGTGTTCATTCAATATTTTAGCTATTTAAGGTAGCACAAGTTTCGGGCACGAACACACTGGTGGGCGTGGCCAAAAAGCACGCTGTCTCACATGGCATCGACATCGTGCCCGACAGAGTGAGTTCAGTAAGATGCAAAAACTACTGCATAAATAAATTACAAATAAAATGTATGTAATTTTTCGATAATTGTGCTTTGTCCGTACCGACTTTGTTTTGGAAATTTGACACTTCATTTATTACTGAATTTACGCCCAAAGTTGCGTTAAAATTGGGAATAAAAACGAATCTTTGGTAGCTCGTAACTTTTTAATGGCTTTTTTTTTGCTATTCTGTTTCCGCACAGACAAAATTAATAATAAGACTAGCATGTTTAACTTTGAATGTACAATGTCAAACAGTGGAGTAATACCCTCCCGAAATTTCTATGGAAAAAATGTCAACAAGTGTCATGAGTGACAAGTGTGCTTTTCGTTTGATTTTTAGAAAAAAAAAAACTTTTTTGTCTTGGATCCGCAACAAAATTAATCAGAAATGTACAGCGGTATATAGGAGTAGGAAAAAACCGTAATTTCCACTTCCCTCCTTATCAGCACAAGACAGAACGAAACAAGGCCAATAAGCACCACGGATAAATATTAACATTAATGGGTCCTAAGTATATTTCATTCCAATAATAGGTAGGTGGCAAAAACGCTACCACGATACGTTAACAGCGTCGAAATATCGGGAGCTCAAAAACAATAAATAATCACGGAAGATATCCCGTAAGTGACATTTTAAGTATAATTTATGGATCTCTTAGTTGTCCGAAATAAAATGATTTGATTTGATTAATGTATGAAATATCATGAATATTATTGTCCTCCAAATATTTTCTAGTCCTAGTTATAAGGCTATGGGTGGTCCTCTCATTAACTCGTCTTTAGTTAAGTTTCTAACAATAGTGATTAAGTGCAAAACTGTTACTAAAAATGTATGGATCAAACACTGTTTTAAGCTTTCACGGTTCATAGTTATGAACCGCCGGCCTTTTTTTTTCCATCCACCCACATTCTCCAGTTGACCCGCGATCATGGCGCTTGCAACAGCGTCGAAATATCGGGAGCTCAAAAACAATAAATAATCACGGAAGATAACCCGTAAGTGACATTTTAAGTATAGTTATGAACTGTGAAAGCTTAAAACAGTGTTTGATCCATAAAATTTTAGTAACAGTTTTGCACTTAAACACTATTGTTAGAAACTTAACTAAAGACGAGTTAATGAGAGGACCACCCATAGCCTTATAACTAGGACTACAAAATATTTGGAGGACAATAATATTCATAATATTTCATACATTAATCAAATCAAATCATTTTATTTCGGACAACTAAGAGATCCATAAATTGTTAGTAACAGTTTTGCACTTAAACACTATTGTTAGTAACTTAACTAAAGACGAGTTAATGAGAGGACCACCCATAGTCCTTATAACTAGGACAACGAAATATTAGCATTGCATAAATAAATATTGCATGCCCACCGGAATGGCGTATCCATCAAGCTTATAACAGCCCAACCGCAAAAGCAATTGGCCTCATTAATCGCTACCTTGACACCTTAGTAGTCCAAATGCCGACATATTTGTGGATACTATAAGCACTTTAAGGATATTTTTTTATTTTAATTTTATTTTATTTTAATCAAGACTGTAATATTATTTAATTTCACTGACATGTTTATGTAACACTTTTTTTTTTTTTTTAGGATGGGAAATCATCAAATGACTTCTCCCGCTCTGGGCGGAGCAGGAGGGAGTGTCAGACTTTTACTGACTAAAACCCATCCATGTTCCTTCCTCGCCCTTTGTGTTCCGGGGCCACGGTATCTCTTTCGAATAGTCCCGCAGCCCCGGCAGGCTTCGGTCCTTGCGGACCCCTTCCCTATTGCTGACTCTCTTTGAGGCGCGCGTGGAACACGAACGCGCCGTCGACACGGCCTGTCGTCATGAGGCGTACGGACGGCGAGCTAGCCCATAGCTCCCCGTCCACAGGCCCGCGCCTACGGTGGCTGGAAGCCACCACGTGGCCCCCGACGCCCGGGGCGTCTCCCGCGGCGGCCGGGACGTGAAGATCTCTCCCTGTCCTGTTCGGCCACCTCCTTCGCTAGCATGACTGCTTCACAGAAGGAGGTGACGGCGTCCCATTCCGTCTCGCCCCGGACCATGGATTGAACCAAGGCTGGGAGATGTTTATGTAACACTAGTGTATTAATTTTGACGTCAGCATCATCTGCCTAACTTTTTCGGTCTTCTTCTAGTCTAACCGTACATGACATTACATGTTTTTATTATTATTATTTTTTGACATTTTAAGACTTCTATAAATTATTTTATTTGTGATTTGTGGCATGTTTATCACCAATTGACGTATAATTTTTATTTCTGAATTATTGTAATTTTAGATGCTATTTGACACTGTATTATTTGCTTGTTATTGTTAGCTGTTAAGCGTTTTGGTATAAACAGTTAGCTTAAAATGTATTCTGAATAAATAAAAAAATTGGATAAAAGTCTTCTCACAAATCGCCTTATTATGGTGGAGGAAGTATCAGCAGCCACAGCTTTCAGGAGGCTGTTGTGACTGCGCCTTATTATGGCCTAATACATTGCCTGGACGCCGCAGTATTCTATACATTGCCTAGGTATTGTATAGAATACCTGAATTATACAGATGCCGGCCGGTAACAGATACACAAATCCGTTCGAATGTGATAACGTGGGGACTTTGTCCGAGTACAGTGATTTATAACACGTACCGCACCGTTTAAAGTCAGCCATTGGCTCTTCTGGGAAAGTATTATTAAGCAGTGGTAAGTGTTTTTCTTTTGTTCCATGGCCAATTACAAGTTTCCACTTGTAATTGGCCATATTTTGTTGAAACTATTTACTCACTGTCTGTTTAGCTGTAAGTTTTCCTAAAAATGAAATAATTAGATAAAAAAATAAATTTATATGCACGTGCATGTTTGAGGTAATTCGAAAAAAGTAATGTGCAAAAAACGAATAGATTGAATGGGTACTTACATATTTACAACATTTTCAATATTCAATAAAACAATGTGATGCAAAGCACTACATTGTAGTTAGGAAAAAACCCAATTGTAAGGATAAAAATAACAGTATTCTTTTAGCATTATTTAAATTACAAGCGATATTGTGCATAAAATACATCACGGTTTAAAACTAAACTTATATTGTCACTTACGAGATATCTTCCGTAACAATTTTTTCAATCACTGAAGATATCCCGTAAGTGACAATTTAAATTTCTATAATACTATGTTTTTAAACTGCACTATCGAACTCAAAAAATATACTGTTTTAATGATTTCTTAAAAGAACTTATTGAGCAAGCAACGATAACCAGTAGTTACTGTTGCAGTAACTACTGGTTATCGTTTAGTGTTAGCACTGGTTGCTTTAGCCACCCATGATATACCTATTTATTTATTATATACACTCGAGAGCAATGAATCCGGGTCACTTAAATAATGTTAAAAATCTCGGAAACTAAAAATGATAGGTTAATGCAATAAATTGTATTTAATAGACAATGTAATACTCCTTAAATGAAAGTAAAAAAAATATAAGTCACCATACATTTTATTAACACAAAATTACATAAAGAAAAAAACTGCTGATCTCTCCTTAAAACAAAAATAGGAAACATGAAATTTTTGAACATTATTACGATTTTCTTGAATTTTAATACTTCGTATTGCCTCCTCGTGCTTCCATTACTGCGTTTACGCGGTTTGGCATGCTGTACACCAAGTTCCTTATACGATTTTGGGGAATATTCTCCCATTCCTCTGTGAAAGCAATTTTGAGCTCACGAAGCGTGATTAGGGGAGGGTTTCGTTGTTTTACGCATCTGCCTAGCTCGTCCCAAGCATGCTCGATCGGGTTGATATCCGGGCTGCGCGCTGGCCACTCCATACGAGTAATGTTCATCTCTTGAAGGTAGTCATTCACAATCCTACCTGTATGAGGTCGGGCATTGTCATGCATAAATATAGCATCCTCACCTAAATTGACCATAAATGGACCAACGTGATCATTGAGGATTTCTTCCACATATCTTACGCTAGTTAAAGAGCCGTTTTCTATGATCACCAGCTCTGTGCGACTTTCAGAAGAAATTCCTGCCCACACAAGTACAGACCCACCACCGTAGGCTACTTTTTCTTCGATGCATGCTTGCTTGAATCTTTCCCCTGGTCTTCGATACACTCTGTGTCTTCCATCGTGCTTGTAGAGCATAAATTTTGATTCGTCGGAGAACATAACTTTTGACCAATCTTCAATACTCCAATTTACGTGGCTCTGGGCATATCTTAGTCTTGAAATACGATGCCCACGCTCCAGTTTAGGGCCGTTTGCAGGTCTAAGGGGTTTTAAGTTAGATTCAGCAAGCCGACGTCTTACTGTCCATGCACTTGGGTTACTTCCTCCGAGGCGTCGAAACTGATTTGTGAGTTCAGTTCCTGTGAGAAAGCGATTTCGAAGCATGGTGTTCACCAAGTATCGGTCTTCTCGTGCTGTGGTACACCTGGTTCTGCCCGTTCCTGGTCTGCGTAGGTTAGAACCAGTTTCTTCGTAACGTCGGAGAACTCTTTGTACTGTTGACAGCGACACACCGACAGTGACAGCGACCGCGCTGACTCCGGCCGGTTTCCAGCATTGTAAGTATTCTGGTGCATTCTTCAGGCGTAAGCGACATAATTTCAGCTTGAATAATGAATATAGAGCACTATCAACATGGTTTATGTACCCACATAAATGACAGATTACAAACAAAAGCAAAACCAAATGCTGTAATTTCGTAGTTCCATCTTCGAAAGTGGCCCTTTTTCAAATTTGATTTTTTTATGATATAACTATACAATAACTAAGAAGTTTTAATACCTTCATTTAAGGAGTATTACATTGTCTATTAAATATAATTTATTGCATTAACCTAGCATTTTTAGTTTCCGAGATTTTTAGGATTCTTTAAGTGACCCGGATTCATTGCTCTCGAGTGTATTTAGTACAGCGTAAGCCATTAACACTAAATTAAATACTACTTTTACTCGGTCTTCTCACAGAACCACAAACATTTTAAGGCGCTGGGCACACAGAAAAGACGTAAGACGAGGAAGGGACACGGACAAGGCGCAGACGGGGCACCGTCGCGACTTTTTAACGCACATAGAAAAGACGGGGCACGGGCGAACCGCGGGCGTGACGCCGGGCGCCACGAGAGAAAAAAGCGACGCGCGCGCCCTTGCCTTTCTTTCTGTTTTTGTAACTTGTTTAACCTTTGTTTGTGTAACCAACCAACTTCATTCAGCCGTCCGCGCCCAACACCGCACGCACAGCCGTTCTCGCCCGTCCCTCGTCCGCTCGCGCCCGGCGGTGCCCGTGCCTCGTCTTAAGTCGGCTTTACAACAGGGCGTAGGCGGGCAAACGTCGTTACCACTCTCGTTCGCGCCCTGCGTTTTCTGTGTGCTTTGTCCGTGTCCCGTCCTCGTCTTACGTCTTTTCTGTGTGCCCAGCGCCTTAAAATGTTTGTTACTGTGCGACGTTTCTATACATTTTGTATGAAAAAGACGCGGAAGAGACATATGTCTGTGCCCCGTCTGCGTCTTACATCTTTTCTGTGTGTCTTGCGCCTAACATTATCGTCAGCAAACAAGCCCAATCCAGGGTTGGTCTCCACGAGCACGTTGAGCATCAGGGGAAGAGGATCGAGTTACAGTGCGACTAAATGGGACTTTATGGGCGTTTTATTTTGATTCTTTTTAATTCTAGTTGATTGAGTCTGATTTTATTTTATTTTATAGTAATGATGTTTTTATCTTTTATTAATTTTTATTTGGAAATGGGTGTTTATTTACCTGCAATAAATGAATTTATTATTTTATTCATTTATTCTACATACATATTATTTTATATTTTTAATCATTGCAATACAAAACACTATAAAAAAGCTTTGGGAACAGGGTCCGAGCTGCCGGAGGAGAGGAACCTCCTAACAATACGTGCCTTGTCCAGAAGTACTGCTTTCTGAATCAAGCCCTTGATCCAGCTGCCAAGCGAGAGCCTCCTAAGACTGGTCGAGATTTTTGGCTATTAAAAAAAATGACACAGCTCCGCATATAATTCCGAGGCGTTGGTATAACCATGTATAATTTTATACGCAATTGTTTGTTGGCCAACAGCACGCCTGACTATAAGGGAATTAAAATTCAAACATCCTAAAAGAAACTTAGTAGGATACATCAATCTGAGAAAAGCTTTTTGCAATTTTTCCAGCATGAGTGCTTAAGTAACCTCGTGAGGATACCAAACACAAGCGCTGGTTTAACGAGCTTGTACCGAACTAAAGCCTGAGGTAGACCTTCGCTGAACAATCTTCTTGTTATACCAAATTAGGCAATAGGCTCACATGGGACTTAAACATAACTGGAGAAGTGTGGTACTTGTGGGTACACTTCTGGCCTGCCCAACCTGCCAACCCGTTGGGGATTACAAGTCCTGATGTTGTTAAGGTCACCGTAAAATTGTAAATACCGTTAGATTATAATCTATCTCGCAAGATTGTAAACTCTCGAAAGATTGTGAACACGAAACGGAACGGAAATTTGTTTTTTAATTCGTTTGTTGTCGAATGTAAATGAACAGTGATTTGGTGATTGTAAATTGACTTCGTGTTGAAAATAACTCAGCTTTAGAATTAGTTATATTAAATTGTGGTAGAAGTAAAATGAATCTGTGATTAACCAAAGAAACAAACAGAACTGCCTACTGTAAGACCGACCAGGTACAGGTTCACAATCTTTCGAGATAGATTAAAATCTAACGGTCACTATTTACAATTTTACGGTGACATAAGATAAATGCATATTATTGATTCTTCTTTTGCCTTACCCTAATTGGCAGTTCTTGAGATTATCACGCTCGAATGAAATAATTCTACTTTACGTTATTGTAGTATGAACGTGATAATACATGTTTATCTATAGCGCAATCTTATTACGCATGAAATAATAATACCGCAGCGCTTATGCATAGCCTGATATGAAAGAAAGCCTGATGTGACGGCCTGATGTGTTAGCCTGATGTGATAGCCTGATGTGATAGCCTGATGTGACAGCCTGATGTGATAATCTGATGTGATAGCCTGATGTGATAGCCTGATGTGACAGCCTGATGTGACAGCCCTATGTGATAGCCTGATGTGACAGCCTGATGTGACAGCCTGATGTGATAGCCTGATGTGACAGCCTGATGTGATAATCTGATGTGATAGCCTGATGTGATAGCCTGATGTGATAGCCTGACGTGATAGCCTGATGTGATAGCCTGATGTGATAGCCTGATGTGACAGCCTGATGTGATAGCCTGATGTGACAGCCTGATGGGATAATCTGATGTGATAGTCTGATGTGATTGCCTGATGTGATAGCCTGATGTGATAGCCTGATGTGATAGCCTGATGTGATAATCTGATGTGATAGCCTGATGTGACAGCCTGATGTGATAATCTGATGTGATAGCCTGATGTGATAATCTGATGTGATAGCCTGATGTGACAGCCTTATGTGATAGCCTGATGTGATAATCTGATGTGATAATCTGACGTGTTAACCTGATGATAAATATCTGCTTCTTCTTTTCTTCTGCTCGAATCGATGACTCAGTTTTTGTCTGACCTGTACATGCGACCTGGATCACTCTGTCGTTCGCCACATCCTGGTCCTGGAGGATCTGCTAAGATTTCGTCTCGCATTTCCATCCATCCATCAGAAGTCAATAGAAGTATAGATTAAAGTCACCCGTGCGAAGCCGGAGCGGATCGCTAGTTGTAATCTAAAAATCACATACTTCCGATTTCTGCAGTTTTGTAGCGTAAGCCACTGCTGACCAGTGGCAAAACTGTAAAAAAGGAACCCTTATAAGATCACTCTCTTGTCCGTCTGTACGTCTGTCCGTGTGTCACCACCGATTTTGTCAGTAATTACCCGTTACTACCTAGCAAGTCGAAATTTATACTAGATACAGAAGTCTATATAGTCCCTCTATTAGGTGTATAAAAATCAAGGTTCTGAGTCAACACGATAGAAAGATATAGGCAAATTTAGATTTTGGCGAAAACTTGTGAGTATCTTATTCATCATCATCGTAGTCATCTCGAATATGGTAGTCAAATTTGGAATCCGAATTATGCGGTGCATTCAGACAGATTGGAACGAATACAAAGGAAATTCACGCGATACCTAGGTTATAAATTTAAAATCCCTTATCTGAATTACAAGGAACGATGCGTACGATTCCACTTACTTCCACTTGTAACTCGGAGAAATGTATTTGACATACGGTTCCTAGTGAAAATAGCACAATCAAGGATCGAGTGTCCCGAACTTCTTTCTAAGCTGTCCCTGAATGTTCCACCTCGCCATTCTCGCTTGAGAAATCTTCTTCGTGCTCCTTACGCTCGCACAGTTTACCGTAGCAATTCTTTTTTGCTTCGTTCAAGCATTTAACCAAATTGTAATGAACGAACACCCATCAATCGATTTGTTTGCAAGCAGCTTAGCGGCAATTAGTACTGCCTTGTCTAAAAGCTATGTTTTTTGTGACGAATTGTAATAGTATCAAATTTAGTCTATTCTTTGTTATTATGTAAAGCTTAGTTATATTTTTAATATTATGCTTAGATATTAGTTTGTGTCGCAATATTATTGCTAACTGTGGAGGCTTGTAAATGGCTTCTCATTGATTACCTCACTATAAATGTTTGTATTGTTAGCTGTAAGCCACCCAAACACAATAAAATAAAATTCAACTTTTATTTTTATTTTTCGAAAAAAACCTTGCTTTTAACCAAAATTGACAATTCTAGGTCAACCGGAAGCAAACCGAAAAACGAAAACGTATATAGTAGTTCCCTCCTCCTGTATGGTAGTTCTTAAATTTGGCGAGAAGCAATGTCTTACTGCACATGTAAAGGGAAAAATCTGAAAACCGTAAATATGTAGTTTAATAACAAAATACCTATATACGGAACCCTCGGTGCGCGAGTCAAACTCGGACTTGGCCGGTTTTTTTTTGTTGCACAGACAGTAATTTGTAATAATTGAAATTGGAACCATCTCAATTAAAAAAAATAAGTTCAAAAAGGGGCATTATATTGCAATTTTAAATCGTTGATCATCTACTATAACCAGACTGACTAAACGGTCATTCGTGAATGCAGATCCGTGCAAGCACCTACTTAATAATGAATTTCATAATTATTTTCTATGGTTTGCTTTATTATTTTCATTATCAAATAAATCAGTGTTATTCTAAGACTGTAAGTATATGCTTATAATACTTTTGTATTTAAATAAATAATAAATAAATATTGCTGGACATACACACACACACAGCGCCATCTAGTGCCACACTAAGCAAAACGAGGCTTGTGTCGTGGACACCAGATAGTTGATATACTACTTAGATACTTTTCGTTTGTAAATACGTACTTATTAGACATATAAACATCCATGACTCGAAACAAATGTCAATGCTCATCACACAAACATTTGCTCATACCGGGATTCGAACCTGCAACCCTAAGAACGTAAGGCAGCCTCACTACCGCTGCGCCATTCGGGTCGTCATGTGTGGGTGTAGTTACATAATTAAGGGCCTAAGCACACGGCGTATTTTAAACGCGCAGATGACGTGCGTATACGCGCTTCAAACAAGATTTGAACGCAACCTTGTAACTTGCTTAGGTTACAAAGTGCCCCGTGTGCTTACACGGGGCGATCGTGAAACACGCGTATACTATACGTCGCGTATACGCACAGATACAGGGATACAGACGCGCAGTAGTCGCTCGTAGCTTCGACGTTTTGGTCAGAGATTCCTCGTCAGTTGTACAATTTGTACGCGCTTCAAACGAGTTTCGAACGCGATTCACGCGCGCGTTTGTATCGCGTTTTACACGCGTTTGAATTCAAAAAACTACGGCGCAGTTAACGCGCGTTCCTGAATTGTGTGTTGTGTGCGCGTTTAAAATACGCCGTGTGCTAGGTCTCTATGTGACACTGACAACTGATATTAGGGAGCGAATAAATCATCTCATAAAATAAAACTAGACTTTAAAAAAAGACCTATAAAAAGTGCAAGATAACTTTTTAAGTCAGTGTTTATGGTTGAGATACGTTTTTGATCACCGACTTCTGATTTAAAGTAAGTTTCGCGTCAGCATTCAGTATGAGTATGAGACACGCGATGAGAAATATTCCTGTGGTTATACAACATGTAACGTAATTAACGCACACCCTCAGACACCCCAATTAGTTTATTATGTTATAATCATAATACATGCACTGAATTTTTAATTAAACATGTCTATGCATGTCTATGTCTGGCAATGATTATTTAATAAATTAGTTTTCCTAATTCCGGAAGAATGTTGTAGTCACAGTACAAATCAACGAACGCACACAGTCGCATACGTAGGTCTCATACCTACGTATGCGACTGTGTGAGTCTTGCTAGCCTAGTAGGTATTCGCTCGCGTTCGAGACAGCTGTTAACGTCGTCGCTCGACTCAACTTCAATAGAAAAGTTCAATACATTTTAATGCCTGTTTTCTTAATTGATTTTTAATTTAGAAAGCACTTCGTCATTTTTTATCAAAAGCGTTCACTATCCTATTTTTTAGATCCTCGGCACGTCTTGTTGTCGCACTAAAATAAACTAACGATTTAATACGTCCCCACAAAAAAGGTCGTAAAATCAGCTGATTGGGGATTCTCATCGAATTAAAATCCCATATTTCGTTTTGAAAACGAGTACCTACGTGTACGCCAATCAGCTCCCCTGTCGATGGCTGTGTTCGGACGGAACGTTCCATGGCCACCAAGTAGCAGCTAACATAGTCCTACCCTGCGGTCTACTCTTGTACCATACCTTTGGTTGACTTGAATGTTCTGCCAGCTAGAACCACATTATCACCACACTGCACTGTGCCACAGTCCTCACCATTAGTCACCATTTCAATGAACATTTTGTGTCAATTATTGCAAAGACATCGCGCGAAAAACTATTTGCATAAGTACACTGTACGGAAGTTAGCGCGTGACTAAATATTGTTTACATTTATTTAAGTTAGCTTTCATCATAAGGAGCGCGGGCGCCGCGGGTGTCATGGTGGCTATCTCGCTCTATCCCAGGTTTTTAATTTGCACGAGAAAGGGAACGAAAACAAGTATGACATATTTCGTATTTTGTTGGTATGGGTAACTATTGTTTCCTTTGTATCCAGTGTCTGTTAGTGTGTGTGTGCGGTTAAATCGCCAAGTTTACTTCAACTGTTTTTGTAAAGACTTTAACTTGCTTGAAATAAGGTTCATTTTTCTTTATTTTGTATTGAATGGCGGAATTTGTATTAATACAAATAAAACTGCATTTTTAAAAGTCTTAAATTGCCTTGAGTTACGGTCCATTTCTGTTTGTTTGGACTATACAAGGGTAGTGTGACTATAAATTACGTAGCTTTAATTATTTTTGGGATAAAAAATTACCTATATTAAAAATTATAGAAATCGATTCAGTAAACGATTCTGAACAAAGTAATTTCAGGATGTGCGTTAATTATGTAACATGTTGTATACTAGGTCAGGTAGGCCCTATTCGAGTGTTCAAGAAGTAATAGATAATAATTTGTGACGAAGTAGATAATTAAAGTGATCTATTGAAACAAAAAATGTGAATAAAAGACCACAGTAAGTTGAGTAGGATGTCTCAACGAAGTTAAATGCAACACACAACTTTAAAAAAAATCGTAGTATAGTAGTATTTATACCGTAATAAGTTATGGTGAATAAGTAATTATGAAGAACAGTTCTGATATTCCTAAAGATACTATTAGTAAATCTTCTATGTAGGCTGATCTCAGAAATGTAAATTACTGCTGTATTTAAGGTAGGAATGCAAAGAACCGATCTAAATCTCAGCATATGGTCGAGGTAAATGGGCAGGAAATACATTACATACAAATATATTATGTTGATGAGTGAACCTACTTTTAATTTCTGTCATAGATGACCTTCTTGGATATTGAACGTCCAGTTTTACACTGGTTTGACAAGAAATACTGCAAAAACTTTACTATGATAAGTAGGCGTTATAGCCGACAAGATCCTAGGCACTATTTGGATGTGCATCTACATACACTTGGCATTGTAAACAATACCTTACAGGTGAGTATAGCGGATTGAAAACTAAGTATTAAAAACAATGAGACCATGCACACACTAGTGTTGAATAATCTGACAGAGTAATGACAAATCCCACTACATGGACCAATGAGGTTGCGGGGATACGCAGGATGCGAATCGCACGGGACGGGTCAATGTGACGACACTTGGGGGAGGCCTATGCCCAGCAGTGGACGTCTTTCGGCTGAAATGATGATGATGTGCCTCTATATGGTGCATCCACACCGCAGGTTGAGGTAACATTCTCTAACAATGTTATCAAATTGAATGACAAATAGCACTGATACATGATAATGATAAAGTTATTTATGTTACAGGTGGATTACTACTTCTACCAGTTTCTATCAAACAGATATAAGCCAAGTTTCATTCAGATACATTTTAAATTTTGCGACATGATGGAGCATGATACTTTTATGGGTCTCGTTGTGCAAAGAGCGTTAAAAGGTGTTTGCCCTTTTCCTCCGGTAAGTCTAGTTTGTGAGCCTTTCGACAAGTACCAGTAGCATTTATTAGCTGTAGAAAGTTAGTATTATGAACTGACATATAGTGGATATGCTCTGTTTGCTGGAGGTCTACTCTCTAAGCACGAAATCCGTAGTTTCGGCCGAAGTTTCCTACTCCGTATCACTTACGGACATAAGATTCGTTGGGGGCTCGAACCAAAAATGAAATGACAACACGATTGGTCATCTGTCCTTAATCCCAATGTGTTTTCAAAACTCATGAATCCGAAAATATTAGGGAGTAAGGCTCATTTCAAAGTATAAGCTACTTTCGGAGCCCCGTATCTTCGTTTAAGCTACTTTCGGACAAGCCCCGTATCTTCGTTGACGGACTTAGAGAGTAGATCCCCTGGTTCTGAGTTCGATCCTTACTAACGAATCGAAATTCTAAAGATCATTGGGCATTTCTGACCCACTCAGCGAAGAGTGGTGGACATTAACCAAAATAGTTTTAAGCCTTTCATTGTACAGCACCGACGCACTAACGTACCACGTATTTAGTACATCATTCGTTAGAGAACATAATATCCCCAAACTTATATTGTCACTTGTTTTGTAAACATTATTCACCAAGGCGGACAAGAGAAGCAATTGAAATAAGAAAACCTAAAACTTTCAATCGAGAGGATGGCTTCAAATTGTCTAGTACGTGGAATCCAGTTTTGAGTATGCTCAAAAGTAGCAGCCGACATCATAATAAAGACTCCACAAAACCCGGTGATACTGTGAGTGTGTTTTGTCGTCACTTAGTGTCGAGTTCCAACGAAAGATATCCCGTAAGTGACATTTTAAGACTATTACTGTAGTCTTTGATAAATAGTTAGATTTTTGTAAGAAGTTGTTAGCTATTAGCAAAGATACATTACAGATTTTGGGCATGGAGTTGACATTGGATGTCAACTTCGGGTCAACCATCGAATCAAAAGCTTAGACCGCAGCTAAGAAGCTGCGCATCTTGAATAACCTTATAACTTTTTTTTAAACCCGCAATAACTAGGTTTTTCTACCTTTTATGAATTTTCGACTGTGATTGTACATGATAGTGTTAGCAAAGATATTTGTTTCTTATATCACCATTAGTCAAATTCATAATGTTTATTGCATAACTTACAAACCTATAAAGATACCATAATTCGCTTTAATAAATACAAATGTAACAACGTAATATCGCGTACGCGCGCCGCCGCTCCAAACTAACATCGTCCGTCGCCCGCTCGAGCAACGTGTACGGCCAGTGAGCCCGCTCGAATCGAGCGTGCGGCGGGGTGGGGCGTGCAGCGTTCATATCAAACATACTGCAGCGTGCGAGTTTGCGTCTTGGGGCGCGTCCGGCGCGGCGTCGCGTGCGAGTTCAAACCTGTTTGTGTTTCAAAGCGGCGCGCGGCGAGACAGTAGTTTTAAATCCGCCCCTAAATAATGATCTCACTCAGATCCAGCGTGTCCCGCTGCCCTCTCCAGCGACGCCCTAAGCCGAGGCTTTTATTCCACAGGGGGGGGGGGGGAGAAGATTTTTTGCCCCTGGCTGGAGGAATAACACTCAAGACACTGACAGGATAGTCCGATTAAGCAAAAGCCAGCCACATAGGTTGACATGCGAGATGCCATTTAAAAAAACCATAAATGAATATTTAAAAAAAAATTGTTTATTTAAGGCAACTATAGTGGCCCAATTGTTAGTAACATAACAAATTATTCCTATAAACTATTGCTAGTAAACAAAACAAATACAAAAGAAAGTTGTGAGGTTAGGTGTGGGGTCTTCTGACCAGCACCTCCACAGCGTGCGACAACCAAGCTGCGTCAAACTTCTCTAACAACATACTTAAAAACGAAAGAGTATTTTATCGGTCTCACGCGTGAATATAAGATGGTTAATGCGATGAATGGCATTATAATTATATCAATACACATAACTATATTTCGTTTGTATCCCCCATGAATGTCCGCCGTGGTTTCCTCGTGAGGATGCCCAATGACCTTTAATGACAAGATAATCCTCCATTACGTTAGGGTTATGTTTATGAGACTAGTATGGATGATATACTGATCTATGTAGATATCTACTATCTGGTGTCTACGACACAAGTCTCGTTGCTTAGTGTGGCACGAGATGGCGGTGTGTGTTTATATAACCAGTGTTTTGTTACTTTTTCAGGCTGAATATCATTTGTACAATTTGACGGTCCCATATCTGCCGAAAGGCTTTCCGTTCACTAAAGGCCGTATCTACTGCAATATTTCTCTTAATGTGAATGGTGTGACTGAAGTCATAGGGGGCGGCCACATTGATATGGAGGTAAAATCGGTTCAAATAAGGAATGACTAAAAGAACGAGGAACCACAGACTTCGTCAGAACTGAGTTACTGTGACCATGTCTTTTCACGCTCTTCTTTAGCCGTAACATACTTACAGTGGCCTTCATAAGTTAGTTGAAATTTTTCACCTCACATATGTCGACGTATTATTATCATCTTCATTATAGTTTGATTTGTTTAAACTACTACTACTACTACTGGATGTGTACTAATGGCTATGTTATTATCTTAACCAACTATCTACTCGTATGATAAAGAATTACCTGATCTTTTTATTTTATTTGATGACTCAATAACATAACATGAAATTCAGCAAAAAAATAAATTGTAAAGAATCTATTATTTTTAAGAAATTTCTATCTGCATGTACAGTCGTGGTCTTTTCCGCCTGATCAGTTAATTTTTTTTTCGCTTTAACGATGCGGAGGCGCCAAGCCACGCCCCCTTAAAGTTTAGGCCTATTAGAAAAGCGTCAATTTGGCGCGTAAAATAACAATAACTCTCGTTTGGTTTGCGTCGTCAGTGCGCTCGGCCGATCGGTATTGTCTTTCATTCATTATATCTACACAATGTCAACGGGGCGGGGCTAGAGAGCGTTTCTATGTTGCGAGTTGTTAGTGGTGATCAGGCGGGAGTGTCCACGATAGTACTGTGGCTATTTGGCTCAGCCATCCCAAAGATGACAGCATGACATAAGACTAAAAGCTGTCCAAGCTTGAAGTCACGTTTTACCTTATTAAGGATACCCAGCTTTTTTGCCGCAGTTTGTGCTTTCGACTCAATGTATACACCAAAGTTCAGATTCGTACTCATAATAATTCTGAGTACGAATTATTAATAATAAAAACTATAAAACGTATTTGACTTAGGAGCTATCTTATTTATTACCAAAATGCATATTACAAAAAGCTGACCTTGGCCACGAGCTCAGTCACGAGCGTTCCTGGACGCAAGTGCACGTGGACGAGCACAAGTTGTGTTGCCGAATCGCATCACCTGAAGTCGTACAAGAGGGGCTAAAAACAATGGCCGGTCTTAAACTACGTGTAATAAAATATTATAATTATTAAGTCTGTTTTTTACTTTTATTTAATAAGATGATCGTGATTCTCCCAGTTTTTGCCAAAGGCTTTGGAGTAAAATAAGTCCTAAATGGATTCAATCTTTGAATAAAATGCTATCACTCATAACTCTTGTAGTTTGCGATTGTCAAGTGTTTTTATCTAAAGTGTCAAATTACATGCGAATATTTGCATGCGCGGTTCACGCATCTAGTCACGTGACACTGGGCTAGTGAGTGGCTAACAATAGTACCCAGTTATATTATGATTGACCACTTGCGGTGTAATTGCGTTATCCATACAATGGATATGCCATGAATTTTGGCTATTTCAATTTCAACATCATTCATTAACGTTGTTGTCATTTTTTCAAGCATAATAAATGTTAATAATCATGATATTTTCTCTAAATTGGTTAAAAAAGCACATATGCATGTCATAATAAATAATGTTTAAAACTAGATAATTAGCCTGCAGAACATGAACATTTCTCTCTGAGATGACTTTTGGGAAAAAATTCACACCGATTTGAGTGGACCTGCCACATATTTGTCAGTAAGGGTGGACACACATTTGACAGAAGATTCGCTGCGAGTCGGTCACGTAACGCCAGATACTCAAATAGATAGTAAAACATTCAGCCTTACACATAACTATGCCGCCAGTCTGTGGAATTCACTGCGAGCTTTTCTGTTCCCTGATCATAATAATCTGGACTTATTCTGAGTTCAAGTGAATCGGTTTCTTCTAGACAAGCGTGCTCCACCCAAGGCCGCGTCATCGCTTCACATCAGGTGAGTTGCGCTCAAACGCAAGACCATTAAGTATAAAAAAAAACGAATGCTGCTTTAGTACGTCGATCGTGCTAATGACGATACGCCCGGCGCACCGTTCATTAGATGGGCGACCACCCTATTGTGTAGCAGGCAAGGTTCAAAATCGTTCGGATTCTGATTAAAAGTGTGTTACGTAATTGAGGCATGATGGGAACACGCATACTATGTGGTATCTATTTTAAACTAAACCATTTTATAATTATGGCCATAAACAATAAATGTCCTTTTTTTATTGAATTTGAATGACTAATATCCTCTAAATTTTCGTCGGCAAATGAGCGTGACAAAGGACTGATAATTATAATGAGGGCAGGTTTTGTTAGTGATTTGATAAGTATAATAGACGTGTTTGGATCAGTAATTGTGTCTATGTAGATGTACTTCCGCTTGAATAAATTCGAACAGTAATGAGCCGTTCCGAACGTAATGCAACAATAGTAAATGCAAAACTCAGTTTTCCGAGCATACCCCGAATGTATTCTGTATGTGTAGTAATAGCGTCGGGTCATCTTTGCTGTTCAACAAATGCGACCATACAGCATCAACCGAACAAGTGCAGTATTACTTTAATCTTGTCTTCAGAGTCTAGGCAAGTCGTTATCATCTTCCTGCCCTTGTCCAATGTTACTTGGAAGAAAACATGTTGTCAACCGTCACGCCAATAACCGAAAGAAAGAAAACTTTAATCTTACTACAGAATATATACTATTTATTTCAGTTAGAGCCTGTTTCATTATGTACGAATATTCATTACACGTCGAATAAATTCAGAAAAGGAACAGAATTTGTATCAAATTACCTTACAAGTAAATTAGGGGGCGCTTATCTCTTATAGTTGGTGAAACAGGCCTTTACATCATTAAAAGTCACTTTTGAACGTAACGCTATGGTCATACAAAGGAAATAGAATTGATTGTTTTACCCATTCGCAAGGGTAGTTTCGTATGAAGAAGAATGGGCAAGAAATTCCATCGTTATTCAATGTTCAACAATATTGTGTATACTTACATATAAAATGAATTATAAAACTATAGGTCATAACGATGCAAGCGTAGCTCGTAGCAACCGTAGCTCGTAGCAAGCGTAACTCGTTGCAAGCGTAGCTCGTAGCAAGCGTAGCTCGTAGCAAGCGTAGCTCGTAGCAAGCGTAGCTCGTAGCAAGCGTAGCTCGTAGCAAGCGTAGCTCGTAGCAAGCGTAGCTCGTAGCAAGCGTAGTTCGTAACCACTGTCGACCGCACCCGGCAGCTTCACTAGCCTAGCAAGCACAAACAGTGCTCGCTCCCTATTACATGTGACTTAAACATTAAACGTTACTGGCGAAATGTGGGTGTCCTCTTAGGTACACCTCTGCGGTTAACCCTTCGGGGATTACAGGCGTAACGTTATGTATGTATTCGGAGTTAGGTTGATTCATGACATCTATCAACTCAACCTATTGAAGTCCAACGCTGAACACAGGCCTCCAAAGCTGTGTCACAACACCATGTCCTCCATCCACCTGATCCTGTCCCAGCTACGTTTTAGAGGTCGTCTATATATTTAATTGGTGCAAGTCCTACTTAACGCTTGCCGATACACGGTTCTCACTTCAGGATTGGTCTGCCACACGATGTTTACCTTCACCATTTTGAGAGCAATGTTTCAACTGAAAAGTCGAGACCGTTACCGTTACTGCTCTACTTTAACTATACTCGCCATCTCATCATCTTCTGCCTAGCTTTTTCCCAACTTTGTTGGGATCGGCTTCCAGTCTTACCTGAATTGAATTGAATTGAATTGACCTGATTTAGCTGAATACCAATATTATGCATAGAGCGACTGCCTATCTGACCTCCACAACCCAGTTAGTACTGGGTAATACGATACCCCTTGGTAAGACTGGTTGTCAGAATTTCAGGCCACTGACTACCTGTAACGACTGTCAAAGGTCTAAAGGTACAAATGACGTGCGGGACCAACGGCTTAACGCTTTCCGAGGCACGGAAGGAAAACTTTACGAAACTCGGTATGTAATGGGTCCCAACCCTGGTGGTGGCCAACCCTGCCTGGGTTGGCCCACGGATGGGTTACCACCCATGACGACGCACGACTTAACCTAAAGATCAACCCGAGCGGCTATTATCATTTAGCCATATACTCCTCTCGAACAATACTCGCCATCTATTTAATAAGATAATATATATTTAAAAGAGAAAAAAAACAAACTTTGTCGTTATTCCTTTTATTTTTATATAGGCAGAGATTTTAGGCGCCCATCACCGTAATACTTAGAGATACATCGATTTAATAAAAAAAGGTTTTTGTGCGAGACTCCACTGACAAAAATGTGTTGGTTTTTCTGGCAAATACGCAGTGTATATCTTCAGTAAGATCGAATGATCTGGAGTTTTGCAAATAAGATATTGAACATCGAATCCCTATTACAAAATGAACTGACGCGCCTATCTGTAGTTGTAATATAATTAGTACATACAGGGTGTAAACGGACCCTTCACGAAGCCGAGTTGAGAGATACGACGAAGAGGTACTAAGTTTGATGTACAGAATGCTTCGTTGACCCAAGCATTCTGTACATTAAACTTAGTAACTCTACGCAAAATTATTGCTGGAAACGACTTTTTTTTGGGGTGAAAAATCACGTTTATGGTAGGACTAATTTAACGACTTTAAACATCGTGCTGATATATAGAATGAATAGTATGGGGGTCGTGGAGGTGTTTAAAGTAAAAATCTTACATTAAAAACATATATTAAAAAAAAACTTGTAATAAGTTGGAACTTTGACCCCCAATATCTCCGTAACTAGAAGGTTCCCAGGTAGGTCTAGAACAAAAAAATGATCGCAATGACGGGGAAAACAAGTACCTTTCGGCTTCGTTAAGGGTTTATTTATACTCTATATAACTTAATATGATTGTGTTACCGGTTCATATTACAAATGAATAATAATAATAATACATCAATGCAGGTATTGTTATCATGCAAACGATAGTTTTAGTTTTTATTTTTCCTTATTTGAACCGATTTTACCTCCGTATCAATGTGGCCGCCCCCTACGCGTTCAGTCACACCATTTACATTATATGACACATTGCAGTAGATACGGCCTTTATTATACGGAAAATCTTTCGGCACATAAGAGATCGAGATGTTTGACAAATGATATTCACCCTGAAAAGATAACAAAACAGTTAATAACCATATTAGTCTCATATCTTACATAATGGAGGAGGTTTAGTTAGGATCGATCGATTGACTCCATTTTTGGTCTACTCCTCAGCATCAGGGTTCAAAACCAGGTCGCGCAAAGTGTTATTAGATTTTTCCATCAGGAATTTCTTAGTAGCAGCTACGGAGTTTGGGAATGTACCCGGTTGATGAAAATAGGCTCGCCCCCTTTTCCATGGGACTTAAAGATAACTGGTGAAATGTGTTTGTACTATTATGCATACCTCTGCCTAACCCTTCAAGGATTACAAGCGTGATGTTATGAATTTAGTAAGTATCAAACTCACCGAGTTCTACAACTAATGATAAGTTATAAAATTAGGCATGACATTGAATGTTATGCAAAATTTTAGTTTTAATTTCGTGAAAAAATATCCTAGCCTTTGTGTTACATGATTGTGGGTAGAGCGACCAAACATGACGTCGTAACGGTATTTTTACGCGTTCATTACAACTGGCTCCAAAAATATATGGATGCAAACCGCCGTCATTCCGCCCTCACCGTCGAGGCCTATCGCGACGCCCCGGTCCTTGCCCTCCCCGACCCTTGCCCGACCCAGCCCCGATACTGAGCCTGTAGTTTTAAATCAGCACCTAATTAATGATATCAATCAGATCCAGCCTGTCTCTTTGTTGTCCTCCCCTAACGACGCCCTAAGCCGAGGGTCCCACCCTACCGGGGGTGCCCGTAGCATGCAGTTGCTTAGTTTGTTAGTTTTTTGCCCTGGCTGGAGGCCTTACACTTAAGGCACCTACAGGATAGTCTGGTTAAGCAGACGACAACCTCCCAGGTTGACCTGCGAGATGCCATTTACAAAAAACTACTGGCTAATAATATTAAACGTACCGGGGGATAGGGACAGAGACGGTCAGCGAATGCGTTTCGCATTGCTAGGCCGATCATTGGGTCATGCTCCAACATGTCGCAAAATTTTAAATGCAACTCAAGGAAACTGGGCTGGTATCTGGTTGATACAAACTTGTAGAAATAGAAATCCAACTGTAACATAAACAACATTATCATTACTCTGTCAGATTGTACAGCACTAGAGGTGCTTGTAGTATACGGAAACTTTAAGAAAAATGTTACATACATTCGGTCAAAAGAGTATCGGAAATGGATGATTTGTTTATGGTTCTAAATATTTGTTGATGATTTGTTTTTTTTTTGTTTTTTGGTTGTTGTTAGATTTTCGCAACTGTTTTCCATTTTGGCGTGGAGTTTGAGTTACATCTGTTATTTAGAATAAATACAGTGCTGTGTTTAGTTATTTCGTATCTAGTGTGTATTGCGAATTTCTTAATGGACAAAAACATCGAACAAAGAGTTTGTCTTAAATTTTGCAGCGCCAATGGAATTTCGTGTTCGGAGTCACTGAAAATATTACAGAAGGCTTAAGGTGGATCGACTTTATCAAAAATTCTTAGTTAAGAGTGGTACAAAGCGTTCAAAAGCGGTCGAGATGTGATGGAAGATTTGCCTCGCTCCATGGTAGGCCATCAACGACTGCAACTGAAGTTAACATCGCAAAAGTAAAGAAAATAGTGACTGAAAATCGTCATTCAAGTTTGAGAGAGATAGTCGCCGAACTTTCCGTGTTTCACTAGTCGATCTGTACCATTTTAAATAATCACTTGGGTATGAAACATGTTGCCGTTCGGCTAGTCCTAAAAGACTTGAATTTTCTCCAAAAAACTCAATCGCATATAAGAGTCGCTGAGGACATGCCAGAACGAGTCAATTCCGACCCAATCTTCATAAAACTGGTGACGAGACGTGGGTTTACGAGTTTGACATGCAGAATAGTCTACAAGCTTCAGAGTGGCGCCTTCCAACTGAACTGAAACCGACAAAACCACGCCAAAGTCGAACAAAAGTCAAAGTCATGTTGACTGTTTTCTTTAACTATCGCGGTGTTGTGCACTCGGAATTCTTGCCGTAAGCTCAAAGGTAAATAAAGAATATTATTTGAGTGTTGTGCGGCGTTTAAGAGAGCAAATAAGACGAATAAGGCCAGATTTGTGAAGAGAAAATTCTTGGATTTTGCACCATGACACCACGATTTTGCGCCTTCGCACAAGGCCAGCATTGTGTACGAATTTTTGACCAAAAACCCAACAAATACCATCGAGCAACTACCTTATTCACCAGATATTGCTCCAGCCGACTTCTTTCTTTAACCTAAACTCAAATTACCACTTTGTGGCACCTGTTTTCATTCGGTAGAAGACATAAAGAAGAATAAAATTCGCAGCGAGAACTGAACTCAATTCCGGAAAAGCGTTTAAAAAAATGTTTTGATTATTAGATTATTCGTTGGCTTAAGTATATCGTTTTTAAAGGAGCATAATTTTCAAGGTGATAAAATAAATTTGGATGAATAACTAACATATTGTGTATCTGACTAATCTTTTCCCGGTACTTTCTTGACAGAGTAGTATTTTTTCTCATAATTTTAAATTAAAGTTCTTGATTGATGACACCCGCAGCGCATTCAATCTTCACAACATTATGTTCATGATCTATTTGATTCGATACAAAATCAATTTGGGCAACACGAAACGCGCGGGGAAGAATAGTATACGGTTGTTCTTGATAATAATGAACATGGAAGAGGCACAACTTTTTCTCGTCTCACGTAAGACGAGAAACAGTCATGACGGAAAAATGCATTTAATGCGGTCGTAAATAATTATATTCCAAACTCACCAGTACGTTATTGCTTATAGTGGTAAGTGTATGTAAGTGTATATCCACATAGTGTCTAGGATCATGTCGGCTAAGACGCTTGCTTATCATAGTAAAGTTTTTGCAGTATCTCTTGTCAAACCATTCTACCACTGGCCGCTCAGTATTGAAGAAGGTTATCTACGACGGGAAGAAAAGTGGCAACACTGCCCGAGTGACATGTCAAAATTTTGTTCCGTATTTTAAAATTAAATTTAATTAATAATTAAGTTAAATTAAGGTGTAATTATATGTAATATCGTATTTTAAATGTGTAAATACCAAGGAAAATTATTTTCCCGTTAATTAATAAAGGATTCGGTTGTACGGCGACGTTACCGGTAACCTAAAAACAACAGCTGATGTCGGACTACGGATTCATTCGGGGAGTATTTGTTTACTTTTATATTAGAATAGCACACAATCGTCCCTTAATCGTAACTGTATAACATGTCCACGTCAATTTAAGTATAGTTTTTTTTTACTTTTTTTGCTAAATTAGTACCCATAATTCTAAATTGCTTTGTTGACAAATGTCATTTCGTAAAAAGTAAAACTTTAACTATCTAAACTTGCCTGTACATCAATCTTTTCAATATTAGTTAAATATAAAGTTCGTGATAGTTATTTTATTAACGTCTTGAAGTAATATTGTAATAATCTTAAGTTTTTAATCTAGGCAATCTACCCACATGAAAAAGTAAAATCAGTAAAATTCTTATTGAAGCAATAAAGTTAATTATTCAGTAAGCTATAATCATTCTTGTCAAGCTAATATAGCAGCCTACCTCATTTTATTTGAGTAACACAAACTTTTTACCTGTTTTTCCCCTTATTTAACTCTAAATTTTCTTCATTGGTCTATCCTATTAGTTCTCACCGTTTCCTTATTTCCAATTTTCAGTAACCAATCCGGAAACCATGCCTGTGATGACCCGTAAGGCTACTGCTCAGGATATGGAGCTAAAATTGAGAACGGCCCTCCAAGAACTTAAGGACTCTAAACTCCAATGCCAACAGCTGTTGCAGGAGAGAGAAGACAGTGAGGAGGAGGTCATTAACGTGAATAGCAAAAACTCGAGCTTAAAACGGGAACTAGTAGACCTTCATCAGGAATTCTTGAATGTTGTCAATGAACGGGATCAACTAAGGGTGGTCACGGATGGGTTCAACTCTTGTAGCAACTTGTATGAGGAGGCTTTATGTAAAATTAGGGACCTAGAGGATGAATTAATCCATGCAAACGTCAAACTTTTAAATTTGAAAAAGGAAAAGGATCATACTCAGGCTATGGAAACTGAACATTTGTATAATGAATTAGTTAATACAAATTGCCACCCTCATTCCATTATAACAATAGACCTTACAGAGGACTCTTTACTAAAGCATAACTACAGCCATAAAATCAGTCAAAATAAAATTAAGAAATATGCACGATTAAATAGAATCATTAAAAAATGTAATAAATACAAGAAACAACAAAAACACCATTCCAAAAACATACAATTAAGGAAAGAACGTGTTTCTCTAGTTAATAAATTAAATAACTATCAGATTAAATTGGAAGATAGTATAAATATTTATGAAATTGACACTCAGCGCCTACAATCAGAAATACAGGCTCTTAATAAGTCACTAAAGTCTTTATATAATAAATATGAACACTCTCAAAATCAAATTAAAGAGCATATTCTTGCTACAAATGCATTGTACTTGTCAGAGGGAATCTAGCAATGATGCCCTCCAGCTTGAGGCAACGGAGGACCCGTCCCTAGCTGTGAGTACTCAGGACTGTATTTCCAGCCAAGATACAATACCTGACTTAGGTAATTTTGTCTCACCTAATAGTCTTGATTCTAATCTTTCAGATTCTAATCTTTCAGTTATGTTCTCTGATAGTATAGGTAGAGGGCTAGGGAAATTAATCAGTAATAACCTGAGTTATTGTACGCAAAATTATTGTATGCCTGGGTCGACCTATAAGCAGGTTATGGCATCAGTAACAAAAACTGTTTGTAATCCTAATACTGCCATTACTATATGTGTTGGTAATAGCTCTAAGATTAAAAAGGAAGACATTACTGACTGTGTCTCAGAGTTGTTAAAGTTAAAATGTGGTAAAATCATATTGTGTGCTTTTCCCTATTTTGAAAATTTGGGTAATAGAAAAAACAATTATATACATATGTTAAATAACCATGTACATTTTTTAGTAGGTCACTATAGTGACAGACTTATATATCTGGATATCAACACTATTGTTGGTAAACTGAAGTCGACACGGGGTATGGTGTATCTACCTATTAGATGTAGACACAAAATAGCTCGGCTATTAGCTTATAATATTCACACAGACATAAATAGTATGTCTAAGTTTAGTTCTATTATTAACACTGCGACTATTAGTAGTAATACTAATGTACAGGTGACTTTAAATGAATATAGCATTAGTGCTATAAATGTTTACAATCATTGTACTGAGGAGGATCCATGTGTCACCGTGGAGAATTCTCATTTAGGGTCTCATTTAGGGTCTATTAGTGATAGGGTCTTGTTGTCTGAGGATGGCACGGGAGTCTCCAGCCTCACTCCAAATATTAATTTAAACTAGAAAGTGAGACAACAGAAGGTACCATTAACAATATTGTTAATCCTACCAACAGCAAGGTATCTTCTTGCACTCAATTAGTTAGTAAAAAAGGGCCTCAGCAGAACACTTTGAAATTATTCCACCAAAATATCCAAGGCATTTCTTCCAAATTATTAGAAATTGAATTGTTTTTAGAAAATAGTAAGTTTGACATTATTTGTTTTACTGAACATTGGCTAAAGGATTACCAAATGCTTATCAATTATGAGAACTATATGGTGGGTAGCTGCTTTAACCGTAAAACTATGCTTCGTGGAGGTTCCCTAATATTAATAAAAAATTGTTTTAAATATAAGCAACGTAATGACATAGTAGGTCTCTCAGTTGAACATTGCGTCGAACTGTCCTGTGTTGAGCTAGATAAGCATGTAATTGTGTGTGTGTACAGACCCCCAAACTATCAAAACTTTTCCTTATTTGAGTCAATAATGGAAGATGTCCTGGCAAAACTTGCAGCTAGTAATAAATCAGCAATTATTTGTGGTGATTTTAATATCAATATTTTAGAAGAAAGTTCAAATAGCAGTCGGTTATTAAATCTTTTTAAGTCATTTGACTTGACCAACACTTTTATAGAACCTACTAGAGTCACTACTTCTACTGCTACTTGCATAGATAATGTTTTCTGCGATTGTGATTACTTAGATAAGGCCATAGTAAATTGTCTGCTTTCTGACCATAGCGGACAAACTGTAACTTTTAGGTGTAATACACCCCCATTGCAAAAAGTTCAAATTAAATTTAGACCTATAACTTCTAGCAGATTAAATAGGTATAATATTTCGCTACAGAACAAGTTAAGTGCTATGAGCCTTGACGATATTAATATAAATCAATTGTATGATCGTTTCTTTTCAATAGTTCACACGGAATTCAATAAAACTTTTGAAAAGAAGACAAAAAGTATTTGCCCTAAATTCATATTTAGTGATTGGGCAACTAGAGGTATCCGAAAAAGTAGGGAAAGACTATTTGAGCTTTATGGCCTTAAGCCTTTTATAAACACTGAAACTTTTAACAAGTATGTTGCTAAGTATTCAAAAATTTTTAGAAATACATGCAAGGTTGCTAAAGCTCTGCACATTAGCAACAAGATCAAAACAGCAGAAAATAAAATAAAGACAGTTTGGAAAGTCATAAATAACGAGACTAACAGGAAGAAAATACGTAACACTAGCTACACATTAGATACAGCATGTGGTCCTAAAAGCTCTGATCAGGAAGTAGCTCAAGAATTTGTAATTTTCTTTACCGATGTACCATTAAAAACTACAGAGGCTCTTATTTCCTCACCTGAACTCTCAATTGGTTTATTAAAGGCGAATGTGTCTGGCTACCTTGCTGAATTTAAATTTAAACACATTAACTCTATGATAGTTATTAAAGCTTTCCGGCAAATAAAAATCAAACTGACCGAAGATCTATGGGGAATGTCTATCAAAGTTTGTACATCCATACTTGAGACTATAGCCTAGCTTTAATTTTTAATTTATGTGTAGACCAAGGAGTTTTCCCTGATTTAATGAAATACAGTAAAGTCATACCTCTTTTCAAATCCGGGGACAAAAAAGACACTAATAATTATAGACCTGTATCAGTTTTACCAGCATTTAGCAAGGTTTTTGAAAAGGTAATGCTTAATCAAATGCTCCATCATTTTAACACCAACAGAATCTTACATGATCAACAGTATGGTTTCACCAAGGGACGTTGTACAACTGACGCCGGTGTAACCTTATTAAAGCACATATTTACTGCGTGGGAAGAGTCTCAAGACGCCATAGGAATTTTTTGTGACCTCTCCAAAGCGTTTGATTGTGTAAATCACGACACATTACTTTTGAAACTTGAGCATTACGGACTGGGTAAACTTGCACTTAGTTTGGTAAAATCTTATTTGAATGATAGACAACAACATGTTCAAATAAATGGTGTTAATTCACATGGTTTAAAAGTAAAAATGGGGGTTCCACAAGGCTCAATATTGGGTCCTTTCCTTTTTCTAGTATATATAAATGATCTACCCTATTTATTGAAAAACCAACCTCAAAATATGGTGTTATTTGCTGATGACACTTCCTTAATTTTTAAGATAAATAGGCGGGCCCAAAATCTAGATGACGTAAATAATGCCCTACTTCAGGTCCAAAATTGGTTCACAGCAAACAATTTGGTATTAAATGAAAAAAAAACCAAATGCATAAGATTTGCTTTACCGAATGTTAAAAGTAGTGATTGTGATATAGTACTGAATAAAGAGAAACTTGAATTCGTAGATAAAACTGTTTTCCTGGGGATTACGCTTGATTCAAGGCTACAATGGGGTTCTCATTTAACATCTCTTGCGGGGCGGCTAAGTTCAGCAGCATATGCCATTAGAAAAATCCGTCAATATACTGATGTAGATACCGCTAGACTGGTTTATTTTAGTTACTTTCATAGTATAATGTCTTATGGCATTTTGCTATGGGGACGGGCTGCAGATATTGAGTCTATATTTATTCTGCAGAAAAGAGCCATCAGAGCCATATATAATCTTCGTAGGCGCGATTCTCTAAGGGAACTGTTTAAGGATATTGGCATCATGACAGTACATTGTCAATACATCTACGAAAACATAATGTACGTCAGAAAAAATCTGCACCTTTTTGGTAAAAGGGGTGACAGACATAATTACAGTACTAGAAATAGGGACCAACTAGTTCAGCCAGGCTTCAGACTCGCTAAAGTAGACTCATCTTTCATGGGGTACTGTTTGAGATGCTATAATAAAATTCCACAAAGTATTCTTGAACTGAATGAGACGAAATTTAAAACATGCATTAAACGCACACTATGTAAGCAAGCATATTACAAGTTGAGCGATTATATCGCTGATAAAAATGCTTGGCTCAATGCTGGTCCTGCTCCACAAGGACAGGGGCGCTTAAATTGATAGCATTAAATGGTATTGTTGGAGCTGCTGAAGATTGTACAACTATCTTTGCATTGTATAGATTCAATCTCTTTAGTATTATATAATCGCATAGCCCATATTGTGTGAGTACTATGTACTAGAAAGCTATCATTCACTGGAAACCTACGTCTTTTCTTGACTTGAATGTGCCCTGGCGGTTGAGAATATGTCATGCTCACTCAAAAGTCTCGCTGATGGTGGCGCATGTGTCGGATCATTTAGTTCCCTTCAAAATGGTTGAGTTGAATGGTGCTGATCTATGCGTCATGTCCGTGAACGGACGCTGTCAGTTGTGACTGGTCATCTCTCAGTTGCCATGGCTTATTTTAATGAATTATTTTAGTTTTTGAATTGTTTTGTTTTACTGTGGACACTTTTAACGTGCACATCTTGCTACATTGTTCTCACATAATATACCATCTCAACATGAATGATGTAACCAAGATTTTGTAACAATATTCTGATTTAAAAGAGTGTCCATGGAGTTTCTTGCCCGTTCTTCTCCATAGAGATCTACGCTAGGGAATGGGCAACTACAGTACTTTCACAGTTTTTATGTCTTGTGACTGGGACTGTAGCTACATTTAATTTTCATCTTTGTTTCGACAGTTCAAAAGTGCCTGTAACTGGCTTACTTGAAATAAATGCTTTGATTTTGATTTTTTTTTAGAAATTAAAAGCACAGTTACTCATTAAGTTAATGTATTCCAGCCATCTCGACCATACGCTTGTAGCTATTAGTCAGCTATGATCTAGCACCTTAAAAGCTTCCACACACAGGTGCGTTTTTGCATTTTGTATTGAGACGCAGAAACGCGAAAACGTAGAAACGCAAAAACGTGCCTGTGTGGGGGAGGCTTAAAGTTCTGCTAGCTTAATGCCCGATTTCACCAAGGATCCCTAAACTATCACTTAGCTAAGGTACCCTTAAACTAAGTTTTCCCTTAAATAGGTCTCTTACCTAAATCGATTTTCACCGACGTAAATGTCCCCTAACTATGGGCTTCCTAACAAAGTGACAGTTTTTTTCTTCTAAAAGTGATGCGCGTGTGAAGAGAATTATCGACCAATATCGATTTACATCATTTGGATGTAAATTTGGAAAAAATAATCATTAAAACTATTTAAAAAAACATCCTTTCCATATTTATTTTATACTTGTGAATAATAGTAGAAACAAGGCAAAATTGCGGATTAAGGCTGTTTAGAACATGCCGCGGCAAATTGTCGCTCAGCGGACGGACTTCCGGCGTGATCTCAAGGCGACATGGAGAGAGCGACTGTCGCAACCCCGTGCAGGGCACGCCACAATAGTGGCGGTAAGTCCCCTCTTTGAGGAGTGGCTGGAGAGACGCCACGGCGTCCTCACCTTCCGCCTTTTTTTTTTTTTTTTTCGGATGGGAAATCATCAAATGACTTCTCCCGCTCTGGGCTGAGCGGGAGGGAGTGTCAGACTTTTACTGACTAAAACCCATCCATGTTCCTTCCTCGCCCTTTGTGTTCCGGGGCCACGGTATCTCTTTCGAATAGTCCCGCAGCCCCGGCAGGCTTCGGTCCTTGCGGACCCCTTCCTTATTGCTGACTCTCTTTGAGGCGCGCGTGGAACACGAACGCGCCGTCGACACGGCCTGTCGTCATGAGACGTACGGACGGCGAGCTAGCCCATAGCTCCCCGTCCACAGGCCCGCGCCTACGGTGGCCGGAAGCCACCACGTGGCCCCCGACGCCCGGGGCGTCTCCCGCGGCGGCCGGGACGTGAGGATATCTCCCTCTCACGTTCCGCCACCTCCTTCGCTAGCATGACTGCTTCGCAGAAGGAGGTGACGGCGTCCCATTCCGTCTCGCTCCGGACCATGGCACGAACCAGGGCCGGAAGCGAGAGGTCGCCGCCGCCAATCGCCACCTCGAGGACACGGCGGTGCTCCACCCAAGCAGGGCACACCTCCACCGTGTGCTCCACCGTGTCCTCCGGTCGATCCTCACAATGGAAACACCCGGGCGTTCTTCCCGCCCGATTCGGTGCAGGAACTTACCGAAACATCCGTGTCCGGTAAGAACCTGCGTCAGGCGGAAGGTGAGGACGCCGTGGCGTCTCTCCAGCCACTCCTCAAAGAGGGGACTTACCGCCACTATCGTGGCGTGCCCTGCACGGGGTTGCGACAGTCGCTCTCTCCATGTCGCCATGAGATCCCGCCGGAAGTCCGTCCGCTGAGCGACAATTTGCCGCGGCAGCGGAGTTTCCCCCCGGCGTAGCGCCTCCGCGCGCCACTCGTGTAGGCGCGCGAGGACTATCGCCTCCAGATCCCATGGCGGCAATCCGGCAAGGAGGCTCGCCGCCTCGCGGGAGATCGTGCGGTATCCCCGGATCAGCCTTACAGCCACCACCTTTTGGGGCGCGTTCAGATGGTTGGCAGCTCGCTGCCTCAATGAACGCGCCCACACCGGGGCCCCGTAAAGGGCCGACGCAGGTTCTTACCGGACACGGATGTTTCGGTAAGTTCCTGCACCGAATCGGGCGGGAGCAGACGCCCGGGTGTTTCCATTGTGAGGATCGACCGGAGGACATGGTGGAGCACACGGTGGGGGTGTGCCCCGCTTGGGCGGAGCACCACCGTGTCCTCGTAGCGGCGATTGGCGGCGGCGACCTCTCGCTTCCGGCCCTGGTTCGTGCCATGGTCCGGAGCGAGACGGAATGGGACGCCGTCACCTCCTTCTGCGACGTAGTCATGCTGGCGAAGGAGGTGGCGGAATGGGACAGGGAGAGAACCACACGTCCCGGCCGCCGCGGGAGACGCCCCGGGCGTCGGGGGCCACGTGGTGGCTTCCGGCCACCGTAGGCGCGGGCCTGTGGACGGGGAGCTATGGGCTAGCTCGCCGTCCGTCCGTCTCATGACGATAGGCCGTGTCGACGGCGCGTTCGTGTTCCACGCACGCCTCAAAGAGAGTCAGCAACAGTGAAGGGGTCCGCAAGGGCCGAAGCTTGCCGGGGCTGCGGGACTATTCGAAAGAGATACCGTGGCCCCGGAACACAAAGGGCGATGAAGGAACATGGATGGGTTTTAGTCAGTAAAAGTCTGACACTCCCTCCTGCTCCGCCCAGAGCGGGAGAAGTCATATGATGATTTCCCATCCTAAAAAAAAAAAAAAAACCGTTGCCGTTGCTCAAAAAAATTACAATATAATTGACGTGATGTTTGTTTTTGACGCTATGTGTTGTGTGTGTCGCGTCGTTGTATTTGGCTGGTTTTCGTGGTATTCTTCTTCATTCTCTGGAAACTTAATAAATTCTTTTCGAAGGCGCACAATAGCTTCTGAAACTCGCTTAACTATAGGAAATATGCATGAAATACAAAACTCTTTTTATTTATTAAAAATGCTTTGGATCGGCACATTGTGGTACACTTGTTTAAGTTGCTAATACATCACTTATTTCACAATTTACTGTTTTATGTAGCAAGTTTTTGGTGAAACGGGATGCACTCTCAAAACGCGTCGTACTCGATAACGCCGGTAGTGACGTCAAAGTCTATCAAATCAAATCAAAATATTTTATTTCAGATAGGCCTAGATGGGCACTTATAAAACGTCGAAAAAGGTGCACGGTTCGCGTTGGTCGTTTCCATGGAGAAGAACCGGCAAGAAACTCCATGGTTACTCTCTATGTGTCAAAAAAACACTTTTATTTGAAAAGTGCCTGAAGTTTCACTAAGATTTTATTATAATATTGTTATTGCAATTTTTACCTGACTAGAGCACATACAATTAGTAAAATTAGATGTAAGTTAGATGTAGATTGTGGTAAATGACGTCACATCATGGCCGCGACAGCTACGGACGTTTGAACTGTCGTAGAAAATTGCAGGGGTTTAAAATTATTTTTAAGCGACAAGCAGTAGTTGAACTTAACTTTTGATACTTTTTTTGGGTTGATAGTACTGTATTTTATTGATATAAGTGAAGAAAAAATTACGTGCATATTCCCTATCCTACTACCAGTGGGTACACTGATTTCTCCCATGTCTGCTACTGCGAGCAAGTGGTTACCAGTGGCGTAAAACCGTAAAGCGATCTGTAACTGATTTATAGGAGCCACTGAATTATTTCTGAAATAAAAAAAATATAGATATAACATATAAAATAAAGTAAATAATATGACCAGTCGTAGTAGAAACAAATGTCTCTCATGGGTTTATTATATATTTGTTAGTTATGTACATACTTATTATCCGGGAATTCTAAAAAAAATTCAATTTTCTCCAACAAAAACATCACACTCTCTTTCGAAATCTATGTCGTCATAACTTTCAAAGAAATTTGGTATTTCTCTAAAGATGCGTGGTCTTCGAAATATATTGTACACATTTTCAATTTCATCTAGACAGCATCTAAATTATCTAAAAACTCAAAAATATCGTCCAATTCGTACAATTTTTTTAATTTTTGTAAAGACAATACAAAACTAACCTGCCACTTAAACAATAGGAGACCGTTCCTCGGCCCCATAAGTTTAAGAGGCCACTTATTGCGCTAAGTGACTCTTAACGCTTGGTGAAAGCTATTTTACAGTTAGGTGCCACTTAAATATTGCTAAGTAACACTTAAATGTTAGGGGTTGGCGGTGAAAACGGGCATAAGCCTGTCCCACACAGGCGCGCTGCGTAATTAACAGTTCAGCTTAAATAAAACGTTTCCTAATAGTATCTTGAGAAATATAAGAACTCTGCTTCATCATCACTTCCATTTATAATATTATTCTATTGAAGAACACAATTTATATATTTTTATTTTAGAACATAGAGGCAAGCTATCTTTGCTGACATCAAAAATCGAACTGCTAACTTTAAGAATAGAACCACGTTGCAGTTAGTTTAGATGTCTGTGGCCAAAATAAAACACTACCTAGAAGAAATAAATGAAAAAGAACTACGAGTGTTAATTAAACTGCATTCTGAATCTAAGAGTATCGCAATAAAAGCCAGTCGAGGATTTGTATTGAAAAAATATTATAAATAGTATGTACTTACAGTCTTAGAATAACACGGACTAATTTGGCAATGTAAATAAAAAAGTAAACCAAAGAAAATAAATATGGGATTCATTATTATGTAGGTTCATGCACGGTTTTACATTCACGAATGACCGTTCATAGTCAGTCTGATTATATTAGATGATCAAAGATTTAAACCATTGTAACTATAACGTACTTTTAAAGTAAATTTTTATAGTTGAGATTGGTTCATTACTCAATTTCAATTATTAAAAATGACTGTGTGTATGTGAAACAAAAATATGATTTTTTATTTATTTGCTAACTTGTAAAACACTGGTTAGTAGGCATGCATTAAAATTTTATGACACAATATTAAGACATGCACCCGTTGGTGTGTGTTGAGGGTCAGAGGGCTAATTCACGTAATTTTATGACGCGCCGATGAAGTTGTAGTGCAGTTGCAGTTAAGTACAAGTTCGAGTGATAAACGGTATTCCAGTAATCTTTGAACTGCGCGTAAGCTGTGCGTGAACTGCACGTCAACTGTACGACAAGCAAACTCTACCAAACTTACTTATGGTGTGGCCATATAAGAGAAAAAACATTCCTCACTAAATAATAGAATAGAATCGATTACATTTCAATGAATATGACGTTATGAAAATATTAAAATAATACCCCAGTACAGAGGGCTAATTCACGTAATTTAATGACGCGCCAATGAAGTTGTAGTGCAGTTGCAGTTATGCTCAAGTATCGAGTGATAAACGGTATTCGTGTAATCTTTGAACTGCGCGTAAGCTGCGCGTGAACTGCACATCAAAAATACTTATGGTGTGGCTATATGAGAGAAAAAATATTACTCACTAAATAATCGAATAGAATCGATTATATTTCAATGAATATGACGTTATTAAAATATTAAAATAATACCCCAGTACAGATTTTGGTGCTTTTTCCTTCTTAATACAATACCGATCATGTTGCGTTCCGAAGCACGCACCATTAGTAGAATGCCGTTATTGCGCTCGCGTGACGCGAACTTGACGCGAGCGTATCTGACAGCGGTAGAGAATACGAAAAGCGTCGTTTTGATCGAAACTTCACTGCAACAGCACTTCTTTAGTTACGTGAATTAGCCTACGAGATTTTAGTGCTTTTTCTTGCTTAGTAGAATACCGATCCCATTATTGCGCTCGCGTGACGCGAACTTGACGCGAGCGTGTCTGACAGCGGAGCGTGTCTGACAGCGGTAGAGAATACGGAAAGCTTTGTTTTGATCGAAACTTAACTGCAATTGCACTGCAACAGCACTTCTTTACTTCCGTGTTTTTTTTTTTTTTTTTTCGCTGTACGTTACACACAGCGTCATCTAGTGCCACACTAAGCAACGAGGCTTGTGTCGTGGACACCAGATAGTTGATATACTACATATATACTTTTTGTTTGTAAATATACATACTTATTATACATATAAACATCCATGACTCGGAAACAAATGTCCATGCTCATCACACAAACATTTGCTCCTACCGGGATTCGAACCCGGAACCTTAAGAACGTAAGGCAGGCTCACTACCGCTGCGCCATTCGGGTCGTCATTATCTAGCCTACAGGACTTCAATGAACGACTTTATTATCCATGAAGGTTTGATGCGTTTATTATGCTAGTAATTATCTCAATTTACATAATTATTTTATGTTTCGAATTATGAGTAAGTAGGTAACAGTTTTTGATGGTGAACCGACTACCATAAGCTGACTACTTTTTTCTTCTATTGAAATGAATGGAAGACCTGAGGAATCGACGAATGGTTCTTCAGTACTTCGGCGACGACCAATCAGCGTGCGCCGCTCCATTCATTCCTCTAATGCCGAGCCTCCGTTACTCGACGCTAGAGGGTGTCACGTGACGCGGCGCTTCACCAATAGATGGCGTTAACACCCGTTTTCACAGAAAAGGATTAAAACAAAAAAGTAGAGACACTGTTTTAATGCATAATTATTAAAATTGTATTTATTACAATAATTATTTAAATACTATTCGACTTCATTGGTGTAAGTAACCGCAGTATTCCAACGAGAGGATAAACGAATCGTATAAAACGTCTAGATCTTTTGAATTCTTCTTTCTTTTATCTCCAAATCAATGTTGCTATAAAGTATTTGTTTGGTGACACCCCTTTCATTTATTGACATATTGCAGTAGATACGACCTTTAGTGAACGGGAAGCTTTTCGGTACGTATGGGATTGACAGATTTTTTAAATCATAGATGCCCTGTGAAAATTAAAAGACATAGTATTTTAAAAGAGAAGGAAGTTTAATGATGGCGATTTGGTCATGTGCATCCATCAAGGACGTAAAAATCGATATGTAGCTTATGTCCGATTTGTTAAAAAATACGTTTAACTATTAAAAAAAAACAGTTCCTCTAAAATAATGTATATGTCGGATCTAGTCATTAGTACGGACATAAAATGAATGGCAAGCGCGCCAGTGGTAACATCACGTGACTTACTTACCAGTCTACAGCGGGCTTCTACTAAGTCCTGATATTTTATGCTAGTAAATAAATAAATAAATATCGCTGGACATTACACACAGCGCCACCTAGTGCCACACTAAGCAACGAGGCCTGTGTCGTGGACACCAGATAGTTGATATACTACATAGATACTTTTGTTTGTAAATCCATGACTCGGAATTTAAAATGTCCATGCTCATCACACAAACATTTGCTCCTACCAGGATTCGAATCCGGGACCCTAAGAACGTAAGGCAGCCTCACTACCGCTGCGCCATTCAGGTCGTCAAGTAGGGAGGACGACATTCAGTGTCTGATCGCAGCGGAGTCAAGACGTCCCGGAATTGAACGAAACCCATTTTCTGCCCACATGACGACTATGAGCGTAAGAAATAAATGCTGACACCGACATATTTTTATAGGAATTTGGCTATTTTTTAACAAAATCGCCACCCTTTAGAATAAAGTGCTCCTTACTGGAGTACTCCTGTCTCTACCCCTCCTCAGCTAAAACACTAAGAAGTGGTGAAGGGTGGAGGACTGTCTTATACAGGGTGGAATTTTGTAATGCCACCTGGAGGGAAAGTACTCTTAATACTGCAGATAGAAAATTTTACTCAAAGGAAACATTCCTTTATTTTTGAATAGAAAGCAAACTGCATTCAAAGATTTTCGAAAATTCTCTTCTCCCACACCCGGGAATTGAACCGGCTAAAATCTGAAAAAATTATACCCTGTAGTTTTATTGCATCGATCGTTAGGGTCAATTATAAGGATGAAATCTCTCTAACAAACATGATAAATTAAATGAAAGGAAAACCAGGAAATCTGAAGTAACAAATTCACTGAGTCAAGTTAAAGCTCTTTAACTAATATCCATCTTTTGTAATGCAGACTCCTTTGCGACATACTCGTAGCTGCGTGTATGAGGTAATTTAAATATGGAATTAATGGTAATTTAAATTCGATTCCCGGGTGTGGGAGAAGATAATTTTCGAAAATCTTTGAATGCAGTTTGCTTTCTATTCAAATATAAAGGAATGTTTCCTTTGAGTAAAATTTTCTATCTGCAGTATTAAGAATACTTTCCCTCCAGGTGGCATTATAAAATTCCACCCTGTAGATTTTTGAGATGCTGATTATCAGCTTCATTTGAATAAAATGACTGGTGATTTGATTTAAAGACCAGTAACTCTAAACAGTTAGTTGATTAGTAATTCAGGTGGGTCTGACAAACAAATATTGCAACTTACCGGAGGATAAGGACAACGACGTCCTCCGACTGCGTTTCGCATTGTTTGACCGAAAAATGTGTCAGAATTTATCATGTCGCAAAATTTAAAATGCATCTCAACGAAACTGGGTTTGTATCTATTTGTTAGCAACTGGTAGAAGTAGAAATCCGCCTGAAAAATAATTATGTTATTAAATCATTACTAGTAAGTAGTATTCCCTTAACGAAGCCGAAAGGCATTTGTTCTCCTTATTATTGTTTTTTTTTTTTATTATGGACCATACTTGGGAACCTTCTAGTTACGCAGATATTGGATTCAAACTTTGAAAGTTTACAAATCTTTTTTTAAAATAAGTTTTTAATGTATAAGTAAGTAACTTTAATTTAAATACCTCCACGACCCCTGTACGACTAATGCATCCATCACCACCATAACTGAGTGCGTTACATTGAATCTTACTGTAAAACGTATTTTTACACACCAAAAAAGAGTCGTTTCCCAAAATAAAAGTGGAGGAGAAGCGCTGAGTACGACTCATTGGGATATCAACCAAGTGTAGATGGTACGCCGCAGTACGTCTGCTAGTCCGATGGTGAAAGGTCGTGGGATCAGGCCGTGGAGATCCTGCGTATTGTATCTATCATGGTTCTCTGTCGTCTGCCAAATTTGTTATCAGATGGGAAACTATCCGACCAATAGAGTACTGTTCTGTTACAACATGATGGTTTTTAAGGCGCAAGACACACAGAAAAGACGTAAGACGCAGACGGGGCGTAGACATATGTCTCTTTCGCGTCTTTTTCATACAAAATATATAGAAGCGTCGCGTCGCAAAGCACACAGAAAAGGCAGGGTGCGGACGGGCGCGGAAATGACGTTTGCCCGTCTACGCCCTGTTGTACAGCACATAGAAAAGACGACTTAAGACGAGACACGGGCGCCGCCGGGCCGAGCGGACGAGAGACGGGCGAGAACGGGGGTGCGGGTGGGGTGGGGCGCGGTTGACGGGACAAGTGCAGCGCGCGCGTCAAAAAAAAAAGTTAAAACATGTTATCTTGTCAAAGTTGGACGGCTGAATGAAGTTGGTTGGTAACATAAAAGCAGAAAGGCACGGAAGCGCGCGTCGCTTGTTTTCGCTCGTAGCGCCCGGCGTCACGCCCGCGCCTCGCCCTTGCCCCGTCTTTTCTATGTGCGTTAAAAAGTCGCGACGGCGCCCCGTCTGCGCCTTGTCCGTGCCCCGTCCTCGTTTTACGTCTTTTCTGTGTGCCCAGCGCCATCATCATCATCAATAATTCATCAATCATTATTTCATCTTATAATGTACGTGGGTACATTATAAGCTTGTGTCCCAGCAGTGGTGCTGGGACACAAGCTGTAATCCAACACACTGACCACTGGTTCTAGTAAGACGTGCCGGTTTCCTCACCACATTTTCTTTCACCATTTAAAAGCAGTGGTGGTGGTGGTGGCGGTTGGGTTCAAACCCATGACCTAAATAAGTCAGGGCCACTACTCCAGCTTCCACCTACACAACTTACCGTCATGTTATTATCCACAGTGATAAGAGTCTGGACGTACAACTCCACATAGTACTTGGGATCCTGTCGGCCAAACCTTTTACTGAGCAAAGTGAAGTTTTTAAAAACTTTCTCGTCATACCAGTTTACCATTGGGCGCTCAGTACTAAAGTAGGGTATCTATGACAGAAATAATAAAATAATTATGTAGAAAAAATAAGTTATGATGAAAACTTTTTTATTTTTCTTGGGCCATATTTTCAGGGTATGGAGTTATTTCGTTTCTTTTGAATGTACCGCCCTTTTAAAACAAAGTGAGATATATTTTTTGTAGTATCTCACAGAGATTCTTGTCATGTTTAATTTTATTTATTTAGTCATTCATATAACAATTCGCATTGTGTTCGAATTATGTAGTACATTAATTAATATTTTACAGCTAAAATCAATAAATGATGAATATCAAACAGTAAATTTCACTAAAAATAAAATCAATAACCTAAATGATTTATGTTTTGTTAAAATAATGTAATTTTACACGAAGTTCATCAATATGGTCCAAGATAATCAAAATACAAATTAAAATAAGTAACTCGACATAATCTTCTTTAGAAAAGCTCTTGTCAACAAAAAATACATACGACCATCAAGCCAACAAACAGTATAAACATAATATATCTTCTACCAAATGAAAAAATCTTATAAATCGGACCTGTCATCACGGAGTAATCGCTTTAGTATGTACTATCGAGGACACTCCCGCCTGATCACCACTAAGCTGATTTTTGCTTGCACTTAAAACATAGAAACGCTCTCTATCCCCGCCCCAATGACTTTATAATAAATAATTAATGAAAAAAATACCGATCGGCGACACATGCCAAACGCGAGTTATTGTTATTTTGCGCGCCAAAGCTGACGCTTTCCTAATAAGCCTAAAGTTTAAGGTGGAGTGGCTCGGCGCCTCCGCATGATTTAAGCGAAAAAAATTTTAACTGATCAGGCGGAAAAGACCACGACTGTACATGAAAAAAAAATACTGGCTAACTACATAACCTCCTCTATTTTTAGAAGTCGGTTGAAAAAAAGAACTTTCAAATCGTACTCACTCTCTTAGAACTGCCCTGATTAATTTGGCAATGCAAATAAAAAAGCAAACCAATGGAAACACATTTTAAATTCATTATTTATTTTAAATAGCTGTCAGGTTGGGATGGGAGCTGACCTATCTCAGTGAATATCTTCCACTATCACCTGAAATCCACATAAACGTTATCACGAAATTGACAGGAAATAAGAAATTACGCTTTATATGAAGGTATTTAGAATATGATGTAATCATGATCAATAGACCCTTTACTGGTACCTACCTACAGTGGTCACTGTAGGTAGGTACCAGTAAAGGGTCTCGTTTAAAATAATAACATTAATATCAAAACTCTGTACGTTTGTATGTGTCATCATCATACGCATAACGCTCATCAAGTGTCAAGCGATCAAGGTTTATAATATCCGTGGTAACAAAGTCAAATGACAAAGACTGAACGAGCTTAGAGGCAGCAAGAGGTCAGATTGGCAGTCGCTTCACCTAAAATACTGGTATTCACCTGCATTCAGTTAGAGTGGAAGCCGACCCCAACATAGATTGAACAAAAACCGGCCAAGTGCGTGTCGGGCCACGCGCAGTGTGGGGTTCCGTAGTAGTCCGTTATATTTTAGATTTTGTTTTTCAATGAAAGTCTTCACCTGTTATAAACAAGCAACTACTTCATCTTAGTCACTTTATAGGAATTACTCTAAGGATTTTGTATTTGGTACAAAATTATCCAACAACCTAATTCAACGACTATTACTGCTAAACTTATAAAGTCATCTTGACCGCTATAGTTTTTCTTTAAAGTTCATGAAATGCACTATCATCAAGAATTTTTCCAGAATTTTCAAGCCCGCAGTTTAGCCTTTAAAGGGGGGAGACGCCCTACTGGAACAAAAAATTACACTTTAAAGTTTATTATTTCGTAAATGGAGCAGTACATCGAAAAGTAGTACAAGCAACCCCAAAGTCATTTTAAAAGACCTATTCAACCCACCCCACGCGATGGTGTAGACGAGGAAAAAAAATCCCCACTTAACATACCCTAAAAAAAAATATTTACCAAAATTTGATTTTACCACTTAGTTGGCGTTATTGATGTACACACCTCTACAAAATTACAGCTTTCTAGTACTAACGGTCTCTTAGCAAAATCTCGGACAGATAGACAGACGGACATGGCGAAACTATAAGGGTCCCTTGTCAGGACTACGGAACCCTAAAAAGATGAGATTGTATATAGCGGGCTAACCTGGCGCTATCGCCTTAGTTGATGTCTTTACGTTATTTTATCAGTGATTCCAGGAGATTTATTTTTAGAAGTTAAAGACACGTACGTTCAGTTCAGACTCCATATAATGAGATGACCTGATTATCAGATTGCTCATGGGATAGAAGTGGTTCTTTTGTTTTATTTGAACTAAAGATAATACAAGAAATCACGATGTCCATTACATCTTGTAGTCTTTTTGCCATCTCAACGAGTTCTGTAAATAATTATAAATAAAACAATGAAGGACAATACAACAAGTCTATAACAAAACGCCTGTCATCCCAGAAGGTTATACAGACCCACACCCAATAGAACAATCACATTTTGCCAGTTATCTTTAAGCCCCATGAAAAAGGGGGCGAGCCTGATAAAGATCAGATAATCATGTGAAGTATAATCATAAATTGTCTGTCACCTGCGCAATTTGACGCTAAACGACAGGAAATGAGGAATTAGGGCTCTATGACTACATCATACATACAGACAGGTATTTAGTTTGTCTAATCATTAAAATTTAATAACATAATATTGTGCCTCCGTCCAGTTTTTTATCATTATAGCCAATTAGAAGTATTAGTATTTAGGTAATGGATATCAATTTATTTAATGTAAGCTACGATTGTTATTAGTTGAAATGAGTATGCATCACTGCCAAACTGCATAACAGTGATCTTTAATTTTATGTGCATAAGGTTGCTGTTGGTTTGCTGCCAGCGCTGCCACTGACAAGTATGAAAATCACAATTATCTTTATTCATGACTAGCTTTTGCCCGTGGTTTCGCTCGGGTTAATTTAGAATTTGACAATTAATTTGGGTTGTACTCTGGTTGTAATAATATAATTCAATAATTATTCCAAAAACACGTGGTGCCATCTATTATCATTAAAACGTTATTGTTGTTTTCCTAGGGGACCGAAAACGAAACCAAGCGTTTACGCAACAAGATGATCGGGTCAGTGGTTTAGGCGTGAAAAAGTAACAAACAAACTTGCTTTTGGTCGTCGATAGTGACAATCCAGTGCTTCTCGAAAGTGAGGATCGTTTCGAGCACATCGCTAACGTTTTCATGTATAACGCGAGTGCAAGTTACAATTTTGACAGTTTTGACAGCTCGAATACGAAACGCAGTCACTTGCGAGCGGGAAAAGTTGTCACTTAAGATTTTGTGGGGAGAGCATCGTGAGAGTGGTGAAATAATAAAGTAATTTAATTTAATTTCAAATTGTGAATGAAAATTACAATGGAATGTCGGTATTTCGTTTGGAGAATGTTTGAGACCACAAAAGCACAAGATGAGCGTAATTTAACGTCACAAAAACGTAAACACGGTCACGTAAACAAAGTTATAGTGCGCGACTTCGAACTACTCGGGCATTAGTACTTAGATTATTTGATTAGTTCTCCATGCCTAAAAAGTAACATACTTAGTTTTACAAACTTCACAGATTCGATCAAGGTAACTAACTGTAATTTATATCATTTGGTGTGTCCAAATGATATAAATTACACTAACGGCTCCATATATGTCACCAGCATTTTTAATTGGGTCAGGCTTTATTGTTAACAATAATATTAAAACGTACAAGCAAATCACAACACAAACTTTCGTAAACACAAACAAAATGAATGTCCACAGAGTAGTAATGTCAGCTAACTTCGTTGTATAACCACCACTATTTGAGTAGGCAATCGTTTCTATTATGACCCCAAAATACGAATGTCAATTTATTTAGGCCGGTTACAAATTTTCGTTCGGTTCACCAATCGTCTCATCTCACGGTGAGTTAACGCGAAACGAATGCTTGTATTATTAGGATCTCACACTCGCAAGTTAACGATAGTCGATGCGTTTGACGTAAACTCGACCCACCAAAAACATTTCGCACTGTCAAAAAGTTATCAGATCTCATGTAGAGCCAAGCTTTTAACTCTACACGCCCTAACTCTAGAAGGTCTAACTTCACAAACTCTACACCTTAGTCAAAATATGTGGCTTTTTGATATAATCGGTCTAAACTACTGCTTTATTTTATTAATTTCTCGCTGGCCCTGTTCCCTCTTTAACGAATGCTGATCGCGTTCACTTTCGTCGGTGAAATTCACCCTCAATTGTTCAACTTGACCCAAATTCTAAGACTGACAACCATTCGTCATTGTGACAGTGTCCCAAACAAATGAGTACTGTTATCAGTACTTAAGTTGCGGTTTCCGATAATGTTATTTAGAAAACGGACGAACGTTTTGTCAGTGTGACAAGTTTGGACTTGGGGAGAATTTGTTGCGATGTTATCGGGCTTACTTCGGCGAGTTTAAGAGGTTTATTAGCTATAGGTACAAATTATATTTAATGTTGGTTTTTTACTATTATTGTAGGTACCTTATTCTGTTTTTTTGCTTGATAAGTTGACCTCATTGGTTTGCATTGGTCGCAGGGGTTACTGCTGAGCTTAAGCTCATTGGTTCAATTCCCAAGTCAGTAAAAGTGTTGTTGGATTTTTCTGTCAGGAATTTCTCACTAGCAGTTATGCGGTTTATGGCAAGAGGTTTGCCCCTTATCATAAGCACAACAGTAACTGCGAAATGTGGGTGTAGCTATTATTAAGCAACCTCTGCCTAACCCTCCAAGGATTACAGTCGTGACATTTACAGACAGGAGCCGTTTACCTACAGCGCTGATATTGTAGGGTAAAAATTTGGGATCAACGTCAATGTCCACTGTTCATACGGTTAAAAACGAATGCAGTATGTATGAAATTGCTGTCGCACTGATGATCCCAAAATAAAATGTCGTACTGAAATATCTCCAATTAATATTTTACTTATGTAGCGTCTTATATACCGACTGAATATAAGTATGTGGTAGTATGTAGTCATATTCCCAAGTTATTTCAAGACTAAACTCCGAGTAAAAGTGATTTCGTGAAACAAAACTCGAGGTCTAAAAGTTTATGTAGTACGTCTGAGCTAGAGCAATATCGTAAGCGCCGTGACGGGTCAGCCGGGGAATTTAATATACCACGCAACGGGGGTTAGCTTTCCACTAACACTTTATTGCAGCATTGTAGGGTTGGAGTACACATGGACAACAGAAGGTCGGATTCAAACACGAAGTGAAAACGTTCATAGTAGGTAACGTCATAGATAAAACATACAAAAAATTCTGAAGCGCCATCTATGACTCAAAGAACTAAAATCAAATTTCTGCATCGCGCTATTAGAGTGGTTTGCGAGATAAGATCTTATAGAAAAACCCGACAACAACTGTCGGTCAGAAGCCCATCAGACACAACACCCGTCTGGTCGGAGGATCCTCCCTCTTCAATGGAGTATTGAGGAACTTTACAATCTGTTCCTCATTCCTCCAAGCACTTTGACGCGCTTACCGAGGGGTATCGTTAATGAGTAAGTACGAACAAAAAGCAGACTCGCTGCGGAAATTGGACCCTGGCAGATACTAGTGTACGCAGTAAGGTACGAGTATCATCTGCATGTGTCCCTTGTACAGAGACACGTCCGCAATTCATCTGTAGCTATCAGTTTTATCGAACCTTAACTCCTCCGGTTTAGAGATTGGAAGCAAGTCGATTCTTAAGTGCACATAGCCCCCGGTCATGTCGGATTATGAGAGTAAAGGACACACTTATACACTATAAGGCGATTCTCACATACCTCGCGTCCACGTGGTGTTTATGAGATTTTATGGCGGTGCGACGCGCGGAGACGGTGTGTTAGCCATCTACGGATTTCATACAACCCAATGCACTGTGCCCGTGCGGACGAGTGGTGACGTCTGAAAACCGCGTTACATCTCTCGCTTTCATAGTAGTCTCCTGTGAGATTGACCGCTGTGTGACAGCTGTTACCGATACTCCGAATAGTCCCACTCCCGACCCGTGGTACAACTGCGATGTCCAACTGGTTGTACTACGGAGAAGTAAATTTACCCATAGTTCAACTGGTTGTTCTATGGGGAAATATCTTTACCAATGGTTCAACTCGAGTGAGTTGTTCTTTCCTTGGTCCAACTAGTTGTACTTCTGGGAATTGAATGTATCTATGGAACAACTACTGGTAATAAATAGGAAAAGGTTATCTATCAATGCTGAAGTGCAATGCAATTACTACCTTTTCTGATTAATTGTCTATTGATGATTAAGACGTTGATATTGACGCGTGAATATTTCTCGTTTTCACACCATACCTAAGGAAAATGTAGGAAAATTGTGAAGTATTAAAAAGTCGACAATTTTACAAAGTGAAAGCTTTTAAACATGAGTCGCGTGGCGCATATTGGCGGTGCTCTATGTACAAAAACTCAAATGTTGTGGATCTGTTACAGTTAATAAGGTACGATTGTATGTATTAGTATTAGAGTGCGTTTCCACTGACGCGGAGCTGTGTGGAGTGCAGAGGAGTGGACCGTGAATTGGTCAATCATAGTGCTCGTAATCTCCCTCTTCGGGAGCATATTATCATAATTCTATATGGCGTAGTCCAGTTTCCTCTCGTAGAGCGAACCTTCTGTGCTACTCTGTGGTTTGAATCCTGAGACCGTGAGTGACGTCTCGTATTTGGATTTTATTTGAAGGTTAACGCCTGCGTGGAACTAGTAGCAATTTGTCGCAATAAAATAAAACATATTTTACAATCAGGCGCGATAATTGAACAAATAATAAAGCATGAAACACATCTTGAGCCATGTGGATAACTTCATAATTCAGTTACATCAGCTAAATTAGCGTAGATCTCATTTATTACTTTCGAACAGGCGAGATCGAGGTCAAGAACAAACTAGAGGGCCTAGATATTTCTACAGTGACTTTCAACAGCATTCACAAACTACTGTATGTCAATGCACTGTAGAAATAGTACCACTTTAAGTTTACATGACAAGATAGCGCTGCTTGACAAGAAAACTGCATTGTTATGTCAAACTTGGTACCTACGTTTATTTTAGTTCCGTGTTTTCCCGCCTGTACAAATAAGTTGCTTGAAGTTTAAGCTTGTCGTTAGTTTAAGACAATGACAATTAGATGTCTTTGGCGTTATTTTTTTTTCACTTTTCGTTCGAGACGAGACTATCGAATGGAATATAACTTTGTGTAGTCCCTCAATAACAAAAAAAAGTAAGTAACACAGTTTTGTTTGACTAAACCGAAGATGCATTTCTTTTTGTAAATAAGATTTCTGCTGTAGCAAAAGAAATCGAAATGAACCACCCTAAAAATGTGTAAGCTGAAAACCTGTAACAACTAGAAATCACAAATAAAATAATCCTGCAGAAAAGCTCTTTCCGCTAGTAAAGTACACGCTACTTTCGGAGCAATAAATTGCCTATTGTCCCCCAATATGAGATCAGGGCGACGTTCGAGTAGTGTTGCCAACGTTCTTGAGGAAATTGAGAAAGTATTGTGAACAAAAATTGGGTATTTATCTGACAATAAAAGTAAGATAAAATCTTTTTACTTTACCACAAAACACAAAACTTTGGGAAAAGACTGTCGACTCTATCAGATGTTTTTTTTTAAACATGATGTGTAAACGTGATTTCGTATTTACACAATAAATAATTTAAATTTCATGTTCTAAAAAAACAATGAAATGTTTGTGTCTTTCAAACATATTTTAGAACAATTCCGAATCAGGGAAATACAAAGTTTAATTGGGAACGACACACAGGCTCGTTAAATCTAGTTATCAGAAACAAATTCATAGTAACTAAAAAATAGACATAAACACTAAAACCCACCGAAAGAAATTCCAGCAAGAATATCCCGCAACAATTTAAATCATGGCGCCAGTACAGTCGATCGCTCACATCGATGGAGCGGCTCGGAAATGAGCTATTCGGTGGCGGAGACCTGCAGGAAATTGTAGGCTTACAGGCCCGTCGCCCCGCTACCGGCACCCCGCGAACGTCACCCCGCTACGGCATCCCGCAACCGGTCAACGGCACTCGGCATGGTGGACTAGATTCTAGATAGATTTACATAGCGTGAATTTGGACAAGAATATAGGGCTGATTTTGGACTATTTAATTTTTTATTTAAATGATTTATCATAATATATCATCACCTCTATAATCCAATATGGGTAAGGCAGAGGCGTGCCTAATAGGCAGCTAGAAGTATCAAAAAATTTCAAATCTATTTAGTCCGTCAGTTAGAGTATTGGAAATTAGTACACACGTATTTTTTGTTTTTGTAAATCAATAAATATTGACAAAAGATAAAACACATCAAAACTCGGGAGTGGGGGCTCGTGACGTCAGAACTAGCTAAAAATTATACCAAGGTGTGACGTATTGAGAATTTTAAAAGCGTCATATCTTTGTCCATTTTGGTTTACGTAACAAAAGAAAAAACACGGGTCAAATATTTTTTGATAATCAAACTGACAGACTAATTAGTTTTTATTTGGCGTCTCGCCTATTGTAGACCCACATTTCGCAAGTTATGTTTAAGTTCCATGGGTGGCGAGGCTATTTGCAGATGGGGCAAGGTATTATTAAGTTTACCGTCAGCATTTCTCAGTAGCAGCCAATAATGCTCGTTTGATGGCAATAGGCACGCCCTTTATTACATGAGATTTATACAAAGCTGGCGATATGAGGATAAGAAGATAACTTTAGAATTCATGTAGTAGGTAATTTACTACCGAAGAATCTGGTGTGCTGTTGGGCGTAAATAAATCAAAAGCTACTAAGCATTACTTTAATGTAGTAGAGCACCTTGTCAAAGAGTTTGTCAAACGCAAAGTGCTAAGCTTCCTATACCTACCACCAAGCAACATTATTGTGGCTAATGGTCACGGGGTGCGGCCGGTGTGGGTGACGGACACAATGTAATGACGCGGAGAGCACGCCCCCTGTGACCTTGACCTTCGTGAGGTCAGATGGACCATCTGCCGCAGTGTTCTCAGAGTTATGTTAAGTCCAGAACCACTTCCCTAAACAGAATGTTTAATAACATTTTTGTTATCCTTACTTTTAAAGATAAAGTACAACTTATTAAAAAGTTCCAAAAAAAATTGAGACGTCTGTGACAAAAATATGACGCTTGGGAGTCGGGATGATCGAGGGAAAAGTGTCCGCTCGTGGATGGGTAACCGCTCATCTGTGCCCAGGAAAGCATGTTAAGCCATTGGTCCCGGTTTTCACTCTTAGCTCTTTGGCATCCTTTACGGGTCGGCAGGCGTCCAAAGGTCACCCAGTCTTCCTAAAAAATGGGTGGTGGAGGTCGGACAGACAATAGGCATGACGACAGTATCAAAAAATTGAAAATCTATTTAGTCCGTCAGTAAGAGTATTGGAAATTAATTGACACGTATTTTTTGTTTTTGTAAATCAATGAATATTGACAAAGATAAAACGCATCAAAACTCGGGAGTGGGGGCTCGTGACGTCAGAACTAGCTAAAAATTATACCATGGCGTGACGTATTGAGAATTTTAAAAGCGTCGCATCTTCGTCAATTTTGGTTTACGTAACAAAAGAAAAAACACGGGTCAAATATTTTTTGATAATCTAAGTGACGGATTAATTCAATTTTTTTTGTCGTCTCGCCTATTTTCAACAGCCTTATCTATGTTGGGGTCGACTTTCAGTCTAGCCGGATGCGACTGAATACCAGTATTTTACAGGGAGCGACTGCCTATCTGACCTCTACAACCTAGTAACTGGGTTTTACGATACCCCTTAGAAGGGCTGGTTGTTAGGTCAGACAGCCTGTCCCACGATGACGATGTAGATCGATGATGATGATGACATCATCATCATCGATCTCCGCGTCTGCTGAACACGAGGTCCTGGGTTCGATTCCCAGGTCGGGCAAAGTGTTACTGGGTTTTTCCATCAGGAATTTCTCAGTAGCAGCCATGGAGTCCGGATTCGGCCCGGTTGATGGCAATAGGCTCGCCCCTATTACGTGGGATGAAAACACAACTAAAAATAACAACAAACAAAAAATGACATAACTGGGAAATGTGGGTGTACTGGATAATGGATACACTCTGCCTTATCCATCGTGGATTACAGGCTTGATGTTATGTTATGCAGTTAGACTGGAAGCCGACCCAAATATAGTTGGGAAAAGGCAGACAGGCAGTTGATAGATGATACTATCATCACTGTCTGTAAATCCTTATAGCACCTACAAAATATCAATAGAAAATCTTACAAAAACAAACAGCCATCAATCCTCATAAATAAACCATAGAGCCTTAAATAAAAGAGGCTTTCAATCAAAGAACAAATGCCTCGACTGCTCTAAGAAAGATTAAGAACAAAAGATGCCTGATTGATCTTACCTTTTATTTTGCCAATCATAAATTCAAATCGTTGTCCGCAATAAGAGATTAGATGGGTAACCTCTAATTTCCCTAAAGAATTCACCATCTGTATTTGATTTAATAAAGAAATAGGGTATCATGAAATTCTACATAATATTGTAAAAGATCTGTGTAATAATACTTCGACTTTATCTAAGCATATATAATTATATATGTATGTCTTACCTATGTATGTCGTGTTGTCAGGTTTTTATTTCGTTAGGCTCAACATTAGGTGGGCAGATGGGTTTCGTGCAATGGAAACACTCTGGATACGATACACCGTTTCTAATAAACCAACTTAGAAGCCAGGTGGGCCGCTGCAGGTTCGACTTGGTCCGATGGGGATATTCCAATAAAGCTGAGTGCAACTGCGGAACCTCACCTCAAACCATGACCCACCTCCTGACCTGCTCTTTGTGCAACTCCACCTGCACTTTAAGGGACCTGTCTGAAGCCACCACCAACGCCATCGACGTGGCTGAGTTCTGATCGAAACAAATTTAAATAAACAACAATGGGAATCATCTACACGAAGAATGTTTTTAAATGGGAAAATCCTAATGGTAATTTTCCGCTTCCAATACACTTTTTTTGAATTTGAAAAGTGCGTTTGTAGCGCCTGTCCTTTATCATCAACTTTGAAAAAGTCCTAATTGTCACAAATAACATTTTGATTGAATATGATTCAAGATATCCCTTACAAACAAGTAAAGAAAACAACATTAATCATAAAGAAACACCCAAAAATATACGCATCGCTCCAAGGGCCCTCAAATTTTAAGTACAGTAACAATACACCCAAGCCCTTATACTTTTCCACTCGGGAAACTTTTCTTTTGTGTACTGAACACATTTGGAGAAATTCAAAAGATATTTACGTATAAAAAACTCATATTAAAGTACGTAACGGCATCCTTAGGTCACATAACGGTAAGGGTGCGTGCTGATCTGCGATTTGACGTGGTTGTGTGACCCTTTTGCGTTAGAAATATAGATAGAATACTTTGATGTACATCAAAATTATTACACAGTTTTTTTTGTAAAATTGCTCTATGCGTACAACGGCATTCTTATCGCCGTTAGCGTTCCAACTGCTGGGGCACAGTTTTAGTTTCTATGAGAGGGAGTGGGCACTATGCGGATTCCGTGCAGGTTTGTGGTGGATATACCACATAAATGGGTATAAATTATTATTTACCTTATTTTTTTGCGTATGTCGTGCCACTGCAGGGCTAATGCCTCCCTTTTTTCTTTCCACTAAGGATGATGACTGACTAAAAAATATATGATTTTGTTTAGTCCGTCAGTTTGATTATCGAAAAATATTGGATAAATGTTTTTTGTTTTATCAAATTAATAAAAAAATGACGAAGATAAAACGTGTCAACGATCATGAGTGGAGGACGATGTAATTCGTAAATTTTGCTTTCGCTTTTGATCAGAATGGTATTTTATGTACAGAATAGTTTATTTACTTTATTTTATTTTATTTTATTTATCCGGGACTTATAACAGTTATAATGCTAAAGAAAATACAAAAAAAAACCTTATAAACAAAAGATCACAGACATGTAAACCACACCAATATCCACGTGGTAACAAAAGAATAACAGACAAACAGATTAATGTGTGTGTGTGTGTGTGTGTGTGTGTGTGTGTGTGTGTGTGTGTGTGTGTGTGTGTAGTTCAACGGCTTTTTTTGCAAAATATTATAACTGCACTACTTCACTTCGAAGAAGATTCGCTAGGCTTGCAGCTAACCCAAGAAAAGACCAGCTTACTACTACAAAGACTAAAAAGTTCTACGACTAAAAGTCGTACTCACCTTGGCCAAAATCGTCCATTCGTCCGCACCCTTCGACCAGCTGTCGTTTCAACCTTTTTACATGAGTTATGAATGGCACAAACATTGTGTGTAGGAGATCACCCTGTATTGTGTATTACACGGCCCGAATCACGTCCATAATAGCACCCGAGTAATCTTTGGACTAATATGGAAGATACGCGAACTGGTACAAGATGTACATAATTTATTATGTAACGAGTTTGAAGAGTTTTATTTACTTACATAATTTATACGAAATATCACGCTTGCACTCCTCAAAAGGGGTACGCAATGAACGCTTAAGACTTCAAGCTGATTAGATTAGATTATTGATAGAGCGATTGCCGGTACTTACTGTATACTCCTTGGTAAGACTGGTTGTCAGACTTTTGGGCCACTGCACTACCTACCTGTAACGACTTTCAAAGATCTACAATTGACCGTCGGGGCCAACGACTTAACGTGCTTTCCGAGGCACGGAGGATGCTCGTTTTGTAATGGGTGCTCACCCATCCATGGAACAACCAAGGCAAGCGCGGCTTAACCTGAAGATCGACCCGAGCGGCTGTTATAATTTAGCCACGAGCTCTCATAACGGGAACCAAATAATACTTTACTCGTCACGAAGACAGATAATACAGTTATGTTAGGAAAATCAGGAATTCTCAGAAAAAGGGCCGGGGCTCGTTTTTCTGAGAATTCCTGATCACTGCTTCTGAGAATTTCCTAACATAAATTGGAATTTTGCTCAGTAAACCCGCTGTTTCTTAATTGTGATATATTTTTGGTTGTACTTAACAATAATAATGTAAATCTACATAGAGAATAATTAAAACTAAATTAAACAACTAACTAGGAAGATATTTAAGATCCTAATAAACAACAGTACGCTTAGAAAGGATTCTAAGTACTCCTCCACATCGCTGTCATCCAGAAACGTGCCCATAAAACAGCAGGAGAGCAGTGGCAGCATTGCCACTTTGAATGGCAATACTAATTCTTAGGCCAAAGAAAGAGCCAGCCCTCTGGTCGAAGTGTCAACCAGTCGGCGAAAAATTTCCTTAAAAAGGAGACGCGCACTTAGGCCCAGGAACCCGAGCGTTTAAAACTGTAATTACCAATTAGGTTACAGTATATACGCCGTTTGAGGCTCTCTGCAGTCGCAGCAGCAGCGCCAGCACACCCCGCCGTGCTTGTGCCATGAGATGGTGCAGGGCTGAGAACGTAGGTTGCGTCCCACACCAAACCCACCTTCCAAGGCATCACTGATTTAATACAAAAACGTGGTTATGGTTTATTTAATCCATGAGACAAAGTTTTCTCATACGTTGGGCAACGTTTAAGAGTACATAAAAACACGCAAACATGGCATTAATAGTCTAAGAACGAACATTCCTTGTCCACAAACCCACAATATTTCCCTACAACAATATCGCCTGTCGCATTCCCAGTCCCTAAGGAATTGTAATACAATCTAACTTCCAGATGATATAGAATCACGTAGGAACTGCGGCCCAGTGTTGAGAGATTGGAGAATTATGCCCTTTTTTGGGGTTTTTTTTTTTTAAGGGTAATGAAAATTATTTATTTAGTAAGTACATTATTTGAAACCATTAACACTAAATTAAATACCTAATCCTTTTACTTGGTCTTCTCGCAGAACCATAAACGTTCCAATGAGGAATCATTGGGGTAAAATTTAGGATATCAAGAGTGATTATTACGACTGATTTGCTAAATCAGTGGTTGGTAATAATTACTTGCGTAACCTAACAACATCACACAAAATTCGGTACCTAGTGGTACACTTTGTTAATGAAGGCAGTTTACTTTGTTTCATTAATTCTTGTTTGAAAAATAGAATAAGAAAAAAATTGCTAAACGTTATATTTTGGGGTCAATAAATATTGAGGACTTCTCGTTGGTCTAGTGGTCGCGAGCGCGATTGCTGAGCGTGAGGTCTTGGGTTCTATTCTCAGGTTTTAGTTTCTCAGGTTTTTATTTCAGGTATTTCCAGTAGTAGCCACGCAGTCTGTATTAGTGCCCGGTTAATGGCAATAGGCTCGCTTCCTATTATATGGGACTCAAAACCTAAATAGCGAAATGTGGGTGTTTACAAGGTAAACCTCTGCCTAACCCATCGGTGATTACAGGCGTGATTTTATGTTAAATATTGAGTATGGGGAAAATTCAAGAATTTGATCTAGCAACCCTGCTGCGGCCCGACTCCCCAACTCGTCGACAAACGTCACGTCACCCTTGACGGAGGTTTAAACTAAGCTGGTTTTCTAGTGTCATCGTGATTTATGGATAGTTTCGGGTTCATTTTAGGGCACAAGTTGGTATTGTTGAAGTATGTAGTTGGTAGGGTTTATAAGGTCGTTTGGAGGCTTAATGTTAGTGGTTGTGGATGGCTTGAATTGGACTAAATCTAGTTCTAACTAAGTTTATGTATGGCTAGTTACAAAAGCGATGAATGAACTGTGTGAAAGATCATATTGCTGTAAAGAAAATCTATCACGAGATGACAACAGGAAGTATGGAAGCAGAAAAAACCCAATACATTGGGTTTATTATATGGCAATATAATAAGGGCAGAGAGATGTAAGAACCTAAAGCTATGAGATCTGTGACAGAATTTTTAAAGGTAGAGACGGCGTATAATGGAGATCGAGTTATCGGAGACAAGGCATTGTATATAATTATTCAATAAGTATACACTTTGATATGTTAAAGTACATGCACTACTTTTTACCCACGTACCGAATTTAATAACTTCCATGTACCACGTAGTTCACGTTTTACGTGTTGCATACTCAACACAGCAGGCGTTATAACTGACCTCATATCTCTTCCTAGGTAAATTAACACACAACGAGATTATGATAATATGTTTTAGGAAATTCGATAATTTTTATCCCAGAAGGAAGTGATCATTCTTCTGGGATAAATATTACCCAAAATCTACTAAGATTCGATGTTTTCTGGGGTATCAACCACCACGCGGAGTAGCAACGGAATTTTCAATGTAGGTTTTTACTAGCTCCAATTCAATCCATAATAAAATAATTGACCTTAACCTAGGATATTATAATGTAGAACACTTTTTTATACCGGTAGTACATTCCCACAAAATAATTTCCGACCTACACGTTGGCGCCTACATAATGTACGAAAGCAATCTGTAGACGGCAAACCACGCACCTTAGCGAAACGTTGTAAACTTTTACGTCCCAGTTACAACCAATTACAACGCCTTTAACAATTAAACATTATCGTATAGAAAAAGCATCAGGCCAACTTGACATTGGTACAAAAAGCAGCTATGTCGGAATAACATAATATTCAAAGGAAAGCTCTGGATCCGTTTTAGGAGGCACAATCGTTCGGCGCGGAACAAACTGAATACGACCGAGGGCCCGGACGTCCGTCGCGTTTAACAATAAAGATTTGGCCATGAGACAGGCATAGCAGAAGGTTTAGCAATGCTTAGGTAAAAGCTTATAATTCCAGGCAGAGCCATTCTCAAGTCACTATATGCCACTAACAAATCGGGAAACTGAAAAGAATCGACAGGTTCGTATACGCAAATCTTTGCGAACTGAATTCAATAATTGCCTAGGCCTGTGTATTCAGGACTTGAGTAATTACTGCGGCTGTACTGTGACAGTTAAAAGCGCTTTTGATAACACTATTGTTATTCATCTTTTTAGCTCGTTCTCTTTTGTTTTTCACAAAAATTAATTGAATTATTTTAATGATGATTCTCAAACAACTCTCAGCATCTCCACCATGGACAAACTATTTCCTCCTAAATCATGATCTGTCAAAGGACCGATTTGTTCGAGACACCATTGTTTAACTATTGTGTCTACTTCGTGGACAGATCAAGGACTAATTGAGATCTTTTGAACACAGAATACTCTCAGACGGTTTGAGACCTCATGCACCATCATCCATTGACTTCTGGGTAGAGAATTCTCAATGCTATTTAACATTCCGCGCAATAAAGTTATACTGAGCCCGTATCCACGTCAAAACGACATCCCGCGTTTTCTTTTAGATAGTTTTAGTTCGCAAGTCTGAGGGTAGTTAGACTTCTGTCATTTCCAGTTACAGTTTCCAGCCGGAGGGTAAAATTCGGGATCAAACGCAGTCCTCGGCGTTACCGCGCGTTGTAAAAAACGACAAATAAATTGTTGCCGTCGCCACACGTGAAGGGAACGTGTTGGGGTATGTTCTGTCCCTGATCATACTGAAGGTTGAGAGGTTCCTGTATTTATTTGTTGTTTTTTTTTAAAAGATTGGTGAGGTTTTGATTTTAAAGGGTCTATTTTCTTCGAACTTTAAGAAATGTAGGATAAAAATATTGGTCGATGCAAAGATTTTTCAAATCTTGACTAATTTATAGATCTGCTAATATAATAAAACTTTCTAGCAAATATTAAACACCCTCTCTAAGAAAGACTTTATTTTAACGATCAAGTCCAAACGTTGCATCTATATTGCTAAACCTCAACCTCTACCGAATAACAAACAAAATATTAAACTAAATTTATAATTCCACAGCCATTTCTCGAAATGGTCTGGATGAGGAGCTTACCCGGCAATCCTATCAATATCCCATAAAACACGTCCGCACTGTGCGACCGACGGCCACAGAATAAACATTTAATTCAATTTCAACTCTTAGCGACAAGGATTATTCGACTACCCGCGTTTTGTTATTGTTTTATTTTTTTCCTCAAATTGATTTGCGGATTTTGATTGTTGATTTGTTGGTCAAATGTTTGTTTGTAGATTTGATTTGAAATGGAATATCTTTATGAAGGTCTGTTAATTATGGTTTGAAACAATTTATGGGTTTTCGATGTTACTGAATTTAGTTAAAACTGTTAAATTGAATTTGGGTATTCTTTTCCGACTTTAAAGGAGGATATATCGGGGGAAGATTGGGCGACTGGCTTGTTAAAGAATAATTTATTTAAGTTAATTGCTGAAATACATAGAAATAGGACATCTGAGCAAATGGTATTCTTAAATCAGTTTAATTATCTTTTGACAAAGAGATCTAAATGACTTAGAGAGCGAACATTCATGGAATTTTGGTCACGGATATTTTCGATTTTGACACACGAGTCCTACTTGGGAAGCGGGCGTACCTATAACACTAGACAGACCGAATTATTAGTAATTAGTAACAAATATTGGATTACGATATTCTCCGTAAATATTTGAAACGAAATAATCTTTGTTTCTGTTACGTTTCAACCTGCATGGTTCAAAACAGCGTATTACCCTCCTTATAAAAAGCTTTTAACACTAAAATGACCAAGCTCATTTAATTTTAAACCCTATTAGCTCCGTCCTACTTTTATCCGAGCTGTTCCTTATGCAGTTACAGTTTTTACGGCACGAATAGCTTAGGAATTGTTTACGTCTTCGTTGGCATAGCAACCAGCTAATTACCTTTCTAGGGGCATCGATTTTCGCTGGTCAGTGGCTGAATGAGTATTTTCTTTGCCTTTATTTTGAAAGAGTCTGTTTTTTATCTTTAGCGGTTGGATATTTTTGATGTTTTATGTCAGTTGGGAAATTCAAAGCTTTGAGGTTTTTTGCAGACGGTTAGTTAATATCATGTTTAAAATTGTAAGTTTATTTATGGTATTATTATAAAGGTTTGATTAAGGTTCAGTTACTCATTTGTAAGTTTTGAGTATTTGATAATACTAATATCAGTCTATTACTGTCCCACTGCTGGGCACAGGCCTCTTCGCTCACAGGAAAGGCATTGATCACCACGCTTGCTCAGATCGCCTGCTACGATTTCAGACTTTCACGAGTTCAGGTTTTTTTACGATGTTTTGCTTCACCGATGTCAGTGATGTCCAAGATACAACTTAGAAAGTATGTAGATCATCATATCGTTCTCAAAACTTAGAACTAAAACAGAAAATAACAGCTTCGTCTTCAAGGACCCACCAAGCAGATCCACCGGTGGGTCTCCGAATACTGATGTGTCTCCCAAGACCTACTGACTGGTAGGACCTATGTCTACTATTTAGTTTTACTACACTTAAAGTACTTACGGGATGATATCCGTGATTTTTCTTTATTGCTATGAGCTCCCGATATTCGTTAATCTTTTTATTATTTTTTATTTCGATTTTCATCCCATAAGTTCTTTAAGTGTAGTGAAAAACCGTGAAAGACTAAAACAGTGCATTATTTAGTTATAGATGCCCCTGAGACCCACCAGGAACTTAAATGTACGAAAGAAAACAATTACAAATTATCCTTTATGGGTGGCATGGGCTTCGGGCCGTAGGCCGACGAAGGAGGCCGGCGGAGCCCCGGCACTTCGGGACAGAAGTCAAAGAGTGTTATTTAATTTGCAAGCAAAGCGAGCGCGGGTTTATGAAACCTTATTTCAAAACTCCTCCAAAACTACTAGTCCGAGTGGGTCTTCGAAGACAATAAAATCTCAGAGGACTCACTAGTAGGTCCTGGGAGACACATCAGTATTCGGATAGCCACTGTAACTTTTCAGCAGACAGATTTATTAAATGCAAAAGTTGCAGACTGTGAAGTGGCGCAGTAAAGAAAAAAGAATGAAAGTAAACATATTTATTTGGCTTAAGTCGCAGGTGCACACAGCAAAATAAAATAAAGAACTTGAAACTACACAATAAAATAACATAAACAAACCCGACTGCATAAAAAATAACGAATAACTTTAAATAAAAACTGAAAAGATAAAAACAAGTTCAAGAAACAGGACATATTGACTGCAACAGTCGGGACCCATATTGGATGTAATGATTTTAGTCTAGATTATTTAATGGGTTCCGACGGTTGCAGTCAATATGTGCTGTTTCTTGAACTTGTTTTTAGCTTTTCAGTTTTTATTTAAAGTTATTAGTTATTTTTTATGCAGTCGGGTTTTTTATTTTTTTTAATATTTTTTTAATTTTACACTTTTTAGTTACTTACTTAGATATACCATTTTAAAATCCTCATGATGAGCCCTTTATCGAGCCGTTCAGGCTGCAGAGCAAGCCAAACATTTGAATTTGGCGCCTAAAATCCACCATTTTGTTTCTTTTTTATTTTGATATACCCAGTGTCACTCTCACAGTAAAAACAAATGTAACGACAGCTCTCAAGCTAAAATCCATTGAGCCGTTCAGGCCACAGAGCGTTCCAAACAATTATACATACATACATACTCTCGAAAAACTTAACCCTCCTTCTGGCGCAGTCGGGTAAAAACAGAACAGTAGAAACAGATCGGGTCAATTCGGGTTGAATTTTTGTGTGTCGTAAATATCCGTGTGGTAAGATACACGAACGAGTAGACAGAAGCCCGAAATTTTGACAGCCATCTTAATACCAAGGGGTATAATCTTGGTATCATATTACCCACTAACTGTGTTGTGGAGTCAGTGGAGTTAAGGTAGGCAGTCGCTCCAAGTAAAATACTGTTGATAGACAGAAAGCCAACACGTTCATTTTTTTATAAAAAGGCTAGGCTTCGGCTTGGTCGATTGATTAGGGTATATAAACGAATACACAGTACAGTACAGTACACTCGGGTCAATGTTTAGGTTAAGCCGTGCTTGCCTAGGTTGGTCTGTGGGTGGGTGACCACCTATTACATACCGAGTTTCCTCCGTGCGTCGGAAAGTACGTAAAGCCCTTGGTCCCGGCTGTCATTTGTAGATCTTTGACAGTCGTTACAGGTACTCAGTGGCCCAAAAAGTCTGACAAACAGTTTTACCAAGGGGTATCGTATTACACAGTACTAACTGGGTTGTGGAGGTCAGATAGATATAGTTATAAGAAAAGAAATCAAAATCAAAGCATTTATTTCAAGTGGGCCAGTTACAGGCACTTTTGAATTGTCGAAACAAAGATGAAAATTAAATATAGCTACAGTCCCAGTCACAAGACATAAAAACTGTGAAAGTACCGTAGTTGCCCATTCCCTAGCGTAGATCTCTATGGAGAAGAACGGGCAAGAAACTCCATGGACACTCTTTTAAAACAGAGTATTTTTACAAAACCTTGGTTACATCATTCATGTTGAGATGGTACATTATGTGAGAACAATGTAGCAAGATGTGCACGTTAAAAGTGTTCATAGTAAAAACAAAACAAACAATTCAAAAATAAAAATAATTAATTAAGAAGTCTTACAACCAGTTATATTCACCAAACTAAACTGGGCCTCTGAAGGCGTCCCAATTAACGAAACACGACTCACCCATCTAAGATTTGCTGACGATATCGCAGTCTTCGCCGAAACCCATAAGAAGCTAGAAAACATGATATCCCAACTAAATAAATGAAGAAAGCAAACGCGTGGGCTTACATATGAATCTAAGCAAAACAAAAATAATGTCCAACAGTATAAAAGAAAAAATCATGTTAGACGACGTTGAACTAGAGTATGTTGAGAAGTACATATACTTAGGAAAGCAAGTATCATTTTGTAAAACAAATAATGAAGACGAGGTCAACAGAAGAATCACATGCAGCTGGAACAAATACTGGGCGCACAAGGAAATACTTAAACCCACGACCTACATATGAAAAAAACTGTAATGGACACTTGCATTCTGCCTTGCCTGACCTATGGCTCCCAAACTTGGACCTTTACAAACAAGATCATTAACAAAATAAATACTTGTCAGCGAGCAATGGAAAAAAGTATATTAAACCTAAGGAAAATCCACAAAATAGAAATCACGAAATAAGAAAAAAGACAAAACTCACAGATGCGCTACATCAAGCACTAAAACTAAAATGGAACTGGGCCGGCCATGTAGCAAGATACACCGACCAGAGGTGGACTCTCAAGTGTACCACATGGACCGGTCCACACTCCACAAGGAAAGAGAAAAGTGGGCAGACCACAAAAACGATGGGTGGATGACATAATATCGGTAGCGGGGAAAAACTGGACCAGAACTGCGCAGGACAGGGAGAAATGGAAGAAATTGGAGGAGGCCTATACCCTATCAAGGGATTCCTAAAACAATATATATACAAAAAAAAAAAATTGGTATAAGTTGTAAAACTAACATTAGAGTGTCTTACTAACATTAGAATAAGTATTGTGTAAAGGTTTTTAGTAGGAAATAAAAAGGCTTTATTATTATTATTACAACCAGTTATATCGTTTTACCCAATGCTAACTGGGCTATGGAGGTCAGATAGGCAGTCGCTCCATGTAAAATACTGGTATTCAGCTGCATCCGGTTAGACTGGGAGCCGACCCTAACATAGTTGGGAAAAGGCTAGGCAGGTGAAACAAATACATAGATACATAGTTCCAGCTCTTCATTCTCACCCTCTCGTACAAGAACATTAAGGCAAGCATTATTAGGGTAAGGTGAAAAAAGGAACCCTTATAAGAACACTTTCTTGTCCGTCTGTCACCACCGATTTTCTCAGGAATGGGTAAACCTAGCAAATTGAAATTTATACTATATACTGAGGTCTATAGTCCCTATTAGGTGTATACAAATCAAGGTCCTGAGTCAACACGATAAAAAGATATGGGCAAATTTAGATTTTCGTGAAAACTTGTAAGTACCAAAATTTACCTTAATTTTCAACTTTTTTTATTTTTCGGAGTTTTCCTTTTACTTGTGCTGTAAGACCTTGCTTTTAACCAAAATTGATTATTCTAGATCAACCGGAAGTACCCTATAGGTCCTTCCTTATAAGGTAAATTTTGGTACTTACAAGTTTTCGCGAAAATCTAAATTTACCCATATCTTTTTATCTTGTTGACTCAGGACCTATAGTACAGGTTTTGGGTCGAAAACCTATATGGTAGTTCCCGTTGATCTAGAATCACGAAATTTGGCAAAAAGCAAGGTCTTACAGCACATGTAAAGGGAAAAATCAGAAAACCGTAAATAGGTAGTTTAATAATAAACAAAAGCGATTTTACTATCACAAACTTATTATCTGCGGTTGGTGCGATAGCCGTTTCTAGGGATCGAACAGCAAAGTTAAGATTGTCCTTTACATAGTTTGTACAGAACCCACGGTGCGCGAGTCTGACTCGCTCTTGGCTACGTTTTTTACTTCTTCAAGCATCAGCCTTCCTGCTTATTTTTTAACGCTTTACAAGCGTGATAGCCACTTTACTCTCGAGTACTGATATCCAAAACATTGAGGTGGGGTCAGACGTACCCCGGTCAAGGGCAACGATTAAGATCTATTATGCAACGCTAGATGAGATCACGTGATCGCGTGCTTTGGCTTAATTTTTGAGTGAGCGACAGCAAAACAGATACTGATTGAACTGGTTTATCTTCGGTTTAACGAAATTTATTTCTCTTAAGAACATACAGTCCGCTTATAATGAGATACAAAGTAATAAACATGATAATACAATACAATTTTCTCCCCCACTCCGATCCAGCCTGTCCCCTTGCTGTCCTCTCCCAGCGACGCCCTAAGCCGAGGCCCGTACCCCGCAGGGGGTGCCCCTAGCGTGTAGTCGCTTAGTTTATAAGTTTTTTGCCCTGGCTGGAGGCCTTACACTCAAGGCACCCACAGGAAAGTCCGGTTAAGCAGACGACAACCTCTCTGGTTGAACTGCGAGATGCCATTTCGGAAAAAAAAAAAAAAAAAAAAAAAACCATTTTCTCCAGAGTATTAGAAGTTATAATGTACGTACATGTTACTTATGCTTATTTTCAAATGTTGAATACATTTATTATAATTAATTGAACAGATAAACTCCTTCAAATAATATGGTATCTTATTTGTAACATGTTACTGTTATGTTAGTATTTCTTGGTCTGTGGTGAAGTCCATTCAATTTGAGAGCAGCAGCAGAGCGGGAGGAGTCATTTGAGGACTTCCCATCCGAAAAAAAAAGAAAAAAAAGGTACACCTATGGTTTACAGCCGTATTTCGCCAGTTATGTGTACATGTAATATGGGGTGAGCCGAAATAGATTAAAATCTAACGGTATTTACAATTTTACGGTGACCTAGACAACAGCAGGCCTTGTAATCCACGTGTGAGAGATGTTTTTATTCCATCAACGAATATTTTGAGTGTAAAATGTAAAACTGACTTAGTATAATTATTATCACATATCTTTAATTATTGCCATTATTGAAATAATATTGAAATATTTTTAATTTTTATTATTATTCTTGCTATTTTTATTGAAACGACATAATTCGACAACGCTATTTTAACATTGTTTTTTTTTTTTCTTTGGATACGTCAAATACAATTTTTATTGACATGACATGCCTAGTTATTATTGATCACTATTTTAATATGCATAAATTATTATTTTAAATGAGTCTAATTATATTTAATTGGTTTGTAATTTTGATTTTAATTATGATAAGTATTTATATGTAATTGCTAATTATTAGATTATTATACTGCATGCTATTAGTGTCGTACCAAGACGAAAATCTCAATATTTGTATGGCCGAAATGCCGAATATAGTGAAACCTTTAGATATTAAGAACTTATGTTAACAACCTATATTCTTGCAAATAAATGTATCATTCATTCATTCATTCACGAAGGGTTGGCAGGTTGGGTGGAGTACCCACAGTACCCACAAGTACCACATTTCGCCAGTTATGTTTAAGTCCCATGTGAGCCTATTGCCATTAACCGAGCAGAAATTCAGACTCCGTGGCTGCTACTGAGAAATTTCTGAGTGAAATGCCTTATAACACTTTGCCCGACCCTGGAATCGAACCCAGGACCTTAAGCTCAGCAGTGGCGCTTGCGATCACTTGACCAACGGCTCGATTGATGGCAATAGCCCCTTATTATTATTATTTTATTTTATTTATTCGGAAGAACCAACAATTACACATTATTTAATACAAACAATAGAATACAAAGAGTTTTACAAATGTGCAACCAACGTTCTCCACAGATACACAAAAAGACTAAGACAATGTTGACGAAGTAAAAGTCGAACAGAGTAGATAATTGCATAAGATTAAATACACATACATTACAGCCACTAAAACACTAAAGAAATATGTTATTCACATACATTCTGGATTGTGTCGACTAATATTTTTCTGAATGATCCAACAGACAGAGCAAATATATCCAAGTAAGAAAAAAACTTATTGAAATTGCCTTTGAGACGACGTAGAGGTGCCCGCAAGCCTGCATTCTTGCGACTAGGAGTGACGGCGAAAACAGTAGTCTTAGCCAAGTTGACAATCTACAATCGTTAACGCTATAGAAAACTAACCAAATTTATGGGAATGACTTCTATCATCGTTAAGTCACGTGGTCAAAACAAACGAATGGAAATTTTAAAGTTTAGTCAAAACTGTAAGTTGGCTACGATTTATATGGGATGAAGGGATCACGATTGTAGAAACGAATACATTTCATTCTATCATCTTGATCGATGTAAACTTGTCTACGAAAGTTTATATTCGTTTGTTTTGACCACGTGACTTAACGTTTACGATTGTAGAAAGAGAATCGATACGAATCGTTTGTAACTTGGCTAGGCCAGCAGGTCGTGCGCGCACCCCACGGCCTTGAATCGTTCTAGGGACAACAAAGCACAGCTTGTTACTGATATTAACACAATCATATGAGTTGTTACACAGATCGTATAGAAACATAGTATCTAGAAAAGTACGTCTAGACTTATTACATGGGACTAAAACATAACTGGCGAAATGTGGTTGTAATTTTAGGTACACCTCTGCCTAGCCCTTAGAGGATTACAGGCGAGATGTTATGTTATGTCTGTAAGGGAATCCAGGATACTCTTGAGATATCGTCACCCATGCAGATAACATTATTTTTCCGACCTTACAAGATTCTGCATTAAGGGTAATTGCTGAAGATTTCACCGACCTTGACAAATATTCCACTGAAACTAACGTCTCAGATGTAATTATAATTATTTATATGCTCACGTTCACATGATATTTTTAGATAATTACATATGTTTAAGTCGTATGGTCGTAGTTCTTGTCTGCAGTCGGATCTTTTAACTTCTGAAAACTACAATTGACTTGAGAGATTTAGATATAATTTCAGTTGAAAAAGACCATACCTTTTAGCTTCTAACTATCGCTGGGTAAGAAGAACTTATTTCTGCATAGGAAAAGTACAATCATTCTTCATTCTGCAAACATAGTTCTAATAATTGCATAATAATTATCTAGATTATTCTAATACAATACTTAAATAAAAATTATTAATGTTATATATTCTACCTCATACACAGATCTAATAATTTATTAATTCATAATTATACAAAATCAAAATCAAAATATTTTATTTCACATAGGCCTAGATGGGCACTTATTAAACGTCGAAAAAGGTGCACGGTTCGCGTTGGTCCTTTCCATGGAGAAGAACCGGCAAGAAACTCCATGGTTACTCTTTTCAAATCATTTGGTATTACAATATTATTTTGTTACAGCATTAGTACATAAGTATGGGGGGACAGCGTAGGCCCGACAATAGGTCGTTGCTTACAATACAAAAAGCGTAAAACAGACTTAACAAAATTTAACAAGCATCTGGGAAATGCCTACAATACACCCAATAGTATACATCTAATAACTTATAATACTAGTAATATTATTAAATTGCTACTTAGCCCTCTTCCTACTAATGTTGTGTGCCCGACAGGGTCCATATTGATTTTTTATTATTTGATTACACCATCTATGTAATACATATGGAGTACAATAAAGATTTGAGATTTGCATGCGTGAAGGAAAACATCGTGAGGAAACCGACATGAGAACCAAACTTTCGAAGATATGTGTTACATCAACCCGCACTGGGCACGTGTGGTGAATTATACCCCATTCCCTCTCATAGAGGCTCGGCTCCCAGCAGTGGGAACATTATAGGCTGATTATCCAAAGCACAATGGTAGCAGAAAGAGATTAAACACTGTTCTGTTATAGAGGTGAGCATTCTATATTTTGACAAGACAAGCCATGTGCCTGATAGGATTTCACATCACCGAAAATGATGAACTTTCATACTTAACCGCCTAGAAAGGTGATTTTTTTTTAATTATTCCTAACCGGCCACCTTGGTTACAAATGCAAATTAACATAATATCAAATCAAATCATTTTTTTTGGACAACTAAGAGATCCATAAATGGTTAGTTTAGTAACAGTTTTGCACTTAAACACTATTGTTAGTAACTTAACTAAAGACGAGTTAATGAGAGTACCACCCATAGCCCTTAAAACGAGAACAACGAAATACTAGGACCACATAAAATTTAAGATTTTAATCAAGTAATTTAGTAATTTGAACTTTATTTGGTAGTGCTATGTTTTTAACCGACTTCAAAAAGGAGGAGGTTCTCAATTCGTCGGAACCTTTTTTGTTTTTTTTTGTTTTTATGTATGTTCTCCGATTATTCGAAGATGGCTGGACCGATTTGGATTTTTTTTTGTTTTGTTTGAAAGGGTATACTTCCCAAGTGGTCCCATGATCTTCAAGTCAGGATCTGATGATGGGATCCTGGAGAAATAGAGAGAACTCTTCAAATTTTATATATATCCCATTTCAATTTGGTGAAGATCTGATGATGAACTTCGGAGATAGGCAACGGAACTCCTCAATAAATGATAGCAAATGGACTGGGATTGCTAAAATCTCATGTCTGTCTATTATTTACACCAGTTCATAACATAACATCACGCCGGTACGCTGTAAAGGGGTGAAGCACATGTGAACCACTAAAAAGTGAAAAATAAAAACTTTTTTGCAAAAAATAAAACCGACTTCAAATCGGTGACCTTTGTTTGATTGATTTAGTTTTTTTGTCACCGACTTCTGAAGCTGAAGTTATTTTTCACTTTTTTATGTTTTTTGAAGTCGGTTTTATTTTTTGCAAAAAAGTTTTTTTGCAGTATAGTGTGTGTATGTTTGTACGTATTACCTACAGTGTAAATTACTGACATTGAAACATGATGACTGTAATTACAGCTAATTTTCTACTTCGATGGCTCGGACGTGTGGAAAGAATGATGGCGGAAGCTATGGCGAAAATAGTATTTAATTACCTACCGTCATACCTATAGGTAGTTCATAGGTATTGTTCCATTTTTTCCACTCGGGTGATCACGTGCAAGTCGGGACTTGAGACTTCTGCGTAGCTTAGTGATTATGGTTGTCTGTTTATCTGTATCTGTTGTATATGATTATGTTATTTTAATGTACATGTGTTTTTAAATTTTTATATACTGTATTGAATTATGGACCATGTCTGAAATAAATGAATTTATTATTATTATCGTCATTTGTTGAGAAGTAGTTGTTTTATTTTCTTTATTTAATTATTTTCGGAAAACTTACAGCTAGGCAAACACAATAGTTTAGTTTATAAAATTAATATGGCCAATTACAAGTTATCACAGATATACAGAGCTTTTAGAGCGTTCAGAGCGTTTTGAGGGAATTTACAGCGGTACAGTCACGTACAGTGCAGCAAACATCTTCTGGCACTTGAATTATATTGACAAAGGGGTGGTGTTAGTAGGCATTCTTTTGAGAAATCTAATTGAAAAAACGAGACGGTGGTACTTTCAATTTTGTCCGCGCATTAAAACATCCTTAAGAAGAAGTCTGAAAGTGGCGCTGGTGACTGAAAAGTTGTGCGGTAATCCATTAATTGGCTGTGTTAAGGATCACACTACAAGAAAGGAGGTGTCTGAGGAGATGACGAGTAATAGAGAAGTATGGAAAAAGAAAACATGCTGAGAATGATAACCAAAACATCCATAAAACATATCTGCTAACACGGGAATGTGTATTTTTTCGTCTTGACCTGTAATTTGTATGGAGAAAGCATTCTATTCTACTATCTCCTTCTACGTTCGACGTTTTAGTCATACTTATCCAAGTTAGTGAATACCATAACTTATGTTAAAGGAACACGTTTTGTAATTTAAAGTTGCCCTAACTCAATTATTAAGGGATTTCTCGGTTACCTTTGAAGAACTAACTAGCTGAATAAACAAGCTCTTTTATGTAAGGTAAAGTAAGTACCTTTTTAAAAAATCTTGGGAGTAAAATGGGTGGCGTTTTTTGACCTAGCCAAGCTATGCAAAATCAAATTAGGCTGATCTCTCATTGTACGGGAAGCTCATACAAACCGCGGTCAGGGTATACTGGTTTGGTATAGCTTGATGTGTCGCGTTGTGTACACACTTTACCGCGCGAACGACATACACGCGGGTGGAGCCACGGGCAAAAGCTAGCCAGATTGAAGCGTGATATCGCCGAATGTAAATTGTTTTTATCATTAACTGTATATCGATGTAAACATCAGAATTTTCGGGAAATAATTTTATTGACATATCATGGAAACCGTCTTCTCTTTGAAATTCAGCTGCAAATTGTAGCTTGAATTACCTCAGGTGCCGTTAAAGCGGGTGCCCAATGTGGCATACGTCTGTGGCGTCTTCATTAATTATTTACTAATATTATTACTTTAGTGAAATATATTACTTTAGTGAACTTAGTATGTAAATAGTATTTTAAGTTAACTGTAAAGTACCGCTAGCTAGTTCCCGCGGCAATCCCGCAGATGTTTTATTGCAAGCTGTTTCCGAGGGGGAGTGATGTAGCGGCACTACAAAAAGTACTACGCTACATGGAACAAAAAGTACTACAACGCCATCTATGATACACAGATGAAGAAATCCTACATCGCGCAAGCAGAGTTATCCGCGACTTAAGAATATATACAAGAACCCGACAGCGACTGTCGGGCAGTGGCCCACCAGACACAACACCCGTCTGGTGTCCATCCATATATCCTCCCTTTTCTATGGTGGATGAAGAGCTTTACACCCTGTGCTTTACACCCTGTTCTTCATACCCCCAAATTGGGGGGTTAGACAGTTCTGTCCAAACATGCAACCTGTGGTCTGCTACTTAAACTTCTGGCCGGAGGGATCCTCGCGACCTCTGACCGGGGGTGTAGACCCGGTGCTAGGGCAGTTCTGCGACTCAAGCGAGTCACCCCGGCTCTGTAGGGGCATCTGTCTCGGCTGTAGCGCGCCGAGACGGGCCTTCTCTCTCCCTGGTGGAGAGAGGGGGTTGAGGTCACTCCATTCCTCGCGTCCCCAGAGAAAGCGATGTCGTCGCGGATCGGTAGTAGCGCACCAGCTCCCCGACAACGGCCTTGCCTGGTCAGCAAGGTCGGCCGTGAGGCCGCTTTGGTAGGACTAACCATCTTACCCCCCAATTTGGGGGTATGAAGAACAGGGTGTAAAGCTCTTCATCCCCCTAGAAAAGGGAGGATCCTTCGACCAGACGGGTATTATGTCTGGTGGGCCACTGCCCGACAGTCGCTGTCAGGTTCTTGTATATATTCTTAAGTCGCGGATAACTCTGCTTGCGCGATGTAGGATTTCTGACGTGTTTCGCAGTTAGTTCATCATCTGTATCATAGATGGCGTTGTAGTACTTTTTGTTCCATGTAACGTAGTACTTTTTGTAGTGCCGCTACACGTCAACGTTAACGTTTCGCGCCCGATATGAGTGGTCAATGTTATGTTTTGCCAAGATGATGACAGTTCAATTATTGTTAATTGGTTATAGTAGTGATCGAGGATTCACTAATTTACGGATTATTTCCGACTTAGTATAAAAAAAAAACATGGATTGTTACAACGTTTACCATAGTTTATTGGAGGGCTGCCTAACGGGTTTCAGATAAGATACTAGAGTTTCATCTTTGTCTGAAAATGTTCCGATGTTGTCTTTATTTGTATCTTGAGTGAGTGAGGTATTGCTCTGGGCTGTGGACACCGTAAGTAGGTGACGCACGCAGTAGTGGTGCGGGCAATGGACGGTAGTGGCCACGTACCGCCAGGGCTGCGGATTGGAGTCTGGCTCCGTCACAGCGAGCCGATTGGTGTGGATAGGTAGGCTTGTCTTAATATAATTATGGTAAAGTAGTTTATGCCCGCGACTTCGCCTGCGTCGAGTTCGATAATTGTTTTATTAATATATACCCACATACAAACTTTCGCATTTATAATATTAATGTGGTATCCTGTTTTTCTTTCCTTTGGCAAGGAGCATCAAACAGCGGAAATATCGAGAAAGATCCAGCTAGGGTGGGCAGCATTCAGCAAATTGGACAACATTCACACACTGCCTGAAAACCCGTCTCTATAATCAGTGTGTTCTGCCCTCCATGACGTAGGTACGGTGCTGAGATGTGGACGCTCTCACAGCAGGCTGTGTACAGACTCAGAGTAGCACAGAGAGCCATGGAGCGTTCCATGCTTGGCATAAAATAAATAGACCGAGTTCCAAACGTCGAAATCCGAAGATGTACGCAGGTCTTCGATATTGGAAATCTAGTTATGGAACTCAAATGGAGTTGGGCAGGACACCTAGCAAGGCGCGGTGATGGCAGGTGGAGTAAAGCTGTGACCGAGTGGCGTCCAAGGAATGGAAAGAGAAGTATTGGTCATCCGGCGGCGAGATGGGCAGACGATATTGTTGCCATTGCGGGAATATCCTGGATGAGGTTGGCACAGGAGCGTGGAGCTTGGCACAAACAAAGAGAGGCCTATACCCAGCAGTGGGTGAAGTTGGGCTGTGGATGATGGATGATGATGATGCTCCCGTTTTTAGTGTCAATGTAACCATGTCGGTTCAAAACGAATGAAATATTGTTTAGTGCGCAGTTGCATGATTTCCATGAAGTTCCTGATTAATTAATAATTAATTGACGGAAACACTATGGTCTACTAGATGCAACATTTTGATTTCCCAATTACCTACATTTATACGGAAGATTTATTTAATTACACACGAATTTCAAGACAAGGCCTGTGGCTGAGCATTTAGGCTGAATATTGGAGTTTAATTGATTACAAATTGATGAGTATTTTAAGCCCTGTAATGTAATTTTCAATTGACCAAAATAAAGCTATAAAAGGTTTCGACATATCCGGAAAACGTGAACAATTTGGAACTTAAATAAGCTTTACTAACATCATTTATTTTTGTTAAATAAGGCCGTGAACTATGCAATAATAATAAAAAATGTGTGTACGAAGTACATTTACAAGGATGAAAATACTTGAGCACGACTAAACTTATATTGTCACTTACGAGATATCTTCCGTGATTATTATTTGTTTTGAGCTCCCGATATAAAAAACCGTGACAGCCGTGTTTAACCGTCAAAGCTTAAAACTGTGTTTGAGCACGACACTGGTGAACATGAGCTCCTGTTTTTTTTTCAACATAAATAGGCATGACGACAGTATCAAAAAAATGCAAATCTATTTAGTCCGTCAGTTAGAGTATTGGGAATTAGTGGACTCAAACCCAGGATCTTATGCTCAGCAGTCGTGCTTGCGACCATATGAAGCAGTCAACCACACTCCAGCATAAACTTTTATAAGTGCATTATAATCAGAAAACTTATAACTTTTCCATCTGTTAGCACATTATACGTACAGTCGTGGTCTTTTCCGCCTGACCAGTAAAATTTTTTTTCGCTGAAATCATGCGGAGGCGCCAAACCACTCCACCTTAAACTTTAGGCCTATTAGGAAAGCGTCAACTTTGGCGCGCAAAATAACAATAACTCTCGTTTGGCATGTGTCGCCGATCGGTATCTTTTCATTAATTATTTCTATATAAAGTCAACGGGGCGGGGATAGAGAGCGTTTTGTCTATGTTGTAAGTGCAAGCAAAACTTAGCTTAGTGGTGATCAGGCGGGAGTGTCCTCGATAGTACGTACCTAATGTTTCCCATACAACGCAGATGCACCTGGCAATAAACATACGCTATAAAACTACCATTAGACATCAGAACATGAATCAGTTGCATAATAACTACCATATAACTTATTAACTAATAATTTTAAGTTATCTGAGTACCTACCATCGTAAAATCATTTGACAGTTATTCCAACTTTAACTTCTAATCTTTATGGTTGATCTTCAAGTGAGAATGTTTGTAGTGGAGTTAGATCGTTTTATAACTGAATAGTGATTGATTCTTGATCATGCTTAGTACCATCTTAAAATGTATCCATAATTCTCAACCGTAACCTTTCAGACATAATGTTCAAGTTTAAGTAAGAATGTCTGTGGTGGAGTTGGGTCGTTTTGTTACTGAACAGTGGTTGGTTCGTGATCGTGCTGCATTGCACAGTTCGAGATGACCTTCAAACACTCACGCGCAGTTTTGTACAGTCACGGTTAAAAGTGTTTGGTAGTAGGTATTATTTAATAGAGATGTCAGCAAACAGGAAGGGGTCCGATACCTGCCGGGGCTGCGGAACTGTTCGAAAGAGATACCATGGCCCCGGAACACAAAGGGCTAAAAAGGAACATGGATGGGTTTTAGTCAGTACAAGTTCCGCTCCGCCCTGAGCACCCCTCCTGCTCTGGGCGGAGCGGAATTTATTTGATTATTACCCAACCGAAAAAAAAGGTATTATTAAATTTAACAGAGTGAAGTGAAACAGGGAAGGAGGAAAACTGATCAATGAGATAAAAGATAGCAACAGTCCCTTCTCTCTTATCTGAGTTTATGAATTAAAGTTAGCATCTTACAACATATCTTCAGTGAGTGTTTTTTATAAACCGTTAATATCCCAATACTAGGCAAAGGCCTCCCTATATCTTTCCAGGTACTCTTTTTGTGCACCACCTCAAACTAGCCATCGCAGTGCGCGTGCAGGTCATCTCGCCACCTCTTTCTGGGCTGACCTCGGCGGCGACGTTCATCCTCTAAATTTTCCAAAAAGAAACAACAAGAAATAAACTTAGCACAACGCCTAAAAACCATTCATAAAGGGATATTTAACAAACAATTTCAAACGATGGGTCACATTTATCGAATGGCTGGGTTCATATTACTCATTGACTTTATAAGTAGTGTCTTCTAATATAGATCCTTTAGGTAACTCATTTTCTCTTTCTAAACATTGTTAAGTTGCATAAAAAAACAACTTCATCATATTCATAATTTACATACTTCAAGAAAATAACCCATTAAAAACTTATTTTTGCAATCATAACGTTGTAACTTTTCACGACGCTTGAAGTGCTTCAATCGAAAAACTTAAATGGCCAAAATGACTTGTCAATTAACTTGAACAGGCTTGAGACGTTAGAATATTCCATTAAAGTTTAAAGTTTTGATTCGGCTTGATACTTAGTAAGTTAAAGCACAAGTTTCTGGAGCTCTATCATAGCTGAGAAGTTTCTAAGTTCATATGAAGACGCGAGTGGGGTGTCTTAAGAGGAGGGATGGGCGGTAATTTATCGCACGATTGGCATCTGGAACATTTACACACTTTAAAAGCAAGTTTTAATGTTTTTATTATATCAACGTGTATTTATTTTATTTTTATGAATATTTACAGCACAATTATCTAAACAAACTTAAATTAATAATAAAAATACTTACGGTCGTACTTTTTAAGCGTTGTAGGTTTATTTTATGTGTTTGTCATGTCCTTGCGACAAAATACTTACGTATATGTATAGAAAAGGAGCATATAAAAGGGCGTCGATTTTTTTTTCCATTTCGTTGTCAACAGTGCTGCCAGCATTGCCACGTTGCCAGCATTGAAACTACACGGCAATTCCACGTCTTATTTTCGTATCTTCAATACAAAAGGATACTTACTCTACCCGCGCTGTACAGAATTGTACGTAAGTGATGCGCATGCGGGTAATCTCCACGAGATTGAAAGCAATTGGCGGGATTAAATAATTGTTGTTCTACCATTAAATGATTCTGTATTACGTAGGTATTGCACTTTGAACTGAATCGTGTAGGTACTACTTCTATTGCGAGACGTTATTCTTTATTCTAGAGTGTTCTTGATGAAGAACAGGTCTCCTGCACAACGTTGTAGGTTTGCAATCGGGCAAATACCGATGTGACTTTTTAAACTAATATTTCTTTACTTTCTACAAGTTTGTATTACACATCACTGACGCCTACAAAGGAAGCCATTGTGAGAAAACCTGGACTTACAGTTGGTTTATGTCTGAAATCGCTTATACGCCTTGAGCCTGTAGGGATCGAACCCGCGACATGCAGCCAATTGCTCAGCCGCTGCGCCAACCATGCCAGTTTGGCCTTGGGCAAAGTGTAATTGGGTTTTTATTTCTGGGTTTTTTTTTTAGCAAGGCAGCAACCCGGAGTCTGATTGGTGCCCGGTTGAAGGTTAGCCCCTCATTGGCAACTGGCGAAATGATGGTACAACTTTACGTAATTCTATGGCAAAAATGCATAATGTTATCTATGTATATGTATCAAATCAGCTATTTCTTATGAACGACAAGCGTATTATAGTTATTTAGCTTTGCATCGCACAGCCTAGCCTCCTTGCGACGGAAGCCTAGTGGTGGAGCGATAGCTTGTTTAATTTAGCAACTACAACTTCTCAAGTCGAATGTGGCTTGTGAACCGATTTCTGTAACATGTTTAAATATGATCTGATTATGACTGAAACCCAAGTTATATACTGTTTTGTTAGCAGTTCCGATGTAGTGCTAATATACTAGTTTGCCTGGTATTGCTCGCAATATGTTTTAGTATATTTTCACGCCATGCACAAGTGTTAGCTTACATGGACATTTTGCTAATTAGACTTACTGCTCATTAGACATTTCGCGCTGTTGGACATTTAGCCACTTAGACCTTCTGATCAGGAGGGGGTTAGGTATCCGGCAGGCGATTCATTAGTAGCATTTCTTTTTACCCGACTGCGGCGAATCCGCGGTTATGCGTTTGACCTGTATATGTATGTAGGTGTACATGTATACCTACGTCCGTTTCTTTCTTTCTAATATTTACCTTTGTATTGGATTTCTGGCTGCCTTTCGAGGTGTTTTTCTCTCCAGGTGTCAGGTTTGCACCTTTATTTTAAACCCACTTTTAAGTAAACCTATGACACTTTTTTTTTTGTTTTTTTTTTCGGTTGGGAAATCATCAAATGACTCCTCCCGCTCTGGGCGGAGCAGGAGGGAGTGTCAGACTTTTACTGACTAAAACCCATCCATGTTCCTTCATCGCCCTTTGTGTTCCGGGGCCACGGTATCTCTTTCGAATAGTCCCGCAGCCTCGGCAGGAAAAAACTTATGACACTGTATTCTCAATACCCTAATATCACACTATCGTACACAATCATGCATGTTTTTTTGTATTCTGATAAAATCTTTCTAAAACATTATTTTTAAGTTTCTCACAAAGTTAATAATAAACACTTGCGCTCTAGACAGTACCTGTTAGTCTACTATGTAACTTAGATGTCAAGTACAGTCGCGCGCTTATGTAAGTGCAAAGTTATCTTTGTTTACGTACCGACTGCGTTGGGTGCTGGCTCTTTTGTTGATCTTAAAACATGACGAATGTGCCCCAAGAGCACCTAGTGTTAAATCACCGTGTTGTTTACAACGTTTTGTCAAGAAAAGGGAGTACGTAAGGACCTTAGCAGTAGGCGTTTTGTAATTTCTGCCCTCCCCAATGGAAAACGGCGTGTCGGTAATTTGTGTTTTGTCAAGTAGTCAAGAGTTATAGGTTATCGATTGGCTTATATTACGTTTTCAATCGTATTAAAACGTCTTTGATACACAAATTCAGTGGATCCTGTGCGGGTAGTCAGTCTTTTGCGGCCCTTACTGCAGCCTGAGCTATTCTAGATGAACAGCTGAAGGACAAGACTAATGGTAATCGCTTTCAACACGTTTCGTATACAAGGACAACAATCAAATCAAAAACAGATCTACACTACCAAGAAGAACCGTATTGACATTTACATTGGCTTTAAGGTGGTATAAGTGACTGCCTTTTTAGTCAAGTGGTCGCAATGAGCATGAGGTACTGAGTTCGATTCCCGGATTGGGCAGTGTTACTGGGTTTTACATAAGGACATTTTCAGTTGCAGCCATGGCGTCTGGATTTGTGCCCGGTTGATGGCAATAGGCTTGCCCCTTTTTACATGGGACTTAAAATATAACTGGCGAAATTTGGTTGTACTAGCAGGTACACCTCTGCCTAACTCTTAGAGAATTACAGGCGTGATGTTATGTTTTGTATGGCAATACAACATTCCATCATTTTAATAATATTATACTTAAATACATTGTATTTACCATACAGGTACCTATCGTGATTTAGTAAATCAATTTATTTCAAATCATACACGTAAACCGGAATAAGTAGCGTTGCCCCGAGCTACGGACTCAGCAGGATGGATTGATTGATACACAAACATCCAGATTCTGCACAATTACCTGTAGGCTATGTGGATACCGATATCACTGTATTACTGGGTACAGGAAACTAATACTGCTACTGATAGCTGATCTTCTAAACTTAACTTGTAATTTGTAGTAGGAATGTAGGTAAGTACAGCCAGCGCACTCTAGAGCGCTGGGCACACAGAAAAGACGTAAGACGAGGACGGGTCGCGGACAGGGCACAGACGTGGCGCCTGCCGTCGCGACTTTTTAAAAAACATAGAAAAGACGAGGCACGGGCGTGACGCCGGGTGCCACGAGCCCCAACGTATACAACTAATTTTACTCGATAAAAAAATCACAAACTTATCTCTAAAAATTTCTTTTAACGAGTAAAAACTATACTAAAATACATTCTGATTTTTTGGCAAATAATTCTAGAAGCAACATATTAGCATGACAGTGTTTTTTTTTTAGTCCAATCAATAGATTTGATGTAAATCGCAAAAAAACACTAATTTCGCACTATTCGGCCCGCAGTGACTGACGTAACAACCACTTTGTAGTGCAAGCTGATTAGAACTTTATTCTCCACCACAAATAGAGTTGCTGATTTAGCTCCTGTAGTCGCCTTAAGTGAAGTAATTACAAGGTTACAAGGCCTTTTGCATCTGAGTATTGTATCTTTTCCGAAGTTCTATCTGTACTTCCGTCTGCATAACTCCAACCGGTGCAATCCAACCGAGGTGAGGCCTAACAACTGTGCGATAAAAAGTGACGGGGTGCAAGTTCATGTCTACATTTACGAGCCTTTCTAAAGCCACTAACATTCAGTCTAGACAATTCGCTAGGCAGCCTTTATAGGCAGCCATTTTGTTTTATAGGTACCTACAGGCAGTTTTATGCACATTTATATGTCCTCTGCATTTGTATATGTAGAGTGCCTTTAAAGTTTAGTAGGTGAATAAAACTTGTTAGAATTTTATTTTGCTGTTTTATTGAAATAAATAATATTTTTAACCGACTTCAAAACGCCAGTTACGTTAAAGATGGCTCAAACCTGGACTCCGTGGATGCTACTCAGAAATTCTTGACGGAAAAACTAAATAACACTTTGCCGGAACTGGGAATCGAATCTAGGACATCATGCTCGACAGTCGATTTAGAATGAATTAAGAACTCACTTTGTGCTCTTTCTCTCAACAGTATCTTATCTCAGCACCACTTTTACATGTACCTTATGCGAGCACTAATTATAGGCGTAATGCATACTTTCCAAGAGCCAGTCGCAGTTGTAGCGAAGTTTCTTGTGACCTATTCTGCACCAATGCAAGCACAGTAAGGAGACTCTTAGCGAAGCCATTTATTGTACAGAAGGCACCTACTTAGATTTACAACAATTGAACAAAATAAACCAACTTTTTTATTTTCAAATAGCTAATAATTTGACAGTAGGTACTTAGTGTAAGATTTTTGTTTTGTACTGAAAGTTTGTGATTTATGTAATTTAGGAAGTAACTTTTGCTGGAACTAATAATTTTTGTATTTATCTATGGAGGCTTGTTATTAGCAATTTAATTATATATTTTGTTATTATAATGTCATTAGTCTGTAAACTTTCCTAAAATGTAAAAAATAAATAATCTAAAAATAAAAATAATAAATCTCTGACTTAACTAACATCTCTAGTATATTTCCTAAAAACAAACGGTAACACATTAAACGAATATGAGAGCAAAATTGTTTTAAAAATATATCGCATGTTATTTCTAGTGTACGTAAAGTGATATTCGTGTATATGATTAAACTCTAAACTAATCTCGTGTTGTTATTGAAGAAAAAAGAGCTCGAATATGTATCATTACAAATCATCAAAACAGTCTCTAAAAACCACTGCAGATTATTTAAACATGGGCAAAATTCAACCCAAGTGGAAAATACACATGTTTTTTTTTTAATTACTCAATTGTTTACTGGACATCATTAATTGTGCTGTTTTGCTATTGGAAAATGATCCGTAATGCTGTTGAGGAAAAGTTTTATTAGATTTATCGTGACTGGTGTAAGATATAATGGCTCGCAACATCATGTTGACTGTTCAAGATTAGCAGTAAATCAATTCGATTTGGATGGTGTCTGATAATTGCCTTTTTTCGTTCGCATAACACAACATCACGCCTGTAATTCTTGATGGGTTTGGGCAGACGTGTGGTACCTACATCCACATTTCGACTACTTTGTTTAAGTCTCAGGTAGTCAGTGGCTCGAAAGTCTGACAACCAGTCTTACCAAGGGGTATCGTATTACCCAGTGCTATCTGGGTTGTGCGTGGGACGTTGGTAGGAGGTAACGTGGTCGCTCACAATGGGCGTCATCAGAAGGCTTAAAGTCACCCAAAGGGCAATGGAGAGGGCTATGCTCGAAGTTTCCTTGCGTGATTAAATCAGGAATGAAGACATCCGCAAGAGAACCCCGGTTACCGACGTAGCCCGAAGAATTGCCAAGAATTGCTAAGTGGCAGTGGGCAGGGCACATTGCTCGCAGAACGGATGGTCGATGGGGCCGAAAAGTTCTGGAGTGGCCACCGCGAACCGGAAGACGTTGCATTGGAAGGCCTCCCACTAGGTGGACCGATGACCTGGTGAAGGCTGCGGGAATCCGCTGGATACGAGTCGCACGGGAACGGTCAATGTGGCGACACTTGGGGGAGGCCTATGTCCAGCAGTGGACGTCTTTCGGCTGAAATGATGATGATGATGATGCTGATCTGGGTTGTGGAGGTCAGACAGGCAGTCGCTCCATGTCATAGCAAATGTGTGTAGCTAGTGTGATTTTGAAAAGGCTAGGCAGATGATGAGACTAAAAATTCGACCTAGAAGTTACACGTAACTAGGCTACAAATGAAGATTTATTTGTGGCCATTAAAATTCTGCTGATTTAAGTCCACTAGGCTGGTTGACAGAACTTTAATAGCCACCAAAGACCTAAACATCTAGCGCGAAAAGCAGGCCTATTTGTCACAGATGTTACAGTACCAAATCATCGTCATTGTTAAGTAAAATCACGCAAAACGTACCATCCGCTGCGCACGCGCGTGACTACTCAACCAGGCGGCCTGTCGCAATACTTAACGCTAAGTCATTGGAGATTATCCACAGCTTAGGTCATGAATATTCCAAAGGTTAAACATGATTTGTGTTTAACGTTTAAGATTTGTTCATGCGGGATGAGGCGTCTGTTTTATAGTCGTTTGTAGCTCATCAGCTGCCTAGCCTTTTCATAACTTTTTGTTCGGGTCGGCTTCCAGTCTAACAATATGCAGCTGAATACCAGTCTTTTATATGAAGCGACTGCCTATCTGACCTCCACAACCCAGTTAGTACTGGGTAAAACGATACTCCTTGGGAAGACTGGTTGTCAGACTTTCGGGGCAATGACTACCAATAACGACTGTCAAAGATCATCAACGACCAACGTCCCGGCTGTCATTTGTAGATATTTTTCCTTAAAGCCGTTGGGCTTAACGTGCTTTCCGAGGCACGGAGGAATCTCGGTCTGAAATGGGTGGTCACCCATCCACAGATCAACCTAGGAAGGCGCAGCTTAACCTTTGTTTTGTATACATAACTTCACGCTTGTAATCTCCGAAGGGTTAGGCAGAGGTGTACCTAACAGTACACGCAGATTTAGGGCAAGCCTATTGCCATCAACCGGGCCCAAATCCAAATGTGTTATGTATGTATATACACAAATAAATATCTCAAATAATAAATCAACCGAACTAACTGTATATCTCTCCACTACACACTACGTACCTACGTTAGATAAAAACAAAAGCCGTGACGTCACACGTTTTTGCCGAGCAGTGCCTGGCCGTACCACGGGCGGGAAACATCCTCGTTCAGCCATTACGAGTGAAACAAAATGATGCCAACTAATTCTTTATGTACATACGAGATTGTAAAGAAAGATATTGCTTGCTTAGGTACTATCAGTAAATAGGTAGGTTTACATATTTTCCTCGCTAGATCTAAATGTATATGTAACTTCCTGTTGTCCTAGTGATCGCGATCTGCTGAGCTCTAGCTCAGCAGTCACTCTAGGTTCACACTCAAGATTGAGTTTGATCTGTTCTATTTTATTAAATGGCAAGCAAAGCCGATGTCGACTATTCTGCCAAGCTCCAGTGATTTGGAAAACAAGTGTGCATGAAAAAAAAATAAAAGAAAAACTGCAACGTTACTGAAGTCAAATTCTTCGATTAATACAACTAATAAATTTAATAAAAAAATATTAAAATTGATAAAACAAAGAATATACGCATACCACACCCGCTGGCAGATTTATAATTTTATGTTATTGTGATGAATGAAGGTCATCAGCGCCACAAGCAGTTCAGTAGGCTTAGCCAAGTTGACAATCTACAATCGTTAACGCTATAGAAAACTAACCAAATGTATGGGAATGACATCTATCATCGTTAAGTCACGTGGTCAAAACAAATGAACGGAAATTTTAAAGTTTAGGCAAAACTGTAAGTTGGCTACGATTTATATGGGATGTGTAGGGATCACGATTGTAGAAACGAATACATTTCATTCTATCATCTTGATCGATGTAAACTTGTCTACGAAAGTTTATATTCGTTTGTTTTGACCACGTGACTTAACGTTTACGATTGTAGAAAGAGAATCGATACGAATCGTTTGTAACTTGGCTAGGCCAGCAGGGGAGAAATAGCTCTCGCAAGGAGAAGAAATTGAGTGTGATTGATACGTGAAGATGAAGAAGTAGAGCTAGTGTCAATTAAATATATTTTTTATCAGCGTCTCTTTGTCTAAGATAGACCTACGTACGATTACATTATTCATTATCCTTTTTTTGTCAACATAATGGAAGCGACACACAAACAGATCCTCATACATAAAATATTTGATGGCCAAACTCCCATAAAAACAATTGAAGACATACAAAACTACTAACCCATACTACATATGACAAAAAATAATTTTAACTTAACTTCCTCCACACCTTTATGTCTAAAGAAATAAGGTTCATTTTAGCATCAAATGAAGCTGGTGTAGTCGAAGAGTCAGCGACCCACCTTCAGTAAAAAATACTTATTCAATATAATTATTGTGAGCAGACTTAACGTCTCTTGAATTTGTTACGGTTAATGTGTTAATTTCGACATTTAACAATTTGCATTAATGTTGTTGTTGAATTATGGATTCCTAGTTTATTAATAAATCAAAAACAGTCTTGAAGTCTAGAATTTTTGGTGACTCATATAATTATTTAAATTCAATTCAATTTGATGACTCAATATTAATTCGGTATAATCTTGCTGTATTTTTAAACAAATTGTTAAATAGTCATAAATCAGTCAGATATAGTTTATCGTCGACGCTAACTTTTCAGAGCAGCGGTGGCCCAGTGGTGGTGGCCACGACTTACGAACAGTAAGTCATGGATTCGAACCCCAGCAGGCGCATTACTTTGTGTAATTTATTTCATCACCACTGCTCTCAAAACGGTGAAGGAAAACATCGTGAGGAAACCGGCATGTCCTAGAAACAAAAAATTCGAAGACATGTGACATCTACCAATCCGCACTGGGCCCGCGTGGTAGATTTTAGCCCATTCCCTCTCTTAGAGAGGAGGCCTGTGTCCCAGCAGTGGGAACATTAATAGGCTGATGATGATGATGCTAACTTTTTAATAGACTTCTAAACAAGCCTTCCTTTATAGCCAGATAAGGGGAGTTAAAACACCAACCACTGTTTGCCTCTGCATCACCCAAAGGTTGACTGGTAGAAAATGCCTATGAAGTCCGCCCCTGTACTTTGTGCTTGAAGTGTCAAACAAATAAATATACATCCATGCCATTCTTAACCAGCCTGACCAACCTAGCAATAAACGTGACCTAATACCTAAGCACCATTGTTACTAATACTAAATACTAACAAAACTATGAACTGTAGTCTGAAATATTTTTTTTTAATTTATTTATTATAATTAAAATATAATGTCGTGTTAATTAAATGGTGTCGTGATGGCCCAGAGGTTAAGGCCTCGCCTCCCATGTATGAGGTTGTGGGTTCAAATCCAGGCAAGTGACTTGTGTGACCAATGTGACTTTTTCAATTCATATGTACTTTTCTAAGTTTATCTTGGACATCACAGACATCGGTGAAGGAAAACATCGTGAGGAAACCTGGACTTATAATTAATATGAGTCTGAAATCACCAACCCGTCTTGAGCAAGCGTGGTGATCAATGCTCGCGCCTTCTCTGTATGAGAAGAGGCCTTTGCCCAGCAGTGGGACAGTAATAGGCTGGTATTATTATATATTATAATTAAATAATGTTTCTAATGTAGAGTCACAAGCCTCCTCTCTGAGAGAGGGTGTGTGCGGCATTCCACCACGTGAGCCCAGTGCAGGAATGTCACAATTTTCGGTTCAATAAACTTGAAACAAACTTATGTTACTCTAATTTTCTTCTTTGAAAAATAAACAAATAAAGCAGGCCTATTAATAGGTAATGAACCGCATATTGAGTGCTTTCAATTTTGTTTCCCAACATACTTTAAAAGGTATCGATCGAAAACTTGTAATTGAATCGAGATATCGAAGACGCTTGTTATAGAATCTGTTACCAGAGACTTATATTGTGGCCTTTGGCTCCGGGAGGCAAACGACAATATTAGCTTACATTATTATTGTTTAAATCACCATCATCCACAGCCCGAACTCACCCACTGCTGGGTATAGGCCTCTCTTTTCTTGTGCCAATCTCCACGTTCCTGTGCCAGCCTTATCCAGGTTTTTCCCCCGACGGAAACTATGTCATCTGCCCATCTCTCCGCCGGACGACCCACGTTCCTTTTGCCAGTTCTTGGACGCCATTCGGTGGCAGCCTTGGTCCCCCTGTCATCACAGCGCCTTGCTAGGTGTCCTGCCCAACTCCATTTCGAGTTCCGTTACGCGATTTCCAATATCGAAACTTACTATAATTGATTGTCTCGTTGGTGTAGTGGTGGCAAGCGCGACTGCTGAGCCTGGATTCGATTCCCAAGAGTTATTTACTAGATGACCCGTCGGTTGACACGGAATCAAAACTTACACCCGCCTTCAAAAAAAGTTGAGCAGCATTGGTCTAGAAGCTTAAAATTTTACAACAGAATGAAGATAAGAATAGAACAGATTCCCATACACGGTCTTATCACAACGGAAGTGAGCACTACGTCTTCGTTATGTCGAAAAATGCCTTTATTTAAATTAAATTAGCTAAGCTAATTTCATTAAAAGTAAAACCAACAAATTAGTAAGACTTAGAAAAGAGGTTTGATATCAAAAGCAAATCCTCAAAGCTCAAAAGTTAAATAGAGCAAGCAAGTTAGTTATTTATGTTGGTACTTAGACTTTGTTTAAAAATACGTTGTAATAGCTATTTATTCACCAAGGGGAGTAAGACACAGATTACTAATCGAGTGTGCATTTGAGACCCGACGCGAAGCGGAGGGCCGCCCGGCCGTGAACCACACGAGTTTAGTAATCTGTACTTACCCTCGAGTGATATATACTGCTTTATACTACACTTGCTTACAACGTCATCAAGACTTAAAAAAAAAAACAAAACGCGTTAGTAACGGATTACTACCCTGATTTTCAGGGCAGTCATGAAATTCCATACAATATAACTGCCTAGATTTTTGAGGTTTAATGAACAGTTTTCAAGCCTTTTAGTGGGGTAGTATTGGTACACTTACTGAGCAAGTGTAGTATAATATTCTTTTTTTAAACTTATCACAAAAGGCTCCTGGGAAGTAGTCGATGGGAAATAATCTGTTACATTTTTATAGACATTAAAGTAAAATATTGTAAAATAATATCTTTACTTTGCTTCCTATTGTGTGTCATTCTCAGAGTAATAAACAGCAAAATCACTTGTAATTTTCACACGGTTTAGATCGGAATGTTGCATATAATTGACGATTAGAACTGGTTGTAATATCCATCGGTTATTTGAATGGAGTCAACACTTCGATGTCAATTAATATGTTTGTATTTGTGTTAACTACGGGATTTGTAATATTGATGGATCGACTGGTTGAATGCAGCTCTAATGTAATTGCATGTGTGTTAGCACCAGAATGTGTAGTTAAAGTAGTTGGGAACTGCTTCGTGACTCTAGTCATCGCAACCGCGGACTGCTGAGCATGAGAATCTGGGTTCGATTCCCAAGTCGGACAAAGTGTTATTAGGTTTTTTCATCACAAAATTTCTCAGTAGCAGCTACGGAATCTGGATTTGTGCCCGGTTGATGGCAAAAGGCTTGCCCCCTCTTACATGGGACTTAAACATAACTGGCGAAATTTGGGTGTACTATTAGGTACACCTCTTCCTTACCCTTTCTGGATTACAGGCGTGATGTTTTGTGGATGAATGAATAACAGCATGAGTTCATAAGAAAGGAACAAAAAGATAAAAAAATAAAATAAACGGTTTTAGTGAGAAAGATGAGTGAGAGTGGTAAGGTGTGGTGAGATGGCCTGTGGACGGGGCTAGCTCGCCGTCCGTCCGTCTCATGACGACAGGCCGACGCGCCTCAAAGAGAGTCAGCCATAACGAAGGGACCCCTTCAAGGGCCGATGCCTGCCGGGGCTGCAGGGCTGTTCGAAAGAGATACCGTGGCCCCGGAACACAAAGGGTGATGAAGGAACATGGATGGGTTTTAGTCAGTAAAAGTCTGACACCCTCCTGATCCGCCCAGAGCGGGAGGAGTCATTTGATGATTTCCCATCCGAAAAAAAAGGTGTGCTTAGTAGTGGCAGATACAAAGATTGCTAGGTCAAAAATAAAAAGAGTGAAGGCAGAAGAGACAGTTTAAGAAAACAACACCGTCTCTAGTTGTTTGAATGAATTATTTTGGTTTTTGAATTGTATTTCTTTTTTGTTGTTTTTACCATGGACACTTTTAACGTGCACGTCTTGCTACATTGTTCTCACATAATATACCATCTCAACATGAATGATGTAACCAAGATTTTGTAACATTATTTTGATTTAAAAGAGTGTCCATGGAGTTTCTTGCCCGTTCTTCTCCATAGAGATCTACGCTAGGGAATGGGCAACTACAGTAAGTACTTTCATAGTTTTTATGACTTGTGACTGGGACTGTAGTTACATGGCCTACTTGAAATAAATGCTTTGATTTTGATTTTACCATAAGAGAACGTAAAAAAGTCGTTTAAAAACAAAGATAGGTTTTAAAGTGGTTCTCATAAAATTATCAAGAAACTATAACTCGGGAACATACAAATGAGGTATTTTCGGGTACCCCATGGCATGAGGAATTTTTTTATTTTATAAATGACGCCTCTGTTCAGACCACCCTCTATATTCACACAATACTCATTTACCTACCATGACAACATCAAATCATGTCTATTGTTATTAACGTACAAATAACAAATCCAATTCACTCAGAATATCACAAACAATAGACGAAAACATAAAATATTTACGATAAAGGACTTCAGATATTAAATATTTTCTGTTAACCTAAAAACAAGCCATTATTGTAAAAATACATACATAATGAGATTACGAAAGACCTCGTTTATTAAATTTCTTTGAAGATCTACGTGAAATCCCTTTACAATAGAATATTCTTTATTATGTATCAAACAAGTAACATTCATAAAAGAAGTCATTTAGGTGTGTGATGTTGTACCTATTTATTCGTTTGTATTTATTTGTGTGATGTTGTATTTTTTATTGAATAGTTTAATGATATTTTTTAACAATAATGGCCTACTAAATAGTACCTATAAAGAAATGTCTTTTTTGTTGTAAAATTTGCCATGAAGCAAATTTTTTATTAAGCTAGGTGTCGCTTTGCATCCTGGTCAAATTCAAGGAGGTATCTATGCTAATGATTCTCGACCCGAATCGATAATAAAATGGGTAGGTTTTTTTTTTCTAATTTACGGAAATCGGTAAGTGTAAACCACCCGTATTAAAGCGCAGCCCGTCTGTAACTGACTCTATAACCGCGCCTTCACGCACACAAATAAACGCACACAGAGACAAGCCGCGCTTTTTTTATTTATTTTTTCGATCTGGCATATCGCAGTTCATCCTAGAGAGGTTGTCGTCTGCTTAACCGGACTATCCTGTGGGTGCCTTGAGTGTAAGGCCTCCAGCCAGGGCGAAAAACTTACAAACTAAGCGACTACACGCTACGGGCATCCCCTGCGGGACACGGGCCTCGTCTTAGGGCGTGGCTGGGAGAGTACAACAAGGGGACAGGCTGGATCTGAGTGGTGTCTTTATGTAGGGACTGATTTTGGACTACAGGCTCAGCCACCCTGGCTGGCACAAGCGAGGGACGGGGAGGGTGTGTATCGATGCGTCGCGACGGGCCTTGACGGCGAGAACGGAATGACGGCTGTTTGCGTCTGTGCTTCTTATGCGTGCTAGTTTCCTTCCTGCTCTCCTGGAGGAGGGAATAATAGCATCATTGAGGTCGACTAAAGTATGCCGTGGGCGGCGGATCTAACTAATTCTAGAGGGTTCGCATCGGGCGGCCGATGCAATCAGGGGATTACGGTGATGGCAGCGTCGAAGAAGCATATGAAAAGGCGCTTCTTGCACTGGGCTATCTTGGAGATTATAAGGTCTACGTGTAGACAGTCATTGCGGACGTAATAGGGGGCTTCCGTGACTTTACGTAAGAACAAAGAACAAAGTAAGAAATAGTGGTTTTGAAGGACCTGCATCCTATGGAGATATTTAGGCTTGGCGTGAGCGCACACCACACAAGCGTAGGTCATGATGGGACGGATCACCGCGGTAAAGAGACGTAATTTGCACCTCCTGTGCTGGGAGTGCACTAAGATTCTAGGCTGTCGGCTAGGCATTTCGGCCTTTTCAGAGACTTTTATTAATTATTTGACCGGGTATTGTAATTTAAATTGATTATTTATTTGTTTTGTGACAAGCTCCTAAATTTTGCAAAACGACACCTTGTAGAAAATATTATAATACTAGCGGACGTCACGTGGTTTCACCCACGTAGTTCCCGTTCCCGTGGGAGTACGAAGATAAAATATATAGCCTATTATGTTACTCGCTGATAATGTAACTATCCATTGCTGAAAGAATTTTTCAAATCGGTTTAGTAGTTATTAAGTTTATTCGTTACATACAAAAATACAAATCTTTCCTCTTTCATCATCATCATCATTTCAGCCGAAAGACGTCCACTGCTGGACATAGGCCTCCCCCAAGTGTCGCCACATTGACCGGTCCCATGCGTCTCGTATCCAGCGGACTCCCGCAACCTTCACCAGGTCATCGGTCCACCTAGTGGGCGGTCTTCTAACGCAACGTCTTCCGGTTCGCGGTCGCCACTCCAGAACTTTTCGGCCCCATCGGCCATCCGTTCTGCCAGCAATGTGACCTGCCCACTGCCACTTATGTTTGGCAATTCTTCGGGCTACGTCGGTAACCTTGGTTCTCTTGCGGATGTCTTCATTTCTGATTCGATCGCGCAAGGAAACTCCGAGCATAGCCCTCTCCATTGCCCTTTGGGTGACTTTAAGCCTTCTGATGAGGCCCATTGTGAGCGACCACGTTTCGGTCCCGTATGTAATCACTGGCAACACACACTGGTCATAGACTTTCGTCTTGAGACACTGCGGTAAGTTGGACGAGAAGATACCGCGCAACTTCCCGAACGCTGCCCAGCCGAGTCGGATTCGACGATTGACCTCTTTCTCGAAGTTAGACCTACCTAACTGGACCGTTTGTCCCAGGTACACATAATCGTCTACAACTTCGAGTATAGAGTCTCCGATTTTCATAGAAGTGGGTGTGACATGGGCATTCAACATGACCTTGGTTTTGTCCATGTTCATTTTAAGACCCACTCTTCCGGAAGCTCTACTGAGGTCATCGAGCATCGTCCTGAGGTCCTCCATGGTCTTTCCTCTTTATAATATTAGTATAGATTATTAATTAATTAATAGTACAGATAAATCTTTTAAGATTTCTCTTGACATTCTTTCCTATTTTCTAAAGATTGCAGGTACTTGGGTTATCTACATGACAACTGAAAAAGAACCATAATCTCAGTGTGTAAAACTTCAGTCTGGTTCAGATCGTCATCAAAATCATCGACTTCACGCACGGTTTAGTATTGGCATATATTATGTGCTTGCCACTCTTCAGGTTTTACCCGGGAGCTACAATTTCGTCTGCCCATCTCGCTGCTGGTGCCCGAAGACCAACATTTTGTCTGTCCAATTCAATTTCATCATCATCATCATCAGCCTATTAATGTTCCCATGGCTGGGACACAGGTATTTATAGTTAATTAAAACGGTTCACACCAATTACAGTAATTAACATAGAAACAATAATTAACACAACAAAACTAAAATCTTCCAGTTGACACCTTTCAATGGTTTGAATTAAATTACTAATTAATACTAACACAGAACAGTGGACATATTCGCCTAAACTTGAGAGGGAATGGGCTATAATCTACCACGCGGGCCCAGTGCGGATTGGTAGATGTCACATGTCTTCGTATTTTTTGGTTCTAGGACATGCCGGTTTCCTCACGATGTTTTCCTTCACCGTTTTGAGAGCAGTGGTGATGAAATAAATTACACAAAGTAATGCGCCTGCCTGGGTCCGAACCCACGACTTACAGTTCGTAAGTCGGGGCCGCCACCACTGGGCCACCGATTCAATTTAATCTAAAGATATTAGGTTTATTTTTCTTTACTAACAAATATCTGAATTGTCAAACGTTGACTCTATTGTTTCTTTTCTCAGTTAAAATTACCAAGCTTTTTCATTCACAATGTTGAAACTAGACCAAACGCAGAGTGTCCTAAATCTCAATTTGACCGTGGCATTACAAGTGATTTGATGAAAAAACGAGGCGTCCTCGGTTGATACTACCAATGGATTTTTTACCTGTACTTTTTACTCGCGGTATTGGTATCGTTGCAAAGGTACTTAATGTACAATTGTACAGTCAGGAGCACTAATACGTGTACCATTAGCAAGATTCAAGAGCGTTGTTCGTATGAAACAACTATTTTAATTTTGAGTTGAGGTAAACATAGTATTTTGAAACCTATTATGAAAAGGGATGACCCATTTCGTAATAGGTTTCAAAATACTATGTTTGTTTGATTTTAAATTTAATGAATTTACAAGAATAACCCTTTTTTTTCGGATGAGAAATCATCAAATGACTCCTCCCGCTCTGGGCGGATCAGGAGGGAGTGTCAGACTTTTACTGATTAAAACTCATCCATGTTCCTTCATCGCCCTTTATATTCCGGGTCCACGGTATCTCTTTCGAATAGTCCCGCAGCCCCGGAATAGTCCCGCAGCCCCGGAATAATCCCGCAGCCCCGGACAAGAATAACCCTAAAGTTTAAGCTAAAAAAAAAAAAAAATTCTAATGTACAGATAAGAATCATCCTATACCGTCTTGGAATATCCTATAATAATAGTTAGTACATATTAATGAATAACTAAGCTTAGAAATAACTTTTTAAGTTGCTCAGTCCCATGTACTATCGAGGACACTCCCGCCTGATCACCACTAAGCTAATTTTTGCTTGCACTTACAACATAGAAACGCTCTATAACCGCCCCGTTGACTTTGTATAGAAATAATAAATGAAAAGTTACCGATCGGCCTAGCGCACTGACGACGCACGCCAAACGAGAGTTATTGTTATTTTGCACGCCATAGTTGACGCTTTTCTAATAGGCCTAAACTTTAAGGGGCGTGGCTCGGCGCCTCCGCATGATTTAAGCGAAAAAAAAATTTACTGATCAGGCGGAAAAGACCACGACTGTACCTACTCGTATATGCGCATTATTTTGTGCCCTTGACTGTACAGTCAACCATTGGCTATAAATATTTGTGGTGTTTGTTGATAATACAATCAAGGTACATAGTCTTTAACTATCAGTATCTTGTCCACCCACACAAAATTGTAAGTAATTAATGGTTAGCGTGGTAATCAATCAAGTCTGAGTCAAAACCATTTGTTAAAAATAGAGTAACCTTTGCGTTTTGATAATAAATGGACTCGTAAGTACCTTATTTGGTGTTACTATAATACACTGTGTAATATAATAAATGCAAGACCTCCCGTGTAGTCTCTCTTGCCATGGAAATGAAAAAGCTTTCGATCTACGAGTTCTAGGAATTAGCAAAAAAAAATATTGGACTTTCTCCAGGAACTGACGCGATCAGCTGATCCACCATGTAAGTAAGTAATACTAAAAGGTTATAAATTTCTAAAAGTAAATAAAATATAAATATCGCTGGACATTACATCTAGTGCCACACTAAGCAACGAGGCTTGTGTCGTGGACACCAGATAGTTAATATAATACATAGATATTTTTTTGTTTGTAAATACATACTCACTAAAAATATAAACATCCATGACTCGGAAACAAATGTCCATGCTCATCACACAAACATTGCTCCTACCGGGATTCCAACCCAGGACCCTAAGAACGTAAGGCAGCCTCACTAACGCTGCGCCATTCGGGTCGTCAGAACAAAAGAGTTCAGTTTCAAGGTCTGAGACATCATACGTGAGATTTTGAGTTCAAAATCAAAATCAATCAAAGCATTTATTTCAAGTAGGCCAGTTACAGGCACTTTTGAATTGTCGAAACAAAGATGAAAATTAAATGTAGCTACAGTCCCAGTCACAAGGCATAAAAACTGTGAAAGTACTGTAGTTGCCCATTCCCTAGCGTAGATCTCTATGGAGGAGAACGGGCAAGAAACTCCATGGACACTCTTTTAAATCAGAATATTGTTACAAAATCTTGGTTACATCATTCATGTTGAGATGGTATATTATGTGAGAACAATGTAGCAAGATGTGCACGTTAAAAGTGTCCACAGTAAAACAAAACAAAAAAAAAAAACAATTCAAAAACTAAAATAATTCATTAAAATAAGCCATGGCAACTGAGAGATGACCAGTCACAACTGACAGCGCCCGTTCACGGTCATGACGCATAGATCAGCACCATTCAACTCAACCATTTTGAAGGGAACTAAATGATCCGACGCATGCGCCACCATCAGCGAGACTTTTGAGTGAGCATGACATATTCTCAACCGCCAGGGCACATTCAAGTCAAGAAAAGACGTAGGTTTCCAGCGACTGATAGCATTCTAGTACATAGCACTCACACAATATGGGCTAAGCGATTATATAATACTAAAGAGATTGAATCTATACAATGCAAAGATAGTTGTACAATCTTCAGCAGCTCCAACAATACAATTAGTGCTATCCATTTATGCGCCCCTGTCCTTGTGGAGCAGGACCGGCATTGAGCCAAGCATTTTTATCAGCGATATAATCGTCCAATTTGTAATATGCTTGCTTACTCAATGTGCGTTTAATGCATGTTTTAAATTTTGTTTCATTCAGTTCAAGAATGCTTTGTGGAATTTTATTATAGCATCTCAAACAGTACCCCATGAAAGAAGAGTCTACTTTAGCGAGTCTGAAGCCTGGCTGAACTAATTGGTCCCTATTTCTAGTACTGTAATTGTGTCTGTCACCTCTTTTACCAAAAAGATGTAGATTTTTCCTCACGTACTTTATGTTTTCGTAGATGTATTGACAATGTACCGTCATGATGTTAATTTCCTTAAACAGTTCCCTCAGAGAATCGCGCCTACGAAGATTGTATATGGCTCTGATGGCTCTTTTTTGCAGAATAAATATAGATTCAATGTCTGCAGCCCGTCCCCATAATAAAATGCCATAAGACATTATACTATGAAAGTAACTTAAATAAACCAACCTAGCAGTATCTACATCAGTAAATTGACGGATTTTTCTAATGGCATATGCTGCTGAACTTAGCCGCCCCGCCAGAGATGTTAAATGAGAACCCCATTGAAGCCTTGAATCAAGCGTAATCCCCAGGAAAACCGTTTTATCTACGAATTCAAGTTTATCTTTATTCAATACTATATCACAATCGCTACTTTTGACATTCGGTAAAGCAAATCTTATGCATTTCGTTTTTTTTTCATTGAGTACCAAATTGTTTGCTGTGAACCAATTATGGACTTGAAGTAGGGCATTATTCACGTCGTCTAGATTTTGGGCTCGTCTATTTATCTTAAAAATTAGGGAAGTGTCATCGGCAAATAACATCATATTTTGAGGTTGGTTTTTCAGTAAATACGGTAGATCATTTACATATACTAAGAAGAGGAAAGGACCCAATATTGAGCGTTGCGGAACCCCCATTTTGACTTTTAAACCCTGTGAATTAACACCATTTATTTGAACATATTGTTGTCTATCACTCAAATAAGATTTTACCAAACTAAGTGCAAGTTTACCTAGTCCGTAATGCTCAAGTTTCAAAAGTAATGTGTCGTGATTTACACAATCAAATGTTCATTATGTAACACCCTGTATTGCTTTTAATTTTCAGCTTATCAAGCGTTCTATTATACAGCGAGTAACAAAGGTGTGGTCATATTTCAGGGTATGATTCGGACCATCAAACCGAACAACTTTTTCCACGGAACCACCATCGTAATCACGAAAAAAAAACTGTGTCCTATACAATTTTGTCGAGTGGATACCTATTGAAGTGTAATGGAATGGATTTGTTTAAATAAATTGAATGTATGAATATTTAATACATGATTCTAGACCCCCCAGTGTAGATTGTTTCTTCGGTTATTAAAAAAATCTTCTGTTTCATACTAAAGTGCAATAACAATAACACGATCAAAGTGTAATAATTAAGACAAGACACAACTTCCCTAAAAAAACAATTCCCCCTGAAATGATACCACTATCAAAAAACCTGAAACTAAATTAAAAAGTAATACCGCCTGCACACTGCGTACATTGTGTGCTTAAAGAATAAATTCAATTCTTTCATTTAGTTGAATGAGTAGGAAAAACAACGTTTCACGCAAAACAAAATTTGTTTTCATTTACAAAAAAAAACAGTTCTGTTCAATAATACAACACTGTAGGTTCAATACCGTATTGTACAGAGCAGTAAATAGCATAACATAACATCGCGCCTGTAATCAACGAAGAGTTAGTTAGAGGTGTACCGAATAGTACACCCATATTTCGCCGGTTATGATAAGTCCCATATAATAAGGAGCGAGCCTATTGCCATCAACCGGGCGCAGATCCAGACTCCGTTCCGTGGACTCCTCCAAATTCTTGATGGAAAAACCCAATAACACTTTGACCGACTCGGGAATCGAACCCAGGACCTCATGCTCAGCAGTCGCGCTTGCAACCACTGGACCAACGTGGCAGTCACACACATAGCTTATAAATAATACAGCGTTTAATATTACCACTGCTGGGTCACACGGCTATACAAAGTCCTTCTAGGCGTAAGAACCGGCAAAGTGCGACTGGGACTCGCGCACCGAAGGTTCCGTAAAAACTTGTAGGTATTTTGTTATTAAACTAAGTGTTTACGGTTTACAGATTTCTTCCTTTACATGTGCTGTAAGACATTGCTTGCCAAATTTCATGATTCTAAGTCAACGAAAAATACCCTATAAGTTTTGATTCTCTTGTGAAATCGCAAAATATGCGACAAAAACCGTCATATATTTTTATCGCGTTGACTTACAAGTTTGTTTTTTTTCACAGCTGAAAAAGACTTCGACGACAATAACCCGAGTATTTGATATTAATTTCAACTTGATACCTCTATTTGTTCCTGAGAAACAGGGTATTGACAGATAGACAACAAAGTGATCCTATAAGAGTTCCTTTTGCTTTTTTATAGTACGGAACCTTAAAAATGAACTTATTTGCCCAGTTTTGTCTAGTCGTACAGTTTTGAACTTTGTTACACAATTATTATCGTATTATTATGTAGTTAGACATTGTTTAACACTTATATACGTGTCAATAGTTACTCGTTGTACAACCTTTACCCACTGACATAGTGACACGGTGGGTGTAGGGCAACGTTGTTGTAAAATGTACATAATATTGTCTTTGCGGTAATAGGTAATGACAATGAGTTAATGACATTTGGTTAGCATAGTCTTCGTAAAAAGACAATTTTGACAGATATGCATAATTGAAATTGAAGTGAACTTGAGTGAATACCATTGTGTATTAATTATGTTTTATTACGGTAAATAAAATTAAAAACATTAATTATGAAACAGAATATGTATGTCATAATAATACTGTTGTATCACGTTTAAATCATTTGTGTTCATGATTCCGATTAAAATCGTGCATTCAAAAGCTGTTCCGATTCTCTGAAACAGTTATATTAAAATTTAATGAAAATTGCACAAAAGGACATACCTACATAAAATTATCATACACGTATATCACTCCTATAATCCCTGGAAGGGTCGACAGACCATAGAGTGCCTATAGTACTCACACATTTGGACAGTTAGTTTGTGTCTCATGTTATAAGTAGGGGACGAGCCTATTCCCATCATCCCAGCACCCATCGATTTCAAGCTGCTATCAAGAAATGGCTGATAGAAGAACCAATTTCATTTTTCCGAATCTAGTATTCAAACCCAGGGTCTCATGTTCAGCTGCTGTCGCGCTTGCAACCGCTAGATAATTTAACTTAGCAATTAATATGCCCGAAGGCTGGGTACCCAGTTAATTAATAAGAGGCAACTCGGAATGATTTATATTTTTATTCTAAAAAGGTTTGCGTTAGCCCGCAACTCCCCTGATGTGAAGCGATGACGCAGCCTAGGTTGGAGTATGCTTATAAGATACTGATTCACTCGAACTTTGATCTTATCAAAGTGGCCGGACGAAACTCGACAGGCATGATTCAAAACCGACAAAAATAAAGAGATTTGGAATAGACTCACTCAACATGGCAACCCAATGTTGAGTGAGTCTATTCCAAATCTCTTTCTAAATCTTCTCTAAAGGTTGGAGAAGAAGGGAAAAAAGAACTAGGAGCATGTTCTGACGAGCACAATAAAAAATACAAATGACACCAAAATTTACATATACACTGTGTGATATATATATAAAGGGTGTAAAACAGTTCTTAACGAAGCCGAAAGGCACTTGTTCTCCCCGTTATCGCAATCATTTTTTTAAATTGTTCTACACCATACCTGGGAACCTTCTAGTTACGGAGATATTGGGGGTCAAAGTTTCAACTTTTTGACAAGTTTTTTTTTTAATACAAGTTTTGAATGTAAGATTTTTACTTTAAACACCTCCACGACCCGCGTACTATTCAATCCATCCATTAGCACAATGTTTTGAGTGCGTTACATTGAGTTCTACATCAAAACATGATTATTCACCCCAAAAAAAAAAGTCGTTTCCCAGCAATAATTTTTGCTTAAAGTTACTTAGTTTGATGTACAGAATGCTTGGTTGAAGGCTTCGTGATGAGGTTGTTTACACCCTGTATGTCTCGCTTTCCCAAAACCCTGCCACGAAAGTGTACACATCTTAGTACTTAGTATTACACTGTCGAGTACACTTAACGACAACAGTGATCGTTGCGTGCATCAGTGTCAGTAGGTACATGCAGTGACGTCACCGAGTCACTGGGTGGAGGTTGAGGCAACTCATTACACAATAGGAAGTAACGTGTTGAGAAAACCTGTTGAGTTATTTGTTACTAACTGATAATAATATTGTATTGTTGAAAATACCATTTTAGGGTTCCGTACCTAAAAAGGAAAAAACGGAACCCTTATAAGATCACTTTCTTGTCCGTCTGTCCGTCTGTCACCACACATTTTTTCAGGAATGGGTGGACCTAGCAATTTGAAATTTATAACAGATACTGAGGTCTAAAGTCCCTATTAGGTGTATATCAAGGTCCGGACTCAACACGATAAAAAGATATGAGCAAATTTAGATTTTCGCGATAACTTGTAAGTACCAAAATTTACCTTAATTTTCAACTTTTTTTTATTTTTCGGACTTTTCCCTTTACTTCGAAAACCTACATGGTAGTTCCCGTTGACCTAGAATCATGAAATTTGGCAAAAAGCAAGGTCTGGAAGTGAAAAGTCTGAAAACCGTAAATAATAAAAAAAGCGATTTTACTATTACAAAATTATTATTTGCGGTTGGTGCAATAGCCGTTTCTAGGGATCGAACAGCAAAGTTAAGTTTGGCCTTTAAATAGTTTGTATGGAACCCTCTGAGAGATATTTCTCGACGGCATTTAAAGCAAAGTCGAACGCTCATAAAAACTTTGACACCAGCTGGCCTAGCCAAGTTACAAACGATTCGTATCGATTCTCTTTCTACAATCGTAAACGTTAAGTCACGTGGTCAAAACAAACGAATATAAACTTTCGTAGACAAGTTTACATCGATCAAGATGATAGAATGAAATGTATTCGTTTCTACAATCGTGATCCCTACACATCCCATATAAATCGTAGCCAACGTACAGTTTTGACTAAACTTTAAAATTTCCATTCATTTGTTTTGACCACGTGACTTAACGATGATAGATGTCATTCCCATACATTTGGTTAGTTTTCTATAGCGTTAACGATTGTAGATTGTCAACTTGGCTAAGCCTACTGGTCAGTCAGACAAAGAAAGAATCAGTCTAATCTGCGATCAAATGTTTTTGGTCTAAACGTACTTAGTTTTGTGTTCCCGCAAATGCATAGAATGTACCGAAATCTCAGCGATTCTTTAAAGAGTTAACGCCGGCTTCATTAAAAACTTTCAACTTCCCGCACAGAGTACTGCAAGCTCTTGTATTTTAATTTAAGTATTTTTGTTTTTAAACGTTAATGGTTTTCAGTTTTTCTATAGTTGGAATTAAAGATTTCATTAGAAGTTGCTTAATTAAATAAACTTTCTATTAGTTAGTAAATGTCGTCTTTGGCAGATCTTAAAGCGGTGGGAAGTCAAGAAAATAAACTACCAACTACCTTAATCTGAAAATTTACAGTTATATATAAGCATGTACATAACATCATCATCACGCCTGTCATCCCAAAGGGTTAGGCACAGGTGTAGGATACGTAATATTATAGTACACCCACTGACAGCACACCCACATTTCGCCAGTAATGTTAAAATCCCATGTAATAAAATAAAAATAAATAAATAAAATAAAATCTTTTTATTTCAGACATTAGTCCATAATGTGTGTTAGTAAAACGACTTTAAAAAAACTATGTAACTAAAAAAACTCATTAAACAATGAAAATACATTTAAATAAAAAAAATACATTAAATAATTAAAAAGATTACAAATATAAAGGGCGTAACATTATAAACGGCGAGCCTGTTGCCATCAACCAGGCGCAGGTTCAGACTCCGTGGCTGCTTCCGAGAAATTCCTGATGGAAAAACGAAAAAACACTGCCCAACCCGGGAATCGAACCCAGGACTTCATGTTCAGCAGCCGCGCTTGCTACCACAAGACCAACGAGGCATTTATAAATGGATATAAAACATGGCAAATTGGGGTCTATATTTCGTAAAACTATTAATTTTCCAGAAAACGACATTTGAGCGCCAGTGGTCTGGCCATATTCGATATCACCGCAATTTTAACAAAGCTAATTTACAAAACCATGATATTCAGGGTGCTCCAGCGGTCTTATTGTAACAGCGATATCTAGCAGACAATTACAGAAAGATTGGTAAATCGGATCAGTATTTACAGTATAAATACTGGTATTCAGCTGCATCCGGTTAGATTAGAAGCCGACCCCAACGTAGTTAGGAAAAGGCTAGGCAGATGATGATGAAGTACGTAAGGATCGGTAAAGGATCAGTATTTGAAAACGCAAAATACTGATCGTTTCCCGTTTTTATCATGTGCTTATAAATCGCCATTTTATTTTACACTTACAATAAAATTGATAGTCAGTCAGCCTCCGGCTTAAAAATAAATCATCTCTGCTGCTTTTCATATTTCAATGGACCAAAATATACAAGTTTATTCGATTATTCGCTCGCATTCGTTCGACTTCCGAATACCAATGCTTTCGATTCGTTCGAGAAGGCACTCTGTTCCGAACCATAAAGCGAACGCGCTCTGAATACAGTGCAGGCAAATATGAAGTTTATTTAATGCAAATAAAAGTGAAAATAATGGTTGAACATGTAAGGATTTTTGTGGTGACTGTGGTCAGGATTTTGCGTTAATATTGTGAAGGTATGACTCAAGCAATAGTATCAACAAGTGCTATAAAGAAACGTAGACGTGTAAGGGCAAAAATATCAATTTCATTTTGAAAGATTCTTAAATGAGGCTTGACAGGACTCTCGTGACGACAGGCCGTGCCGACGGCGCGTTCGTGTTCCACGCGCGCCTCAAAGAGAGTCAGCAATAGGGAAGGGGTCCGCAAGGACCGAAGCCTGCCGGGGCTGCGGGACTATTCGAAAGAGATACCGTGGCCCCGGAACACAAAGAGCGAGGAAGGAAAATGGATGGGTTTTAGTCAGTAAAAGTCTGACACTCCCTCCTGCTCCGCCCAGAGCGGGAGAAGTCATTTGATGATTTCCAATCCTAAAAAAAAAAAAAAGGCTTGACAGGACATGTCTGCCGCATACTGCACGAGCTGTGGGTCCATGAAACGTAGGATTGGTGCCCTAAAATAGCGACACAGGGTGACAGTTAGGTACCCAAGAATATGGCTGAACTACTTGGATGTCTTCCTTGAGATTGCAAGAAGTAGCGCAGAATCGTATGATGTTTGGAAGAGGGAGGCCTTAACCTAGTATCTAATTCCCAGAACAATTGGCTAGGTCAGGTCTCCTAGTCCTGGAAAGGTTTCACCAATATTAGATACTTCTTTAAGAAACCTCCTATTATTTTTGTCATTCCTGTAAGTATAGTTAGAGCTTAATCTACGAATGGCGACTTGGCCATCGATTACATTCGATAAATAGCAAGCTAATCGATTAAGTCCTCATTAAAATTTGATAGCACTACGTAACGGAGTGTAGCGGATAAATCAATGGGTATTTAAAAGCCAAATCATTGATGAACTTAAAAACTGAGGCTAAACAAAGATAGGTAAAGGAATTTAGGAATTAGCATTCTGATGATTTTCAAGTCATTTAGAACACCAATTTGAATAGCGCCAATGCGAATTAGACTGATTCATTGATAGTCCCACTACTGGGACACTTGGTCACATGTCGAAACCGCCCGTTAGTAAATCAACATACAACCCGACACTGATCTGCAAATGGAAAAAACTAAAGAAAATTACAATTTCGCAGGCTACCGTGGCCCATCCACGTTAAGTTTATTTAGTTCAAGAACAATGTCTTTTCACGATTTTTTCCTTTGCTTTGAGAGCATCATCATTCTCTTGCCCTTATCCCAATTCATTTGTGGTCGGCGCAGCATGTCTTCTTCTTCCATACTTCTCTATTACTCCTCATCTCATCAGACCTTATTTTCTTGCCTTATCATTCTTAACACAGTCCATCCATCGTTTCTTTGGTCTTCCTCTACTCATATACCCACCCACATTCATACTTAAAACATTCCTCACGACATTTTCCTTATTTCTCCGCATCACATGCCCATACCACGACAACGGTAATACGTTGTCGTGGCGCCGGTGACTGAAAAGTTGTGTGTCAATCCACACAACTTTTCAGTCACCGGCGCTTTTTTTTTTTTTTTTGAAGCTAAGGCCTCCAGCCAGGGGCATGTTAACTAAAAACTAAGCGACCACGCCTAAGGGCACCCCCTGTGGGGTACGAACCTCGGCTTAGGGCGTCGCTGGGGGCAGCAAAGGGACAGGCTGGATCTGAGTGTCATTAATTAGGGGCTCGTTTGAAATTACTGGCTCAGCATCGCGGGCTGGCTCTAGCAAGGGTCGGGGGGGAATTGAACGGGGATTACGCTCCGGACCTCGGCGGCGAGGTCGGTATGTCTTCGGTTTGTATCTGTATTTTCTACGTACGGTGCTGGTGTCTTTGCTACTCTCCTGTAAGAGGGTAATAGCGTCGTCGGGGGTGACTAGAGTGTGCCGAGGACGGCGGACTGAGCTGATACGCGATGGGTCGTATCGGGCGGCCGATGCGATCAGGGGGTTCCTATGCTTAATAGAGGAGTCGAAAAAACGCTTTGCAAGACGTTTCATGAATTGCTGAATAGTGGGGATTCTAAGGTCTAGGTGAAGACTATCGTTACGGACGTACGGGGGGGCTCCGGTGATCTTACGGAGAAAGCGGTTCTGCAAGGTCTGCATCCTGTGGATGTGGCGGGGATGGGCATGAGCGAATACGACACAAGCGTATGTCATGATAGGTCGGATAACTGCTGTGTAAAGACGCAACTTGCACTTGAGTAACAACTTGCTCTTTTTGACTAGCATGAAGTGGAGTCTGCCCATGGCAAAGGCTGCTCGGTTACGAGCTGCTTTGATATGGGCCGCGAAAGTCAGGTGTTCGTCGAGGATGACACCTAGGTACTTGGCTTGCTTCTCCCAAGGGATAGGCTTGCCGAACATAGTGATGGGGGCAGGTGACGGTCGCTGATGGCGTAACTTCTGATAGAGAACAGCCTGGCTCTTCTCAGGGTTTACTTCGATCCTCCACTTACGAAACCAAGCGCCGAGTGAATCGGCGGCTTGTTGAAGTGCACGATGGATGCAAACCTGAGATCGGCCGGTGTAATAAATAGCCGTGTCGTCGGCAAATAGGGCAACCTGAACTTTCTTGTTCGTTGGGATGTCGCTGGTGAACAGCGTGAAAACTAGAGGAGAGAGGACGGAGCCCTGAGGGACTCCGGCTCGGATGGGGAGTCACCGGCGCCACTTTCAGACTTCCTATATTATACTCATTTCTTACTAACCTTCGCTTTGGTGATAAAATAATTAACACCAAGTAATATACCCATCTGGGTTCGAACCTATACCTCGTAGCTATTTGCATTGGTGCCCTTTTTACCCGACTGCGCCAGAAGGAGGGTTATGTTTTTTCGAGAGTATGTATGTATAATTGTTTGGCACGCTCTGTGGCCTGAACGGCTCGATGGATTTTAGCTTGACAGGTGTCGTTAGATTCGTATTTACTGTGAGAGTGACACTGGGTATATCAAACTAAAAAAAAACAAAATGGCGGATTTTTGGCGCCAAATTGAAATGTTTGGCACGCTCTGTGGCCTGAACGGCTCGATGGATTTTAGCTTGAGAGGTATCGTTAGATTCGTATTTACTGTGAGAGTGACACTAAGTATATCAAAATAAAATAAAAAACAAAATGGCGGATTTTTGGAGCCAAATTCAAATGTTTGGCCGGCTCTGCAGCCTGAACGGCTCGATGGATTTTAGCTTGAGAGGTGTCGTTAGATTCGTATTTACTGTGAGAGTGACCCATTAAATAATCTAGACTTAAATCATTACATCCAATATGGGTCCCGACTGTTGCAGTCAATATGTCCTGTTTCTTGAACTTGTTTTTATCTTTTTAGTTTTTATTTAAAGTTAGTAGTTATTTTTTATGCAGTCGGGTTTTTTAATTTTAATTTTTTATCTTTTTCGGATGGCAAATCATCAAACGACTCCTCCCGCTCTGGGCGGAGAAGGAGGGAGTGTAAAACCCATCCATGGTCCTTCATCGCCCTTTGTGTTCCGGGGCCACGGTATCTCTTTCGAACAGTCCCGCAGCCCCGGCAGGTTTCGGCCCTTGCGGACCCCATCCTTATTGCTGACTCTCTTTGAGTCACGCGTAGAACACGAACGCGCCGTCGCGTCGACACGGCATGTCGTCATGGGACGGACGGACGGCGAGCTAGCTCATAGTGCATTGTTGCCCTAAAGCGTTATTTTTAACACGGTTTTTAGTATAGTTTAGTGCCTGCCTATATTAACATTTCCACAATGTTGTAATCAACAAATCCATCACTTAATAAATCGACTAAATAATTTATAATCGCTCGCTTGACAGCTGTATAACTAATATAGGGTAAACACGCGTCTACAGTCCGCAGCAAAAGTAAAAACAATAACCTATTAAAAACATAATCATCACGCCCGTTGTTCCCGACGGGTTAGGTAGAGATGTAGCTATAGGGCTCTTACATTGCGCCAGTTACCTGTAAGTGTTATGTAACAGGCAGCGAGCCTATTAAATTCCTGTGTAACAGACTCGGGAACCTAATAAAAATTTACCCGACCAGGGAATCAAATCCAGAACCTCATGCTCAGAATTAGCGCTTACGATCACAAGACCAAGCAGTCCGCTACTTAATGAACCTATGGTGACTGTTTAAACAACGACCAGTCCGGAAATATCACATTCTGGTAAAAAAAAACCACCTATTGTCATTTTGACGTGATACTTAATTAATTACTCGGTGATAATTGACTTTGCAACGTTATTAAACCTACTTTGTAATGCTGACCGTACAAAGGAAACTATGAAGTACCCAGTTATTCAATCGATACTTAGTTCTTATATTAGGTGAAACGGAACGGCCTTTTTAAATACGTAATTAGTTCACTCGAGTTAAAGGGAGGGGAGCATGGCGTGGTCTTACGTAAAAGCATTATTTAATAGAAAACATGAACAAAACGAACTATATATATATATGTATATTAGCTATAGTCTGCGCCAGATAAGTAGGAATTAAAGGTCATTGCTCTTTCCTTAATTTCTCTGCGTAGGTACCCCGACAATACACTATGATTTTTTTTATTACTTTAAAAAGTCAAGGATCACGGTCAAGGTATTTTCGGGACAAGTTTATGTCATTATTTCTGTTTTCGTAATTATGTATTCGAATAAATGTATGCGGGTTAATGACCTTTATTTCCTACTTATCTGGCGCAGACTATAGGTACTAATTTATCTAAAATCTTACATAGATGAGTGGTACCTAGATGTATGTTTATCTCCAACTGCAATCAGATTTGAGACTGGCGTCTATAGTAAATACGTCTTGTTCCTCTTGGTAAGACCTTTCAAACGACACTACAATCATATCTATTGGACCCGGTTACCATTTTGCTCATTGTCCTTCAGCTGCATTCTTTGTAGTCACTACTAATCAGTTGTTAGACGTTATAGACGTTTTGGAAAAAGAAGACAACATTTCGTATTTCTACAGTGGCTTTTATCAGGGATGACACAGTGCTGTTCTAGCTTCAAGGATCGTGGCCAGGATCGGAACTAACGTGACATCTCGTTTTTGTTTTTCAATACATTTCAGTTTCACAGGTGTTTACAAAACATCGCCCTCCTGTAAAGTCATTTGAATGGCAAAACATTCTTACAGCACCAAGCTTTTCAGCAGCATAATTCAATTCAATACATACCTAATTTGGGTATTTAGCAGAAATGAAAAAAAAAAGTTTTTTTTAAAGGAGGTTGCATTCCTTTATCTGGCCATTTTATCCCAAAAAAAATATGAGAGCCATTAACCACACAAAAAAAAACTTTGAAAAATAAAACGCTAATGGCGTCATTTCATTATTTTGAGTGCAAACGGCCTGAGACTAGGTGCTTACGAAATGTCACCTTTTTGGTAGAAAGCTTAAAATGGACAAGAAAATAATATTAGTGTCATTTTCGCGCAACCGCTATTTAAAGTACTTAAGTACTACCTAAATTATTGAAAAATCTTTATCCAACCACCCTCTAAACTTTAGTAGTAAAACACAGCCAACCAGTACCAGTTATATATTACATGTGTTGATGGGAAATTGCCAGCTGACAATATTAAAACACCAACCTTCAATTTAAAGACCAAAGTCACTTGCTCTACATCAATTGCTTCTATTCCTCAACACAAATATGCTCTAGTCTTTCACACGTGTTTTTACGCTCATTTCACAAATTAACATAGTTATGACATGCGCTCGAACAAACGAACTACACTAGTGTTGCTCAATGAGTTTACTTTCATGCGTCAGTGGGTAACACTAGGCCAATAGGTTAGGTCCGAATCTTTCGTTTTACGTGTACTAGAAAGATTTCTTCAGAAAGTCCATTCTGGGCAGGAAACGAAATTAAACTCTCTTTATTTTGCAGACATAATATCACGCCTGTAATCTCCGAAGGTTAGGCAGAAGTGTACCCAATCCATCCAAAAGCTATCAACCGGGCACGAATCTAGATGCTGTGGCTGCTACTGAGAAATTCTTGATGCAAAAACCCAGAACCTCGTGTTCAGCAGTCGCATTTGCGACAACTAGACCAACAAAACAGCCTCTTTATTTTTAACCGACTTCCAAAAAGATGAGGTTATCACATCGTCTGATTTTTTTTGTGTGTATGTTCACCGATATCTTCGCCAATTGTGAACCGATTGTGATGGTTATTTTTTTGTTTGAAAGAATATTATTACGCGGTGGTCCCGTTTAAGTTTTATAAAGATCTGATGCTGATCTTCGGAGATATACAAGGGAACTCGTCAATATAAGACGGCAAATCACATAAAATCATTAAGACGCATTGTCTGGAACTTCTGGTTTTTATTATAGAGGGACGGTATTGCCAAGGTGAGCGCATACAGCTCGTAAAATTCGTAAAAGGATATCGTTTTGGAGGGTTACCTTTTCGAGATTTATCAATACGAAATACTTAGGAGTAATGTTATTGCGGGATTGCGTAAAGCAATTCGTGGTTATGTTCCTACATTACTGGGTATTGAATATGGAGTAAGCATGTTTGTAGCTATGCATGAGTAGGCATGTTTGTTTAGTAATGGATTCTTGCAGGGTTTTTAGGCACATTGGATATTAGTTTTATGTATTTGCTACATGATTTAACTAATAAAGGAATGGGTCTGCTAAACTCTATTAAACAAGAAAACATAAAACTATTTTTTTTTTGTTATTGTTTATAATTTGGTATATCTAGTATCCCCGCTGGGGGATACGCGGTGTCCACTCGAGGCTTATTTGTTCCACTGGCCTCAACACTCCATCGGCATACATGGTCAAAGCACTGACATTTCAGCTTACTATTTCTGTAAGCGATATCTTTAAATCGAATCTATCGATCCTAGCCGACCCCAACATAGTTAGGAAAAGGCTAGGCAGATGATGATGTCGATAAAGCAGATGATAGCTATCAGGAAATACAGATTAGCTTAGTCACTGAATCTTTGACTACATATCATCCTTTTCCTGTCATCGTTCCTTGTAACTTGCGGTCAGCGCAACACATTTCTTTCTCCACTCTCAACCGCCATCCATTTTCTTTCGTACCATTCCTTACAGAATCCATATATCTTTTCTTTCGCATTAAACTGCCACTGAAGCAATTAAATAAATAATAAATAAAAAGCCATTCATTTCATGCAATAATACTTTCAAATATACCTACACAGATTTAAAGATTTAAAGTTGTCCTATACTTACACAATTTGATTTAATTTGATTATATTATAAATTGTAAATTCGTTTATTTTTTTAAATTACAAAGATGATAATTATACTGTACAAATTAATTCCAATTTCATTCTGTTTAATAAATAATCGATAAATAGAATGAATTTAATTGTGATAGCTTGATCCATACAGTAATTAAAATAAAATACAATTAACATTAAAGTAAAATCAGTTTTAAAAATAAAACAAATTAACATTAAAACCATAAATTAAAAAAAAATAACCATCAATATTAACATTAAAATCAAAAGTAAAATAAGACGAAGCAATTACGGTACTAAAAAAATGTAAAATTGAACGATTTTGGATCAAAAGTAAACGCTCTGTAGATTTCTTCAATGCTAACGTTGTGCCGTGAACCGGATCACAGATGTATCGCTGCTCGAGAGCGTGACGCCTATCGATTTCCCTCCCTCATTGCCAGGCTGCCAGGTGCTAATCACCTCACGCTCACGCTCAGTTTCGTTACTGAACTGGCGAGATCTTGTGCAACACTTTGATGGGTCAATTGGTGCAAGGTTGAGAGGTTTTCGTTGTAAGTTTTAATCCTACACTGAAAATAATGATCTACGAGGGAAACATTTTGGCTCAGTTGAAACGGCCGTGAATCAGATCGTAGTTTTGATGGCACAATTGGCTGAGCGCTTCTCGCTGCTGTGCTGCGTGACACGGATTCAATTCCCACATGGGACAAACATTTATAAGGCCTACAGGTAGTTCCCGGTCTCTGTTTATGTATGTGAGTTCAAATTTTTGTAAACGACCCACGATACAGGAGTAATTCCCAGTGTGGGGAAACGTCAGAGTGTCTTTGTGTTATTGATTCTACTACCACTGCTCCTAAAACAGTGAAGGAATATATTATGAGGAAACTAGCATGTCCTGGAACTGAAAAATTACGACACTTGTGTCTTCTACATGGTGGACTACGAGACTCTCCCTCGCACAGAGAGGAGGCGGTGTCCCAGCTGCGGTTACATTCTAAATTGTGCCACATATATATGTTTTCTTTCTTTCTTTCTTTGTAAACTAATTATTTATCTTGTTGGTTGGGCGTCGGTGTAATTTCTTACCTTAAAATTGCAACGCTCCAGCAATGTCAATGCTATTGCAGATGTCGTTTAGCGGCGGAGAGGGTTGGCCGTATACAAAAATATATTTTAAACAATTGCCCAGTCTTTTCATTTTGTCCCGACGACAGCTAAACTAAAGGTGGGATGATTTTAACGGGCTTTATGTTCTGTAAGTACCTAAGTATTTCTTTATACTTTCCCTTATCCCTTATACATAACTTCACGCCTGTAATCCCCGAACGGTTAGGCAGACGTGTACAGTACTCCCACATTACGTCAGTTATGTTTTAAGTTCCATATAGTGGGGGGCGAGCCTATTGCTAACTTAGCCTATTGTCATCCATAAATCTATGATATAATAGGTGTTTGGCTTCCTGTTTTAGTAAACTTTATTGAACATCAAACCAGCATAAGAGAAAACGTTGCAACTGGCGTATATATAATCATAGGGGAATACCGTAAGACTGGTTTAACTGGCACCTATCGACACCTATAAATCATGATCTGTCAAATGACCAATTTGGTCGAGACGCCATTGTTCAACTATTGTGTCTACTTCGTGGACAGATCATAGGATGATCCATTTTCTACGCAGGTAAACAAATGACCATCACAACGATATTGACAAGGTTTTAATTGATACCTACTGGGTAATGATCGCTGTCGATTACATAAGGGTTTTTCTCAATTTAGTTAACAACGCAATGCGTATCGTTAAACCATACAGTAAGTTCCTGGCCACGAGATACACGCCGTCTTGCGACAATTACTGCAGAGTAACAAATGAAAAAGTTGTTAGTGTAGAGCATGACACCAGTTACTGCGACGCGACTGGCGAAACGACGGTATTCACGCGAAGGAGACTAGTGGCGCTCGTGTATCTTGCGCAAGTCGCGTCGCAAGTTGTACCTATCGCTCGAAGCTCTGGACGGGAACAGTTGTAGCGGACCTAATCAAGCTGACAAAAAGAACACCTGCGACATCTAATTTAGAGGGTGTAAAAAGACCCTTAACGAAGCCGAAAGGCACTTGTTCTCTCCGTCATGGCGATCAGAATGTTTGTTCTAGACCATACCTAGGAACCTTCTAGTTACGGGGATATTGAAGTTCCAACTTTTTCACAAGTTTTTTTTTTAATACTTACAAGTTTTAAATGGAAGACTTTTATTTTAAACGCCTTCACGACCCCCGTACTACTCAATCCACTATCAGCACAATGTTTTAATTGCGTTACATTGAGTCCTTACTGAAAATTTTTGCGTAGTTACTTAGTATGATGTACAGAGTGCTTGGTTGAAGGCTTCGAGAAGCGTTTGTTTACACCCTGTATAACGCAAATGTAGAACTTAAATCAGTATCCTACATCGCGATATTAGAGTTCTCCGCGAGTTAAGAAAATTATATTGAAAAAAAAACCCGACCATAACTGCCGGGCCCACCAACACAACACCTGTCTGGTCGGAGGATGCTCCCTTTTCTATGGAGTATACACTATCACCCTGGAACTTTACGCCCTGCTCCTCATCACACCAGAGGTAGCACTTACACTACAAATATCACCCTTAATGCTACGTCATAAACCAGTTCTCAATATCAAATTATCGCCACTAATGCGCGGTTGACTGTTCTATGTCAACATGACTTGAGTGCGCCTGTACCTTGTACTTGCGATGTTTGTTCTGTTCATCAAATATTATAGGTGTTGTGGCTTGTTCTAAGTAGATTTCGGAAAATAATGTGTTGGTGAAGAGGCTATGGACCCCTTTAGTTTATTTAGTTTTAAGTCACTAAAAAGAACTCAAGAGTTTTGTTATTTAATGCCAGCGTTGACGAAGGCCTTTAGTCCGAAAAAAACACCAAAATAAAACTGGCAGAATAGATACAGCTCTGCTTAACCATTTGGGGAATACAGCGTGATGTTATGTGGTATAAATCCATAAAATAATAACAAATACATGATATTAATAGGTGGTAAATATTTCATAATTAAATCTTCTATGATTCACTCGACAATTTCTTTTTAAGTTTTTCACAATATTTCCATTAGGAAATAATTCTGTCTATTTCTCTGGATCAACAATTTAGTAAGCAGCCATCTTGAAAACTACATGATTCCTAACACAAGTAAAACCTAATGAAGCAGCATAAATCTATTCTTTTGTGATAAAATCACATGTTGAAATGCTATAAAACCTTGTCTGTTTGATAAAAATGTGTCAAACAACTGACTTAACGCCAAACAACCTTTAGCTAAGGTCATTATCAATAAGTAGTATTGTTCACACAAAAGTGTAAATTGCGACAAAATGCACGCTGGGCGCAATTAACAAAAACACTCAGAAGTTCCACAAAAAGTCTCGTAGTTTGAGGCAATCTGAATCTAACTGAATACCAGAGGACCTAAACGAATTGACATTCTTCATCAGCTATAACGATCCTCACATCAAAAAAACAAAAACATCTTACAATATAATAAAAATACCAGCTTTATAAATTATTTTAAATTTCATAAAATAGAAGATCATCATCATCATTTCAGCCAAAAGACGTCCACTGCTGGACATAGGCCTCCCCCAAGTGTCGCCACATTGACCGGTCCCGTGCGACTCGCATCCAGCGGATTCCCGCAACCTTCACCAAGTCATCGGTCCACCTAGTGGGAGGTCTTCCAACGCAACGTCTTCCGGTTCGCGGTCGCCGCTCCAGAACTTTTCGGCCCCATCGGCCATCCGTTCTGCGAGCAATGTGCCCTGCCCACAATGCCAAATTGAAGATACTTTGCACAAAAATACGTAAACCGGTGAATATTTTGCTCAATTAATAAAGGTTTGACGCAAAATGTGCAATTCACAAAATGTGCACTTGACGCAAAATGTGCACTTCGCAAAATGTGTACTACTGAAATACGTTAATTTGGGACATCGAGTTATGACTCTACATTTGCGAACATTTTAGTGGTTTATCTTATGTCATCCTCCATGAAGTATTAGCTGATTGTTTTTTTGTTGTTGATGAATTTGAACATCTAGTGGGGCTATATTTAGAGCTCACACCTCATAGCGGTGTGTTTACAGATTTATTAATCGAGTGGAAATACTGCGCTCTTCGTTTTTTGTTTACAACTTTACCATTTTAGAGGTTTACATTCTATATTTGGATGTGTGATAATTATTACTGTAACAAATTCATGGTTACGCATCCCCAATGTCAAATAATTTGGCATGCTGGACATGCAGAAAGGTGGCCTAAAAGCGTTGCAAACAATGGTTGTTTATCCTTTATTGAAAAATGTTCCTTTTGTCTGTTACAATATCACCATGATCACCAAATCTGCTAAGTGTCTATTAAAATGAATAAATAATGCTGGACATTAACACACAGCGCTATCTTGTGCCACACTAAGAAAGGAGGCTTGTGTCGTGGACACCGGATAGTTGATATACTACATAGATACGTTTGTTTGTTTGTTTGTAAATACATACTTATTATACATACTAAACATCCATGACTCGGAAACAAATGTCCATGCTCATCACACAAACATTTGTTCCAACCGGGATTCGACCCCGCGACCCTAAGAACGGGTCGTCATTATATTGATGATTGAAGGTCATCATCTGCATCATTTTTCTGCCCTTGTCCCATGTTACTTGGTCGATGTAACACTTTGTTTTCCGCCACGGCCCCCTGTCAACCGTCACGCTTTCATTTGCTCCTTTTTCTTCGACATTATCTTCGCAATATTTGTGTGCAAAGTAATGCACCACAAAATTGACTGCCCAAAAATATTGCGCACCTTAAATTTCCGTGCCCCCTCAAGAATTCCTCGCAGTGCAATTACACCACTCTGCCCGCCACAGAGAAGAACGGTTCTAGGCGCCAATTCCCCCTATGCGAGATTATGCAAGGTTATAAATAGCTGCAGTGATCAAATTGATTTGCACTTTGATAGTTTGGGAAAATTGAAAGCCAATTATTTTAAGAATTTTGCTAAATAGTTTTACTTTTCAGATCATTCATGAGAGAGAATATATTTAAGTAGGTATAATAATAATAAGTTCCTTAATGTTGTTATATTAATTATTTAGACCATAATATTAGTATTTTTTTTTAAACTAGATTAATATTATAAATTGTACAACTTTTCATGCATGCGTAGTTTTCCTATGATTGTTACACTGTTGCATTTACATTTTTGCATGTTACTTTTAGCATACAACCTGTTTATACAACCGTTGGTGAACCAATAAAAATAAATAAAATAAATTATTCCTTATCTTTGTAATTTGTAAATGTATCCACGGACTAAATCCATTCCTAGCTACATTTTAAATCATACTGTGAATTATTGGTTAAAATGTCTATGTAGGGCACAGAAACGACAGTCAGGGGGCGTTCTTAACATCAACATCATCTCACTGCTCACAATTTATTTGGGGTGGACGCAGCATGTCTTTTTTGTCCGCCAACACGATCAATTCAGTTGAAAGCCATCCACTGCTATACAAAGGCATCCCCCAAGCGTCGCCACATCGACCAGTCCTATGCTTGTAAAACAAAATCATTATAAAAGAGTGAACATGGAGTTTCTTGCTGGTTCTTTTCTGTAGGAAATGGCCAACCCAAAACGTGCAGTTCTTCTTGATATTTTATAAGCCCATGTAGGCTTATGTGAAATAAAATGTTTTGATTTTTGCTTCTCACATTTAACGGATTCTCATAGCGTTTAGCGGTAAGTCATATTTTGTCACTAGAGTTGCTTTTCATTTATCTCTATATTTAGCCATGACCTTAGTAGTCATCCACTTTCTTTAGTTATCCGTCTTCTACATACCTTCACAGTTTCTATCTCCAGTATCAAGTATCATCAATGTATCAATAGCGGATCTAAAATCTCCAAGTTAACTTTTCTCCTTGGTCGCGCCTGCTCGTGTCAGGTTCGCAGTTGCCTCTCGATTCGATTACCTACACTTTTTATTGCCAACTGAAGTCGATTCTTGATTGTAGGTTCAAGGTCTGATACTGGTTGGACTATTATTCATTTCGAGTTTTTTTTTTCGTTGGTGCTATCGGTTGTAAATTACGATTGTAGGCCGGTATGCGATAGTTAGTTTCGGTTCCTATGCATGCGTGTTATGTTATTTAATGTTTTTGTCAATCAATTAATTTAGCCTATCGCAGTCCACTAGGCATAGGTGTCTCCCATGCTACCCGACAATATTCCAAAAAAAAAGCTCCTTAAAGAGAAAAAAAGAGGATAAAAATTTGTACTGATGAGAAATCATAACAAATTTGTAAATACTGTTTTAAGCTTTCACGGTTCGAAACAACAACAATAATCACAGAAGATATCCCGTAAGTGACATTTTAAGTTTGTAATTGTTGATGGATGGAGAGGAAGACCAAAGAAGAGATGGATGGATTGTGTGAGGTAGTTATGAAGGAAAAAGGAGTAAATGATAGCGTGACGATTGACAGGAGAATGAAAGAAAAAAACGTGTTGCGCCGACATCAAGTAACATGGGGCAAGGGCAGGAAGAGAGAAAGGGGAATCTTATCAAGCTCCTGTATCTAAGAAAATCCCTTAATGAGACTTCAGACAGACAGATTAAAATATTCAAATTTCATTTATTTTTTGTCAAAAATTTAAATGGAACCATCCGCATTCTATTAATAAATCTAAGAGTTCGTAAAATTCTCAAAAGCAGGCTAAAGTAATTTAGAAAGAAAGCCATTAACCCAGCTGAATTTAAAAACACATTACTACCACAAAAAAGAATAATTGCACTTTAAAACTTGCGAACTAAAACAACTAACCTACAAAAACAAGTATCACACTTTTAAAATTGCAATAACTTTTTAAGTACACAAGATATACTTTCGAAACAAAAAGGACTCGAAAAATAGTTTAATATTGTCTATAGTTTCAAAGAATGCTGTTAAAAATTGCTATAACACGCTTTTTTTTTTTTTTAATACTTATCTAACTTCTATAGTTTAGGAAAAATTTAAATTTTAAAAGTGTAGTACTTATTTTTGCAGGCCAGTGTATTATTTTAAAAAACTCTTAGCGGCTGCCTTATCCACACGAGTTTTTAACTTTAACCTTTATTTCATTTTTTACGAAATACATTCCTGTAATCAATTTGACGTGTAATGCCTCGTTGCTCTAGTGATAAGTGTGAGTGTAAGGTCCCGGGTTTGATGCCCAGATCGGGCAAAGTGATATTGGGGGTGGGAATTTCTTAGTAGCAGCCACAGAGTTTGGATTTGTGCCAGGTTGAACGCTCACCCCCTATTTTATGTGACTTAAAATGTTACTGGCGAAATGAGGGTGTACTATAAGGTACACCTCTATCTAACCCTTCGGGTATTACAGGAGTGATGTTATTCCTGTAATAATATTTATTCATTCAACACGGTTGGTTTCTCTTCGGGTATCGTGAATATCGGGAAACGTAGCGTGGGATGAGGACATGTAATGACCGGTACGGGATTTCAGTAGAATTTTAGAACAGGAAACTGCTTGAAAATACATAAATAAATATCACTGGACATTAAACACAGCGCCATCTAGGGCCACACTAAGCAACGAGGCTTGTGTCGTGGACACCATATAGTTGGTATATTACATAGATACTTTTTTTTTGTAAATACATGTTATACATATAAACATCCATGACTCGGAAACAAATGTCCATGGTCATCACACAAACATTTGCTCCTGCCGGGATTCGAACCCGGGGCCCAAAGAGCGTAAGGCAGCCTCACTATCACTGCGCTATTCGGGGCGTCGTAAATGATTTAGAAAAACCTCAGGCTTTCACCAAAATTGCTAAAACCTGAACTCAGATTCAAAATATTTTACACTAGTTGTGCCCTGCGACCTCTATCCGCGTGAAACTAACATATAGTATATTTTATAACGAGGGACTAAACGAAGCCATGATATACCAGAGGTGGTTTGACTCCCGAGCTTGCGAGGGAGTCAATGAAACCGAGGGTATATTAAGTTGGCGTTTAGTCTCGAGGTGCAAACTGTACTTTTCACTTTGAGTGCGAGAAAAATAGTCAATTTAGTACAAAAACATTAATTATTCCTCCAGTCCATAGAAATTTCGTAAGTTTTTAGGTAGATCTTCCGCGTTTTTGGCGGCAAAAGATTATCTATTATGTCTTTTGCTCTTTGCTCGACGTCAAACTGTTCACTGTCACTGAAGATTCCTAATAAATTTATATAAAACCGAACAAATTTACACTCGACAAAAATTCAGAAATTTTCGCGGTCAGTTTTTTCTTCTAAACCAGTCACAGATTAAGAATTTAAAACGCATGGCGCCACCGTCCTTGCGGAAAAACCATGGAACTAAAACTCTCAATATTTTCGCAATGAAGATGGTCCACACTCCACAGATAATAGTAGTATATTAACTGGCTGTTTGACTTTGTCTATGTCACATGAAGGAAATTAAAAAACGAATTACTTTTTACTCGGATTCTCGCCACAGAGTGTATTTGGTTAGCACGTGTGTCCTGAATTTTAAGGGGTTTTCAGTGAAAAAGTGACTTGTTGTGACTTGTTTTTGTATTTCTCTGTTGTCCTTGTGTCGTTAATCGGGTTTGTATTGTTCATTTTTTGTTATAGTAGTTTTTACTGTAGTAATGGAGCGAAATAAACCTCCCGACCCCGATCCTCCACCTGACTTCTTTTCTTCCTCAATTTCCGATTATGCTCCCCTATCACCGAACTCCCCGCTATCCCAACTCGCCAATGTTGCTTGCAGCATAGCAGACACGCAAATTTCAACCAATCCGTCACGCAAACGCCCAGTTGACGATGTTAATATCACTAGCCCTCCTACGAAGCAACAAAGAGCTCAAGTTGGTCGTACTAAGTACTCAGCGACAGATAAAGCGCCTTTCCTAGTCCACGTATCCCGCACGGAATCCCAACCTAATGCTAATACAACACTCCATCCCGTTACATTCGGCATGTTTCTTGTCAATAATAACATTGGTAACGTAGTTCGTGACGGAGTTAAACGCGTTGGTCGTAACCGAGTTTTTGTGGAATTTACTTCCCCTCAGGATGCGAATGCCTTTATCCTAAACAGTATTCTGTCAAAAAATAGTTATATCGCTAGTATCCCCACATTTAACATTACCCGTATGGGTGTTGTAAAAGGAGTTCCCCACGACATGTCGGAAGAGGAGTGTAAAAGTTATTTATCCGTTCCATCTGGCTGTGGACAAATTCTTAAGGTCAGACGCATAAACAAAAAGAATGTTCATGACGGGGCTACAGAATGGAAACCCACAGAAACTTGCGTGATCACTTTTGACGGACAGGTTTTACCAAACAGAATTTACTGTTGCTACACATCTCTCCCAGTACAGCAATATGTCTTCCCTACAATTCAGTGCCGTAAATGCTGCAGATTTGGACATATTGCATCAATCTGTAGGTCAAAACCACGCTGCAGTAAATGTGGCAATGATCACCCTGGTGATGGTTGCAGCATTTCTGAGGTTGAAGCTTTCTGTGTACTATGCTCGGGGAATCACTTTGCTAATAGCAGGTCATGCCCGGAGTTTGGTAGGCAGAAGGCTATAAAGGCTATTATGGCTGAGAAATCCTTGTCCTATGCTGAAGTAAGCAAAACTGTCCCAGCTGCTTCCCGTAACTATGCCAATATAACTAAATCCCAACACCAATCATTTCGCAAAACAGTTTTTCTAAAGCCTAAGACCCATGCCGGGGGGCATGGGTCTTAGACCATGCATGCAGTCTAAGACCCATGCCCCCCTCTCCCCATCATACGATAGAGTTTCTCATGAGCAAATAACTAGTTCTCCCCAATCTTCACAGCCTAATGGCTGCACTCTTAATAACCCCTATGTCGACCGTAATAATATTTCCTCTACTATTGAAATTCTCTTAAAACTCCTAACCACTGTAATGTCTTCTTCTAATTCACAAATACCGTCCAACGTTGCCCACCAACTTGTTACTCTTCTTCTAGACATTAAAAATGGCGGGTCGCCAAGTATTCCTTCAATGGAATGTGAGGAGCGTGTGGCATAAGAAGCACGACCTCATATCCCTCCTGAATGAGTACAAGCCCTTGGCTTGCTCCATTGCTGAGACTTGGCTTACCCCAAGTCTTAGCTTTCGTGTACCACATTTTAATATTCTTAGATGCGATAGATCTGATGGCTATGGAGGGTCGGCCCTCCTCTTCAATAACCGTGTCCCACTTTTGTCCTTATCCTTACCTGCGCTTGGTGGTGATGTGAATGTTGTTGGAGGGACTGTTGAGGGGATCACGGTCCTCTCTGTATACATTTCGCATCCTCATCATAACTTTTTAACCATTTTAAGAAATATTTTTAGTAGTATACAAGGTCCCCTTTTGGTCATGGGTGACTTCAATTGCCATCACTTTAGGTGGGGTTCTAATAGATGTGATTCCTTCGGGGAAGGTTTGGTAGAAATTATAGATGAGCTTAACCTCTGTGTCCTAAATGACGGTTGCTCGACCCGTAGAGCTCTTCCTGGGCAGCAAAAGAGTTGTGTAGATCTCACATTCTGCTCTGTGGAGTTGGCGGCATCGATTCATTGGCAATGCACTACTCTGACGCATGATAGTGACCATTACCCTATAGTTATATCTTTGATTAATAAGACCTTTTTAGAAAAAACTTCTCCCCCACTTCTGAAGTACAACTTGTCCAAACCCGATTGGACAAAGTTTTCATCATTACTGGAGGAGAAAATTAGTGAACTCCCAAATTTAAATTCAGCATTTCAGCTTTTTGGGTCACTGCCATGTTAAGAATTGTTATGAAAGCTTTGTTTCGGCCATAATTTCAAGTGCAAATTCGTCCTTTAAGTTACGGAACTGTGCTAGAAACAAGATTCCATCACCCCCATGGTGGGACCATGAATGCACAGCAGCAATACAGTCGAGGAATGACGCCGGAATACAGTACAATGAATCGATGAATAACGTCAATTTACTACAGTATAGACGAGTGTATGCTCAATCTAAACGTCTTCTTCGTAAGAAGAAACGATCAGGTTGGGTTAAGTTTTGAACTTCTCTATCGCCCTCCACTCTCGTATCAGCAGTCTGGAAGAGTATAAACCGCTTTAGGCGTGGTTGCTCCCCGTCAATCTCTTCCCCCATCACCAGACAAACTGCTGAATCCTTTTTCAATAAAATTGCTCCACCCTATGTTCCCTTATCTTCAGAATTATTTTTCACGCCTGTAAATACTGCGGATGGTCCGCTGGATTACCCCTTCTCAATGGAGGAATTGAATACGGTGCTTCGAAATGTACGGGATACTGCCCCTGGCAAGGATGGCATCCCATACTCTTTTATAGTCCACTCTGGTACCAACGCTAAGAACTATTTTCTCGAAATTGTAAATTACTGTGATCGTTATGGTTGGGTACCGGATCAGTGGAAACAACAAATCGTCATTCCTCTTTTGAAACCAGGCAAGTATGCCGATGACCCGAATGGACTTAGACCAATTGCTTTGTCGTCCGTCTTGGCCAAGTTACTGGAACATCTTATTAAAAATAGACTTGAGTGGTTTGTTGAGTCTCGGGATCTACTACCCAGCCATCAATTTGGCTTTAGGAAGGGACTTAGTACAATGGACAGCGGGGCAACGTTACTTACGGATATACGTACAGCCTTTTCCAAAAATGAATCTGCTATAGCCGCCTTCCTAGACATATCTTCCGCATACGACAATGTCCCTCTTCCCATTGTCAGGCAAAAATTGCAACAGCTGAGTATTCCGGCGAAGATGGTACAGTGCATATGCGGGCTTCTTATGTCCCGCTCTTTGGTGTTGAGAGTCCAGGGTGAGATATTTGAGGAAAGACAGACGTGGAAGGGTCTTCCCCAAGGCTCTGTCCTCAGCCCATTACTGTACAATTTATACACAGCTGACATTGGCTCCTGTCTTAATACTGACTGTCATCTTTTACAGTATGCCGATGACCTTGTCCTGTATGTAGCCAATGCATCAGTCGTTGATGCTGCTACATCTCTCTGTCTCTCTCTGGACTCTTTAAATCAATGGCTTTTAGACCATGGTCTCTCCCTATCTCCTCCGAAAAGTTCGGTTGTTGTTTTCTCCCGGAAACAACGGATCCCTCAAGTCTCAGTTAGCATTGAAGATCAAGGTATTCCAGTAGTAAATAAAGCAAAATTTTTAGGCGTGTATCTGGATTCCAAATTATCTGGTTTACCCCACATTAATTACTTAGTTAAAAAATGCGAAAGGGTTATCCCTATTTTAAAAGTCCTTGCTGGTGTCTGGTGGGGTGCCCATCCTTACACTATGAAATTAATTTGTAATGCTTTAGTTCGTAGTATTATATTGCTCATTTTTGTTGATCCCATGTAACAAAGGCGGTTTAGTTAGATTAGATAGGGTTCAGTCTCAGTGCCTTCGGATCATCTCAGGTTGCATGAAGTCCTCTCCCATTAACGCCTTGCAGGTCGAATGCGCCGAACCTCCCTTAGCCCTGAGGAGGCAGTATCTGGCGTCCCGGTTTCTGTCTAGGGTTATCCCCAAAACTCTACATCTTCTTATTCCAAAATTGAAAGAATTAGATACTCTGTACAGAAATTCAAAATATTGGAAATGCAAGGAATCTCCGCTAATATTAAAAGCGTTTTGCCAGCTCCAAAATTTAGATTGTCCTATTGTCCAATATCCCAGATTACCATTGTTTAACTTCCCATATGAAGTACTCTGCTGCAAACCCCAAATATTTTACAAGATTGGTATTTCCAAAAAGTCCCCTTCGGCAAACTCGATCTTAAATGCGGTGGTGTGTGAGCGATGGAATGGGTTTCAAAGGTTTTTCACTGATGCCTCTAAGTTAGCAAGTAAGAGTTATACGGGTGCTGCTGTTTATTACCAAAACTCTAAAATTATCCTGCAATTTAAATGTCCAAAGGAATCTTCTGTATTTACAGGCGAGAGTGTGGCTTTATTGGAAGCATGCCTTTTCATAGAATCCCATAATATTAACTCTGGTGTTATTTTTACAGATTCCCTCAGCTCTCTTCAATCCCTATCCCAGAATCCCTTCAAAAGTAAATTACAAAGCCCACTAATTTTAAATATTAAAAAGACACTCCTATCCTGTGCCAGTCAGCAAAAAAACATTCATCTAGTTTGGATACCCAGCCACTGTGGCATTAAAGGCAATGAATTTTTTTTATTTATTTATTTTTTCTTACACACAAAGTACTTATAATTTACAAATAAAATGCTTTAGACAGTATTTGTAACCAAAAATGATTTTAGCCTCTGCAGCCGAACTAGGAAGATCCTGTATTTCGGCTTACAGCGCCAACCCCCTCGAGTTACATAAAAAGGTTTCTTATATACTTGCATTTTACAATAACTAATGAATATGTATACTATAGGACTTAATAATAGTAGTAGCCTGATCCTCTCTTTGTGTATAATGCTAGGTGAATGAGTGAGTGTGAGAGGGTGTGTCTATAGTACGGTGTGAGTGTGATGTGTGGCAGTTGAGTGAACATGTGAATGACTGAGATACGCTTTTATGAGTTTATATAATAATGTAAGTGTGTTACTGCTGTCTATCTTGATACGGTTAGAAGCTGTAGCTGAAGCTGAATGAATGTGCTGATACACTGGCTAAGGACGCATGCACCTCCCCAACTGCAGACCTTAAACACCTTAATCACCAAGGCTATGATCTACTAAACCTTCCCAAGTCGGATTTGGAAAGCTCGTGGCAGGAATTATGGAACAGCTCGAGAAAAAAGAAAGGTAGTTTTTACTACGCGGTCCAACCGCTGATAAAACCGAAACCATGGTTCTACCATTACAAGAAGGTACCTAAAAGTGTCGTATCGGTCCTTTGTAGAATTCGCCTAGGCTTTTGCTGTTCTCCAGTTTTCCTTCGTAAAATTCGTGTGCAGGACTCGTCCCTATGCGAATGCGGATTGGATGAGGATAGCTTGGATCACATCTTTTTTGACTGCATCAACAATGATCCATCCTACGACTTATATAGTCGTCTCCCCAAATTAAAGATTCCTGTGCTGTAATTTCCCTTCCCTTTTAACATACTCCTCCCCAGAACTGCTCCAGATGCTAATGGTTTTTATCCGTCTTAATAATATTAAATTGTACAAATATTTTTATTCAACAGAAATTATCTATTTTTGGTGTGGTACATGTTTTTTTAAAATTTTCATGTTGCTAACAATTTTAATTTATATAATTATATATTCTTGTTTGTTTCAGTGCTGTCCTACTAACCCAACAACAAGTTCTGCAATGAGTTCAGCTATTTAATTGTTATATTACTTCTCTCCCTTTTTTTCTTCTCTAAACATCACTTGCTTTCTCATTCACTTCTGACATTGGCAGAATTGTCGACATTGGCATCGACAGCATTTGCCATAAATAAAAATAGAATAGAATACTTTTTACTCCTTAGGGACTAAAGTGGTCACTTTACTCCCGCTTCGTAGGGCTTTATTGGCGTACTTTTAGAGCATGAGAAGTGAAAAAAATATTACATTTTCGGTTCTGAGATTGCTCACGAAAATAAATCGTTCCTGACGATTTCCACATTTTCCGAGACACTCATTCTGCAATAAGCTAACATGAATATTCAAAACGTGCTGATTAAATATCTGAACTACACACTGTTTCATAATGGCATAGTTATATTAATTTTCCCGGAAACAGTAACATATTGTGATGTATGATGGGAAATAGCTGAATCGGAATATTTCCGTGATTTACATTCATTGAATACAATTCTGCCGTCAATCATTCTGTGCAGTTTATTGGACAACACGATTGAAAACTTGTGCTATTTCAAATGTTTCATAGTACAGACAATGGTCAGATATTCCTATGTCCAGTTCTAGTGCATACCACTCTAGAGTAAATAAACTTACTAGCTTTCTCTACATTATGTTTAAAGGTTATTACTGCTTTATTGTATTAAAAATCATCATCAACATTATCACGATATCAGGTGAAAGACATGTACCATGGGCTCGAACGAAATCTGCTCATAGTTATAATAAAATCCCGTGCACACGATGTCCACATCTGTTTACCACCTTTAACGAATCATTGACACGAAGAAGAAGAAGAACTTCTATGTACCTACTGCTAGACATAGACCTCGCCTAAGTGTCACTACGTCGATATATCCTGCGCTTCTCGCATCCTGAAGCTTGAACTAGGCCAGAACTAGGACTGTGGGAGGCCTGCAATGCAACGCCAGAACCTTTCAACCCCATCGGCTTATCATACCACCTTACTGGTACGTACTATCGTGGACACTCCCGCCTGATCCTCACTAAGCTAATTTTTGATTGCACTTGCAACATAGAAACGATTTCTAGCCCCACCCCGTTGACTTTGTATAGAAATAATGAATGAAAGACAATACCGATCGGCCGAGCGCACTGACGACGCATGCCAAACGAGAGTTATTGTTATTTTGCGGGCCAAATTGATGCTTTCCTAATAGGCCTAAACTTTAAGGGGGCGTGGCTCGGCGCCTCCGCATGATAAAGCGAAAAAGTTTTTAACTGATCAGGCGGAAAAGACCACGACTGTACCTCGGTGATCAACGGCTCACCCAGAATTATGTCATTAAGATAGACGTATAATTATATGCGACTTTCCACACAAATGGCGAACACCTGTACCAACCCCTTTGGTGAAAACACAATCATGTTCTATAATGTATATTGTAACAATTTTGGTTAATTATTGTTCCCAGCAGATGTCACTGACATCAATAAGGTACTCAATATCATACTCTTAATATTATTCTGGTAGAGATACCTATTAATAGACGAAATTGCAATTTCCTTCGCAATCTATTTTATCAACACATATAGGGGTTCAAGAGGCCTCCACGAATGGAGTTAGGGGCTCAAATAACCCCTTAAGGGAAAAAAGAGAGGGGAGCATAAATCCGATATTTTTCCCCAAAATAATATATTCGAAGATAAGGGCTATTTTGGGGGCTTTGGAGATTGCATTTTTATACGGGTTTATCTTTACAGTGGCTCAATAGGGGCTAATTGTGATAAAGATATGGAAATAGAGGCTGGATTAGACCGACGGTAATTTGGAGGCTGTATATCTTACAAAATGCGTCTATGTATTTTACAGGCTGTGTCTCCTGTTTTCGTTTACACGAAAAAGTTCAAAGACATATTGTGTACAAAGCTTGTCAAACAGTTGAAAAAATAATAAAAACGTGTCTTAAACAACGTCGTTAGTTCATTACAACATAAAATATGTATTTTTGCCCGATGTTTTACACAAGTCTTGTCGATATATAACTACATAGTTTAGTGCAAAATTTAAACACTAAAACGCTGGTAACTCTACGGATACCTACATCCCACTAGTTCTATCGTTCTACAAAGAACAAAACTGTTTTTCACCATCTCAGGTCCAGTTGTAAAACCAGCGTCGGGCACTAGCTGCTCGGCAGTTTGCTGAACTGGGCCTATTTGGCGCAACCGTGAGACACACAATATTATCTCAGTTTTTCTGTCTCGATTTAAGTTTTTTTTAGTGTAGATTTAAGTTTACTCTTTTGTTTTTACTGTTTTTTAAATGTCGTGTGCACTTATGGCATGTGCCGCATTAATATGTTTTCTTTATTTCTTTCTTTACCGTGGAACTGTGTAGTCGAACTAGTGGGAATGATCCATAACTACTATTATAGTTGGTGCCAGTTAAGATCGCAATAGCGGTCATTGCCCTTCAAAACAAAACAAATGAACCATGTATTGTTTTTCATTAGAAAAAAATGTTGAAGATCACGATAGATGACGATTCAAGACCATAACTACTACTATAGTTGGTGCCAGTAAAGATCGCAATAGCGGTCATTGCACTACGAAACAAAACAAATGAACCATGTATTGTTTTTCATTAGAAAAAAATGTTGAAGATCACGATAGATGACGATTCAAGACCATAACTACTACTATAGTTGGTGCCAGTAAAGATCGCAATAGCGGTCATTGCACTACGAAACAAAACAAATGAACCATGTATTGTTTTTCATTAGAAAAAAATGTTGAAGATCACGATAGATGACGATTCAAGACCATAACTACTACTATAGTTGGTGCCAGTAAAGATCGCAATAGCGGTCATTGCACTACGAAACAAAACAAATGAACCATGTATTGTTTTTCATTAGAAAAAAATGTTGAAGATTTAGATGAGATTTAGATGAAGACAAGATTATTTTTGCATTTCAAAGTTAAGAACTTTTATAAATGAAGGTGGGTGGGTCAATGACCGCTTTTGCGATCTTAACTGGTAGCAACTATACATATAACTTGATTTAAAAAGAGCGTCCATGGAGTTTCTTACTCATTCTTCTCCATGAGATCTCCGATTTTGGAATGGGCAACTACAGTTATTATGTCTGTGGCTGGACTGAAGGTAGCTTATTTTTGACTGTGCCAAAGTGCCTGTGGGTACGCTATTTGAAACTAGCTTTTACTAGCGTTCCCTCCTGTTATGTACGATAATTAACCCACGAGAACGTTTCAAATGTACCCTACAGCATTCGGGAATAATGCTGCTTCCGTTAGTGAAAAAAATTTTGAAATCGGATCAGTAGTTCTGCAGATTATTAGGTAAATTTTGTTTATATTTAGGGGTCCATACAAACAAACTTTACCTCTTTATTATAATATTAGTAGAGAAGAATCATTCCCTTCACGTCGACTCGTGAAACAAATGACATCTGTTTTAAAAAGTTTACGCTTGACCGCGAGTTTGCAAGAGTACACTTATAACGAAAATCGAAACGCTTTTATAAATAAAATTATGTCTTTTACACAAATTATAAAATTATTCTATCTAATAAAGACAACAAGGCTATTCTCCAGAAGATAGACTAAAATCGTCTTTTTGGTGACCAAAAGTACTAGGCTTGCATACATTCAAGGGAGTCTACCTACATATTGTACCTACATAATTGAAATAAAGGTTAAACTCGAAATACCATCTTTAATTAATGGAAGCTTAGTACTTCTTTAAATAATGCTTTAAGATTGAGGTAAATTTAACTGATCAAAATCGATAGTATTCATTTAAGGAGTAAAGGCAACAAACGTCATGTTTCAAACAGAGTTTCCATTTCCACAGTCTTTCACACAAAAGAAAGACTATAAAAACGTCCTTGCTACATGTTATAATAAGAGAAACGAGAGAGCTAGAGTACACACACAACTGATAACGTTTGTTTGCTGCAATTGAAACCAAACAAACTGCATCAAAGAGAGAAATACACGTATTTACAACTCTTTATACAGTACGAGTACACGGAAAACATAGGTTGTTATTTCCATTTTCAACATCTGCCTAGCCTTTTCCCAAACTATGTTGTGGTCGGCTTCCAGTCTAACCGGATGCAGCTGAATACCAGTATTTTACATGGAGCGACTGCCTACCTAACCTCCACAACTCAGTACTGGGTAATACGGTACCCCTTGGTAAGACTGGTTGTCAGACTTTCTGGTCACTGACTAGTAACGACTGTCAAAGATGTACAAATGACAGCCGGGACCAACGGCTTAACGTGCTTTCCGAGGCACTGAGGAAACTCGGTATGTAATGGGCGGTCACCCATTCACATAGCAACCTAGGCAAGCACTGCTTAACCGGCTGCTGCTGCCCGGACTGGTTGATGGCAATCTCGCCCCCTATAACAGTGGGCTTAAACATAACAGGTGAAATGTTGGTGTACTATTAGGAGACACTCCTGTCTAACCCTACGGGGATTACAGGCATGATGATAAGTTCATATGTTATGAATGTCGGCATACTTTAGCGGCTGTACCAAAAATAACCCTCTTAAGTACTCTGACATTGAAAATTCAAACCCGCAAACGAGACCAATTAGCAAAAAAGCGATTGAAGCGCTTCATCCGATGACCTTGTCTTATAACATCGCTTGAAACAGCTCAAAAACTGTAAATAAAGTTACCTTTGTTAATTATGATATAAACAAATCATTGTTTCGTCCGTGTGTAGGTGGTGTCCTAAGGTTCGGGCGGCAGTCGAGGCGCGTCGGCCGTATGGCGCGGACGGATATTTGTGAATGCTAAAGCATCGCTCGCTGCTAACACGTCGCGTGTGACTGTACTAGTGTTTTTTTAATTTTTATTTTTAATCTGTGCACTGTGTGAGGATTTTTTCGTTTACTGTGCAGGTTGGTACTTTTTCCTTTTTTTTTGTAGGATTTTTTGTAGTTGGAAAAAAAATGGTTTTCCCATTCTGATTGAACAATAGACCAAGTGCAATTATATTGCAGTAGTAAGTAATATAGGTTTGATTGATTCGTTTGAATACAACAGACATAATGCAGCTGCGATTTTTTTTGCGGAATTAATTAATTTTAGTGGCATTGAAAATAGCGTAGGATGCGAAAGAATTTAAAAACACATTTTTCCGACGTATGCCAATGACATTTAAAAATATTGGATTCTATTATTTACATAGCACGAATAACTCATGAATTAATTATTAAAAAACGGCATAAAAATCGGTAGCTTCTTTATTTTTTATTTACAAATACAAAAAGTAATGAAGAAGTCTGTAAAATGTTATGTTTTTTTTAATTATTTTCGGCTTTTGACATTAAAACGTTTATTTCTGTTTTTCAAAACAATCAAATATCTGTTTTACGTTTTATCTTTGAAAGGTCAAGTAGATACGTTAAAGCAACCCGTTTTCTAGATATTAAAACGTAGATAAAATGTTTACTTTGTTCTTTGATTTCTTGTCATTTTTAGATCTTAATTTATTTTTATAAACACCTATTTAATTGGCTAAGTTTATAGACATACCAAAAACAAGGAGATCCACTAAAGGTCAAAGAGATGTTGTGTTTATAACGTTTTTACTACGAAACTACTGGACCGATTTTGATGAAAATCAGACAGAAACGTTACTAGGTTAGACGTCCCTTCCTCATACCACGGACAATTAAAAAAAAACTTCACGCTTGGATTGACCTACGCTGTTAGTTTTCAATGCATAGTTTTTTGTTCAAATAGTGCATAATTTATTTTCTTTTCTACTCCATCGATTGAGTTCCTATTAGTACACAATTTTGTTTTGAATAAAATCAAAGTTATAATAAATACCAAATAACTAACTCTGAAAAATAAATCACTTTCCTAATACGTTTTGTAATCTTAGGTCATTCTGGATTATTTTTGGTCTCCTTTTGAAGTGATTTTTTTAAACGTCCAGTTTAATACTAGGAACATGACCCTTGGGCTCAAAAACTGCCACATACAGAATCCACACACGAAATACATAAAAAAGTCTCTTGATGAACAAGGTCTTAGCTGACACGACCTTCACCAGGTCATCAGATGTTAAAATCAAAGATAAATAATTGTTTTTTTAAGTGTAATGGTACAGTCAGTTGCAAATTTATGTTTCTACTAGTGGCAATGGCAATTATAGGCAATGTTTATTTAAGGAAAAAAATACACATAGTAAAAAAACCAATCCAAAAAACAATCTGTGAGAAGGTACTAGAAAAGCTTGTGAGATGTTTTTCTTTGCATTGCATGTAGGTTTTCTGGCACTTGGAAGTTTGGAACACAGTTTTAATAAACACTGATTTAGAGAAAGGAAATATAAAACCACTGCTCTTCCCTTATTTCAAACGTAGTCGTAACGATGAAACTTGAACTTAACCCCTCCGTTAAGAGTTAATAATATGGAAAGCCGAGCTCTGTTTATTTTTCCAGACAGTGTACTGAAATTGGAAAAACGCGGCTCTTATTACACTGGCTGTCAGTCTAAGCGACAGAGTAGGGAACTATGTCACTTAGTTTGATTTCGAGACTTTTATTTAGAAAAAAATGGAGCTGATTTTTTTATAATTTAACAATTAATAATAAATAAATAATAAAATATATATATAATAATAAATAAATAATAAATACATGTGGTGGTACTGTTAGGTAACATTACCACTACATTTAGACAATTTTGTTTTTATGGAGGTTAATATCTAAAAAAAAAAAAAAAAATGCGGACTAATGAATTCATTCATGTCTTTAATTATACATAAGATGACCATAATCCCACATAATACTTATTGTTTGTTTAGTTACACGTACTCATGCAGTTGTATTGTTCTTAAAAGTGGGAAGTTATGCTCTGTGTCGATCGTGTAACGTACAATAGAAACAATAGGTTTGGAACAATATAAAACTAAATGATCATGAGACCTGGCAAAGCGTATAGCTAAATAATAACAGGCACTCGGGTCAATGTTCAGGTTACGCTGCACTTGCTTAGGTTGGTCCGTGGATGGGTGAGAACCCCTTGTATACCGACTTTCCTCCGTGCCTCGGAAGGCACGTTAAGCCGTTGGTCCCGGCTGTCATTTGTAGTTGTTACAGTCAGTGGCCGGAATGTCTGACAACCAGTTTTACCAACTTAAGGAGGTTGGTTGTCATATAAAATAGTGGTATTCAGCTGCATCCGGTTAGACTGAAATCCAACCCCGACATAATTGGAAAAAGGTTAGGCAGAAAAAGAGCGGGCAAAGTTTTATTGTGTTTTCCCATCAGGAATTTCTCAATAGCCCAAAGTCTGGACTTGTAACACATAAACTCAAACTCAAATCATTTATTTCAATTAGACCATTACGGCACTTTTGAATGTCGAAAATACAAAAAAAGCAAAGCTACAGTCACAGTCACAAGGCATAATAATTTGAGAAAGTACTGTAGTTGCCCATTCCCTAACGTAGATTTCTATGGAGAAGAACGGGCAAGAAACTCCATGGACACTCTTTTAAATCAAAATATTGTTACGAAATCTTGGTTACATCATTCATGTTGAGATTATACATATATGTGAGAACGATGTAGAAAGACGTGCACATTAAGAGCGTCCAGAGTAAAATGATAAATCAAAAATTTTTTAAAAAAAAAGTAATTAAAATGAACGAACCGTGGCAGCTAAGAGATGACCAGTCCCAACTGACAGCGCCCGTTCACGAACATGACGCATGTATCGGCACCATTCAACTCGACCATATTTAAGGGAACTAAGTGACCCGACAAAGCACACATACCACTCGCAATACATCAAGACTCCCCAAATTACATAGGACTTCAGACTTTAGACTTTAAGTTGTGATGATATGATATCATGTGGAAACATTTATACCTAGTTTTTGCAGGCACTAATCTGCATTGCCCTCATGTGAATTGAGCAAGATTATGTTTGGACTTCAAAAGAGACTATGTCCTCCGAGTTTGTCTCGGCTGTTTCTTCTCAGAGTAGTCAGGTACGAAACACCGACCCCATCTAGTTTTAAAAATTGACGTGTAAAAGTGTTTGTAAAAACCTACTTGCAAAATAAACATGATAGCCACCTTTTTTAAGTATTTGTCATCATTTATAGGTAAAAGTTAGGTAATTATGGAGTACACTACATAATTTTAAACAAAATAATAATTTAAAAAATGCTTTCATTGTAAATTATATTCAAATATTTTGCATATTTAACAAGGCTTCAAGAAAAATAGATTGAAGGCTCATAAACGACAAAGAATTAAAATTTAATTTGCTAACAAAAACATGCTCAAAATACAAATAAATTGCTTTAATAACATTCACGGTTGAAATCGTCTTGAGGATTTTATTATACCCGAAATCACTCGTATGAAACATCGAGATTTTATTATCTGCGAGTTATTTTAATTGTATTATTGTTTCCTTAATATAGAACCCTATTTAGCTTTGAGATTCTATTTTATGATAAATTAATAAATGTTTTTGCAAAGATTATACTTTTTACGAAGAAGGCCGTATTTATCGGTTAGGTACGTAACATTCATACTTCATACGTCGTTGTTCACTTTGATCTATGTCATCTTTACTTGACTCAAGGTCATCGAACTTTTGACATTGATGACATAAGAGGGGTCAATAGTGTCATATTGAAAACAAGCATCGTCCTGTGTAATGTCATCAATAGAAATTCTATGTATGTTGTCATTGCCCAGAAGATGGAAAGGACATATTTAAATCTTTAACCTTAGACTTAACAAGTCCACCTCTAGGTTTTAAATGCAAAGATGCGGGTTTATTCAATGAAAATCTGTTGGCTGTTAAAGACGAGAAAACTTATTTGCAGGCTTTTACGTAATACCGCCTCATATGGCTTCCATTTCTTGTTATCTGGGCTAAAACGTGGATAGGATTTTGGCCAACAGCGAGAAAAAAATATAGGTTGGTAGTAACAGTAACCAGTAATGTAATGTAAATAGTGTAATGTAAATAGTGTAATGTAAATAGTGTTATGTAAATAGTGTAATATAAATAGTGTTATGTAAATAGTGTAATGTGAAGAGTGTAATGTAAATAGTGTAATGTATTGGTATTATGAGGACATAGATTTGTGAACCAGTCGTACTAAAGTGATGTTTTTGCTATTATAATGATGTTTGTTATATCATTTGATTTGACGTGGACTTGTGATGTCATGTCCATTGTCTGTTTTTATCGTTCAAGTTCAAGTAAAAAATGGACGAACCCACTTGAACTATTCTAGAAAATAAATAGTTTACCGCATTATGGCAGAATTTTCCACGAGTAATTTTGAATCTGTTTCATTTACAACAAATTCAGATAACATGGCTCATCCCTTATTACATGGGACTTAAACATAACTGATGAAATAGGGGTGTACTATCAGGTATCACACCTCTGCTGAAGCCTTGGAAGATTACTGGCGTGATGTTACGTTAAGTGCCATTTACTACGTTCACGTTGTTGTCATTGAAAATAGTCTGATGTCACCTTTTTCTGAAAACCAAACCTTGGTTCCCAGAAAAAGGTTTTGAGTTCCTGGAAAAGAAAAACTTCACGCGTTTGAAGGTCCCTATGTAAGATTCACTGTAAAAGTTGTACAAGTTTCTGCAATAAACCTTTTTTTTATTTTTGTTTGAAGCCATAATCTTAACAAGGATGTAGCAGTACCTAGTAGATGTAGGTAAACGAAGATGAATTTCTAAAAAATGATAAAAACTTTATTTATAGAGTTATCATAAAAATCTGTTTTATAATTTTTAACTAACATATTTTTGGTATTTCATTAAAATTTTATTCACACGGAAGCTAAACATTGGTTTCCCTTGTAGATATGTAAAATATGTGATCATTTTTCAATAATTATAATATTGTGCGAGACTGAGGCCTACAATTGTATGGAAATAATATAGATTTTAAGATATATATAAATGAAGATAAGTTTTCTTAATTGTTTTAATTAAAACAAAATTGTGTTATTAAAGTTTATTTGTGGTAATTAAAAAACAATGCTGTTTTAATTAACCAATAAAATTAAGCACTGTTTTTTTTTTGTAAATTAGCAATGTTTGATTAGACCTACATTACTATTACTCTTCACGAAGCCGAAAGGCACTTGTTCTCCTCGTCATTGCGATATTTTTTTTGTTCTACACCATACCTGGGAACCTTCTAGTTACGGAGATATTGGGGGTCAAAGTTCTAACTTTTTGGCAACTTTTTTTAAAAATACCTACAAGTTTTTAATGTAAGATTTTTACCGTACTATTCAATCCATCCATCAGCACAATGTTTTGAGTGCGTTACATTGAGTTCGACCACATAACATGATTTTTCACCCCTAAAAAAAAAGTCGTTTCCCTGCAATAATTTTTGCGTTATGTTACTTAGTTTGATGTACAGAATGCTTAGTTGATGGCTTCGTGATGAGGTGGTTTACACCCTGTATAAGAAAAGGCTAGTCAGATGATGATGATGAATTTTCCAACGTAAGAGTGAGTGATTGCTTTTATTTTGTATCCATTTATAAATAACTTTTGGTGATGACTGTAATTAATTATCATGAAATAAATCATGATCTGTCAAATGACCAATTTGGTCGAGACGCCATTGTTTAACTATTCTGTCTACTTCGTGGACAGACCATGGGTTAAATAGTTTTTCATTTGACTTGGCGATAACATCTGATTGTTTATATTTACATTACTATAAAACATTATTACTGCCTCATTGGTATAGTGGTCGCAATCAACTGATGAGCAAGAGGTCCTGGGTTTGATTCCCGGGTCAGGCAAAGTGTTATTGGTTTTTTTCATCAGGAATTTCTCAGCAGCCACGGAATTTGGATTTGTGCCCGGTTGATGGCAATAGGGTCGCCCCCTATTACATGGAACAAATATATATGTCATAAATATAACTAGCAAAATGAGGGTATGCTATCAGGCACACCTCTGCCTAACCCTTCGGGGGTTTCAGGTGTTATGTTATGTTAATGTTTACCTAAACTACCTAAATATCAAACACAGCACCATCAAGCCCTTTTTCCCCGATACTCAGGCCCTCGGCCCATCTACCCCTATTGTACTATCGAGGACACTCCCGCCTGACCACCACTAAGCCAATTTTTGCTTGCACTTACAAATAGAAACGCTCTCTAGCCCCGCCCCAATGACTTTTTATAGAAATGACGAATGAAAAGATACCGATCGGCCGAGCGCACTGACGACGCACGCCAAACGAGATTTATTCTTATTTTGAGCGCCAAAGTTGACGCTTTCCTAATAGGCCTAAACTTTAAGGGGGCGTGGCTCGGTGCCTCCGCATGATTTAAGCGAAAAATAATTTAACTGATCAGGCGGAAAAGACCACGACTGTACATATGTAAATCCCATTTAATCGGGAGTGACCCTATTGCCACCGCGTGCAAAATCTGCTGTTGCTAAAACTCAAAACAAAACCAATCAACAAAATCCAGGGTACCCCGGGCCTCATACTCAGCACTTGGGACCATTATACCAACGACGCAGTAGTCCAATGATATCATCATCATCATCATCATCAGCGTATTAATGTTCCCACTGCTGGGACACAGGCCTCCTCTCTTTGAGAGGGAATGGGCTATAATCCACCACGCGGGCCCAGTGCGGATTGGTAGATGTCACATGTCTTCGAATTTTTTGGTTCTAGGACATGCCGGTTTCCTCACGATGTTTTCCTTCACCGTTTTTGAGAGCAGTGGTCCAATGATATCTTACTAATGAAATAAATGCGAAAGTTTGTGCGGATGTATGGATGTTTGTTAACATGATGGAGGATGGTGCTCTTCACGCAAAAACTACCGAACGGATTTGGATGAAATTTAGCACACACAAATAGTTCATAACCTGGATTACTTTTATCCCGGTAGTATAACCGTATGTATAGCCTCTGAGACAATTATCGAACTCCACGCGTGTGAAGCCACGTGGATAAGTTAGTCTGACATAATATTCTCGTGGTTTTCCCAAAGCAATAACAAATATGAGCTGACAATATTATTATCATACACTTGTGTGCCCTCTACAGACCAGTTTCTTACACCATTGTTGACACAATCGGTACAGTGAGAAAGAACACACTATGACGAAGTACTACGCTATTTTTAACTCTGAATTGTAACTGCAATTTGATGAATGTGTCATCAGTTAGATTGAAAAAAAGATGACGATGACGCACGCATACCTTCAAAGCCCTATTTCATCCACTTAGCGGTTGAATTCCAATATTCTTTAAATTTTTCAGTTTCTTAGCCTACGTTATAATAGCTATCTGTATGCCAAATCTTAGCTCGACCCGTCCAGTGGTTGTGCGTTGAAAGTCAGTCAGGACAAACTATTTTATTACATAAATACCAAATCGGACAAGTTCAGATGAGCAGTGGCTTCATGTAAAATATTGGTATTCAGCTGAATCGTCTGACTGGAAGTTGACCTCAATATAGTTAGAAAAAAGCAGACAATATCTCGTGTATTGTAAGTTTATTTAAATAACGTTGTCAGACAAAAAAGTATCGTGAGTACTATAATTGGTGAGTTATGTCATAATAAGGCAAACATCTTCTATTACCATTTATAAGGTGGTAAAAATCAGTAAAAACAAACGAATCGAGAAATCGGTCCTTTGTTTACAAAACAGTAAAACGAAACGACCGACGACGAACGAGCGTTTCTAGAGCCAGTCAAGTTTTGTTTACTTTAAAAAAACAGCTGGCCTTTAAATTTGGACGATTGCACTTTTCAGGCTAGCCCGCGATATTAAAATTTTCTTACGTTTTCTGCAATTTGCAGGCCAGTGCTAGGTTGTATGTTGATTAAAATATTGTTCGCGACTGTAAGACGTATGTCGTTACAGAATTATTGTCATCAAAATCCTCAATACAACCCTCCAAGCTCATAAAGGTCGAGGAACGACTTTGACCTTGAAAAAGTTATTCCTCGACCTTTATGAACTTGGGAAAAAAATATGGTAATAGTTAACACGTCGATGTCCTTTACACCCTTTATTATAAGTGTTGACAAACGTTAGGCCAAGTTCTGTGTATTGTTTGTGCAGTCGCAGGGTAATACATGTATCAATACTCATTGTCCGTCGTCATTGTTTTCGTTGCCGGGGTACTGAAAATGTACGTAATGAAACTGTCATTTTTGACATACGATGAGTCATACGCTTTATTTGGACGTAGTATTGTATCAGGTCAGACTATTGATTTTGATTTTCAATAATACATCATTGTGAATTTTTATTTAAAAATGAGCGCGATTTTTTGGTCACGGCATTGTTCGACTTCGAATCGTGGTAAATAAAAGTATTTTATTACATTTATGCTTTTGCATCGTTTTTGTGGGATTTACCTGTCAGTCAGTTTTTTTTTTTGTTTTCGAACTGAAAAGTATTACTTGCATTGTTAAAGCTTTTTTGTGCAATGAAAATCTAGTAATTTGCATTTTTATTTTTTTTCTCTTGCTGACAATTTAGGTGAATAAAAATATCGGGTTCTCTATTCACAAACAATATGTACCCTAGATATTTCCCTATGCTATTATACCATAGGATTTTATGCAAGACAAGAGTTTCTGGTGGTATTAAGTCCGTCTATTGTACTTAAATGAAGTTTATATAAATGAATAAGAGATTTACACTCCTCGAAATAAGGACCTAACACAAAATTACGGCGAAAAGGCGAGAACGTTCTTTCCGTTTAAACCACACTTCTTTTCTAGCCTTGCATAAAAAAACTTAAGTCGATAGCATATTTTTTGTGCGGACTGTACTTTTTATTGTGCTTCTCATTAGCCTGGCATTGAAACGTTGGCAATGGACGTCGAGTTAAACGGTTTCAAAGTATTTACTGCTTAAATATTACATTATTTATGTTAAAACTGTGGTTATTATGTGAATTACCTACTTGGTATTTTAGTTGTTTTTGGTGCATGGCTTCGTTAGAGGTTATTATTAGTAAAGCAAATGTAAGAGCTGTGCAGGTGGCTACATACTGGTCTAACATAATTTGAGTCTAATCGACACGTTAAGAAGAAGAATTAGCAAAGTTTTGTTTAAAAAATATAAAAAATATAGTATAATATATAAATAAATATTGCTGGACATTAACACACAGTGCCATCTAGTGCCACACTAAGCAACGAGGCTTGTGTCGTGGACACCAGATAGTTGATATACTACATAGATACTTTTTTGTTTGTAAATACATACTTATTATACATTTATATATCCATGTCCAACAAATGTCCATGCTCATCACACAAACATTGCTCCTACCGGGATTCCAACCCAGGACCCTAAGAACGTAAGGCAGCCTCACTACCGCTGCGCCATTCGGGTCGTTTACTTAATGGACAATTGAATTATTTAACAAAGTTTAAGTAAAATGTCTATAAAAAAGATCAGTATCAGATCTCCTTAATAATTAAACCTTCTTGCCTGAATGGAGTGATTATTATGTCAAATAATATTAAACTAAAATACTATTAACAGTACAACAAAACAACTTTCGGTGCTTAGCTGAGAAAATCCAAAAGCACAATATCATGTAGGCATTCGTTAAGGCATCGCCTAGATTTTGTGAAAACGGTCACAATTATATTATCCAAGGTCGTGTAATCAAACAGATTCCTCCGGCCAAGGTCACCAGGTTCTTACAGCGTTATATTATATATTCTTGATGCAATAAATATTCATACAGTTACATAAGAGAGATACAACAACGAGCTTATTATGTATTTATCAAAACATTCATGTTTTATCTTTAGTACTGTTAGGGGCAGAAATAAATGACTTTTAAAATAAGTTTAGTATTATCATCTACTTTGCTTTTTCTCAACTGTGCGGCGGTAGACTTAAACAAACAAACAAACACAAACAAACGTACACTAGAACCAGTTGAATGCCAGTATATTAAAGTTATGGAGTGGCTGGCTATTCTGGTAGTGGTTTGTAGGTCTTAGACAGTTCGTTACGGGTAGTCAGTGCCCCAAAAGTCTGACAACATTAAGGTGAAAGCGTCACGGTAGCCCGCGAAATTCAAATTTTCTTACGTTTTTTGCAACTTGCAGGTCTTGCAGGAATGACTTTGACCTTGAAAAAGTAAATTCCTACACCTTTATGAGCTTGGAGGGTTGTATTGATGATTTTCATGATTATAATTCTATAACTACATACGTGTTACAGCCGCGAATCAAATTTTAATCAACATACAACCTGACGCTGACCTGGAAATTGCAAAAAACGTAAGAAAATTTTAATTTCGAGGGATACCCTGGAGCATCCACCTTAAGTCATTTCAAGGGGTACCGTATTACCCGGTACTAACTGGGTTGTGGAGATCAGATAGGCGGTTCCATGTAAAATAATGGTATTTCGCTTCATCCGGTCAGACTTAAAGCCGACTTCAACATAGTTGGGAAAAGCTAAGCAGATGACGATGACGACATTAATTACACAATGTTTAGTGTCTGCATGGTTCAGCACTGTTAACACTGGGCGATCACAAATTAAGTAATCTTTATCACAATTTGTGATGCTTGCTATCAAAATATAAATTGAGTATGTAGGTAATATCAAAAATACACCGGATAGTTTATTTACAGTCGTAGTATTGTATTATTGTTATCCAATTAATCCATTATAAAATAGTCTAAATAACGTACATAAAGTAAGCATAAAAGGTTGCCCTAATATATAATTTAAACACAAACTTGTGTACAAGGTTAATGTCAACACAAATAGTAATCGGTTAAGAAACCCTTAAGTATGCATGGCAGCTAATTACCCTAAATGTTTCCGAGGTGCTTCGTGTACTGTTATGTCCGGCACCTAATTATATACTCGTTATGTAATCTTAATGTTTCCGTTGATATCTGTGCTATGTATAACTATATAACTCCGAGCACAAAGTGGACAAGTCAATGGTGTTCTAGCATGTCCGCTTTGGACTCGGAGTTCATCGGCTAAAGTTGGATATGCTATTCACTGAAGAACACAACGAAAGAGCAGCACACCAAAGCTCTCGACAACCACCCTAGGAATCCATCGAATGCAGTCGCTGTCGCCAAAATCGGCGACTTAATCAAAGATAGGCGAAACAAGACAGAAATTCGCGTTGCAAGTTCACAAAAATAAAAATCGTTTAAAGCCATTATTGTTTAATTCATTTGTACAGATCGACTAGGTAGGTACTACTTTTTTCCACTTGTTTTGCACGTCTTTAGTTTAGTTGTCGAAATTGGAAAATTACCAAACGGGACGTAGCCCATTCGGGGTACCCGGGTGACCGTGTAAAACCTGCAAGGTTTCATCATATTCACTTTTCTTCATTGACATACTTCCTTTGTTAATTCTTGCCCAGATTTCATTCCCAAATGAATGCATCACAGACATGCATCCAAAGACGACACATATATCTCGCACTGTCCGACGAAAGAGAATAGATGCCGACTGAAAGATGTGCATCTATCTCGTTAACCTAAATGCGTTCGCGGAGATGACGTCGTGAAAGAAATGTGTAGAAGGCCCACTGGCCAAATGATGCTGATAGGAACTAGCTAAGGGAAGGAAGGGCAATGCTAAGATAGAAGGATTGTGTGAAGAATTATATGTAGTAAATGATATCGTAATGGTTGACAGCGGAGAATGGAAGAAAAAAACGTGTTGCGCCGACCACAAGTAACATGGGACAAGAGCGGGGAAGATGATGGAAGAAAAGAGATTGAATGATAGCGTGATGATTAACAGCAGAGAATAGAAGCAGAAAAGAGATTGAATGATAGCGTGATGATTAACAGCAGAGAATAGAAGCAGAAAAGAGATTGAATGATAGCGTGATGATTAACAGCAGAGAATAGAAGCAGAAAAGAGATTGAATGATAGCGTGATGAATAACAGCAGGGAATAGAAGCAGAAAAGAGATTGAATGATAGCGTGATGAATAACAGCAGAGAATAGAAGCAGAAAAGAGATTGAATGATAGCGTGATGAATAACAGCAGGGAATAGAAGCAGAAAAGAGATTGAATGATAGCGTGATGATTAACAGCAGAGAATAGAAGCAGAAAAGAGATTGAATGATAGCGTGATGAATAACAGCAGGGAATAGAAGCAGAAAAGAGATTGAATGATAGCGTGATGATTAACAGCAGAGAATAGAAGCAGAAAAGAGATTGAATGATAGCGTGATGAATAACAGCAGGGAATAGAAGCAGAAAAGAGATTGAATGATAGCGTGATGATTAACAGCAGAGAATAGAAGCAGAAAAGAGATTGAATGATAGCGTGATGATTAACAGCAGAGAATAGAAGCAGAAAAGAGATTGAATGATAGCGTGATGATTAACAGCAGAGAATAGAAGCAGAAAAAGAGTTGTGTCGACCTCAAGTAAAATGGGACAAAGGATCCATGGTGATAGTTCAAGGGTGACAAAAGGTTTGAATTTATTTTAACAATTTTTTTCTGGACAGTCATCTGATACGGGACCAAAAGGCGTAGTGATAGGATAGATCATTTTGTGTCTATATGACTCAGATAAACCACTCCATACTCAGCGCTCATTAGACGATAAATATTCTAAAATCTTAATGCGAATTTAATCCTCCAGAGAAAGCTCACGTACGCTATTCACGCCACAATAATTCTACTTTCAAAGTTGCAACTGAATTTTGGAAAAGGTTTGGCCTTGTAGTTGTTTGTATCTGTCATTACATACAATTTCACAAACCAAGTTCAAAAGTGTTTACCAAAAACACTGCCCTCATTCAAGCGCCAGTATTTCCTTGTAGCGCTGTACGCCTTTTGTTATCACATCATCATTTGCTTAACCTTTTCCCAACTATGTTGGGGTCGGCTTCCAGTCTAACCTGATGCAGCTGAATACCACCTTTTTACATGGAGCGACTGCCTATCTAACCTCCATAGCCCAGTTATAGTATTGGGTAATACGACTGGTTGTAAGACTTCTTTTCTATAACACACACAGAGATTTGAGTGGACCGGTCCATTCAAATCTGTGTGGTTCTTTCTTCAAAAGACCATCCCTGACAGTAATCTGCATAGTCCTCATGTGAGTTGATCAGTTGACGAAGATTATGTCTGGACTATAAAAGAGACTATGTGACCTCTGAGTTTGTTTCCGTTTTTTCTTTTCATAGTAGTCAGGTACGAAACACCAGCCCCATTAAAAAAACCTATTTACTTTTCCTGTTGACAGCGATGTGGACGAATTTTTTGACGCCCTGTAACGGTTACAGGTTGTTACATGTACATATTTTTATTATTATTTAGAGTTATAGTTTGTATAAAAGTAGTGTAATTATTTAAATAAAAGACCACCATTTGCAAAATAAACATCGTTTATAGAGACTTGGTCTTCTGCCAGCTGCCTTTTGTATTATGTCCGTCATTGACTAATTGCGAGTCGTCACGTAATCTTATGGCCGTTGGTTTCATGAGCCGTCACTGGAAAAGCGAAGCCTTATTTCTTTGAATAAAAACTCTCTGAACTTAAGGGAGGAAGCTCCATGGAAACGTATTGATTATGATGTTCATTAAAAGTTGTTTAGGCTAATACCGGTGTGCTTATAAAAAAGTAATTAACGGTGGCATGAATAGACTTATTTTGGAATATAAAATTGTTGTTTACAAGGTACTTTTTGGATAACTTTGGACATTGGAGTTGGGACAGTGGAACATTGGAAATTAATTGATATTACATTCCCATTGAAATGAAAATAGTCTAGCTGTTTTGGTTAGTGGCCATCTCTGTCTAGTCTTTGTCCAACTGAATTGCCAAGTGTTGTGACATCACTATTTAGTATGTAATTAGTGTGTACACCACTAGTGATTGTCTATGATTGTATATACTTCCGGTTCCCATATGTCACTACTCACTATTCTCTCTACTGAGACGCTCACTGCTATGTCCAATCCCGTCTGTAATACTGCTTGTCTTATATATAATGTGTGTCTCCTGTTAATGAACCAAGTGTACTTAACCAAGTGTACTTTACCTTTCATTCCACCAACCAACATAACATAACACCAAGAAGCCTGCTGACTGACTTCGGAGTTTCGGGCTGCTCCCCAATCGCCACGGCAGTCAATTATTTCGAAATGTTGTTTTTAGTGGTCAACATAACAAATTATAGTTGCTAGCTGGTAGTTTATTCGGTTTTTGAAAAATAACTAAAAATAAATCGTTTTCTAGCATTGTTTTTGTAATTCAAGATTTGTTGAATTACCTTAGAACGATGACATTGTCCATTCCTGTGCACTGACTACAGATCCGGTATAGTGACGTCATAGGAAACGTAAAAAGGGTTGTTTTTGTACTTCTTTCATTGGTTCTCTCTTACTTAATGTGTCGTAAAGAGATACCGTGATTTTTAATGAGTCATTAAAAGTTATTAACTGTGACTACTTAGAAGTTAACTGTGTCAATGTTTGTTTACATTATTACGTCTTGTTTAGTACCACACTCGTTTCCGAACGCGGTTTGTGACGTATTGGGCAGCTGTCACTGTCATGTCTCTTTTGTAATGTCATTGCCGTTAACTTTGATATTCGCACGGAACGTTATCATTGAATTTCTTTTGAGAAAAATTGTAAATCCTTTTGAATCCGAGTTGTTTTCGGACATATTGTTTGAAATTCGAGCTTATCGAGCCTAACACCCCTTTTGCGCGTATTTACCCGGGATAGTTAGTGCATTGGACAAACGCCGCTATTGAGGTTCAGTTAACCACGCGCGTGAAAGCATAGTTCCTTAAGACATTGGTGAGGAGTGTGAACGATTTAGTTCAGGCCCGGAGCCGCTTGTGATCTTCTTCAATAAAAGTTGAGGTGCGTTCCGAGCCCTTGCACGCTGTACGGACCAGCGCCCTTTGGAACATCGTTCGGATCTGACATCAAACTTCCCACTCATTACACAAACAAATACACATACATACATACACAGAAACGACGTGACCTCCAGGCAAGTCATCAACCAGCGCTAGGTGTATTGTTAGTTTGGCTCCGCGATTCGCGGACATTCGACAGACCAGAGCTTGCCCTGGTTAGGCGTCGAACACGTCTTTTTAGGGGCAAAGTGACATTTTCGGTATAGTTTTACTTAGTAAACGGACTGACTGCTACGTTGGTCTAGTGGACGAAAACCGCAACTGCTGAGAATGAGGTTCTGGGTTTAACTCCCATTGTGTTATTGGGTTTTTTTCTTCAGGTTTTTTTTTCTCTACGGAGTCTAGATTTGTGCCCGGTTAATAAATAAATATCGCTGGACATAACACACATCGCCATCTAGTGCAACACTAAGCAACGAGGCTTGTGTCGTGAACACCAGATAGTTGACATACTACATAGATACTTTTTGTTTGTAAATACATACTTATTATACATATAAACATCCATGACTCGGAAACAAATGTCCATGCTCATCACACAAACATTTGCTCGTACCGGGATTCGAACCCGGGACCCTAAGAAAGTAAGGCCGCCTCACTACCGCTGCGCCATTCGGGTCGGGCAATAGGCTCACCCACTATTCCATGAGACTTAAACATAACTAGCGAAATGTGGGTGTACTCATTACGCACACCTCTGCTCAACCCATCGGGGATTACAGGCGTGATTTTATGTTATGTAGACTGACTAGAGCGCATTTCACTAAAATCTATAGATCTTATTTATCACAGGCACGCAAAACACAAAAAACATTCTTCATTCTTCAGTCTTGACTTGAACTCAGTCCTTGAACTTTTTAACTCATTTCGGTGCATCAAAGCGTTAATAATAACCAAATATAAAATGTAGCTCTGAGATAATTAAGATTAATCTCATCACTGGTTGGCAAATATCCCCGTAATTAATGTAATTATAATCGAATCAAACAAAAGATAATCTAAAGTAAGCCGGACTCCGGCCATCTTGTATTTGTTTAACTAATGGTTCTCCGGAAGGTAAAGGGGGTGGTTTAGATAACTCATGCTTCCTTTAGTCGCATAGCCCACCGAACCCTTTTTTTCGCGTTGTTCGTTAGTGTTACTTTTGAGTAGGTATGTAATAATCACTACATAGTATAAAACAAAGTCGCTTTCTCTGTCCCTATATCCCTATGTATGCTTAAATCTAGCTAGTAAATAATAAAATTTGTTCATTTCTCTTCCACAAATAAAGAACATACAGTATTTATGTTGTAACATATACATATATGTATGTATACAGGAAAAAGTATTTTTGTTGTTGAGACTGGCGCCTGAACTAAGCCGAGACCTGTATTTTAGGACACCAGTTCCCCACTAAGATAGTTGTTAGGAAATCTAACAAAAGTAGGGCTAAAGATTGCAATAGACAGGCTGTAAACAATTTCATCACCAAGCATTCTGTACATCAAACTAAGTTACTTTACGCAAAAGTTGTTGCTGGGAAACTGGATTTTTTTTTTGGGGTGTAAAATCATGTTTTGTGGTAAAACTCAACGTAACGCACTCAAAACATTGTGCTGATTGATGGATTGAATAGTAGGGGGGTCGTGGAGGTGTCTAAAGTAAAAATCTTACATTAAAAACTTGTATTAAAAACACTTTGACCCCTAATTAACCCCCCCCCCCTAATTTCACCCCCTTAATTTCACATTTTTATGTGTTTTGTCCTGTGCGGGTTAATAAATGCTTTTCTTTCTTTCTTTCTTTAATACCTCCGTAACTAGAAGGTTCCCAGATATGGTGTAGAACAAAAAAATGATCGCAATGACGGGGAGAACAAGTACTTTTCGGATTCTTTAAGCGTCTGTTTACACCCTTTCGGGTCACCAGCGGATTATTATTATAGTTGGAAGACGATCTGACATCGTCGACCTCCTGTCTCGTGGGTCTAGTGGTCAGAAGCGCGACTGCTAAGCATGAGACCCTGGGTTCAACTCCCAGATCGGGTAAAGTGATGTTGGGTTATTCTATCAGGTATTTCTCAATAGCAGCCACTGAGTCCGGATTTGTGCCCGTCTGATGACATTGGTTCGCCCCCTATTACATGGAACTTTAACATAACTGGCAAAATGTGAGTGTACTATTAGGTACACCTCTGCCTTACCCTTCGGGAAGTCCAGGCGTAATGTTATGTTGGAAGACGATAGTGAGTTTTAGTTCCGACAGTATTTTTTCTAGCTGCAACTGGTTTTGTGAGTCACGAGTGTTTGATGGGGTCACGTCATTGCATTGAAACTCGTTTTGTTTTTTATTTCAGCGCAAAAAGCTGTTTATCTCAGATATTTCAATGGATTACATCATGAGAGTAATGGGTTTAGCGTAAACGTTTTGATTTAAGTTCTTGATAATAATATAGATGTAATGTTTGCGTGCATAAATCATTATGAGATAGAAAAAGTTGATTAAATTATTGGTTAGCGTTTGGAGATAAAAACTAGACCAACAATATTTGAATTTGAGCAGCAGGTGCTTTATCTTTAAACTGTTTTCTTCACTGATAGATGACCAATTTTCAACCTAATAACTCAGGGAATAAAGGTGTAAAGTGATCGACCGTTAGTAAACTCGGTAGTACGTATGTATTTAGGAGAATAACGTATTCCCTGCATCATAAAAACTGGTAAAAAGTTTGGAAAACACTTTTATATACCAGCAATGGCATTTAAATTTACTTTCGATAGACAATGCGAGCACAATCTACTTGCAAGAGCCAACTGGCTTCTGTTGGTACAAGTATTACACGTCAAACTTATCGTTTAAGTCATTTCGCTTTAAAGCGTTAGATATTTTTCTTCTGATATCTCCTATATGATATCTTATATCTCTTTGTATACCGAGAAACCGAAACGATAGTACTCGAAACCACGCTCGATCACAAAAAGACATAACGAATTGATCTATGACTGTTTTACCATTGTGCTGTCACTTTTACGAACAATAGACACACTTTTCCCGCATCCAAGTGTACTCTACCATGAAACAAGCCAGTCGAGTACAATCGACGAGTGCGTCTAAACGAGGCACGTGGCTTAGACCAACTTTCACATAATTGTTCTTCTATAACGAAGTTAAGGGCAGAAACAATAGTCTAGTTATTTGAGTTACTTTCGCGATTCTTCTAACTAAGAATTATTTTAATTACACACAGTTATAGTTGTTTTCTCGCGTTAAAGGAGCTATAGAAAAATATCTAATGATAAGGAAGAGAAATAGGGTAGCAATTAATAATATTAGCGGCAGTGCTACTTATCGAAGATTTCCGCTAGATTAGGTCAAAGATAGAGTTCCTCAGTAATCCAAGTCCACTCAAATCTGTGCGGTTATTTCTTCACAAGACCATTTATCAAACACTGCAAGATTATGTCTGGACCTTAAAAGAGACTATCACCTCTGAGTGTACGAAACACAGGCCCCATCTATTTTAAAAAAAAATGTATAAAAGTGTTTTGGTTGGATGGTTGGATTTACAAAGAAATAGTTATATTTTATACAAGAGTGCAAAGTTGCTTTTTAACCGCGTGCTCAATTTTGATAACCGAGCAAGCGAAGGATTCTAAAATTGAGTCACGAGCGCAGCGAGTGATTCAAAAATTAGAATCCTGAGCGTTAGCGAGGGAATCAAAAGAGCACGAGGTGAAAAATCTTTGCACTCGAGTGCAACACGTAACTTTTCATCCCACCTCAGCGAGGAAATTACTAAATGCAAAAAAAAAAAACATTTACAATCACAAGATACTTTTATTTCAGTTTAGGTGTTAACTACTACATTATGGTAGGTAAGTATTACAGAATAATCTTTAAATTATAACAAATAATACTTAGGTACAATTAAGAAAAATTTAAAGTAACGTTGCTACAGTTAGTTAAGTTGAGTGTAATATTTATTTATTTATTTATTAAAACTTTATGCACAAGTAAAAACTGTACAAAGGCGGACTTAATGCCTTGGGCATTTTCTACCTATTTTTTTTTTCTATTTTTTTAATATCGTACTGTTTCAAATCCTTCTCAAAGGTCTCAAAGGTTTTAACAATTGACCTGACAAGAAAATGGCGCGCGCAAAGCAAATTATAAAAGTACACCAAGAAGGTTCCGAGTCTGAGTTTTTAACAAATTAAAAAAGGTTGTACCTATGATAAATTCGGCACCATGGAGGTAGAAGTAAATAGGTTTAATGATGTTTTGAATTCACAAACTTAGTGCACACGATGTTCTAAATTCAATTTACTTTATCCTCTAAAGGATAAAAACGACTTTTGCATTTAGATATCGAAGAGCAAAAATACTCTTTCCGAGATGGGGGGAAGAAAACATCATTTATCATTTAATTACTAATTCAGGCTTTTAGGATGGTCCTTAAATTAAAAATAATATATTTTGGGCTAGCTTACAAATAGATAAAATTGAGTCGTTACCATAAGCATAGAGACTTATATTCTCATCAAGTACTCTAAACCGGGGACATTAAAATACCATTGTAATTAAATTTAAAAAAAAAAACATTGCAATTACTTACGTTCATCCCTCTAATCCGTTGTGCGAGCAAATCCAGGGGATGTTTAATGCATTCGCTGAGGGACGACACCGGGGATTATGGGGGTCTGAGAGGTCCAACCGGCATGTCAATTCATATTGTACTATGATAATGAGTTTTACAGTATTTGTAATTAAGCTAGTTAGGGACACCAAACCAGATTCTCACATTAGGCATTAACCTTTTGAACGCCATTGTCACACATACGTGACCTCGTACTCCAAACGACACGAATATGTGACAAAATGGTAGGTGAAATTGTGGCTTGGCGTGGAGGGCACGCGCATGCGTTTATGCTTTGGCGTTCAAAAGGTTAAGGCAGAGGTGAGGTGAGGTCAACAGTACACCCACATCCCAGTTATGTTTAATTGGTAGCCAACGCGATTGCTGAGCTTGCGGTTCTGGGTTCGCTTCCCAGGTTGAGTAAAGTATTATTGAGTTTTTCATTACGAATTTCTCAGTAGCAGCCACGGAGCCTATATTTGTGCCCGGTTGATGGCAATATTATGCACGCGATTCAAAATAACATATGAATTGTGTACTACTAGGTTCACATAAATGTCTAACCCTTCGGGGAATACAGTTAAGTCATTGTTAAGTTATTTAAATCAAACCTCTTGATAAAGACTAAACTATCAAAAATTGTCACAGACAAAAACTTCAACAATTGTCTAAAATTTTCCACCAATGACAACTCAACTTCAAAGCCAGATTGATCAGTTTATCCAATTTCCGTGTCCCAAACAAAAGATCGACTATTACAGTTAGCGCTACTGACAAACGGACAAGGTTGAACAAATTATGTGGTTACAGAACGTGGTTGTTTCGCAAAATTATTGCGGAGAAGTTACTATTGATGTTGGGCATAGTATCCAGTGGGAGCTACAGGCATTTTCATACCTGCACAACTTTTATGAGAATGTGAATGAGGGATTTTCTTTTTCAACTCTTCCCTAGTCGCTGGATAGATGGCGCTGTACTTGGTAAGTTACTGCAAGAAACGGAACGTCACATTATTTCACTTGGATGTAATGGTTATATTCGGAAGCATAAGCAAACGAAAGTGTCAGTCAACGAGCGTATGTAACGTGACGCAATGTTTTTTTTCCAAGCGTATTGGTTTTGGCACCTCGTAACGTAGTCAGTTCAACGCCATCTACCGAGTTCTTGGAAACAATTTTTTTTTAATACTCAATACTCTGTATAGAAAATAATGATCGGATTTTTTGTGTAAAATAATAAAACATAACTTTGGAATTTATTTTGAATCATGCAAATTGAATTATGCTTCGTTTTACTGGAAATTGTAGGCCGACGGTGGCCATTTTATTGTCACGAGTCACTATTACAGTTTTGGTTCAGAGGGCAAAGAAGGTTCAAGTATTTTTTATGTTTAATAATAATTAGTTCTACGTTGAATGTTCGATGAAATCTTCTATCCTTTTCTCTCTCTTCTGAGTATAGTGACTATCCAATAACTGCTGGTGACATTTCACATAAAGAAATGATTGTCCTGTTACTATTAAAAAAATATACTTACCACCTCCATTTCATTTTGATGGCTAGAATTTAATTCTTCCCACAATTTTTGACCGTCAAGGTCATGTCACCATATTTTCTGAAACTGGTGCAATTAGTTAGCACATCTAGCAGTGGTGTACAGGCACATAATTGCTAAACACAAGTGGAGCAGTTGCGACAACTGAGTCGTATGTTCATGTACCTACAGTAACTGTTGAGTCACACGCGAGTGTACTGTCCTGTCGTGTTGGGGAACCAACGTAGAAATGTAGAAAAGAACGGAGTTTTAATTTCATGAGTGAAGGTCTTTGCTAGGAGGTATTGTCTCTCCTGCTCCATCTGAAATCCACCCAGAGGTTGTCTTGAAAAGATCACTCTTAGGATAAGACCGACTTTTGTCTCAACCTGTGTGAAATGTCTGCTTTGTTTTGATACCTTAATGTTAATAGTGTAGGTACATAAATCATGATCTGTCGAATGACCGATTTGGTCGAGACGCCATTATTTAACTATTGTGTCTACTTCGTGAACAGACAGACAGACCATGAAGAGTGTTTTATCAATTTGTCCATCTAGGAGGCTACGAAAACCAGACATTTGTTCAGAAAAACTGACAACCCCTTTATTAATAAATCTGGAGTAAACTTAAGACCACTATCAACGAGAATAACTGAGGGCAAGAGAACCTGCCTTTATCTGGGGTCGGTGCGGCATTTCCTCTTCTTATATAAATAAATAAATAAATATTGCTGGACATTACACACAGTGTCATCTAGTGCCACAATAAGCAACGAGACTTGTGTCCTGAACGCCAGATACTTGATATACTACATAGATACTTTTTGTTTGTAAATACATACTTATTATACATATAAACTCTCTCTCCCTCTCTTCTCTATTACTCGTCATCTCATTAGATGGTGTACCTTCACATTAACCATACATCTTTTTAGGATGACTTTACACCACGATTGTTTTAATAAAGGGTATAGGACCATATCATATGCTTACAATCTTTGTTAGCTTAGACATCATTTAGTGGTGAATGAAAATACAAAAAAAAAGTAGCTGCCTTAGGTCGGTGTACCCTAGAGCTAATTACCAACATGGCGTGATCTATTGTCTAAAACTTAGTGGTGGAATTAAATAGAGCAAACAGATAGACAAACTCTAATCAAAAGTTTTAGTTTTAATCATTTCCTCTAAATGCTTCAGAGACCTCGCCATTCTGCGACATCTTCAAAGTTCTCCAGATCGATTTTAATAAAGTTTGTCCAAGCGACTCCTTCGCAAGTTAAACAATCCCTTCAATGTCAAAACCTGTATAAAGACAAACGAATCCTTTGATTCAGGGGAATTAAACTTTTTATGCGGGATCAGTATTTAGTTTGTTAATTTATAAATGTAATCAGATAGTGGGAAGTCACTTCACTTTCATTACAAAGAAAGATATCTGCTAAACTTTTTAAAATACAAAGTCCGTTTCCAATGACGTCGAGATCAGTTTTCAACTTGAAGTGCCCAGAGTCACTCTACCACTGCACTTTTGAGGATGTAAGAAACGCTACTGAAGCAGCAATCAAAGCGGGTACCTAATGAGCCAAATTATCAAGTTGATCTAGTCAAATCTAGTCTATGTAACCAAATTTTGGCATCGTCAGATCGAAAAGAAGTTTCCGATTGATTGTTAACTCTATTATCAATCGCAATTATTAATCTTGAAGTAACATCTGATTGTGTTCTTGTTGTTTCGAATAGACATTTCTTTTTCAAACATTTTGTATATTGATGAAGAAAAAAATAACGATCTTAAAATATTTGCAAAATTGCAGATGCAACTGAATACAACACTGATAAAAATAATACAATATTAAATGTAACTATTCTTCACTTTATAGACTTCTCTGTTCCCAAGATTTCCGCAATCCAACAAGTACAAACTACCCTTCATTTCTCCCCTAGCTAGCCCATTAATATGGTGTACATTGTAAAGAAAACTGCGTATTAAATGCAACGTTATTATTTAGAATGGCGGCCGTGCACCACAGCGGATGTTTTTCATTTTGTTTTGTATTGTTAACGCAGAGCAAACCTACTTAGGATGTGGTGCAAGTTATGAGAGATTTGAGTTGTGAAATTACAAGTATTTTGATATGAATTGGTGAAGAGGAGGAGTCGTTATGTCAAAATATTTTAAAGAACCGTACCTAGGTCTAATATATAGTCACTCTATATTTTTTTTATAATATTTTTTATTCTTAGCTTCTCTAGCTGTATAATTTAGCTATTCATAGCTATCGTCGTATAGGTCGTATCACATATAATGTTAAAACTGTCAATTAGATTCCACGCAAATTCATTAAACATTCAAAATGAACATAAAATACTTACTGAAAACGTTTTCGCAAACCTAGAATCACGACACACCACAATAATTCACAATTTCTCTGACAGTAAATCAGCTTATCATAACAACTACTGTCACAACTTGGACCATACATCAAAGATGTAAAAAAAGTATTCATTTTAATTTGTCCTCAGGAGGATTTGTGTCTGAGGCTCACGACTTGATTTACGACTAGTTCAAGATAGTAAGACGTGTCTAGGCCTAGATTTATTTGTAGGCGTTTATGTATGGGAGACTACGGACTGGTTCGGGTCGGTATTTTCGATTCGGCAGTTTTTGTACAAAAAACCCGACCCGAAGTAATTTTTAAATATTATGATTTCATTCAGTCGGCAAACTCCGTTTGACATCGCTAAATAATTTTCTAAGCCAAGAGGCTTTCCTGAACCTGTATGGAGGGATGAAGGAAGCATTTTCCCGAAAGTGGGACAGAAGTTGACAGAACAGAACAGCCAAAAAAAGGAAGATCTAAGCATGTTCGATTTTTGCCGCCCGGGTGTGCCGAATCATGCCGACCAGAACATGTGTATGTATAGCACCCCTTATGTAGATCGTCTTCCATTTTAGAGCCTGAGTATTTAGGGTAGTGTTATATATCCTTGTAATAAAGTGGGATTGGGGAAAGGCGTGTATGAACTGTTTATCGCTGTAGTAAAGTTTTCGTCTGTTTGATTTAAAGTATATCTACTTGATTTGAAGCAATGAGACATAATATTGTGATAATACGGAAAGTGTTATGATAAAAGTAAATTGATTTAAATTTTGATAACCAAATATTTATCAAGTAGAGACGGCGTTAAAGTCATAATAAAACACGAAATTCTAAAAAGAATCAAGTGAAAATACTCATAGTTACTGTGATATTGAAAAAAAAATACTAGTTGCTGTGTTATTTAAACACTAAAATGTTTTTACAACAAACTCACCACTTATCTGATCACAATTTTATCACTAACTGCTCATAGATCAATCAAAGATCTCTTCTACAATTTGACACATTAAATAAACTTCCACCTACTCTCGAGAACATAACAAAATCGCTCGACTACCCTCAATCGATCATTTTGCAAATTTATGCGCGATGCTTACAAAGGCCTGGCCTACAAGATAAGGCCATACGATCATCACGCCATCAGGAAAACGGCCTGAAATTGAGGCCTTTAGGCAATTCAGTGGCCTGTAATGAAGTGTCGGTGTATATGATGTTAAGAGTGACGTATATTGGCGATAGAAGCAGTCTTAGGGGCAATGCAGACGACAGACTTTTTGTGTGAACAAGTCTGCGACAGACAAAAACTCTGCGACAAATTTTGCGTGATTAATGTGTCGGACTAGGTACTTTTTGTCCACTATAAGGCACAATAAAGGTAAGTAATAAAATAACAAAACCCCGCGTTTACCTTTATGTAGAAGTTGTGAATCTTTTTGTTTGTGGTTGATTCTTTCAACAAGTCCTATACAAAAACTGGTCGTGTTTAATACATGTTGACGTTGTTTCAGAAATGAATTATGCGAACTAGAACTATGTTACTCACCTTTTGGACAGGTTTGGTCTAAAACTTGTTCTGAAAACAGTTGACACAACATGTAGATTACATGTTTTATACCTTGGTCAGTGGTTCCCAACCTATGGTCCGCGCACCACCGGTGGTCAACAAGAGCCTCGAATATGGTCCGCGAAAGGTTAAAATGCTATTCGTACTTTTTCACTTGCACAGAAGATGCAAGATCAACCCCATTGAAAACCTATCCGAGGCGAGGTGCTAACATTTTTTGAGCTTGCTGCGCTCGCTCTTGCAAGGCTCATAAGCATTTCTGCTAAAATCTACTTAGGTACTTTTTTCTTTTTTTTGAGCTCACTTGTATCGCCCTTGTATCTTTCACTTTCTTAAGGTTCTCATCGCATTTTCCGATTTTGCATTGTGATTTACAATGATTCACCCCCCTAAATACAGAGTGTAAACAACCTTATCACGAAGCCGTCAACTCAGCATTCTGTACATCAAACTAAGTAACTTTACGCAAAAATTATTGCTGGGAAACTGGTATGAAGGTATGGTGTAGAACAAAAAAATATTGCAATGATAGGGAAAACAAGTGCCTTTCGGCTTCGTTAAGAGGTTTTTTATTATCCTATTGGTGTCCATGTTTATCTGGGGTCTTATAGCACCGTGGTCCCTGGTTCAAGAAGGTTGGGAACCACTGGCATAGGTAAACATGGGGTAAGAATGCAGATCTCACAAACTTCTTGCGTCACAAACTCGACCGCACATAAATGTCTGACGTCTACCTAGTCCTTAGGGTGTTAAGGAGTCGTTAAAATGCTGTATCTCTATAGTTTTCCTTGATAGGGTTGGCAATAACGATAATAGTGGGGCTGCTCGGCTGGTTGTAAAATTACGTGATGAGAGGCGCTCATTTTGATTTAGGGTCGAATTATTCTTAATGATTATTGGGTTAAGATTTGTATTACAATCTTGTTAAATTCGGGCATTATGGAAGTTAGATATTTACAGCCTGCTAGTAATTGTCGTGTAAATTAAGTGAGCAAACAATAAAGGGTGTCAAAAACCTCTTAACGAAGCCGAAAGGCACTTGTTCTCCCCGTTATCGCAATCATTTTTTTAAATTGTTCTACACCATACCTGGGAACCTTCTAGTTACGGAGATATTGGGGGTCAAAGTTTCAACTTTTTGACAAGTTTTTTTTTAATACATAACTATTCACAACACGATTATTCACCCCAAAAAAAAAAGTCGTTTCCCAGCAATAATTTTTGCGTAAAGTTACATAATTTGATGTACAGAATGCTTGGTTGACGGCTTCGTGATGAGGTTGTTTACACCCTGTATACAGACATAGAAATTTTCATCGGTTCAGTCAGAATGATGTGTACTGAATAGATGTTAGCCGTTTGTGCGTCAGTTTCCGTTCCACCCTGTAGATGTAAAATCAGGGAAATTGAGAGTTTAATAAATGAACTACCAATTTAAAATATGAGTTTAATCGAAATTTCTAGTCACAAATGTCATTGTTTGGCATCTTTTCCAAACTACGTTTAAAGACCGTTTCCTATAACTTACTTACGTATTTAAACTGTCAGTCGTAGCTATCGGTGTTTCTGTAAACAAATTTAGCTTGAAATATCCTATCCGCGTCACCTACCTGTCACTTGTTTCATAGAAAAATAAAAAAAAGCTTTTCTGTGACGTTTTGTTTCTAACCGTCCGTAAGCTAAATGTCAAACAGACAGAGATAGCAACCTACCCATACCTGTCAGTAAGTTATTGAAAATGGCCGTAAGTCGCCTTCCAGTCTAACTGGATGCAGCTGAATACCATTATTTTAAATGGAGCGACTACTAACCTGACCTCCACAATCACTGGACTGTAATCCATTAACTGTACTGAATAATACAATACCCTTGATAAGACCGCGTAAACATACAATCACCCATATTGAAGCGGAAGTCCTTATCACCAAATGATAGGCTAACGTTAAAACCTAAATGATCTATACAGCATCAATCATACGTGCGCAGAGTCACGTCCCAACCGTTATGCATTGTGTCTGAACCCGACAAAGAACGATTAAATTTAATATGAACACATGATCGTTACAGACCTTTGTTCTATTGGGGTGTTAAGATAGGTTGTAATAGGTACCTTTAGCACTTGTGCAGTTCCTTTGAAGGTATTGTCTTGAAGGACGTAATAGTTTAATAGTTTCATTTTTTTCTACAATACAAGTTCCGAGGCAAAGTATGCGCTTCGGGAATCTTACCTTATCTTAGTAATTCACCACATTCAATGTAGATTGAGGCTTTGCTGTGTAGTGGGTTTTTACATGAACAGTTACAGATACATCTTGTCCACCTCTCTATTAAAAATTCTCGGAAATTCTGTGGGTGTTACAATGTTGTGTTTCTAAAGAATATATTATAAAAAACTTTTTTGCATAAAATAAAACCGACTTCAAAAAACAAAAAAAAAGTGAAAAATAACTTTAGCTTCAGAAGTCGGTGCCCTTTGTTTGATTGATTTAGTTTTTTTGTCACCGACTTCTGAAGCTTTATTAGAAGCTTTTTATTTTTCACTTTTTAGTGGTTCACATGTGCTTATCCCTTCACAGCGTACCGGCGTGATGTTATATTATGAACTGGTGTAAACAATACACAGACATGAGATTTCAGTAAACCCAGTCCATTTTCCATCATTTATTGAGGAGTTCCGTTGCCTATCTACGAAGTCCTTTATCAGATCTTCACCAAATTGACATGGGACCACTCCGAGAAAGTACTCTTTCAAAAACTACCCAAATAGCTTCAAGTGTGACTATAAAATTTGAAGAGTTCTCTCGATTTCTCCAGGATCCCATCATCAGATCCTGACTTGATGATCATGGGACCACCTAGGAAGTGTAAAGGGTACACTTAAAAAACAAAATAAAAAAAAACCAAATCGGTCTAGCCCTCTTCGAGTTATCGGGGAACATACATAAAAAAATAAATAAAAAAAAGGTTCCGACGAATTGAGAACCTCCTCCTTTTTGAAGTCGGTTAAAAAGAAAAATGATAATTAGGTAAGTCCAACTTGCGGTCGCATCCACACAGGTGTGAGATATTTCAATGAATGTTTTTCGTTGTCAATTCTTCAGTGACTAAAATCTAAAGCTGCACAAATGGCTTCAGTCTTGGAGTCTATACTCCAAGACTCACCATAAATAGGACGCCGGCGCACAAATATATATCGCTGCACATTACACACAGCGCCATCTAGTGCCACACTAAGCAACGAGGCTTGTGTCGTGGACACCAGATAGTTGATAATATACTACATAGATACTTTTTTTTTTGTAAATACATACTTATTATACATAGTATAACATCCATGACTCGGAAACAAATGTCCATGCTCATCACACAAACATTTGCTCCTACCGGGATTCGAACCCGGGACCCTAAGAACGTAAGGCAGCCTCACTACCGCTGCGCTATTCGGGTCGTCAAAGGACTCAATGATCACAGTAAAAAGTAACAGAGGCGCCCCCTACCACACTTAATCGTATTATCCTGCAGTGTTAAGGACATTACAAGAAAATACGTTTTAATACCGAATTCGCATATATTTAACCTGTCACAGCTTTAATGTGGGGTTAGGTTAGGGTGACAAGCGGAGGCGGGGGGAAACTTATTGTTTTTAATTATTTTCCGCTTTAAGATATTTAACAGAATATTAGTAAAAGAAACGGTAAGAGATTTTCTTGATTGTTTAATTTTAAAAGGCAACGTCCTTCCTGTTTGTAATTTAGATTATCTAAGAGAATAAAGTCGTTTATGTAAGTAGAAACTTGTAATTTGCTTTCCTAGACATATTACTTCTGACTACTGGAATGTATTAGCTGTAAGTTTTCTCAAAATTATTAAAATAAAAATAAATAACATTGCGGCCATTTTGAATGCTTTCAGAAAGTTTTCGCAGGGAGTAAGTACTTAGTAGACTAGGCAGTGCGGTTGCGGTTTCGATCAAAACAACACTTTTCGTGCTGATTTACAGTTTGGCACTCAAATTTGAACCGAATCAAAGCAGCAAGGGATGACAGAATCAATATACTATAACAATAATGACTCTGATAGTTCTTAAACGTAATGTTTGACTTGGCTACGCTGTACAGCATGACTGCTTCAAGTTTGCAGTTTAAGTGACGCTGCTTGTCAAGGACATAATTATGCATCGAAATGTCAAACTTGGTACATTTATTTTAGTTTAGTGTTTTCCGCCTACACAGATAAGTTGGTTAAAATGTAGAAGCGTGCTTTCATCAAACAGTGTGGTTTTTATCATCTTATTGACTAGACTTAAAATGTTGTCTGCCAATAATAGGCGACAAAAAAAAACTAATTAGTCCGTCAGTTAGATTATCAAAAAATATTTGACCCGTATTTTTTCTTTTGTTACGTAAATCAAAATTAACGAAGATATGACACTTTTAAAATTCTCAATACGTCGCTCCTAGTTATAATTTTTAGCTAGTTCTGACGTGATGAGCCCCCACTATCGAGTTTTGATGCGTTTTATCTTTTGTCAATATTCATTGATTTACAAAAACCAAAAATACGTGTACATTAATTTCCAATACTCTAACTGACGGACTAAATAGATTTGCAATTTTTTGATACTGTCGTCATGCCTATTCGCTCTTCCTCTCTAAGAACACAACCTTACTCTCTCGCGCGGGTTGAGACGCGTATTATCAAACCGTCACGCGGCTAAGCTTTTAAGTGCGTGGCCGTCACTTAATACGCAGCGTTTACACGCACTCGGGTTACGTGTTCAAGATATACGGCGCACTTAAATGCTTTATGTTCGTAGTTTTGTCTGGAGGAAGAATCAAATGAAGTGTCTATGTCTTTAGGAATCGTTTTCAGTAATTAAGTAGTAGAATATTTATAATGTCCTGCTGTTTGCACATCACAGGAGCTTGATGGAAGCTACCTCGCCGTGATCCGTGGCTAATGCAATCTGATGGCGCGATCGGTGGAGATAAACCCCTTACTGAAAATGCCAAACTCATCTGAAAAAATTTGGGCTGAATTAATTTAGATTATTATTAACACGCTATGAAGAAGAATGTTTAGAAATAAACTAGCTGTTCTCACTGGAGCTACGCGTATGTTTAAGACAGGATTACACAACAGTTGAACAGACAAACAAAAGTACACTTTGCTACACGGTGTGAATAACTAGTCACTCTCGAATTAACCAGAATTTTATTTATGGTATCTCAAAAGATTTTTAACATAAATTATAAACTTAAGGGCTTATTCGGAAGTTTCTGTAACTTTACACTTGGCGATCAAAGCTTATAATTTTCCCAGAAAAAACATCTTATCAAACTACCAACATGTACAATTGTACACATCAAAACTCTTACACAGATTAACATTTTTGTAAGCTTAGTAAAGTGAATATCAAAAGAACGTTTCTGCCCACATTCTTAACCTTTGACCCTACCTACAGCTTTGAAGTTTATGTATTCAAAATAATATAATTATTATGATAACCCAAATAATCACGTTTATGGGTTAAATTCGTAGAATGAAACCCACCGGCGGCTTGGGTTCTGAGAAGGAAATCTCTAAAGCTATTGCGTAACATATTCGTTTTGTAATTGCGTTCCTTTCGACATTTATCCCCTTTGTTTAAAACGTTGCTTCAATTAAGGAGGCATTTAAACGTCACAATACTACACTGTCCTTCGAAAGATTTTAATAATTTGATGTGCCCTCACCGTACTTTAGTCGTGCGAAAAAGGGTTTACGCTGAGAAGAGTGAGCTCTTTAACTCGCATGGAACTATTATTTGATTTTCAATGTGAGCAATATAAACGAAATTGTATTTTTTTTATTTGACACGACGAATCTATCGATTTCAATTTTTAGAGCAATCGATTTTATTGTACTGTCTGAATGAAATTGATTGTAATGTGTCGCAACTGTCGGCGCCGACCAACTAATTTCACACTTTGTAAGCGGAATTAAATTCAAACTAGGTGAAAAACCGCCATAGAAATCTCCAATAAATTGCCTTCCTCGTGTAAGGGGTTTCTTATCACCCCCATCGATGTTAGAGACAGATTACGAAGGAGACGGATAGACATATCATTGTGGAATGTCTTGTCTCCCCATGCTTGGGCTAATGATGCCATGACGCGTCACAAATGGGGCCTGGAGTGAACGACCCCCGTGTTAGAGTTAGAGTAACGATAGGGGTGACGGGTATATCGAAAATCAGGGAACTGAGTGATGCGTGGCTGTGTGTTGGGCCGTTTGATGGCTTTCTTTTTACAATGATTTTCAACGGAATTGACATTAAGCTTTTCGGTAGCTTATGTCAAACCAATGACATTTTGCTAATTAGACTTACTGCTCATTAGACATTTCGCTCTGTTGGACATTTAGCTACTTAGACCTTCTGATCAGTAGGGCTATTACGTATCTCTGTTGACAGCTCGAAATGATAGTAACTGGGCTCAGTGTCCATCGATTAACGGTCAAAAGGTTAGTTTCGTATTATGTATGACCCTGTTAGTCACCGTAAAGTGATATCCACTCAGTTTGATACGTAATACCAATATTATGACATTCACGGTTGTCCTCAAAGTTCGGTGTACAACCGAAGCTTGATAGTCACTGGATATCAGAAAGATACGTAAACGCCCTGCTGGAGGGTATATTTTTGACTTTTCCATCGCCGTTATTGATGCCACTTTTTCTGGCATCGAAGATTATTTTAGGGTGAACTACACTATTGATGGAAGATGACAAATACTTATCATCCGCCTAGCATTTTTCCAACTATATGGATGCAGCTGTATAAAAGAAGGTTATTAAAAATATGCATTTAATATTCGCCAAGTCAGATAGGCGGTCATCACCATCATCATCAGCCTATTAATGTTCCCACTGCTGGGACACAGGCCTGCTCTCTATGAACGGGAATGGGCTTTAATCCACCACGCGGGCCCAGTGCGGATTGGTAGATGTCACATGTCTTCTAATTTTTGGTTCTAGGACATGCCGGTTTCCTCACGATGTTTTCCTTCACCGTTTTGAGAGCAGAGATAGGCGGTCGCTACATATAAAATACTGATTGCAGTATTTATAGTTGATAGTACCATTGGGTATTCAACTGCATCCGGTTAGACTGGAAGCCGACCCAAATATACTTGAAAAAGGCTAGGCAGGTGATGATGATGATGATCGCCATGTCTTAAAACGGGTCAGGAATGTCTTGTCCTAAATAATATTGTGAATGTGAAAGTGAGTTTGTTTGTCACACCTTCATACTTAAACGGCTGAACTGATAACATTTCAATATACCAGCCAGTAGACCGTGACCTGGGTTAGGATAAAGGATATTTTTATTCCGGTAGGACATTGCAGTAGGATAATTAGGTACCGACCTCCACGTAGGCAAAGTCGTGGGCTAAAAGCTATCCTATTCCTAATTAAGTAACTTGGCAAATAACCCTCGTTAACTCAAACACACAACTGAAGCAGAGAGATATGTCGTTCATATTCAAATACAAGTTATTGTAAAATGCTAATGTATCCGCAGCGTCGCAGTTATTAGTCGCGCGAGTCGAATCAAATTGAGTCTGGTACTAAATGCCTATATTGACTAGTATTTGAATAGATAGAGGATTCGAACGCTCTGGATCTGTAGGATGAGTATAGTTTAAGTACCTAATTCCTGTCATTGTGAGCGATTTCTCTTAGTAGCCAACTGTTCTGTGAATCTTTTGATCTACGTTGCTCACACTTTGTGTAATTCGATTTATTTTTAACACAGTCGTGTTCAAATTGTCTTAAGGATTCTGTTTATTTCTGAAATTCTCCTGGTTTTGTGCGTCCACACCCTGAAGGCCAAGTTAGTCGCCTCAATAAGATTATTTGTAATCTTAACCGCAGCTTATGTTAATGTAAAAGAAACATACTTTCCATTGTCGTTATCTTTGACAACTTGCATCTTTGATAGAACATTATAAGTGGTCTCGAGAGTAAAGCGCTTCATGTTCCGTAATATCCAGAAATTTATTTTATTGTTATGTACTGTGCTAGTCAAATAAATATATTTTTTCTTTCTTTCTCGTATTGAATCAAGTCTGTTCAAGGATTTTTTATTGTTATTGAATTTGTTTGTTTTTATTTATTTCACCTTACGTGTGTCAAATCAAACAATCTGTATTTTTATATACATGTGTATACATCTCTTAGGTCTGTCTGTTTGGTCGAACCAATCTCCTAAACGGCTTGGCCAATTTTGACTGGAGTTTATCCTAGGATGACACTCTACTGGCAGATAACTGATGTTATAAGGAGTAACTTAGGCTACTTTTAGAAAAAGGATTAGGCTTTTCTTTTCGGATGAGAAATCATTAAATGACTCCTCCCGCTCTGGGCGGAGCAGGAGGGAGTGTCAGACTTTTACTGACTAAAACCCGTCCATGTTCCTTCATCGCCCTTTGTGTTCCGGGGCCACGGTATCTCTTTCGAATAGTCCCGTAGCCCCGGCAGGCATCGGCCCTTGTGGACCCCTTCCTTTTTGCTGACTCTCTTTGAGGCGCGCGTGGAACACGAACGCGCCGTCGACACGGCCTGTCGTCATGAGACGGACGGACGGCGAGCTAGCCCTTAGCTCCCCGTCCACAGGCCCGCGCCTGCGGCGGCCGGGACGTAGGGATCTCTCCCTCTCACGTTCCGCCACCTCCTTCGCTAGCATGACTGCTTCACAGAAGGAGGTGACGGCGTCCCATTCCGTCTCGCTCCAGACCATGGATTGAACCAGGGTCGGGAGCGAGAGGTCGCCGCCGCCGATCGCCGCTTCGAGGACACGGCGGTGCTCCGCCCAAGCGGGGCAAACCTCCACAGTGTGCTTAAAAGGGTTAGGCTTCCGTGCAAAAAAAAGCCATGGCATTGTTAACAAAATCTGATTGAAATAGGGGAGTAATATTTTTATATAATTATTATAATAATTTCATGCGGACGAAGATCGCGGGCATCAAACGTCTTATAATAAATATTATCAAGGAATCAGAAATTAGAAATACTACTAAAAACACCACACACCCCCACTTTTGAAACACGATCGATATCAGATTGCGAAAACCGAATTCCTGCCATTCACAAAACGATGGTAATCCTACTCCATATAATGGATATTGCCATATTCTCTATATACGCGGTATAATTGAGAGCGACTGCCTTTGACACTTATTGATGTACGGAATACGGCATTCCTCGGTTCAGTGTCAGGTTTAGGTACTGGTTTCATGGATGAAGAGAAACTGATTACGTCACGTAATATCACGTAGTGTTTCCCGGAAGGGTTAGGCAGAGGCTTAGCTACCTATACTACACCCACATTTCACGTGATATGGTCAAGTCCTGTAATAGTGGGTGAGTCTATGAATGATTCAAGCAACATCGATTTCTGCTATGTTGATGTTCAGTCGTGGTCTTTTCCGCCTGATCAGTTAAAAAATGTTTTCGCTTAAATCATGCGCAGGCGCCGAGCCCCGCCCCCTTAAAGTGTAGACCTATTAGAAAAGCGTCAATTTGGCGCGCAAAATAACAATAACTCTCGTTTGGCATGCGTCGTCAGTGCGCTCGGCCGATCGGAATCTTTTCATTCATTATTTCTTTACAAACTCAACGGGACGGGGCTAGTAAGCGTTTCTATGTTTTAAGTGCAAGCAAAATGTAGCTTAGACACGACTAAGCTAGCAAAGCGCAAGCACTAAGCATCAGGCGGGAGTGTCCACGATAGGTATCATTCCGTCTTTTTCGTGTGGTTAGTGCCTAACCCGGTGTCACAGTTTGTATGCCGCCCATGGACCTCTGATGTGGCTTTACTTACATGCCGTCGAGAAACATCTCTCACTCAAGCTGGTTTGGTTTCCTCACGATGTTTTCCTTATCACTTGCTTGAAGTGATAATTATACAATACGCACATGTATCCGAAAAATCAGAGGTTTTGGTCTCTCGAACTCGAGACCTATGACTGATATTCCGACAGTCACACCACTAGGCTATCAATGCTATCACTATGCTACACTTAAAGTACTTACGGGATGGTATCCGTATGTATCACGGATATCATCCCGTAAGTACTTAAAGTGTAGTGAAAAACCGTGAAAGTCTAAAACAGTGTATCACTATGCTACTTACCATTAACTGGACACAAATCCAGAGTCCGGGCTAATACTGGGCAATAACACTGCCCGATCTGAGAATCACACCTAGGGCCTCATGCCATGCGCTTGCCACCACTAAACTTCTCTTCAAACAAATAAGATAAGCACAAATTAATCACAAACTTTTGGTTGCTTCCCTGACTTCTTTGCATTCACCGACGCCTTTTCCTTAATTATTATGAAGTAATTTTCTTGTAATTACTTATAAATTATAATAACTAATTATTATAAAGACTCGTTAACTTTAACCGCTATCTTTTCCTGTCTTTAAATATTCAATTACCTTATCGTTCTCTTCTTTCTCGTTCATGATGATAAAATTAATTAGTTTATCAATCAGAACTGGCTCGTTGGTCTAATGATCGCAAACCTGACTGTGAGTATAAGGTCTTGGATTTGATTGAAAGTCCAAGTCAAGTGGAACAGCCGGGGCTACGGGACTATTCGAAAGAGATGCCGTAGCCCCGGAACACAAAAGGCGATGAAGGAACATGGATGGGTTTTAGTCAGTAAAAGTCTGACTCTCCCTCCTGCTCCGCCCAGAGCGGGAGGAGTCATTTGGTGATTTCCCATACGAAAAAAAAATTTGGAACTGTTCAGTAGCAGCGACAGTGTCTGGATTTATGTCAGGTTGATGGCAATAAATAAATATAAATAAATAAATATCGCTGGACATTACACACAGCGCCATCTAGGTGCCACACTAAGCAACGAGGCTTGTGTCGTGAACACCAGACAGTTGATATACTACATAGATACTTTTTGTTTGTAAACACAAACTTATTTTACATATAAACATCCATGAGTCGGAAACAAATGTCCATGCTCATCACACAAACATTAGCTCCTTATACCGGGATTCGAACCCGGGACCCCAAGAACGTAACCAGCCTGGCAGCCACACTACCGCTGCGCCATTCGGGTCGTCAAAAAAATAGGCTTGCGCCTTAAACATAACTGGATTAAAGTGAATGCACTATTAGGTTCATTGCTCCGTTTTTGATTTCATTGTTGGCCTTCGCAAGGATTCGTTATGTGTTGCATCTTACAAGACTAACGAGGCGGTCAAGAAAGATTATAATAAAAGTAATGTTATCTCTCACCCATTACCATTCTCTCAAATGATCATTACCCAATCGCTTTCGTCCTTCGCTTGCCCCATCAGTCTGCCTCATTCTTAGATTGAACTCAACTCTCCCACAGGAAGTGCCCATTGCCACATACTTCTTTATGATCTTCGATACAGTAAGGACCCCGCGACCATTGAATATAAACTCATCTCACTCTAACATCACCGTTCCCTTTAAGCAAGAAAGAGAAAAAAACACGTGATCTGTTATGAGACCCTATATTGATTTAATGTACGAATTCGTTACTGTACCGTGTAGTGAAGATATTTTTGATGTTAATAAACCTTTCAATAGAACACTATTATGTAAGAAAATTGATAGGAGTAAATCTTATTATGGGATCTGTCACTCAGAGTATTGTTGGGAAGAGGTAAAAGAAAATGGTACGTCTTGTCAAATGATTGTGTTCATAATTAAATACGATAGGACACGTCACGATAATAAATGGTTACGGGTTCTATTAAAAGCTTTCGGTTTCCAAGTATTAGGTTATAATGGTGATGGATTAAATCATTTCCTCACGCGAGACGTTGGCTTTCACAAAATTGCGCTGTTAACGTGAGTGAAAATTTTAGAAGTTATTTGAGGGGATTTATAATTATATTGTTGTTTTTTTCGGTTGGTTGTTGCGACTCTTTCAAACCTCGGCTGAGCACTGATGGTTAAAGATCCAAAAGTGCGTTTTTATTTAGGCATCGCCTTGTGTAAATGAAGACAAACAATGGTATCGATGCCTTTATTTTTAGTAACATTTTGTTTTGGTTTTCGAGCTTCATTACCATTAGAAAACTAAACCCAAAAAGCTATAAAATAACTCGCGTCCTTACTGAAATCGGGTATTTATAATTGATATTCCCAAAACAGTATCCAGCCTGAAAGATAACATCGAATAACGATTGAAAATGAAAACAAAAGGCACTGCCCAAATCAAAGAAGAAAGAAAAAAGACCTTTTCCAATTTGTAAAGAAATAAAAAGCTTTTAAATATTAATACTCATCTATGGTTAGTATAGAATGAAACACTTTAAAAGTTTTCATTCATCCAGAATTCATAATTGGAGCTCAGGAAGTTTAAAAATGTTTTAATGAATTAAATTTTTTGCCTGATGTTAGAGAGGAAAAAACACCAGAATACAGCTACCATTAAATCCTAGTTTTTGTTTCTATTATGCAAATGGAATCAAAACATTTGGGTATAACTTTGTTGGATTTGATTTTTCAAGTAGGAATAATATTTTCCTTTGTAGTGTTCCTACTTTTTGTTTAATATTTACATTGAAATAATATGACGTAGGATCTTTACAAATCATTTGATTATTTTGTTAAGAGATCTACAACAGCTCTTGAGCAAACGTAGGTTTAGTGATTGCAAGCGCGATTGCTGAGTAAAAGGTCTGGGTTCGATCCACAGGTCGGGCCAAAGTGTTTTCGGGTTTCACCATTAGGATTTTTTTAGTAGAGTAATTAGAGTAGAAGAGAGAAGAGAGTTTTAGAGTATTTTTTTTAGAGTCTGAATTTATTTCCTGTTGATAGCTATAGACTTGCCCACTTAAGGTGGATGCTCCAGGGTAGCCCGCGAAATTCAAATTTCTTTCGTTTTTTGCAATTTGCTGCTGCTGATGCTTTGCCACTATATTGATGACATTTTCCAGTTCACCGCTTCTCCACATAAAAACATCGACTTGTAAAAAAACCGTCTTTTAAATAACTTCTGAATTCCAAAACACATTTCCAAGGACCCCCCTCCCCCAAATCTATTATACTTCAACATCAATACAGAATTAATGTTCATATTTTTGTTCCAGAATAATTATCGTTGAGACTCAATGTCTATTAAAACGTCCCGAAATGTTTCATTGGCGAAGTTCATGGCTTCTAAAACTTTCCTTTTAAGGATTTTAGAGCGACTCTTTGAAAGTTTCTCAGTAACAGAATCGACTGTCACGTTATTTTCATTTCTAAGGCTTTTTGTTCTCGTTCCAGTCTTTGCTATTGCTTTCGGAATATTTTTCATAGAAGCGTCTTTAAAATTAAATGAGTTGTAGTTTTTATTAGAAGTTTCTTTGTAGAAGCAGAATGTAAGGGAAATATAGCTTAGACCCAATCTGACCAATGAGGTCAAACTATTTTGAAATATAAAATGACATTGACAGATTTTCAACCAATGACGATGTTTGGTTCATGCGATGCTAGCGCCATTAGTTCCACCAGTTGCTCACCCCATTAAGCAGATAATTTTATTAAGACTACCTACTAGTTTCATTTAATTGTCCCTAATTAATACCCATGCTAAGTTACATAACGTAAAACACTGATTGCATAAATATGCATTAGTAATTATTTATTTCGATATGACCAAATATTTAATTAGGCAGCCGTCATTTTAATCAAGTTAATTGACTAAGAGATGAAAATGTTGAGATGAAGGTGTGGTGTGACAAGAATGGATAAAGTAAAGATTGAGTATATTAGAGGACGTTTGAAAGTTGCGCCAGTTTCAGAAAAGTTGAAAGGGAGTATTGTCTTGGTATGGACATGTGATGAGGAGGGACGAATCGCATGTGACCAAAGTAGTGATGAATATAAATTTTGATGGATGGAGAGGAAAATGAAGACCAAGGAAACGATGGATGGATTGTATGAGGAAAAAGGAGGAAATGATAGTGTGACGGTTGACAGAGGAGAATGGACGAAAAAAACGTGTGCGCCGACCCCAAGTGACATGGTCCAAGGTCAAGAAGATGACGAGTACGTTCCTGTATCAATTTTACCATCACTATTCAAAGGCAGTACTAATGACAATAACTGCCCAAATTGTTACTACTGACATTGGAAGCCCATAACTGTATAAAGAAGATACATATCCTTTTCCTTATGGCAGTACCTACCTATCGGAATGCCAAACGTTGCTCGCAATATTTTATCCTAGGGAAGCCATATAGCAGGTAATAGATTTCAATTTCGTAGCGGTGTGCAGTTCGTATTTATTAAATGACATCAGGGCATTAAATCTCCGTTTTGGTAGACGGCTATGTTCGGCGGGGGATTTCGATGGATTGAGTAAGAATAAAAATATCATAGTGGTCTGTGATATCCACTGGACTCAAACTTACTCCTTAAAAAACTAGTCATTGGTCATAGGTTTCGTATGTTTGAATTTGTTTGCTCAGTTTCTTATAAATTGAATGCGGTTTCCTGGTTTTTTAACCGACTTCCAAAAGGAGGAGGTTCTCTACACTAAAAACAAATTTTCGAAACTTAATTTAAAAGACATTTAAAAACTTACAACAGACTTCCATTTGCAATAATCATGTATTTTATGTCGGTACGGGCATGACATAACTTGGCCATCATGTCATTTTGCTTTGATGGCCTCACTGAAATATGAGATCAATATTTTTATAACATTTCTTCTGAAAGCTTCTGTATAGAATCTTAAATCTTATATAGGTTACTATCCAGCCCGCGTAGCATGACCACCGTAGAAACGGGTTTCTTCGAAGAAAGAATCATCAAATCTTTTGTTCATCTGTCATTGAATCGACAAAGTGACGGATGGACAAAAGATTTGTCGATTCTTTCTTCGAAGAAACCCGTTTCAACCTGGTCATACTACGAGGTCAGGATACGTGAAGAAAACTACGTGACATAAGCAATCAAGCTACTGCAGAAAAAATCTACTTAAGGTGGATGCTCCAGGGTAGCCCGCGAAATTCAAATTTTCTTAAGTTTTTTGCAATTTGTAGACCAGTGCTAGGTTGTATGTTGATTAAAATATTGTTCGCGACGTACGTCGAGGAATGATTTTGACCTTGAAAAAGTCTTTCCTCGACTTTTATGAACTTGGAGGGTTGTATTGATGACATGATTTTGATGATTATAATGTTGTAACTACATACGTCTTACAGTCGCGAACAATATTTTCAACTTACAACCTAGCACTGGTCCACAAATTGCAAAAAACGTAAGAAAATTTGAATTTCGCGGGCTAGCCTGACGCTTTCACCTTAAATAATATTAACAACAGCTGCTTCAAATATTCTCTACGGTTCCGCTTCTTGTCTGAATATTCATCAAAAACATTGTCTAGTACGTTAGTCAAAGTTAGGATGCCTTTATTGCTATAACACACTGTATAGCAACACGTTGCTCCACGCTACAAAGGCTCGAAAAGCAACATCCTGTGTTTATGAAAATCATAAAGTGAATTTGCTGGTAATGTTTGTGTTGTTTTACATAATGTTATAGTTTTTGTTTTTCTTTGCTTACAGAACAGTACATGAGGAATATCCCGGAGGCCTAATTCTTGGAGTATTAAAAAAGGTTAGTGAGGTTATAATAAACTAGCTGCGGGACTATTCGAAAGAGATACCGTGACCCCGGAACACAAAGGGCGAGGAAGGAACATGGATGGGTTTTAGTCAGTAAAAGTCTGACACTCCCTCCTGCTCCGCCCAGAGCGGGAGAAGTCATTTGATGATTTCCCATCCTAAAAAAAAAAAAAATGTTATAATAAACTAGCGTGTGCCAGCGGCTTTGCCCGCGTTGAGTTCCGTAATTGTCCCAAGGGATCGTACTAGCGGTATAAAATCTGTTCAATAGTTTTTATATTCATTTATCCTTGGATAGATGAATAGATGTTTGTTACTTTTCATCTATCCTCACAAACTTTCGCATTCATAATCTTGAAGTTGGCAAAACTGCGATGCAACTGGGACAAAAATTAAAATGTAGGCATCGTGCGATCTAATGTATGGTGGTTTCAAAATGTTGGCATCGTGCTACCGATTACTTGAAAGTACGAAAAGTAGTCATAGTGCGAAAATAAAAAAATCGAAATCCTTATTTTCTTATCCGAGTATAAGCTTAGAGCTTTTAAAATACACCCCAGACATTGTAACTACGTGGTACCCTTAGGTATTCACTGCATGAAAGATATTGGATCACAGACACGCAGTTGTGTTCCGTGTGGTCCAAATATTTGCATTGCTTAAAGGTAGTGTTCCGTGTTTAGCTGTATAATATGTCTCTGATACGTAAATGCATTCACAATATAAGAGGATTTCTAGTGTGGCTCAAGGTTCTTATAAAATGAAGATGTATTTTTTTATTGTGTTAGGGGTGTCAGCTTCCTGTGTAACTAATGCAGCTGCAAAATATTAATTTATCGAATCAGGTAATTATCTATGATATTGTATTTCAGATATTAATGAACTTAGTCAATACACATTTGAAATGAAGTGTGAGATGAGGACTAATAAAAGAGTTATTATTACATTAGAGAAGCCAATTATTGATGCTTTTATGAAATGCTATATTGTAAATGAGGTTTTTAGGATATTAATTTTAAAGTGTGCAGTTCTATTTAATAAAAGGTAAAAGTGGCTCCTCAGCGAGATCGCAGGCGGCAGTATCGACGATGCACTCGTCAGCACGCTTAGTTTCTCGCTCTAGCATTAGCGAAAGAAAAGGATAGGAGCATGAAAAATTCGATTTCATGCTGCTGGATGGGGTGCAACTCTGAAACCTCAATTAAACTCCCCAGTTTTTGAATAGTCGTCAACACGCTAAAAAGATATGGGCAAATTTAGATTTTCTCGAAAATTTGTAAGTACCAAAATTTTCAACTTTTTTTATTTTTTGGAATTTTCCCTTTTCTTGTGCTGTAAGACCTTGCTTTTAACCGAAATTGACAATTATAGGTCAACCGAAAGTACCCTATAGGTTTAGGGTTGAAAACCCATGTGGTAGTTCCCGTTGACCTAGAATCATGAAATTTGGCGAGAAGCAATGTCTTACAACACATGTAAAGGGAAAAATCTGAAAACCGTAAATATGTAGTTTATAACAAAACACCTACAAGATTATTATGGAACCCTCGGTGCGCGAGTCCATCTCGCACTTGTTTTATCTTTTTATCTGATATTTACCCATTGACATTTTGTCTGAAGTCTCTTTGAAATCGATATTTAGGTTGATTTTAATGGCCTTCATTCTCAAAATATATTTGGATGCCTGACCCTTAATTTTTTAAAAAAAAACCACGTAGAGCTAAGAAGCGCCAGACGCGTACCTAATATTTAATTCCTGACGTTGACGTCACTTGTCACCCACGTCAAACGTCACCGTTCGACGTTATCAAAAATTCTCATAAGCGCTCTTGATTTATGACTCCTGCCCTCTTCACCCCATAAAAGGGGTGACAAGAATAACGACACGACCCCTTTCTAAAAATTCTTTGATGTAATTAAAAAATACTCGAGTCTAGAATTTAAATTCTTAGTGTTTTTTTTTTGACACGTGAAGATATTTTAGGGGCGAGATATTAAATAAGGGGAAAAAAGGCACTTGGGGGAAGAGGGCGCGAAATAAAATCTGGTGTGACAAATCGTTGAGTTCTTGTGAGTGATGATGATTTGCGAAAAGCTCTTACGAGTTTGTGGAATTTATCTAAGTAAGCAACTTGTGATTAAGGTTACCAAATATTTTTTTCGTAGCATAGTCTACCTGTAGAAAATTAAATACTGAGTCCATTTTAATCACTGTTGTAAAAAAAAACTTCATTTCATCGAAATATTTAGTTTTCAAGCTGCATCCGTTTAGATGATGATGGTAAGTTTTCAAGCAATTGTGATCAAAAAATAATAATATTGAACTTTTAATTATAGCCACACAAGGCTCAGTTATATCCGTGGCCCCGGAACACAAAGGCCAATGAAGGAACATGGATAGGTTTTAAGTCAGTAAAAATCCGACACTCCAAACTCCTTAAAACATTAATCTAAACTTAATATTATAAAAAGGAAAGATTTTATTTTTTGTTTGTGTGTTGTTACGATTTAACTCAAGAACTACACAACCGATTTTTAAAATTCTTTCACCATTAGACAGCTACATGTTTATCGAGTAACATAGGCTATAAATTATATTGATATCATGCAAATTAGCCGAGATATCACAAATTTCGCGGCCGAAGTTGCGGGTGAAGTGCTAGTTCATAATAATTCGAAATTCTGCAGGAAAATTCTTGAAATGAAAAATGTCCATTGCTTGGTGACTAGCTTATCTCTTCACCACGGTGGCGCTAGCTGCTGTCAGGTCGGGGAAAAGAATTATATTTTGAGCTTCACAATGACATTGCAATATTCAAAAGCTAGTGCAGCGAACAATGGAATCAGTTTGCGCCAGTTGAATCCGGTTTATACTGGTTTTGGCGATACGGACATTGGTTTCTTTATTTTTTTTTTACTTATCTTTGGACCTACCTAGTAGTAGTCAATGTTTTCACACAAGAAGTAACACAGACATACTGCTTCGTTTGCATAAATGTTTCTGTTTATGAGCAGGACAAAACAGAACGTTTTTCGAAGGGTTTTTTAAAGAAAATGTAAAACAAAGAAACCCACCAAAGAAATTTTTATTGAAAATGTGTTGTGTTATGAATATAGTTGTTACATAAATTCTTATGTGGTAGATAATAGGCTCAAGTTTTTATTTCAAGTACATAATACCCTTATAGAATGATTTCATAATTTAGTACTCCTCGCGATATACTTACCCTGTGTTTGTGGAACATGTTATTAATACTGCCACGTTGGTCTAGTGGTCGCAAGCGCGACTGCTGAACATAAGGTCCTGGGTTCGATTACCAGGTCAGGAAAAGTATTATTGGGTTGTTCCATCAGGAATTTCTCAGTGGCAGTCACTGAGTCTGGATTTATCCCCGGTTGATGGCAATGGGCTCGATCCTTCTTACATGGGACTTGAACATGAACATAACTGACGAAATGTGTGTGTACTATTTGCTACACCTTTGCCTTACCCTTCGGGGAGTACAGGCGTGATGTTATGTTACGTTGTACTCGTATGTAGGTATGCAACTGCATCGACTTTATCATAATTTCTCATAACTTCATCCCGCCAACTAAACTGACCAGCAAAAATAAGTATCACACTTTTAAAATTGCAATAACTTTTTAAGTACACAAGATATACTTTCGAAACCAAAAGGACTCGAAAAATAGTTTAATTTTGTCTATAGTTTCAAAGAAAGCTGATAAAAATTGCTTTACTGCGTTTTTTTATTTTAAATCTCTTACTTCTATAGTTTAAAGTTGAAATTTAAAAGTGTAGTCCTTATTTTTGCAGGTCAGTGCAGTAAACAATTGACGTTCGTTATTTGTTTTTTATTGCGTCATAAAACTAATCCGGGTACAGCGTTGTTTAACGTTACTTTGATGGACAGTCTGCCAGTTACTACGTCTGTGGCCATCAAATTGGAGCCAATTCAATTACCTTTGCGTAATAAATTGCGGACCATGTTACTGATATACTGTGGGGAGGTGGAGACATTGTGATGGTATTAGGATGTACTTACATGATGTTATTAGGAAATTGGTATAGTATTGTGCGTTACCGACGTTACCGTGTTTTTATCCGACTGCAAAGACAGGGTTATGTTTTGGAAAGCAATAATGATGATGTGTAAGAAGCAGATAACCTGTGTTATGTATGAGGAGTCGATATAATTATCCATTAAGATACTTTGATATAGCGAATACTAACTTCGTGGGTCTCAGTTATATCTTCCAAGTTACCGGTTCCCTGATGTGACTGGGTCTATTGACATTATATGGTAATAGGAACTTGAAGTCATATAGCATTCGTATTTGCCTCAACATTACTGTGTTGTAAAATAAAGTAAAATTTATTTGCATAAATTGTGTTACTTAATTACCAATTCCGGATTGCCAGCAGCCACGGAGTCTGATTTGTGGCCGGATGATAGCAAAATGCTCGCCCTTATTACGTGGGAAATAAACATATCTCCCGAAATGTTGTTGTACTGGAAGCGTACCTCTACCTAACCCTTCTGGGATTACAAACGTGATGTTATATCTGGAATTATTCTTCTGTATTAAGTACAAAAAGTACCAAACCAATGTAAACACAGTTAAGATATGCAACAATATTGTGTTCCATTCATAATAAAGTTGCTTCTCCGAGGTCCTTAGCGATGATCTCATAGGTCAGCCCAGTCGTGGCACAATAGATCATAATCTATGATATTATTTACTGCTCGCAAACGCCTACACGTCTACCAACACCCACAGAATACACTTATTAGTTTGTCTTATTGAATGATATTCGTATAGCTAATAATCATCACTTGTGTGGTTATAATAATATCAAACCTGAAATACAGTAATAGTAAGTAGTTCCGTTTCTATATATATAAATATTCAAGGTATATAAATATTCAAGGTGCGTTAACAAAACGAACATAGGACAAGAGCAAAACGTTCTTTTTTAAATTAAGTACCTACGTAATTTTTTTCTGACGACCCGAATGGCGCAGCGGTAGTTAGGCTGCTTTACGTTCTTAGGGTTCCGGGTTCGAATCCCGGTAGGAGCAAATGTTTGAGCATGGACATTTGTTTCCGAGTCATGGATGTTTATATGTATAATAAGTATGTATTTACAAAAAAAAAAAGTATATTTGTAGTATATAAACTATCTGGTGTCCACGACACAAGCCTCGTTGCTTAGTGTGGCACTAGGTGGCGCTGTGTGTAATGTCCAGCGATTTTATTTATTATTTACTGGCTTGACGAAAAAAATGCTCTATGAATGAAAGATTACACGAAAAGAATTTGGTTGATTGGGGATAGTGCGTGATGTAATTAGGAGGAACGAATCGCATGTGACTAAAATCGTGATGAATCTACATGTTGATGGATGGAGAGGAAGATAAAGGCAATGTTGGATGGATAGCGTGAGGACTGATATGAAAGAAAAAGGAGTAAGTGATAGCGTGACGGTTGACAGAGGAGAATGGAAGAAACACGTGTTGCGCCGACATCAAGTAACATGGGACTGGGTCAGGGAGATGATGATAGGCATAGGTGTGTATACAGCATTTGCTTGTTTGTTCTACTCCGAACTTAGGATTCACGCACTACTCTGCCGTCGTACAGTTTATAACTAGCACGGAGAGCAGTTATCTAATTTGTTTGTCACAATAATAGCCAATAAGTCTCGAATACCTACCATCATCAATTGCAAAATTGTTTTTTTTTCTACATACTTACATGTTGTTGTAAAATTGTAAACACAGGCTTAGTTTAACGGAAATAAAGTTTATTATTCGTTCCGTTTAGGAATCAAGCACGGTACATTAGCACTCAAACCACTACGCCAACTATACCTTTTTTTTTTTTTTTGCGCTGGGAAAAAATGCATTACGCATACCCTCCCATCGGGGGATGAGAGGGCTATGTGGGACTCCCCGGGTATGACCCGGTATACCCACTAAAATAACCCAGCGGCATTCCCGCTTCGTCTAAGTGGCGGGGGACTGGGACATCGGCACAGCCTTTACGTCCAGTCCTCCGCCGACGATTGACCCGCATGTCGGACCCCTCACGCCCCCCCCTTGGGGAGGGGGACGGGCCCGGGAATGACCGACGAAGGTAGTGACGGGTGCAATGCGGGCGGAGGCACCCCCGTGCCTATCGCCCGCCCGTCACCACCATGAGGAGGGAGAGGACGGAGCCTTCTCCGACCCCTTCTTCGTCTGCGGAGCGGCGCAGCAAACCCGCGCACGCTCCGCCTCCTCCTTTTGCGAGATTACGTCCTCGCAAAAGGAGGCAAACGCGGCGGCCACGTATCCCGTTCCCCTCTCTAAGAGCGAGAGGGGAGGGGAGTCTGTGGCACACCGCGACAGCAACGCCACCGAGCCAACCCGGTCACCCAGCGAACGACTCGGCGACCTTTGCCGAGTCCACCGACCACTCAGCCATCAGCCAAGGATGCGATGTTCGACCCGATGTTCGATCCATCAGTCGGACATCGCACCCTCCTCCGCAGCTGCCGCAGGGACGACGGTGCTAGCGGTAGTAGCAAACCCGCTCGGCGCCTGCACTTTGCCCCGCTTAGGGGGAGGATTGCAGTTCCTCCCCTTCATAATGTGGCCTGCCGGGCAGCCACTGGCAGCACACACCGCGCAGTGCGGCGTGGCGGCCTTGCAGGAGGCGGCTTTGTGGCCCTCCTTGCCGCAACGGTAGCACGTGTCCGTCCTGTCTACCGTGGACGGACACAGAGGCCGGGTGTGTCCGATGCCGAAGCACCGGAAACACCGCAGAGGCTGGTCCTCGAGTGCCCGGACTGCACCCGAGCTCAAGCCGACTGTGAGCCGCCCCTTGGCAAGGACGGCTTTGGCAGCGGCGACTGGGCACTCGAGGCGAATGGTGCCCATGCCGCCACGGCCGGGCCTTATGTCCCGGCCTTGGACCGCCGCGACGCCACAGCCCCCTACCGCTGCGACCGCCGCCACCACCTCCTCCTTGGTGACGGAGTCGTCCAGGTCCGTCACCTCTATGGCCACCGCCTTGACCAGCCGGGCCACCTTGGCCGAATCCGCGATGACCTCCTGCAGCTTGGCTGCGAAGAGGTCAGCATGGGCACTCCCCTCTGCCCCCGGGAACTCGAAAATTCGAGCCCCGGCATGGGTCCGCCGGCAAGACACACTGCCGATCCCTAGTTGGGTGGGATCGGCATTGCCACGCGCACGCACCAAAATGGAGGCGTATGTCTCCCCTCGCTCCGCAGCCTCCGCGGTGAGCGTCACCACGACGGCCGCGGTTTTCGGGGGGACTAGCCGCTTTGCCCTCCCTTTCCCTTTTCCCTTCCCCTTTCCCTTGCCGGTCGTCTGCGACCGGCTGGGAGCGGTGGTGGGGGGGGGGACAGGGGCGGCCGGCGCCGACTTTTTCCCTTTGCCCTTCCCCTTACGGACCACTTCCGTCCACTCGTTGGACGGGGTGGTTGAAGGGAGAAGGGCGTCGTCTTCCACCTGGGAGGAGGCCGGCCCCGGCTGGGTCTGCCTCTTATCCGCCGCAAGCAGCGAACGGAGGCGTTTCTCCGGCAGGAGCCGGTCCTCTATCCCTGCTAGGCAGGCTCTAGTGAAGGCCCTCTCCTCCATAACAACCTTGCGGATGATATCCTCAAGGTTGGAGGAGGAGGGGCCCTCTACCGCAGGGCTCGTCTCGGCTCGTAGTGGCCGGGCCGTGGCTTCAGCCAGCTTCTGATGAAGCTGGCTGACCTCCGACTGCAGGCGATCAATCCTCGCCTGCAGTTGCCGCGTCTCGTCGGTGGTCTTCCGCTGGACCAGCTCCGTGACGACACCGCGCATGCTCGCGGCCCGGCACTTGAGGGCCTTCTGGAAGGTCCCCTTAAGATTGGAGGACTTAGAGGCGACCTCCAGAATCTCCTCCTCGTCCTCCTCCGCCATTCTCTCCAGCTCCGCCAGAGAGTGGTCCGCGTAATGAACGCGGGACGCACCGTACCCAGACCTGGCCCGGGCGACTTGCGCCCGCCTCTCTTTGGCAGCAACTCGCTCCTCCAGCTCTTGCTGGAGTTGCGCCCGCCGAGCCAGGTCCAACTGGCGTTGGGCGTCCGCGAGCCCAACGTCATGGGTATCCGAGGCTGCCGTCGGCTTTTTAGCCTTCGGCAACCTCGTCGACCCCGAGCCCGAGGAGCCGTCGGAACCACCGCTCCGGCGGACCCTCTTCCGCGACCGCGAGTCGTCCGACACACCAATATGTGAGTCGTTGTCAGACGACTCACTCGCCCCTCCGAAGAAGCTAGCCGCAGACGGCGCGCGGCTAGCCTCTGACGCCGGAGCGTCGGAGTGGCCCTGAGAAGGGCCTTTGGGTTGGCCCTGAGAAGGGCCTTTTGGTTTTATAAAACGCCCGCAGGCGTCCCGCGCAGGGTTTGGCATGGCAGCCACAGCAGATTCGTAGACACAACAACGCAAGATTAAAATTTGCTACGAGAGCACAGAGCACTTTGGCCGTACCCAGTCTGCCACTCCGTTACGGTGGTCAAACTGGGCCGTTTCCAGGGGACACGACGTGGACGTAAGCTCTGTGGGGTGGTCCCCCACGCCAACTATACCTAAACTAACTACAGGCCTTTCAACAAATAGATATACATGAACTAGGAGATAAGCCTATCCCAAGCTGCTCCATTACATCCTTTAATCCGCATCCAGTCTGACCCAGCCAACTATTAAACCTTTTGAAGGCCATTGTCACATATACTTGACAAGCAAGCGTGTGCCCTGTACGCCAAACGACATAAATATGTGACAAAACGGTAGGTGAATTTTGTTCATTGATTGATTGACTGTTGTTTTTGAACGGCACGCGCGTCCGTTTTTGCTCTGGCGTTCAAAGGTCCATCTAGCCACCATCCTTTGCAAATAGTCATCTCTAATAGCAGGACCCTGAATCATTCCCTAGCTCTGCGTCATCCAGGTCATTAAACTTGTCAGTTGAACGTATAATTTGGTCTCCAACGATTAACAAACCGCAGCACAACTGCCGGCGACCGCATAATAACTGGTGGGTAGGCTCATCATGGATGCCAGCTACAAGGTCTACCACAGCTAACAGGCCTGTTTTCTTTATTGAAGATTTGGGGTTTAGTTTTACCTTGTTTAGAAAATTGTGTGTTATGGCGAAATTACCCACATATGGTTCATGAGAAATATCGACTATAGATATTTACTTGCGACGACCCGAATGGCGCAGCGGTAGTGAGGCTGCCTTACGTTCTTAGGGTCCCGGGTTCGAATCCCGGTTGGAGTAAATGTTTGTGTGATGAGCATGGACATTTGTTTCCAAGTCATGGATGTTTATATGTATAATAAGTATGTATTTACAAGCAAAAAGTATCTATGTAGTATATCAACTATCTGGTGTCCACGACACAAGCCTCGTTGCTTAGTGTGGCACCAGATGGCGCTGTGTGTAAATGTCCAGCGATATTTATTTATTTATTACTTGTGATAATGTTATCGAAGCTTCGCTAAGCCCTTCAAAGAGAATCAAAGAGTCCAAGAAACTACTACTTTTGACGGCACGGTTGGTTAGATTGGCCGCTGCGCTGCGTGTTGCGGGTTCGATTCACGCACGGAGCAAATATTTGTATTTAAGTTTTTAAACTGTCATGGTCACTAACATTATCATTAACAAAAAACGAACAGTAAATATGATAAATATCCCGTTTTCAGTGTTAATGATAAATATTTGTACGGCCAGGTAGTTGTTTCAGATCTGGCTGTTTGTGTATGTGAGTTTAAATGTATGTAAACGCACCCTCGATACTGAAAAAAAAAACAGAGTGCGGGGCAACGTTTTTAAAAAAAGAAAGAAAGAACTTATTTTCATTATGTTTTTTTTATTTGACAACCCGAAAGGCGCAGAGGTAGTGAGGCTGCCTTACGTTCTTATGGTCCCGGGTTCGAATTCCGGTAGGAGCAAATGTTTGTGTGATGAGCATGGATATTTCTTTCCGAATCATGTATAATAAGTATGTATTTACAAACAAAAAGTATCTATGTAGTATATATCAACTATCTGGTGTCCACGACACAAGCCTCGTTGCTTAGTGTGGCCCTAGATGGCGCTGTGTGTAATGTCCAGCGATATTTATATTTATTTATATTATACATATTGAACTACCAATTCCTTTAATAGAAATGTTCAATTCTGCCATCCAACCATTCAACATAGACATTCCTACCTACATAAAATATAACCCATATTGACCTACACGTGCCCAGAGTTTAACCCCTTCCTCGCAACGAATAGAAAACATCGCATACCCTCCCCGAATTCTTTCTACCCTCATTTCAATGAAAGAAACCACCCAGTGTGTCGACCTCAACCGACTGTTATGCGAGGTCATTCGATGTTGTTTATACATATAAACATAACATACAAAACATCACAATTGTTTTCCCTGAGGAGTTAGGCAGATACAGATATTAGCTAGGTTAGATATACTTACATTTTAACTGTTAATTACGTCACAAGACCCAAGTGCAAGAGGCCATGCACGAGTGCGCGGTGCAAGCGTAACGTATATAAGTCGATTTTTAAATTAAAGTACTCGTTTCACATTTAATGTAATACTCACATGCATAAGCGGCTTCGCCAGGGCGGAGTTCGATAATTGTCCCACGGGATCATACTACCAGGATAAAAATATAATATTCTATGCGATAAACCAGGTCATAAACTATGGGAGTGCCAAATTTCATCCAAATCCGCTCAGCCGTTTTTGCGTGAAAGAGTAACAAACATACACAGATAATATTAGTGTGATTTTCACAATTTTTTGAATTATATAGTTCTTTGGATGATACTGATTTCATTGTGCTTGTTGTATACAATTTAACTAAAATTCTATAGGATAATTGTGTTTTCGATTAAAAAATCGACGCATTTACGTCACGTTTACACCACGCACTCGTACTAGGGCTTCAGGATACAAACCCAATGTCATTATTTGGGCAGGGGAAGCAATTTTATTTTAGTATTATATTTGACGACCCGAATGGCGCAGCGGTAGTACGGCTGCCTTACGTTCTTAGGGTCCTGCTGGCCTACCATGAAGTCTTAAAGCAGGATTGTTTTAATCTTATTCCAGACTGAGAAATAGATGGCGCTAGACGTCCTCTATAGCTCCGTCTCTTTCCCACACTGGAATGACATTAAAACAATCCTGCTTTAAGACGTCATGGTAACCTCCCTGGGCTCGAATCCCGGTAGGAGCAAATGTTTGTGTGATGAGCGTGGACATTTGTTTCCGAGTCATGGATGTTTTTATGTATATTAAGTATGTATTTACAAACAAAAAGTATCTATGTAGTATATCAATTATCTGGTGTCCACGACACAAGCCTCGTTGCTTAGTGTGGCACTAGATGGCGCTGTGTGTCATGTCCAGCGATATTTATTATTTATAGTATTGACTTCGGTTGTTATTGAGAATAATAATTGAAACATTCATAATTAAAAAACCACTTTGCCCGACTCTGAGATCGAAGCCAGGACTCGCCATTCAGCAGGCACTAGGCCCAGCTAGCGACGACTAGGCTTACAAGGCAGACAATATTTATTTTGTAATAACTACTGGTTACAATATTTAATATAACTAGAGTAAATAAGTATTTAAGTAATAACATGTTCAAAAACAAACACATAGCTCTCCACATTTTCGCATAAATTGTTGATATGCGGCTTAAAATTACTGGTTTCTGTATATTAATTTGGTTTCAAAATTGTGTACCTATTTGGAGAGGAAGGTATTTTTAAAATTCCAGGAAAATGTATACTGGAAATTCGGGTTTCGCTATTAATTTCAGAATCTGTTTAATTTGCGTTTATTGATTCGCAGAAAAATGTGGTTTTAATAAATTGTAACATACCGTTTTGCCCAATATTGTTTGTAGTTTAAACATTATTCTTAGAACAAAACAACAATTGCGAGGTATAATATAACGCTTCTAATCTTCTAAGGATTAGGGAGAGGTGTGGTATACCTATATTACAACCACTTTTCGCCAGCTATATTAAAATCCATGCAATAGGGGTCGGGTCTAATGTCATCAGCTGTTCATAAATTGGACCCCCTATGGTCTAGGTCGCCGTCCGTCCGTCTCATGACGACAGGCCGTGTCGACGGCGCGTTCGTGTTCCACGCGCGCCTCAAGGAGAGTCAGCAAAAGGGGTCCGCAAGGGCCGATACCTGCCTGGGCTGCGGGACTGTTCGAAAGAGATACCGTGGCCCCGGAACACAAAGGGCGATGAAGGAACATGGATGGGTTTTAGTCAGTAAAAGTCTGACACTCCCTCCTGCTCGGCCCAGAGCGGGAGGAGTCATTTGAAAAAAGAAGGTTGCACGAAGGTTGGTTGGTTGAAGGTTGGTTCGTACATCACGCCTGTAATCCCCGAAGGGTTAGGCAAAATCGAATAAACATAATAATACGAGCGAACCTATTGGCATCAACCGGGCACAAATCCAGACTCCGTGGCTGCTTCTGAGCAATTCCTGATGGAAAAACCCAATAACAATTTTGCCCGACCGGGGAATCAAACCCAGGACCTCATGCGTACCAGTCGTGATTGACCACTAGATCAAAGACCCAGTCAGAAAGTGGCGGCGGCAGCGCTAGTAAGAAATTCAAATGAATTTTATTTTATTCAATCAGAGTGAACAAAAACCTCAGACATTTTACAATTTAAAATTATTTGGTCACGGTTATGAATAGAAAGTACACCAAAAAATGCCTATTCACAATTGCGAATTTCACCACGTAGAACATAAAATTTTAGCCGTATGTTACGTTATGCTGTTTTCCCTTACGTGACCGAAATGTTGATAAAGCAAGTGTAGACATTTGGTTATAACACTAGGCTTTAAGTAGGCACTAATATTGGATAACCTATATTAGCTCTATTGTGGAGAAATGTCTTTTCCATTTTCAGCCGTGTGTCTGGGCGTTTAAGGCTCTTAATACAAAGTGGGGAATACCAACGCCACGTCTGTTCGCTCTAGGGTATACAGAACCGGGTTTTGGTCCCAAAGTAAAACCCAGTTGTTGCCGGGTGTTACTATGGGACCAAAACCGGGTTCCGCAAGCTAGTCCGCTCGTCCATCTGACTGTCACAATCATGGTTGTTTCTATGTTTCTGGCTGTATGATGTCTAGAAAGTGTCCGACTACTCAGATGCCGATTAAACTAATAGAAAAGTATGAGAGAAGGACATGTACCGCCTCCATGTAAATTTGGATGTGGTAAGATTGCTTGACTCGCTCTGTGGCCTGAACGGCTCGATGGATTTTAGCTTGAGAGGTGTCGTTAGATTCGTATGTACTGTGAGAGTGACACTGGGTATATCAAAATAAAAAAAAACAAAATTGCGGATTTTTGGCGCCAAATTCAAATGTTTGGTACGCTCTGCAGCCTGAACGGCTCGATAAATTCGATTTTAAAATGGTATATAATTTTATAAATATTTATTTTTACACTTTTTAGTTACTTAGTAACTAAAAAGTGTAAAAAAAATAAATATCTAAAATTTAAAAACCCGATTGCATAAAAAATAACTAATAACTTTAAATAAAAACTGAAAAGCAAAAAACAAGTTTACAAAACTGGACATATTGACTGCAACAGTCGGGATCCATTAAATAATCTAGACTAAAATCTTAACATCCAATATGGGTCCCGACTGTATGTAATATGTCCAGTTTCGTAAACTTGTTTTTTGCTTTTCAGTTTTTATTTAAAGTTATTATTAGTTAATTATAGCAGTCGGGTTTTTTTGTGTCCTATCTTATAGCATTGGATTGGATGATTTTGTAATATTGCTATTTCAATATCACGGAACTCCTATTGCGCAATTCCGATTTAAACTTAAATATTCAGTTTTTCATCCACTCAAACGTATATTTATTTTTTAACTTACTTTGTACATAATATTGTTTGCTCCGCCACGTATTTATTTGTTAAGTCATGCACAAATACCTGGACTCATGTGGAGGTAATAAATCCCTACCTTTTGCAAAGAAATCCGAACGCTAAGCTGTGATAAGCATTTGTGTGTCGTGAATGGGATTTATTTTTCTTTAGGTCAAGCTCCGTGGCTTTTACTGAGACTTTTCTCAACAGGTTTTAGATCTTGTAGGTATTTTAGATGACTAAAAATATTCATTTATCGGAATTGTTATCACTGGTCCTGGTGATGTTGTAAGTGCCTCAAATATGACAATAAAGCAATAAATCTATCAATGTCAGAAATTAATTAAACTTGCTCCTATCTTATAACCCTAGCCGAGTCTCCTGTTTTGCACGTAACTATGTATTAGACAACAATCTAACTGCTATTATAAATGTGAAAGTTTCCCCAATTTCATGACGTGTAAATAATATAAATGTATGACGTCACCTGTCACGTCAGCAACATGACGTTACATTTGACGAGACGCGACGTGAGCGTCAAAATGTCATGCGTGTCGCGTTGTGTTGCCTCAAATCGGTAAGACGGAACGGGAATACGAATTAAGTTGTTGTCGGGTTAACTCTAAGGGGGTTAGGTAACTAATTTAAATTGGCGCCTCCTTTCTGCTCAAAGTTAACACGGTGTTCTCATTTAAGAAAACATGCAAGTTAATTTTCTATCAAGCAAAATGCATTGAGCTTATAGACAGATTTTTATCATTATCAAAAACGAGAACCGGATAACAATTAAATATGTAGATAAATCTTTTGAAGCGTGGCCAGAATTGGAACGAACTCCGCCCTCTAGTATTTTTAAAATTCTCATGTCATGACATATCAGCAAGATCCACAGCCTGATTTCACCCACTGCTGGGTGTAGGCCTCTGTTTGCTTGTGCCAAGCTCCACGTTCATGTGCCCGCCTCATACAGGATATGACACATCCCCCACAAATATTAAACGTTATTCAAGCACCGAAAGACCCCTTTTCGACTATACGTCAAATTGACAATATCTAATCTACTAGTTGAAAGAACTTAAAATCTGCAGTCCCTTACAAACTCAATAAATGCAGACACCACACCGGTACCATTTTCACAACGGGCTATCATTCATTCCAACAAACACACATTTTGAGTAAAACACTCACAAGACTCACATACACACAATGAAGTTGTGTGTGTGTCTGACACAAACACACAAGGACATCATCTCAAGATGCAATCCCGTATAAATAAAGCTAATGAACCGCCTCTGCAGCCGACTGCGAGATTATCGCATCCTCAATTTAATGAAATGCTACAACGAATGAGGACGGTGTTCATCTTAGCATCGTGGGCTGAGGGACACATCAAGCCACACATATCCAGTATAACAAATAACATGGCCTCGCTTTGTATAGATTTCCCGTACAGTGAGAGATCCGCTTATACTGATTTTGGATAGCTTGATTGGTGGTCGTGCGTACGTAATCACGAGCCACGAGCTACAAGCTCAGGCGACATGCATGTTGCAACAGTGAATGCGGAAAACAGCAATGAAAGAAATTGCTTAGAGCGTGGCACGCGTCACCGTGACACGAAGGGAACAAGTGACGCACGCGCGTGTCATTTGAAGTAAGGCAACACCTGAGGTCGTGAACCGGGCGTACGTCTTGTCGGAGGGACGCGTTGCTACTGCACACGTGATATATTGATAATTTAATAGATCTTATTTATTTATTTACGGTTACGGTTGTATTTCTAAACCAATTACAGTGAGTGAAAACTAGAACTTAAAGTGTTCTAACATAAAATTAAAATATACAAAATAAAGTAAAGGTTCACACTTAGTAGGGACTAGGCATGTACAGTCGGTTTATCAATAATTTTGTGTTGTCATTCTTTGTGAAATTCGATGTTAAAACGACCAAATTGAAACTTCCTTAGTGCCTAACCTAACCGACGAAGAAATACAATCTTTTTGATGTACCAGTGGATACCTAGTCTATATCAGTCGAAACCATGATACGAGTATCAAATTCCGAGCGTATGGGATCAAGATACCGCAGGGGACAGGAAAACCATGTTTGCATTTGAGACTTCCGGAATCGGGATCGAAAAATTAAGTCATATAATACATTTTGTATGCTTTTGTTCACTCATGTTGGGGCTCCGAACCGTTCGTCAGTGTTCCGGATCTTGGTCTGACGTGTAGTCAACCGCACATCAGTAATAACAATTACACTTTAACAGCGCCTTTATGTTGTAACTATAAAGTTGATTTTCGTCTACTATTACAAAAGATGTGCACAAAAACGGGACGACCCGAATCCCGGAAGGCTCTGACCCGGAACTGTGTGGAAAGAGTAAAGCTATTTGGTATTATTAAATAGTAAATACTGGCCAGTCTCCTGTCCCTTGCACACTCTTCGCGCTCAACGCTACACTCGACTGGGATATGTTCGTGGATGAATGGACGAAGATCTTGTTAGTATCTCGGGCGTCTTGTGTGATGAGCCTTACCTTATATTAATTTGTATTTAGTTTCTAAATACAATCTGATATTTTAAAAGCTGTAATAAAATTTAAACGGACTTATTCAATTGTACTAGATGATTTCCAGCCTTTTTTTTTTTTTTTTTTTAGGATGTGAAATCATCAAATTACTTCTCCCGCTCTGGGCGGAGCAGGAGGGAGTGTCAGACTTTTACTGACTAAAACCCATCCATGTTCCTTCCTCGCCCTTTGTGCTCCGGGGCCACGGTATCTCTTTCGAATAGTCCCGCAGCCCCGGCAGGCTTCGGTCCTTGCGGACCCCTTCCCTATTGCTGACTCTCTTTGAGGCGCGCGTGGAACACGAACGCGCCGTCGACACGGCCTGTCGTCATGAGACGTACGGACGGCGAGCTAGCCCATAGCTCCCCGTCCACAGGCCCGCGCCTACGGTGGCCGGAAGCCACCACGTGGCCCTCGACGCCCGGGGCGTCTCCCGCGGCGGCCGGGACGTGAGGATCTCTCCCTGTCCTGTTCCGCCACCTCCTTCGCTAGCATGACTGCTTCGCAGAAGGAGGTGACGGCGTCCCATTCCGTCTCGCTCCGGAATGATTTCCAGCCTGCCAATTTATTTCGAGTAAGAATCTTAATCAAGATAGACTAAATTGAAGACTTATTCAAAAAAATATTTTGGAATTTGACAAGCTTTAATAAACAGGAAAAACCCGACTGCGCTAGAAGGAGGGTTAAGTTTTTCGACAGTATATTTATGTATGTATAATTGCTTGGCACGCTCTGTGGCCTGATGGATTTTAGCTTGAGAGGTGTCGTTAGATTTGTATTTACCTACTGTGAAAGTGACACTGTTTGAAAAAAAAATGGCGGATTAAATATTTTTTCCTGTTTGTTAAAGCGTGATTTTCAAAGAGTCTATTTTTGAATCGACAAAATTACTCTTAATTTGAAAATGATGATTGTGATAATCTATGATGTAAGATAAATATAATGTTATTATGAAATGAATCCCATTGTTTATAATAACACCTAATAAGTAACGAAAATAATATTTACATACATTAAATAGTTTCATAACCTGACGTAATTATATACTAAATAGATACTCAATTTTATTTTATTTTTTGTCATATTTGAATCGGCAAAATTACCCTCTTTGAAAATCAGCTCTCTCTCTCTGAAGGTCAAAACGACAACACAGTACCCCTTATCGTCCTCACTTCACTACTTCTGTGTTTTGACTAGGGAGACGGAGTGGTGGACCAAACTTCGCAGAAACACATCCATGGGAAATTATATGAATTATTGTTAACGGCAATACATAAATCAGCAAAACAATTTCCCAGCTCAACCTTGATTCCTCTCAACCCTTTCAGTGCAAGGTTGAGTCCGCTCATCAAATAGCGTGCAGTCCGTGCGCTATCTAGATCTGTCGTAACAACCCTGTGTGGGGTGACGTCACCGGTAATGGAGGGTTACCTCTCATAGTGCGGGGTGGTGGGTTGTCGCGATGTAGGGTTATGTGTTATGGAAATATATTAGATTACCTTCAAGCCTTGTCAGTTAGAGTCTTGGGGACAATTTATTGTTCTTTGTAAACAAATGTAGGTCCCGCTTGTGGAATGCTTTCATACAAAATACATATAATACATAAACTCACGCCTTTTCCCATGTTAGAAACTTTTTTCATTTATTTAAATATCTTTTTTTTCGGATGGGAAATCCTCAAATGACCCCTCCCGCTCTGGGCGGAGTGGAAGGGAGTCTCAGACTTTTACTGACGAAAACCTGTCCATGTTCCTTCTTTACATTACATTTAAAAATAAATACATTTAACATTTCGTTTAAAAAATGAACATTTCATGCATGCATTGCACACATGCATCGTAAAATGAGATGTTAAAAGAAATATAAAATGTAAGCATTTAACATTTCATTTCACATTACATTTTAACTTTATATTTAACATTACATTTAACATATCCACTGGAGAAGGTAGAAACTACAGAATGCCTACTTTCTACAGGATTGACATAGACTTCATTAGCTTATGTCAATTACAATTCATTGTCCACTTTTACATCACTGTCCATCGTCATCATCATTACCCGTCCTTATCCCAATGTATTGAGTGTCGACGATGAATGTCTTCTTCTTCTTTCATACTTCTCTATTATTCGTCATCTCATCAGACACCTCCTTTCTTGGCATATCAATCTTCTCTTGGTATCGTTACCGTTGATAAAAATATATTTTGTATACAATATACAATTAACTAAGCCTTTTGGGATGTTTCCGATTGATTGTTTCTATGGGAAGTAAAGCAGTAAAAAATATCATAATTTATGTCTTTTCCTTAATTTGTTTTCAATTCGTTGGCCTCTTCTGCGCCAATAGCAGTGAAATACCTACCTTATAATGTAAAATAAAACCGTTGTTCTTCTGAATTAAATGTCAAAGTTAAATAACCTAGCATTAAGATTTATTTTCAATTTTAAAATGCTCTGGAATTCTTGTGAAGTCGCGAAAAGATTTACGAGTCATGCTCGCCTATTAAAATTAATTGCTTACAGCTATAAAATTAATTTTAAAATCGCTCATGCCAAAAATTCTTTTGGCTATTTTACTATTAGTACATTTTATGTAACTAACTATTTATCAAAAGAAATGTCTGTCTGCATGAACGCACGGAGTAACTAAATTTGTCCCATAATAATATTTACTTCGATTTAAAACTTAAAATGACATAACACCAGTTATGATTATAATAATAAATATATATTTTTATTTACTTTTTTATATTTTTAAATGTTTTTTTATAAAGTTTTATTAAGAAATATTTAAAAATGTCAAAAATATGTATTTAAATGAATAAACGAATAATAAAAGAGCTTTATTCATTCCACACAATAGAATAATTACATTTAAATGATAACAATAAGTATTAATAATCGGATAGTAATTTAAAAATAACCTTAATTATAAAATTATAAATTCAGATTTACGTAATTTTGATATGTAATCATGATAAGCAATCAAATAATAACAATACATATTTACAACAATCAAACAAAATTACAATTAAAAACAACCCTAAATTATAAAATCAGCAAACATTAAATTAAAAACATTCATTAATTAAACTAAATCGATTTAAAGTTAACTAAGGGCAACTACAGTACTTTCACAGTTTTTATGTCTTGTGACTGGGACTGTAGCTACATTTAATTTTCATCTTTGTTTCGACAATTCAAAAGTGCCTGTAACTGGCCTACTTGTAATAAATGCTTTGATTTTGATTTGATTTTGTTAGTTATGATTATCCATGTAATAAAGGGCGAGCCTATTACCACAAATCCTGAAGCCGCAAGCTATACTCGACCTGGAAATCGAAGCCAGGCCCTGATGTTTAGCAGTGGACAAACGAGGCAGATTTTAAGATTTTCTTTGCATATTGAGTATAAGTTAATGTACACATGTGAATCGCACAAACATAGACCAAAATGGTATGTACTTATACCAATTAAGTTTACTTTTAATAGAGTTTGTAATCAACACCAAATCAAAGCTTCGACTTTAAATCCTTCAGGAATAAGGCCTAATTCAGATTTAACATGTAATAAATAGTACAGCTAAGATCAAAGAGAACTATTTTACATGGAAATGTATTTGATTTCCATGTAAATTGAAGTAGGTCCTGGTAAGCAATATTCTGATGAATGAGGCAAAGACGAGTCATAATTTATCTTAAACCCAGATGAGAAAATTTGTGTAGGTACCAAAACTATCTCAAATATCATTATGTACCTACGCTAGAGGAATCTGTAAGGCTAACCAATCATATATATATTTTTATAGCAAAAACCGAGAAAATTTACGATATTATTGCAATCAGATTAAGAAAATAAAAGATATATTTCCTTAAATTCTATGTTAAGTGTAACATAGAATTTAAGGAAATAAATCTTTTATTTTCTTAATAGCTCATGTCATAGGGAGTGCCCTATGACATCAGCTATCTGCCAGTTAAAGTCCCGTCAAAATCAGGGTATCCGTTTTTGAGATTAACCGGAACAAACAGTTAGACAAAAAAAAAAAAAAAGTTTATTTTTGTTATAAGTGCCGTATATAATTTCATATGCATTCAGTAAAAAGCTGTACCTAGTTTTGAAAGTACAAACAGGCATTTAAATTTTATTTAAGTATTTGTATAGATTTTTAAAAAATCACGAAAATCTAAAAATAATCCCAGAATCCCATGTCTAGCCATCGACCCCGGTCACAGTTCGATACCCTCCAGTCGCGGATCAGCATAATTATCTCATAATAATATTATTATACAACACAAAAATGTATAAAAATAATAAAAAGTTCATAGACCTATCTGTTCAATATCAAGATCTAGTAACCTGTTACTTGCGCAAGAGTTGATCGTAGACCGGTATACTCGTAACTAAAGGCCTTTCGCAGTTTTTTAACCTGTGATTTTCCTACACTGTCAAAATCAGAATGATCTTTATTGTCGTATCTATGAGGTTGATCTTACAATGAAATGCATGACGCTAAAAGAGTGATGAATGGTGATGGATGGAGAAGAAGGCCAAAGGAAAGATCGTGAGGAATGATGTGAAAGAAAAAGAAGTAAATGATGACGTGACGTCTGACAGGGAAGAATGAAAGAAGAAAGCGCGTTACGCCGACCACAAGTAAAAAGAGACAAGAGCATGAATATGATGATGATAGTGTAAGCTTCGTGTTAGTTTCAGGCCCACAAGTCTATCAAGAATTCAAGATGACAGTGATCTTTAATCTTTATTCTCATTGAAATAAGATTGCTATTAGGTTAGAGCTGTCACAGGTAAATTAACTGTGAAAACACTGTACACGTAAGTAGTGGTTGCTTGCGATTTCGCGCGGGTATTTCGGTGTCAATAGCTGACGTTTTGTTATGCATTTGCGCGTAACAGCGGGTTCAGGTTGTGAATATAAATTAATAGACAACGTAATGGCTCGGTATGCAGATAATGTTTAATTAGAATTTTGGCAAATATACTTTAGCTTCCTTAAAACACTAAAATAATATATTTCTTAATTGACTGAATAAAAGTAGACAAGTGTGTCCAACTAATTCTTTTTTTATTGGTACGGAACACTTTTGTATGAAAGGCGTCCGCTTTACGCAGTTTAGGCCCTCTAAGAATAAAACTCAATTGACAATCGGGTGACATGACAGAAATCTCTTCAATTCCTTAATTTGATAAATAACATAATCCAATGAGACTGAAAGCTATAAAACTTTACAGTACCCTTTTAATGACACAAACACACATTCTACCTTAAACAAACAAAACACATTTCATTTTATAACATCCCACTACAAGATTACACGATCCTTTTAGCATAAGTACGGACCAAAGGCACGTCATTATCCTTTCCGTAACGATATAAAAACTCGACACAAACGGCCTAACGAAGCTCAAACACACATCACATTGAACCACCGTTTTTTCTGTTACAGGTAAACTTCGTCCACACACGGATTTGCCTGCTTTTTGTCAAAGTAAGTGCCTAGATTCAAAGGCCAATTACGAAGCGTCATGGGTGCCGGTGTGGTGACAGCTTTAGACTGTACCCCGTAAGCCAAAAAGCGGTAAGTCTACGAATCGATGTTTCGGGAAAACAGGGAGTGAAAAATTGTCTCTCTTTTTCAGTACAAAAATTGCTACTGAAGTCGCCAAGCTTGTAATCAAGTTCTGTCTCGATCTTGATTGTCCATTGCCATTTCCACGCTATGTTTTTCTTAGTGTTTTCCAATAAAGATACGGTTGTTTCAAACTATCAGATGCAAGAAAACAGATTTTTTTAATTCTCTGAGATACGCTTTTTGGCCTACGGGAGCAGTATGCCCGTGCCGAATTTTGGCTTTGCAAAAACTCATTGAAAGGTTGAACTCGGCTGTGTGTTGCTGTCTTTGAAACTACGCAATCGATTGAGTGTGATTCGATTTTGTTTTGTTTCGCCGTGATCTTTTCTTTCTAAAGGGGAAAATAAAATGTATTGCAATTTGCGGTAAACAATTTTTGAAGCCGTTTGTAAGTGTATCAATAATGACGGGTCAGGGATCAGATGATAAGTACTTGTAGCTATTTAAAATTGTTTTTTCACTTAAAATATGTAGCTAAATTATCTTTGATGAGCTTTTTAACTTGATTTGTGATTATTCTTCAGGTTCTCCGTAGTAACCTAACCAATATAGAGGTAATTAGTTTGCTTCTTTACATACGGGATAATAAGCAAAATGTGTGCCTTTGTGATGTGTGATTTTGATGAACTTTGGACCTGCGTTAAGTTAGTATTCCTGTAGAATAATTTCCTACATCCACATGAACACTGCAGGCAAACGCTAGCCTGCAGTGTTCATGTGGATGTTCATAAGGTTTTAGTGTTACGTAGAGGTAGAGGATGTCCTCTCAACTAAACGTAGCTAATATATTTAGCGTCACTTGAACAATTTTAGTTAATTAGCTGACAGCCTCGCTTGCGAGTGCCGAGGCCATGAAACTTTACTTTGTGGGACATTAACTGTGTGTTTACTTAGTTAGTTTACGGTTCGACTTAACATATAAATAAAGTAGGTACAGTTTCAGAGCACGAAGGAGCTCGTGGATAAGTAATAACAGCCGCTGGGGTCGATCGCTCCATGGATGGGTGACCACTCATTATAACATTCCGAGTTTCTTCCGTGCCTCCGAAAGCATGTTTAAGAAGCATGTAGATCTTTGACAGTTGTTACAGGTAAGGTGGCCCGAAAGTCTGACAGTCAGTCTTACTAAGGGGTATCGTATTACCCAGTACTAACTGGGTTGTGGAGGTCAAATAGGTAGTCGCTCCATGTAAAATACTGGTATTCAGCTGCATACGGTTAGACTGAAAGCCGAGCTCCTAAAATGTAAAAGGTTCCCAATATCAATCAAATGTTTTTTCCTGGAAGGGATGGCGTCATGTAGCTTCCCTCACTTCATTCTTAAATACATTTCCATTTCCTGCCTTTAAAATCAATTGGCGAATCGAAGATGTACACAAATTCCGAGGAATCTAAATATTCTCTGTAAAAAAGAACGTTTTCCACTCTAAATAGGACAGTACCCGACCTTTTTAAAAAGCATTTTTAATGGAAAATAAGGTGTTTCGAATTTACGAAGGCCTAAAGGTAAAGGTCTAATGAGACACAAATTTACCTACACTGAATATTATGTAATGTTAACAATTTCTGACATTCCGAAATGTCAGAATTTTGAGCACAATGTCTGAAATTCCATCTAGGTAAAACCAGATTTAGATTTCGTCTGTTACAATTGAAATATAATATTTTAGGTGGGACCGTTACTTCAGTTATACCCATAGACGACTAACTAATAGACACAATAGTTAAACAATTGACATAAATCTCCTAATTTACTAACGGACGGGAGGTTATATTAACATTGTAAATATATTATGTAATAAAGAACTTGTGAGACGCAGGATAATGTTATGTAAATTACCATTGTGGACCTCTCTAGTTTATTGCTCGTTTCTATAGTAAGTTGTTCAGTTCATCCAAAACAATAGTAATAATTAGATTTTCACGTGACGACTTCGATCGAGTACAAAAGTTTGGCTTAAGGTGGATGCTCAAAGGTAGCCCGATAATTTAAATTTTCTTACTTTTTTTGCTATTTGCAGGCCAGTGCTAGGTTGTATGCTGATTAAAATATGATTCGCGGCTGTAAGACGTATGTAGTTACAGAATTATAATCATTAAAATCATCAATACAACCCTCTAAAATCACGTAACTGTCAAGAATGACTATTTCATGAAAAAGTCATTCTTGAGAGTTACATGAACTGAATATGAATGTTTGATGATTTTAATGATTATAATTCTGTAACTACATAGGTACGTGTTACATCCAACATCAACATATAACCTGACACTGGCCTGCAAATTGCAAAAAAATTAAGAAAATTTGAATTTCTCGAGCTACCTACCTGGTGCATCCACCCTAAAGTATTTTATCGTCCTTACCCAAGTCATGGTGTACTGGATTTCATTGAAATTGATTCAGTCCTTAAATCATGAAAAGTGTTACCTCTAACAAACAAACATTAGTTTCTTTCGCATTTAAATTTGTTTAGTTCAGATCACTTACCAACAACGTTTATCCTAATTTAATCAAGAATGAGGGTGGCAACACAACCTGCTGTATTTTCAACCCTGTTTCATCCCCTCATCGCCCCCCTTTACAACAACCCCTTTGTAACCCAACACTATGACGTGGCGCGTTTCAAAGTTTGTTCAACCCGTTTTTTGATAGAGGAAATTACTTGGCTTTTGTTGATGAAACTCTAATGTTTTTGATGCTGATAGCATGTTTACGACGGTACTTCTTTAATAGGTTTGCATCATTAAGCTTCTCGTTTCTTCACGATAACAAAAGAAAGTCGACAGTCAGTCTTACCAAGGGGCCAAGGGGTCTTATCCATTGACTGGGTTGTAGAGGTCAGATAGGCAGTCTCTCCACATAAAATACTGGTATTCAGCTGCATCCACTCAGACGCCGCGCGCCGAGAAAGGCTAGGCTAATGATGGTTCCTAACGATAACTCTTAAGTCATGATAAGTACATAAAATATCGTTATTTGCTGGTAAACGACTTTTTTTTGGGATGAAAAATCATATTTTCGGTAAAACTCAATGTAACGCACTCAAAACATTGTGCTAATGGATGGATTGATTGTTGAAAGTAAAAACTTACATATATTTTGTGCGTTACATACAAAAACACAAGTCTTTTTTCTTTATAATATTATAATGACTTAATAAGTCATTGGATTCGATAAGGCAGTGCGCAAACCTAGACAAAACCGCTTTGTCTATGGTTTAATAAACATTAATTGTCAGACTATCGTTTGAAAACCACGTCAAGACCTAGGCATCAAGGGACAAGTTACAATTGCTATCGAAGCATTTCTTATTTCTACCTCGACTGTCAAAAGGATTGACTACAATTTTCGGTAGCTTACGTCAATGCAATACATTTTTTAGTTTTTCGTCTTCGTTAACGCTTATAGAACGTCACTTCTAGTCACTATTTAGGTTCATATTTATGATACGGTCGGAAATGACTGGCACATTATAAATTAAAAAGAAGTATACACACTAAATTCGTAATTACAAGGTTAGAAAAAGTTGGGTTTGAACCTCAACCTCAGCAAGACACAGAACGAATATTTTATTTTGCTCCCAATATGCCTTTTAATTATCTTTTTTTGTTGTCATTTTTACCCGACTTCGGCAAGCCAAAAGAAGCCAGAAGGGTTTATTCTAAACTAGCATCCCGCCCCGGCTTCGCACGGGTATTTTAAACTTGTGATATCTTTCGAATGGAATGTCCAAATTGAATAATTCAAAAAGTCATAGAATGGTATTGAAGCAGACTTAAATATGAAGTTCTAGTACTCATTTATTTCGATAAGGATTAATTCCAAAGTATAAATAAAAGAGTTTTTATAGCGGTGTCATTTATTATTATTATTTTTTAATGAAAAAGCACTTATTGTGACATAACTATAATAGTTAGACATATGCTGTCACGATATTTTTTGTAGATAATTATATGTTCTGTAAAAACGTAGTACATTATTTTGTTCTATAATCAATAGTTTTCGAAGCGCACGCGATGTAAGAAAGGTTTTTGGTAATTTTTTCACACATTATTGGAGTTTTAGTATGGATCCCTAACTTTTTTGAAAATTTAATATAGCCTATGTTCACCGGAGATGGTGTAGCTTCCCAACAGTGAAAGAATTTTTTAAATCGGTCAAGTAGTTTTGGAGCCTATTCAATGCAAACAAACAAAAAAACAATCAAATCTTTCCTCTTTATAATATTAGTGTAGATGATCTTAAATAAGAACCTATTCATATTGTAAGAATTAAAACGGCATCGGCATTGTAAAGTGTAAGTATTAAAATTTATCGTTACGTTACCATTCTAAAAGGAAAAGCGCAAAGTTTACGCATATTGAGTTTTATTAGCATGCGTGTTGAATATCTTTATAATAATGCGTAGATTATGAAATGATTATTAATTGTTAACAATTTATGCTTTTACTGTCGCCTTCCTACAATTTATTTTCCGAAATAAAACGCTTGATATAAAAAATAAAGAAAATAAATGAATGACACTCTATAGTATCACGAAGCACGAGCGCTTAATAACAGTCGACGCTGTTTGTATAATGACGAATACAATATGCCGGCCGGTATGATAGCCGTGATGTAACCGTCGGACTGCCAAGTCATAGGTCTCGAGTTCGAACCCAAGGCACGCACCTTTGATTTTTAATTATCACTTGCTTCGGTAAAGGAAAACATCGTGAGCAAACCAGCATGTTTTTTTTTTTTAGGATAGAAAATCATCAAATAATTCCTCCCGCTCTGCGCGGAGCAGGAGGGAGTGTCAGACTTTTACTGACTAAAACCCATCCATGTTCCTTCCTCGCCCTTTGTGTTCCGGGGCCACGGTATCTCTTTCGAATAGTCCCGCAGCCCCGGCAGGCTTCGGCCCTTGCGGACCCCTTCCTTTTTGCTGATTCTCTTTGAGGCGCGCGTGGAACACGAACGCGCTGTCGACACGGCCTGCCGTCATGAGACGTACGGACGGCGAGCTAGCCCATAGCTCCCCGTCCACAGGTGTGGTCAAACCAGCATGCCTGAGAGATATTTCATTACGGCATATAAAAACTGTGACACCGGGTTAGGCACTAAACATCAAACCAAACACCAAACCGATAGAGAAATTGTCTATTCTTCGCAGAATACCTAGTAATAGAAGTTCCCTTGCAGGGTTAACCAACCTCAAAAATATTCTAATCGTAGCACCCAATCAGCGCTAACAATACTCGCACATACGAAATTGTGCGTTACGTCACAGCCAGTAAAGCTAATATCGCATATGAATGCACGGAGCGTGTCGGTAATAGAATATGAAGCACCACGTGCGGTGCGCGACACGCCGACCGACTGGAACACTTTCTTTGGACTTGTAATCACTGGGTCGGGCTAGGTCACAAGCGGTAGCGGGTGCGGTTTGTTACAGGTGACCTAGTGAGTAAAATTAGTCACTACACTAAAATGTATCATTAAACATCGGAATAGAAAGTGATTTTGGGGTGGAATAGAATATAAATATTAAAAAAAAATGGATAAATGGTAAAAAAAAACATTTGTGTTTGTTTAGTAGCAAAAATATGAAAATGAGATCTGGACTATATTTCTTTTTAGAGCTAGACCAGTGAGTCATATTGGAACAGTTTACCATTTAGTTCATGCATGGGATAATAATTGTGATGAATGAAAAGACAGATTTGATATCGGTCAGTAGGTTGACAGAAGACAATGAAAGAGAAAACATTATGCGCCGGCCACTAGTAAATGTGACAAGAGCAGGAAAACAAAGAAGAACGAGATTTGAAATCACAAAATATTTAATTTCATACAGCTTGTGCTTAAACATATAATATACTATACCGTACGCTAAGCTACCTCGCCCCGCTACAGCCTTCAACTTGCACGGCCAACATCAATCAGTAGTATCGACTAATGCGAGCAACAGCCAGTTGCTCCACGCAACGCAACGGTTACGCAACGTGAAAGAAATTCACGCGCCCGCAACGAATACATATTCTGTACAACTTTACTACAGCGCAGTGTTACGATTGCACTAGAAACGCCTTCCGACTCACTAAATGATTGCAGTTATGTCGGAAGTGACAGATGTCAGAAAGTAACCTAGAAAAAAAGGGGAATCATGGATTTTGGTCTGACAGTTTAAAAACAAAAGAAAGTCAATGTCATAGTATAATATAAAATTAATGTTGGTACAATACAATTTTGATGGTCAGAGGGTCAATTATGACCCTAAAATAAATAATTCGAGTTTTCCGATTCCCGTTTGGGTATGAGTCGATATAATTTATAAATCCCCTGAAAGGAATGAAAAGTCAAGCAGGAAAAGTCGGTATCCCGACGTGAATCCCACTAAAATAGTCACAAAGTGTCAATGTATTTATCAATATTGCATCAAATAGTATAAACATAATCAGCGTACAGTAACATTCCCACTGCTCAGAAAAGACTCCTCTCGATAAGAAAAAGTGAGCCATAAGTATGAGCTGGACGTGGCGGTCCCGCGCAGCGCTCTGCTCGACATGTCAGCGCACCACGCGCGCGGCATCAAATATTCACCCTAAATCTCAAAGAAAATACAAAACCTCAGCCGACTTCCAGAACATTCCAGATCAATATTTCTAACACTCGTGGCATCCCGTACGGCTCCCATGGGACACCATAGGGAATCATAAAAGAGAATCAGAAGGCGTAACGATAACAATTGGAGTAATAGATAATATTACGTAAGAAAAGGTTTTATGGGACCCTGAGATATTGACGATCGTAAAGTTTATTGTGAACATCGATCATGGTTCTGTAATGCTATTGTCATTTTGTTGGTATTGATGCATTGATAACTGAAATAGTAAACGATTCTTCTGGTTGTGAAAATACTTTAATATTGGATGACTGCCACGTTGGTCTTGTAGTCGCAAGCGTGACTGCTCAACATGAGTTCCTGAGTTCGATTCCAGGGTCGGGCAAAGTGTTATTGAGTTTTTCCATCAGAAACTCAGTAGCGGCCACGGAGTCGGGATTTGTGCCCGGTTGATGGCAATAGGCTCGCCCCATTTTATATGTGACTTAAACAGAACTGGCGAAATGTGGTTGCACAAACATCAGCTGTCCCATACATTTTAACCATGTAGGTAGGTTTTTGTAGGAAAAAGCTGTTTTTTTTAAAATAAATTAGCGAAAAAAAAATCTATTATGTGTGGGGGTTTGGAATGATCTAAATACCTAAGTGGGTTTGGTTTGTGCGTTGATGTCTCTTCCACTCCGTAGAAACTCTCTCGAAAGTCCAGAACCAATCAGACAAATTGATGTTCAAAAATATTCAGATGGTATTTTGTTTTTCTAGTTTTCTTTTTTTTTATGCCAACGTTCTTCTGCAACTTCGTTAGTCTTGTATTTGACACCCTAGATTTTTGCACCCACTCGTGACATTTTGGCAAACTCCAATTTTGATATGCGTTGTAAAAGGGAATGGTATTTCATACGTCACTCTTTCTAGGTCAGTGTATGAAGCTGAAATGTCATTTCATTTATCTTTTTCGTTTTGGTCTAGAATTAGAGAACAAAATTTTGAATGAAGGTATGTGTTTTCAAATTCTTTATTTCAAAGGATACCGAGAAACGACAGATTAAGAGCCCTCTTACATTTTCGTGGTACGCTAATTGTATAATTTACCTAAAAAGCATATATTTATTAAAAAGCATTTATGTATTTATTTTTATTTATAATGAAAAAGTAAACTAAACCTTAAACTATTATTATGAAAGTATAGGATATTTTTAAGAGGATAAAAAGTATATTCAATAGAATCTAGAAATTATTAGAAACCACAAAAATTAAAATTCGCTTTATTATTATTGAAGTAGAGAAAACGAACTATTTGTAACAAGTGATTGTTTGTTATTTCAAGCGACGAACGGAAAACATATAATTTCAACGAGTAAACCTTGCAATTTCACGGTTTTTTGTAATACGCCTCATAAAAGTAATTGGAAATAGGTTTTATTACCAAAAATTACAAATCAATTTGAAAAGTTTTATGAATATTTTTTTATAATACTGGCCTCAATACAATTGCAAATAATGTGTTATGTCAATATTGTGACAGCTGTCAGATGTTGCAATGGCGGGAAAAAATAGAACGCGGTCAAATGCGTTTCAATAATACATTTTTACCATCGCCACTCTAAACAGGGCATTTTATTCATCGTTATCAGTGAAGAAAACTCTCTTTTACTCACTGTCGATAACAGTGAATAAAACGCTCTTTCACTCTAGTAGTAGTAGTGGTTCGAGTGAATAATAGTTATTTGTTATTACAGAGTGCAAAGTTGCTTTTTAACCGCGTGCTCAATTTTGATAACCGAGCAAGCGAAGGATTCTAAAATTGAGTCACGAGCGCAGCGAGTGATTCAAAAATTAGAATCCTGAGCGTTAACGAGGGAATCAAAAGAGCACGAGGTGAAAAATCTTTGCACTCAAGTGCAACACGTAACTTTTCATCCCACCTCAGCGAGGAAATTACTAAATGCAAAAAAAAAAACATTTACAATCACAAGATACTTTTATTTCAGTTTAGGTGTTAACTACTACATTATGGTAGGTAAGTATTACAGAATAATCTTTAAATTATAACAAATAATACTTAGGTACAATTAAGAAAAATTTAAAGTAACGTTGCTACAGTTAGTTAAGTTGAGTGTAATATTTATTTATTTATTTATTAAAACTTTATGCACAAGTAAAAACTGTACAAAGGCGGACTTAATGCCTTGGGCATTTTCTACCTATTTTTTTTATTTTTTTTTAATATCGTACTGTTTCAAATCCTTCTCAAAGGTCTCAAAGGTTTTAACAATTGACCTGACAAGAAAATGGCGCGCGCAAAGCAAATTATAAAAGTACACCAAGAAGGTTCCGAGTCTGAGTTTTTAACAAATTAAAAAAGGTTGTACCTATGATAAATTCGGCACGATGGAGGTAGAAGTAAATAGGTTTAATGATGTTTTGAATTCACAAACTTAGTGCACACGATGTTCTAAATTCAATTTACTTTATCCTCTAGAGGATAAAAACGACTTTTGCACTCAGATATCGAAGAGCAAAAATACTCTTTCCGAGATGGGGGGATGAAAAGACATTTTGACAATAAAACGTGCCGACAAGAATATAACACTGAATTTCGAAAATTGCTTTGAGAGATTGACCAAGGGCTTTACGTACCGAGGTGGCGATCGGCGGCGGCGACCTCTCGCTCCCGGCCCTGGTTCGTGCCATGGTCCGGAGCGAGACGGAATGGGACGCCGTCACCTCCTTCTGCGAAGCAGTCATGCTAGCGAAGGAGGTGGCGGAACAGGACAGGGAGAGATCCTCACGTCCCGGCCGCCGCGGGAGACGCCCCGGGCGTCGGGGGCCACATGGTGGCTTCCGGCCACTGTAGGCGCGGGCCTGTGGACGGGGAGCTATGGGCTAGCTCGCCGTTCGTAAGTCTCATGACGACAGGCCGTGTCGACGGCGCGTTCGTGTTCCACGCGCGCCTCAAAGAGAGTCAGCATCAGTGAAGGGGTCCGCAAGGGCCGAAGCCTGCCGGGGCTGCGGGACTATTCGAAAGAGATACCGTGGCCCCGGAACATAAAGGGCGATGAAGGAACAGGACAAGGGTTTTAGTCAGTAAAAGTCTGACACTCCCTCCTGCTCCGCCCAGAGCGGGAGAAGTCATTTGATGATTTCCCATCCGAAAAAAAAAAAAAAAAAAAAGGGCTTTACGTACTATCCGACGCACGGAGGAAACTCAGTATGTAATGAATTAGTGGTCACCCATCCACAGACCAACCTTGGTGGCTTAACCTTGAAGATCGTCCCGATTGGCTGTTATTATTAACCGACGAGAAAAATAAATACCATACTTCTATTTATTTTCACGCAGTCAATGGTAAAAAGTAAAGTACACAACTCGTGAAAAAAAAAAATCTCGGTTCTTGTATCCCTCGCTCCGCTCAGGATGCTACTCTAAAACCCTTGCTACGCTCGGGATTCTACTCTAGAATCCTTCGCTGCTCTCGGGATCCAACTTAGTCCGTCTAATTAAATTCCCTTTTTTTCAATTGTTGTATAATCTACTATAATTAAAAAATAGGACAATAAGTGTATTATTCATAGTATTGATTGTACGGTTTACGTACATACCGTCAGGCTTCAAACACAGCAATCTACTTTTCTCTTTCGTGTTTAAAACGATGTTTAATATAATTTTAAGTTAGTTGACAAATTACATACTTAAGCGAACACCGCGGATTAGCATCTAAACTACTCTTACTTTTTTGTGATCGGTACTCTAATAAAATTTTAGTGTTACCAAATCTGTGTGTGTTTACGTCAACTCACCTAACTCCAAGTACTTACTTACTTGCCACTTCTTACTTAAACTGCAAGTGTAAGGTGCCGACTACTACGGGAAAGGAAAAATAATAACTTTATTATAGATATTTGTGAAAATACAGATTTCTAATGGCAGAAAACTATTTCTAACTTAGTAATAGCCATTTAACAGCGTTACCGTCAGAATAAGACGCCGGATAAATGAATTTATAGCTAGGAAATTAATAAAAACGTACAATGTACACGACACAGTGAGTGTGCGGCCATTATCGCGTGCAGGAAATGGATGAGCTGTCCATACGGCAGCTAATACTGCACATTGCGCAATGTAAGCGAGTCAGTCATACGAGTATGTAAGGAAATGGGTCACTATGCTTGTGAGCCTTGTACTCAGTCAATCACATTAATGCCTTGAATTATGGTAGAGGTCTGAGTTTTAGGAAACAAAATTTCCTTTTTCTAAACAAAAATTATTGATGACTTTCGTTGGAATTGCTGTATATAATGTATTTCAGTGATTGTTTTTACCACAAACAATATTAACTACCTACTTTGTTTATTTGACTAGCTTGTCGATGACTCACTATCATCATATCATATGTCATCTGCCTGCCATTTCTAACCGGATGCAGTTGATTACCAGTATGTTACATGGAGCGACTGCCTATCTGACCTCCACAACCCAGTCAGAACTGAGTACTACGATACCCCTTGGTAAGACTGGATTTCTGTTTTTCGGGTCTGACTAAGTACCTGTAACGACCGCTATATTTGTGTCAAATAAACTTTGACCAGAATTCTGCCAACACGGTGGGCGTCGTGTTGGCTTCGGACAGGTATCTCAAAGCATGCATTCGCTAATTTTATATATAAGTAAGATCTCCCCCCCCCCCCCCCCGGAGTAACAATCCATTTAGATATTTAATTAAATCTGATCAAATTTTTCAAGACCCTCACTCATCTCTATTTTATGTATCAATCCAAATGATTATAGTCACTTAAGAAACATCAGCTCTACAAAACATTTAACACAATAACATAACTTGCTCAAACGTACCCGCGTTCGTGCGAGCCCTAGTTATCCAATCGGTTTAAAGTTAGGGGAGAGTGAGGGAATTGGAGCAATGCTGCAATGGAAGGAAATCTTAGTATAAAAATTTGTATAATCATATTTTTAAGGCGCCTTTGTGAAAGGGAAATAAAATGTTTATTTATTATTATTAGTTATTCAGTCCTATCAGTGTTTAAGTAATAACTAACAAAAGTTTAAAAAGAACGACCCAGCTAAGAATTTCTCTTGTATCGTGGGTGCATTCACAAACATTTAAACACAAAACACACAAACAGCCAAACCCGGAACACTACCTGTAGCCCATACAAACATTTGTTCCGTGCCGGAATCGAATCCGCGACACGCACTGAAGCAGCCAATCCCTCAGCCACAGCTCCAATCGTGGTATGTATTGAATAGTCACACATCTATTTTCCAACCTTGGTAAGCACTGCTTTACCTTGAAGCCACAAGCCCCATTGCCCGCTTGGTCCAAGAGCCCCGTTCTCCCTTACATTCCATATACAGCTCGGCAGCCATTATGATTTCTTGCTCCATTAGCGGATCACGAAGCGTTTTGACTTTATTTCGTGGTTATTGTTCTGTTTTGATCACGTTTGTGCAGTTAGTGGGTGGGCAGACTGGCAGAGGTGCTTGTTTTGTGTAGTGATGGTAGAATAATATATTATTTAGGCTAAAATTGGTGGTAAATGTCTTTAAGTTTTTATTGTAATTTAAAGTGAAAGTTGTAAGTTAAAGCTATATAGGAGAACTGGTGCTGTTGTTGGTTATTCTAATTATGTGGTCATGAGAAATAAGGTCATAAATATCATGAGAAATTGAACTTATAAGTAAATCCCATGATCTGTCCACGAAGTAGACACAATAGTTAAACAATGGCGTCTCGACCAAATTGGTCATTCGACAGATCATCATCTATGGCAAAGTTCTTCTTTTCTTTACCATACATACTTAGTAAAATTGACATACGGTTCCTACGCGGTAAAAAAAAAACAAGATTCATAATAGGGATAAATATTCTTGAAAATACACAACAGCGTCTCACCTAACTCACGAACTAACAAAACCGTTTTCCTAAACATCAATACCATTTCTTATCTGTCCTCACACAAGTACTACCGCGGTCAATGACGGTGGAGCAATTTTCACCCTTATGTGCAGAGTTATAAAGGTTGAAAACTGATCGGCCGTCAGTGAGCGCGGTAATACATCCACACTTCACTGTCAGCACTTGCTATCCCCTAAAAACATTTCACCATAAACCCCCCTTCACCTTACCGACGTCACGTCAACTTCGTTGACCTTAGTGACGTGCGACGTCAGTATAATAGACCTTAGGCTGTGTCCTCACTAGACGTACAGTTAGCGGCTGACTGTCCGCCAACTGACTCAGAGCGGTGAGTTGGTCGTAAATCCAATGACGACTGAGCAATGTAAATTAGCCGCGAAGCACTGGCAGAACTATAATAATAATATCGTTGGACATTACACACAGCGCCATCTAGTGCCACACTAAGCAACGAGGCTTGTGTCGTGGACACCAGATATTTGATATACTTCATGGATACTTTTTGTTGATAAATACATACTTAATATACAATAAAACATCCATGACTCGATCAGAAACAAATGTCCTTGTCCATGCTCATCACACAAACATTTGCTCCTACCGGGATTCGAACCCGGGACCCTAAGAGCGTAAGGCAGCCTCACTACCGCTGCGCCATTCTTTACTCTTCTCACTTTCACTCTTCGCAAAGAAGGCCAGTCATCCGCCGCTAATTGAATGAATCGACAAGCGAAACGCCTGAAACTGCGCACAGTACGCACTGTATGGACACTCCATTTAAAATATACAAGGTGTAAGATAATAAACGCAAGACCTCTCGTATAGTGACCCAGACCATGCAACTGAACAACTTGTCTTATGGGACTTTTGGGTAAAATGGGGTGTCTAAAAACGCAGGGGTGAATCGAGACAAAACTTTGAAAGGGATTTTAACGTTGAATTGATATGACATGTTACCAAAAAGTGCTCTATTTTATTTGCTTAATTTTACTTGAGATATCGCGATCGTTGGCAGCATACCATAATTACTATTTCAACGTTATAATCCTTCTCAAAGTTTTGTCTCGATTCATCCCTGCGTTTCTATACACCCCATTTTACGGTAATTCATTACTTTTTTTTGTTGTACCATGTCTATCGCGTCAATTCCTATATAAATAATAATAGTAAAAATCTTTATTTATACAAAAACCTTCAACATTGCTTAAAGAGATAAATACACATAAATTTCAGTGAATTAAAGGTCATACAGATAGAGTAACCATGACTCCCAAACTAGGAGATCCTGTGACTTAGGAGTCAGTGTTCTGCTGTCACTATGATACACCATAATATATAGACCATAAATATATTTAAAGACCATTATTTTTGCGAATTTCACTTCATTACTACTAGAACTCATAAAACGTTATTCCAATTCATGGTCCAAGACACCACAGGACACGCGACAGGTCTTGCATTTATTATGTGACACCAAGTATAGAGAGGCGAACTAGAAACAAACATTTAGTCGCTCGTAAATCGCCTTGTGAAGACACAGCCTTACAGACCTCCGACGCAATATTCACTATTGTAGTATTCACTTGTGTACCAAGAAGTAAAGGCAAGATAACAAGAAATGGCTCCAATTTCCTCTCAGTGAACGTACACAGTTCTCCAATTTCCGTGTTCGATGTGTGTTGTGTTGTGTATGCGTCTTGTGTGGCGGTTCTGTGGGGCAAGTTTGTGTGACGTTAATGTGGGTAGGTTTTGTGTTGTGCTATTATTGGAGTTTTTATGGAAATACGTTTGCCTATCTAAATTATGTATGTACCTACCTAATAATGAATTTGATGTCAGATAGGATACAGAGGGTAGTAATGTCATGTTACTGCATTGGCTCAGTGGTAGCGGGTTCGTGTTTATAAATCGGAGTTCAAACACAGGCAGGGTCGATGCTTTGTGTAATTTATAATTTTCCAACCCACTGTGGGCCCACGTGGTAGATTATAGCCAAGTCCTTCTTACAGAGAACAGGCCTGCTTCCCAGCAGTGGGAACATTGTAGGCTGATTGTTTACTGCATTAACCAATTGCAGTTTGCCATAAGTATGTTAAAAGGAAGGCAAAACTACCCGTGACAATGTGTTAAAGCAACTTTACCAAGACACCCGAAGGCCGATTTAGAGATACAATTTTGTTTCTTAAAAACCTAACGATACAGATTAGCTAAAAAATCTAAACCACCACTCGAAAGAAGTAACCAACAATGTTTTATTAAATAACGTTACATAATATAACAGTAACGGAACGGCTTAATAGTTACATTTATCACAAGTTTGAGCGAATAACACGCAAACTGTGCACTTGTGTATTCGAGCGATAGATATCGGGAATGAATTCGAGAGATGTTCCAAGAGGTTCCACTGTTTTAATGGTGGTAAATATGCTTGACTAAGTGCAGTCTTACTTTTTCGACGACGAGCTGTCGGCCAAAATAACCAAGATGTGGAGCCCTGATAAAGCCAGAAGGCGACGCGGTAGACCTCGCAGGAGATGGCGGGACGAGCTGGACAAAACCAACGACCAGTGGTCCACATTGGCCCTGGATCAAAGAATTTGGAATTCATGGGCCTCATTCAGCATTCAGAGGCCTTTGCCCAGCAGTGGGGTGACATAGGCTAACAGTAACAGGGTCATAGAAATGATAATGAGTATTATATAAGACCCTACTACAAAATATCTTCTTTATTAGAAGTATTTTTAATAGAAAAACGATTTTTGCAAGTAGGCCGAGTAATTTTTTTAAGAATATTTTTACATAATTATTTCTGGTGACCAAATTATAAAATACTTTTCTTGACCTTTAGGACTCTTGTGAAAATTACCTACTGTAGCACACGACCCTGACATTATTAAATTCCTGTTAAACACTTTGCCTAGGTACTAGCTGAGTGTTATAATTCCCATTTTCATTAGTTACTAGGTACTATTATTATCTTCTGCCCACGCCGTTTCGTAAACATAATTTTGTACTATAGAATTTGATTTATTTTGAAATCGCATGTAGTTGTTTCGAAGATAGCCTACTACATCCAAACTTTCATACTTCACCTCTTTTTAAGATATTATTATAACAAGGTGCAGGGGCTGCCGCTGCGGCAGCGGAGAACCACAAGCGGCGAAAATATAGTAACCTTATTGGTAACTATATTGTCGAGCCGTTTGGGGTTGAAACTCTAGGACCGTGGGGTCCAAGCGCTCACAGCCTTTTCAAGGAAATTTCAAAACGCTTAGTTGACACTTCCCGTGACCCTAGGGCTGGCTTTTACCTTGGCCAAAGGCTTAGGGTTGCCATACAGCGTGGTAACGCCGCCAGTCTCTTGGGGACATTACCAGTTGACAGCGTTGAGGTGTTTTTTGACGTCATTTTTCAAGTTTTTAGTTCAATTTAGTTAGTTTAGTTTATATTTTAATAGCTTTGTAAATTGTAAATAATGTACTTATTATACATGGACAATTATCAAAATCACTTTGGTATACGAGAACATTTGAACAATATAATTATATTAAACACATTTTCTTCGCCCAAATATTGTCCTATTCTACTACTCATTACTGTAAACACACGCTGCTGGCTACTTAAGTGTCCTCAAATGGGCACGTTTGGCATCCACTCGGCAAACAGCTGCGGGCAATGTCGCGAGTGCTCGGCGGTGATAGGGTTAAGCACTGTCTTGACAACGAGAGGGGTAATAAGTAAGCCAGCTTGCTTGTTAATGAACCGAGTAGTCGATGGGTTATTTCTTAGGGTTAAGAAAAAAAATTGGCACGTGCACGAAGCAAATGTTTTCTTTTTTAAAAGTCCCATGTAATACAAGATGAGCCTATTGCCATCAATTGCTCATAAATCCTAACTTTGGGCTGCTAGCTGCTTGAAAAACCCAATAACACTTAACCTGACCCGGGAATCGAAACCAAGACACTCGGCAGTAGCACTTACCAGTACATCCACGAGACAACAAAGCCCACGACCCCTATTCCTAACCAATAGCAAAGAATAAAACTAACTATCAATATTATAGTAAGTTCGGCAAATATCAAAATAATGATAGGTATATCTAGAGTAAACACACTAGACCCAACGTCAATAAGATCGACCTAAGTAATAATTATTGTTTGATACTCGTCTTGATTGAGTAGTGTTTGATACTTGATACCTAACGCCCTGTTTACGACCTCGGGCGATGCGAAGCGAAACGCTCGTCAAGCGACTCACTCGTGTTTCACTTGTTTCATTCGCTTGAGTACTGAGTCGTAAAACGCGTTGCTGTGATTCGTGGCATGCTTATTCATTGGTTTATTCCACAATTAAGGTAGCTAAGGTAACACGCTAGGTTATGCATGACAGTTTTAAATGTGCATTCAAAACCGAGTCCACTCCAATGAAGATTTTCTCCTACACAAGTTTGTGATTCATGCACGCCTGTAGAGTTTGACTGTACAGGCAAAACTGCACATACATGAATAGCCTATCGTCTATGGCGGGCATAACTGTCGCAAGACGTATGTCGCTTGAACGTACAGCTCGTGGCCAATCAGTAAAGGAAGATGGTTTCACTTGAGATCTATACTAATACAATCGATCATTATTTCAATACAATAGACATTGAGACGGGAACTTTTGTTTGTAAAGCCGGGATTACATAGCTTAGATATCGCTGTTCATTAAGAGTCCGAAAAGTTTATTCCAGACGCTTAATTCTAGTGAATGGTTCACTCGAGTGAATGTTCAATCAATCAACTCGGCCTATCCCAGTCCACTGCTGGGTGTAAGCCTGTTAAGCTGCACCTCAAAACACTGTACTGTGAATGATCATTTTTGTATTATTCCACATTAACACGACATCGAAAAACAGCTGATGTCAGTGTGGCCCGAAAGTCGGACAACCAGTCTTACCAAGGGGTTTCGTAGGTATAACCCAGTACTAACTGGGTTGTGGCGTTAAGAATCGCTCCATGTAAAATACTTGGCGCCGCAGTCTCGACAGAGATAACGACAAAATCGCTAACTTTTGATTGCTAATTACTAATGAATAAATTCGGTTGAAATGATGATGCTTGCGAGTAACGCAAGTCTCTACATCCAAGATGCGTTTTTGGCAAGCATCATCATTGCAACCGAATTCATTCGTTAGTGATTAGCAGTTGAAAGTTAGCGATTTTGTCGTTAACTCTGTCGAGACTGCCGGCCCTGGTATCCAGCTGTATTTAGTTAGACTGGAAGCCAATCCCAACTTAATTGGGAAAAGTCTGATGATGACACTACGCCGACGCCGAAAACTTTTACGTTTATCAGCAAATTTCATTTAAATTTCCTATTGGTGCGCGGTTTTAAAAATGCTGATATCTAACATCATTGTCGATAGGTGTACTAATAATTGTGGTGTAGGTTTACTAATAATTGATTTTTCACCTTTTGATAAATTTTGGTCAAGCATTCCACTTTCAGTGAAACGAGTGAACAAAAACTTAAGCGTCTGATACCAGCTTAACGGTTATTGCGAATTCGTTTTTATGTACGTATCGTGATTTATACTAATCGTTTATTGTACCATTCAGAAATTGTTTGCAGCTTTATTGATCTGTAATAATGTCATTTGTACAATGAATTAATGCATAACTACATAGAGCAATCATTGAAATGCGCACTAGTGTAAATGCGCATTACATGTTAGTTGCTCTGGCTCTGACTACGCTTTAAGTAGCACCTATGTCTATGTATGTACGTTTAAAGTACGTATCCGATCATGCAGGATGTTTTGTTCAAATTATTTATTAAATGGAAACTTTTCTTCCAGGAAAATTAAAAAGTTTAAAACTTTTAGCAGGATTATTTTTCATTATCTTCTAACTTTAACGTAACGTAATTTAACGTAACTTTTATAGATACAAATAAAAATCATTTTTGGGAAGGTAATGCTAATGATGAGGAAAATCAGGAAGTTTGTTAGTCATTTTTTATCAAACGTCAGGATATCACAAAGATACATTACTCAAATAAGTTTGTGCTGTATCTGATCTCACAGCTGGCTAAGTTCCAGTACATCTGTTTCCATTATAAAGTTCCTTGTTAACACAATTCCCTACAAATTTCCTTACTCATTGAACTATAATAAGTAAGCTTGGAGGGTATTTTATTATACAGCATGTATCAGAAATGCGTGGGGTCAAGAGCTTCGTATAGACCATCAAACATAATGACTGTCCCCTTAGGACCAATTGCGTAATCGTGAAAATGTAATCAACGGACCCATACACGTATGGGACAGCTCATATTTGTCGATGGTCACATAGAAAAAGTTGTTCCGTTTGATGGCCACACCTCTAAATAAAAAAAAATATTAAAAAAAAGTTTATTGCTTCAACTTAAATAACTTATTCTAGTTACAATGGGGAGAATCCTTTTAAGCAAATAGTTTGCTTGTATTACGATGCTCCGCCTTTCCCCAGGTTACGTAATCATACTTTAGGTATTGAGCCTGATCAAGATATTATTTATGAACTTAAATAATATGGTACACATTTCTGGTAAACACTGTATTTTATTTAATTATGAATATTAAATAAGAAGTAAACGTGTTGCGCCGACCCCAAGTAGAATGGGACAAACGCAGGAAGATGATACATTAGTTACAGTGACATTTCCGAATTGTGGTGAAAATGTATTTTTAGACCCGCAATTTAAAAGAGACCTTACAGCGTAGGCGGGTAATTTAAGAATTCGTTTGAGTAAAATCAAACTTTTCCAAGCTTCAGTATCTTAAGAATGTTCTATAAATATTAGCATAGTGTCATTTAAATAATAGGCTGAGAAGAAAAGGTCAAAATTAACTAATGGACGGTTTTCACAATTAAAACCGCACTGTGGGATTTCCAACATAAGATAAGCTCAACGCCAAGATTAGTAGTTTCATCAGCGCAATAATCTTGAGGCATTATAATAGAGCATAAGCATAAGAGCATAAATTCAGATGTCACATAACCTAATCAGCCTATATCGATTCCACAGCTGGGACACAAACCTCATGTCTGTGAGAGGGAGTGGATTGTGGGTGTTGCCTATGGAGCCTGCACACCAAAGTCACCGGACATGTCAGTGTCGGCGGCATGTCAACTAAACGCGTACTAAAGTGGCCGATATACCCCAGCGGAAATCATGTTTTTTCCCACTCCTCCGATATTCTTTTCTAATTTATTTCGTTGTGGTATCCCAGATAGTTAAATTGTGTCTCCCGGACTTCGTCGAGTTTCATTGTCTCTGCGGCGCTTTTCTGGCTGTCACCACTTTTGGTTCTGGCTTTCCAGAGTCACAATGGTTACGAAATAGTGTGGCGGCATTAACTAGCGATAGTAGGGGTAGTATAAGTAAGTATTTTAATAAACATAACAACACATATAAACTCACTGCCTTTATTTAATCTTCGTTATCGAACTACCAAGAAAAAATCGACATCTTCTCCTGCTGGGGTTAGTTGCTGATTAATAATCTTTTTTCCTCATTGTCTTGCAAAACAAAGCTGGCGAATGACCGATGCCTAACCAGTGGCACAGCATCCGGAACGAATGGGATTGGTCCATTCTCTCGTTGTACAGGAAACAGCGGTTTAGCAGAATCAAGTGTGGAGCCAATGGCCATTAAATTGACATCATTAAAGACGTGTTTTGTTCATGATTGACAGACTTTGTACCAGGAGAACACGTGTAAGAAGAGGTCTTGGCTGGGAAACAGTTTCAACAATTTGTTCTTTGGTGGAAAGGAACAGATCCTTAAAAAAAAATACATCATTAAAGTCGTGTTTTGTTCATGATTGACAGACTTTGTATCAAGAGAACACGTGTAAGAAGAGGTCTTGGCTGGGAAACAGTTTTTATGATTTTTCTTTTGTGGTTAATAGGAATTTCTATTTTAATTGACATCATTTTCGTTGACGTATTCAACCCATGACTGAAGGAGTATTTATGAACTTTGTACCAGGATTACATAGCATTAGCATACGACATTACGACATAGGTATGCTTGTGAGCTAAACAAGGAATGTCTATTATTATTTGTTGGACCGTTTTCAGTCGGAAAAAAAAAACTCGATACTAGGATAACACAGGAATAAAAGAGATCTCTTGCATGTGGTTTAGTATACCTACAAAACGTAAATATCAAATTTTCTTAGCCCAAATATCATCAAAAATCGGTTCATTAGTTTTGTTACCATATTTGAAAAGATTTTATGCCAGCACTTAAGTTTTAAAACCTACTTCATGCTTCAAAGCGTGTCTTGGCGAGTTATAATCACTGAAGCTTGAAATTCTCTATCGTTTTCATACATCGCAGGCTAAATGGGTCCATCCTTTCAACTGAAGCAGGCGTTAAATTTAGTTTTAAGCTTGAGACAGTGAAGTTAGACCGAACATAGACTTAGGTACGTTCATGTAGATCAGTGGCGTCTCAAAATGTTGCGGCGTTGGACTATTTTTGGTTTAGAGTGAATTGTCGTTTGTGGTATAAAAGAAATGAGTGCTGCTTCTCTAGAATCAGCACCCATTCCTTTGGGACGGGCTTATTTCATGTTCTTCTGAACAGTTCAGTTTTGATTTACTGAATTATACCTTTGCAGTAACGGAGCTCGAAAACACAGTTCGCTAAATAGAGGTTACACAACCTACTCAAATAAAATTATGCTATCTAACATTATGGTTACTTTCGTCCCGCTTTCATCGCATCGCATCTCTTGAATAATGGCAATAATCATTGATTTCCTTACAGATAACTCAAGACAAAATATACCTTCTTTAACATTGCCCCTAAATTATTGTAACCCATATTCTCATAAGATAAAACACTGAGATTTATCATCACCCATCACTTACAACTCTGCTTACCTACTACATAAGCAAACGTCGAAAATCGACCACAAATATCACAAATCGACCATAAAATGGTGTGCGGATAATAAAAGTAGTGTTGTCAGGTTATGACGACGAAAATTCTCCCCAATTTCCGGGTGGCTGTCGTAAAGCGGGGTAGTGTGGGGGCAAAACAATTTTATTGCCTGGCCACACTGCTATCGGTGTTTATAGCCCCACTATAGTGGCGGCAGCTACTTTTATTGGTTGTTACACGATGTACACTTTAACCTATTGTATGAATAGAAGGTTGGAATGGTTTTTGCGGTCCTTATCTGCAGCTTTGTGGAATGACCAGGGAAAATTGCAACCTAGTCCGCAATAAAGTTTATTGTGTCCAAAGACCATGCCTGTTCTGCCTCCAAGCCGCCGCAGCATTACGGTGTATCGTGGATGTCAGTGACAATGAAGGTTGGTGTCGACTATCGACGCCATATTGTTTCTACAAATTCGGCATTTTATAATCGGTGACGTCTGTTTGTAATCGCTCATCTTTTGTGTTTCGAAGGCACATAGTGTAGTGCCTTATCATTTTGTAATAAGAACTCTAATGATTTCGATTCTTGCCTTAGCAAGTCTTGGTGGCCGAGACCTACAGTTTATTATCCTGGCTGGTAAGTTGAGGTCAAGTTTAAATTCAGAACCGCCTCCTGCCCGTACCGCCCTTTACTGAAATAAAAAAATAAAGTGCTTTATTGTCCCAAGCTGTGTTACAATAAAAGAAAAGAATGCATTAGTGGCAACCTTGACCTGCTTAAGAATAAGTCGCGCCATTTCTTTAGATACAAAGTAAGGCGCGACAAATATTGAACGATGGCCTAACTGCATAAGTTTAGGTAAAATGCTTTATGAAGTGGAGCTAGGTCATAGCTTGGTAATAAGGTCGAAAAAAACTGTCAAGAAAATAATTATTTCCTTATGTCGGAGAAATGAACTAAATACCTACTTAAATGAAAAGCCAAAGCAGGTCAATGAAAACTTTCCAGAACATAATTAGTCAAGGTTCTTATATATCAGAAAATTGTTACACATATTTAAACCACACCTCTTAAACATAGGGACAGGCAGAAACTATACATCGTTATATTTTTTGAGAATACTGGTGTCAGTAACAGCAGGCTGTTTAATATGGTGAACGACTAATTAAGTTCTATTAAAAGCAGTGAAAGCCTAGTAGTCTGACCGTCGGACTGACTAGTCAGATATTTCTCGACGGAATAAAAAGCCAAGTCAAAGGCCCATGGGCGGTAAAAAACTCTTACACCAGGTTAGGCACTAACAACACGAAAAAAAACTGACAGTTGATAATACACACCTTCTAAGAAATAAACCATAAATGTTTCTATTCACCATCAGCCTATTAATGTTCCCACTGCTGGGACACAGGCCTCCTCTCTATGAGAGGGAATGGGCCAATCCACCACGCGGGCCCAGTGCGGATTGGCAGATGTCACATGTCTTCGAATTTTTTGGTTCTAGGACATGCCGGTTTCCTCACGATGTTTTCCTTCACTGAATGTTACTGCTCACTTATTAATATTTTTCCAGTTTTCTTTCTTTTTCCTAGAAATCTACCTAGCTAGCCTTTTAATAGAGAGCCTTTTCATCATAATGTTTCTATTAAGTATGATTAAAAGGCTCTCTATTAAAAGGCTAGCTAAGTAGATTTCCAGAAAAAAAAAACTGGAATTATATTAATAAGTAAGACGATGCACTTAATTTTCCTCAAGCTGTGTCGTTAAGCTAAGAAGCGCCTCATCATGTGGTGCTTTATAACGGTCTGTCGCAAACTTAATACAACAGGTGTAAAGCACTTCACAAACACGTTAAACTTAACTGCGCACATGGTTTTAATGAGTTCTTGAAGGACATGTGAGATGACTGACAGTACCTTTTGTTGAAGTTTTATGTTTTAAACAAAATTTTGTTTTCAATGTGGTTTTGTTCCACAAATGATGGAACACTTGATATTGTGTCTGCCTGTCCTGTTGTTGGCACAAAACAGAATCTGATAGACGCTACTGAAATTGTGAAACTACAAAAATCACAGAAAAATGTTTTGTGGCACAATAGTACATTTTGATACAAGTGGAGAAAGTTTGTTATTGCATCCGAGGTGGAATTAACTCCCGAGCCGTAAGCAAGGGTGTTTTTGAGCCGAGAACTGCAATAACAAATGCCCACGTGTATCAAACGACGTTTTTCTGAACTTTTGAAGAAATTAAATAAAAGAACGAAAAATGTTTTTGTCATGAATTATTAGGAAACTATGATTTTCTTTTCTTTTTTTCCGCGCTTTGATTTCGCCAGGTTGAAGGAGAAGCAAAGGTATGAAGCCGTTATACAGCCTTACATAAAAAATAGTTTCTTTTTTGTATTTTTGAATTTAGAACACAAATAAATGTTAATTTGTTTAAAAAAGTAAATATTAGTTTTAAATAATCATGTCTACATATGATATTCTATTTATAAACACAATTTGAATATTCAAAAAACATTTCCGCCGTACAGACGCATTATTACTTTGCCGAAATAAAAAAAAACATTCAATACCGACTATATGCATTGAACCAATTTGCACTAAGTATAGGTATAGTTATCTGTGGCAATTTTCATTCCCGCAAACGTGTTGGAAAATGAACAAAATCGCACGCGTGTGAAATACATTGCATGTTGAACCTAATCATAAATCAAAATCAAAATCAAAGAATTTATTTCAAGTAGGCCAGTTACAGGCACTTTTGAATTGTCGAAACAAAGATGAAAATTAAATGTAGCTACAGTCCCAGTCACAAGACATAAAAACTGTGAAAGTACTGTAGTTGCCCATTCCCTAACGTAGATATCTATGGAGAAGAACGGGCAAGAAACTCCATGGACACTCTTTTAAATCAGAATATTGTTACAAAATCTTGGTTACATCATTCATGTTGAGATGGTATATTATGTGAGAACAATGTAGCAAGATGTGCACGTTATAAGTGTCCACAGTAAAACAAAACAAAAAAAAAAACAATTCAAAAACTAAAATAATTCATTAAAATAAGCCATGGCAACTGAGAGATGACCAGTCACAACTGACAGCGCCCGTTCACGAACATGACGCATAGATCAGCACCATTCAACTCAACCATTTTGAAGGGAACTAAATGATCCGACACAATATGCGCCACCATCAGCGAGACTTTTGAGTGAGCATGACATATTCTCAACCGCCAGGGCATATTCAAGTCAAGAAAAGACGTAGGTTTCCAGTGAATGATAGCTTTCTAGTACATAGTACTCTCACAATATGGGCTATGCGATTATATAATACTAGCTGACCCGCGCAACTTCGTCTGCGTTACGTAAGAGAGAGAGAGGCTTAGAGAGAGTGTGAGTCAACCTAAAAAAAATGCAGATAATATGCTTTAGCGGACTTTTTAAGAGGAACAATCCCGTCATACATGTATGATTGTTGAGTAACTTTAACCGTTTACGCAGCGCACGGAAAGGAAGCTCTCAAAAGCAATAATTTTTCGCTGTAACGTATAGCCTTCCTCGATAAATGGGCTATCCAACACTAAAAGATGTTTTTAACTGGAATCAGTAGTTCCTAAAATTAGCGCGTTTAACCAACCAAACAAACAAACTTTTCTCCTTTATAATAATAAGTATAGATTCAAGTAGGTAACAATTTAATTTCTCGGAATTATATGCAATCATCGTTAAAATATTGTATATGTTTTTCCAATTTGGGGCTTCCCTCGACAGCCTTAGGTTTTCATCCTGAGACACTCGATGACAGTCATACTCCAGCTAGGTCGAAAGTTCTCATCAAGGTGCATGAATGAGCCCAAACACGATATAGCTTTTTTTTTTCGGATGGGAAATCATCAAATGACTCCTCCCGGAGCAGGAGGAAGTGTCAGACTTTTACTGACTAAAACCCATCCATGTTCTTTCATCGCCCTTTGTGTTCCGAGGTCACTTGGTATCTCTTTCGAATAGTCCCGCAGCCCCGGCAGGCATCGGCCCTTGCGGACCCCTTCTTTTTTGCTGACTCTCTTTGAGGCGCGCGTAGAACACGAACGCGCCGTCGACACGGCCTGTCGTCATGAGACGGACGGACGGCGAGCTAGCCCATAGCTCCTCGTCCACAGGCCCGCGCCTACGGTGGCCGGGGGCCAATACGTGGCTCCCGACGCCCGGGGTGTCTCCCGCTGTGGCCGGGACGTGAGGATCTCTCCCTCTCACGTTCCACCACCTCCTTCGCTAGCATGACTGCTTCGCAGAAGGAGGTGATGGCATCCCATTCCGTCTCGCTCCGGACCATGTATTGAACCAGGGCTGGGAGAGAGAGGTCGCCGCCGCCGATCGCCGCTTCGAGGACACGGCGGTGCTCCGCCCAAGTGGGGCACACCTCCACAGTGTGCTCCACCGTGGCCTCCGGTCGATCCTCACAATGGAAGAACCCGGGCGTCTCCTCCCGCCCGAAAACACGATATGAGGCCAATAACAATTTAGCTGTAAATATAATCTACGTAAACTGCGTATGGATTATTGATTATTGCGAATAGCATAGCACAGTTCTTGCACGGCAAGAACACGTGGATTTATCAGGCTTCTGGTGTTCGCTATACTTCTTTTTGGAGAAATCATCCTCATCATCATACTCCTGCCCTTATCCCAATTTATTTGGGGGTAGCATGATTGTATTCTTCTTCCTTATGTACTACTCTATTACTTTTTGGAAAAATATTTCACGAAAAAAATAAGAAATGCACACAACTTATACAAAATGAAATATAGGAAATCTCACCGCATCAAAAAAAAAATTAAACAAATCACAAAAAGTGAAAATAATGTTGGAGGGTTTGAACCTGCAACCCCGTAGTTTACAGAGCGGTCATGAAACTGCAAGGCTATTTACTTCGTTGACATAAGCCACAAATAGCCGTTCTCATGTACTTACGTCATGACTGAAACGTCAAACAATTGAAGTATACGGAAATAATGCAAAATTGCCTATCCCCTTAAGGAAAAGCCGAGGAAAGCTGATTTTCTTGAGTTCCGCTATTTTGTGCGTATTCACCTCAAAAATCAAATTTCAAGAATACTGAGAAATTATATTTACCTGTATTAGATATGGAGTATATATAGCAACTTTAAAAGGTTACACTTCATTGGTTTTGATTGTATAGGTGTTTGAAGTTTATTAATTTTAAACACAAAACCCTCTTTTTTGCGCCTCTGGATGAGATTTAAAAAAAATGCTAAGACAGGTATTTCTTTATTTTTATTAATAAGTATTTATTCTGAGTTTCATGATTCTAGAACAATCTAATTTTTTTTTTTCATACAAACTTTATCCCCCCTTTTCACCCCCTTTTTCCAAAAAATCCAAAATTTCTATAGTCTATATGTTATTCTGAATGTATTTAAACAGATTTGTGAACATTTCAACAAAATCGGTTCAGCAGTTTTTACGTGATGCGCGTTCAAACAAACAAACAAACAAACAAAATTTTTTTAAATGGTTTTATTATGTTCAGTTACTTATTTCAAGTCACCCTGGATGGTTTTTTTTTTTAATCTTCAATGAACAGATTTTTTGGTCTCAACGATTTTATTATATGTATAGACTAATGTTTTACATTTGTATCTGTAATTTTATGGTGTACATAATAAAGAGTATTCTATTCTATTCTATTCTAAAGAGATTGAATCTATACAATGCAAAGATAGTTGTACAATCTTCAGCAGCTCCAACAATACCATTTAATGCTATCAATTTTAGCGCCCCTGTCCTTGTGGAGCAGGACCAGCATTGAGCCAAGCATTTTTATCAGCGATATAATCGCTCAACTTGTAATATGCTTGCTTACATAGTGTGCGTTTAATGCATGTTTTAAATTTCGTCTCATTCAGTTCAAGAATACTTTGTGGAATTTTATTATAGCATCTCAAACAGTACCCCATGAAAGATGAGTCTACTTTAGCGGGTCTGAAGCCTGGCTGAACTAGTTGGTCCCTATTTCTAGTACTGTAATTATGTCTGTCACCCCTTTTACCAAAAAGGTGCAGATTTTTCCTGACGTACATTATGTTTTCGTAGATGTATTGACAATGTACTGTCATGATGCCAATATCCTTAAACAGTTCCCTTAGAGAATAGCGCCTACGAAGATTATATATGGCTCTGGTGGCTCTTTTCTGCAGAATAAATATAGACTCAATATCTGCAGCCATAATGCGTTAAGAATCAGTTTTCGAGGAACTGTATTGAAAAATAAATAACGTATCCATGGAACAATTTTAAAGAAATTAACCAACTACTATAAAATTAAATTGAAGTTGTATATATCTGTGTGCACGTAAAAAAGGCTCAGAAATTATTGGTAAATTAAGAGCAATTCAGAAGTAAGCATTGATAAGTTGATCAAAAACCCAGTAGCGATTGTAAAGAGATGTACCTAAACCATTTTTTGGGTTTGATAGGGGGATTGTTGAAAGTACTACGTGTACGATCTATTTAGTATTTTATCCTAGATCGACATCGGGATATTGCAGTCTCCTAAAAACATGATCATAATAATTACAGCGACGATATTAAATCATGATCTGTCGAATGACCGATTTGGTCGAGACGCCATTGTTTAACTATTGTGTCTACTTCGTGGACAGATCATGAGATCCATTATTACGGTACCTACAGTAAAAATAAAACATTTAAAATGTTCTCTATGTAACGTGATTTGTTTATTCCATGAAAACGTGACCACTGAAAAATCACGTTTCACGCATCAGACATCACACAGAATGATATACATTATCAGAAAATATCTGATAAAAATAATGTGCATACAACGAGAAATTGAGCCCGTGATTAGCGTACGTAGCCACGGAATGGCCGACATCCGGCTTGGCGGCCATTGTTCCACTGATGACCACTTCCGGCTAACATCATGTGACCACTTACCACTTAATGTCAAGGTTGACGTTTAATCGATGGGTAGCCATGTTTTTTTCTTATTGTATTCGAATGAAATATTATTGTAATTGATCTAAATGTTGTTTTACAATAATTTGGTACCTACCCAAAGAATGCTACACACTGATTCGGAATGGCTCATTAATTCGGTGCTTCACCAAAACTAAATATTTTTTTAATGTCATGGATTTCCGCAAAGTAACGTCTGATTCTATAACTTAGTATTTTGTTGAACAACAAATTACTACACATGTTCGGTTTTCCCCAGTCGGCATCGGCCATTGCTAAATCTGGTTTGGTAAGACTCTGCACATATTTTGAGCTAAGCTGAGTGGCTTTTCATCTAGGTACGATTGTTTTTCCTTGAGTTATGAGTCGAGCTACGCGATAATTGACAAATGCTTGCACTGACTGTACAGGTCCACTCAAATCTGTGTGGTCCCCATGTGACTTGACTGAAGTCTGGATTTTATAAAACACTGTGACCTCTGAGTTTGTTTCTGTTGTTTCTTCTCAGAGAAGTCAGGTACGAAACACCGTCCCCATCTAGTTTTAAAACATAGCATGATGAGACAGGTAAAAATGTTTTTTGAAACCAATTTACAGAAATAATTTGAACTAGAAATCCGATAAAAAATTTCAATAAAATTCATCCGCAAAATCTCCGTTACAAAAAGATAGTATTGTATTAAAACAATGTTTAGAATTATTGATTCCGTGCCCGGTACCGCTACTGTGTCGGCAAGTCGACTGATGTTTTGTCAACAATACAAAGATCTGTTTCTGTAAGAGGAATCTCAAATGATGGGAGATGTTTGAAACTGAATATTTAATGTAACTGTTAGTGGTTTGAAAAAGAAACTGTTGTGATCATCGTTATTATCTATTCATACACGAAATCTCTTAAGGGGTCAATGTACATCATTATGAACAACTTATACTATGGGACCAAACCCAGAAACGCAAAAAAAAATCTGATGTTTTATATATTTTGAAGAGTTATGCGAACATTATTGTAGGGAACAGCTGATTTTTTTTCGCGATAGAGTAAAAGTTATTCATAATTATGAGTACAATGACTCCTTAAGAGATTTCGTGTATGAATAGATAGACCTTATATAGCCGTATTTTCCACCATGTTTTATTTTGCAGGTTTGAAAGTAGACAAATATTTAACAGTGATTCAATTAAATTCATTACATAATTAGTAGTTTTGCCTTTGGCCTCGTACAGGACCAATACAGTGTGATGTACTTACGGCTTATTTTATTTTTTTCTTATGTTATCTTTGTATATATACACTAGTTCGTGCCCACTTGGAAATTTTGATGTGGATAAAAAAAAAATCCTACTACCTATTCTTAGACCTACCAGATATACACAAAAAATTTAATAAAAATCAGTCAAGCCGTTTTGGAGGAGTTCGTAAACAAACAACGTGTCACGAGATTTTTATATATTAAATTTAATCATTCTATTTTATCCTGTGCGAGACATATAAATACAATTTCTTCCTATCTTTAATTGTATTCTGTCCGTCCACGTGTAACTGAAAAGCCAAGACAATGCAAATTACTCCAATTTCAATGTTTCTATTATAACAAAGTTAATTCAAGTTAGACAGTGACGTATCGTTTGTTATTGATTCCTGAAGTTAGGCGGAGTGCCTGTTGAATTATTTAGTACTTCTAAGTTAAATTTATTGTAGGCTGACTAACTTGAGTGATGTTACGTTGAGGTTACACATTTAGGTGATTATTATTATTTACGTAAGAATCGATTTTCCCTAATAAGAACACGACCGAAATATATATAGATAGGAAACCGATAAAAACCTTATCAATAGATAGAATGTTACCACTACTACCAGTAGACCCTATGGTTTGGACAAATTGACATTTCATCAGCGAAAACGATTTATTTATTTAATTTAGTACAGCATCTACCGCATCTACCTTGTCTTGTACTAATTATGTTGGGGTCGGCTTCCCGTCTGACCGGGTGTGTCTGAATATCGCTATAGCCATGGTCATGATATGACCACTAAGCTTTAGGGAAAAGCTTGTGATCGCTTGGTACTGTTAGAATGTATTATTTAGTTACGGGTAGGTGGCATACGACCACAGCTAACTATTTAATGTTACTTTATACTACACCTGCTTGGAAAGTACCTTGATACTTTATCAAATTTACGGTAGAAAGTACGTCATTGCATATCGAACAAATATGCGGGGAGAAAACGCATCTGAGCGGGAGAGAAAAGTGTATGAAAATCCATTTCTTACGTGGTTTTTCTTTTTTAATTTTGGGTAAGACTATGCGCCGTTAACCTAAATATCAAAAGCCAAAAAGTTTTTACAGTGAGTTTTTATCTCCAAGTTCGCAAAATGACACTGGCCACTAGCTGTGTGTTGGATGGTGTCGGGCTGGCAGTGCGACCCTGCGGCGGCAGGATAAACAATTTGAAAAAAGAACATTTGAAAATTGCAGACGCCATTGGCGCCATTTTCAATTTGTGTGTTGTTTGAGGATTCAGTTTTCGTAGAATTTATTTTCCTCGTAGGTGTAGTATAAAGCACTATGTATCACTCGAGAGAAAGTGCGATTCCCGATCTCGGGTGTTTTAAAGCCCTCGCCTACGGCTCGGGCTTCAAACGACACCCTCGACGGTAATCGGTCACTTTCTCCTCTCGGTGAACAATGTACTATTACATAGCCTATAACCATCGGATATGGTCCAAACGCTTCCAACGATACCTCATTTGTCAAATTATAATAAGCAGTTTAGAAGTTATGAGGGAACAGACTGATGAACATTCATACCTACCCTAAGCGGTGTATGTAGGTAACAAACACCGCGTGCTGCTTCGCCGTAGTCGGGTAATCACTACATAGTATAAAACAAAGTCGCTTTCTCTGTCCTTATATCCCTATGTATGCTTAAATCTTTATAACTACGCAATGGATTTTGATGCGGGTTTTTTTAATAGATAAAGTAATTCAAGAGGAAGGTTTTAGTATATAATTAGCGGGCGGGCGAAGCCGCGGGCATCAGCTAGTAAAATATATGTGACAAAGACAGCTCTTAATTTTAAATGTAAAGATCGCATTCAGTTTTGTTGGTGCTTACTGCTTGCTCTTCATCGACATCAACCGACCTTCACCTCAGCACCCGCTATTTTAACCACATAAAGGCCTTTCTGCTTGTCTGTCTGCCGGAACACATCATCATGTCACCACAGACGGTTCCTGAGTGAGCTGCCAACTTTAACAGATCAGGGTTGTGAATACCAATGTGTGTTGTTTGTTGTGTTTATGCTAATGTGTTTGTGTTTGCTTGAGTCATGTTATAGGGAAGTAGGGTGAGTTACCTGGCGGAATATCTTGAACATTTTAAGTAATGGCATAATTTACTTATGACGAAAACTTGCTTTTAACACTTTATTTAAGGATTCCGTATAGCTTGATTCGCTCAAAGTTTTGATCAAAACGGTACGGATGAATTGTAGACCGGTTACGGACACTGTAAACTGAAAGATACTGCAGTAATTGGTATTTTTACGGATGGTGGTGGTCCGTAGGTACCAGTGTGATCGATCTCTATGAGATGAAAGAACGAAGTATCGCCGTATTAGGCAGCGTGTCCATCATAAGTCATCTTTATATTAAAAGCTTGCAACGTTAAGTTATCTCACTGTTTTTATTAAGTCCTACGGATCATACAAAATGCGGAAATTCATACAAAACATCTGAAAAACTTTTCACAATCAATCTGCCTAGCTTACATGATTTACATACGACTGTCAAAGATCTACAAATTACAGCCGGAAGCGGCTTAACGTGCTTTCCGAGGCACGGAGGAAACTTGGTACGTACCTAATGGGTGCTCACCCATCCACGGACCAACCTAGGCAAGCATGGCTTAACCTGAAGATTGACCCGAGCAGCTGTGATTATTTAGCCACAAGCTCCTCAATCAGCTGTTCAGTATCTTAAAAAGTTTTCAATAACCCTAGAAAACTCAACTCAATCGAAACTTTTCCAAATTCTCAAAGACGATTGTGTCTTTTATTTTTATTCAAGAGGAACAGCAAACTGCTACAAAATAAAGTATTAAAAAAAAAGATACGCATAACAGTTGAACAATATTGTAGCCCACAACGCTGTTCACAGATTAACTGTGGAATGTAATAAACAATTAATTAAATGCTAGGGTAACAATACAAAATAATATTATAGACTAAACTTAATTAACTATCATGCTTATCTGTATATCAAGTGAGCTCCTTTAGTATAAGACATTTGAACTTACTGGGAGAACATGCAAAAATAACATATAAAATATTCTGTCGCCATCTTCTTTCCCAATTACCTATCGCCTGTAATCCGAGTGCTCAGGTAGATTAATAACCCGCGCTAAGATTACCTGGTGACGAAGGTCTGACGTACCCGACGGGTCGGAAAGACCCCCGGGGTCTGAGAGACCCCCTTCTTAAACCGTTAAAACAAATTCGATGTTACACTAAAAGCACTGATTGGTATGATAAGGAAGTGTTCGTGATTTATGTTTAAGGCAAGTGTTGAACTGTTAATCGGTTGATTTGATGTGTTCTTGCCCTTATAAAGTTTATGATTAACGGTCGAATTCTCAAACGTAACTAGAGAGCCGAGATCTATTAATAGGTAAACTTTACTTGGCACACAAACTTAGGGTGACACCCGTTTCGGGCCTGTGGACGGGGAGCTATGGGCTAGCTCGCCGTCCGTCCGTCTCATGACGACAGGCCGTGTCGACGGCGCGTTCGTGTTCCACGCGCGCCTCAAAGAGAGTCATCAAAAAGGAAGGGGCCGAAGCCTGCCGGGGCTGCGGGACTGTTCGCAAGTGATACCGTGGCCCCGGAACACCAAGGGCGAGGAACAAACGTGGATGGGTTCTAGTCAGTAAAAGTCTAACACTCCCTCCTGCTCCGCCCAGAGCGGGAGGACTCATTTGATGATTTCCCATCCGAAAATAAAAAAAAAACACCCGTTTCTATAAACAAGTCAAAGTGATTACTTGAGTAAAAGCTATAACTTTAGATAGGATTTTTATTCTGTAGTTAAGATGTAACATAACATAACATCACGGCTGATGGAAAAGCACTTTTCCCGACCCGGGAATCGAACTCAGCACCTCATGCTCAGTAGTCGTAGACCACTAGACCTATGACACAGTTAACCAAAGATGTAGGTTCGCAAAAATACAATTAAAAGCTAGATTAACAACGCCTTCAATTACAGTAGACATGTTTAAACATGGTAGGTAGCAGTGGATGACGCTTTAGTCTAGTGGTGTGACCGTCGCGTCGCACTGCCAAGTCGGAGTCTTAAGTTCGAACCCAAGCCACGGATCTCTGATTTTTCGGATTCATGTGCGTTTTGTATAATTATCACTTAGTGAAGGAAAAACATCGTGAAGAAACCAGCATGCCCCGGAGGTGTTTCTCGACGGTATGTGAAGAAGGTGGTCAGATGCCCATGGCTGGCATAAATACTCTGGCAATAGATATCAAATACTAAATATACTCTAATACACTAACCACACGATAAAAAAAGAAGTGGAAAACGCTTTAAAAACTTTTCGAACATTTTGCAACAAAACATTTAACCAATTAACGTATGTAACTCGTACCCTGATGATCCCAACCCTCATCAATTCCTAAATTAAAACTATTTTTCCTTAATCTAGGTTCACAAACTTTAAATGTAAGTTTAGGAGCTTCTAATGAAACCGTTCAGCACCTGTACTTAATGACAGCCATCTAGAATGCTCGTTACGACCGCTTGGCGGGAAATCGGTTCATTTGAATGTCGAATAGATCTTATATTTTGAAATGGGAATGGCAGTTTGCCGTTTGCCATTACCTGTTTCAAATAGTTTTTAAAATGGACAACACGGTAGGCGCAGTGGCTGAGCTATTGACTGCTGCGCTGTGTGTCGCGGGTACGATTCCCTCACGGAACAAATATTTGTATGGTTTACGGATAGTTGTTCTGGGTCTGTCAGTTTGTGAATATGAGTTTAAATGTTTGTAAACGCACCCACGATACAGGAGAAATTCCTAGTGTGGGGCAACGTTTATAAAAAAAAAACCTGTTTGTAGGAGTTAGGAGTTTAGTTTTTTAAATGTTTCAGCACTAAATGTATTTACTTTAATACTTTATATGAATTCCCCATTCAAAAAGTTCAAATCTACGGCAACGGCAGCCTAACCAAATAATGATGACCTGTTCAGAACTAAACAAGCTTAAAACTTAATAATTTTAAACTTACGAGTACGAACGTACTCAACTTAAGTACGTTTAAAATTATTAAGTTTCAAAGTGACATAAGGTTTCAGAAATAATACGCGACATCAAGCGACCAATCACTAAACGATAACAAAAACAACTATTAAAACACAGAAAAACTAACACATCTTTGGTAACCTCATCTCAGTTACAAGTTACAACAAAATCCTATTGTGTTACAATGTAATTGGCGACAATCTTTCTGTCATAAACATCGCATGGACGTTAACTGGCGTACAAACCAATTATGGCATTGCCAATCGCTGGCACGTTGCCAGAGCGGTAGTCAATGCCAGCCATTGCCAGCCCAATGCCAAGCCGCGCTTGCTCTGAGATGCCGCGGCTGTGTTCTGCCATTCTTCGGGGTTTGAGATAAATTAAAAGATGTAGCGAGTTAACAACATTGGTTTTACGTAAGATAGATTGCAAATCCGATATCAGACGCTTCATTTGTTGTTCGTTCTTGTCTTTCATGTTTCACTCGAACTGAAACGTCTAACCTCAAAGTGAAAAATTAAGTTACCACTTAGTGTTCCGATCCAACGATTTTGGACATCGGCACACCTTTCACTCGCCAACCATATTATCGAGAAATGAAATGAAAGGAGCTGATGATCGTTTAGTCATTCCTATGTAATTTTACCGGCGTCTTCAGTCATATGAACACTAAATAAAACAATAATTAAAATTGACTCGAGTTTGTAAACGCGTTTTTTTTTTTAAGATAAAACAGCTCCACTCATCAAACCTCTCCGTGGACATCCGTGACCTAAATATAAAAATTTCATCATCCTCCTAACTTGGACCACTCAATCAGTTTAGCAATACTTTATTGTACTGCTCTTTGTTGAGCTTCGCAGCCGTTTCACGTAATATAAGTTATTCGAGAATTACACTCAGCCATGCAACTAAAGGGCTTAAGGTCGCAGCTACCTTATATACAGGTTCTATGTGCCTTCACTACGTTTTAGGTAATATTGTTTGGTATGAATGGTATGTTCGTCTTGGTTATGGCGTGTTATGGTTGCTTAGTTGCTTAAACTTTGTTGTCGTATCAACGAATTAAGTGTCAGAAGATATGAATTTGGTGGTGCAGCTATATTAGGTACGGCATTGATGTCATTGCGCAAATATCCTAGATGAGGCTGACACAAGAGCGTGGAGCTTTGCACAAACAAAGAGAGGCCTATACCCAGCAGTAGTCGGGCCGTGAATGAAGATGATGATGATGATGATAGGTACATCTGCATCTGCAGGAAAAATATAAACTACGAAGGTATTCAACTTTATAACAATCTACCGGCAGATATCAGGAGCACATCTTCTTTCAACTTATTTAAAGCTAAACTCAAGCAGTACGTCACTAACAACACAAAACTATTAAGTTAGCGATACAAACCAATCTTTCACACAATAACAAATGTCGTGCTAACTACTGGACTACACGTTACTATATTATAACTATGTATTTATTCGCTAAGTGAACAATGTATGTTCTTTTTGAATAAATAAAGAAGCTTTAAACCTATCTCTGCCACGGGCCTGTGGATGGTGAGAGCTATGGGCTAGCTCGCCGTCCGTCCGTCTCATGACGACAGGCCGTGTCGACGGCGCGTTCGTGTTCCACGCGCGCCTCAAAGAGAGTCAGCAAAAAGGAAGGAGTCCGCAAGGGCCGATGCCTGCCGGGGCTGCGGGACTATTCGAAAGAGATACCGTGGCCCCGGAACACAAAGGGCGATGAAGGAACATGGATGGGTTTTAGTCAGTAAAAGTCTGACACGCCCTCCTGCTCCGCCAGGGCGGAAGGACTCATTTGATGATTTCCCATCTGAAAAAAAAAATACATCTCTGTCTTCACCCTTTGGAAATTACTTGCGTGAGTCAATTTACTAAGTCCAGAAAGCACGTTAAGACGTTGTTTCCAGCCTGCTGCTGTCATTTGTGGATGTTTGTCGGTAGTTAAAGGATCGTTGGGTTTTGGAGGCCAGATAGGGAGACGTTCCATGTAAATTACTGGTATTCAGCTGCATCTAGTTAGACTGAAAGACTTTTTTATCAGTGTAGTTCGTTCCTGCAGTATTATTGCCAATCTGCAGGCGAGTAAAGTCGTAAGCAATAGCTAGTATTTTAAAAGCCCTTTACTGTTTCTTATTATCATTAAGACTATGGCAGTCTAAATTCGTTAGTTAAACAAAGCGACTGCTTCAAAGAAAACTTGAATTCAATCAACTCTGAGAAAGATTATCTACTTACATATTTAGAAGATTTCATAAAATCCAAAAATTTAATCAAGTCGAGATTCTTAATCCTGTAAATATTCCATTCTCTTATTTATATTTTGTGGTAGGTTTGTGAATCTTCGTGCTATAAGCTAAAATGAAAGGCGTTTTTGATATTATAGTAGTGTGTTTATCTAGGTAAGCATCCTCTGTCAGTTATATCAGCTGACTCCAAAATCTTACCTGTTCTAAATAGTCGATGATGAACTACAGTACAGTTATTCTTAACATTTCCTAATTTGTAAACAAATCAGTCTACAATGTACCCTCTGCGGGGACACAGGCCTCTTCTCGATGAGAGGGAATGGACCCACACGGGCTCAGTGCGCATGAATTATAACAACTACGTATCAAAAATCGCGTTGTTTTTAGCCAATCACAGACTTACCTATTAATCAGTTATATCATTAGAAACTACTTTGAATCAAGCATAACTTCGTTGGTCTCAATGTCTGACAAAAAAACAAGGTGTGTTATTTTTTACGAAAAAGGACAAGCAAACAAAAACACACTTTACATACACACCAAATTAAGTATAAATTCGAGTACACACATACCTACTGGTAATCGAGAATGTATGTACCTGCAACATTATTTGAACGTGTAACATGTTAAGCTTAACTCGTATCTATCTCAATTAATTTGGCCGCTAATTGATAAACGCGATCTTGTAGTGTCGTTACATAATTTACATCCACGTTTAATATTAATATATCTAATGGAGTTTATAGTTTGCTGATGGCTGGTTCGAGGTAGCGCACGAAAAACATACCTGGAAAGATTTGCAAATCAGTGGGACATTAACAAAATGAAAAAGAACGGAGTTTATAGTTTATGCTATTTTAGACTTGCACGCAGGTTTTTCACTACACTTAAAGTACTTACGGGATGATATCCGTGATTTTCTTTTGGTTCGATGAGCGTCGAAATATCGGGAGCTCATCGAAACACGGATATACTATAAGTGTTTATGCTATTATTTTATAGGCTAACTACCTCGTTGGTTTTTGAGGTCCTGAAAATCGCTTTTAATGCAATTCACATCTGTACAACAACGTTCAACACGATTGACATCACCTTTTCGGTATAACTGGATCTGACTCTGACTTGATCCCAAATAGGGCAGTGTTACAGAGTTTCTTGACCAGGAATCCTCCAGTGGCAGCGTAGAGTTCAGCTGCAAGGATGTGGTACAAATCTAGATTTTGGATATTTTTAGCTGGTTCAAAAATCATGCCTGATTGATGGTAATAGGCTCGTAGTTTAATACATGAGACTAAAATATAACGGACAAATGTGAGTAAACACACGTTTATGGATATACAAGCATTATGTTATATAGTGTGGCGTATATTATTAGCTTGGTATTGCGTGTTACGGTGTTATTAATTGATATTACTACACGTGGCACTCGTAACATTGTAAATGTGTCTCCATTATGGTTTCTGATTTGATTTATTTAGGAACCTAATTAACCCATTGTTATTTAATGTATGTAGCTTTTAATAATTAATAGGTAGTCGTTGTTTTAGATATTTCAAAAGTTGCACGCGTGCACTTAATATTTGCGTTTCATCAAGTAACTTACATCTCTAAACATTAGCACGTCGATGTCAATTTAATTTGAGTCGGCCTATATTTTGTATACGAGTGAGATGTCTTCAGTGGCGTCAGTTTCTAGCAAACGACAAGACACGCAAGTCAGGATATTAAGTGCCCCAATGTTTGTAGAACAGCACCACATTCACACTCTAGAGCGGGTTCATCTATGAATCTCTAACTGAGCAGATTTTCCTTGCTTTGGCATAATTGGGCCAGTAACTCATACCCAGGCCAAAGATTTTCAACTGGTAAAAACGAATGAATAGCCATCGATCAGTAAACAAACACACACAATTTTAGAAGCACGTTACTTAAACCAGTATATTATAATTGTGTCTATTTTTGACGACCCGAATGGCGCAGCGGTAGTGAGGCTGCCTTACGTTCTTAGGGTCCCGGGTTCGAATCCCGGTTGGAGCAAATGTTTGTGTGAGAAGCATGGACATTTGTTTCCGAGTCATGGATGTTTATATGTATAATAAGTATGTATTTACAAACAAAAAGTATCTATGTAGTATATCAACTATCTGGTGTCCACGACACAAGCCTCGTTGCTTAGTGTGGCACTAGATGGCGCTGTGTGTTAATGTCCAGCGATATTTATTTTTATTATTTTTTCGAGCTACAACACGATTTCCGTAGTAAGGAAAAGCATTTAGACTTAGAGATATTTAGATCGGAAACACAAAATAAATGTAAATGAAAATGTTTTATTCCCTTGGGAAGTGACTTGATTGATCTGACCTCGAGGTCAGAGATCCCTTCGTTGATGTAGGGATGTCGGATGTAGCTCTGAAAAGGAAATTACTATTTCTTTCAGAATTCCTGAAAAAAGACGTGATAACAAAGGATTTTATTCGGCAGTCGTTTTTGCTGTCTTCCAATCTAGGGCATTAATTTAAAAGTCTCTTAGTTGTCTGATCAATCTTACAAAGGAGAAAAATTAACACAAGCATCAATTTTATTTATGCTTTATCCATAGAAATTGTATTAGATCAGTTTAAATGAATGAGTGTTGCTGTCGGTTTAAACCCAGGGTAAGTTCAATACCCGGGTCAGGAAAACGGTTTCCAAAGGTAAGGTATAGCTAGATTTGACGTAAATACTTTGATAAAAGAATATCCTACAAAATATTTGGCCAGAGATAAAAAACCCGAGGTCAATGTCACTCCATTAAATTGTCACAGTATATTTACGCCCTCAATAACGAAGTCTTATTTCGTACTTTTTCGACCAATTTGGGGGTAAAACGACACTCTAACGAGCTAATATAAATTATTTATTGTATGAAAGTTTTATGGTATGGGGGACATCGGTTTTATTGGGTGGGAGATTATAGTTTACTGGACTTTGTGAAGTTATTGGGGACAATTATTTCTTTTATTGTTTTTTTGTTAGTTATTTGCTCGGTTGAGCTGTATTTTCAACAAGTTTCAGGCCATAAAGGCTCCTTCCCACACACAGGCGCGTTTTTGCGTTTCCGCGTTTCTGCGTCCTGCGATATTGCGATATGAGTTTTTGATACATATACGTATTAGGACGCAGAAACGCGAAAACCACAGAAACGCAGAAACGCGCCTGTGTGGGGGAGGCTTAAGGAATACGGACGCATTATCACAATATCGCATGACGCAGAAACGCAAAAACGCGCCTGTGTGTGGGGGAGCCTTAAAGTATTACTGAGTAAACGCTTATGAATGAACAGTTAAGAGCCCTCTTACATTTCGGCGTTCGGCATTCGGCGTTCCACTAATTGTACAATTTACTGAAAAAGGCATACAACGAAAAAGTCTTCTATTATTAAGAAAGTATAGGATACTTGTGAGATGAAAAAAATGTTTATGGTCTTCTACATAATAGAGGTCCCAAATCAGGTCTCCGTGAGTTTTTGCCTAAAATGCATCGGGACAACGATTATTACTAAATAAATAATAATCTAAAATTAACTTTATCATTGTTGAAGTAGAGAAAACGAACTATTTGTAACAAGTAATTGTTATTTCAAGCAACGAACGGAAAACATATAATTTCAACGAGTGAACATCGCAATTTCGGGATTTTTCTCTCTTAAAAGGTTATTAATCACCATTCTTGGCATGGAGTCTGGTACACAGTGAACCGTTCTGTTCCCCCTAAACCTCGCTACCTCCTTGTTGCTTTCAAGGAGGTGCTAAGGCATTAGAAGAGAAGAGTATTTTCTCATCGAGAAATTTGGTGCTTACTCGATAAAATTCACACCCTTTCAACCCCAGCAAGAATTTGAAGTGCGTCAAAGCGTAAGTTTCCACATTCATCTTTACATAACATTGTGATGATGTTTCTTTGTTATTGATTGCAATATAAAAACTGTATTTATTCAACAAAAGCAAGGAAGTGGGCGACACGTAGGTATACCTAGTGATGTTAGCGTGCGTCCATATCAATGATATAAAACAACGCAGTATGGTTCTTCTGGCATAAATTTGGTGGTTTAATGGCATTATCTGGAGGACACTGTTTGTGCCTAGTGCAGAATATGGTGACACTAACAACTTTCCTGTTCTCCAAAAACCCACCTGTATAACTACCCATATTTGCAATAAATGAATTTGAATTTAAACGTTTCTGAAATTGTCTCTTTCTTTATCGTGTGTTTAGTGCGTAACCTGGTGTCAGTGTTTTTATGCCGCCCTAGGGCCTCTGACTTGGCTTGAAATTGTCTGTGGAAAAGATATTGGAAAAACAAGTTGGTGACGTTAATTTCAACTACGGCGACGGCCCACAAGAACCATACAGCATCTTGTCACGAGCTAATTTTCCGCACACCGTTTAAATGTAATAAATAAAGGGTTACCGTTTTCTCGAAAAGGAAGCCATAAAAACTATGAATAAATAAAACTCAAATTACCAAAAGTCACTTCGTGCAATCAATGAGTTAGAAATTAATTGAATCGTTTTTTTTTGTCAGAGGGCTACCGTTTTCCCTGAAGAAAGCCATAAAAACTAAATAAAAAACACTCTAGCAGCCAAAAGTTACTTCGGGCAACTAATGACTTAGAAATAAAATGAATTGTGTTTTTTTTTCAGACGGTTGTAAAAAATTTCAATACTTTTAAAGCTCTCCATTTTCATACTGAACCTGAATTAAGAATTAGGTCTATAATCAGTTGGAAAATATGGGAATAAAAGAAATTGTAAACGGTACACTAAAATTGTAGTTTGACCAATGTGTTCACACCTTAACACTGCAGTTTTCTTAAGTCGCAGTTACACCGATTTCCATAATGGATGGTGCGCATTATGCAGCAATGTAATAAGTACCTTATATAAGTGAAGTAATATTCAATTTACAATGAATATTAATGGTGTTTTTTTTTTTGCAGATTGGCTGTGTATCAACTTTTATGTTAATTATTTGTTATGAGAAGAGGTGGCAGGTGTAACTAAAACAATATGGGCCTTGAATTGAATTCATTTGTTTTTCAAATCACATTGCGGAAATCTGGGGGCACGGGAGTGCCCCCGCCAAGACGAGCCAAGCGAAGCACAAGGGCACTACCTACCTTTTCTCGAAGCGCTTCGTCGTTTTTTTTTAACCCTTATAACTTGGATTTGGATTATACCAGATAAACAAAATTCTCAGGATATGTTTTCAATAGCGGACTTATTAAACGTATAACGTTTTAATTCCATAGCTCTTATACTTTAGATTTTATTGATATCTAAAAAACCCTGATTTTGTCACCGACTGATGATCATCAAAATACGTATAAGTACCCAAAAGTATTTTCTAATGTCCTAGAAAGCTGAAATTTAGTATGTTAGCTATTATTAGTACACAAACAAGCTTGGCCGTTTCGTTACTACAAGAACTATTGTAACAGAAAAGTAATAAACAGTGGATAAATTTTTCACCTTAGTAGCGAAATGGCCAAGCCACTAATTTTAACTAAGGTGTAGAGTTTGTGAAGTTAGACCTTGTAGAGTTAGAAGTTTGGCTCTACATGAGATCTGATAACTTTTTGACAGTGCGAGTCATATGGTCTCGTCTTGGCAACATTTTACATAAATATGTTTTAACCATAGACATAATATCACGTGTGTGTTGACCCCGAAGGGTTAGGGTTTATTAGGACATCCATATTAATATCGTCACTTCTATTTAAGCCCCATGTAAAAAGGGGTAAGCCTATTTCGATCAACCGGGCACAAATCCAGACTTCGCGGCTGCTTGCGACCACTAGACCTGTTGTCAAGTGGCAGCCACTGTTGACTACAACAATAAGTAGAATTAAGCAATAATAAATTATACTAAACTCTTGTTGGTCCAGTCATCGTGTGGTTGCGACTCTCGACCGGGAGGACCTCCGTTCGATCTTGAAATTAGTGTTTCTATTAGATATTATCAGTAAGAGTGGAGATCGTGGATTTGTACGATGGTTAATAATTATGAAATTATCTCTCTTTAGACACTTCTGTGCTCTGTTATCGTGTCGAGTATGACGACATAGGTAGTTATCTAAAGAAGGGGGGGGACGAATAACTTTTTAACAACACACTTTTTTACGAAACTGACCAAAAAAACTCTTAAACCAAAACAATAGTACATTTTGATACAAGTGGAGAAAGTTTGTTATTGCATTCGACGCGGAATTAACTCCCGAGCCGTAGGCGAGGGTGTTTTTGAGCTGAGAACTGCAATAACAAATGTCCACATGTATCAAACGACGTTTTTCAATACACTTCTGAAGAAATAAAATAAAATAACGAAAACGATTTTTGTCATAAATTAATAAGAAACTATGATTTTAATTTTCTTTTTTTCCGCGCTTTGCTTTCGCCAGGTTGAAGGAGAAGCAAAGGTATGAAGCCGCTAAACAGCCTAATAAAAAAAATAGTTTGTTTTTTATATTTTTGAATTTAGAACACAAATAAATGTTAATTTGTTTGTAAATATTTGTTTTAAATTATCATGTTTATCTATGATATTCTATTTATAAACATAATTTGAATATTTTAAAAATATTTAGGCGGTAAAGACGCATCATTGCTTTGCCAAAATTAGAAAAAAAAACATTCACCTCCGACTTAATGCATTGAACCAATTTGAACTAAGTATAGGCAGTATAGGTATAGTTATCTGTGGCAATTTTCATGCCCGCACACGTGTTGGAAAATTCAAAAAATCGCACGCGTGTGAAATACATTGCATGTTGAACCTAATCATAGTGCGTTAGGAACCAGTTTTCGAGGAAGTGTATTGAAAACAATATTTCTTCAACTGAATATGTAAACAAAAACCTTGTAATCATACTACAGATCGATACAAACATTCATAAAAATACGTATTTATTTATTATGTGAACATCCAATTAGACAATGCACGGCCTTAGTGAACGACATTGACAATCTGTCATACGTATTATGTTATATTTGTAGAGGTCAGGTTTTGTTGCCATACAAAAAAAAACATTTGCATATTTTTTTCGGCTGTTAACACCTCGTTTCTTTATAAATTATTCTGATTTTAAATAAGCTTGTGTTGTGTGAGTGTTAACGTTCTAAGAAAAAATGTTTACAAATGTGTATTGTAAAGTTTTCATACGCCAAATATTTTGTTAAACTAATTTCCAAGACGGAGTAATGCCATCGAAATAGCTTGAATCATCAGGAAAAAATTAATTTTGAAGCGGTTTATAGATAGCAAGTAGGTGTGTATGAAAAAATATTAGGTATCAATAATGTTTGCGCTCCAATAACGTTAATTTGCATCAATTTAACTGTAACGATAACATACCACAAGTGTAGCCGTCAGGAACGTTTTAAAGAGCTATCACGTTAAAAACAGCTGCTTATTAGTGTTAATTTTTGCATAAGTCCTTTTACTTAACCTATAAACTTGGTCAAACAACTCAGCGTAGTCCGCTGCTGGACGTGGGCCTCTCCTAAGCCTCGCCATAACACCCTATACTCCGTCTTCTGCACCTACCCAGTCACTCACAGTATTTTTCCAGGCGTCCAGCCGGCAGGCGTCCAGCCGGCAGGCGTCACACAGTATGCTAGCTGTGCTGATACGTAGTCTCCATTCCATGGGGCCTAAAATGACCGCTTTATCACAATCATAAAAGGATAATAATATGAATAAATAAAGAAGTGTCTTTTGAGATGACGAAAAATAGAGAAGTATGGAAGAAAAAAAATTCTGCGCCGACCCCAAATGAATTGAAATCACGTTAGACATTTTAATATGGTCAAAGTACCTACTTTATTATGAATTGTCAAACTTGTGACCATTTTACGGATTGTATCGTAATTTATAATTATTATTATCTAAAGCGGACATTTAAGACCCCAGGACTCGTTGTCTTTATTAACCATTGGTCAATTCATGTCCTGCGACAAACATGGCCAGTCCACTACCACTTCAGCTTGCTAAATAACTGCCTATTTGCGTAATTTTCCTTAATTCCACAATAAACGCCGCCCGTAAGAATATTCCTCGATACCATAACAAACTAATCAAATGTGACAAGTAATTAATCCATCAGTTAACGTCATGGCAGTGACAGAGACCATTATGGTCATAAGGTTTACAATTTCCTTCAACAGGACCATTATGTATGCCATCTTCACTCTTAAGGTACGTTTACACCTAGGGGCATACTTACCTGTAGTTATTTTTCATTGACTTTTCATATTGTCTTGCGGTATTGTATGATGAATTAGACATTAATATTCTGTTCTTGACATAACAAGGTACGCTGACAACATGACAATGACATTTAGCTTACGAGGATTCTGACTTGTTTTATAATTTCAGTTTGTTTATACATTTATTTTTTAGTAGCAGCTACGGAGTCTGGATTTGTGCCCAGTTGATGGCAATCGGCCTGCCCCCTATTGCATGGGACTTAAACATAACTGGCGAAATGTACCCACATTTGATAATCATACAAATGTACCCTACACCCTTTATTCCCGTCTGCCACCACCGGTCCGCCACTGGTGTTACTTTTCTTTCTTTTGGTCACCACTGGTGGCAGTTGCAACTATTTGTCACATCTACCACCACTGATACCAGTACATCTAATGTGTGATCTGATCTGATGGGTCAGTCTCTTTGTAATGAAAGAGTATCCATGCAGATTCTGGCCCGTTTTATTTCTGTAGAGAAATTAAAGTTTTAGGACAAGTTAGCTGTCCTAAAACTTTAATCTTCAACATTCTGACTAACTGACAGACTTTCAAATGATTTCGTTAAAATAGCTTTGACTATCGAATTCTGAATCGATGTACTATTCAGCAACAGAAAACAAAAGTAGGTTTTAACACCTTCATTTGCCTGTTCAGTAGGTACCTGGGCGACGAGCCATAGATAAAATGAATTTTCCCAGATATGAAACCTCTCTATATTGATTTTTCGCCCCCGTAAACCCCCATATCCTAATGTTCATTGAAAACGTATTTCGAGAACTGATTACAAAAATCCAAATACTGATCATTTAATAGTTTAGATTATGAGAGAAGGGTCCATCACACAGCTCCTTTCCTAACATTCTTCTCTCTTGTGCACACACCTTTACAAAATATTCCTCATCTAACCGAGTCGATAAAATGCACGACAAGGATGAGGGTCGCCCGGTCTGAACTACGAAGATGAGCAGCTAACCTTAGCACCGATGTGGTCGGTATCGTCGCATCTGCATGTAAATCTGCCAATGATTTGTTTGTTGTTGGGTCCTATATGTTCTTATGTGCGTTGATTTGTGTGTTATGGTCGGTAATCTGTGGTTAGGATAAGTTATAGTTGTGTTTATTGTCGGGGCGATTTGAGGTTATAGTCACACCTGTATTTTCTAAGAAGGGCTAGGCAGAGGTCAACTCATAGTACCGCCTCATTTCGTCCGATAAGTTGTAGTCCGATATAGGAAGCCAATTGTGTCATACATAAGATAGTGTTTTTGTAACGTTAAAAGTTATAAAGACGGCTCCAAAACGACTGCTCTTCGCCGCTTTTTAGTTTGAGCTAGGAATGCCTGTCAAAAAGGAGCCACAACCTCCGATATAGACAAATCCATGTGCTTATTTGAGTTTTAAATGACTGAATCTATTTAAATCAGAAAATTATTACTTAAAACAAATTTTTGTTTTTTTTTAACCGACTTCAAAATAGGAAGAGGTTATTTTTTAATAGCACTCAAACTGACAGGGGCGGACTATTAAGTCCGCCCCTGTCATTTGATCAATGATTGGGCGATGCAGTGATAGGAAGGTGCGGAAGAGGTAGGTATAAAATTCACACCAAAAAACCACTTAGCTATGACGTCACACGTTCTCGAAACAATCATAAAAATTAAATAAACATCTATCTACCCTCCAAAAGACCTAGGCAATGAAATAAAACTATTTTTATTTTATTTTACAACAAAATTGTCTAAATTGCTTTTATATTGTGCAGTACAAGTTGGCCATAATATCATTTTATTAGATGTCGCATCTTGTAAAGGTCATATCTGTGTTGGCCTCTGCGGTGTCATTGACTTTTTTGTCATTTTAATTTGACCTCAAATCTTTGTTGGTTGGTGTCATCTATTTTTATTTAAACTAACTAGATTTTGGATATTTATTTATCTTGATGAAGTGTTTTTTACTGTTTTTGTGATTCTGTAGGTTTGTAAAGATAATTGGCTTGTGCAATAATAATGTTTTAATAATAATTAGTGAACAAATTGATTGATGATGACAAAACCTTTTAAAAGTGATGGTCAAAATGTAATGTGTGATATGTTAATGTATACTCATTAATCTGCCTAGCCTTTACCCTGGCTGTTGGTCTCACGTCGGGGTCACCAGTTTGTGGGTATGAAGAACAGGGTGTAAAGCTCTTCATCCCCCATAGAAAAGGGAGGATCCTCCGACCAGATGGGTGTTGTGTCTGGTGGGCCACTGCCCGACAGTTGTTGTCGGATTCTTGTATGTAGTCATATGTCGCAGTTAACTCTGCTCGCGCGATGTAGGAATTCTGACGTGTTTCGCAGTTAGTTCATCATATTTCTCATAGATGGTGCTGTAGTACTTTTTGTCCAATGTAGCTGAAGTACTTTTTGTAGTGCCGCTACAGGTCTGTCTGTCGATTAAATTTGGGCCACAGGTAGGCCATGACCTGGGATTCTTTGTCCAGTAAGTAATAATTTCCCGACAAATGAAGGAAAGGCAGCAAAGAAAGCCACGGGCAAAATATAGTAAGAATTTAAACGTCTTATGTTATATTGTGTTCACTTCAAAGTAACAAGCCTTCAAGAAATTTATTCATAAAACCTCCGCAAACCGCCGTAATATCAATAATCAGTTTAAACGCCATTTTAACCTCTCACCTTTATCACAGGCCGTTTACGTAAAGTCATTACTGTGTACTGGGCTAAAAATAGACCTTTTCAGGCCATCTCACAAAACCCTAGATAACTACAGACTACAATGCCTCGTTACCTGCCCAACTTCTACCATTTTTACCAAAATGGCGGCAAAAAAACTACCGTTGTCAGCCTCATTTTTCGCTTTTCTACCAAGATAGGATTTTTTCTACCAATGCCCAGTCTTTTCTCAACTATGTTGGAGTCGGCCTTCCAGTACATCTAGAAGCAGTCGACTTGAATATTTGAGTACTTAGCATGAAGCGACTGCCTATCTAAACTCCGCAACCTGCCTAAGTGCTTTTCTTGTCAGTCCGCCATCATACATAAATAGATAGAATGTGTTGATGACGTCATCAGAATCAAACGTCATAACATTCATGAGATAATGGTTATAAACGAGCGAACATCGGAAACTCACCTATCTGATTCCTGAAGCAATTTGTGAGTAAGCGAAAACAAACCTTACGGTCGAGGTCATAAAATTGAGATTACGACACGTTACTACAGCGGTCAGTAGGTACGTAATGGATATTCATTTATTTTTTACAGGAAATTGAACCCTATTTCTCATTGCGTAAAAGTGTTATTGATGTAGCATAAATTCGGAAGGTGTGTGTACTAAAGTTGGTACTACAAAAACGGGTGCGTTTTTTAAAGTCACGATATTTATTTATTGTTTTTTTTTTATCTTATGAAGAAGATCATGTATGCCTTTTAAGGTCGTGTTTTAACATCACGTCGTATATATCGATATGTCACGGACAATTAATTGCATCGTTAATTAATGTTTACTTTGTTAAACAAACGGATCCTCGTGTTATGTAATCGCGTATTAATTGCATATAAACTGGTTATTAGCTATAGTTTATGGCCTTGCTTATTAAATAAAACCTACTTGGGGCAGTAGGGCGGTAATGTGCAGTGATTCGTTTAATTATTAGCTAACAAAGATGGTATGTATATGTTATTGTACGTTAAAAACTAGCTGTTTCCCGCGAATTCGTTCATATGGAAATTTTGATGTGAACGTGTAATAAAAAACGATAGCCTATGTCCTTCCCCAGGATATAATCTATCTCCTTACCAAATTTCACTACGATCCGATCAGCCGTAAAGTCGTGAAAGGATTATAATCAAACAGAGTTACTTTCGCATTTAAAATATTAGTATTGATGCATGCGATGTTCTAGTTATTTTTGAGATTCTTAAGATGGTAAAACAAACGTAGTTAAAGAATAAGGACAGTTTTGCGGTTAAGAGATCAGTGGGTTACTTCTATTAATTCCTAACTTAAAATGAAATTAAATTGGCCCTAAAATTTCAAAACCAGAAATATATTCATATTCTTTATTGCACACAAAATTAAAAAATATACACACAATATTCAAACATATAGCTGCCGAAACATGTGCCTTTTAATCATTATTTTTGTCCGAATCTTAGTTTACACACCAGTGCCTTCACAAAAGATATTAGACTTCAAACATACCATTGGTTTTATTCAATTTACTTATTCGTCGATACCTTTATTATATCAAACCTTATCTCTATTCAAGTCACAAATATCCTTGAAAAAAACGACCAGTAATATAGATAATTATGCCTATTTCCGGATCTCACGAAGATCATACTATTAATATTTCGAAACGTACATCAAGCGATCGACCTTACAAAAGATTGCACATCAATCCGTTGAATGTAACATGAGGAAGCAAGCGCTGATAATATCCCAAAGTTCCTGAACCAAAATTCATTTTAAAATAACCTTTAACTTACAAACAGTAGAGTTCTAATTGCGTTGCAGTGTTGAACAGCTTAATGAGATTCTTTTTAATTTGTACTGCTTCTCGTATTGTTTCTTTAATTAAAATGTTAGAGAATTTGAATGTTTTTACAAGATTCGTTGTAACAAGTTTATTGTTTGAAGTATTTAATGGCCACCTAGTCGGTTTAGTGGTCTGCGTTACTGCTGACCTGGGGGTGCTGGGTTCAATTTCCGGGTAGGGCATCCCGTTATTAGGTGTAACTTCTTGGTAGCAGTCACGGAGTAAGGATTTGTGCCCGGTTGATGGCAATACGCTCGCTCCCTAAAACTGGCGAAATGTGGGTAAATTATTAGGTAAAACTCTACCTTAGCCTTCGGGGTTTACATGCGCGATTTTATTTATTTAATGTTTCCTTTTGATTTCCTCCATGTTTTAATATAACGGCACGCGTGTTCCCATTTTCCTGGAAAACATTCCGCTCTCCTTTGAGAAAACTTACTGAAACTTTATTACTTACTGAATTATTAAATTCTGATTTCATGTTTATGTAGTAACAATAATTAAAGAACGATATTTACCTCTCCTTGTAAAAAATACAGGACATCTTAACATAGACCAAATAATTCGTAATTGAAGAAACACAAATCTTGTTCAAAATAAAATACAAAACACATCGAAAACTGCTTTTTTTTTCATTGTTTCTATTCATCATTTTCATTGTTAAGATAGTATATATTGAGAAGAGTGAGACAGCTCCGACACAAGTGCCATTGTAACTTACTGGGGCTGCCTCAGTTTATGTATGACACAATGTTTGAGATGAAATAAAATAAATGTAGGTATTGTATAAACATAACACGACGACAATGCTTCCCGAAAGGTTAAGCAGAAGTGTTTCTACCTAACGTAGGTATACCCACACATCATCAGCAACATTGAAGTCCCATGGTATAGGGGCGCGCGATCCTATACCATCGACCGGGTTCAAATCCAGATTCTGGGCAGCAATTCCTGACGGAAAAACCCAATTACACTTTACTCGACTTGAGAATCAAACCCAGGACCACACGGTACTTCTAGACCAACGAGATAGTCGACTCCAATAATGATGTTATTCATCCCAAATTAATTTTGGATTTTATAGCGGATTTGATAATAAAAATATTATCAAATCCGCTATACCTACCTACACTCAAAAACTAATTTCAAAAACGATATCAAGTTCAATGCTCTCATATAAAATGTGCTATTAGCCAACAATAATAAGAAATATATAAAACTAAATTATGACCTTTTAGATCTCGTCCAAACTAGTTTGACTACTGAGGTTACAGAACTATTAATATCAAGTTTGTTTACAAAAAAAATAAACATGAAAATCGACATAATAATAGTCGAGTAAAAAATAAAAATGTGATATTGGTAATTCCAAGGTGTAAATTTAATTTAAATTTTAATAAATTTATTTTCAGTTAACTTTACAAACTTCTACAACATATAATCTTACATAGAGGCCTCCTTTTAAGTATGATAAATACCTGTGCTAGGAGACCCCGCTCTTCTAAAACTAGTAATAATAATAATGTAGGAGTGTCATACGTATACAAACAAAAGAAATTAAACTTAAATCTAGGAGTAATGTGTGTGTATGTGCGTGTGAGTGCGTGTGTGTGTGTGTGTGTGTCTATCACATGATACTTTGTAAAAGAGTTTCAATGTCGTCATAACTCTTGCCTTTTAGCCAGTCTATTAAAGATTTCTTACATTCTCGATAACACATAGGGTAAATATTTAAAAGTTTATTTAATTTGTTGTACATGGAAGCGGATTGTCTGGTGAACTGTCTTTTCGCATAAGAGGTTTTAACCGAGACTTCTGGTGCAACAAGATATTTTCTCCTTTTATTGTTGAGTCTAGAATCATAGCGGAGGGTTTTATGTAATTTTAAAACAGCATGGAGTACATATAATTTCCTGACTGTAAGAAGGTCAGTAAGTGAGTAAAGGTTTTCAGTAGGGAATCTATACGGTTTAAAATACATAACTTTCAAGAGAGACCTTTGCGCTCTTTCCAGTTCTAGGAATTTTATTTTAACTATGATGTAAAGAACTATGATTTTGTAAAAAGAAGTCGAGTTGTGCCACACTTTAGTGCGACCCTAGAATTTTTAATTATTTTAATTTTCTTATAACAGATTTAATCGATTTGCTACTCTGTTATGTCAACACTGTATTTCAAAATAACACTGTACCTATATTACATTAAATGAACTTTTATCGATTTGCTACTCCGTTATGTCAACACTGTATCTCAACATAACACTGCACCTACATAACATTAAATGATTTTTATCGATTTGCTACTCTCTTATGTCAACACTGTATCTCAACATAACACAGTACCTATATTACATTATATGAAATTATATGACATTTATTATTAGGTACACCTCTGCAGCCTAACCCACCAGGCATGCTGTTATATTATGTGTTGTTCAGAACCTCCCTTAAAATAATTATAACTAACTTACATTATCATAACCAGTTCTTCTCATTCCATATTAATCTCAATGCCTTCGTGACAGCGCATGCGCTTGTCAGGATCATTACACGTGGCACGACAACATTGTAAGAACGCCATTCTGTCGAGAAACAAATGAATTTGATTGTAATTGCTCAATTACTGCACAATTGAAGTAATGGGGAAAACACTTGGGTGGTTTGGAGAGGAGAGGAAATTGTTGGTGACAGCTGATTACCTAAGCTTAAGTGAAGGAAAATATCCAGGGGAAACAGTCCTAGAACCAAAAATTCGAAGACATAATATGATATCATACGGAACCGTAACGTGGTCGCTCACAATGGGCCTCATCAGAAGGCTTAAAGTCATCTAAAGGGCAATGGAGAGGGCTATGCTCGGAGTTTCCTTGCGTGATCGAATCAGAAATGAAGACATCCGCAAGAGAACCAAGGTTACCGACGTAGCCTGAAGCATTGCCAAACTTAAGTGGCAGTAGGCAGGGCACATTGCGCGCAGAACGGATGGCCGATGGAACCGAAAAGTTCTGGAGTGGCGACCGCGAACCGGAAGACATTGCGTTGGAAGGCCTCCCACTAGGTGGACCGATGACCTGGTGACGGCTACGGGAATCCGCTGGATGCGAGTCGCACGGGACCGGTCAATGCGGCAACACTTAGGGAGACCTATGTCCAGCAGTGGACGTCTTTCGACTGAAATGATGATGATGATGAATATGACATCTACCAACTGTGTTGAGGTCGGCTTCCAGTCTAACCGAATGCAGCTGAATACCAGTATTTTATATAGAGCGACTGTCTATCTGATCTCCACAACCCAATTTGTACTGAGTTTTACGATACCCTTGGTAAGACTGGTGATCAGACTTTCGGGCTTTCACTGACTACCTGTAACGCCTGTCTGAAAAACAGCCAGGAGCAACGGACCAACCTATGCAAGTGCAGCTTAACCTGAAGATCGATCAAGCGGTTGTTAGTATCTAGCCTCGTACCAAACACAGTGATCATTATTGTCATTGCAATAAGCATAAGGGTTGTTATTTGGTTGCTAATGTTAGACGTGAAAAAACTGCGAAACAACTGTAAAGAAATTATTTCAGAGTGAATCTTTTATATCTAGGATTTTCTTTAGCGCATATAGTTTTGACACCATTTGGTAACTATGCTTCCCAAAATCCTTAAACAAAATTAAAAAAGCATTTAGCAGAACTAGTGTTGCTCTATGAAACTACAAATATATTGGTGACTACTGATGAGTTTCAACTCTGGGAAATTTCCAATTCATTGCTTTGCATGTTTTTGTTTTTATTACGGAACATCCGGTTTTCATAATTATTTGCCTTGTAAAATGCTATGTGGACGAATTTACAGTAAACTTTCATTAAGTATTACTGGTTTCCGTATTTCGTAGCTAATTATTAGGTTACTCGTAATCACGCAATATTTGTGGGTGTATAAAACATAAATAATACTAAATAATGTTTTTGTAAAATCGTACACAGTTATGCAGACCAAAAGGGAACGTTTCTATGCTTAGTAATATTAAAAATTTAAAACGAACTAACCACAACAAACATTGGTGTAGAACAAAGTATAATTTTCTTCCGGTTGTCTAGTGTCCTGCCTATATACCTTTTACGCCTTTCTGGCTGGATGGATTTTGATAAACATTGGCATACAGGTAGGCTTTGTATTGGCTTAGATCAGGTTGGGATACTTTTTATTCCAATAGTACATACGGTGACATATCAATCTATACATTTTCAGAATAACATAGCCTCGTTTTTTAAACATTTTCCGCAAAACGAGAGATGCGCTTTGATTTTGCTTAGCTTGATTGGTCGTCATGCTTACCCCCGTAATTTTCGTCATTCAGACGGTCAAAGACGAGGCCAAAGCTAATATTACCATAATAATGATAAAGACACATCTTCACTGTTATAGGTAATGCCTTAATTTTCAAGTCCAATATAACTACGTTTTTCGTGGGCGTCTTTTGGCTTCTGGTTACTTAAACTTTTTGAGACAAACTTACCTTTTTGCTTAAGAAGAAGGTTTTATTATTAATCGAACTACAAGTTATTTTAAGTTTCATAAAACGATGATATAACAACATGCCAGAGGCTACAAGAAAATCAGCAACAACTTCATGAGAATTAAATTAATAAATTAAAACTAATAACTGTAATCATCTTCAATTAAGATTCTATCTATCTGAGAAACTGCAAGAATAATGATGTTTTGGGAGAATAATTATTAATTATTTCTGTTTAACAATCTACAGCCAATAATGGCGCTCCCATGGTAGAAGTCAATTTTATTTGACATTTGAGGATTCATTATCGAATTTCGCGTCACATTTACATTTAATTTCAATGGTAATCACGCGGGGTGTCTTCTCGTAAACCAATTATTTTGGTACATAATTGAATTTTCGTAGAAGTACATAGTACAGCCTTTGTTGGGTAAATAACAGACAGATTCAAGGACTTGTAATGTGGAACGACTAAGCCGAATTCGCGCCTCTCTTGTCGGTATATGGCGTTGGATAAATTACGTTTTAATACAAATACGCCCTTCTCATCCAATTGTAGCTTCGAATTTTGAATATATTTCAACAGTACAAAATTCCGGATCAAGGGTAGGTCTAAAAATGACTAGTCATTAACTTTGTAAAGCTATTAGAATAGAGAAGTTCTTGGTTCTGAGTTTCTGGTATACTATTATGACATATAACTTAGCATAATAACGTTGGCCTATCAGTTTCCCACTGCTGGGACACAGGCGTCCTCTGCCGCATTGTGAGACGTGGGCAATAATGTATTGTAAAGACAAAAAGCGGCATTTTTTGCACTTTTTCTCTATTATTGATTTCTCCTTTACATCATCATGCATAACTTTTTCACTTCTCATGCTCTAAAAGTACGCCAATATAGCCCTACGAAGCGGGACTAAAGTGACCACTTTAGTCTAATTACTTACTAAACTAATTACTTTTTACTCCCTAGGGACTACTTTAGTCCCTAGGGAGTAAAAAGTAATTAGATTTTTAATTTTCTTCATGGGACATAGACAAACTCAAACAGCCAGTAAATATACTACTATTATCTGTGGAGTGTGGACCATCCAAGGAAATTACATACTAACTGGAATGAGTACGAACAAAATGCTAAAAAAATAAAAAAAAACCCTATCTCAAAAGCTTAGTTTAAATTTGTACAATGGATTCAATGGAAAAGAAAAAAAACAAAACGTTCCGAGCGAGAAACCGACAAAGGTGGATGGTGTCCCTGTCTTGCCTTGTCACCGATGTAAACAATATGGCCGATACATTTTCGCGTTGAAGTCATTTAAGTACTTTTATTGTATATAAGTGAAATAATCCGCTTTATAAATGGTAAAATTGTGTTGTGTGAAGGGGTGTAGTAGTAAGGGTTTGCTGGATGTGGAATTTCGTTTTTTAGGGAAGTTTTTTAACTTTGGTTGTTTGTTACGACTAGGGTTACCAAGTTTCAGATTGACAAACGGGAAACATCCAAATAAATTAAGTAAGTAAGTTCGAAGTTTCGAACACCGTTGTCGTACATAGTAATCAAAAGTATATTATATAAATTAGAAACATCGGACATCGCACATGGTTTCGCTAGTACCTAGTTTGCTTTTTAAATACAAATATTGAAAAGAAAATAGTCCGCCGCACCATGCCGTGTCCTAAGGATTTTTCCGAAAATGAATGGTTTCGGAATATAAAATAAATATTATCGAATGTTACTAAAACATTATAGGTAAACAGTCATAGCTTGAATATGCGATTTTCTATGTCTGAAAAAATATATAAAACTAACGGAGTCCTCGAATCCCTGAATACAAAAGTCGTCTGGATAAACAGGTTGCAAAATGGATAATTTGCAACTGGACGGTACAGACATACAATTAAGTTAACATTAAAAGTTAATGACATCCACTCTTGAAGCTATTTCGCCTAGAATGCTATTGAGTTGCAGATCATCATCATTAAATAATAAAATAACAGCTACTCTTAAACTGTCTCAAGAGTTAGTATGATTATTATATTACCTATTAGAAAGAGACAACATCCACTCTTGAAGCTTTCTCGCTCGGAACGTTTTTGGCTTGCCCGTCCTCATTCCAGTTAGTATATAAGTTTCTTGGGACCGTCTTCATTGCGAAAATGTTGAGAGTTTTAGTTCCATGGTTTTTCCGCAAAGAAGGTGGAGCCATGCGTTTTAAATTGTTAATCTGTGACTGGTTTAGAAGAAAAAACTGACCGCGAGATTTCAGAATTTTTGTCGAGTGTAAATTTGTTCGGTTTTAAATAAATTTATTAAGAATGTCCAAAGACAGTGAAAAGTTTGCCGCCAAAATCGCGGAAGATTTACTTAAAAACTTACGAAAGTTCTATGGATTGGAGGATTAATACTCTTTTTATACTAAATTTACTATTTTTCTCGCACTCAAAGTGAACAGTACAGTTTGCACCTAGAGACTAAACGCCAACTTAATATACCCTCGGTTTCATTGACTCCCTCGCACGCTCGGGAGTCAAACCACCTCTGGTATATTATGGCTTCGTTTAGTCCGTCGATGTAAAATATACTATAAAAGCTACATTACTTATTTAAAAAGAGAACATAAAGGTATTATTCCTTTTCATACCAGAACATTCTGTATAAACTCGCCCTTCGCTCAACCTCAACATTTGACTTCGTTAGTTCAGTGACATGACATCAATATCAAACACCTCCTAAAAACATTGGTTTGTTTATTCTTAATTCAAAACAGCAACAGCGAACAACAAACGACTGTAATGATGAGCAAATCGATGCAATCATTAAAACAAAACAATTAAACAAACCGATTGATTGTTTGGTTGACACGATATTTTCCTGCAAAACCCTGACCTCAAAGTTATGGCGGCAATAATCATCATTTATAACAAATATAATGAATACATTAAGTATTATGTGACACTAGTGACTTGACCCTGCTTCGCCTGGTTTTGATGGCTTGTCAAAATATCGAGATTTATGTTCTGTATACATTATGCACTTACATAATAATATTTTTATCAAGATACAACAGGATACACTGGCCTGCAAATTGCAAAAAACGTAAGAAAATTTGAATTTCGCGGGCTACCCTGGAGCTCGTGGCTAAATAATAACAGCCGCTCGGGTTGATCTTTAAGTTAAGCCGTGCTTGCCTAGGTTGGCCTGTGGATGGGTGTCCACCCTTACATACCGAATTTCCTCCGTGCCTCAGACAGCACGTTAAGCTGTTGGTCCCGGCTGTGATTTGTAGATCTTTGACAGTCGTTACAGGTAGTCAGTGGCCCAAAAAATCTGACAACCAGTCTTACCAAGGGGTATCGTATTACCCAGTACTAACTGGGTTTTGGAGGTCAGATAGGCAGTCGCTTCATGTAAAATACTGGTGTTCAGGTGCATCCGGTTAGACTGGAAGCCGACCCCAACATTGTCGTGAAAAGGCTAAGCAGGTGATGACCCTGGAGCATCCACCTTAAGTGGGTATTCCGAATGATGTACTGATAACGAGGCAATCGTTTGTGTGTCCGTATCCCTTCTACCTTGTATATCTGGTCATAATATCCTAGCTGTTCTGTTGTATTCATCTAATGTAAATATGAATGCATTAACCTTCAGGAGTAAGTTCTTTTGTATGATTTTGAAAAGCGCATCTGAATCAGCTGCATAGTTTACAAAAACAACGGTGTCAACACACAGACACCCATAAACAGTTTCTATGTATTGATAGTCGATACATTAAGTCTTATGTAACGTTATAATAACGTGCTTAACCTTGACTGACAATAGGAGCAGATCATAAAGACCAATGTCAGCTTGAATAAGGCGCTAGGGACCGATTCAGTTGGCCAATTCCACATGGCATTTCTGTGTCCCAATGTTTTTACGACAGTTTCCTTGAGGAAGAATCATTACGTATAAGGTAAGCTTAATTGCTTATCCTTGTTCTTAATTAATTTGAAATTAATTAAATTGATGTGCTTCGTCTATTGTCATGGTTTTAAGGTAATTAATTAGCTGGCCGGCCGGTGAATTAATTATTATAATTAAATTTCAATCATCTGGAACGGGAGAATTTTAAGGCTGTATAGAAGTTTTTAAAATATTGTTTTGACCTCACACTTCCGACTTCCTAATTTTACTTATAATGTTGGTATTAATTATATTATAATCACTTATATGCTATGTACACGTACAGAGAGGAGCTTGACTGAAAAATAAGTTTTCTCATAGTAAATATGTGAACAATACTTTTTGTCCTTCCCCCAAGTTTTTGAACACTGGCATCCTCACTGTGGGAGGGAATGGACTGGCTGATAATGGAATCTACGAGTATTAACAGACAGTGATATAAATAACAGATTATCTCCAATCAAACCTGTTTGGACACTAAGGTTTAAAAAAAACGCTTCATGCAAAGCGATCACAACTCATCTTTCAAAATTAAGGTCAAGTACAAACCAAACAGTCCATCCAAAGACCACACTTCATTAGATGTTTCGCTCACATAGTTGCAGCGGCAGTAAAATAACAATTAACTAATTAATTCTTAGATAACTTGGTACTTAGCGATGTGGTCGGCCTTGGTGCTTGTTGGCTGCTGCATACAGAGCAGTAGGGCCGGAGGAGCGCGTGCGCAGTATGTAGGGCTGTCGAGAGAATGTTAGATTGGAATTTGATTAATTGTTGGACTTTGTTATGTTTTTTCAAGTGTTTCTAAACTAATTTATCTTGAAAGTCAAACCATTTATTTCAATTAAGCGATTAAAAGGCTCTTTTAAACATAAAATACGGAAATAGCATTTAATCTATTGCCTTGTTGAGTATCTATTTCAGTTGGTATCCGGCTCGAAGGACCAACTAATAAATTCTTAAATAACACAGTATATTGTGATGTGGCCGGCCTTGGTGCTTGTAGCCTGCTGCATACCGAGGATTAGCAGCTGCAAGCAAACCAAGTGTGGGACGCCCACCAAGATCGACCGATGATTATAAAAAAGGTAGCTGGAATAGACTGAATGCAGAAGGCGGGGCACTGTGGCTCAGCTTGGAAGAAGCCTAAATCTAGCAGTGGACTGCAATTGTTTTTAATGGATCAATATTTCAAAACAAAATAAGGGAGCCACGTAGATCGTCGTCAAGCAGGGTTATTACGTAATACACTTACAAGGGCAACGTCTGCTATATTAATAATTCAATAATATTATTTTTGTAAGTTATTTAAGTAAAGCTCATGATATAGGTAGAAAGGAGGTGCCTGCTGAGATGACGAGTAATAGACAAGTATGGAAGAAGAAGACATGCTGCGGCGACCCCAAATAAATTGGGATAAAGGCAGGGGAATGATGTTGATGATCTAAGCTCATGAAATTTCCAAGCAATGATTGGGTGAGGCTTTATCCAGCAGTTATAAGATAACTTGTAAATCTCTTTAATTATTTACAATTTACAAATCTATTAAAATAAAATAAACTAACTAACTTAAACCAAAAACTTAAAAAAATGGCGTCAAAAAACTCCTCCTCAACGCTGTCAACTGGTAATGTCCCCAAGAGACTGGCGGCGTTACCACGCTGTATGGCAACGCTAAGCCTTTGGCCAAGGTAAAAGCCAGCCCTAGGGAAGTGTCAACTAAGCGTTTTGAAATTTCCTTGAAAAGGCTCTGAGCGCTCGGACCACACGGTCCTAGAGTTTCATTAGATTCACTATTCTAACTGCGGTTCAAAATAATCAGATTTCTTTGGCAACCCTATAATCATCGTCGTACACGCACCGACAGACTCCCTTTAAGGAAGCAAGGACTTGCCTCATACGGGCAGAACAATTCGTCTGTCTTTTTGTCTGTTATTGCTTTTTGTCGTTACAATTCGTACAAGGCTGAAAAATATTACATCATGCCTGTAATCACTGAAGGGTTAGGCAGAATGACACCTATATCTTACTGCTGTTTTAAGCTTTCACGGTTTATAACTAAACTTAAAATTGTTAGGAGTAGACAAATCTGTCTACCCTCTTTCTTTGTATTTTCCATCCACCCGCATTATCCAGTCAACCCGCGATCATGGCGCTTGCAACAGCGTCGAAATATTGGGAGCTCAAAATGAATAATAATCACGGAAGATATCCCGTAAGTGTCATTTTAAGGCAGGGGTATCTGCAAAATTAGAAACTCTATTTGTGGTGGTTCAAACTTCATTTGAAATACTGTTAGAATAAAGTTCTAATCAGCTCGCACTAGAAAGTGGTTGTTAAGTCAGTCACTGCGGGCGAATAGTGTGAAAAGAGTGGTTTTATTTAATTGTAGCCTAATAAATCATTAGATCAAAATGCCAATTGTACACTTTTTGAAGAAAGAAGTGACACATATTTGTGTGAAAAAAAAAACTAAAACTTAATGCCGTTTAGGAGTAGTTACGAAATTTCAAAGAAAAAATGCTTCACTTTGAATTTTTTTTCATATAGTAATAATAAAGTTAGAATTATTTCAATTGTACCAATTAAAGTTTAGAGTCTAATAAGCAACATATATTTTTTGCACATTTATATTCACTCATCAAAGAGGAGTTACATGGAGAAAACCTCTCGTTAGCAGATAGTTACCACCCCCTTAAATGTATAAATCTTACTAGTTGTGTTTGATTTATATTATTGACTTAAACATAAACATTATTAAACATCATAAAAATCGTCACGCCTGTAATCTGCGAAGGGTTAGACAGAGGTGTACCTAATAGTAGACCAACATACACTGACTGAGACGGAAAAATGCTGTTGGAAAAACTCAATAAGACTGCCTTGAAGTGCTAAGGAATCGAACCCAGGACCTCATGTTTAGCAGTCGAACTTGCGACCACTAGACCAATGTCATTGTTAATTTGAAAAGGAGACATAAATATACTGGGAACTAATTAAAACCGATGAAGCAAGTAATTAGAGGCTTTGTTTGATCTCGCTTCAAAGAAAATTCTTGCGAGGCTGCTGTGTTGTGATATTTATTTACCTACAGTTTATTAGTTGTTAATTATTCAGCATTCTCTCGTTATTATGAAAACAGTAATAATCGCCATCCTTTTGCTACCTCGTGATTTTTTTTATTATTCCAGGTAATAATAAAATCCTTTCATTTAGATGGGACTTTTAAATCAATAGCAGAGTGCAATTATTAAACAAAAATACTTTAAACTCTCTCTCTCTCTCTCTCTTTTATTTTTTAGGCATACATATTTTTTTTTCGTTTTATAATAACTAGAAAGTCAACGAATTTATATTGTGTGACCTGTGTGTATCTATAAAACGCCAATTTGGTCTGCTTATTTGTTAATTGTTGTCGATGATCGTTATTATTTTAAATGGCAATGATATTATTTATTATTTAAAAAAGCGAGACATTTTAACCTACAAGGATAGTGTCTGGACCAATCGAGTGAATGGTTTCCTAACAATTTTATTTTTTATTTTTTGCAAAAAAAAAAAAACCGATAATGTGAAGAAAAGAATGCTCTTTTTCTACCTCGGCTTCTATTTTCCCCATCAAGGCTTTAGTGCTCACACAGTTTCAATAACTTCGGTCTCTAAAATAATCGCTTGACACACAATGACATGCTCTAATTCTAACATCTAAAAGACAATGACACTATAAACGGCCACTTAACAACGTTTATGCAAGTTGCCCTTGCACAGTTTTCACAACTGTCCGCTTGGGAGCGCACGCGTCGCGCAAATATCAGTGGCGAAGGTTCGTTGTGTAACATCCGACTTTAGGTGTGCCTTTGACAAATATTTAATGTTTTGTTGATGGCCAGTGCTGCGTTGCGTCAAACAGAGATGACATTTCTTTGTAAATAACTTTTTTTACACTTGTAACACTACTGCTTGACATTGTTTGTGTATGTGAATTTCTTGTTTGTATTTAATACGTACAGTCGTGGTGTTTTCCGCCTGATCAGTTAAAACATTTTTCGCTTAAATCATGCGGAGGCCGCCGATCCACGCGCCCTTAAAGTTTAGGCCTAATATGAAAGCGTCAATTTGGCGCGCAAAATAACATAACTCTCGTTTGGCGTGCGTCGTCAGTGCGCTCGGCCGATCGGTATTGTCTTTCATTCATTATTTCTTTACAAAGTCAACGGGCGTTTCTATGTGGAGAGTGTAAGCAAAAATTAGCTTAGTGGTGATCAGGCGGGAGTGTCCACGATAGTACGTACAGTCATATAATCAGGAAGAGATCATGACGAGCTCTTGGTTAAAAAATAACACCGGCACGGGTCGATCTTCAAGGTTAAGCTGTGCTTGCTGAGGTCGGCCCGCGAGTGGGTGACCATCCATTACATATCGGGTTTCCTCCGAACTTGAGACTCAATTTATAGCAACCTAAAATCATATGAATAACAATAAAAATATTTTTTCAAAGCAAATATTTTGAACGCAGCTGAAGGAAACCAGTCGTTTTCTTTTATGATGAGGGTGGCGAATTTTCGGTCCAAAACATTTCATTTTTGTGTCAACCTGACTCGCTGAATCAGCTCAACATTTAGATGCAAAACAATACCAATCCAATCTTACGGACCAGTAGATACAGGTGTGTCTACATTTTGATTTTTCATAGTTGCATTTTATATTTGATAAATGTTTTTATTTTTCTGGAGAAGAAATGCGAGATTAACTTGCAAATCATGATTTTTTCATTTTTCTCGGACCCGTCAGAGTTAATTACAATAAAAGTGTAGTTAACAATAAAACACCACGCCTGTAATCCCTGAAGGGTTGGGCAGAGATGTACCTAATAGTACCTACCACCCACATGTCGCCAGTTATGCTTAAGTTCCATGTAATAAGGGGCGAAGCCTATTGCCATCAACCTGTCACAAATCTGGACTACGTGGCTGCTACTGAGAAACTCCTGGTGCAAAAAAACAAATAACAATTTGCCCGAACCGGGAATCGAACCCGGGACGTCATGTTCAGCAGTCAAGCTTGCGTCAACTAGACTAACGAGGTAGTCAGTCGAGGTAGTTAATACCACCAATCAATTGACATATTTTTAAGAGCTGTAAAAACGCGATACCTTGTAGATTCTTTTTGGCAATCGCAAACTTCGACGTCAATTTTTGCCAGCTCAATAACTCAAACACTTAATTATTCGTTTATAGTACCAACCTAACTAAAAATCTAATTTATCAGTTAATCGAAAATTAGTCGGGCCTAAAATAAAGTTTATTTTAGAATAGTTCTGTCTTGGAATAAGATTTTTTATACAACTTCAAAAGTTTTATGATCCAACTACACGTACCTAAGTGAATTAAATATGAAACTATAAACTTTTATGAGAACCACAGCGAACAGCAAAAATATTAAATCGGATTGCGCAATCCAAAACCAAAAACAGGTCAACATTTCCACGCGACCAAACTAAGAAAACCACAAAAATGCAAATGGCCGTTCTAACAATAACACGTTAGTATGAAAAACAAGGCACAGATAACCAAATATTATTACGTAAGAAAAACAAGTGCGAGTCGGACTCGCACACGAAGGGTTCCGTACCACCGGTGAATATTTAACACCACAGTTTTTGTTAAACTCCGAAAACACATTTATTGTATGGCGATCCCCCTATTTTTTTTCTTTTTTAAAGTGTTGTTATAGCGACCACAAGAATACACACTCTTTGAAACTGTGACAGATAGATAGACGGACAGACACCGGAGCCGTAGTTATAGGGCAACCTTAGGGAACGGAATCCCAAACAAAAAAGCGAACCACAGACGTTTTCACCTCAAGAGTCGACGTCAATGCGAAAAAAATCTTTATTGTTGCCACGATAGCTCTGATTTCTGAAATCTCTTTTCAGTCTGCAGCCATTGTTGGCGCCTTTTTATAGATACGACCATTCACAGCAAGGATTCCTCCAATCCTTTTGTTTTCCGATTCAATGGTGATGTTTTTTTATTCACCGAAAGGTATTTCTTTTTTCTCTTTTCTATCGGACATGATTCGGTGTTCCATTCGGAATTTATAATTTCGAGTGCAGCGTTCCGATAGATTTCAACTCCACACTTTTAGCATTAGGCTTACGTAACTATGTATGTGAACTTTCGGCTGGAGTTGCCATTTGTTAAAAGTTATGCTGGTTCGTTTAGACTGTCATCTATAATGAGGGGAAGGTACTTAATATAGTATCAGAACCCGACAAACGGACTTTCACACATAGTCCAATCTTTGCATTTTTTTATAAATTGCTACTATTTTACTCTAAACTTCATTGTAATGACAATATAAAGACATTTTACGAAAATAAATATAGGAAAATAATATACACATATTAGCAGACTTTGATACTGAGCTCACTTGTTAAAAGCAATGTTTTTTTTTGCGTTATTTAGTGAGGTTTGTTATGAAATCGTTATTGGATTATAATTATGAAAAATTCAAAGTACTTTCTTTGTACAGTAAAAACTGAAATTGGGTCATATTCTCTTTGGCGGATTTTGATACTATGGCTCGTTTTCTAGTGGCCGCTTGCGCTACTATTGAGCATGAGGTCCTGGGTTGGATTCCCGGATCGGGCACAGTGTTACAGGATTTTCCACCAGGATATTCTTAGTAACAACCCTAAGCTGAGTTTGGATATAAACCCGGTTGATGGCAATAACCGGCAAAATGTGGGGTATACTATTAGTTAGTAGTTACACCTCTCCCTAACTCTTCGGGGATTATCGGCGTGATGTTTTATTAAAGGCTGGCTCGTAAATTCAACAACTCGATCATATATCTAGTTAATAATCTCCCTGGCAACACGTAGCTAATCAAAATAATTTGCTCGTGAATTCTCAGCGCTTAATTGATAATTGTTCAGAGATATCAATTATCAGACGTGTGATAGTCGAGCCACTAAAACGTTATCGTTACACCTCTGAATAGTCGTCAATGGCAAACTGTCATGCTAATTGGATCCGTTTTGAGACACAAAATCAGTTGCAGGTTCTGTAATTCGAGTTTCAATGTTCGCAAACGGGTTACTACAGATAATACATTAGATATTATGTATTACATATGGACCTTTTTGTTTTAGCTACCTTTATACTTGAAAGGCTGGGAATATTTCTGCATAAACAACATACAATAAGTAATTAATGCTCAGTTTTTCATAACAGTACAATCTTTTCCGAACGTAAACATACCCACTCAAATAAAATACGTTTACACGAAATATTTTAGACCACGAAATTCGCAATTTAAAATTCATATTTACACCCCCGACTAACCATATAACAATTGACGTTGCAAATTGTTCGTGAAATTTCAATTTTATGAATTCATGCCAAGAGCTTTGGCAAACGGCCAACCGCTATTGTTTTCTTTTAAAATTAAAACTAATTCACGCTCCGCGTCCTGCGGAAAAAAAGAAACATGGCGGCACTAATTCAACGTTAAATATGGAACCTAAAAAGACTGCGAAAACTAGGACGGTGGATGTATTCCAGTAAAACGGGGCTGCTCTTAATAATTGCATCAGTTCCTGAATTTCAGCGAACGCAGCGCGGTGTTGACAAGGAAACTTTTAAATTTGAAATTCCATTCCCGTCGTGGTGCAACTGAAAATAACTCATCAAAGAAGAGTTTCAGAATGGAAAAAAACTTAATCACACCAGCCTGACTCGCGAGCTTTATTTTTGATACTGGCAACGTTGAAATTAAAAAATGTGGGCTTGTTGACGTTTTTGAATTTAGATTGTGCAATCTCGTAGTCCTCAAATCTTTCCCGAATGGGTATTTCGATATTGTATCTCAGTTCTAATTAACTTTTTGTAAGTCTTTTAGTATTTTTCTAACTAAAATAATGGAACTTCTTTAAAACGAATAATAAAACTGAATTGGAAATCCAGAATCTTTTTCGATCCCGCTAGTCTTGCGTTCAACCACAGCCTCGCGCGCAAAGATGTGGCTAACGATAGAGCACGCTAGCTTAGAAAAGAAATAGAACTTTTATTTCAAACTGCGATTTCTTTCTTGTTAACGTTCTAAAACAAAGGAAAGAAATAAAGGTCATCAGTACATAATTCAGCGCTTTAATTTATTTATTAAAGTTGATAAAAATAGCAGCTACTGCTGTCCTTTCACTGTTATTTTTCCTCCTCCATTAGGTTGGTTCCCCATTAAAGAACATTTCTTATACAAACCTCAGGTTGGTAATTTAACTGCTAGCGGTAAAAGAACTACATTCGAATTTCAAAAATAAGAACGCCATTATAATTTCCCCATATACTGGCGTGTTGCCGTGTCGCTGCCAGTTCCATTTGAATACTTTTAAATTGAGAATTTTATAACTGGCATACATAACACCAATGATGTTCTAGTAAACACTAAAATGGTCATGCGATATTCTATTTACGTATTGATGCAACGTTGCGAAAAATGGAACTGTAAAATATAATGTCCGTTTTCTTTATGTTGAACTGTTAAAGTTTATATACGAGTAACAATTTTACATTGTTGCTTTGAGAAAATGTTTTATTTTCTGCACGAAGCTTTTAACGGGTTATTTTGTGAGTACTTACCATTAATAGTTCAGGTTTTATTTTGTTTGTAGTTTTACCATGATTCAAAGTTGCAACGTTTTTACCTTTGTGGTTTTGTGTGGCTCAAATAAAACACACCTAACAGAAGTGGCTAATAAAATTACTAGCTCTCTTCCCCAACTTCAGCAAACTACTCAAACAATCAAGACCAAAGTAATTTGGTGCCGATTTGTTCCGAGATACAATTCTAGACACTCAATTTCTATATAAACAACCACTCAATCAAAATAGATTAAAAAAGTTGAAGCAAAATTTGACAAATAGTTCCCCAAAGATAGTTATTAGTTTCTTTTGAATATTTTTTTAATACTCATACTTTTATGCAAAGAGAAAAATGTGTCAGTTTAACATATTTTCTGTAAGTACAATGCTGTCAAACTGCCATGTTTATTCTTCAGAGAAAAGAAAAAAACATTGAAAAGTTACCCCTCATCTCGTCTTTTACTGACCCGGCGTTAATTCACATAGTGTTATCGTTAATCCATCTAACTCTCTCATAATTTACACGCGCTTTTAAGTGCTTAATAAATCACTAGGCGGCAGCAGCAGTCCAGCTCACCTATTAATATTAATCAGCATTAAAATTTTCACCGTAATGTTGCCACCACCTAAAAACCAACATTAGAGAAATAAATCCGTGCATAACATAAAACCTGGGTTGTATCGATCAAGTTGGCAACACTGAGATCTGCGTGTAACTGACAACACCCTTGTCACGGCTTAACTCGAACTACAAATAAAGTTATGAACGCAGATTTTGGATGCGATTTGAACAAATACACACACAGCTCGGAAAATTCAATTACAATGTTTGTCGTTGCCATGGCAACAGTTTAGAACGATTTATTGTTGACTCTCGCGTTTTTCAAATTAATCTGCAGTGTAAAATGGTGGAATAGATAAATTCTGGTATAATTGGAGTTGGGATTTTGGGTTTTCTAGATTTTTTTGGCCCTTGCATTGTCGTTTGTGTATCTGCAATATTTGTATTTGTTAGTTTGAACTGTGCTCAATTGTTTAATGGTCACACGTTTATTGTTCAAATAAATCGAATGAATATTTACCTACTTGAATATTAACCTTTCAATCCCGGCCGGCACGATTTAATGAAAAAGTAAAGTTTTAAAAGTATTTTTTTTCCGAAACGAATTCTTAAACCTTTTTCTACTTTAACTTTTTGTTGGCCACGGCCTTGTCAGTTTACATTTTTATTCGTGATTCGACGGTATCGTTAGAAAACGTCGAAAGACGTTCTGTAATGACACAACTCAGATCATAAACCAAACCAAAAATTCAAATTCCCATTCAAATACAAAATCCGAATTCAAACAGAATCCTCTTCTTTATTAAAGGCCAGGCACAGACATGCGACAGAGCAATTATTGTCAACGCCACACTATATATCCCAACCCACACCCCACGTCAACCCTTCCACCCCCAGAGATCCAAGTGCCTGAAATTTAATCCGGGAAAAACCCAATCGGTACATCTTGACCCACAAGTTATTCTCTGTTAAGGGTTAAAAGAATGTAATACACTGGGAGACGGGTGATTCATTTGTTGTCTATAGAATATTTTTCGGGAAAATTGTTTTCTAATGTCTATCTGAAAAGAAAAGACGGGATTCGATATTGCCTAAGTTGGGGTTGATATTGAAACCTGATTAGGGTACCTAGACCGTAGTTATAGATGCCTAATTTGGGGTAGGATTTGGAGCCTCACTGTAATACCTATCCGTAGTTGTAAAGATAATGACTGCTGTTAAACTCAGCTGGTACTCTTTCTTTCTTGTCAATGGGTTGGTCTTGAATTTTATAAAACATAATTTTAACAAAAAATCTCCGGATGGCAGACATTAGCAATAAACACTTACAGTAAAGCCATCGGCTTAGCATTAAGCATGGGATCCTTTAAATAAATGGTCGCTAACAATCGCTTGGTCAACGTTAGGATAAAATAATCATGCTCTCAGTACCCCGACCACACGCCCGCGGTCAGATGGTAATAGAAATAAATCGGTACCGTATCTAAACCCTTCGCCGGTCACTTCGCCCCCCGGGACGTTCCCGCCGAAATTGTTACACTTTCCCGCTGCCCTCAATTGAATGTTCACAGGGTTAAAATTGCCTTTAAAAAGTTCTTATACTTTTTTTGGCAAAGGTATAAAGGTTGAGTGCCTTCTCACGTATTTCTTTTTTTTACTATTATGATTTTAGACACGAGATTTCGGTTAGGCTTTGAAAATAGAATGCTTATTGAAAACTCCTTTTCCAGAGACACGTGTAGACTCTTTGTTGTATTTTATAATGAATGGAGATATTTTTAGTTCTAACCCTAAGAGGTTGGCTTCTGTAATTTAGGGAGCGAGGTCTTGGGCTAATAAAGGTCGTGACTTCTAACTGCCTTCTAACCTTTTGTGGTCAGGCCACTCACAACAAATTTTAGGTCCGCTTTCAACTAACTTATGAGTCACTCGTGTAGAGGCTTATGTAGATTTAGCAAATGGGGTATAGGGCTCTGTTGGTATAATTAACAGGAAGTGTTTTAGTAGGTATGTAGAATTTCATGTAATTATTAAAGCAGATGGGTGTTACTGGGTAATACGATAGCCCTTGGTAAGACTGCTTTTTACTTTGTAACTTCTGGCTACCCGCAACGAATGTCAAAGATTTACAAATGACAACCTGGACCAACGTCTTAGAAACCATTATATCTTATCTGAAAATATTATATCTTTCGTATTCCTACATACCGTCTATACTTACATAACATAAGCACAATCGGTACGCTATGAAATAAAGTTAAGTAGAGCAGAAAATAATTCATAACAACTCCAATTCAATATAACGATAACGCACACAAATATAAAACCAAAATGGCTACAAGAGCTCATTTTCCAACATTACTCTAACAACCGTAGTGTAAACTATTTTCTTTTATAACCTCAACTGTGTCGTGAAAATTGATGGCGCGAGAAATGCGTCGAATAAGATATTTCAAGTTTTAGCTAGTAGAGACATCTACATAAATATGTTTTATGTTATATTCACTGTTCTGAACAAAAGAATCAAAGTGACATTATGACATTTCCCGAACAACTCTTTTATTTGTGGTTACGCTTCGAAATTCAAATGAGTCGGAATTTTGGATGGCTTCGGAATGTGGAATCGTGATTGAATTCGAATTTCGAAATTGAATTTAAGGCCAGTGTTCTGTCATGGGTGTTGTTTTGTAACAAGGTTTGACTCGTAATAATAAAATCTATTATCATCATCGGCCTAGCCGTTTCCCAACTATGTTGGGGTTGGCTTCCAGTGTAACCGGATGCAGTTGAATAGTACCAGTATTTCATGTGAAGCGACTGTTTATCTGACTGCAGCCCAGTTACTGCATAATATAACACCCTTTTGTTAAGACTGGTTGTCAGACAATAAAATAAAATCTGCCAGCCCTAACAAAAGTCAAAACAGAAAATTAGGTATGATTCAATCTAGTCCTACATTTTCAGATGTCCTCAACAGTTGCGAACAAAACTTTTCCAAAACGCGTGTCTCATGCATAGCCGCCATTATTAATGTCTTTCGGCGCGAAAAGGCAAGAAATAAAATATCTCCAAGTAGCAGAAGAGGAAGTTTGCAGACAAGACCCTCAACTTAGTGACGGCAAGTTAGACGGTGACGACGGTTCTCGTCAAACTTCGCCGGGTATTATGTTGCTAATTTTATGCCTAAGTTATATTAAGAAAAATAATTAGTGTCTATACGGCGCCGCAATTTATCTTGATGTCGTGAGTTTTTAACTGCGGATGAAAGGTGGGAGTTAAGTTAGAAAAATTGTAATAGAAGTTTAGATAGTTTTAGTTTTCAGGAATTTCTTAGTACTTGACACCCACGGATTTTGGTTTTGTGACCGATTAATGGAAACAGGCTCGCCGTCTATTACCATGGGACTTAAAACATAACTGGCGAAATGTGGGTGTATTATCAGGTACACCTCTGTCTACCCCTTCGGGGAGTACAGGCGTGATGTTATGTAATAAAGTCGATCTACCTATTGTTAAGTTGCCAGCACAATTATCACACCCAATTCAATATTCATTGAGTTCACAAGAAAATAGTTACTTATCTCACAAGGCTGATTTACATTTAAAAACAAACCTTCGCACTCGAGGCCCGAGAGGTATGCAAACTAGCGCCAAGTTAACACCGTCGTCGTCACTATTTATTAAACTTACCTCATAAAATGCAAGCGAATACAGCACCGCATTATAGGGTTAGCTCCTAAGAAAAATATCTTATAAAACCGGCGACGGCGCCGTCATAATACTAATAAAAGATTTATGAAGGAACTTTAAAAGATAAAGAACATAAAAATTCTCACCTATTTCGCTTTAATAAAACACGTAAGGAAGTTTATGAAAGGAGGTTCTTCTATATATAGGTGTGTAAAATTAGCAGGCAAAAATACGGCTTTCATTTTGAAAGAAGAACGCACCGAAAATTGGTCTCCCAAGCCACAGATAAGAAATAAACTTGTCACTTTTTCCGCGCAAATGCGTCCCGGTAATAACACTTGAAACATTTATCATGATGTTAAATAACATGAAAAAACAGGCAATAAAACGTGGTGGAATCACCGCACGTCCGCCAACATGTTGGAACAGCTCTGGGGAGGTGTAAACAGGCTGAACAGGCAACCGGGGCACAATGTCGTGTTAAATATTGTACTCTCCGTACGACGGGACGGCCCGTTTATGGTTGGTACACGGAAAATGGCGGGAAAAAGAAAATGGCTGCGCTAAGTTATGGATTCCTTCACGTAATTCTGTCGTTAATTTTATTTTGTGTGCCAGCTATTGGTTTCAGGATTCTATTCCATAACTTCATAATAATATGTTATTAATAATATAATCTGTATGTCTATCTGTATGTTACCTTGTCATGCCTTAACGGCTAAACATATTTCGATAAAACACAGAGGTGGACCAAGAAGAGAGTATTACGTTCCTGTGGGATAATACACGGCATTTATGCGGGCGAAGCCACAGCCAAAAGCTAAAATGTAAAAATTTATCATCCCACGTTAAGCCTTGAATGAAACCATAATTATGTCCCACCCGAATTTCTGCCTGAAAATTTTAAAATAGATACAGGTTTTGCGCAGCAAGTATTTTAGAAGACACCACAACTTACTAAAATATCTCGTGGGCGAAATGAGGACTCACACCGACGATATCTATAAAAAATAAACGGTTATACTTAATTAAAGATAATAGCAAAATACAACGCAGTGGTAGAAAGTCAAAGGAAAAAGATATAGACCAGAAACTGGACGTAACATTGGTCCAAAGCTGTAGTAAGCTGGCAGTGCAATTGAAACTCGTGATGACTGTGACGCGTCAAGCTCTTTTTTTTTTTCGGATGGGAATTCATCAAATAACTCCTCCCGCTCTGGGCGGAGCAGGAGGGAGTGTCAGACTTTTACTGACTAAAACCCATCCATGTTCCTTCATCGCCCTTTGTGTTCCGGGGCCACGGTATCTCTTTCGAATAGTCCCGCAGCCCCGGCAGGCTTCGGCCCTTGCGGACCCCTTCCTTATTGCTGAATCTCTTTGAGGCGCGCGTGGAACACGAACGCGCCGTCGACACGGCCTGTCGTCATGAGACGTACGGACGGCGAGCTAACCCATAGCTCCCCGTCCACAGGCCCGCACGAGTCAAGCTCTTCAGTTCACAATATATCCCTGTTGTGTGGTGAGTCGAGCTTACAGCTGGCCAACCATATCATGGTGGAAATCGCTGATGTCAACCCGCAATTTTATCCGATTACTGGCAATACTTCACACTTCAGTACATTTTATCTGTCTGAGTCTGAAGTATTGTGATTTTTCTTAGTGTTCTCCTGAGTGTTAACTGTGCTTGCCGAACAAAAAGTTTACCAAATGGGATTAAATATATGAAGATCAAAATAGTTACGAAATGAGACTTTTGTGATGCTATTTTTTTAGTTGTCGAAATGGGAAAGTTTCGAGACGGGCCATAAACCTCCGAGGCACGTTCGCAGTTTTTAATATTTCGAACTTAACCTTCCAAACATTTGACAGCCGCCTGACATCACATCCTTCGTTCGGAAACACACTCCGTTGTCCAAAACACGCTAGTTACCTACATCAATATTTTAAGTCCCCAACTAAGTCGGACTTCCTTACTTTGGTATTCTGCTCTGGGCACGAAGTTAGGCGGCCGGCCGTTGACAGGCTACTCCCAAAGGCTAAATATTTGACGGGCGATCGCTCACGCCCTTACAACCTCGAGAAACTTCTGCCAGTTTTTTTTTTGCTTTTAGTTCCGAAGTTGCAGTGTGAAAAACGTGATGGAAATTCTTGTTTCTTAAGTTTTTTTTTTCGGTATTTGCTTTAGGTAGGTTTGTTTAAGGTGTGAGGAGATCGTGACTAAATAATAATAGACACAGTGTCGATCTTCTACGTTAAGCAGCGTTTGTCGAGGTCGGTCCGTAGATGGGTGACCATTTATTACATTCCGAGACCCCTCCGTGCCTCTGAAGAACGTTAAGCTGGTGGTCCCGGCTGTCATTTGTAGATCTTTGACAGTCGTTACAGGTAGTCAGTGACCCGAAAGTCTGACAACCAGCCTTACCAAGGACTATCGTATTACCCAGTACTAACTGGGTTTTGGAGGTCAGATAGGCAGTCGCTGCATGTAAAATACTGGTATTCAGCTGCATCCGGTTAGACTGGATGCCGACCCCAACATATTTGGGAAAAGGCGAGGCAGACGATGACGTGGTTTGCAAGTTTTGTATATAGAACTCAGTTTCCTCAAAGGCACACGTGTAGACACCTACTTACGCTTAAAATTGGAATTTTCTTGTCGCTTCCCGATATTGAGTTATGTATAATGACATTACTGAATCGACTTATGATCAAAAATTTGTATAAGAACTCATGCTTAAAAAAATTCCATACACATTACCAGTGGATGGTCGTCGTTTAATTGCAAAATGATGGTTGTTGATAAAGTATTATAATTTTTGTGTATTATTGTTCCAGGTTTCGCATGCGACTAGCAAGCTAGCTGATAAGAATCCAAAGGGTTGCAAACCCAAACCAAAGGTAAAACACTTACATTGTAATAATATCAAGAGCTAAAAGTAATTTATGCTGCAAATTATGTTGGAATCAAAACTTTTCGAGCGGCTTTAAAGACAACCTCCGAAGACGCTAGCTTCACCTGTTACTGTCACTCCATATCATCCCACGGCTGGGCAAAGGCTCTCCCCGTGACTTCCAAATGTTTCGATCTAGGGCTAATGTGGACCAATGGTCGTTTTTTCTGTCCATCTCGTTCCGCCATCTCCTGCGTGGTCTGCCGCGTGCCCATCGTGGTTATTTTGGCCAACAGCTCGTCAGTCATATTTCACCTAGCCTATTATAATATCTAAAAGCAGTTTTTATTCTTAGGTTTACGGATAGTGTCCGTACTGTATATTTACCCCGGAAATGGAACACCATAGCACAGTAATACTGAATGGGTAACAACGAGCAACTTTTACAGTTAAGTCCTTTCATAAGAAACTCAAGAACATATTTTACTTTCAAGCCACACTGCACTGCAATTTCGTTGCGGGTTCCAAGACAGTTATATCATGTCTCTGGGACTCACCGAGCTGCATTGTTTTGAAGCCTTTTCTGTTTGGTCGCCATTTTAAAGACACGGTTAACAAGAGTAACTGGCTAAATACCCTTAAATTCAAAAATAATCAAATCTTAAAGTCATGCATTCACTGACAAGACATGACAGACGAAGAAGAAAAAAGAAAAACCTGAATTTCTGCACAAAAGAACCTTACATTACGAAATGTATCTCTTAGAAAGGATTTTAGAAAATTCATCTCCTAAAAAAAGCAAGAGTGAACAGGCACCTTCTGGGCACGCTCATTCCATCATAGAGCTCATCCATCGCCTTCTATAAGGCGTGATCTAGGTCAAAAAAAAAGGCATTTTAAGGCAGTTTTGGGATGACAACCCCATCGAGCGCAGAGCATGTTAAATATAAACCACAGTGCACACGCAACAACGCCCCGCAATCAATTCCATTCCCAACATCGACCAATCACCGCTAAAAGGTACGTTCACCGCAATAAATCTACAACCCAACCAAATAGAGATATTACATACATACGTAAACAAATAAATATCATCGGGATCTATCCGAGCCGACCATAAACATAGAAGTCTAACCATAAATCTATGACGACTTGACGAAGGAATCAAGCGAAGTAAAAAAAAGAAAAAAAATTGGTGAGACTTTGAGACCGATTTCTATTTATTCACCCCCAAGTAGGGTTACTATACGTTTGGATTTGTAAAGACATGTCTGGGTTTTCCAACCAATCCTCCCTCCCCCCCCTTCCCGCCATCGTTTAGACTTTGTCCGCCCTTTAGTTTTTGTCAGATACGGACTTTTCGACATACTATAATATACTTTCCAGGCATTTTCATGAATCAAAAAAAAAAATGCTACTGCTACTGATTATAGAAAGATCTAAAAGCAAAATGTACGGACATTTTTGCTTATGTCCGGCTTTTTATAAGGTTTATTTTGAAATGGTGACCCTACCAGGCCATGGCTACCATATTTCACGGCGATCTCAACTCGTGAATTATTTATGGCATCGTGATAGAAATATATTTATTTACCTAGTTATCTTCTAAACTGGGGACGTGCTACATTAATTTTATAAAATAGCTACTATTTTTCCCGATATTTCTTCGGCTTAGATATTTGAAAATTCGACAAAGTTTGTATGAAAGTAACTGAAAGTTTTCGACGCAAACTTAAAAAGTACGCTTTTCACCCCTTTAGAGATTTATTTATTTTAAGTCTCAAATATAATTTATGATATAGTCTGAAAACGTTTATCCACATAAAGAAAACGTGGTGATCAATGGTCACGCTTTTTTTGCATCAGAAGAGGTCGTTTCCCAGCATTAGTATAATTCTACGTTCAATCGAAATTGATGCAACGGTTTAGATCTAAATTGTTTTTTACACACAGTCAGAGACACTTTAGCATTACTACGGATATAATTAAAAAAAACAGCAGTTTCTTAAAAAAGTGCAATACATACACGGTCAAAATGTATGGAACCGATGTTTTTAGAGTTCCGTACAAACAAATGAAAAAAACAGAACCGGATCACTCGTGCGTCTGTCTGTCACAGCCAATTTGCTCCGAATCTACTGGACCGAATAAGATGAAATTTAGTAGGATGGTGTAATCCTATGACCCAAACACAGATGTGCAAAATAAATAAATATATTTTTAAATAAGGGTCATTTCGGGGGACAAATTAGGAAATTTAAAAAAAGTTTTGCAAACCTTACTGTGTCTTATATCAAATGAAAGGACTCGTTATGAAGATCTCAAATGTATATTTGTTATTATTGTAAAATAAATAGTTTAGATTTTATTCATGAAAGAAGACGAAAATTTACCTGTCCCCCCATGATCTCCAAAACTACGGAGCCTAAAATGATGAAAAATATAGTTATAAAACCTATAAGAATTATCAATTGAAAATAAAGTCGTTTACCCCGACAAATTAGGAAATTAAAAAAAAAACAAAGTCAGTTTTTTTTTTTATTTACTAATTTGTAACTCGCATGAAGAGGGTTCCGTACAATGATACGGAACCCTCTTCACGCGAGTTCAACTCGCACTTGGCCGGTTTTTTAAAACAACCAATCTATGAGTGGAATTTGGAATGATGTACTGAACACGTGATAACCGCTTGTGTGTCGATGTCTCTACCACCTTCAATATCTTATATAAACAAGCAAGGTTAATAAAGTCTGAATATCGTAACAAAGGTTAGGATTAATTAGAAAAACCGATCACTAACAAATTAGCTACGATTTATCTTACAAATAGGTTATTTAATTTGTAATTAGATTATCAGATTACAGTCTCCAGCTAAATTATAATTTATAGGGGTCGTTCAGATTTGCTTGATTTATTGTTACAATTGTATAACAAATTGTATTCAAAGACTAAATAATGCAATATTCTCTTTAATTTGGATAAATTGTTGAAATATAATTCTCTATCTTGAAACCATAAATTATTTTGTAACGTCTCTAATTACGTCTAATAATACTCATGTAAAAAGTTATGCCCTTTGCCCATGAGGATAGGCAGAGCTGAGGGTGTCCTTAGGGAAAAATGTCGTGATTACTTATTCATTTATTTATTCATTTCTGAAAATCATTATAAACACTCGAGTGCATTATTAATTAATGCATGATGTTTTTAGTACTTATGTTTTTTCCTTGAATAACACCTTTCCCTGTTAAATAGAACAAAAGCACCCTAAAAATAATAATAATATGTATAGTTTAAAAAAAAACAAAAAAAATACGCTTAACAGTGACGTCATTTTATTTTCCGTATTCGTCTTAGCAAACCCTTTCATTTGATATGCATATGAGGGGAATGCATAAAAGACAACTACTCCGCCATCTTTGGGAGTCCGCCATATTGGATTTAGAATGACCTCACTTGGTTAACTATGCATTGTCATCCATACTAGACATGCGTGCAAAAATTAAACTCAATCGGAAACAGGGAAGTGGGTCAAATTCAACTTCAACATTTTTTCACATAGTGAAGCTAATACCAGCGTATCGAAAGTACAGACACACGTTAACACAGACATTTCAAAGAAAAATCGTACTACTCGCAATTCCAAAATCGATTCCCTCATCGATAAACAAAACCCGATACCCAATGAAGCACGCCTCCGATCTAAAAAGTAAAAAGCCTACTTATCGACACTGGGACCGATTCCGTGTCGACTAAGTACGAGTACCTGCTACACATCCCTACTTCGTTAGTTCAGCCAAACGCTATCAGAATACGTAATTGGGTACATTTTTGTTGGCCATCGATCGACTGGTTGAACTTGACCCGTTAACCGTATGGAATGTTGAAACGTAGAGAGGTCGAAATAAACTGGAAGAGTTTGGGATAGCGAAATGATTTGCAGGTTCTTTCGGTGATTGGATTACGAACTATTTGGGATTTGTGCAGATGAAGTAATACGTATGTAAGTTAGATATTTCTGCGTGGATATTTAATGTATTTTGAGGTGGACTTTACATCTCACGTATCGACCCGAATTAGAAAAGGTAAAATTTAATTAGCTAGACGTGATGCTGAAAATGATGAGTTTGGAAAACGTATTCGTATTTGTTATTGTTATTCTCGTTTATTCGTTGCCTCGCAACCAGTCTACCAAGATGTATTAACACAGTAGTAACTGGGTTGTGGAGGTCAGATAGCTCCATGAAAATACTGGTATAAGGTATTCAGTTGCATCAGGTTAGACTGAAAGCCGACCCCAACAGAGTTGGGGAAAGGCTAGGCGGATGATGTTTATTCGGCGTCGTTTTACATTACAAAATAAATAAATAAAAATAGCTTTTATTTTACTCTGACCTTAATAATACATAAACAAGTAACACATTAACTTAAAACTAATCAGCTACCAGGTCAGGCTGTCTTGCGACATAGGCCTCCTCTATTTCCTCCTGTCCAGAGCAGTTCTTCGCCAGCACTTTGGCAGATCACCCTTCCATCTTTTCATCTGTCTTCCTCTGAGTACGTCTTTTTCCATTTCTTGGGTACCATTCTGTGACTTTTTTGGTCCATTTTTCCGTCTTGGCTCTCATCATATGACCTGTCCATTTCCATTTGAGTGTTCTGGTTTTTACTCTAACGTCTGCCACTTTAGTGATTTTCCTTATTTTCGTAGCCTTCAATTTGTCTTGTCGTTTTACATTATAAAACATTTAATAAAAAAGAATGTCATTATTCTTATTTAAAATGACTCTGTATGAGAATATAACTAGAATCTGCCGATATTAAAATATTAACTAGTCATCGAAACGGTAAAGGCGTCTCGCTAATAACTCACTAACTGATGAATTTCTTATAATCAGTTGCTTAAAAGGTCTTAAGGACTTACCAACATTAAAATACCTATCACCATTAGTAACATCACAATACACCCTTCAAATACCTTATAAGTAAACCAACCATCTTAGGATTAACATAGGAATGTCGAATAACAATAATGTATCCATTATCTGATCTGATTAATAGGAACACGTGTCCTGATTTACATTTAAGCATGATGAAGGGAACCTGATCGACGATCAGAATTGGACACAATCACGCATGTCTAAATGGCTGCTGAATGGATTTAAATGCAGATAGACTCTGATACTCAGAATTAAGATTTTTTTTTAAACCCAAAAGGAGTTATTAGGGTTGCGCCTCATCTGTCAACATGGAATCGCACTTTGCCATGCGCCCATCCCTTTCTGTTGCACGCGGCAGCATCGACGATGCGCTGGGCAGCGCGCTCTGTTTCTCGCTCTAGCAAATGACGGTTCTAAGCAACAGAAAACATTAAGGATGTTTATATCGCAGCATTTCCCCTAGCATAGGATTAATGAGCTTTTAATGTTGCCACTGTTGGGACACAGGAGTTGGCCCTAATCGACAACACCAGCCTAGTGACTTGTTAGTTGGTGGATGTCTTCAAATTATCGGTTCTAGGAGACCGGTTACCTCATGATATTTTCCTTTACCTCTTTGAGAGGAGTGGTGATGAAATAGAGAACACATTCTAAAGTGCTTGCCTGGTTACCAACTCAAATACAATAACTAGTTAGTCGCTGCTACCAAAGGCCCCACCATTGCTCTATTTCCCGGTTCCAAAAGCCTCCCTAAATAGATTATCAACAAACCTATAACTACAACAATGTAATCTTAAGCACACAACAATACGCAAAGGCAATGCAATCAAATTATCAATCAGCGCATATCAATGCCTATCAATCAACATTGCTCATTGCGAGCAACAAAAGACGCAATGTAATTGAAAACGTAGCCCCGTCCATAGATATAAATCGTTAGAGTCATTTTGCTGCGCCAAAAATGATGACGACTCTGTTTCGAATAGTATTGTCTCGCTCTCATCATCTACATAGCCTTCAATACAATTCAACCTACGGTTTAACTTGCATTCCGAGGCATGGAGGGAACTCGGTATGTAATGGTTGGTCACCCATCTAAGGACCGACCTCAGCAAACTTGAAGATCTTAACCTTGAAGATCGACCTGAGCGTCCGTTATTATTTAACCAAGAACCCCTAATTTTTCGCGCAAACTAAGTACGGTGAGGTGAGGGCACATCGTATGATTTAAATCTCTGGCCCCATCCAGCTATATTTACTGGTACTGATTGAGTTTACGTTAGATATCCGATAGCTTTACCGGTTCCAATAACAACGAATATTTATTTACGGTTTTTTTTTTGTTTATATTGATTCTCAATTTATGGGTTTGTACGGTAAATATTTATTATTCACGTATTTTATGTTATGTGCTTTGAAATACGATGAAGGGGGTGTAATGGGAAATGTAAATATTGAGTCGGAACCTATTTTTTCGGCGGAATGTGTGGGTGCTTTAATAATGTAAAAGCTTTACTCGTAATTTGAGGATTAGAGCTATAGGAGTGCCTCATGAGTAAGAATCTGTATGACATGCATTTTTGAGTAACAATGGAGTTTTCGCACTAACCACTGTTTATCTCTGTATTATCCAAAGATGGACTGACAGAAAATGCCTACGGCATTAAGTCCGTCTCAATCCATATAATTAAAAAAATATTCAGCTGTCCCATCCAAATTTCCAGTACTCGACTCCTATGGAACAGCTGATGATTGTTGTATATAATGATGATACGGCTTATGTATCATCATACATGTATCATCATACATGTATCATCAACATAGCTTGGCATTACAAAACACATTGCCTGGTAACAACACAAATGATACCTAGCAGAAACAATATTAACTTTGCCGAAATTACGAAAACATATTTAATTAATTAATTCCGCGAATGATTATGCGAGTACCAATAACAACTTTAAATCCTTGCTACGTTAATTTATCTACTAATTAATTATATATTATACTAGCTGTTGCCTGTGACTTCGTCCGCGTGAAATTATTATATAAATGTAACTTCCCTAATTGAATCGAATTTTGTTGACAAGAGTCCTTTTTCTAAAATTAAAGTAGCCTAATTAAGTTACTCCTTATAACATCAGCTATCTGCCAGTAAAAGTCCCGTCGAAATCAATGCAGCCGTCTCGGACAGATAGACAAAAAAAAACAAATTGTTTTTTTTTTTAGTATGTACCGTATTTATTTATAAAGGCATCCAGTAAAGCTGTTTTTTTTATTACAAACAGACACTCAAAATGTATTTATTTGTTTAGATTAAAGTAAGTTCTATGTATGTGTGCCCCGCGTCCCAACCAAAGCGATTGCTCTCGCGAATACACAATCGTCGCGAATGTAATGCCAGCGCGAGCACGCGTTTTCCGTACAATATGAACACGTGTTTGCGCGACGATTCCTTTAGTTAGGACGTGTCCGACACTTGCAAAATTTTAATACAATTAGGTAAAGTGAAGGAATTTTGTATCCGAATTAAATTCGAATTTGAGATGACACGAAGGGAATTCGGTGTCGAAATGCCGATAATTATCGGGATTCCGTAATCCCAAATGCGTTTTCAATGTACTCGACCGACACGTAATATAGTTTTGTTGGTTCTCAAAGTAAAACCACAAAAAGTGCATTTCGACATAATTATACGAACAGAGGTAAATAAAAATTTAATTAAGTTGATACGTGTAAGCTAGCTCGTGTTTCAGTTGCGATTAATTAAAAAAGTAACTAACATAAAGGTGTATTCATATCGCGACGACGCCGACGGCTGGGTTCTAGGTAGCTAGCTTGCCGCAGAAACGGAGACATGGAGAGAGCTTTGTAAAAAACTACGGTTTTCTCCATTAATTGTAGTAATCCTTTTAATATTCTGCTGATGTTTAATTCGTGTCATGCGCATTGTAGTTAATTATACAGGTTGTAAACAACCTCATCACGAAGCCGTCAACCAAGCATTCTGTACATCAAACTAAGTAACTTTACGCAAAAATTATTGCTGGAAAACGACTTTTTTTTTTCGGGAAAAAAATCATGTTTTGTTGTTGAACTCAATGTAACGCACTCAAAATATTGTGCTGATGGATGGATTGAATAGTACTGGGGTCGTGGAGGTGTTTAAAGTAAAAATCTTAAATTAAAAACTTGTATTAAAAAAAAGTAACTAGAAGGTTCCCAGGTATGGTATAGAACAAAAAACTGTTCGCAATGACGGGAAGAACAAGTCCCTTTGGGCTTCGTTAAGAGGTTTTTACACCCCTTATAAATGATGCAATATTTTTCATTAGTGATTTCATCCGCCATTTGCATTGAAGATTACGTATCATGATTTATTAAGTTACGTTTATTTTGTTTGACCACCTCGTTGGTCCAGTGGTCGCAAGCGCAACTGCTGAGCATGAGGTCCTGGGTTCGATTCCCGGGTCGAGCAAAATGTTATTGGGTTTTTCCATCAGGAATCTCTCAGTAGCAGCCACGGAGTCTGGATTTGTGCCCGGTTTGATGGCCGTAGGGTCGCCCCCTATTACATGGGACTTAAAACATGAAATGAGGGTGTGTTATTAGGCACACCTCTGCCTAACCCTTCGGGAATTATAGGCGAGATGTTATTTTGTTTCGTTTGTTGGGATATAAAATTAACCAAAACGTTCTAAAATAACCTGTACCTACCAAGGCAAAATATTGTTGTAGAAATTTCATTTTGTCACGAGCAGTAAATGTATACTCTTAGCTAAATTCATAAGCAATTTTCTCGTGAAATGAGACCTTTTCCGTATTAGTATAGCTTGCGAAATACTATGTTCTTGAAAACGTAACACGTTAATCAATACAGCAGGGGAAAATCACTTTGAAAGTGTCTTCGTGTATACATAGTAGTGCTAGTACCTGTACGCAATATGCGGGTACTTCAAACTACAAAGGATCAATGCAGACAATCGAAATGGTGGTGAAGCGCCTAATTCAATAGAATCTCTATGTCGGTTAATTTCACACAGTTATACAATAAGGTTCTGTTTCAGATTGCAAATTAAAATTCTATTCTATTCTATTCAGCCTCGAAAAGTACAGCCTCGTTGTTCTAAGTCAAAGATTTATTTGCCGATAAATATGGTTACAAAAGTTCTTACAATTGTTCTTTCAATAGTAGCTAAACATATTCAATCATAAATTAATGACATGTAATTTTTTGGTACAATTAGATCATTTAAATTTAAACTGGAGTGGTGAGCATGAGGTCATGGCTTCGATTCCCAAGTCGGGCAAAGTGTAATCCATCATGAATTTCTCAGTAGCAGTCACGGATTTGCGCTCGGTTGATGGCAATAGGCTCGCACCCGCCTATCAAATGGGACTTAAACATAACTGGCGAAATGTGGGTGTACTATTAGGTAAACTTCTGCCTAACCATTCTGGGATTACAGGCGTGACGTTATGTATGTTATACTGCACAGATAGGCTGGTTGGTACAGGGATTGTCACTCCAATAGCCTTTACACCGCCTCAAAGCATAAACCTGAGTAAACAATGTAGTTCAATTGTGTATGGAGTCTTACATTCGTGTCCAACAGTCCCCATACATTGTGACTACACAACCGTTCTGCCTAGAACAATGGTAGTCGTACACTTAATAGTCTATGTGGTTAGGTACCACGTACTAGCCGCCTCCTAGCAATTACAGGCACAACGGAATTGAACGCATCAATTCCTGAAGATAATTTCTTGCACCCAGGATTGTTGTTAGTTATTGTTATGGGTTCCTGGTACGTATAATTACTAGATTGGGTATGATCTCTATAGATAGTCTGTAAACACAATCCCTGGTATCTTCAAGTTACTTATGTAACCATTTTTATGCAATAGACATGAATTTGAATAAATTTGGAACCGTCAAAGAAAGCAAAGCTAAGCTAATTTTAACATTTCACAGTTCCAACTTCAAGCAATTACTAAACTACAGAATAAAAATCATATCTTAAGTTAAAACTTTTAGACAAGTAATCAGTTTGACTAGTTTATAGACACGGTTGTATGTCTATTTGCTAAAAAATTACACAGGAACATTTTGAAATTGTCTAATTACCAAAAAGGCCGTATAACATCGACATTGCTTAATGAATGTCACTTGAGCGGGCGTCACATCAATGGTAGACCAATGAATGACAGATGATGACTACGAAGCCGCTGTCATATCACGTCAATTACGAATTGCTATTATTTTGACGACCCGAATAGCGCAGCGGTAGTGAGGCTGCCTTACGTTCTTACGGTCCCGGGTACGAATCCCGGTACGAGTGTTGTGTGATGAGCATGGACATTTGTTTCCGAGTCATGGATGTTTATATGTATAATAAGTATGTATTTACAAACAAAAAGTATCTATGTAGTATATCAACTATCTGGTGTCCACGACACAAGCCTCGTTGCTTAGTGTGGAACTAGATGGTGATATGTGTAATGTCCAGCGATATTTATTTATTTATTTCGGCACAATCTGCTAAACTACACAATGAAAACTTCTAGTAAAGGTTAATTAGCGCTAATGGGTGTAAATATAATTATCCTCAACGAAGCCGAAAGGCACTTGTTTTCTCCGTCATTGGGATATTTATTTTGTTCTGGACCATACTAGGGAACCTTCTAGTTACGGAGATATTGGGGGTCAATGTACCAACTTTTTCAAAAGTTTTTTTTATCTACAAGTTTAATACCTATAACATCACTTAATTAAACACCTCCACGACCCTCGTACTATTCAATGCATCCATCAGAACATGTTTTGTGTGCGTTACTTTGAGTCTTACCGCAAAACGTTATTTTTCACCCCAACATAAAGTCCTTTGCCAGCTACCTAGAATTTTTGCGTGGAGTTACTTGGTTTGATGTGCAGAATGCTTAGTTGACAGCTTCGTGTAGGGTCCTTTTACACCTATACATATAATACTAGAGAATACGAAACTTTTCGCTGGTTTTTGAAACATCTGACTGTCGAAATGTATGTCTGTCGCCCTCCTAAAGATACTCGGGGGCCGTTTTCAGCACATAAAAAGGGGTTTTCCGGGATTTCTGACGGCCCGGCATCGCATCGGTGCTTTTGGTAGGTACTTACGTCCCGAGGGAAACAAAGTTTGTTTACCCTTTGCTTGTTTGCACCGAACTAGTAAAGCTCGCTGAGAAGGCACAGACAGTTATACTTCAGCTTGTTCGAAAACTTAATTTGATGAAACACTGAATGGTACTTTTTTATAATCTTTCTTGTTTAACATACGTTCAACTATTGCAATAGTCTAATCTTACATAAGTAGTTTTACAAACACTTTCTTGTATTAGTCTTGACACGTTTGGACTTTGATTATACCAAAATTATAGGGTATGAAGAACAGGGTGTAAAGCTCTTCATCCCTCATAGAAAAGGGAGGATCCTCCGACCAGACGGGTGTTGTGTCTAACGGGCTACTGCCCGACATTGTTGGCGGGTTTTTCTTTTTCGCGATTTAGAATGTTGATGTTAGTTCTTTATTTGTGTCATAGATGGCACTGTAGTACTTTATGCACTATGTTGCTGTAGTAGTCTTTGTAGTTCACACCATTCTCCTGAACTATCTACCTTCATGTTTTCCTTGTATTCCTAAATCCGATATCAGACACTACTATCCGATAAAATTACTAAACAGTGAACCTCCAACATAGGCATGCTCCTGTCTGTTTCGATCGACTCTGTAAGCAAACGAAAGAAACTGGTGAAAACCCACATCGCTAGATCGGTTTACTCATGTATTCATTTTTCAATTCCAAACAGACTATAATTTATTTGAGTGTATAATTGTATAGATACCCCAGGGCATACGACATTTGTCGGGCTAACTGTCAGCAAGTCAAACCCACTTCCTAAAACTCCACGTCTCTTACCAACACACGGAGCCTCGCGTGATAGAAACTCGCGGCCATTGTGATACGCTCGCTTTAATTATTCATGTATAAACAGCGAGTTTGGGCTGCGTAATCAAGTCGCTTATACGCCGGTCGCTACGTATTGTGCGCTGGTGGGGTAGGGTGGCACCACAATAGGGGTTTTTGTAGCTTAATCGATGCAATGGTGTAGGTGCTGTGTTGGTAAGACCAAGGGGTGTAGTATTACCCAGCACTAACTGGGTTGTGGAGGTCAGATAGGCAGTCACTTCATGTAAAATACTGGTATTCAGCTGCATCCAGTTAGACTGGAAGCCGACCCCAATATAGTTGGGAAAAGTTTGAGCAGATGATGATGATGGTGTAGGTGATGAAAATCTTTTTTGTAAAACACAAGTGAGATTATCTTGCACACTGACGTTTTGACCAGAAAGCAACAGACCAGTTTTAAAAAAAAAACTCCTTGTTTACTGAAGAACATAGCTTGCTGTTTTAGTCCTAGCCCAAGTTAACAGATACAAAGGTTAAGTTAGTTAAATGAATCACGTTAAGCCGCCGGGTTCTAGGTATTATAGTTGAAAATATTGAATATGGTAGAGTAGGTACAAGAAACCTAAAAATATTAATTCCCCCATAGGGCTGTTTGGTTTTTACACTACAAACTGCAAGAATTCTAACACAAAACCTTGAAGGCACACTTCAACGCTACAATTAAACATAACAGACACAATAAAATCCTACCCGGTGTGTATCAGCAGTGCACAGTCCTGGAAAACGGGTCGCCGCACATAAAACGTTGCGGCCGCCCGGTAATGGCTGTAATGCAAGCAATATGCGGCTGTGCGCAGACACCTTACCTACCGTTGGCTGGAGACTTCATAATACCTATTTGTATGTAACTGCTTGACCAAGCGACACGTGTTTGTGACAACGACTGCGGACAGAACAAATGAAAGAAATTGCTTACCCACGCAATGTTACACTAGTAATGCTTAATGTGTCGCCGTGTGTATTCACAAGAAGAAATAATAATAAAATAAATATCGCTGGACATTACACACACCACCGTCTAGCGCCACACCAAGCAACGAAGCGGCGATCGGCGGCGGCGACTTCTCGCTTCCGGCCCTGGTTCAATCCATGGTCCGGAGCGAGACGCAATGGGACGCCGTCACCTCCTTCTGCGAAGCAGTCATGCTAGCGAAGGAGGTGGCGGAACGTGAGAGGGAGAGAACCTCGCGTCCCGGCCGCCGCGGGTAACGCCCCGGGCGTCGGGTGCGCGGGCTACTACTACTTTTTATAAATATAAACATCAATAACTCGGAAACAAATGTCCATGATCATTGCACAAACATTTGCCCCTGCCGGGATTTGAACCCGGGACCGTAAAAACGTAAGGCAACAAACAAGAAAACAAGCGCAACATGCGGGATGCTACACGCAAGTCGAGTGTTGAAGTCGCATCTCTTAAGATTGCGACGTATGACGTATGACGATGCGAGTGTTTGGTCTTCCAAACAGCTCAAATAAATTAGGTTAATACAATCATCATCATCATCCCGCCCTTGTTCCATGTTCCTCGGGGTCGGCGCAACACGTTTTCTTCTTCCATTCTCCCCTGTCACACGTCACGGAATCATTTAATCCTTTCTCTTTCATAAATTAGATAAATACAATGAAAAATTAAAAACTGTGTGCTATCATTTTGTGAAGAACTACACTGACCTGCAAAAATAAGTATCACACTTTTAAAATTGCAATAACTTTTTAAGTACACAAGATATACTTTCAAAACAAAAAGGACTCGAAAAATAGTTTAATTTTGTCTACAGTTTCAAAGAAAGCTGATAAAAATTGCTATAAAGCGTTTTTTTTTTATTTTAAATCTCTAACTTCTATAGTTTAGGAAAAAAATAAATTTTAAAAGTGTAGTACTTATTTTTGCAGGCCAGTGTAGTTCCAAAGTCGTAATTTTAACGTATTATAATATTTCCAGTCGTCTTTCAGCTCATCTTTTTCATTCTTAAAAGTTATCATCAGGCACATTTACTAAATGTCTTTAATTAATATAAATCTCTACGAGCATTTTATCCGCGCATTTGAACAGGATTTAATGTTCATACTTACCCGCAATAATGGCAGTCTTTACCGATCGTCCGCTCCACTGGAAACTTTTTAATTGCATCAATGAAACCACAGATTGAAACGTGTCATCAAAATTTAACCGACCACATTCAGAAGTTAGTGTTCCCAGTGAAATAAAACAAAGAAGTCAATTAATATAAAACTGCCGGTTTACCGCTGTGCGCGGTCCGACGCCCAATCATGGCGTAGCGCGTAGCCTCGTAGCAATTACGCTCTCGTAGCGGTCTCGTAGCGCTCTCTACGAATACTCGAATAAAATGCTTGTAGAAAATTCAGAGTTGAAAACTTGAAAAACGAGTTTGTGGGCCAAAGAAAATTTTCCCCTTGATACTATCAAAAGGGTTGTGGAGTTATTGGCTTATTACTTTTCTTGGCAAATTCTTTGGAACCCGAACGAAGCCGAACGCAATGTAAGTAAGATTTATCGGATCATTTGCTACTGAAGTATTGTTATATTACGACGACGATGAAATTTATGGCGAACAAATACACGTATGAAATGTTATGATTGATTCTATTTACGTTAGTTTTTTTGACGAAATACCTGAGCGTGTTACAAGGTAAGTTAGGGGTTCTGTTACAGTAAAGTAAATAAAATATAAAACATAAAATTAACCTTACTTGCTCAAACATTGAATGAAGGTTAATCCGCGTCGGTAAATAGGACTAATTGAGGGTGAACCGGGGAGAAGTGTAACTCTATATTATTTCAATTTTAAATTCGAGAAGACATTTGAGTAGGCTTGTTTACTTGAGTAAGAGTTGTTTGCTGTCGGCCTTTTTTGTTTCTCAACGCCTGAAGGAGTGAAAAGAAAAGAGAGATTTAATTTAAATTCCAAAGATAAACCAAAGACCGTCCTCAAATAAAATTTTATTAGGGTTATTAATATTATTTCTCTGTGTAGACTAATTGTCAGTACTTATGAAGTGAATGAAAAACACAGACCGCCAATTGTCGGCTGATGATGTTTTTTTAATTATACCTATTGAATAAAATTTGCCAACAATCTGCTGATGTTAAAGGCTATATCTGATCATGCTGAAACGTGATTTATTTTTTGAGTCAACGGCCATAACTAGTCTACTAACTTTTTTTTGTATACTGCCCAGCTGAGCACGAGACCCTGGGTTCAATACCCACGTCGGTCGAAGTGTTATTGGGTTTTTCTATCAGGAATTTCTCAGTACCAGCCACGAACAGATTTATGCTCGGTTGATGGCAACAGGCTCGCCCCCTACTACATGGGACTTAAACATAACTGGCAAAACGTGGGTGTGCTATTAGGTACACCCCTGCCTAACCTTTCGGGGATTACAGGCGTATGTCATGTTAAGTTTTTTTTTTATCTTCCCATTCGTGTCAACAAAATATGATAAACAAAAAGTCGAATGGAGTTTCGCTATTAATTGATTAAGTATATTGAACTCGATGCTTACAAACGTCAGCAACCCACATATTTTTCTAGTGTACGTGATCTTAGAATTGGGCGTCTTCCTAGAATTCCATTCAACTCACTATATTGGAACAAACATTTCCAATGGTGACAAATATTTGTTCCAAGTCGGAATGTTACCTATTTTATTTGTCAGTGTAATGGCATTCGCAACGAAACCGAGTGTGGGAGTGAAAAGCTTTTATTTGTTTATTTTGTTGACTTTCCCTGTAGTATTTGTTCGTCTATAGGTAGGTAGTAATGTCAGTATAATAAAATAGCGTGTAATACCGAAACGTTCGAAACGTTATTAAAATCAAATCGCTGCGAGTACCGCTCATTTAAAAATGTATTCTGTGTTCTTTGTAAATGAATAGCTGGCTATGTACCTACTATGTTTTATTTTTTTGCTACAAACATTCCGTCTCTGTACTTTGCGCTTGAAGACGTAAAACAACACAAGTGAAGTGTGAACAAGTGAAGTGCTACTAACATAGTTTTTAAGTCTTATTTATTAACACAAGTCTTGTATTTACTTTATATATGTTCGTTCATAAGGTATATATTTATGGGCCATTGTAGCCTGAAATAAATTGATGTTGTTGTTGTTGTTGTAAAGTATACTGATAAAGACCTCAACGAGGAACTTCACACCCTGGTCCTCTGGCATTAAGTCCGCCTCTGCACTCTGTGTGTGTTGTGTGTGTTACAGAAGTAGTGCTCTGTCCCATCAGACTATGACAGTAAAAGAAAAGGGGGAGCTGCATCTACGCTTACATGTTCACACAATCTCCAGCTATCGAATCTTAAGGTCATACCAACTGTAATAATTGTATGTTTTGTTTCAGATGAGACTGGTGTCGTGGGGAGTGGCGCTTCTAGCGCTCTTCGTCGCCGCGCTAGCTGAAACCACTGAAGGTATGGATTACTTATTTATTTATTTTTTCTCTTATGTTAACACTTATTTTTGTGAATGCTGGTTAACCTGTAATTGGCGACTGTGTGACGTCCAAGACTGTAAAACCTATGTATACCTAAATGCTGTACACAGAAGCTGTTGGTGAACCTATACAGGGTGTTAAAGTTTAAAGTAGTCGCGTGCCATAGCTTAGGGGCGAGTTCAGTATCGATAAAGAAACCCGTAAACAATAAAAAATAAATCCAAAAAAAGTAAAAAAAGAATTGCAAGATCAACCTAATTTAGTAGGTACCTACTAAATTCAAATAGCAATATAAAATGATTTTATTCCAAACGATTAAACGATTGCTATTTTAAGTTAGTAGGTACTAAATTAGGTTGATCTTGCAAACATTTACTTTTGTTTTTTTTTTTTTTTAATTTTTTTTTACGGTTTTCTTTATCGATACTGAACTCGCCTCTAAGCTATGGCACGCGACTACTTTAACAGCCTGTATTAATAAATAAAAATAAAATACTTAGTACTTATATTGTCTACCAAGAGGTAATACGGTGTTAATGTTAGTCGCCGCTACTGATGGAAAGAAAAAAGAAAGAAAGAAAAAATATTTACTTGACGTCAGTTAATAAAGCACACACACAATAATATAATAAAGATACAAAATAAGGAGTAAAACATAGATGTGCTGTGTGCCCCACGGCTGCGCCTTAAAGGTCCAAAACAACAAAAGACACAAAAAAACACCCAGACCTTCGCTTAGAATAGGAAATTATTAGAGATTTTAGGATTTGATAAAAAATTTTGTTTATAAGTTATTTTTTAATAATATGTATGTATTAGACACAGGATGTAATGTAATGGATAGACTATGTTAAGGATGATATGGCACGAAAGGAGGCATCTGATGAGATGACGAGTAATAGAGAAGTATGGATGAAGAAGACATGCTTCGCCGACCACAAACGAATTGGGCTTATCCCAATTCATTCGTGTCATAGCAAAAGAATGATGATTAATGTAATAGACACAAAGACATCGCGAAATAAATTCTTTAAATGATGGTGAAAAACCGCACTAGAAAACCCTGGCGTAGTTTTAAAAAAGAGTGAATCATACGTCTTCTTGGCGCTTTTATTCCGTGCGTACTCTTTCAGCATTCTCTTGGGTAAATACATGTACTCTCTGTAGTCGTACAGATAAATTCATTAATCCTATCAGTAATTAACTCTTGTAATCCACACACCCCATGTAAGTGCTCCTCTTTACCACATACGGAATTTAATTTCCTCTTGCTCATTATTAACTTAAAACAAATGAACAGACGATTCCAATCGATTCAGTCAACTCGAATCATACGATTACATACAACCCCTTTCCCGGCAGAATAAAGGTGCAGTTCCATTGCTGCTCACAGCTAAGGTACAAATATGTGGATAAAATATAGTTATACATACTCGAGTACAGTCCCAGCTTCTTACGGTTTACGACTTGATTAAAGGTCGACATCTTGTTATTTTGTGCATTTTTATTAATGTTTCAAACACGTGAACCTTTTTTTTTTGTATGTTCCCCGATTACTCGAAGATGGCTGGACCGATTTGGATCCCAGGTGGTCCAATGATCATCAAGTCAGGATCTGATGATGGGATCCTGGAGAAATAGAAATAACTCTAAAAATTTTATAGGCACACTTGAAGCGATTTGGGTAGTTTTGGAAGAGTCTTTCTGGGAGTAGTCCCATTTCAATTTGGTGAAGATCTGATGAAGAACTTCGGAGATAGGCAACGGAACTCCTCAATAAATGGTAATAAATGGACTGGGATTGCTGAAATCTCATGTCTGTCTTTCTTCACACCAGTTCATAACATATCATCACGCCGGTACGCTGTGAAGGGGTAAACACATGTGAACCACAGTGAAAAATAAAACTGACTTCAAAAAACACAAAAAAGTGAAAAATAACTTTAGCTTCAAAAGTCGGTGACCAAAAAACTAAATCAATCAAACAAAGGTCACCGACTTTATTTTTCACTTTTTTGGAATAAATTGTTTAAGTGCATAACAACCCGTTGCGTAGTTTGAAAGAACAACGCAATTGTTCAGACAGACTCAAAAAGCAACCCCGAAATATAAAATTTAGGTTTTAGGTACACTTAGTTGTCCACTTACAGATTGAACTTAACTTCGCTTTGTATGAAATGTACTCAAGATCATGGACTTTGACCAACGGCCACGCCACTGTACAGATGCATGGCTGGGTTTGCCAGCCATGCATCTGTACAGTGGCGTGGCCGACTTAACTACAACTAACTGTCACAGCTAACGTTCATAAGCAAGAGACGGGGACGCAGCAGTGGAATGGCGCCTTTAGTTCAGAATCGTTCCGATTTTCTGTTATGACGCCAATATCATAACAGATACGGATATCGATATTTGGGAATATTCATTTTATCCAGTGTGTGAAGTGATTCGGAAGGAGGCTTTCCACCGCTGCATTATTGAACGGGACAGCGTGATACCAAAAATAACTTTCACCGAATTCAAATGTACGTGTTATTCGTATTATTATGTGTTTTGATTTGTTTTTTTTTTATTGAGTTGATTTTTATTGCACACGATATGATGTGATTTTACATTATTTATGTTTTGTTTGAAGATGACATTTGTATACAGTTCTTTTTGAGATTCCGCCATTCGATGTGGCATTATCTTAACTGGCTTTGCCCATGGAAAGACAGGTACTGATCCAGTCTAAGTAATTATAAATGGTGGAGAAATCTCAAGAAGATGAGATGACGAGTAATAGAGAAATATGAAAGAAGAAGGCATACTGCGCCGACCACTAATGAATTGGGATCTTCTTCTTTGCGCGTCGATAGCAATCTAAATTGTGTCGGCCCAGAACTGAGCTACTAGTTTGGCGCTTTCGGTAGCGTCCATCAGTTCCTGCAGTGAACAAACAACAGGACACGCAGGACACGATATTAAGTGAATTGGGTTATGAGCAAGAGAATGATGATAGTAATCTCAAGAAAATTATCCAGATTTTTCAAACGAACCCATATATACGGTAAAAGTCACCTGAAACATAATAGCAATATTTTGAAATGGGCTTTACCCAGGTAAACTTAAATGAAATATCGGTCCTGCCGGCCCGTGTTCTAATCCGCCCGCGTTTCCCCTCTGCTGAGTACAAATCGCGTTGTAAGAGAAGCCATACTTTTTGGTGGCTTGCCAGCGGAGCAGCAATATTATTTGATTTACTGCTCGACTGCTACTAGAATAAATAACGTATTATGAATCAAGACATCGGAAATTGACAGCTTTGTTTTTTTGCAGATTGCCTTGTAAGTCTAGTGGTCGCTAGTGGTTATTGTGTTTTTTCTTAAGGAATTTCTCAGTAGTAGGCCGAAGTTGGGACTTCCTCCTGTCGATGGCAATATAAATAAATATCGCTGGACATTACACACAGCGCCATCTAGTGCCACACTAACCAACGAGGCTTGTGTCGTGAACACCAGATAGTTAATATACTACATAGATACTTTTTGTTTGTAAATACATACATATTATACATATAAACATCCATGACTAGGAAACAAATGTCCATGCTCATCACACAAACTTGCCCCTACCGGGATTCGAACCCGGGATCCTAAGAACGTAAGGCAGCCTCACTACCATTGCGCCATTCGGGTCGTCAAATATGGTCGCCCCAACGCGAGTCTTAAAATCAACTGGCTAAATGTTGGTTTTGCTATAGGTAGATACACTTCTACCTAACCTTTTGGGGATTACAGGCGTGATATTATGCTATGGTCTACAGCTTACAAGAATAAATTATGAATATGAATCAAGGCATCGGAAAATAACAGCGTTGTTTATTAGGTATCGAGATTTCGTCTTCAATTAATATGGAGAAAATGGGCTTGATTTGTGATCAAAATATTTTTCTAGACGAAACTATTAATTTTGTGCGATCAGATTAATGGTTTGTTTGTCCGTCTGATTATTTCGATCGATAAGGTCACTGAAGGTTTGTTTATACCAGTATGGACTGATTCCAGAGCGTTTGCGGACACTAACAGATACATTGTAGTACATTAAAGTCCGGTAACTGTAGTCGTCTGTATTGGTTTGTCCATATCGGTTGTCGGTAAATAAACAGTCCCATACATACGTTAATACATAAATATCTAAACAAAATCTAAAAAGATCAAACTACAACCGTAAATGTCGTACAGCCTGAATTTCATAATCAAGCTCAAAATCAAAAACAGAGAACGAACACGTTGAACAAAATTACTTTGAACTCAAACCTAGTTACGCCCGGAAAAAAAAACTAGAAAAACTATATCATGTGTCTAATAGATAAAAATCCAGTATCAACTTCCAACAGCGCAGAAAAGTAAACACGCTGTTATCTTTAAAAGCTCGTTCGTCATAAAATCCATTAATTTTTAGGCTATTCTTATTTTGATACCCTTTTCCTGTTGAGCGTTAATAGGTTTTGAAGCAGATTTATTACTTGCTAGTAATTGAATTGGATACAATTCAATTAAATGTCATTGAAGTTTAATCTGTGTCGTGTATTTCAGTTAATTTAAGATTCGTTTGCTTGTGAAATTGATAACCTTTAACCCACGATAAAAAAGAGGGGGATAAATTTTGTGCTGTTTGAGTTTGAGCTACGAACCTGTGTCTGTATATATGGCATCATAGCTCGTGAATGGATGAATCGATTTTGATTTATGAAAGTTTTTTCGTTTGAAAGGTGTCTCATTGAGTGTTTATTGTTACGTTTTTTGTTCAGTAGTTTATCGAGACATGATTCTCAACCAATAATGATAAAACCAGCTTTTCCGGAATGTTTTCTGACTGCTTGCCTACAAGCAATTGCGGTGAAAGCAAATGAAAATATGCTGTCAACATGCCACTAAACAACGCGGCGCGACTTGCGACTTGCGACGTGGAGGACACACAAGACGCACAGCGTGTCGTTTGACGCAAATCGGATCGCATTAACGCGAAGCAACCCAAATTGCGTGTTATCTTGTGAGATTGGTTGCCCGATATAACATCAGCAAATCTTATTAGGCGAAATGCGATTCGACAACATATCCGTAGCCGTATGTAAATCAGATTTACCTTCCTGTTTTATAGCATGGAGATATTGAGAAGCAACAGTTTGTCAAACACAGTTGATGTCTTATATTGTGAACACTGACCTGCAAAACTAAGTATCGCACTTTTAAAATTGCTTAAACTTTTTAAGTTCACAAGATATACTTTCGAAACAAAAAGGACTCGAAAAAGAGTTTAATTTTGTACATAAAAACTTCATAGTCGGTAAACTAAATTTCTATAAAACGTTTTTTATTTTAAATCTCTAAGTTCGATAGTTCAGTTTTTTTTTTTTTTAAGTGTAGTACTTAGTTTTGCAGGCCAGTGTAGATAAGTGTCACAAATATTGGTCTTATCTTAAGTTAGTACCTGGGCGACCGAGCTCTGCTCGGGTGAAAATGGAGAAAAATAATTTTCACAGTTATGAGACTAGATCGATTTTTCGCCCCCGTAAATCCATATCTTGCAACTATCGTCGAAATCGTTAGAGACGTTTTTGGGGAACATGATTACAAATATACACATACAAATCTATTATTTAATATAGGATGTTTGTACTTCAGCTAGTAGAATACTTTTCTTCGCCTTTTACAAGCGTTTGCAAGTTTAAAAAAACATATCATCACACAATATTTATTCCTCCGTTTAAACAGTAACACATCCGCTGTACACAAAATTACACAGTTCTGAAAATCCTGTTACGAAAGCTGCCGAGACAAAACTTGCACCAACTTGATAGCCAGAATTATCCAGTCTTGTTGATGCGCAAACAGTCCGACCGCTAGAGGGCGTGCTTGTCGCCAGATAAAGGTTTAAGCTGAACTGTGAACTAGTTTATTATTCTCCGAATTGAGGGTAGAATGGATAGATTGTTTGTCTATGGGTGAGTTTAAGACGGCTTAATTGGGATGTCTTGAGATAAAGTTTTTGTCTGTGTTAGTTCATAGAGATGTGTTTACAAAATAATTAAGTTCTGGCTTAGCTAAGGGATATATTAAGTTAACAATGATTAAATAATTGGAATGTTTTCTAACCGACTACAAAATATACGTCTTCAATTTTATTCATGGATTATTTTTACTTTTACGTTGCAGTTCTTTTAAGGTTTTTAAATCACAAACAAAAAAAAATCTCTATTTTATTAAGTTTGTGATTTATATGTACCTATTTAAAAAAAATGTTTTATTTTATTTAATTTATTTTTTTATTTATAATATTAGAATAGATAAATTAATTTCTAACTGTGGTTCTAACTAACGGGTGTAAAAGTACCCTTATCGAAGCCGAGCACTTATTCTTCCCGTCATTGCGATAATTTTTTTGTTCTAGTCATAGATTTATATGGAGAAGAATGGCAAACATGGACACTCTTCTAAATCAAAACATAGTTACAAAATCTTATTTCCATCATTCATTTTGAGGTTAAACATAATTATAATTGTAGACCGATGTAGAAAGACGTGCAAGTTAAGAGCGCCCAGAGTCTAACAATCAAACCAGGAAACTGTTTCTACTTCCAACAATAATGCAACAATAACGTTTAGAAACATTGTTATGGACTTGTAAAACTGCCACCAACGTTACCGGCTCACAAAACAAATCCATTACAGTAAGGGCAGTGTTTAATTATCGTCCGCATTCATACGCCCAACTCAATCAGAGGCTACGACTGAAATTGGTGCACCCACCACAATGCTAGTGTTTGTTTTAATTAATCTCGTTTGTTCACATTATTGGTACTGCTTTTCTGTTTCTGTTCGAAAGTGATTAAAGTTCCGTAACAGATATTATTATCTTAAGTTATTTAAATTGTAGCTTACTTTCTCAATGTATTTTAATTAATACTACATAGGTTTATTATAAATAATTTGTAAATACAGTACTGTCAAATTATTGATTAATTATCTTATAAAATATACTTTTAAGAATAAATTGTATGAATGGTTAATTAACAACAAGTTATATAGTCTAAAACAATTCCTAGAACGAAAATAGCGTTGTTGTAATAATTATAATATTAATTTTGCTAAGGAAATTGTGATTACAAATATTTGCATGCTATGTTTAATCTAGGCAAAACATGTTTGTTCTATTTTATACTGTAAGATCGATACCATGTTTTACGCAAATATTTTTTTTTTTTGGAAAACAAGCTCATTTGTCCATCTCAATATATTGCAATCGACGTCTTCTTGGTTCGTCGGCCGTATCCACATTAGTCTTGTCTAGGTAGGGCTGCTCCATCGCCGAAGCCAAGTAACTTGGCTAACGGTTTAGATTTATGTCTTGTGCCGCGAATGCACATGCTAGTGGCACGGATTATTGAGATGATTATTCTTGATCTTAACCAACCATGATGGGGTGAAGGACCTGTTCTAGCGTATTCATGGATAATAAAACAAGTGAAAGCGATGTAGCCCATTATGTGGTACCAGCAGCTAAACCTTTCCATTAAGTATGCACTTAAATAAATTTGTAAAACAAAACGTAATATTTGACTTCCGAAAGAGCAAATTCCAAATTAAATAATTAATTCAAAATCTCAGCCTATTTCAATACGCACATACATAAGGGATATTTATAACCCGGCTAACCAGGGTTAATAATTTATACAACGTATGTAGATATGCCGTGTTCCCCTATTTGCTTAGCAGGGGTTGTTTGACTACCCAAGTATACCTCCAACGTAGCTAAAAGTAAACTATGTTTACTTTTAAAATACAAACATCAAGAAACTAGGTCAGTTCCATTAAAGACTGAGTAAAAATCAATAAAATTGTAAACACGTTTAAAGTTGCTGGTCATGCACTGTTGGGGCAGGGTCGCTGGGAAAAATAAGCAATTTCAAACTTCTTTGCCGAACGCTTGTGGCTGAGTATGCTTTGTTTTATGAAACTGGTGTTAAATAAACCTCTAATTTTCGTTAACTCATGACAAGAGACATTATAGCTTTTCCTCTGGGATGAAAAAGGTACAATGGGGATGATGACTGACTAAAAAAATATGATTCTGTTTAGTCCGTCAGTTAGTTTATCGAAAAATATTGGATATATTATAATTTTTGTTTTATCAAATTAATAAAAATTTACGAATATAAAACGTGTCAAAGATCATGAGTGGGGACTTGTGACGTCACATTTGAGTAAAAAATGTACTCAAACGTGACGTCACACGAGATTTCGACGCACTGTATCGTCTTCATTTTTTGTTTGCGTGAAAAAAGAAAAAGTACGTGTCCAATATTTTTTGGAGGTCTATCTGACGGACTAGTTAGATTTTTTTGTCATGTACCCTATTTTAACAATGTGAACCGCAGAGTCACAGTCGCCCAATTACAATAAACTGACTGGTGGCGGTCTGCCCAGCAATTGGGCGAGGTTGCCGCTGCCCCTTTTTTTTTTTTTTTTTTTTTTTCGGATGGGAAATCATCAAATGACTTCTCCCGCTCTGGGCGGAGCAGGAGGGAGTGTCAGACTTTTACTGACTAAAACCCATCCATGTTCCTTCCTCGCCCTTTGTGTTCCGGGGCCACGGTATCTCTTTCGAACAGTCCCGCAGCCCCGGCAGGCTTCGGTCCTTGCGGACCCCTTCCCTATTGCTGACTCTCTTTGAGGCGCGCGTGGAACACAAACGCGCCGTCGACACGGCCTGTCGTCATGAGACGTAAGGGACGGCGAGCTAGCCCATAGCTCCCCGTCCACAGGCCCGCGCCTACGGTGGCCGGAAGCCACCACGTGGCCCCCGACGCCCGGGGCGTCTCAAGCGGCGGCCGGGATGTGAGGATCTCTCCCTGTCCTGTTCCGCCACCTCCTTCGCTAGCATGACTGCTTCGCAGAAGGAGGTGACGGCGTCCCATTCCGTCTCGCTCCGGACCATGGCACGAACCAGGGCCGGGAGCGAGAGGTCGCCGCCGCCGATCGCCACCTCGAGGACACGGCGGTGCTCCACCCAAGCGGGGCACACCTCCACAGTGTGCTCCACCGTGTCCTCCGGCCTATCCTCACAGTGATAGCACCCGGGCGTTTCCTCCCCGAACTTACCGAAACATCCGTGTCCGGTAAGAACCTGCGTCAGGCGGAAGGTGAGGACGCCGTGGCGTCTCTCCAGCCACTCCTCAAAGAGGGGACTTATCGCCACTATTGTGGCGTGCCCTACACGGGGTTGCGATAGTCGCTCTCTCCATGTCGCCATGAGATCCCGCCGGAAGTCCATCCGCTGAGCGACAATTTGCCGCGGCAGCGGAGTTTCCCCCCGGCGTAGCGCCTCCGCGCGCCACTCATGTAGGCGCGCGAGGACTATTGCCTCCAGATCCCATGGCGGCAATCCGGCAAGGAGGTTCGCCGCCTCGCGGGAGATCGTGCGGTACCCCCGGACCAGCCTTACGGCTACCACCTTCTGGGGCACGTTCAAGTGGTGGGCGGCACGCCGCCTCAATGAACGTGCCCACACCGGGGCCCCGTAAAGGGCCATGGACCGCACGACTCCCGCGTAGAGCCTCCGGCAGGAGGCGTTCGGCCCCCCCAGGTTGGGCAGGAGCCGCCTGAAGGCAGCCCCTGTCCGCTCCAGTTTGGGGGCCAAACGTCGGAAGTGCTCCACGAAGTTCCACTGGCTGTCGAGGACAAGTCCCAAGTACTTCAGCGTCGACTCGACGCCGATGGAAACCCCTCCTGCCATCACTGCGGATCCCGGAGGTGGCGCGTTCCGAGGCCCATGAAAGCACATGGCCTCGGACTTGTGCAATGCCACCTCGAGACCCAGTTGCCGGATCCTCTCAACGACTATCGCAACCCCGCGTGTCATTACTTCGGCCGCCGCCTCCTGCGACCCCCCCTGTGCGAGCACCAGCGTGTCGTCTGCATAGCAAACCACGCTGACGCCGCTAGGGAGGTCGGCGCGCAGCACCCAGTCGTACCCGATGTTCCACAAGGACAGCCCTAGAACCGATCCCTGCGGAACACCGCACGACATCTCTCGCCGGTTCCAGTCTCCGCTGCGACCGGGGTAGATGACATACCTGTCCGCCAGGTAGTCCCCGACCACACGACGGAGGTAGGTCGGCACCCGGTGATACCGGAGTGCCTCCCTTATGTAGCTCCAGGGCATGGAGTTGAAGGCATTGGCGATGTCGAGAGACACCGCCAAGACAACCCCACCCCGGGACACCGCATCCCCCGTCGTGAGGGCCCTCACGCGCATGATGGCGTCCACCGTAGAGCGCCCCTTGCGGAAACCAAATTGGTGTTCCGCAAGGTCCGGCCCCATCCCCGCAAGGTGCTCGGCGAGGCGGTTTGCAAATACTCTTTCAAAGAGCTTGCCCACCTCGTCGAGCAGCACCACGGGCCGGTAGGCGGACGGAGAGTCCGCCGGGCGCCCCGGCTTCCGGATGAGGACCAGCTTCCCCGTTTTCCAACGAAGCGGGAACTGGCCTCTCTCCAAACATGCGCTAAAGAGCCCTTCCAATTGGGGCCCGAGAGCCTCCGAGGCCAGGACCCAGGCTTTACCAGGCAAGCCGTCGGGTCCCGGGGCGGTATTTTTGGCACCTAGCCTTCGTACCGCCACTCTCAGGTCTACCCCGGTCACTTCAGGAGCGTCGTCGTCGTCACTTTGGTGGTCCGCTTCCGGCACCGCAGCCGGCGGAGCCATAGGCGGGGGCGGGTGTTCCCCTCGCGAGGGGAACAGAGCGCTCACCACGTCCTCCACGAGCTGAGGCCGGAGACTCTGCGTCAGCGGGGGGGCCCAGGTGCGGAGTTTATCCCGCACCATCTTGTAAGGGCGCCCCCACGGATCTCTGTCGAGAGCCCCCAGCATCTCCACGCGGGCCAGATCCCTGGCCCGCAGGACAGCCTCGCGGAGGGCGGTCTTCGCCGCTCTGTAGCCCTCATAAAGCTCCGCCTCAATGGCTGCCGCATTCGGTGGGCGAATGCGGAGCCTGCGGTGCCTGGCGTACAGGTGTCGCGCAGCCACACACGCCTCCCGTAGGGACGTCAGCTCTCGCGACCACCAGTACACCTGACGCCGGGCGCTTCCTGGCCGGACTCGGGGCATTGCCACGTCACAGATGTTGGACATGGCCTCCTGGAACCACCCTGCCTCATTGTTAACGTCGGCAGGCCTGTCCGGTGATGTCACCCAGGCCTGCACGATCGAGGCTTCCAGGAGGAGCTCCCGGTCCAGCTGCTTTATCGCCCAACGCGGACCTCTCGGGGCCTGTTGGACCGGCGCGCTTGAGGTCTGGGTGGAGACGTCGAACCGGATGTACCGGTGGTCGGAATAGGTCTCCACCCCCTCCATGACGCGCCAGTCAACGACACGCGGTGACAGAGCGGGGCTAGCGAACGAGATGTCCACCACCGACTCGCCCCGCATCCTCACACACGTGGCGACAGAACCCCGATTTAGGACGACCAGGCCCTTCTCCAGGGTCCAGTCCTCCACCATCCTTCCCCGCACGTCTGTGCAACGAGAACCCCAAGCCAAGTTCTTGGCATTGAAGTCCCCGAGGACAAGCACGGGGAGGGAATGGTTCCGACGACGACACTCAACTCTGCGAGAGAGTTGTGGAACTCGGCGAGAGTTCGGTTCGGGGAGAAGTAGACTCCCACTACGACGATCTCCCCGAACCGGGCTGCTACGCACCCCCGACCCCTCCTGACACTTTCAAGGGTCGGGGTGCCGGCGGCGGCCGACGACACTATGGTCACTGAGCCGCTTAGGTCCGCCACCCAGTCTTCCCTGGGCAGGACGAAATACGGCTCAGCGACCACAGCGATGTTAATCAACCACTGCGCCATGCTCTGGAGCAAGAGATCCTGAGCGCAGGCGCAGTGGTTGATATTCGCCTGGAGGAAGCGTAATGGGGCCGTTATTGGCACTCCATTACCGCTTCCTCCAACCTGGCCCCCTGTGAGGGCCCCTCTGTGGCGGCGACAGAGGGAGCGGCAGCAGCGGCAGTTGCGGCTGCGGCATTGGCGACGGTGGCGGTGGTGGCGGAGGGCCTACCTTTGCCTCTAGTGGCCTTGGTGGGCGGAGCGCAGGCCTTGCTGCAGCAGGCTTGCCAGCCGCCGCACATGCAGCGCAGTGCGGCGCGGCGGCGCAGCAAGTCGTTGCCGCTGCCCCTGCGGTCGCTTTGTTTTTTTTCTCGCGATTCCTATAGTATTGAAGATAATCAATTAGCAATTTGCTGCCGGCTTATACAGCTTATAATACTGAAACAACGTACATATTTAAGATTCAGGTATAAGCTGTAGATATGTAAAATGTAGACAGCCAACAAACAATATATTGTAATTTTGTGTGTATATTTTTTAATTTTGTATGCAATAAAGAATAAGAACACTTTCAAGAAATAATTGCACAAATAAAACAAAAAAGCATCAAGTCACTCCCTTCCATTATAAAAGAAAAGAGAAAACTATAAATTCTGAGACACAATGGTCTAAAAATGATCGTTCTTTAGTCGAAACATCAAAAAGACAAATCTGGGGTTGTAAAAGGGATTTCGGCAAATGAAATCTAGTAACAATACATCATTCCAATCTGCCGATATCTGACCTTTCAGGTTAGAAATGTCGGCAAATATACTTAATGGATCTACCGGTAAACTGACATACGGAAGCCAAGAATGCCTAATAACGCTTCTAATTGGAGTAAATATTTTTTTTTCGTTTAGCTCTTTTATTTATATGTCTAACTTATAAATAATTACTCGATACGAAATTTTGAATTGACTAATTCAAAAATATTAATGATTTGTGTTTTCGTTTTTGTATATTATAATTATGTTTTATTGGTTTGCACTTGTCTCTGTGACAAATAAATAATATTAAAAAGCCCCTAATAAATAAAGATTTCTAAATAATCTTTCCTTCACTATGTTGGTACATAGCATAATTTAAAAACAAACACGTATTTGAAAACTGTATTCTCAAATACATTGTTTGCTTTAATTTGTTAACTGATTCAAGTCAAACCACAACTAAAGTAATAATATTTGCATGATTTCATCATTGGAATTAATTATAAACTTAACTTAATATGCGAATTTGTTACTGTAATAATTTCAATTTGGAATGTAACATTTTCTCAACATGAATGAAACAAATAATTTAATAAACAAAGCTTTAATTATGCTTCATGAAAACTAGCAACTTAAAACTCTACAAATTCAGTTATTCACGAACAAAAACTTAATTTGTTTAGATTAGGCAAAGAGACATTGATAAATGTTTAATCTTATCTTGTACTAGCCGCATAGCCAAATTAAACGTTTAATTTAAACGACTGTAATTTTGACAATGTTAAAGCAGTTAAATTGTCCTTTATAATATTTACCTTGGCTATTAGATACATGTATTTGCACATTTTCATATTACCGTCCATCCCATTCGATTCTGCAACGGTGTTAACATTATTTTATTGATTGTTTGAGTGTCAAGCTCCAGTTGTGATGCTGGTGGTCCCGACTAAATAAAACTGCTTTTCGATATGAAGACTATAATTTAACTGGGTGATTACAAGATAAGGATACTGATAGATGGATAATATGAGAGATCAAGAGAATGATGATGATGATTACAAGTAAAAATGGCCGATGTATGCGCACGGTGAGGGACGGCGAGCGAGAGTCCTTTGGTAAGGTCGAGGGCCTAGCGTTGGGTGGAACGATAAGGCGACGTAGGATCGTATGTCGCGATCCTACTGGCCGTCTGGCCGGCGCGATGTGATGGTCCGGAATATTGGTACTGACTGTTATGTTACCACAACAGGGATGTTATCTCTCTCCTCTTAGTCTAAATCTTGTCGACCCGAATGGCGCAGCGGTAGTGAGGCTGCCTTACGTTTTTAGGGTCCCGGGTTCGTATCCCGGCAGGAACAAATGTTTGTGTGATGAGCATGGACATTTGTTTCCGAGTCATGGATGTTTATATGTATAATAAGTATGTATTTACAAACAAAAAGTATCTTTGTAGTTTATCAACTATCTGGTCTCCGCGACACAAGCCTCGTTGCTTAGTGTGGCACTAGATGGCGCTGTGTGTAATGTCCAGCGATATTTTGATTTATTTCTCCTCTATCAGACAATCTGTTATAGGTTAATGTGTGTCAGTATTAAATGCTTATCCAACGAGACACTAAACCACTTTTACTCGCTGATTAGGCAACGCGTAGACACACCTATTCTCACGATTGTCGACACCACTAGATAATAAAATCGTATCACGTACAGTAACATTTCACTTGGAAATTCAATGGAGCAGAATATTGCTGTAATTTTTGTTACGTGCCCATTTGTTTGCGGGGCTTATGGTTTTTTAACTCTTTTTGTTTTTTTTTTGCAGTGCTATGATGCATGTAAATGTTGCGAAAGTGTGATGGGTTTAAAATACGTCATTACGATTATTTTAAAGCAAGTACATGAAAAGCAAAAACAAAAAGTAAGAAAATCAGTTCATTTGTTTCTTAAAAAGCGTAAATACCTAAAAGTAGGTAAGCCAGTTCGTAAATAAAAATCAAAATAAATCCATTTATTAAAATCTTTAAAAACCTCGTCATCTTTGGCAACCATGCTTCACGCACTGCTGAATATATTGTGGCAGCTCCCCTTGCCTTCACAAGTCTCAACCTGGTCTTACTCGCGATCTCCTGAATGCCATCAGACAATAAATCTATTGCCAAATTCTTCTCAAAAAAACCTCTAGTTCACCATCCCCCACGCCCGTGTGTCCTCGAACAAAGAGAACATAGGAAGCTGCGCCGCCGAGAGAAATCTTTCATTTCTTATCGCGAACACGAACTGTGAACACTCGCTAATATCAAAGCCATACGATATGAGCTACTCTTTGTAGTTCCTATTATTTTGCTGCCTCCTGTCTTTTCTTGAACACTACTTGGGAGATAATATTCAAAGGTAGATTAAAATTTGCTAATTTGGCTTTTTGTTTAAGTTATTGAAAACGATGGTAGTCAAAAAGATTCAGGTTGACATTTTCCCATTATTAATTAATTGAAAAATGATCGACGTTCTTATAACTGACTTTCTTATTATTGACATTCTTATTAATGACAATCTTTTTATTGACATCCTTATTATTATTACATACCAATTAAGTACGTTAAATTCATGTATTCTTAAATTTTGCATGCTAGTTTTAGCGAATTGTGTGAGCAAGTGTAATAAAACTCGACCATCTATTTATATACAAAAATTCTAGCAAATAAATTTCATTTCATTTCAAAACTGCCTGAAAAATGGACTGCCTCGTTGGTCTAGTGGTCGCGAGTGCGACTGCTGAGCATGAAGTCTTAGGTTCGGTTCCCAGGTCGGGCAAAATTTCATTGGGTTTTTCCATAAGGAAAAAAAAATGCATTTATTTCAAGTAGGCCAGTTACAGGTACTTTTGATTTGTCGAAACAAAGATGAAAATTAAATGTAGCTACAGTCCCAGTCACAAGACATAAAAACTGTGAAACTACTGTAGTTGCCCATTCGCTAGCGTAGATCTCTATGGAGAAGAACGGGCAAGAAACTCCATGGACACTCTTTTAAATCAGAATATTGTTACAAAATCTTGGTTACATCATTCATGTTGTGGAATTTCTCAGTAGCAACCACGGAGTCTGGATTTGTGCCCGGTTGATAGCAATAGGCTCGCCCCCTGTTACATTGGGACTTTAAAAACATAACTGGCGAAATGTAGGTGGTACACCTCTGCCTAGCCTTTGGGGGATTACAGGCGTGATGTATGTAAAAAAAACATGTTACGTCTACTTTTTTAAGCCATGCTTAAGAATTAAGCACTTTTCGGATAACATTAAAACAGCTAATGTGACTTCTCAACTAGACTGAGTTTTGCCAAAATGTTTCAATATCATTTCGCCATGATTAAAACATGTCTCCATGTTTTAGTTAGTGTAGATAAGTACATTTAGGGAAAATTACGTCCAACTTATTTAGACTTAGATATAATAAAGCCTCACATGATCAAAGAAAAACTAAAGAATAGCCTTTACAAGCAACAAGCAAAGAAAAAAGTAAAAATCTAGATCCGCCCACAACACGGACAACAGGATTACGAATCACTTTCACAGCTCATCTTTTCATACCTACTTAATGCTTTAACAAGATAGGCAGACCCGTACCTCTCATCTCCTAGTTATATTTAAGTTTCATGTAATAGAAGGCAATGCTATCGCCATCAACCGGACACAAGGCTTCAAACTACTATTAAAAAAATCACGAATTCCTCAATAACACTGTGCCTGACCTGGTAATCGAACGTAAGACTGCTCAGCAGCACCAGTTGTTACTAGACCAATATGGCAGCCTTAAAAATATATACGTGAACGGTGTTGCCAGTTAATTCACAAACGGAAAACATGGCGGCCCAAGAGTTTTATTAAAGCGTTTAATGAAACCGGAGCTTACTCCATAATTTACACGCGGTGCTCGTAACGTAGACTGCAGCATCTAACAGATGCGCCATGAATTTTATACGCTATAAACTAAATGGAAAGCATTATAAATAATTAGTTATTTAACTGTGATTTATACTAAAAATACCATTTCTAGTGGTAGTACTCTTTCTACCACTAGAAACGAACGACTGCTGAGCACGAGATCCTGGGTTCGAATCCCGGGTCGGGCAAAGTGTTACCGTACGTTTTTTCATAAGGAATTTCTAAGTAGCAGCCATGTACCCGGTTGATGGCAGTAGACTCACTCTGTAAAATAATATTTTTTACAAAATTTAACTCAATTTTAATTTTTATAAAAACAAAAACGAAATCCACAAAAAAAATAAACAGGTTTAATTTAAGTGTTTCGTGCCCTTTTAAGACGAAAATAGCGGCAATTCATATAAAACTAGATCGAAAACAAGACCTAACCACAAGAAAGTTTTAAACAATTTAGGAACTATTTCTAGCAACAAGAACAATGGCCTAAAAAATAATTTATATGTAGAAATAATACTATTCACACGATGTGATGTGATGTGATGATATTTTGTTTAGTTGTGGAAATGGGAAAGTTACGAGATGCGACGTAGCCCTCTAATCGACTATAAATATGTCTGAATAACACCTTAAATTCCCCCCCGGACCCTTGCTTGAGCCAGCCCGTAATGCTGAGCCAGTAATGATAAACGAGCCCCTAATTAATGCACCTCTGATCCAGCCTGTCCCTTTACTGCCCCCCCCCCCCCCAGCGACGTCCTAAGCCGAGGTTCGTACCCCACAGGGGATGCCCTTAGTCGTGGTCGCTTAGTTTCTAGTTATTATGCCCCTGGCTGGAGGCCTTAAATTCAAGGCATCCACAGGACTAGCCCGGTTAAGCAGAAGCCAGTCTCATAGACTGAACTGCGAGATTCCATACACAAAAAAAAAACCTTACATGTTATTCCATTTTATGATCAATAGGCGAGACGACAAAAAAAAACTAATTAGTCCGTCACTTAGATTATCATAAAATATTTGGCCCGTGTTTTTTCTTTTGTTACGTAAAACAAAATAGACGAAGATACGACGCTTTTAAAATTCTCAATACGTCACGCCATGGTTTAATTTTTTGCTAGTTCTGACGTCACGAGCCCCCACTCCCGAGTTTTGATCCGTTTTATCTTTGTCAATATTCATTAGTTTACAAAAACAAAAAATACGTGTCCATTAATTTCCAATACTCTAACTGACGGACTAAATAGATTTGCAATTTTTTGATACTGTCGTCATGCCTATTGAATAGGTACAAAAGTGAACAATTACTGTTCCATCAAAGGCACATTTCATTACCTACAATGTGAAATAATCGTCCATGACTAAAACAAACTAGTTTGGTAACACACAATACCAATAAAAACTATTGTTTTCGAATCATGTCGTGTTACACTTTTGTTTGGCAGTCTGATCTGCGTATCAAGTTGTGGCGGGTGCTGGAAGTTCAGCGCCTGAAGCTTATTGAAAGTTTCAGGCTCTAGTTCAAATTGGGCCTGCGATGAAAGGGTTAAAAGTACACCACGATGTGATTCATCTGCCTCTTCTTTTCCCAGCCACTTGTGATTGGCTAAGAGTCCGTCCGTCCGTCTACAAGTCTACATGGAGCGACTGCCTTTCTGACCTCACAACCCTGTAATGAAATTAAATGAAATTATTTATTTTGCAAATAGGGAGTAATTCATCAACTCGTGCAACATGCCCACGGCCCATTTCGGACGAGTGGATGAAAATCAAAATAAATAATATGTATTTTCATTCCGCAACTCGTCACACGTTTCTTTTTGTGTGGAACTTTAAACTTTATCAACGTTAGGTACTGTTAGTAAGACAAGAATATAAAATTTTTTTTTTAAGAGTTTTTAACTCAAACAAATTGTTATGTTACCTTAGAAAAAGTACTAGACCAACATAAATTAAAGAATGTAATTCCATCTACTTCTTAGGATATTAAATCACTTTTACACGTCAATATTTTGTTTTAAGAGAACGTTGGCGCCGGCATTTCCTAACTGACTACCCCTTTTTTTTTTTTTTTGGATGGGAAATAATCAAATGACTTCTCCCGCTCTGGGCTGAGCAGGAGGGAGTGTCAGACTTTTACTGACTAAAACCCATCCATGTTCCTTCCTCGCCCTTTGTGTTCCGGGGCCACGGTATCTCTTTCGAATAGTCCCGCAGCCAACTGACTACCCCTGAGAAGAAATACCGAAACAAACTCAAGGATCGTGGTCTCTTTTAAAGTCCAGACACTATTATTAGAAATTATATCAATGTGAGTGTGATCATGTGTTAGGCATTATCTGGTATGGTCTTTGAGGAAAGAGCCATAGCAGGTTTGCGTTGACCTGTCCCGATAGACGGCAAGCATGCATCAGTGTTCGTGTAGCTCAACCACATTTTAGGGAGCTCAAAGATCTGTCACACGACACGACCAGATCTGCAGAACATTTGAGTAGGCCACTTACAAATACTCAAACCCGTACTACTCGTGTAGCTGAGTAATACGATGATACCCCTTGGCAGTCCAGTTGTCAGCCCGTCGTGCTTTCTGAGGCACTGGAGATACGTAATGGATGATCACCGATCCACGAACTCACATCAACAGTTGCTTAACTTTGAAGATCGAGCCGTGTGTTCATTATTTAATCACGAGCTCTGTGAACTTATTCGCCCTAGGAGAAAACAATTCGATATTAAATCGCGATTTAATTAAAAAACATAAATAACCGTACGCGCTATTCACGCATCTAATAATTAACAGTAATAAACACACGACCACACAGTAACATTTATCTGTTGTTACAAACGCACTCCCGAGTGTTATCATCAATAAGTCTACACTACGAGTCCTGAGTACAGTCGAACACGCTGTTTGGTATACAGGCAACTGACTCGCAACTCGCTTCTTCAACCCAATGTTGAGTGTAGTTCTTCTTCATTGCACGCCACTTTACCCAGTTTTGGGCCACTCAAATCCAACTCTTGAAAAAAAAAAAATGGCAGTGAAGTGGGAAGATTCTTTTTCTTCTGGTGCCTCTCCAATTACTGAGTACTGGCCATGAACTACGAATATTTCTCCTTACCTTTTGCAAGGCGGAACTGCTCAACAGCACTCGTGATTCCGGTCCGGTGTAAAGACAAATGAATATAGGTAAATACCTTGTTTGACTGTAGTCCCGAATGGCCCCGACTATAATCCCGACTCCTCCCGAGAACTCCCGAGTTAATAAGTGTGGAATGCGCTCTATCGTGGAAGATTTACGAGCCGTCGGATTATCTGCGCCATCGTCGCGTGCACAGGTAGGCTTTACAATTTTATGGATATAGCGCCGTTAGCTGAAGTGGGGTAAATTACAAGGCTAATGACTTGCGATTATTGCACGAGGGAGAGTAGACTAGAATTGTTGAAGGGTATGGACTATGGTGTTATTTGTTAGTGTGGTTTTTGGATTTTTTTAATTAAATATTTTATTTGTTAGGTACTTTATTTTAAGAGTAAGTTCTCTTCTCTTATACCGGGTGTAAACAACCTCATCACGAAGCCGTTCACCAAGCATTCTGTACATCAAACTAAGTAACTTAACGCAAAAATTATTGCTGGGAAACGAAGTTTTTTTGTGGTAGAATTCAATGTAACGCACTCAAAATATTGTGCTGATAAATGGATTGAATAGTACGGGGGTCGTGAAGGTGTTAACGTAAAATCTTACATTAAAAACTTGTATTTAAAAAAAAACTTATCAAAAAGTTGGAACTTTGGCCCCCAATATATCCGTAACTAGGAGGTTCCCAGGTATGGTGTAGAACAAAAAAATGTTTGCAATGATGGGGAGAACCAGTGCCTTTCGGCTTCGATAAGAGGTATTTTACACCCTTTATAAAAATCTCGTGTCACCGTGGTTGTTAGTGAACTCCTCCGAAACGGCTTGACCTATTTTATGTTTTTTTTTGTGTATATTTAGAAGGTCTGAGAATAAGTCGTAGGGTATGTTTTAGACACACACACATCCAAATTTCCACGCAAACAAAGTCTACTAATATAATAGTATAATATTATATAAGTTATAAAAGTCTGTTGTGACGTTTTATTTGTTAATACTTGTAAATGATCTACGTACATAGTAATATGTGCATAAGTTCTTTAGTTCGTTGCGCTTCAAATTCACCAGAAACGGAACAGTTGACGTGTCCAGCCCAGGCATTTTGAACCCGTGGAACTATTTGGAAAACATTTAATTTACTATGTGTAACTGAAATGTCGCAAACCAATACTGTACACAAAGCTTTCACAAGTACAAAGCACATAGTTTACCTAAGTTTATTATGAAAGCTGCATCAACTTCATACGTGCAACACATTTCATACACCTCCAAAACACACTTCCTCTAACAAAATCTACATAAAATCTCAACTCCACACGCTTTCTTAAGCAAGTTTCGTTCATTTCGTTCGTTTCATTCAGTTCGTTCAAGACGTTCAGTTTCAAACAAAGACGACCTAAAATTGTGATCCCGCGTCGCATTTGACGTAATAACGCTGACGGTATGCGCGCTGCTTGTAATTTACTAAACATTATTTAGCTTGGCGACACGTGAAGTTGTTACGTCACTCTTAGGAGCGGAGCTAGTGTCGCTTTTATTGTGTTCATATTTTTTGTAGTCGATTTCAATTGGTGGTTATTTGATAGTTTTTTAATTGGGGGTTTTGAATAACTAGTGAATAAATAATAATACCCTCATTAATTTGCCTTAAAGGATGAGTGACCATCAATTACAACCTCTAACGCCTAATCAGAAGCCAGAAAGCCCAGGAGACATAACTGGGTTGTGAAGGTCAGATAAACAGTTGCTCCATGTAAAATACTAGAATTCAGCTGCATCAATCAAAAGCCAGGCTTATGGCCAGTTTCACCACCTTCATATTAATTAGTTCCGGTTAACTTATGCGGCAAATAACTTTATGCATCTGCACATAAAAATGCGTAAATTAATGAATGGTTAACCGGAACTAATATGAAGGTGGTGAAACTGGCCATAAGCCTGGCTTTTGATTTGTGACAGTGCCCTATTGTTAACCTTCTATTGTTGTAGATAGGTCAAGCTTAACTAATTTGCTGAATATTATTTAACTTGGTAGCTCATAGGGCTTTGCTCTAAGCCCCATGGTTTCGCGTCAGTTCCCTTCCGTCAGCTTACGTTGGGACTGCGAATTCAGAGAATAAATTGACGAAGCACGAGTAGTGAGAGTGATGGTGTTGATTTTAACAGTGATAACATGATTTTGGTCAAATTTAATTCAAAACATATGATCGTATTTATAATTTCAGAATCAGAATCATTTATTTGTTATACATAGGTATAAACATTAAGGATCTTATAAATAGTTAAAGCTCTTGCTATGTTTTGTCGTTACTGACATACAAATTAGAATAGAAAAAAAAAACAATTTAAATTACAAATAAAATGTCAACTCAAATAAAAGATTACTAATATAAAAAGTCAACTCAAATTTACAAATATAAAATGACAATAAAAATAAAATCAAAAATACGAAAAATATTACAAATAATAAAATGCAAATACAATTTAAAATTATTAAAAAGAAAACCGATAGACGTATATTGGTATTGGTGGACATAGAAAAGCGTGACCATGTTGAGCAGTCCTATGCTTCTGGCATCCAGCGGATTCCGTGGTTTTATTCCATCCTATTATTTGCAAATCCTATTTATTTTAAAACCAACGCAAAGCATGTACAAAACACATTTTCCAAGGAAGTCTCAAGCTCCATGTAAACATTGATTAAGTCAAGCACGTAAAGCCAGTCGATCTGCATACATCACGGTTCATAGGGAGCTCCCTAATACGTATGCGGCCACCCGAGAGGAAGCGTACGTGGTCGTATTAAATTGAAAAACGATTTACCTGTTGATAAGAGCTTGTTTTAAATAACTGATAAGGTGAAGTCGTGTTGTGAGTTTTTTTTTATGTTATGTTGAAGTTTGTGAGTTTTTCTTCTTGGTGTATTTTCCTCTTTTTTTAAGTACGTGCTAGGTTATATTACCATTGCTCTCAAAAGGAGAAGAAAACATCGTTAGGAAACTGCATGGTATATAATAGAACCAAAAATTTGAAGATTTGTGTCGTCCATGAACCTGCACTGGGCTTGCGTGGTGAATTATAGGCCACTTCCATTCACAGGGAAGAGGCCTATGTCCCAGAAGTAGGAACTTTATAGGCTGGCTCTCCACATATTCTACTTAGCGTGTCGATGACAATCTAAAGGAATTTTGGGACGAGTTTGGTGCTATCACTAGCTTCCCATCAATCCCTGTGTCATGCAGGCATCAAGGCAAGCAAGACGCGATATCATCTGATATCGCATCTTGCTAACGGTAGGACATCTGTCCTACCGTTTTTGGAATAGCACCTCATTTGTTATCCAGGGTAGAATCAACTACATATCTGAACAGGTTTTCCTTGCAGAACAACATGAGTCTGGAGACTGGTCAGAGATTTCTAGATCTCTCATATTAAAATATCCTCTAAGATCAGTATAACAACTGGTGTTTTAGGTGCTTTTGAAAGTCATGCAGTTACTAATTATTACCATTACGCCCACCAGTTACATGAAATAATCAGTAACAATAAACTTGCCTAAGTACTTTACCTTACTTATTTTTATTTCCTGCTTTAATGTGAGCGTTGATATTCAGCACCAACCGGCAATGCTAAATAACGTTTTACCCAGTAAAACACTTCATTACGAAAATAAGCACACAATACATTTCCATCCAAAATTAAAACCAACCAGCTCCTCGACTATTAATATAGTTGAACCCAGTATCAAACAAACGGGTCTTAATTTACGATGTGTCTCCTGGCTTATATATCCTAGAGCACATGCGATTTCATGTTAGCGGAGCTCTTGAGACTAGGCAAAGAGCTAGGAGAGCACCCGCAAATTCATTATCACCGCGAAGCTACGACGTAGCAGCGAATATTTGTGAAAATCCCGCCATTCTTCAAGTTGTATATGGAAATACTTTGTCGTACCCTGTCTCCTGGACTAATTTGTTTTGATGCGGATTATAACGATGCTGTGTGTTTTCGTGTTTCATTTTTTGTTTTCTGTGAGCTCTGTCAGTATTCGGGGTATGCCGGGATTAAGTATGAATGTTACAAAATGTTGTTTTGTAAACTTGGGGATTTCAGTTATTTGGGCTGTAATTCTGAGCTGGAAGGCTTTAGTGGACATTTTAATGTGAGAGGTTGGAGTGGTTATTTTTGTGAGTGTTGTATTAACTACAGCTGAATGTAGTCAGTTTTTAATCGCACCGTCTTAACATTCAAATCTGTTTGAAACTTCAGTACATCAACCAACACGATTTTTTGATCCGTCATTGCGATCATTTTTTTGTTCTACACCACAAAACATGATTTTACATCACAAAAAAAAAGTCGTTTCCCAGCAATATTTTTTGCGTTATGTTACTTAGTTTGATGTACAGAATGCTTAGTTGACGGCTTCGTGATGTGGTTGTTTACACTCTGTATATGTTCCACTGTTTTTATGCCACTTTTATACACCATAAACCACTTTGTGTTTCACCTAAAACATCCACTTCTCTCAACTAAGTTATAAAAAGTCCAGTGAATATTTGGTAGTGACCAAATAAATATTATTCAATTTTCTTCCCATAAAATGAAAAAAGGCCCTAATATTCAATAACAAATTATAGAAACATCTCCATACATTACTTTGGAGCCAACTGAAGTAATTTTCAGTCCATATTGTATCCCAGATCCCTATTACTATTCATGAGGGACCAGGTTCGAATCCACCTCACCCTTTGGATTCCATTAAACTGGAATCCAACCCTTGTATCTACCAAAAAACCTCATATAAATATTTACAAGGGGATGAAAACTTACATCAAACAGTAATATACTTTAAGATTTAAGTTATAAAGTCAATTTTCATTTGCACGTGTTTCTATTTCTGGGTTTCGGTTTTTTATGCTCATGAATTTTGATGGGATCATTCTCGTAATTGAAAGAACAAGTTTCTAAAACTTCAAATTATTTATCCAACTTTTTTTTTACTACGTAATACTTTGTAGCAGATAGCATTATTGCTACATTTTATTAGCAATAAAGATGCAGGAAAAGTAAAAACTGCAAAAAAACATTTTATTTTTGTTGGTTTCATTTACTTTTTTGACAACGACCTCAACATTAGTTTCCATGTAAACTAAAGCAATAGAAAACACACACTGTCTTAGAAAATACTACATAATGTACATTTTATTTCTTCAAAATAGAATTCGTTTATCTTTCTGTAGACCGCTTTTACACACCATTAACATTTTCTTTCCAATCTAAAAATATAATCAAAAGAATACAGAAAACCATAGTGACCAAAAACACATAGTGCTTGTGACAAAAGTTAAAACCGGGAGGATGTAAAGCAAGGACCCTCTTCATAGCCTGAAGTACTCGCGGCACGAGAGCCACTGTAACATTACATACGTACCGTCTACGTACGGGGAGTAAGCAGGGCTTCAGGTGCAGTTAGGTCCTTGTGTCATACGGGTAGGAAGTTTGGACAACGAACCGAAAACAAGTGCAAAAGTTTTCAAACGTTTAAACTGCATCCTAGCCCAAATGAAGCGGTTTATCTCTAGGGATAAATTATCAACTGTTGTTGAACAAAAATGACAATTGTAGGTCTCCCTAGAAAACGAATGCCCGTTTTCACAAACACTAGGCGAAACAATTTATCCAATAGTGCAAGGATATTTACGCATTCATTCAGGTGTTTTATGTATTGATGAAAAATGAGAAAATGAGTGTCCTTTGTGAAAATGAAAACAAGACGACCTAACTTATCCTAAGACGTTTTTCACCAAGCGACTAAACAAGATACTATTTCACGTTTAATCTTGGTACGGACTGCAACGTCTATCGTCGTTGTTCTTTCGTCGTCATTGTAACGTATCCTTCCATAGCCAACCGTAACACCTCTGTGTCACCCACCCATCATATTACGCTCAGCGCACTAGGAAAGTGCTTTCCGTGACGACATTGCGCTACACTTCACTTTACGTCTGCATTGTGCGCGCAATTTCTTAGCGCACTACACATAATCACGGGTTACCTAGGTAGGTAAAACCTGTATTATGGTACTAAGCTAAAATTGCAGAGGGGTGAACGAACCGCCTCGTTAGTATAGTAGTCGCAAGCGCTAGTGCTGACTATGACGTCTTTGGTTCGATTCTCAGGACGCGCGAAGTGTCATTGGATTTTCTCAACAGAATTTTCTGGTCTCGGGGTCTGAATTTGTACACAGTTGTTGGCAATAGGTATGCCTTCTATTCATCTCTGCCTAACCTTTAGGGAATTACATGCGTGATGGTATGTTATGTCTTATGTAAAAATGAATGAACGGTAAATACAATGAATCGAATGACGTTTAGGGCGCTGTCGGTAAGCCATCGTGAAAATTACTTTGTGTAATGTATCGAAAAAACAAGAATATGTACGCTAGTTCAGATTTCTGGCAACAACATTTTGTGTGGGGAGCAACTCTAAATACGAAAAAAATGACCATGGAAACATCGATGTGTATTCAAGCGAAATGTTTGTAAAAACTGTTTTATTCACTCGGGTACTGATAGTTGTTGAAATACACGTGAGCTTTTGCCCCGTGGAGTAATTTAACTTCCTGTATACATACAATAACGTTAGTTTCTAGACCCACTCATCATTTGGTATACATACACAGCAAAGTCACTTGTTTTGTCTATGTAAATAACGTTGATCCATCGCCACAGAATTCTCCTACGAGCAAAGTTGAGCGACAAATAGATCTATTTTCTTCACGCGGACCTAATCTATACAGAACCACCGAACTTTAGACCTTGATTAATTAATTTACAGCGTATAAAAGTGACATTATATCTTCAACTAGCAATTCGCCCGCGACTTCGACCGCAAACATTGTGATAGCTCTTCTATTATATATCAATATAATGTATGCCTATAGCACTCACGAATAATGTAGCTTTCTGCCCGTGATTTAATTTTGAGGATTGGATCATTCGTTACGAAGATTACCCCCTACATGCAAACAAACAAACAAACAAACAAATTTTACCTTTTTATAATATAGGTAAGTATAGATAACGACGCCGGAAAACGTCGAAAATGTATAATAGATATTGATTGACGTCAGCTACTTAGAAGTATCCATCATCAGTCTAGCCTTTTCCAACTATGTTGAGGCTGCATACCAGTATTTTACATGTAACGACTGCCTATAATCTGACCTCTGAAAACCCAGTTAGTACAATACGATACCTCTTGGTAAGTCTAGTTGTCAGACTTTCGGGCCACTGACTACCTGTAACGACTATCAAAAAATCAACAAATGACCAATTGTTTAACTATTGTGTCTACTTCGTGGACAGATCGTGGGATATCATGTTTTCCGAGGCACGAAGGAAACTCAGTATGTAGTGGGTGGTCTCCCATCCACGGACCAACCTAGACAAGCGCGGCTTAACCTAAAGATACCAAAAAGATTCCGTCAATGATATTGAAACTCATTTTAGAAACGATTTGACACCGATTGCCGTTTGTCTAACCTCTCTAGTCAGTTTTCTAAAACCCTCTTCTAAAAAATGCACTAAAATTAAAACTAACTATATGTACAGCACAGGTATATAGACTAACAGAACAAAGTAATACTTAGCATAACATAGTCAAGTAATTGAAATGCCAGCTCAAACTTCAAAAAGAGCTCGTTTCCATTCTTCGCCCATCCATTTGCATAAATTACAAACTGCTGCACAACTGTTCTGCAGGGCTGTACTGCTGGGATTTTAATTTCAGTGTACTTTTTATTAAGCGTTAATGTAATCTCTGCAAGTGACTGTACTACAAAATTGCATTTTACTTTTCATTTACTAAACGTCCGCTGTTATGGTGTTCGTTAATGTCCCACGAAATCGTAGTATACCGGGATAAAAACTATCCTATGTGTTTATCCAGGTTATAAACTATCTGTGTGCTAAATTTCAGTAAAATCCTTTCAGCATTATTTGCGTGAAAGAGCAACAAACATCCATCCATCCTCACAAACTTTCGCATTTGAAATATTAGAAGGATTTCCTGATAAACTTTTTCAGGAAACATGTTTTTTTTTTATCGTGTGGTTAGTGCCTAACCTGGTGTCGAGAGTTTTTGAGCCGCCCGTGGGCCTCTGACTTGGCTTAACATGCCGTAGAGAAATATCTCTCAGGCATGCTGGTTTCCACACGATGTTTTTCCTTCACCGAAGCAAGTGATTATTATACAATACGCACATGAATCCGAAAAATCAGAGGTGCGTGCCTTGGGTTCGAACTCGAGACCTATGACTTGGCAGTCCGACGGTCACACCACTAGGTTATCACTGCTTAGGAAACATGTTTATACGTAGGCTTGTACGGTCAACTTACTAAAACCTTAACGATACTTAAAATTTTGTCGTATAGTTCGATGCGAATGCCGACGAATTGTGACATTGATAACTTGGACTAGTGATTAGTTTAGATGACCAGCAGTAGACCTCTTTCTTTTTTTTTTCATTATTCTTAAAAAAACATTGTTACAAACCATTTTGAAAAAACTTAAACAAACCAACACAAACCATCACGGGTTTAACAGCGGTATGCCAGACACGCTTACGGCAGTTAAATGTTATAGAGTCCAAAAGTAAGCAACCTTTAACTTATAACAAGAAAATGAAAAGAAAAAAAATATATAATTTGAATGATTAAACTACATACACACACATACACATACACACACATGCATACATACATACACACACACACACACATAAACACGTTTTTTATTTTTTATTTTTTTTATTATTAGGGTTCCGTACCTCAAAAGGAAAAAACGGAACCCTTATAAGATCACTTTCTTGTCCGTCTGTCCGTCTATCTGTCCGTCTGTCACCACCGATTTTCTTAAGGACGGGTGGACCTAGCAAGTTGAAATTTATACCATATACTGAGGTCGATATAATAGTCCCTATTAGGTGTATAAAATCAAGGTCCCGAGTCAACACGATAAAAAGATATGGGCAAATTTAGATTTCGCGAAAACTTGTAAGTACCAAAATTTACCTTAATTTTCAACTTTTTTTTATATTTTGGTCTTTTCCCTTTACTTGTGCTGTAAGACCTTGCTTTTATCCAAAATTGCTATCCGAATAAGCTTCTTGAAACTAATCGCCATCATCATTTTCCTGCCCTTACCCGAATTTATTTGTGGTCGGCGCAGCATGCCTTCTTTACTTTCTCTATTACTCGTCATCTCAGCAGTCACAGCCATATCATCCTTCAGACAGTCCATCCATCGTTTCTTTAGTCTTGAAACTAACTGTGAAGCATTATTCAAGTAATGATTACCTGCGATGCGCAAATTTTCTCATGATAAACCTTGACAGGTACACAATACCTAGCTATACATAAACATAACTTCCTACTCCCCTCATCACCATAATCCTCCCACTCGGTATACAAAAAATGATTTTATTCCGAGCTCACCCACCAGCGAACTCCTAACCTTCTAAAAGCGTACTTTCCTTGCCAATTCCTGCGCTAAAGCCACTCGAACTAGTTATCATACAGATTGTTTCGTTTGGGTAAAATATGTGGTAAATTGAAGCGTGTGTACGGCCAATTTGCGTTGATTTCTTTATCCGGGGCCCGGTCGGACGTGACTCGTCTGAGATGAATCTAAATGAGAAGACGGGTAGGGACCTAGTGGCAGCGTGAATGTGTTATAGGGATTAATTCAAAAACTTCTTCCCATTCTTTGTATCAGCAGTGCGAACCATAAAGGCTGATTTAAAGGACTCAAACCTTTACTCGATATGTGCCTCTCTCCTCCACGAGGTACAAAGTAACGCTTTATTCCACAACTCATCACAAAACTTGAAGCTTGGATTTGGGCAAGATGAACAGCGCAAGTGTAGTGTGCAAAAAAACCTGACAAGAATTGTGGGACAGTCGGTCGGAGGATCCTCCCTTTTCTATAGGGGATGAAGAACTTTGGGGTGCGAAGTCAGAAGTCCTCCACGTGTGTCCGGCGGCTGCTCGTCCCTCTCGATACGTCTGGAGGGAAGAGCAGCTGCTGGGCCGGTGCACCCCGGGCGCGGCAGTATCCTTCTCCGGGGAATGAGGGGAAATGAGAATTTCCTCTTATCCCTCGGGGAGTGGTACTGCCGCGGCCAATTATTCTGACATGGGTGGGGTCCGACCCGGACCAAAGGTGCGTTCCTTTGCGTGCCCTCTGTTTAGCAGAGGGCATAGCAGAGGAGTGAGGGCGGGCTCGGTGTGCACTTACCCTGCCTCCGAGCAGACAGAGAAGGATCGTCCTCCTCTGTCACCGCCGGTCTCGTAATCCCACCGTCGAAGTGTCGTGGATCAAGTCTCGCGGCTTCGACAGGGACCGAGGGTCTTGGCTTAACCGCCCGGACCGCGAGGTAGAAAACCTCTCTAAAAAGTTACCCCGAATCCCAAGTGGCGACGCACCGCGAGGGGATGTATGGCTGACGGGGGTTCCATAGAACAAATCAGTCGCTAGTGCGCTCCTCGCCAGGGTACCTGCAGACCCCCTGGCGAGTAACAAATACTAAAATCTGCCCTTCTAGGTACAGGGGTCTCTGCCTAGATTGAGATTAGTTCCCCCATACTCGTGGGATTAGATATGGAAAGTGAAAAAAATAAAAACACCAACAACACCGCCGGTAACGGCAAGGAAGAGGAGAGGAGGGATGCGAGGTCAGAGTCCGACGTCGCATCCAGCGATGTGAGCGCGGGAGGCTCAGAGAGCTCCCGCTGCGTGAGGGCCGGGACTGCTGTGGAGAACAGCAAGTTCTTCCGCAAGCGGTCCAGGAAGGATGGTGACGAAGGGTCGTCATCGGAGGGAGAGCTGGCCTCGGCCCGCAAGATCCCCACCAGCAAGCGTGGTGGAATCAGAGGTAAGAGGGGGGGTCTCTCTGCCTCCGAGCGGTCAGCGAGGCTGGCCGAAGAGGGTCGCCACCCGGGCATGAATGCTCGCGGGTCGGGCGACGAGACGGGTGGACCTGGCAGCTCCGAGGCAGAGCGTAAGGCCAGGTTCGCAAAGGGAGTCGCCTTGAAACAGAAGACCTCTTCAAAACTCAAGGCCATACCCGGGGCTTCCGCCTCTATCATGGCGGCAGCGGAGGCCAACTTCGGAGGACCTCCTCCTCCTCCTTTGCTAGAAGGAGGCGAAGTGGCCAAACTGCGGGAGGAGGTAGCCCGCCTGACGGCTGCCACGGAGCTTCTCCAGAAGGAGAATGCAAAGCTCCAGGCAGACCTGGCAAGACTGCGCGAGTCTAGCTCCCGCGTGGTGCCTGAAAAGGAGCAGCAGCAGCAGCGGAAAAGCCAGCCGGTGCCGGTTGAGAACCAGGTCTTGAACTTGGTTCGGCAGGAGTTGGCATCCTTCCAGGCGCGGTTTTCCGTCCTGGAGGGAATTGTCCTGCGTCCCCCCCTGGCGGCAAGCAAGGCGGCCACGGGTCCGAAGGCGGCCTCGTATGCGGCCGCTACGGCTGCCACACCCGGACCGGGGCCGTCCAGCCAGTCCTCTGGCAGGGCTGCGGTGGCGCCCCCTGGAAAGCCGGCTCCGGCGAAACCGGCGCCGGCAAACAAGGCGGCGAAAGCGAGGAAGGGCAAGGCGCCTGCACAGAAGACTGTGCCGGCGCCAGCCCCAGCAGCGAGTGGGCCAGCGCCGGCGGCACGTCAGCCGCCGCCGCCGCCACCGCCCCCCCAGCAGCCCCCTACACCTCCCGCGGCTGAGGCCGGATGGCAGGTGGTCGGGGAAAAGGAGAAGGGGCGGAAGGCGGCCAAAAAGGCCCGAGATCGGGAGCGGCAGCGCCAGTTCAGGGCGCGAAAGAGCGCGGCTAGGCTCCGCGCCCCGAAGACCGCGGCTGTAGTGATTACACTACAGCCAGACGCGGAAAAGAGGGGCGTGTCCTACCGCGACCTGCTGGCGAAGGCGAAGGAGGCGGTGGACCTCGGGGAGCTCGGGATCACCGGGGGCCTCCGGCTTAAGGTCACGGCGACGGGGGCTCGAATGCTCGAGATCCCCGGGGAAGCCAGCGGCCCGTCCGCTGACGCTCTGGCTGAAAAGCTAAGAGCGTCCCTAAACGCGGACGAGGCCCGAGTGTCCAGGCCCGTCAGATGCGCAGACCTGCGCATCTTGGGTTTGGACGACTCGGTGACCAAGGAGGAGGTGGTGGCCGCCGTCGCCAGGTCCGGTGGGTGTCCTGCTGAGCAGGTCAGGGCAGGCACCCTACGTCCGGACCCCACGGGCATGCATACCGTTACGGTATGCTGCCCTGTGACGGCGGCTAAAACTATTGTGGAGGGCCGAAGGCTCTTGGTGGGATGGGTGTCAGCGCAAGTAAAGCTGCTGGAGCCCAGACCTCTGAGGTGCTACCGCTGCCACGTGGGACACCAAGTGTCAGTTCGGTGCGCCTCGGAGGTTGACCGCAGCGGGCTATGTTTCCGCTGCAGTCAGCCCGGTCATCAGTCCGCAGGGTGCTGTGCCACGCCGCACTGCGACGCATGTGCGGCGGCTGGCAAGCCGGCCGATCACCGGGCTGGCAGCAAGGCCTGCGCTCCACCCACCAAGTCCACCCGAGGCAAGGGTAGGCCCTCCGCTGCCACCGCCACCGTCGCCACCGCCGCAGCCGCAACTGCCGCCGCTGCCGCTCCCTCTGTCGCCGCCACAGAGGGGCCCTCACAGGGGGCCAGGTTGGAGGAAGCGGTAATGGAGTGCCAATAACGGCCCCATTACGCTTCCTCCAGGCGAATATCAACCACTGCGCCTGCGCTCAGGATCTCTTGCTCCAGAGCATGGCGCAGTGGTTGATTAACATCGCTGTGGTCGCTGAGCCGTATTTCGTCCTGCCCAGGGAAGACTGGGTGGCGGACCTAAGCGGCTCAGTGACCATAGTGTCGTCGGCTGCCGCCGGCACCCCGACCCTTGAAAGTGTCAGGAGGGGTCGGGGGTGTGTAGCAGCCCGGTTCGGGGAGATCGTCGTAGTGGGAGTCTACTTCTCCCCGAACCGAACTCTCGCCGAGTTCCACAACTCTCTCGCAGAGTTGAGTGTCGTCGTCGGAAACCATTCCCTCCCCGTGCTTGTCCTCGGGGACTTCAATGCCAAGAACTTGGCTTGGGGTTCTCGTTGCACAGACGTGCGGGGAAGGATGGTGGAGGACTGGGCCCTGGAGAAGGGCCTGGTCGTCCTAAATCGGGGTTCTGTCGCCACGTGTGTGAGGATGCGGGGCGAGTCGGTGGTGGACATCTCGTTCGCTAGCCCCGCTCTGTCACCGCGTGTCGTTGACTGGCGCGTCATGGAGGGGGTGGAGACCTATTCCGACCACCGGTACATCCGGTTCGACGTCTCCACCCAGACCTCAAGCGCGCCGGTCCAACAGGCCCCGAGTGGTCCGCGTTGGGCGCTAAAGCAGCTGGACCGGGAGCTCCTCCTGGAAGCCTCGATCGTGCAGGCCTGGGTGACATCACCGGACAGGCCTGCCGACGTTAACAATGAGGCAGGGTGGTTCCAGGAGGCCATGTCAAACATCTGTGACGTGGCAATGCCCCGAGTCCGGCCAGGAAGTGCCCGGCGTCAGGTGTACTGGTGGTCGCGTGAGCTGACGTCTTTACGGGAGGCGTGCGTGGCTGCGCGACACCTGTACGCCAGGCACCGCAGGCTCCGCATTCGCCCACCGAATGCGGCAGCCATTGAGGCGGAGCTATATGAGGGCTACAGAGCGGCGAAGACCGCCCTCCGCGAGGCTGTCCTGCGGGCCAGGGACCTGGCCCGCGAGGAGATGCTGGGGACTCTCGACAGAGATCCGTGGGGGCGCCCTTACAAGATGGTGCGGGATAAACTCCGCACCTGGGCCCCCCCGCTGACGCAGAGTCTCCGGCCTCAGCTCGTGGAGGACGTGGTGAGCACTCTGTTCCCCTCGCGAGGGGAACACCCGCCCCCGCTTATGGCTCCGCCGGCTGCGGTGCCGGAAGCGGACCGCCAAAGCGACGACGACGACGCTCCTGAAGTGACCGGGGTAGACCTTAGAGTGGCGGTACGAAGGCTAGGTGCCAAAAATACCGCCCCGGGACCCGACGGCTTGCCTGGCAAAGCCTGGGTCCTGGCCTCGGAGGCTCTCGGGCCCCGACTCGAAGGGCTCTTTAGCGCATGTTTGGAGAGAGGCCAGTTCCCGCTTCGTTGGAAGACGGGGAAGCTGGTCCTCATTCGGGAGCCGGGGCGCCCGGCGGACTCTCCGTCCGCCTACCGGCCCGTGGTGCTGCTCGACGAGGTGGGCAAGCTCTTTGAAAGAGTAATTGCAAACCGCCTCGCCGAGCACCTTGCGGGGACCGGGCCGGACCTTGCGGAACACCAGTATGGTTTCCGCAAGGGGCGCTCGACGGTGGACGCCATCATGCGCGTGAGAGCCCTCACGACGGGGCATGCGGTGTCCAGGGGTGGGGTTGTCTTGGCGGTGTCTCTCGACATCGCCAACGCCTTCAACTCCATGCCCTGGAGCTGCATAAGGGAGGCACTCCGGTATCACCGGGTGCCAACCTACCTCCGTCGTGTGGTCGGGGACTACCTGGCGGACAGGTATGTCATCTACCCCGGTCGCAGCGGAGACTGGAACCGGCGAGAGATGTCGTGCGGTGTTCCGCAGGGATCGGTTCTAGGCCCGTCCTTGTGGAACATCGGTTACGACTGGGTGCTGCGCGCCGACCTCCCTAGCGGCGTCAGCGTTGTCTGCTATGCAGACGACACGCTGGTGCTGGCACAGGGGAGGTCGCACGAGGCGGCGGCCGAAATAATGACACGCGGGGTTGCGATAGTCGTTGAGAGGATCCGGCAACTGGGCCTCGAGGTGGCATTGCACAAGTCCGAGGCCATGTGCTTTCATGGGCCTCGGAATGCGCCACCTCCGGGATCAGCAGTGACGGCGGGAGGGGTATCCATCGGCGTCGAGTCGACGTTAAAGTACTTAGGTCTCGTCCTCGACAGCCGGTGGAACTTCGCGGAGCACTTCCGACGTTTGGCCCCTAAACTGGAGCGGACAGGGGCTGCCTTCAGGCGGCTCCTGCCCAACCTGGGGGGGCCAAACGCCTCCTGCCGGAGGCTCTACGCGGGAGTCGTGCGGTCCATGGCCCTCTACGGGGCCCCGGTGTGGGCGCGTTCATTGAGGCAGCGAGCTGCCAACCATTTGAACGCGCCCCAAAAGGTGGTGGTGGCCGTAAGGCTGATCCGGGGGTACCGCACGATCTCCCGCGAGGCGGCAAGCCTCCTTGCCGGATTGCCGCCATGGGATCTGGAGGCGATAGTCCTTGCGCGCCTACACGAGTGGCGCGCGGAGGCGCTACGCCGGGGAGAAACTCCGCTGCCGCGGCAAATTGTCGCTCAGCGGACGGACTTCCGGCGGGATCTCATGGCGACATGGAGAGAGCGACTGTCGCAACCCCGTGCAGGGCACGCCACGATAGTGGCGGTAAGTCCCCTCTTTAAGGAGTGGCTGGAGAGACGCCACAGCGTCCTCACCTTCCGCCTGACGCAGGTTCTTACCGGACATGGATGCTTCGGTAAGTTCCTGCACCGAATCGGGCGGGAGGAGACGCCCGGGTGTCACCATTGTGAGGATCGACCGGAGGACACGGTGGAGCACACGGTGGAGGTGTGCCCCGCTTGGGCGGAGCACCGCCGTGTCCTCGTAACGGCGATTGGCGGCGGCGACCTCTCGCTCCCGGCCTTGGTTCAATCCATGGTCCGGAGCGAGACGGAATGGGACGCCGTCACCTCCTTCTGCGAAGCAGTCATGCTAGCGAAGGAGGTGGCGGAACAGGACAGGGAGAGATCCTCACGTCCCGGCCGCCGCGGGAGACGCCCCGGGCGTCGGGGGCCACGTGGTGGCTTCCGGCCACCGTAGGCGCGGGCCTGTGGACGGGGAGCTATGGGCTAGCTCGCCGTCCGTACGTCTCATGACGACAGGCCGTGTCGACGGCGCGTTCGTGTTCCACGCGCGCCTCAAAGAGAGTCAGCATCAGTGAAGGGGTCCGCAAGGGCCGAAGCCTGCCGGGGCTGCGGGACTATTCGAAAGAGATACCGTGGCCCCGGAACATAAAGGGCGATGAAAGAACATGGATGGGTTTTAGTCAGTAAAAGTCTGACACTCCCTCCTGCTCCGCCCAGAGCGGGAGAAGTCATTTGATGATTTCCCATCCGAAAAAAAAAAAAAAAAAAAAAAAGGGGATGAAGAACTTTACACACAACACACAACTTTTCTACGTGATGATGGAAAATCGTGGAATCGATTTAAATATAGTGTACTACACATTATTTATCCTATATATATATACTACATTTTGGCTCGTTAATGATACTGGCAAGAAGACACCGTGGGGAATCATAAGTGAACATGTAAGAAAAAACAAAATGGCTGTTTTAGTTCCGACAATGGCACAATATCTATTAAATATAACATTGTCGATAACTGGTACCTACAGACGCAGATTTAAATAAGCAGGAAGCTGTTATAAAAACATTCTGTTCAAATTACTATCGAGTATGATTTAAACCATAATAACATAATCAGTAACATTAATGATTATTTTATTTAAATATTATTAAGCCTTACAATCGGTTGTTACATTTAAATGCATGCAATATTTAGTTTAGGTTTTTTACAATAGAAATTGTATATTTTACAGTCCTAAAGTATGACTGTAGAAATAATAAAATAATGATTGAGACGCTGGATGTATATAGGTATGAGGAACAGACTGTAATGTTCCTCTTCCTCAAAAGAAAAGTGAGAATCCTCCGACCAGATCGGTGTTGTGTCTGGGGCCCTACTCTCTAAAGCTTCGTCCGTATATTCGGATCTATACGTCTCTCTCGCGCAAGTATGCAGATGAGTGCGAGTGAGACAGACGGATGGATCTGAATATACGGACGAACGTTAGGGAGTAGGGCCTCTGGTCATCTGGTGGGCTACCGCCCGACGGTTGACGTCGATATCCTTATCTCTTTGATAATTCGCCTCCGTAGCAACTGGACAGATTCTCAGCTGGACAGAGTACAGTCTTGAAAAAAATTGTTTATAAACTATCACATTAAATTTAAGAAGAGTTTTAAAGGAAAGTCTATGTTAAAACACAAAGGCACAACCTACCTTACAATCTGTTATATTGAGAATTTGTTTTAAGATAGGTAATATTAAACAAAATTTTTCATTTTTTTACTTCATAATATGGGGAGAAAACTAATATTGAGATGACTGACTGTAGCCCGCCCCGCCTACAGTCGTGAAAATCAGTTGCTAATCTGTCCAGCTGAGAATCTGTCAGGGAATATGCATGAAATACAAAACTCTTTTTATTTATGAAAAATACCTTACAAACATTGTGGTACACTTGTTTAAGTTTATAATACATCACTAATTTTACAATTTACTGTTTTATGTAGCATGTTTTTGGTGAAACTGAACGCACTGTCAAAACACCCCGTCCTCGATAACGCCGGTAATTACGTCAAAGTTCAAAGTGTCAAAAAAACACTTTTATTTGAAAACTGCTAAAAGTTTCACTAAAATTTTATTATAATATCTTTATTGCAATTTTTACTTGAATAAAGCACACACAATTGGTAAAATTTTTATTAAGGCCAAAAAAGATTGATGTAAACAAGGCAGATTGTGGATAATGACGTCACATCATGGCCGCGACAGCTACGGACGTTTGAACTGTCGTAGAAAATTGCAGGAGTTTAATGTTATTTTTGTGCGACAAGCAGTAGTTAAACTTATTATTTAACTTTTAATACTTTTCTTGGGTTGATAGTACTGTATTTTATTGATTTAAGTGAAGAAAAAATTACGTGCATATTCCCTGATTTTAGTTCGTACATTGCGTCATCGATGTCACCAGCGATATTTTTCTATGTCCCTACAGATGCAGAATACTGAAAAACGATGAAGCCGGTTTTTCTATTATTAAAACGATTGCAATTTACAGTGTGGACTACGATTCAGGCTAAAAAGAAAACACTCGTTTGTAAATTAACTTTGTAATAATTAATTAGTTTACTTAGTATTTGTGGTTGTCAGAGACCATTGGTTAATGTAACCCCTAAAATACAACAAAAATTAAAACCGCTCCTTTCCAAACACATCAGCTTATAGCCAACACTGGGGCCCAACCACAAACCTCTCCTTCAAACATTTATATTCCCGTAGACGCCCGACTGAAGTATAGATGACCTTTTTATAAGAGGTGAAGCGGTATGGTCCGAATTGCCTTTTAAATCCTTCAAAGGCTTTTGAAGTATGACAGTGTAGTTTAGTACTTAGAGGAGGTTTCAAGTGGTTGTTTTAATAGTACCCTCTTTTGGAATGAGTTCGGTTTGATGTTTGTTTGTTTACGTTTAAATGTGGTTTCGTGGTGATGGAGTGATTGGACGGTTTTGTGAAGTTTGGAGTTATTTTGATTCGAGATTTTCTGTTATTGTTGAATAAGTGTCGTATTTTTGTTTTAATTAAAATCCAGAAGGGTCGCTGATCTTCTGAATTCAGTGTCCATACATACGCAATATTTTGAGAGACGAACGTTTGACTTATTTTATTTGTAGATTACATACTTGGCTAATTGAACATATTATTTTCAGTTAGCCAAGAACAACACGCCCGTAATGCCCGTAGGGTTAGGCAGAAGTGTACCTAATAGTACCTACACCCACATTTCGCCAGTTCTGTTTAAGTCGCATGTAACAGGGGACGAGCCTATTGCCATCAACCGGGCACAAATCCAGACTCCGTGGATGTGACTGAGTAATTCCTGATGGAAAAACCCAATAAGAATTTGCCTGACCCGAGGATCGAACCCAGAACCTCAAAACAGCATCTTTTTAATTTTAATAAGAAACAAACTTTAAACAACCAGCATGATATTTGTAAAACACTATCTCACACCTCGAACAATTCAAATGCCTTTTGTCCACAGAACTAAAAAATGATTCAGTGGAAAGTGCAAGCACCTCGACAGGCAGCTCGCAAGAAGAGACTGAACCTGAGCCCAAAGCGTACATGAGGACGCCAGCCATCGGAGGGGTGGCTGTGAGGAGTGGGGAGGACGCCCTCCTCACGTGCGTGGTCCTCGGGGCGAAGGGGAGGCCGGTGCTGTGGAGGAGGGCAAGGGACCTGCAGCTCCTGACGGCCGGAGGCGTGAGGGTGACGAGAGATGATCGGGTCGCTGTGCTGCATGACGACTGTGAGTATTTAGCTTTGATTCTTAGGTCCAGGAGTATAAGTCTTAATGTTATTTAGCACGTGCTTAGATACTAGGTTTTATTGGAAGGAGCTCATGGCTACATCATAACAGCAGCAATTAGAATTTGTAACTCAAAAATATTACAACAAAAAAATACAACGATCTTTTAGCTGAAAAATATGCAGTCGTTATTGACACAGTTATTCGTAAATGACAAATAATATTTGTTATCAAATATTTTACGAAATTTCGCACTCGTTAAACGAGTATGTACCTATATTTTAACTAAAAGCTATACACTTTTCAATTATAGTTGCTGTCCTTTAGATCGCAATAGCGGTCATTGCCCTTTCCCTAATATCTCTTCGTACGAACCAAAACTAATGAACCATGTATTGTTTTTCATTAGAAAAAATGTTGAAGATCACGATAGATGCCGATTCAAGACTTGAACAGGCTTTTTGAATTTCAAGGTTAAGAACTTTAATAAATGCAGGTGGGTCAATGACCGCTATTGCGATCTTAACTGGCAGCAACTATAGCACAACAAGCTTATCTGTCGATATTTTATTGGACACGAAATGACACAACCGGGCAGCAAAATATAAAGTTTCGTTTTCAATGAATTCTTTTCAGTATCCTCACGAATGTAAAAAAAACATGGACCTTTAACATTGACCTTAAACCACATCACTCACCTGTCCTACTTAAAAAGGTTTGAACCCTAAACAAGCAAACTGTTTCCGACCTTGCACCAAATACATTATTAAAGTGTAACGAAGCGTGTCTGAATTTGCAATTATAATGGCTTCAGCAAGATACAGTTGGCGAAGATTTACTTTGCAGTTCCGCGTGTCCAGAAGTGTATAAAGGTCAGGATACTCTTCAAAAGACGTTGAAAGAACCGTAATCTATATCTGACTTGTAAAATGATGTCTCACTGGCAACAAGGTACAGCCTAAACTGTCGAGTCTTATGATTTTTGTAAATGCATCCCTAATGGGTTTCATACAGACATTTTCGCCAAATTTTACACATAAAGGCAGTCCTTTATTCAGTGTCGCCAAAAAAAGCGCGCGTATTTTGTCCCTTTGATGTACAAAATTGCCTAAATAAATGGTTTGTATTTGACTTTGAATTGGACATTTTGACTCTAAATCTGTGCCTGGGGTAGGCAGAGATTTAGAGGCAAAATGTCCAATTCACTTTTGGGTGTTAATGTTTAATGTTTGTACTTATTAAACCTTTCTGCTTAGCCGATGAGCCTCTCCCGGGTCCTGGTATCGCGAAAGGCGGTGACGTGTGGGCGCTGGTCATCAAGTCGGTGAAGGCGACGGACGCGGGGCTGTACATGTGTGAGCTGAACACCGAGCCGCCTGTCAGGAGCTTCCATAAACTTACAGGTTTGTACTGGATTCATTATTTTTTATAGTATTAATGTACTATCGTGGACACTCCCGCCTGATCACCACTAAGCTAATTTTTGCTTGCACTCGCAACATAGAAACGCTTTCTAGCCCCGTCCCGTTGAATTTGTATAGAAATAATGAAAGACTATACCGATCGGCCGAGCACACTGACGACGCAAGCCAAACGAGAGTTATTGTTATTTTGCGCTCCAAATTGACGCTTTCAAACTTCCCAAACTTTAAAGGGGCATGCTTCGGCGCCTCCGGATGATTTAAGCGAAAAAAAAAAATAACTTATCAGGCGGAAAAGACCACGACTGTACCTAGATTTTTCAAGAAAGCGGCTTATTATTCTATTTAATACAAGAACAAACTTCTAAGAGACAGAACAGTTTACAATTTACATAAGTAAAGGCGCTATAAAGATTATGCAAGTATGGCCTTTTTTTTTTTTTTTTTAGGATGGGAAATCATCAAATGACTTCTCCCGCTCTGGGCTGAGCAGGAGGGAGTGTCAGACTTTTACTGACTAAAACCCATCCATGTTCCTTCATCGCCCTTTGTGTTCCGGGGCCACGGTATCTCTTTCGAATAGTCCCGCAGCCCCGGATGCAAGTATGGCCTGGAGTAATTTATGGGATAGACCTTTGCAAATCAAGAGGGACAAGTGGACCAACCTAGAAGCAACCAGCACAGGATCAGGATGGCTGCTATCTATGAAAAGAGGAAGCCTATTCCAACAGACTCTCCGGGTGTTTGCTCCTCTCTGGCCAATCAGTCAGGAACAAGTCCAAATCGTCACGACAGCTTTTCTGGGGCCTGCCTCGGTGACGACGACCTTCTTCAGGCACCCACTGTGTGACGATTCTGGCCCATCTGTCCGGACTCATCCTCAAAACCAAGCATTCTTTAAGAGATGACATCAAAATCAGTAGTAACTTTATGCACAGCAGCCAACGATCAACCAAGACTATTTCTCTAACACCCCCATTCTCTTCCAGTAATCTCTCGAGGCCTAACACCCCCGGAGAACCAGAATGTGACAGACAGCTACTCGGCCAACCTGCCCACGTTATCATCCCTCTCATTATCACACAACTACACCGACTGCTGCATTGCTTCCAACGTCACGAAGGGCTGCCTCGGCTTCTGCAGCATCCAAACCATTCTGGAAGGGACGGGGCAGGACCCTGAGACTTGCCAGCCTGATTTTCCTGCTATTGTCAAGTAAGTCCAAGTTTTTTTTATTAAATGAGGTTATGGCTGCTATGAAAAAGTATCCCCGTAGTGACTGCAGTATATGGATACCCTACCTAGCAAAACCTACCTAGTAAAAAGTGCTGAAATGAGCTGAGGCACTAGACAAACTGACATTTTATCAGCACCGAGAAGCTTATGTCAACTGTTATAGAAAACAAAGAAAGTTATTATATTCTCACTAGTGTGTGCCTACTGGATAGGATACTAATATACATATTATTGCTACGATCCATACATCCTAATAGGGAAACAGTAACTGGAAGAAATTGGGAGAGATTTTTGCGCAGCACTACAGGCTATTTGAAACATTACACACTATACTTAAAAAAAAAACATTTAAAAAATTAAAAAACCGGACTGCTAAAAATAACTAATAACTTTAAATAAAAACTGAAAAGAAAAAAACAAGTTCAGGAAACAGGACATATTGACTGCAACAGTCGGGACCCATATTGGATGTAATGATTTTAGTCTAGAATATTTAATGGGTCCCGACTGTTTCGACCATATTTTAACAGTTTTCCAACGAATCCATAAAAAGTAAGTTAATAACATCTTAAAAAATGTTTCCTTGTAGTTTCCTAAATAAAATGGCCAAGCCTCTTGACCTTTACGTCAGTAATCAATCACCATATTGTTAGTAAGATAAATCGATCTTCTAGCAAGCCTTTAGTTTTGAACAGCAATTTGTCAGGAACCATCAGTTTATAAGGGTCTAATAAAGTGAGATTTTTTTATCAACCGACGGATAGGAAAATCTCGTCAAATGATATCTACTTTGATAGAAAATCCAAATTATCCGGAAAACTCGTTTATTACATTGTTTTCGCTAATCTCTTTCGATTGCACCATAACGCCTGTACTTCCCGAAAGGCCAGGCAGAGACGTATAGTATACCCTCATCAACATACACACAAGTATATACATACGTACAAGTGACTTCTTCTTCGACATAAGGATAGAAACGCAAATACGATTCTTCTGGTAATGAAGAAGACTATAGTCGCCTCTTTACCAACAAATCACACCTAACCTAAGTTTGCCATTACCTACAAACTCTTCATCAACCCTTCCTCCTCCCAGGTGCATGGCAGACGGGCGCAACCATGTCCCCTGCTGCGTCCAGGAGCGGGTTCCTGACATCTGCCAGGACGTATGTCGCGGAGAGTTCACTCCAGTAACAGACAACATCAAGACGCACTACTCGTGTGCTTCTTACATGGAGAAAACGTTGGCCTGCATTGTTGAAGGAATTGGTGAGTTATTCGTATCTATTTTGAACAATATTTATTTAGTTGAAAGTCTAAACTTGGAGTTGAGGGAATGAGCTACTTGATATGGTTTAATTCAAATAAATGCTTTAAGTTTAAGATTGAATTATGTTATGATGATATTTGTTGTAGTCTACTCGTTATCACCTTTTAAAAGGTTTTAAATGAGTTTAAAACCTATAGTTTATAAACAACTTGAAAAACGTCCTCATTGAGTAGTAAAGTTTTTAAAACGCTACATTTTTGATAGCAGTTTGAATTAAAAGTCAAATCGATTAAAATCCTATGTCTTTGCTAGCGGTTTGAATCTAAACCCAAAACGATTTATTTGCAGTTACGATTGCTTGATCAAAACATCAACTACATGTAGCACAAATTAACATAAAATAATTAATGACTACAGCAGAAAATTTTCAGAATATGCAAGAAATTCAAAACTTTTTATTCCTTAAAAATGCCTTGTATTGGCCCATATAAACACTGTGGCACACTTGTTTAACTTTCTAATACAACACCTATTTTACAATTTAATATTTTATGTAGCGTGTTTTTGGTGAAACGGAACGCAAATTCAAAACGCATCGTTGCCGGTAGTGACGTCAAACGCTTTTTTGTTTGCGACAAGCAGTCGTTGAACATAACTTTTAATTATTTTCTAGGGTGATAGTACTGTACTTTATTGATTTAAGTGAAGAAAAAAATACATGTAAATTCCCTAATGAACTCTCTGCTCTCAAAAAACCTCCAAAAAATGTACTCTCTTTTCAACAGATAGCCCAACCTTTCAAGTTAACTGCTTCAAAACCACAACTTGAACCTGAATTTTCTCTACAGAACTCCTCCCAAGTCCCCCCGAAGATGTAGAAGTGGAGCCTCTTAACGAAAAACAACTAAACGTCTCTTGGAGTCCCCCCATCGAGAACACCGACTCTGTCACAGAGTATGTGGTCAACGTCACCACACTGCGCTCCTTCGACGCCCACCTCATCGACCCCTCGGAGAGCTCCATCAAAAACAATGACTCCATGACTGTCATGCTGCCCATGTCGTATAAAGTGCCGCCGAATAAGACCTACTTTGTCTTGAATGATCTGCTGCCGTTCACGATGTACGAGATCACTGTGACTTCTTATAATATTCACGGGTCCAGTTTGCCGAGTTATGCGATCAGGTGAGTGATTTTCTAAATTCGTCATTTATGTTTTTTTTTATAACTAGCTATTTTTGTGGTGTTAAAAAAATTCTCGGAAGGTTAAAAAAATCACTGTTCATTTTGACGGTCTTGTATTATTTTTTGCAATAATTGATTTCAAAATGACTTTTTTTCTAACAAGGCATTTTTGCCAAATATATAAAATTCATTTGAAATTGTATTAAATAAAAACTTTTTTGGCTGAATCATTGCTCGTCAAGCATTGTTCGTTTACCATTCAGATCGTTTGTTCATGTTTCCACGAATCGACTTCTATTAGTGATTTACGTGCTTTTGATGTTTCTACAATTCCAGGGATACTCCCATTTGATCATCATTCTGTACAATATATTCAGATTTCTAGTTTGCTATAAGTGTTAATATAATAAGCGCTTTTTCCAAGAATTTTGCGAAAGAGACCGTCGTTAGCAGTATTGTTTACATGTTGTATTTTAGTCAGTTTGATATGCAAAGTGAAATTGAAAGAAAAATTTCTAAGACAACGTTACATTACATAATTTAATTTACATGCCTGAATATGAGACGTTTGTCTAGTTGTGGGGCGCAAGATATTTTAAGAAAAAAAACAGAAACTCCCATCAGGCATGGCTAAAAGCAATCTCCTAAAAATATTCTCTTTCCTCCGTAGGTCGCTCACCCTGACCCCCGGTAAGATGAAGTCCAGTGCGGTGGCGGCCGCGCCCCCGCTGCCCGACGTGCGCGCGTGCTGCGTGGCCGCGGGGGTCAACCACTACGGCTGCATCGACAAGCTCTGTGACCCCACCAAGACCTTCGAGATCGCAGTAAGTTAGGGTCTTCGAACATCTCTGTGTTTTGGTGATGAGCTCATTTTTCATTTATCATCATCAGTAGTACACCTTTATTATTGCTTAGAACCTTCATATATTATAAATTAAGATACGAAACTGGTCAAAATTAAAATACCGCAATGTTATAAAGACATGTTAGTAAGTCCAAAGAAAACATTGTATTTCTCTAAATAAAAAACCATAAATGCAATAAAGGCTTATTCACAAATTGCAGCAAATTAAGAGATTACTCATTCGTTTTCGTGAGGCAATTGTGAAAATAATGGAATTTTTCATCAGACCTGCTTACGTAGATCAGTATATTCTGCTAAAAGTATTCGCACTCTCAAAATAAAATAATCATTAAATATTTTTGAATAGAACTTGAAACATCATAGATTTCAAATCACATTCTCCATCAACCAGCACCCCAAGCTCGAGACAAATCACCCTTCAACTTCCACCACCATATCTGTCACCACTATTAACCCACCACACCGCCACTACCACTATATCTGTGACTAACGCACGATCACCCAGAGAGCCGTGTTTAACCCTCAGCTGCAGGTAACAGACCTGATGATCTGCGCGCCCTGGGGAGGAGTGACCTTCGGCTGCCTCGCCAATGGCATGGACCACACCCCGTGCTGCCGGTCCAAGGGACTGCCTGAATCCTGTCTACCGTTGTGCAGCGGGAATATTACGACGATTGATTTTAATCATTTCAAGTGAGTTGTGTTTTGATTCTTGTAGTTTGTTAGGCGGATCCCACATGACACCGCTCGACTGCGCGGTCGGGCGGTGAAGCGGATCTCATTTCGCATTGGCTTGTTTGAAATCTGTTGATGCCTAATAAACGCCTGACCGCGCGGATGAGCGGCGCTCCCCGCTTATCCAGTTTCGCGGACCAGCGGTGCCTGTGTGAATTGCCTTAAATAGGTATTTTAAGTTACGTTAAGGCCAATTACAGATTCCATAGTGAATTTTATATCTGATCCTAATATCACTTCAATTTTGTGTGATTATGATTGGCAGTAAGCAATTCATCATCTGCCTCGCCTTTTCCCAACTATGCTGGAGCCGGTTCCCAGTCTAACCAGATGCAGCTGAACACCAGTTTTTTACATGGAGCGACTGCCTATCTGTCCTACACAACCTAGTTAGCACTACTAACTAGGTTGTGTAGGTCAGATAGGCAGTCGCCAGTCTTACCAAAGTACTAGTGGGTAATACGATAACCCTTTGGTAAGACTGGTTGTCTCGGGCGGTAGTAAGTTATTATAATGCGTTATGAGGTCTGTTTAAAGTGTCAAAATAATTTAAACATATTTTTACATACTATTTTTGTTAAAATAAGTAATTAACAGGGTACATTTAAGTCCGTATGACAAGCTCAAACCATGTCAAAAATCGTAATTATGATTAAGAATACTAGAACTTTAAAAACAAACCCATTGCATCGACCTATACATGTCGGCCAACAAACTTCTATTTCAGCCACAATTTCATTTAGAGATGTGAGCTCAAAACTTTTATCAGCTGGCCCAATTTCATGCTCAATTAGCGACGACACTAATTGGATTAAAAATTGGAACAAAGTTTCCAATAAATCGATTCGCCACCCGAACTTAACTATGACGGTCTAATTTGAAATGGCCTTACCGAATAGTTGCCAGACATTGAGTGAAGAATCTTTTATTAGCTTCTTTTTTAAGACTTAACATCACGCTTTTAATTTCGGGCAGAGTAGGCAAAAGTGTAGGGGTAGTATGGCTCAGGAATGCTACTGAGAATATCTTAACTGAAAAACCAACTACTGCCCGTTCAGAGCTCTGCCGTACCGCAAACTCGCGACATAAACGGAACGTCAATACCAACGATTTTAAAATTGAAAAACAAAAAAAATCCAGCCATCTTCGATTAATATAATAAAAAAAGGTTCCGGCGAATTAAGAACCTGCTCCTTTTTGAAGTCGGTTAAAAATACGGGTCGTGGGACAATAATTATCTTTGAGCAGTATTTTGGGACCACAAATAAAATCAACATAGTTACAGAAATTAATAATCGTACAACTAATTTTAAAATCGTTCGAATTTATTTTACGTTTACCCCAAGTTCACTCCGCCCGTTCAAGCTAGACTCACTGGGAGATCAAACCCGAGATCTTACATTCAGCAATCACACTTTCGTCCACTACGCCACTGAGACAGAAGTACATTAGGTAGTAAGTTTTATAAAGAAGTCTAGCAAAAAAAGCACTTTGAGCCTAGGAATTCATCGTAATCTCTTAGCCTTACGAGTAATAGGATTAAATAGGTACTTCAAGAAGATTAGTTAAAGTTAAGACTTAAGGCATTATTTTATACGCAATTGTGTTTCTTAGGGATACTACTCACTTGTTGTGTATATGGTATTTGATTCGGCATTATTTTGTTGTACAACAAAGCCGACTCGAGTCACTTGTTACACATATTCGGCTTTCATTCGGTTCTTGCCGATCACGATCGCCAAACTCGGTCAGGACCTATCGCTGAATCATATTCGGGTTAAACCGAACGACTTTTTCCCGATCGTATAGATTAGCATAACATACCAGCACGCCTGTAATCAATGAAGGGGTAGGCAGAGAGCCTACCCCTCTGCCTACCCCTTCATTAACTAATAGTACCTACACCCCCATTTCGCCTGTTATGTCCAATGTAATAGGGGGCAAACCTATTGCCATCAACCGGGCACAAATCCAGACCCCGTAACTGCTACTGAGAAATTTCTGGTGGAAAAACCCAATAACACTTTGGCCGACTTGGGAATCGAACCCAGGACTTGAGGTCAGCAGTCCCGAGGCAGGCTATAGATAAGAAATCCATTAAATTAACAAAAGTCGATTTAGTATCGAATCATGATGTATCTTGCACCTCTTATAACTTGAAAACGCTTTAACTTCAAAACATTTTAACTCTGATGTAGACACATTCTTAAAATAATCTTTCCCGAAGTTTCATGAGGTAACTTTAAAAACATTCTACAAAATATGATTTTTAAACTAAATATCTAAGCGAAGTTAGTGTAGTTCCCCGTAGAACTTCGACGAAATCGGGCTTAAGTTTATTTGCAAGAATTCTGCCCGTATCCAAGTTACCCGTATACCGGTAGACCCTAACTTTGCGAGATATATTCACAAGTTTGGGTTTCACTAAATTTACAGTAGTCTTGGAAGCTAATGCTGTATCTCTAGAATCGTTGGGTTCTGTATAGTGACATTCTGAAGTTAAAGCAAATTCAATTTTCTACTTTTCAAGATTTCGGTGATAGTGTTACGTAAATACCCCGCATATTTACGCAACACTCTCTCAATCCAAATCATTATCATCTTCCTGCCCTCTGTTTGTTACTTGGGGTCGGCGCAACACGTTTTCTTCTTCCATTCTCCTCTGTCAACCGTCACGCAATCATTTACTTCTTTTTCTTAAACTCCATCACACACAATCCATCCATCGTTTATTCGTCTTGCTCTCCCTCTCCAGTCATTAACATCCAAATGATATCCAATAATATTCGTCGCTACAAAATTATAATTTTTATCAGAATCCTTCGGAAGTGTTAGAAAAGTGCAGGTATTATGCGATTGGGGTTCAGGATTCTCTTATTATCTGATGGATTTCTAATATTGTAAATGCAGTTAGGACCGTAGTTTATTTATGTAAATGAGTTTTCTCTTCACGTCACGAAATACCTTCTCAAATAAAATAAATCCAATTAGGAAGTTCATAAAGAAACCAGGTCACGTGTAAGTACGCTTCGAAGAAATCAAATTCCAAGCCTACCAGATTGTTTATGTTTCCCCTCAACTCTTAAAATATCAGTGAAGCCTAAGAAAGCACCCTCAACTTGAACAAGTCACAAATATCAAGGGCTCTTTAACAAAGAGACATCAAGATTTGTTTTTATTTTTGTAAAAAAATCAATGTTACCTTACAATTGTTTGCTAACCTTATGTCTTAATCACATAATACAGGATGGAATACACCGACGCATAAACGCTTACCAAGTATTCAGTACATAATTTTGAACTGCCCCACATAGAACTTGTGTACTCACTTTTGTAGAAAAAGCATTTTTTTTGTAATTACCGTTAAAAAATTTCCATATGAGGCGCCCCACTGCTGGGTATAGGCCTAGCCTTTCTTGTACCTTACACCCTGTATAACGAAGTCGAGTAGTCGCAAGCACTACAGACTGAGCAAAACGTCCTGCAGGGTTCCCAGATCCGGAAAAGTGGTGTTAGGTTTTTACATCAGGAATATGTTAGCTCGGAGTCTGAATTCGTGATCTGTTTATGGCAATAAGCTCCAGGACACAGGCCAGGAGCTTAATCATAGCTGGCGATATGTGCGGTCCTTTACCTTACTAGGCAAATGATAGAAAACAGAAGTGATGTTATGAAACTGGACTTTTTGGATTTGCTTAAAAGTAAAACACACTTGTAGTCTGTTGTGCTCTAGTAACTTTTTATACGATATTTTCCCCAACATATTCTTTTTGTGTGCTTTATTTTCTATGTGTAACGTTTAGCGCAAATACATCTTTTTTAATTTCTTAGTTACACAAGTTCTTCGTAATCCCAACCACCTTTCCCCCACCAGATGTCTCCGCTACATGAGCTCCTACACGAACTGCCTGCTCCGCGGCTACGGGGTCCTCCCAGGCGCCCCCTCGCGGCTGTACCTCACCAACATCGACACAGACTACGCCGTGGTCCACTGGTCCCCACCTGCAGCGTTGGCAGATACCGTGCAGTACTATAACTTGCATTATAAGACCCTGCAGGCGGGAGATGAGTACAGGATTTTGGAGAAGGTAAGATATTGATATCCTAGAACCAAAAATACGAAGACATGTGACATCTACCAATCCGCACTGGGCCCGCGTGGTGAATTATAGTCCATTCCCTCTCATTTCTGCAAATTCCAGCGACCTGCCATGTGACACACATGTTGCTAATCCTATGTGATTGTTCTTTGTTTTCCGTTATAGCCAGGACTTACATTTGCCATGTTACGTACAAAACTTACAGGTGGATTTAAAGGAACTGTTTATTCTGATGACTATTGGAAAACAGACCTCCTCTATGCAAATTGGCTGCCGCCGCTTACCATCAACTCCGTTACGAGACAGAATCGAAAATGAACAACTGGTATTTTCAATAAATATTTTTATGCAGGTACATTCTCCGTACATCCTAGAAGACCTGGAGTCTAACATGGACTATGAAATTTACTTGGAAGCTGTGAACGAACACGGCGTGGGAGACGCTTCTCCCAGACTGATCTTCAGGACTCAGAGTCAAGTAAGTACAAAGACACAAGATACAAAACATAATGATTTTAAAATCACATCATTCCATGACTTGAGATGAGAAATTAACATGTGCAAAACTGGGGCTGTTATCCTTTAAACTGGGACAGGTTTTTTACAAAGGCTCAATTTGTACATCCACTTGGCGGTGGTAACACTGATCTTGAGGTGACCTGGTGGACTTTCATATTGCGCAAGACAACACAATATGAAAACCAGCCTATACTGATTCTGTCACCACTGACCTGTGGCCTACCGTTCTCCTATAAAACCCTCAAGCACGCATAGCTAATGACAGATTCTTCCCTCCTTAGGTGATAGAAGAAGAGGAAGAAGTAGCGAACTCATACAACGTGACAGCGTGTTGTGAGCGGGTGCAGCTGGCCGGAGTGTGCATGCCGCTATGTTCCTATGACGCGAAGATGTCAGACCTCAGGATGTTAGCTCCGCTCTGTGCTCAGGACTTCCATAAACTACTGAGATGTGGCGCTGGAGGTAAGATTCAATATTTTTATCAATAACATATTATTTTGACGGTCAACCCTTACGTACCGCTTCGTGCCTCGGAAAGCACCTTATTCAGTTTGTGCCGGCTATTCGTACATAGATCTTGGACAGTCGTTACTGGTGGTCAAACGCCCGCAAACCTGACTACAAGTCTTTCGTGATAGATCACGGCTCCCTTCCTCTCAGGCTTGTACACCAGTGAAATTTTTATAGGCTGATTATACCAAGATTCGAGTAACGAAGCAGCCCGCTCAATGGCTGGCTCGCCCTAGGCACTAGGCACGCTTCCAACTAATCTTTTGGGGACTACAGACGTGATATTGGCTGGATTGCCCGGTCCCATCAAATGCTCCAGAAGTTCATAAACACTTGATACATATATTATCCAATATTACAGACTCTACAACAACAGACAACCCTTACCATGGGGTATGGCATTATCCAGTAACTGTGTTGTGAAGGTCAGATAAGCAGCATATTGTAGTTTGGGAAAAGACTAAGCAGATGTTGATGAGCACTTTTGAATGGGTGTGTGTGTTGTGCAGGTCGCAACCACGAGCAGTGCTGCGCGCGGCGCGGCGTGCCCGCCACGTGCCGCGGGGTGTGCGCCGGCGCCTACAGCGGCGGCGTCAACTCCTGCGTGCCCTACATCGGCAACATCGTGCAGTGCTTCGAGGAAGGTCAGTGCCATTGCATACTCAAGACGTTTTCAGCAAAATATGTTTAACCTGAAAACCTAGGAGGATAAAACAGTCTTCTGGTCTGCCTGGATGAGGAATTTTCCACTCTGTTCCTCATACTTCAACAGGTTCACGCAACTATCAATAAAACTGTGCTGACTATGCATTGTGATAGTGTATCTTTTTCAAGTTTGCTCATAGAAGCAGTTTTGCAGAATAAAAACTATCTTCTGCGAGACAGTTCTTCGATACGATGCCAAAAAGGGATGGTAGATACTATTCGCCCGGTCAGTTTTCTCTCATGAAGTAAACCAACGCCCCCTAGGTACCGGCCTGCTGCCGGGCCCGCCCCGGGAGCTGCACGCGGTGGTGAGCTCCAGCAAGGTGTTCCTGGACTGGGCGCCGCCGCAGGACGGGGCCAACGCGACGTCATACGTGGTGCACTGGCAGAAGCTGGACAACAACTCGCAGCCTTACAGCTATAATACTATGCAAACAACTTATAATGTGAGTGATACTAATTTACATTTTAATGTGGAAGTATTTCGGGAAATCGCCAAGCGGTTGATGGTTGACTCTTCACGTGACCAGTAAAGTGGCAGGCCTACTTTTTGGCCAAAGAATCAGCATTGATCCAACGTGGCAATGCTGCCTTCTGGGATATTTCCTATTGACAGCGATATGGACAAAGTTTTTGACGCCCTAAAACCATTTTGATACATATTTTTATTTCTATAATAGGTTTGTAGTTTGTAAATAATGTTTATATGAGTTTGTTTTTCCTGCTTTCACGCCTTAACGGCGGAATGGGTCTCGTTTTGTCGAGGAATATCTCTTAGGCATGTTTAGTTTCCTCACGATGTTTTTCCTTCACCGAAACTAGTGATAATTATACATTAAGCACATGAATCCGAAAAATCAGAGGTGCGTGTCTCGTGCCGGTTCGAACTCGTGACCTATGACTTGGCAGTCCGACGGTCACACCACTAGGCTATCACTGCTTATAAGTATCTATTGAGAGTACCTACAGCTCTAAAGTTACAAGTTTATGGAAATGAGGTATGAAACTGTAGCATTGGTCCCTGTGCTCATTGGTGACGGCAATCTAAAAGATCTATTGCTCTGCTGTCTTGTCTGGCTAGCAACTCCCCAAGTCCCATTACAATTTCAGAAATTACTAAACTAGCCATAGTACGTTCAGTCAAATAAAAACGCTAAGGCTCGGCTTAAATAAATAAATTTCAAAAATGAGTATGTAGTTCTATTGGTATATTCAAAACAGAAACAATAATCATTACTTTGTCTATATCTGTCTTTGTCTATGTCTATATATAATCATTACTAATCACTATTTCGACCTTATGCCGTATAACGCCTTGATTTTAACTTAAAATGGTATTTAAGTGTTTTATTATTTTCAATTTATTGACATGACAAAAATGTACCTAAGTTTTTCTTCTTCGTTACGTGTCGTTGAAACTCAAAAAATGGTGTTAGACCAGTAAGTAGCCACCTGCACAGCTCTGACATTTGCTTCGATTAAATCCTGAAAGGTGCAAGTCGTTGTGCTGGAGGAGCAGGACAGAAGGCTTTTTAATTTAAAGTAATTAAATTCAATCAAATCTACAGTTTAAGGTTGAGTTCTTTTTTTCACCGTAGTACCTCTTTGGTCCAACTGTCCAGTTACAAAATACGATTATTTGTGGAACCTTAAGAACGTTTTTCAATTCTGTGCAGTTTTAGGACTCCTAGCGGTTACCCCATTAAATTCTTCTGACCCACTGAGCATTTTCCATTTGAATTCCAACGCGGCGTGCATTTGAAATACACCTTAGGTTTCTAACAATAGATTTCTTAGGTTCTAACTGGGTCGTTGTGCAATACCTAGAACTTAGGTAGTATACTGAGGTAGAATAGAATGAATTCCAGTACTTTTATTCATTGTGGCTTTGCAACCGAATTCTATACGGTATTCGTTCGTTTCAATACAGGGCGATAAAGTGGAAGAATACAATAAAAATTGTAAAATAAAATAGAATTGCCACTGGTTTTGCTAAGAAACTCTAAATAGCTTTATTTCAACTATAAATTACTATCATCACTAAATATTTAGAATGAAAATCTAAGTATTTACGAGACCGCTCCAAAAGGGCCTTACTGAGCATTTCACGAGCGCAGACAGTGAAATCGCGAATACTATGTAAATGTTACGCTATCAAAGAGTTACGAGGGCACTCATAGTAAGCATTATCACGAGAAATCAGGCCATCATTAAAGAACTGCTCATCAAGACATGCAACAAAATGCTGAATTAAGTTCTTAAATTCTGCGGGCCCAGAACTGTGTCAAGATTTTGGCGCTTTCAGTTGCTTCCATCAGTTAAAGTTTATCTCTTTGTTGGACACAGAAAATGAACGTGACAGACACGATGACTCACATCGAGGCTCTGGACCCGAACAGCACTTACCACGTGTTCGTGGTCGCGTCCAACGTCTTCGGCGAGTCGCTACCTTCCAGCATGCTGCTCTTTAATGCCACGGAAACTGGTGAGTTTGTTAAGTTTTAAGTGGAACTGATAGTGTGTTGCTAGGCAACCGTGCTCTCTAGGCCGCATCATCGCTTCACTTCAGATGATTTACAGCAAGCCTATTTTGCGTAAAAACACCAAGTCTTTCCCAAGTATGGCCGTAATGAACTGGACTGGAAATACGATCTATCTTTTTTTTCGAACAAATTAAAACGAAACTAAGAAGAAAATCACATTTCTTACTTAGCTTTTAATTTCGTTTATTTATGTTTTCCCTAAAATGATTGAATAGTTATAAAAAATCTGAGTTCACTTTGTTAATAGATAACATTATTTCATTGATTTCGCACTTCTAGCACACAAATTATACAACGACAGACATGACTAGCAACTTATCATTAAAACCTTTTTGAAGCTCACCATCTCTCTTCCCAACAGATGAGAAGGAGGTAGCAGGCATCCCATCACCGCCGCACTCGTTGTCCGTGTCGTCTCACTCGGCAACATGGCTGACGCTCACGTGGCAGCCGCCGCAGTTCTCACAACCCGACGAGAAGATCTCATACACGTGAGTAGTTGGTAGTTGCTGTGTTGTTTGTGATGAATTTTGAATTGTTATTACGTTATGCTTAGTTAAATTATTAATATTATGCTTAGTTACTAGTTTATTCAACAATAGTTTATTGCTAACTGTGGAGGCTTGTAAATGGATAGCTGTAAGCCAAACACAATGAAATAAAATAAATAAATCAGTATCCAGTTTTACCTCCTGCTAGACATGGCACCACCAGAGATGATACTGCTTTAATTGTTGGGAGAGTTTGTTCTGGCCATTTGTTTTTCCTAGTTAAATGATATGACGTAATGACATCGATCTACAGATCGCAGTAGTTGTATCGTTGTGCTATTTGCCAACAGTTGAGTCACCATGATTATTGCTATATCCACCTTTAAGTGAAATGTCACTTGCGCGTCAGAAAATAAAGTCACTAACGTCACAAAATAAAGTCAATAAAAGGTTAATAAAGTCTTTGTGACAGTTTAAATTTTCAGTGGCGTTAATTTATTGTATTTTTTTCAAAGGTGATTTTAATAATAACGAGTGCGTAGATGATTCTGGGAAATACTCCTTTATTTAAAATAACTTGCGAATAAATACCGTTCAAATTATATGAATGAATTTCCGGAAAGCCAGCAAGTTTCAGCTCAGGTGGAATTTTAACCGGATTTTCACGAAAACTGCCGAATAGTCCGCGAACTTTTTTAATATAAATGTGAATTATTTAAATTGTTGCTGTATTTCGCTGCACAATGGGGACGTCATTGTTCTTTTGTTAAATAAAAAGCTTACAATAATACAAAATGGTGAAGCATTAGTAGTAAGATAAACAAAGTAGGTACCCTACTTAATTTAATAAAATTAATAGTTTATAAAACTCGCATTTCAAAGTACATGAAATGTTTCAAACAGTTTTATAGTTTTTATAACAAAAGCTCACTTCTGAACTCCTTTTCACGATAAAAGGAAAAAACTTCATTAAGAATACAGACTCCTTTGATACTTTTTACATTTGTATCTAGTATATTATGCCAGCAACACCAAGTCTGAAAAATAAGTAAAACTCTTTGAGCAACACTTTGCTCTTTTTTATTCTCAAACATCAAGTCTGTTTTCGGCAAAAGAAACATTTTATCAAAAAAGTTATGAGCACAAACTATAATAACGTTTCTTTCTAGATTGTTCTTCAAATCGCCAGCCCAGCTAAGCCAAACCAACGTCACGAACATAACCACAACGGTTCCTGGACACACTCTGGAGAAGTTATCACCCAACACGCAGTACGTTATCTGGGTGAAAGCCCATGCTGCTGCCGGGGACTCCCAACCTTCGGAGACGCTGCTGGCCTGGACCGACCCGGCTTACCCAGCGTATGTTGAGGTAAGTCTCCTTGAAAAAAACCATGAGATTTTTTACTATTTTAATGTATGGTGTTTCAATGGCTGGTGTCCTAAACTCCACGTCCAAAGTGCGTATTTTAAATACTAAGGGCGAGATATATTAACGATACGTACCACTTGATTTGACTGACATTTATGTTGGTGTAATTTAATAGTTTTGTTACAGGAATAATGTTAAGCCAAAGTACGTGTAAAGTAGCGTTTATAGATCTCGGTATAAGAATAATATAAGTAATGATTCAATAACCGATAAAACACAAAAACATATTCATGGAAAAACACGTTGAAACGACTACTGGACTGATAAAACTCAGCATAAAATAAAAAGAACGTCAGTATTTACCACTTAAAACCATTCCTAAGTATAATATATACAGAATCATTGAATCCAATATCTTTTGCCATTACGAGCCTTACTTTGACTCGGCACTGAGGATTTAAATGCAAATTGGCCCTTTTGAGGAGTTATAAGAAAGTGTATGAAAATAAAAAGCTCAAAGGGAAACAGAAACGAAACGTAGAATTGCATTCTCATACCTTTTTATGCAATGGAGGGTGAACAGTTTCGATGGAAATATAGAGTTTGTAGTGGAGGCCATCTTGGATTCATCATCATCAACGTATTAAAGTTCCCACTGCTGGGACACAGGCCTCCTCTCTATGAGAGGGAATGGGCTATAATCCACCACGCGGGCCCAGTGCGGATTGGTAGATGTCACATGTCTTCGAATTTTTTGGTTGTAGGACATGCCGGTTTCCTCACGATGTTTTCCTTCACCGTTTTGAGATCCATCTTGGATTATTTAAAATGAATTTGTATTTAAATTATGTTATAACTTTACATAATTGCGTTTCAAAATTTGATGAATATTTCAATTTCGCAGGATGTAATATTTTATTTAAATGTCACAAAATATTTCATTTCTCGAAAGTTGTTGAGGTTATAAAATTAACTATTTAGTTCTAGGAACAACTGTCACCCTAATAAAATTATTTTATAATTTTGCAGCGGACGTATTTGGCCACTTTTGAATCTGCGAAGTATCTTGTTTCTCTCACTAATCTCTTTTTCCGTCCTCTAGCCACCTTCAGTAAATCCCGTGAACCTGGTGGTGGAAGGCTCCAGCATGACTATCCTGTGCATCGCCATGGGTACACCCACTCCCACTATATCGCTGTATATTTCTGGTAAGTTAATCGATATATTGTGATTATAATCATAACTCATGTTTTTATAGGGATTAGAAAATAACTTAAAGTTTTACTTGCGACTTCCGGCCCCGTAGTACTGAAGTCCCACTTGGACGCCATTTTTATCTACACTAGCTATTTGTTGTCCCAACTGGGCGCCACATTATTGACACTAACTACTTGTTGTCCCAGCTGGGCGCCATTTTATTTACATTGGCTACTTGTTGTCCCAACTGGGCGCCATATTATCTAAACTAGCAACTATTGGTCCCAACAGGGCGCCATTTTATCTATACAAGGTAGGTAGTTGCTATCTTATGTGAGCGTAATTATGTAAACTAAAATGCCATCCTGAAATAAACTTTTTAATAAATGTGAAAGCACAAAGACCAGAAAATATCTACGTTACTTAAGTTAAAATATAAAGTCCCTATGTCGAAGAGAAAAATAAACCAATTTACATTTCTTACTAAACTTAATTGAATATTATTACGAAAACAAAATGTAAAAGACGGTAAGCCGAGACCAATAATAAGGATACTTTAAGACCTAAGGAATATAAACAGATAATAGACAGAAGGTGCACTCCATGCGACCGTGACTTTTCGAATAAAAAACATCCTATTATTAAATATAACATAACGCCTTAAATCCCCGAAAAGTTTGGCACGGCTCTTAAAATACCGGACATAAATCCAGACTCAGAAATGCTTCTAAAAAAGTATTGATGAAAATACCCAAGACATTTTTATGTAACATTATTTTCATCACTCAGTGTCTATACCGGGTGTAAACGGACCCTTCACGAAGCCGTCAACCAAGCATTCTGTACATCAAACTAAGTAACTTTACGCAAAAATTATCGCTGGGAAACGACCTTTTTTTGGGGTGAAAAATCACGTTTTATGTTGGAACTCAATGTAGCGCACTCAAAACAATGTGCTTATGAATGGATTAAATAGTACGAGGATCGGTGGAGGTGTTTAAAATAAAAATGTTAAATTAAAAAAAAAAAAACTCGTGAAAAAGTTGGAACTTTGACCCCCAATATCTCCCACGTGGTTCCCAGGTATGGTCTAGAACTGAAAAATCGCAATGACGGGGAGAACAAGTGCCTTTCTGCTTCGAGAAGGGTCTTTTTACACCCTTTATATGAGAAAAGTTGCGACTGCACTTTAAGTTTATTGAAACTTTTGTAAATTATTCCACGGTGGTAACAAGGCGAGTACGAGCTTGCCTCGGGGACTGGCTACAATCGTTTTCCAATACAAGTCGCTTTATGTTGATTGGCTTCATCTAAACTGGATTATTGATTTCTAAAACAATTGCTTCTGTCACAAGTTTTCATAAAGTGGATTATTGTTGTTCATTTGTTTTCTAGCTGAGCGAAAAGACGTTTGAACACCAACGTCTGTACATAGTATAAAACCAAGTCGCTCTCGCTGTTTGTACGCTTAGATCTTTTAAACTACTCAACGGATTTTAATACAGTTTTCAGCAATAGATAGAGTGATACAAGAGGAAGGTTTATATACACCATTATTTTAGGTCGTTCTGGAACTGAGAGCCATAAACTCGATCATCGAACTCAAAACGATTGAGACTATTTTTTTACAAAATCAAAAAAAAAATGGAATTTTGTGATTTTTTTATTGTTATTTTTTAAAATAAAAATCACGAAAAATTAAATTTACAGAGATAATTTATTTCATGGCTTCCGGTTTCAGAACGACCTAAAATTAACCGTGTATATTATGCTACATTGCCCGTGCAAAGCCGGGGCGGGTCGCTAGTTTGAATACGATTTTAAAATAACTTGCGAATCAAACTTAGATTAATAATAAGTTGAAAACTTACCGGTTCTCTTTTAAAAGTTACTTGCATAAATCGAGGTACAGCCGACCGCAGATCAGTTAATTATATACCAGTATAAACTGACCTGTTAATTTATTAAAACTCCGTGCTACAGCTCAAGACCAAAGTATTTCCAGATGTTTGGCCAATTGTACAAGTATATCTAGGGATGATTCAGCTTCGTCGTTCTAATGGCAATATCTTCTTGTACTTTTATAACATGTTTGAAACCTTTCCATATTCCGCAGTATTTTTCCACGACCTAGCGGAATCATAAATATTACACCTAGATTCCCCGAAGAGATCGACTTGACACCTTGTAATCTCTCTTTGGGCATGATAATAAGTAATAAGTATGTATTTACAAACAAAAAGTATCTATGTAGTAGGTATATCAACTATCTGGTGTCCACGACACAAGCCTCGTTGCTTAGTGTGACGCTAGATGGCGCTGTGTGTAATTTCCAGCGATATTTCTTTTATTTATTTATGATAATTTTAACAAAATATTTCGCATAGCTACGTCAGTGCCTAACAACACTAATGTTCCTCGCTCAGGTCGTCTCGTCCGCCAAGAGGTGACCCGCCACATGGTGACCGTCATCCACAACGTCACCAGAGACATGGACCAGATCTCCTGCTACGCTGACAACGGATACGGCACACCTATGCAAGCTTCCAGGAAGATTAACATTTCACGTGAGTCATAGTTCAGATCCTCAAAATATTTAAAAAACTAACGACAAACTATAAAAGGACATCGAAAAACTCCTCCTCAAAGCTGTCAGCTGGTAATGTGCCCAAGAGACTGGCAGCGTTTTGTTTGAAATCAAATGTATTTTCAATTTATACAAAGCTATAAATAGTATTAAAATGTAAACTGAAAACAAGCACAATTTTGTTAAAACCAAACTGAAACTCTGAAGTTCGTCCGCCTTTCGCGTGTCTTATTCTCTCTAGCATGTCCAGAAATAAACTATTTATTTATGGAGAACACGACCAAGATCAGTTCTCAATGTCAGTTCTCACACAACACAATGTTGTACTATTTATCCCCAAATGTTGACTGGTAGAGAAGGCCTTGTGGTACTCAGTTCACATTTATATGATGATGATGTTTTATAATAAATAAATATACCTAAAACTACATTTCTGATCTATTTATTTCCTCACAGATGTACCCACAATTCAAGCGTCGGGGATCACCATGGCGGCTGCTGGGGACGCCGTCATCCTCGAGTGCAGAGTGGAAGCGCTCCCTAAACCAACTATTGCTTTCTGGAGGGACCCCAACGGAAGAACTCCCGTCATTGATGGACCTAACTATACTATACAGCTGTTGGCTGATCCTGAGGTAAGCTGAAAGATATCGTCATCATTGATTTGAAATTAATGACTTTTCTTTGGTGAGATTGAAACTAACTGGTAGAGAATACCTTGTGGCATTAGGTCTGCCTACATGCACTACTGGAGTTGAAAGTTTAATTAAACTATCTACAAATTGACATTTTATTTGGAGGAATGTTGAGAAAATGTTTGACAAAAACAATAAATTATATCACAACTGAACAAATTTAATTTACTAAACACAGAATTTATCTTATTCCAATATCTCTGACAGTTATCACAAGCAGGCTTACAATTCTGACAACCGATTTAACCCCAAGATATTCACATCTTCAATAGTTAGGTTACAGAGGTCTGACAACAGCCTCTTTGTGTAAAACACTGATAATAATCTCCTCTGATTAAACTTGAACACGACTCCGAGATGGAGACAGCGAAGATAATGTCGTCACAAGATATCAAATCACAGTATTTCAATTATTTATACGCTGCCCCAACTTTCTGGATCCCGGGAATGGTACAAAGGGTGCATACGAAAGCCGTTTTGATGCTTGTTAACAGTTTGTGTCACAAAGTTTCCGATAAGGTGGTAGTTGCCTCCATAAAATGATACAACGAACGATCCGACGCCGAAACTTCTTGCATCTAAAGTTTTCACAGTTCCTACTTGTGTTCGGTTCCCCGTTACGTCTCTCGGTGGTTTGAGCCGCAAGTAACTAAATATTTTGTACTTTACTTATTTGTTTTGGGACCGAATCTTTTCTGCTACACATGCCTTTAGGAGATTGGTGTAGTTATTTTCAGTAGTGAATGTATACTATGTTGTGTGTTCGTTTTTCGGTGAAAATGTTGCTGTGAGAGAAAAGATTACTTATTGTTGTAACTAAGGTATATTCCAGCAAAAATTGGTTACTGCCCGTAAGTAACGTCGGCTATTTCGAGTAGTACTTCGACTTAAGTCGACTTACTTCATCTTAATTTAAAAAAATATAAAACGTTCCTTGAAAATGCTGGACGCCAAGAAATCAGTTTGTAATATTATATTTTTTGTTAAGGAACAAACCAAGTATACGATGCGGCTAATAATAAAGAAGATAGCAGAAGCAGATGAAGGGGACTACTTCTGTCACGCGGAGAACGCGTTCGGCAAGACCTTGAGGCCTGTGTCTGTGAGGCTCAGGCCCACCATGCCGCATCACAACGTCACTGAGTGCTGCGCACAAGTAAGTTGACTTTCATTTTGTCATAGATTTGTTTATGCCAGGATATGTGTGCTGTGTCTATCAAGAAGGCGAGCAGTAAACGTAACAAAATTCGATCAATTTTCCAGATTTAAAAACGTCATTTGTCATTTCTATGGGTGATAGCAATTCTTGATTTTTAGTCAAACAATAACAATATCGTCTTTTTACCGCTAAACAACAAATAAAAAATGGTCTTGATAAAGCTAATTAGATTTCTGCTCATCGTAAAGGTCAATGAACCATCTTATTAACCACATAGTATCACATTACTGTCAACAAAACGCCACTCAAACTAGAATCACAGCCCAAAATAACTTTTAAGTCAATACAAATTAGAATACCCGCAGCAAATACAGCGAACTACTCCGGGTGGCAACTCCAGCCTTAAATTAGAGGTTCCAGTTGTGTTACCGAAATAGTCCGTCTGGTATAGAGTTGCCATACGTCCGAACTTCTCCGGACAATTCCGGAATTTTAGGTCAACGTCCGGAATGTGGGGCGAATTATAAACGTTTGGATTCTCCAAAAATTAAAAAAGTAAACCAGTCTTTAATAATATTTTCTACATCTTTAGTTTATTCAAAAAAAATTTTGAATAAACATTAGGTTCACTTCCATTGTATATGAATTTTATAAAGGTAAGATTTATGATTATTGAATTTAAGCACCCGATAATGCGCTGCATCAAATCTTTGTCCATTAATTGATCACTGTGAAAACAAATTCGTCATCATCATCATCATTCTTCTGCCCTTATCCCAATTTATTTGGGGCCGGCGCATGTCTTCGCATTCATGTCATTCGCAGTACTAAATCAAAGCAAATAAATGGAAATCAAAGCAATTCAAAGGAAATAAAACCTTTTTCATCAAATTACAGGAGTTTTCTCCGGAAAACTTTTTCATAGATTTGGGAATCCTACTCTAGTATAGCACCATCTAAATATAAACTACGGAGAGACTGTAGCCGCACCACGACTACTCTTTGAAAACATTAATTTTGGAAGCCTTCCCGATAATTTGATGTCTCTGGGACTTCAATAACGAAGTTGGGCTTATTTGAAAGTTTGATACGACAACTTGTTTATACAATCTTGTCTTTGTTACAATGTTTGGGTTGGTTTCGTTAGGAAAGGATAGAAAACATGTTGTGTTCGGAATGGAAATTGGTTTTGGTCAGTATTTGTGAAACGAATTGAGATTGCATTGTGTGATGGCGACAACAGTTTTAATCTCTTTGAAATTAAGTCATTTAAATGTTATCGGGGCTATGTTAGGTTTTTATGAGTCGATCGTCAAATGAAGTCGGTTAACAAGAGTCATATTCATCATCATCATCAGCCTATAATGTTCCCACTGCTGGGACACGGCCTTCTCTCAATTAGATGGAATGGGCTATAATCCACTACGCGTGCCCAGTGCGGACTGGTAGATGAATGATGAATTTTTGATTCTAGGACATGCCGGTTTACTCACGATGTTTTCCTTCACCGTTTTGAGAGCAGTGGTGATGAAATAAATTACACTAAGTAATGCGCGTGTCTGGGTTCGAACCCACGACTTACTGTTCGTAAGTCGAGGCCGCCACCTCTGGGCCACCGCTGCTCACTCATATTAAACAAACAAATTCCAAAACAAAACGATCCTTCAGAACTGAATCGACGAAGACTCAATCGGAAAACGGACTTCGACATAAATACGATTAAAGACTTTACGACAGTACATCCATCGCACCTGGGCAATCGGTTTCGCTACAAGCTTACTGATTGGCTTTTATTTTACTATGATATCAGCTATTCTCATATTGCGTCGTGCACGAGAGAACACGAGAACCGTCCAGCAACATCATGTTCCTCCATTTGTCCAGATGAACGTGTCCTCTGCGTGCATCGACGCGTGCAGCTTCCACCTGGATATGGACAATATCATGGACCGCCCCGAGTGCATGAACGACTTCGACAAGCTCATGAAGTGCGCTGCTGATGGTTCTGGTAAGTTTATCTTTTAAGGTTAATGATTACTCGTAGATTAACTAGAATAAATTGTTTTTTTTTCTAGATCTCAGAAGCTTTGTCAAATCTATTTGTGAGTTTTACTAATTGAATGTTTATTTTGACGACCCGATTGGCGCAGCGGTAGTGAGGCTGCCTTACGTTCGTAGGGTCCCGGGTTCGAATCCCGGTCGGAGCAAATGTTTGTGTGATGAGCATGGACATTTGTTTCCGAGTCATGGATGTTTAAATGTATAATAAGTATGTATTTACAAACAAAAAGTATCTATGTAGTATATCAACTATCTGGTGTCCACGACACAAGCCTCGTTGCTTAGTGTGGCACTAGATGGCGCTGTGTGTAATGTCCAGCGATATTTATTTATTTATTTTGGGAGCCCTTTGTTTTGTATTATGTTACTATACCATTGTCGATACGTGACAATAACATAGCCGAATTTAAACAAATTATACTCTTCTAAAAATCTTCGTGTCATCCGAATTGACTTAGTCACATTGTCATTTAGTGCCTCTGCCTAACCATTCAGGAATTATAGGTGTGATGTTATGGTATGAGCACTTATGAGTTAATGTAAGTACCGTCCTCCCTGTTCAGACCACCGCAGCTGCTGCGCATCGTGGGGCGTGCCGCGCAACTGCCTGGAGCTGTGCCGCGGCGGCGCGGTGTCGCGCTCGTGCGCGCTGCAGCACGCGCGGCGCGCGCTGGCGTGCTTCCGGGACTCGGGCGCGCGCCTGCCCGGCCCGCCACGGACTCTGAAGGCGCATGTCGCGCCTACGCCTAAATCTGTGTTACTGAGGTGCGTATTTATTGAAGTCAGAAATTTCCACTTCAATTTTGGAGAAATGTTGTTTTTTTAGGCTACATTAGAAGCACCTTATTTATGGTTAACAATACTGGAGCAGTGTGCAGATGGTCGCGTTTTTAAATAGCGGGATAAAATATTGCAACCACATTTTTTTTCTTGTTGTATAGTTTTTAGCTTCGTCCAAGTATCTCCGAAACAAATCAATCCTACAAGCCGACTTTACCAAGCGATAAAGGTTTCCGAATGCTGTCAGATCCAAGCTTTCCAAAACTTTTGTCTTTAAACTGCTGGATTGACTATTCAAGACTAGATGTAGTGTTACAAGCAATACCGACCGTTATAAATATTTTTTCTGTTTTTTGCTAACTTTTAAATTTTCTTGCAACAGCTGGGAAGCACCCCTCAAAAACCCACAAACAGTGTACTTATACCGAGTATTCTGGAGGGCGTACGGCGCCAAAGTGCCAGAGAAGTTGGACACCAGCGAGACCAGCGTGGTCCTGACTGGCCTGCAAGACGACGTGCGATACGAATGCGTCGTGAAGGCAGCTAACGATGTTGGTGAGTACACGATGTTAGGAGCTGGACATAGTACCTACGTGCACAATGGTAAAAGGTGGCCCAGCATGGTTGTGACTAGCCTGCAAGGCGATGTGACAACAAGTGCGTCGTGGAGGCAGCTAAGAATGTTGGTGATTAAGCCGCGCCAGCGAGACCATCATGTACTGAGACTAGCCCCTAAGGTCCACAATTATCAAAACTGATTCCAAGTTTCGAACCTACACATTCAAGACTCGGTCAGGAACAGGGTCATTACAGCAAACAGTTCCTGTCAAAATGGTGATATTATACTGCATCGGTGTCCGTCTTACCACCCCTTAATCATGATAACATATAAATTTTCATTACTCATACTCTGAAAGTAGGTCTGAATTTGCCTGAGGAGCGGGTTGAAAGTAATACTTTTCAGCCCTAGGGAGAATCGTTTTCAACTGACAACTGTCAAATTAGAAAAAAAAAAATTTCATTTTTCTATTGAACCATGTTCCAACTTTCTATACAGCCACGATGTAAAATTAAAATAACAAAGTTAAGTATTAATTAAAGAATGTGTATTTTTTAAATAACTTGTTATAATTAAGTTTCAACTATTTCTTTAAAATAACATAGATTTGGGCAAAATATTTATTAATTTTTCGATGATGAAAATGAAAAACAGGTAATGGCTGAATAGCTGGCCGGCCATAGAAAAAAAAAAAACAAAATAGGCGGGAAAGCGGCACTCCGATCTTCATTTTTTTTTCGAGTTGATTCATGTTGTTATTTTTACTTTCCTTGTATTCGTAATGAAAAGCACAGTGTTTACCTCGGGTTAAAGACTTATTTAGTCCCTCGAACTATTAGCGCCCTCGCTGCGCTCGGGCACCAAACCCCGTCTCGGGACTAAATAAGTTACTTTCACCCCTAGGGTAACAATGTACTATTCCATTCCCCAGGCACATCATCCCTCAGCGAGCCGATAATGTTCACGACGGCCGGGCAGGAGGCGGGCGCGGCGGCGGCGCCGGTGAGCGGCAACAGCGCCGCCTCGGCTGTGGGCGTCGCCGTCGCCTGCGTGCTGGTAGCTGCCATACTGCTGGCGGCCGGCTTTTATTATAGATATAGGAAGGTAAGAACACACACACTCACGCCTTATACCCACAGGGTTTGTAAAACATACAGAAGCTGCTACGATTCATAAAAACGATCAAAAATTCTTTACTCTTACTTTTTAAATGGGAAAAGTCGCAAAGGATAGTTTCCAAAATACGTACCTATGCAAAGCTGGAGAAACGTGGCGTAAACAACATAATGTAGCATTTTCACGGTCCACACAAATATTTTCTGAGCGAAGAAATAAGTGCATCGTCCATATAAATGAGAAACTACTAGCTGATAGTATACCGTCGAAGGATCTAGATCTAGAAGGATCTACATACATTACGACCTGCCAATCTGCCATGACTAATATTTTCATTCCTCCTTCTGTTCCTCTTACTAAAGCAACTTTTTTATTCCAGAATCTTAGACTTAAAGCACAAGGAGGTGTAGCATTTGAAAACCCGAGCTACCTCAGGGAACCAAATCCTGACACAGCCGTCAACGTAAGTCACCACCAATTTTATTTTTATTTTTTTAAATATGAATCTAATCTTTCAAGTGTCGATTCTCGCTTTGGGAATCCAGCTTTGGAAAGCAACTTACAAAGATGTTCTAATTTCAAACTTTGTTTGTTCTAATTTCAAACTTTTATTTGTTCTTATTTCAAACATTTGTTAATCAGAAGATGCTGTCTCAAAAATGTCATCACGTTGAATTTCAAATTGTATTCAAATGTTGTGTTTTCTCTTACAATAGTATTTGTGTTAGTGCATTTTACGTTTTTTTTTCATGCGACTACGTTAAAATTTTAATTCTAGCTTATTTTTGGTGAACCGTATGGTCCCTTACCAACAATAAATACCTACATCAAAGCTTGGGAACCATTGCTCTAGAAATACGTTTGCACTAATAAAACATCTCCTCTATCAGGGCACAGTACCCAACGGCACTGCCAACGGCTCAAACGGCAACGGCGTCGCACCGATGGCGAACGGCGTATCAAACTCCGCCGCCTGGAGACAAGAAACCCTCAACAACCCTGGAACCACCACCATCTCGACCCAACGGGAAGTGGACCCCACGCTGTACGAGGAGCTGAAACTCGGTCACGATGGCGCAGGTTAGATGCATACAATTTACACAGTTATTTTACCGAGAAGTCCAACTATGACCACTCGCGACGAACCATGAAGCACTGAATAAATATTCTAAAATGACAACATTGTAAAACTTTAGAATTTCAAAAGATTAACCATGGAATTTCTTGCCAGTTCATCTGCATTTGAAACCACAAATCCGAACCGTGCACCTATCGTTTCTCGTTTCATAATTGCCCATGACGGTTTATGAAAAATTTAAAAATGTTGATTGTCTCGTTGGTGTAACAGTCGCAAGCGCTTCTTCTGTGCTTGAAGTCCTGGGATTACTTTCCAGGTGTGACAAAGCGTTCTTAGGTTTTTCGATCAAGTATTTCTCAGTAACAGTGGTTGTACTATTCGGTATACCTCTACATATCCCTTCAGGCGTGATGTTAACTAAATATTTTCAATTCGCAGGGTTCAAGAGACTGAAGCCATAGCCCGAGGTAGCGCGCCGCTCCCCGCTCCGCTCGCCGCGCGTGTCGTCGCCGCGGGTGGCGCCGCGCTACTGAGCTCGCGGGGCCGCGCGCACACGCCCGGGCCACGACACGAACACCTGGTTATACGAACAAAAGGACCGATGACACTTGGATAAAAATTAAAGAAAATACATCAATAGCTTCAATGGTGTCCTACGGACCAAAGTCACAGTGATCGATATAAAAACTGTTCTGTAATTTTGGTCCCTAAAATTGCACTTTGGAAGCATTATTTTGGACCATTGTTGGTGTGTTTTCTATTAAAAAAAGATCACCTTTATGGTCCTTCTGTTCTAAAAAATCCCAATTTAAATATCTAAATTACTGTGTCAACGGCCAGTATTTAAAAATAACCGTTAAAATTCAAATGTTTCGTGTTCTAAGTGAGCGAGTGATTCCAAAGTCGTGTACAATGAACTGTAGTGTTTCTGAATGATCAGATAGTTACCGTGGTGGGGCGGAGTGTAGATATTAAATAAAATATAAATAAAAAAGTAATTATATTTTCAGTATCGTACTTGTTGTGATTTTAACCAAAAAAGGAAGACCTCATACCTTCTTGTCATTTCATGTAAATATTTGTACTTGCCAACGATGTGGAATAAAATCAACTTAGTATAGATTTACACTATCGTTGGTTTGTAATAATGAAGGGGTTTCTTTTACGCGTTTGACACAAATAAAAAAGTGCAATATAATCTAAAAATTCGTAAACATAAGAGCAAATTGTTTGTAAATATTGAATAACTTTTGTTTGAGTGTGTAAAAGAATTTCCTTCTTGATGAAGTTCTATAGATCACTAGCTTCAGAATAAAGACAGAATAAAATTAGGTCATTCTGTAAACAAAGATGTGCCTTCGAACGTTTTATGAAGTAATTAGTAATAGCTTAGTTACCTGTTCGGCCTGTAAATTGTATTTAGTGTAAATATACTTGTACACTAACGTTCAGTAGTCATTTGTACAGGGGAGGAGAAAAGTCAGAATATAAAAAAAACATTTTCCTTTTTGTTTTCCACTTTTGGGCGGAAACATAGGCCCGGATTCACGAAAGTAGAAAAAAAAAACGCCCATAAATTGGAAAACAAATCATAAAAATTTGGAACTGTCTTGATAATGTAATAAAAAAGACTTTTTTCTCAGTAGTATATTGTAAAGTAGTTTTGAAAAGTGATTCTGAAACAATCTTTGTAATAAACTATAATTAGAACATTTTGATAAAATGTAAAAACCTTCGTCTTGTAAAGAAAGTTTTCGGACTGGCTCTGCCATATCAGTTAAGATTATTTCGTAATAAAGTATTGAAAATTAATACAAGTTTCCGTTCTCTGTTAACTTCTAAGTATTTTAATAAAAGTAAAGAGCATGACCTAATTTAAAAATAAATAAAAATATTTTATGAATCTTTGGTAATCACACTATGTACGTAACTTTTTTAAATATTTTTCAATAAAATGATCTCATTGATGACCATTCCATTGTTTGTCGCCTTGAAGGTTAAAATAAAAAACTCTTCTAAAAAAGATCTTGATTTTTACTAGAACAATTATTTTTTGACGACACAAAAGAATATCTTCTTTATTTTGGTATAGAAAAAAAAATACAAAAAATATTATAAATTGAAAAAAAAGTTGTATGTCGAGTTTTCGTACGTACAGATTAAAAAAAAAACTATTTCATCTGAATACTATGGCCTAAATCTCCTACATATTATATTATATAAAATCTTGGACATAGTGTGAAAGTATCTTTGCTCAGATGTGATTGATAGTTTTATTTAGCACTTCTATCATACTAATTGTATAATTTAGATGAACAAAAGGATGTGATTAGAATTGTAAATAATATTAATAAAAAAAGACAAATACGTTTTTTGTTGTTTAATTTTACCCGTGGTTTGTACCATACACGAAACCCATGCACCTAACATTATATTTGACGAGAAAAGGCTAAGGACTGGCTAAACTCGAAAGACACGTGACAATCACGTGAGTTGAGAAACATTGTTCCGTTCTTCTCCATAGAGATCTACGCTAGGGAATGGGCAACTACAGTACTTTCACAGTTTTTATGTCTTGTGACTGGGACTGTAGCTACATTTAATTTTCATCTTTGTTTCGACAATTCAAAAGTGCCTGTAACTGGCTTACTTGAAATAAATGCTTTGATTTTGATTTTGATTGATTGAAACCATCTCAAAACTATCCTTTCCTCAGATTATTTGGCACCCATAGTTACTTCAGGCACCTTCAGGGTAGCCTGCGAAATTCAAACTGTATTGTTTTTTTTTGCAATTTATTCAAAAAATTGTCATTCAATTGGATTAAGTGGACTTGGAGGGTTGTATTGATTATTTAATGAATAAATTCTGTAAATACATGTGTTACGGTCGCGACTAACATTTTATTCAATATACAACCTGAATTGACCTGCTAATTGCAAAAAACGTAAGAAAACTTGAATTTCACGGATTCCCTGGCGCTTCCCCCAGAGGAATGCTGCAGGGCAGCAGAAATAAATATGATGGTAAAACTTTTCAGGGGATTTTCACGAGTATAGTATAGCATTTTATTATTTAGAAAGTAGCAACGATGTCGCTACAAACACAATCTAGCAAATTGGAGGACTCCGACACCCAACACGTCCTCCCGTTGCCTCTCGGGCATCAAGAAAGAGAACGATGCTCCTGACCAAACCATGTCCCATCTGTTGTAATGTTCAGTTTCCATACACCTGCACATGTGACAACCTAACGCCACTACCGCTGCAACTTATTATTACAAGTATAATAAAAACAGGTCCAATATAAGTTTTAGTGTGCAAGGTGTAAACAGACCCTTCGCGAACCCGTCAACCGACCATTTTGTACATTAAACTAACTAAGAACACCGCGTATTTTAAACGCGCAGACGACGTGCTAACGACGCGCGTACACGCGCTTCAAACAAGATTTGAACGCAACCTTGTAACCTAAGCACACGGGGCGATCGTGAAAAGTAGTTAGCTGTAGTTGCTCATAGCTTCCGCGTTTTGGTCAGATACTCCTTCACAGTTGACCCTTAGTACGCGCTTCAAACAAGTTTCGCGTTTCACGCTCGTTTGAATCTATAAAAACGCAAAAATCGGCATCTACGGCGCAGAAAACGCGCGTTCCTGAAACGCGCGTCGGCCGCGCGTTTAAAATACGCCGTGTGAAATGATTGCTGTGAAATGACCTTTTTTGGGTGAAAAATCTCGTTTTACGGTAAAACTCAATGCATCGCATTCCAAACATTGTGCTGGTGCATGCATTGAATAGTAAACAGACCATAGAGTTATTTAAAGTAAAGTTATAACCTTAAAAACATAGTATTTTATTGACTTGTGAAACAGATATAAATCTAGACTCTGGGCTGTAACCGAGTGATTGCTGGTAGGTTTATGGATCAGGAATTTCTCAGTAGCACCCACGGAGTCTGTTTTTGTGCCCGGTTGATGGCAATAGGCTCGCCTCCTATTACATGGTACTTAAAACATAACTGATGAAATGTGGGTGTACTATTAGGTACACCTTTGTTAGCAAAGGTGTACCTAATAGTACACCACATAACATAACATAACATAACATAACGCCTGTAATCCCCGAAGCCCTTCGGAGATTACAGGCGTTATGTTATTTATACATTCAAGTCAGAAACTATGCATTATTATGTAACCATTCTTAAATTAGTAACCTACCCAACCTCTCAGTATAAGTAAATATCTTTGACAAAGTGCCGTCTCATCTGTTACACACTTCGCGGTCGAGGTTCATCTCGATTGTTTCACGAGTACTCTTGTTAGCGACAGGAGAAGTATCGTGTATCAAGTATTTACTCTGACTTGAGTTTTATATGCCTAGGCCTTCGTGCTACGCAATTCATTACATTAAGGGAGATTTTTCAGACATCTTTTATCAGACAGTTTTTTTTCTGTAAACAAAAACTGTCAAAATACTCAAAAAGAGGATTCCATGTTCTAATGAAAGCTTAAACTGTTCAATTACGCCATCGATATTTTATGGACATAGGTCAGTTAAGGTAATCTAGTAATTAGTCGAGGGGGAGATGAAAAGATCCTTATTTTAGTCCAAGCAGGTTTACTTTTAAAAATATTTTAATTTTTGGACAAAGGTCATGGTCAAAGTCATTCTTAAATCCTCAGACAAACATTCCGGGGGGCAGGGGGTGTTATACAAGGAGGAGATTGAATTGCTTTTAAAAACACTGTTGCAGTCACTGTGCCAGTCACATATAAAAAAAAAACCTTTTGCTTTAAATTAAGTTAAGGTCGGAGTAGTAGCGCGGATGCACCCGGAGGTGGGCAAAGATCGTCACTCACTGGACGCCTGACGGAGGGAATCGCCGTCGAGGTAGACCGCGGCGAAGGTGGTGTGACGATCTGATCTTGTTTGCGGGGCGAACATGGCCAGATATCGCACAAGATAGAGAGGTTTGGAAGGAGAGAGGGGAGGCCTTTGCCCATCAGTGGGACACATGACAGGCTAAGAAAAAAAAAAAAAGTTCGGAGTTCCGTCGGATCCATAATTTTATGTTTTAATATAAAAAGAGGTGCCTAGTTCCAATTTGTAGTACCAAGTCCCGCAGCACTGTCGAGATATTTCCCCGTTGTTCCTTTTAAGTTTTCTCACCGAGAAAATAAAAGGGAGCTGGAAATATTGGTCATATCCTATTCCGGAACATGTTACTCTTAAGTTGAGCACAGCACTTAGTTCTAAGAAAAGTCTCAAAATTGTTTATATAACAAGTCGACGACAAATAGCAGAGTTTCAAGCAACCGGCAAAATATATCGCTTTGTAAGTTTTGAGCAGAAAACATATTTCATTTCGGCCGCTTTAGAAGCTCCATTTATTTGGTATATTCCATGAATTGCAGGAATTTTAGATACAGTATTGTGGAGCTTTACTTTTCATGTAGTTTCTACAAAGTTTTCTAATGTTAGAGCGATTTTAAATGCTATTATTTTATTTCTTGGTGCCTATGAACATTGAAAGGAATGATAAATGAGACGGTTCGGTCATGTTGGGACGATGATCCAAATGTTGACAAGGTATTAACAGGGCCGTTATGAGTTGAAACGCAGGGAGAGGACGCCTTAGAAGTATTTACACTGACTGGAATAAAACGACAAAAAAAACTAATTAGTCCGTCTCTTAGATTATCAAAAAATATTTGACCCGTGTTTTTTCTTTTGTTACATAAACCAAAATTGACGAAGATACGACGCTTTTAAAATTCTCAATACGTCACGCCATGGTATAATTTTTAGCTAGTTCTGACGTCTCGAGCCCCCACTCCCGAATTTTGATGCGTTTTATCTTTGTCAATATTCATTGATTTACAAAAACAAAAAATACGTGTCCATTAATTTCCAATATTCTAACTGACGGACTAAATAGATTTGAAATTTTTTGATACTGTCGTCATGCCTATTCTTTATAAAGGTTAGGTGGATTGGATTTTGGATTGGTGGTTAGTTTTGGATAAGCGTACTGTACGAACGTAGACAAAAAAACAAAAGAAGTAAGCATATAAGAACAAAGGTAGATAGTGTTCTGTAGTTTATGCCTCTTGCTACGGGAAAAGACAGACTTTCAACGAATTTCAAAAAATCTATTTAAATACTAATTCAGCACTTTTTTCTGTACTCAGAAGTACCTACGTAAGCCCCTACAATAGCACAACGCCGTCACCCCTTGCATTTTAACCCTCCTAATTTGTTTACCAAAACAATACCCAACTCCGAAACGGCGCTGTCTATTTGTTTCATTTATAAACATTTAAACCGGCGTCCGTTCACGTCCAATGTGTTTTAGGAGATATGTTCCATTATACGCTCAATTAAGTCCTGGCCACGATGCAATCCCACGCGGGGGCAGGAGGGCAGGAGGCAGAGGGGGGGGGGGGGGGGTTGTGGGCTCGCTAGCAAATTGCTCAAAGTGATGCACCCTGGACCTACTGTACAATTACACTAGTTTGGGAGTAGGGAAAAGTTTTGATTCTATGCTAAAAATAAAGATACTTTATTTCTTTATTTGTTAAAAAACATGCGTTTACACACAAATCGAGCATGCAAGATCTTAGTAAAGTAGGGTAGGTCCGTACATGTTTTACCTAGTGAGGTGTACAAATTTGTTTTTTTTTTACAATTATACAGATTATAAAATTTATATTTTAGCCATTGTTTTTCTGGTACTTTCTTAATCACTAATTATTTTCTTTAAATGACTTAATAGAAATATAAAAAAAATACACATTCTAAACGGTATAAAGTTTTTAAAGTGCGAAAATAATGTGAATTTTCACTGCCTTAGCCGAAGTATCCAATTGATAATGCCACGGTCAAAAGTTCAAGTCGTCCCCAATGCACTATTCATCGTCATCATCATCCACAACTCGACTTCACTCACTGCTGGGAATACACCTCTTTGAGCCGATATCTTCTTGTGCCAGACTAATCAATCTGCAATCCAGGTTTTTACCTCTCTTTTTTTGAGTGGGAATATCCTCATGTATCCGTCTGGGGCGAACGCAGGGTTATGTCGGACTCTTACGGATTTAAAAACCACTGTTCCTACTGCTACCATATGTCGGGGTCCGCGATGCGAAACCCCGACAGGATCCAGGTTTTACCTTGATGGCAACAATGTCATCTGCCTAGTTGCACTTAAACCTGACTATGTATTATTAACGATTTTGACATGATTGGTGGTGATTTTGACATTATTGTTTTATGATTTTGACATTTTACTATTAATTATTTTGACATTATTGATAATAATTATTAACAAAATTTTACAAAAGATATTTATGTACTAACACTAGTGTTTAAGATGTGTATGTATTACTAACAAATTGGATTGTATGATCTGTTAAATAAATGATTATTATTATTATTATGTAAACCTTAAAAAATATACCAAGGCCGTGTCCCTGCAGCCACTAAAGACAGTCAAGAAAATGGTAAGTAGGGCTCCGTTATCTGTATAAATATACCGTACAATGTAACAAACTTTCAGATAATAAACTTATATAATAAGGAGGAAGGAAAAACGAATGGACAAAGAACAGGAAACATCGTTTTCTTCACGAAGTGGCCATGACTACCGACTGCGTTTGAGCAACTTTTTTCGTATATTATCTGGTTATTATTATACGATGTTAACTCGTACGAAACCAATTCATGTAAATGCAGATTTTTAAAGTAATAATATAAATTCGCCTATGGCCAATATTAAACTTACGAAGATCAATTTTTATTCTGTGAACAAGATGTAAAACTTTTAAATTGGAGTCTCATATAGCTTAGCTTAGCTTAGCGACAATCAATGTCATTAAACTTGTGAAAATTTGACGTAAGTTAGGATGATTGGAATAACGGACACGAAGACTTCCAGACAAATGTCAGTAGTATCCGGTGTCCACAGTCGGTCCGTCGTACCAGCTCCATTAAAATTCAAGAATGGCCGGCTGACGTCGGAAACGTCAACCCAATATCTTCATCATCTGCCAAGCCTTTTCCCAACTATGTTGGAGTCGGCCTCCAGTCTAACCGGATGCAGCTGAATATTTTTCATGGAGCGACTGCCTAACCGACCTCCACAACCCAGTTAGTACTGGGTAATACGATACCCCTTGGTAAGACTGGTTGTCAGACTTTTTGGGCCACTGACTAAGTACCTGTAACGACTGTCAAAGATCTACAAATGACAGCCGGGACCAACAGCTTAACGTGCTTTCCGAGGCACGGAAGAAACTCGGTATGTAAGGGTGATCAGTTGATCACCCATCCACAGACCAACCTAGGCAAGCACGGGGTTGGTCTGTGGATGGGTGACCACCCTCACATACCGAGTTTCCTCAAAAATCAGCCGAATACCTGTAAACAATATTCAGCGTTCACAGCTCCCGAAACACAATAGGTCGCAAGTCAAAGCGGTTACCGGGCCAGGTGGAAAATAGTTATAATCTACACCGTGCGGAAACACTAGGTTAATTGTTTCTATTCTATTCGGTTTGTATTCACAGCTATTCAAGTAGAACTGAGTATTTTATCTATACTAATAATAAATATTATAAATCTGTAGAGCTTGTTTGTTTGGTTGAACGCGCTAATCTCAGGAACTACTGGTTGGAATTGAAAAAATATTTTTGTGTTCGATAGTCCACTTATCGAGGAAGGTTATAGGATATTTTATGTCACGCAGACGAAGTTGCGCGGGTCAGCTAGTTGTTATATAAAATTGGCTCTCTTCTCTTTGCTCGCGACTTAATTAAGTATCTCAAACTCGCTAGAGCTGGGACATAGGTTGGATTGCCAGGTTTTTTAGCTTTTTCCATCAGGAACTTCTTGTAGCAGTCTGGAGTCTTATTTTGCTTACTCCACTGGACATAGCCGGCGAAATCGACGTGTTCTGTAAGTGCATCTCTGCTTAACCCTTAAGAAGTAGTCACAAATAAAAAACTAAGGTACGAAAAATATTTTATTTTTACGATCAAATCCGAATTACCTACACGTAACGCCAACATTGGAAAAAGTAGCTCGATTTTCGTTTTTATAAAATAGGTACCTACTGTATGTAGAAAATTGCTTGCCAATACCCCTTTCGAAATCGGAAACATACAAACTAACAATAAACGTGAATTTCAGGAAACACGCAATAAGAGAAAACTCATATACAAACAGAAAGCTCCAAGGTCGAACCCGAATATTTCGCTTACCTTCCCCTAATTTCAAACAAACACAACTAAAGACTGCATGACAAAGCGAAACTTGTAATAAAATTCAAATATTTGGTGTGGAAGGGGTGGGGGGGGGTCTCGTACAACAGCGTGTTTTTCGCAAAGCAGCGTATATTTCGCGGGCAGACCCGTGTGATCTCCTGGGGTCAGGTGGGCCACGCGACCTTTGCGAATACATTAGTGTCAGCAAAAAATACTATACCTGAAGAATTTGAAAGGTGTGGAGACGGCTTCTGTAGGGTTCGTTTCTGGGATTGAAGTTTTTGGTAGGTAGATAACTCTTTTGCAGCGAAGTTATGAAATAAAGTTAGTGACCTGTAAAGGATAATGCCAATAACAGTTATAACCACATTTTTATGACATAATAATTGAGCCCAAGACAGATTTCATATTGCTTCACTTCGGCTGCGTTTCACCTAATAATTTTACTGTTCATAAAAAAAACATACCTAATTTCAAACGTCTTTGTTATAAGTTTTTTATTAAAAAATATCAACGACATACTAAATCAGGCTGAACTCGGCATTTTTAAAACCTCATAATTACATAAGACAGTCCCCCAAGCCCCTCACTTTAGGGGCCGTCCTTTAATCACGTCTGGTTATTTAGGCCATTTTGGAGCCCACCTTCAACCTTCTTGAGTTTTCAGGCTACCTCCTCGCCCTTCCCAGCACCACGTGGATTCTTTTATTGAAAAGATTACATAGTTTTATAATCTGTTTCAATAATAAAAAACGTGTGCGTGTCGAGCCACGCGCAGTGTAGGGTTCCGTAGTAGCCCGTTATATTTTAGATTTTGTTTTTCAATGCAAGTCTTCACCCGTTATAAACAAGCAACTTCATCTTAGTAACTTTATTGGATTTATTCTATGGATTTTGTATTAGGTACAAAATTACCCAATACCCTAGTTCAACGACTATTACTGCTAAACTCATAAAGTTATCTTGGTCTCTTAGCAAAACCTCGGACAGACAGACAGACGGACATAGCGAAACCATAAGGGTTCCTTGTCAAGACTACGGAACCCTAAAAAACGGGGATTACTGGCTTGCTATGGTTTTTAATTGATCATCATTTCCCTGCCCTTGTCCCATGTTACTTGGTGTAGGCGTAACACGTTTTTTGCTTCCATTTTCCTCTATCAACCGTCACGAATCAAAATATTTATTATCTATTATTAATTAAAAACCAAATGATAGCTTTGGTTTTTAATTAATAATAGATAATAAATATTTTACACATCACACATCAAATCTTTTTTTTTGTACCACGAAAAAATACACGTTGTTGTCACATTATGCCATCCAACACCACCCATGGTGATTAGTCGTATTTTTTTTCTGCCCCCATCTCGCATGGTTAAAGGACGACCCCTTACCAGTTCCTAGTGTTATAGTAAGGCCGAAGAAGTGTCGCATCAAGCTCCCCACTCCCCAGAAATTGTCAGTTAGGTTACCAAATAATTACAATCACCCAACCAAAATGATTATTCACAATTTTACATAGCCTTTGATTGCGGCAGACCAATTTGTTAACGAGTAGGTATCATTAACATTAAACTCGAGACGGTAAAGTCCTTTACATTTTCATTGAGAATGATCATAAAATTCTGGAATCTTTTAGAAGATTAACCTTTACTGTTTCTTCTTTAACACCAGTAGGTATTTAGTTAACTTCTTTCATCGTAATTTTATATAAAGGGTGCAAAAAACCTAATAACGAAGCCGAAAGGCACTTGTTCTCCCCGTCATTGCGATCATTTTTTTGTTGTACACCATACCTTTTTTTTTTTTTTTGGGATTGGCATCTCGCAGTTCAGTCTAGAAGAGACTGGCTACTGCTTAACCGGGCTAGACCTGTGGATGCCTTGAAACTAAGGCCTCCAGCCAGGGGCATGTTAACTATAAACTAAGCGACCACGCCTAAGGGTACCCCCTGTGGGGTACGAACCTCGGCTTAGGGCGTCGCTGGGGGCAGCAAAGGGACAGGCTGGATCAGATCAGATGTCATTATTTAGGGGCTCGTTTGACATTACTGGCTCAGCATCGCGGGCTGGTTCTAGCAAGGGTCGGGGGGGAATTGATCGGGGATTACGCGCCGGACCTCGGCGGCGAGGTCGGTATGTCTTCGGTTTGTATTTGTATTTTCTACGTACGGTGCTGGTGTCTTTGCTACTCTCCTGTAAGAGGGTATAGCGTCGTCGGGGGTGACTAGACTGTGCCGAGGACGGCGGACTGAGCTGATACGCGATGGGTCGTATCGGGCGGCCGATGCGATCAGGGGGTTGATAGAGGAGTCGAAAAAACGCTTTGCAAGACGTTTCATGAATTGCTGAATAGTGGGGATTCTAAGATCTAGGTGAAGACTATCGTTACGGACGTACGGGGGGGCTCCGGTGATCTTACGGAGAAAGCGGTTCTGCAAGGTCTGCATCCTGTGGATGTGGCGGGGATGGGCATGAGCGAATACGACACAAGCGTATGTCATGATAGGTCGGATAACTGCTGTGCAAAGACGCAACTAAAGGCTGCTCGGTTACGAGCTGCTTTGATATGAGCCGCGAAGGTCAGGTGTTCGTCGAGGATGACACCGAGGTACTTGGCTTGCTTCTCCCAAGGGATAGGCTTGCCGAACATAGTGATGGGGGCAGGAGACGGTCGCTGATGGCGTAACTTCTGATAGAGTACAGCCTGGCTCTTCTCAGGGTTTACTTCGATCCTCCACTTACGAAACCAAGCGCCGAGGGAATCGGCGGCTTGTTGAAGTGCACGATGGATGTAAACCTGAGAGCGGCCGGTGTAATAAATAGCCGTGTCGTCGGCAAATAGAGCTACCTGAACTTTCTTGTTCGTTGGGATGTCGCTGGTGAACAGCGTGAAAACGAGAGGAGAGAGGACGGAGCCCTGAGGGACTCCGGCTCGGATGGGGTGGGGAGAGGATAGAGTCTTTCCCACGCGGTAGCGGAAGGTGCGATCCGACAGAAAGTCTCGTAAGATGAGCACGAGATGGTCCGGCACGCCGAGTTTGTACAGCTTGTATAATAAGCCGTTGTGCCAGACCTTGTCGAAGGCTTTCGCTATATCGAAGTACAACACCCCCGTCATCGCTCCACGACCACCAGCGCTCAAGTGTTCGACGATGCGGTGGACTTGGTGTATACAAGAATGTTCGGTTCTGAAACCGAACTGTTGGTCGGGAATGAGGCCTTTTGTCTCGGCATAATCTCTGAGTCGCTTATAAATAAGTCTCTCATAGATTTTGCCGAGCGCGCTCAGGAGACTGATCGGCCTGTAGCTCGAAGGCTAAACTTTCGGTTTCCCAGGTTTGGGAATATCGATGACGGTGGCCTCTTTCCACACTTGGGGAAACAAGTTGTTGCTCAAGGCGCCATTGAAGATGGCTGCCATGAGGACTATGAGCTGAGCGGAGAGGGTTTTAAAAATCCTATTGGTAAAGCCGTCGGCGCCAGGGGCTTTCCGAGGCTTGAGCTTGTCAATTATGTCCTTGACCTCGTCTGGAGTGACCGGAGGGAGGGTATCGTCGGGGTCTTCTACGGGAGGGAGTGCAGCTCTTCGTTTGACTTCTGCATCCACCTCATCGAGGTGCTGCTTGTCTACTGGAAGGGTGCTAGGGGAGCACTGTGATTCCAAACTGTCGGCCAGGCATTCTGCCTTCTCAGAGTCGTCAAAAGCGACGCTCTTGTCAGGACGGATGAGAGGTGGAGAAGAGGCCTCCTCGGAGGACCTCAGCTTCCTCTGAAGTTGCCAGAAGGCTTGGTGGGTTGGCTCTAGTTCACTGAGCATCTTGTCCTATTGATTCGAACGAAACTCACTAGTGCGCTTCTTTACAGCACGCTGCAAATAACGCATGTGAGCTTTGTTCTCATCGCAGGGCCAGACGCTATAGGCACGTATGGCCGCGTTCTTCTCGTTTATCAGTTCACGGATGTCGTCGGGTAGTTTCCAGCGTTGATCACTCAACACTGGGACTTCCCGAGAGCAATCCTTTAAAATGGATTGCACGTGAACTGTAAACGAGTCGATAGCGGCCTCGGTGTCTGCGACTGAGACAATGTGGTCGGGGATACCGTCTAGGTGCGGTAACGTGTCGGATTTCAGCATATCGCTTACTTTCTTCCAGTCGGTTATTAGGGTGGTAGGAGTGGGTAGGCTAGGGTCAGAGATACCCGAGCGAGAAACTATAGGTGCATGAGCACTGGGCGGTGGTCAGAGTTAAGCTCGTGTAGCGTCTCAATTAAATGTAACCTAAGGCTAACATTCTTGCCGGGGCTGCGGGACTATTCGAAAGAGATACCGTGGCCCCGGAACACAAAGGGCGAGGAAGGAACATGGATGGGTTTTAGTCAGTAAAAGTCTGACACTCCCTCCTGCTCCGCCCAGAGCGGGAGAAGTCATTTGATGATTTCTTCTCAGATCTCAGATGACATCTTGGACACTTCAGTCCACTTCCCCTTTTCTCTGATGTATAGAGCAGGGGGTGTGAGCTTCTTGGTCGAAGCGAATTGGGATGGAACCGGTTCCATGGGGCTATCCGGGCGGCTGACGGGAGCCGAGCCTTTGGACTGGGTAGCCATACGGCTGGGAGAGCGGCTGATGGGGGCCGCGGCTGAGGGTGATGCTGCACCGGCGGCAGAGGGGATGTGGGTTAGGGAAGCGGAGAGGGGGGAGAGAAGCGGGATGCGTTAGATGCCGTAACAGCCTTCTTGGCCTTTCCGGCATTCGCTTTCCTCGCCTTCTTCCTTTTCCCGTTCTGGACGAGTTGGAATTCCTCTGGCTCGGATGGTGAGGACTCAGAGGAGGAGACCAACTCGGGGGAGCTATCGGGGGCTTCGGGGCTGGGCACAACGTCCATGGCAACGGAGTTGGGACGGGAAACAGGGGAGAGCGATCGGGATCTGGTGGTAGCTGATTGCTCAGCTTTCCAGTTCTCCTTCTTAAAGGGCTCGAGAAGCCCATCGTATTTTTCCCTAATATAGGGGCTGTCGTCTGACAACAGACGCTGCAGGAGAGCTCCTAAAGAAGCCGATAAAACCTCTTTTCGGGGCGTTGCCATTATGGCAGAGTAATTACAGGGAGGGAGCTAAAACATAACCTATGCCTAGTCCTAACCAAACCTATCCCGAGGAGGTACGTGGAAACGTAATCCCCCCGGGCAGACAGTTCCCTTAAAACGAGGCTACCCCTTGTGTTTTTCCTAGTGCTCCACTGGCGAGAAGAAAAACACAAACAAACTCGCCAGCTACACTGCTGTCTGAATGGCCAGAAGGGCCGGAAAACACTGTAAAACCTAACTCCCCGGGTGGGATAACCCAGGGATGTGTTCTCTCCCTGTTGGGTTCACAGGGAGGTGAGTGCTATGGTGTGCCTTAAGCTTGTAAACCTGCCGCCGATCTTATTGTGCGGCAGGGCCCTATGGGTCTTGCGACCGATCCGGGCCGCTGGGGTAGAGACACCCAGACGTCCCGGGTGCAGCTGTGGACAAACGGGGATTAGATGCTAAAAGACTGCGACTAGGAGATCCCCCAAGGCCGCAGTCAGAGCCCTTCCAACGGATTGCCTCACCCTAAAGGGGATCGGCGGGTGTGTCGGGTCACCTCCCTCTTGACTTCGTTAACACCGTGAGGTTTCCGTCAAGAACCACAAAATCGTGGATTTTACCTGAAGGGCAAAAACACGCGGACTCGGTTTTGACGTTTGACGTTAAGGAAATATGTCTTGAAAATGACAGTTTTTAACGTATCGAATTAACTGCAAGTAGTTAATCCAACACGGCGCAGCGCGACTAAGTCCGAGCACAAGGCAAAGACTGTAGTAGCACTACGACTTGGCGGGCCGGGGGCCGTCGGAGCTCGGCGAGGCGGCGGATGCTACTGACGCAGCGGCGAAACCGAGTCGGGGGGCGCGGGGTGCGCGGGAGCAAGGCAGTGACAGAGCGGAGCGCACGTGTGCACTCAGCGGCGGCCAGGCGTCGAGTGGTACACCATACCTGGGAACCTTCTAGTAATATTGGGGCTCAAAGTTCCAACTTTTTAACAACTTTTGTTTTAATACAAGTTTTTAATGTAAGATTTTTACTTTAAATACCTCCACGACCCCCGTACTGTCCAATCCATCCATCAGCACAATGTTTTGAGTGCGTAACATTGAGTTCTACCACAAAACTTGATTTTTCACCCCAATAAAAAAAGTCGTTTCCCAGCAATACTTTTTGCGTAACGTTACTTAGTTTGATGTACAGAATGCTTGGTTGACGGCTTCGTGATGAGGTTGTTTACACTCTGTATATTTTTTAGCCAAATTGTACTGATACAATTACCATCTTGTGTTGAGGAACCAAAAATATAGTCACCGTTATAAACTTCATTGTTTTAGTAATTCCATTATGTAAGGACAAGGAAAAACTGCACAAGCCTGAGGCCCTAGGCGTTTTGCAGCTTGGATTTTACTTCAGTTGTGTAAAAGATTTGAGTTGTTTCAGAAGTAAATTCTGGACTTTCAACAAAAAATAAATGAAGAAGTCGACTCCATCGCTTTTTACAACGCATAGTCGAAAGTACAAAGATTTCAGTGGTCCCCAGCGGCGAAGCAAATGTAAAACACAATAATACCTGATGCTGGGCGACTCTTCACTGTGATTGCTTGTATTCTTATAAAATGTAGCTATCAGTAGGTACGAGTATATTATAATGAACTTAAGACAGGTTACCGAAAATAGTTGGATATCATTGCTCTGAGCATCAGAGAAAAGCCATGAAGTTTTAATGTGTAGAAAGACTTAGATCGTTTTTTTTTTCGGATGGGAAATCATCAAATGACTCCTCCCGCTCTGGGCGGAGCAGGAGGGAGTGTCAGACTTTTACTGACTAAAACCCATCCATGTTCCTTCATCGCCCTTTGTGTTGCGAGGCGACGGTATCTCTTTCGAACATCATAAACGATATTTCACTATTAGAAGTGTAATAATAATAAAGAAGCAAAAAATATTTATTTTTCACAGATACGACGCAAAATAACAACTGCTCAAGTTTCTGACCGACTTTAGAAAAGTCTAAACTTCTAGACTTCAAAGTGGATAACGATTGGGACGGGTTTCAGAAAAAAAAACCAAATGTCTTGAGTCTAAAAAAACCTACAAAATTGACGTTTTAGGAGAATCCACAAAGCTTTATAATATTAAACGTGACAGCTAAGAAATATTTTATGAATCTACTAAAAACAGACTAAGACATGAAAAGCATGCTACACTTAATTTTCATTAGTTTTCATGTTTCAGCTTAATTTTAATTACAAATTACCGACAAAGGCTCTTCTTAAATAATTAAAACTACAATTAAAAGGCGAAACAAAAGATTGAACAGACACGCCTCCATTGAGACGATCATTAATTAATTAAATTATTTAACTTTTAACTACATTAAACGTTTACTTCTTAACTTTAAATCAATTATAATGTTTTACATTATTTTTGAGAGTTCTGTCTATTAAAACTGTATTAATTAATTTCAACTTTTAAGTGTTTTGGTCAAATAACGTTTTGGCGTCATAATTAATTATATACCATAGCAGCGTTTTACGAAATGTTACTCAAAATCAATAATGCAAGAACATCAATCACATAGGTAGAACAGACTTTTATAAATATTATAGAAAATACTTTTTAAACATTATTTCTTTTTTTATTTTCGGATTTCGCAACTGAATAACAAATATACAGAACCCATTTCTTTTCGCTTAACTGTATCCTCAAATATCTTATTGATTATGTTAAATGCGAATGTTTGTGAGGATATATGGATGTCATGGACGTTTGGATGGATGTTTGTTACTCTTCACGCAAAAACTGCAGAGCGGATTTCGATGTTTGGAACACAGGTATAGTTCATAACCCGGATTAACACATCAGTAGGCTTAGCCAAGTTGACAATCTACAATCGTTAACGCTAATAGAAAACTACCCAAATGTATGGAAATGACATCATTTCAACGTTAAGTCACGTGGTCGAAACAAACGAATAGAAACTTTTAAGTTCAGTCAAAACTGTAAGTTGGCTACGATTTATATGGGATGTAGTGATCACGAATGTAGAAACGAATACATTTCATTTTATCATCTTAACCGATGTAAATTTGTAGTAAGTTTTTATTCGTTCGTTTTGACCACGTGACTTTACGTTTACGATTGTAGAAAGAGAATCGATACGAATCGTTTGTAACTTGGCTAGGCCTGCAGATACTCTGGTAGTACGCTACTGTAGAATAATGTCAAAAATCCACGCGGAAAAAGCCGCAGTCAAAAACTAGTTTCTTATAAAGGAATATCGCATAAAATAAAGTCTGAACAACAATACATAATCAAGAATAAGTCTACAGACACAAAAGTATAACTACAATTTATCAATGGCCCATTTCAAGTAAAGATATCAAATGTCGTGGGGCTAAATAACCTCTAATTGGGCAGCCGGGCCCCTACGCCCCTTCGTTATCCTTCTCTGAGGCTCTTTCGGGCGCCCCTTTCAACTGAAAATGTATTAAAGTGTCTGATTTCTATAGCGTGTTGTTTAGTTTTGGAAAATTATTGCTGAAAACTTGATAGTCTGGACCCTGGAGGGCTGGAATAATGTTGTTTGTAGTCTATTCATAGGTCAGATAGGGTTTCTAAGAAATGAGCAAGTCTAGTCTAGCATTATTGTATCAGTAAATACAAATTGCGTGTTATTTGTGTATTCTAGATGATCTTGTTTGCCAACACAATAATGTAATCTTTACTTAGGTTTAGAAACTCACGCTTTTTTCTCATGGGGGCTGGCAGAAACTACAGAATGCCACCTGCTACGATCCATGTATACTCCTTTTACCTTGTTCACATTCATACATCTGGTCATAAGCCGCGTCCAGACCAACCGAGCACGGCTCGCGAGGTACGCTCGGTCGTCCTGCTCGCGAGCCGTGGCCCCCAAGGTAATTTTTGATGGTTTCGCATGGGTCTCGCGAGCCAAGGTGAGCTAGTTTGAGCATTTGATTTCTCTCCGTATACGATGGAGAATCACGTGTATTTAGCTGCTACGGCCATAATGTGGTCTCGTTATTTAATAAAATGTTCTCCTTTATTTAAATGATCTGGATCTTTTGAATCCCACAACATTTCAAAACTGCCATATAATTGTATTAAACGAATACAGTCTTCTTTATCCATTTTTATTTTGTATTGGCTCGCGAGCGACATTACATCCGTCCACCGCGCGAGCAGCTCCGACATGGCTCCGACTGAGGCGCTATTGAGCATCGGCAAAAACCTCGGGGCTCGGCCGAGCCACGTCCACACCGGCCGAGGCATTGGCTCGCGAGGCTACCTCGCGAGCCGTGCTCGGTCGGCGTGGACGCGGCTATACACGCACACCGGTTAAAAGTCAATGGTTCGATTTAAGGATACTTTTCTTAAATTAATATCTTCCGTGATTATAGTTTATTTGAGCTCCCGATACCGAACTATAATCCCGCGAAGATATCCCGTAAGTGACATTTTAAGTTTAGTTATGAACCGTGATAGCTTAAAACGTGTTTAAAGATACTTTTATTCTCAAGAATTATAACCAATTATGATTATGATCATGTTTTATGACTGTCAATACAAATATCATCGTCGTATCCCTACAACATCCCTCCATTGTTCCTCCAGTCACGAATCTACAGTACTTACGTAGAAGGACAATACGCCCTTTCAAATTCTCCGTGATTTAAATCGTGAACTAAATTAACGACTGCAAGTATCTATTTATCAACCAACAAATTACAATTAACAACCGTATTCATCTGAAAACCATTCTCATCTTTAGACAATTTTATATCCATAAACTCGAGCTCAATATCCTGTAGCGTCCTATCTTTAGTTTCTGGTAAAGTATAGTACAAACACACCAAAGATGCCACTGCAATAATCAGGTAGACTGCGAACGTCCCATGAGTGTCTATAGCATCTAGCAATACTGATGTAGATTTCATTAAAACCATACTAGATAGAGAATAGAATATACCTAAAACACTTGTCCCTAAACCCTTGTATTCGATTGGAAATAATTCCCCTTTCAAGACCATAGATACTGGTATAACACCAAGATAACAAACTATGTTGTAAAGTATTAACAGCAAAGGCGTCAACCAAGTTACGTTAAAAATCTCTTTATGAACTAATAAGTGAAAAATGCAGACTAAAGTTAACAAAATACACGCTAAGATTCCTGTCTTTAATAACAGCGTACGTCTTTTAAATATTCTGACGATGTAACTTGAAGTTAATATCGCTAGAATTTTCATAACGTCTAAACCTATTGTGTAGTAATAAGCTTTAGATTTGTCTCCTGTTAACGAAGTCATTATTTGTACTACATAAGCTAGTAAGTAATGTCTTCCGCATACTTGGGTCAAAGTTATTAGCATTAGTACTACTGTGAATGGTCTTAAGAACTCTTTCGACTTCATCGCTTGTATGTTCCTCATTAATAACCCTGATTTCTTCAATCTCTTCATATTTCTCAACTCCTGTTGCGCTGCTATCAACTCCTTTACTTCTCTTTTCGACTCCATGTCTTTTCCTCTTATCCATTCAAATGATTTTACACAATCATCAAAGCGACCTTTATAAGCCAGCCATGATGGACTTTCTGGCCATACTATAGTTCCTAAAGCAGCTACGGCAGGTGGAACGGAAGCCAGCCAAGCCATCTGTCTCCAAGACAAGGTAAAGCCAAATCCATGGCAGATCAGTTCACCGATGCTGGTAGCCGTAATCTTGAAGATGATAAAGAATCCTCTTCGTTTGGGATGACTGTATTCTCCAGCTAAAATGCTGCAGATGTAAAGACCTCCGAAGGAAAGACCCTGGATGGCTCTGCCAGCTATGAGGGTAGGGACGTTAGGAGACAAGGCGATGATGACCCATCCAAAGAAGATGATGAGGTTCATTGTTGCGTTGATGAATCTTCGTCCGTAGAGCTGCATTAATGGCGGGAGTATTAGAAAGCCTATACCACCAGTCATGCTGTAGGCTGCAGCTGTAAACAATCAAATATAAGAACCGTTATTTATATTAATTCTTTTTTTAAACGGCTTTGTTATGCTTGGCACAAAATAAGTAACCAAGAAGATGCCAAGAAGTCCCAAATGTATTGTTTCGTTTCATCATATCGGAGTACAAGATTGTTTTGGCGCGTCATCAAAATTAAAACTAAAGCCGGATTTTGCAAGTAAAGGGTACAGTTACTGTAAATCTCCATAAATATTAATTCTGTCGAATACGATGTGCACTTAGTGACAAAGGAGTGCGTTGGCACTCGTACTAGGATTACCCTGAATCACGAATGCCATATCACTAAAGCCGTCATCTGGATTTTTCTATAATAAAAACACAATCTTCACCAACAATGCCCCAATTGATAGTCAAAAGAGTTTACAATACACAAAACAGTAACAGGAACGTTTTACAGTTAAACGAATTATTTATTCGTTGAGCAGAGTCCAATCAGTCTAATAAAGTGAAAACAAAATGTAGATAGTTGCTAAGCCGAGTGTCTTACACCACCAGGGGTGCGGTCCTTAGCACGGAGTCGCTTAGCTTATATGAATTTTGCCCCTGGCTAGAGGGCGGAGGCCTTGCACTCAAGGCACCCACAGGATAGTCCGGGTAAGCAGAAGCTAGCCTCTTAAGTTGAGCTGCGAGATGCCACTCGAAAAAAAAATGCTTATAAAAATAATAAATATTCACCAATCCAAGATGCTTCTCCTTTAGTGGCGTACAAGTCCGTCCCATTTCTCGTGTTGTTGCCAGTTATGACCGGAGTTAAAACAGCGGGGTATGACAGCACGAATCCAATAGCCAGGTGATGGAAGATCAGAGGTACCATCACACACCACTGAAAGCAACCGAGATGATCACATTAGCCTTAGTCTCTTAAATGGAATATGTATTTTGTGTTAATTATAAGAGTATCTAACAATGTCCGCAGTGCCTCATTTCTGTGAGTTTCTGTGGATTTCCATTCAAAGTTTTAAGTAGTGATAGTAAAGTGAAAAGAAATCAAATAAAGTAGAACAGCTGTAGTAGTGACAAGCGAAACGAGGGAAGGGGAAGACATAAATGGCTGATAAAAATAAATAAAGTGCATGTCTGGGTTCGATATGTTCGAACCCAGAACAAACTACAACTCTAATTCGGATCCGATGTTACTGGGCAATAACTGCAGTCATGCTGCGACTTAAGGTCACCCAAAGGGCAGCCTTTCATCTACAAGTATCTTCTCGAGATTAATAGATTCGGTCTCTCCATGTCAATCTTGGTCGTTGTTTCAAATTTGTTCAAAAGTAGAACTACAAAGTGTACAAGTGTACGTGTACGTGTTGAAAAGCGTATCTTCAATAGTTATTTTACAACAGTCGTGAATATTAAAATAGTGAAACGTCATAATGACACCAAACCCGCATGAAACCGTCTACAAAATAAATGTTACCTGATATACTTAGTTGCATCTTTTACCTCCACGCTACCTACTAGTATATTATTAGCTACTTCATTAGCATCCGACACCCAAGTCTAAACCTAGTAGTGATTCCGGAAATAAAATAAAATATTCCTGTATAATATTTCGTCATGCCAAAGTAACAAATGAGTGATTATAATCTTGTGTAAAACAATATTTTGTGTTAAAGACTGTGTTAGTATTTATAATTATTTTGTTGAGACCTAGGATCGGCAAGGAGTTGATTGATACCTCCTAAATAACATTCAAAAACACTAAAACAAGCTCTATTCCCTGAATTTCGACAGTGCAGAAACTTCACCACGGCCCCATTCAGCTAGTTTCCAATCAGACGAGATTAGAATTTACAAAGGCTGGCAGTTTGGACCGTCTTTGGCGAAAACTCTTTGAGTCCGATCGGTTCGTTAGTACAAGACCTATCTTTTCAAATTGTTCAGTAATTTTCAAATGTTTTAGTAGGCATTGTTAAATAATGAATCTGATTAAAAGACACCTATTAGTTACAGCTTTTGGTCTTACTCCAAAAAGTATTTTGTGTTATTTGTTCTCAAGTTTTATTATAGAAAGTTTAAATTATTATCATTTTGATGACTTTTAAATACTTTTGAGCTCGTGGCAAACTCAAACTCAAAGCCTTTAATTCAATTAAACCATTACGGCACTTTTGAATGTCAAAAAAAAAACACTGACTGGCTAAATATTAACAGCCGTTTGGGTCGATCCTCAGGTTAAGCCGCGCTTGCCTAGGCTGGTCCGTGGATGGGTGAACACTCATTACATACCAAGTTTCCTCCATGCCACGAAAAGTACGTTAAGCCGTTGGTCCCGGCTGTCAATTGTAGATCGTTGACAGTCGTTACAGGTAGTCAGTGGCCCGAAAGTCTGACAACCAGCCTTACCAAGGACTATCGTATTACGCAGTACTAACTGCGTTGTGGTGTGGAGGACAAAAATTTTCCTCTGCCTACATGGAGCGACTGCCTATTAATTAGGCAGTCGCTCCATGTAAAATACTGATATTCAGCTGCATCCGGTTAGACTGGAAGCTGACCCCAATAAAGTTGCGAAAGGCTAAGCAGATGATGATGACTTTTAAATACTTACCTCATATATCAATCAGCAGGTGAATACCGCATTTTTGGGGATATTGTTACATCACTGTTGAGTGACATACAAATAATTGAACTACAAAAAGTAGTTCTTCGTAACACTTCCATTAGTAGGTACCGTAGACATGTAAAAGGTCAGGAAGCAAAGTTATTTAAAAATAACATAACATAACCACTAATTTCAACGTTACAAGGTTAAGGTGGATGCTCCAGGGTAGGGCTACCCTGGAGCATCCACCTCGAATTCAAATTTTCTTACATTTTTTGCAATTTGCAGGTCAGTGTCAGGTTGTATGTTGATCAAAATATGATTCGCGGCTGTAACACGTAAGTAGTTACAGAATTATAGTCATCAACATCATCACTACAACCCTCCAAGCGCATAAAGGTGCAGAAATAACTTTTTCAAGGTCAAATTCATTCCTGAAATTTGAATTTCGCGGGCTACCCGGGAGTATCCACCTTAAACGGCTAGACAGAAACGGCTGTCAGTGTGGGTCAATGTAAATAGAAAATGATTTTAAAGAAAAGCAATTTATTTCACTAATTATGACGTCTAATACGTATTTTACTTCTACAAATGAAAGATTTTTTTTCATGTTCGTATGTACTCCGTTTAGTGATTACTGGGTCGATTTACGTGATTCTTTTTTCTATTGTTAGAAGAAGCTTCTATTTGCTACAATCTGTCTAGTACTTAGCCTTTTTATGACACCAAAAGGGGAAAAGAAGAGACGACACGTCCCGAGTCAGAAACCGCACATAAAAGAAAACAATACAATAAATTCTCACTTACTTCTCGAACTAAATGTGCGACCATATTTATTTTAATGACTCCAACACGGCCATACAAACACTTTAGATAAAGTCGACTGGAGTAAATGTATGAATGTGAGTGATAAAATTATTATCTTGGACTACTACTTCACTTACATGTAGTAATTATTATGTTAATATTTGTTTAACAATTAGGAAGAAGCCAATAGGGTTGACCATATCTCACTATCAGTCAAAGAGTAAATTAAGATAGGCTCTAGATTTTTTGTGAATGCTGATTATGAAATTATATGCGACCTTGGTTTTGGAAGCTATAAACATAACATTACGCCTGCGATCCTCGAAGAGTTAGGCAGAGGTACCTATCTAGTAGTACCTACACCTACATTTCGCCACTTATTTATTTACTAGCTGTTGCCCGCGGCTTCGCCCGCGTGAAGTTCGGTAACTGTCCCACGGCATCATACTAAAGGGATAAATAGTATCCTACATGTTAATCCAGGTTCTAAACTATTTATGTGCCAAATTTCATAATGATCACAATTATTATCATCACTATGACGATCACCACCATTAACACAATCACTGTCACAATCACTGTCACAATCACTGTCACAATCACTGTCACAATCACTGTCACAATCACTGTCACAATCACTGTCACAATCACTGTCACAATCACTGTCACAATCACTGTCACAATCACTGTCACAATCACTGTCACAATCACTGTCAAAATCACAATCACCATCATCATCACAATCATCATCATCACAATCATCATCATCACAATCATCATCATCACAATCATCATCATCACAATCATCATCATCACAATCATCATCATCACAATCATCATCATCACAATCATCATCATCGTAATCACAATAAATCAAAAATAACATCCACCATCTTCTGGAACTCGAAATAAATGCCATATTCGTAATCAGCACCCTAGATAATCTCGGTATCGACACCCATAGTGATTTTTAGACATTTCAACCCCATCGCACCCCAACATGGGATGATGTTAATTTAGGTCCGCCATATTTAATCTTAAAATCGTTGTTTTTGCAATACACCTGACCAGATACACCATACAAACGATACCCATGTTGATTTTCAGACTTTGTCACCACATTTCCCCCTCTTAGGGGTTGAATTGTGAAAAAACCTGAAACCCGTTTCTACTCATTTATCAATAGGAGCACTCCTGTGAAGTTTCGAACAAAATAGTGTAACTAATCTTGTTTCCCCATACAAACTTTGGAGCCCCGTTTAACGCCCTTAGGGGTTGAATTTTGAAAAATCCTTTCTTAGTGCACCCCTAGACCACATAAGGAACCTATGTGCCAAATTTGGAATCTCTAGACTCAGCGATATGGGCTGTGCATTGATTTTTAGACTTTGTCACCCCATTTCCCCCTATTAGGGGTTGAATTCTGAAAAATCCTGAAACCCGTTTCTACTCATTTATCAATAGGAACACTCCTGTGAAGTTTCGATTAAAATAGTCTAACTAATCTTGTTTCCCCATACAAACTTTGGAGCCCTGTTTAACCCCCTTAGAGGGTGAGTTTTGAAATATCCTTTCTTAGTGCACCCCTAGACCACATAAGGAACCTACTTGCCAAATTTGGAAGCTGTAGACCCAGCGGTTTGGGCTGTGCGTTGATAGATGAGTCAGTCAGTCAGTCAGTCAGTTTCTTCTTTTATATATTTAGATTTATTATAATTTTTTTTTATTTGTTTTTGTTTTATTTATTTATTTTATGTTTTAATAGGGGGCGAGCCTGTAATGTAAAATACAGCTGTATCGCTGTATCAGCTGCATCCCGGTTAGATTGGAAGCCGACCCCAACATAGTTGGGAGAAGGCTGATGATGAATAGGGGGCGAGGCTATTGCCATCAACCGGGCACAAATTAAGTCTCCGTGGCTGCTATCGAGAAATGCCTGATGGAAAAACACAACACACTTTGCCCGACCCGGAAATCGAACCCAGGACTTCGCGCTCTGCCGTCGCGCTTGCGACCACTTGACCAACGAGGCAGTCAAAATCATAAACAAACAGTTTCATTCCGAAGCGCGTAGTGCCAGAGTGCAACCTGTAAAAGCGTCAATAAATTGTACCTACCTATTTTTATGTCGTTTCTTTTTACGCAAACGCTTAGGATTGTGGTTTCTTTGGTGCCTTGCCAACCTTGAGATAAGTACATGGATTTAAATCAATACATTTGTGATCTAATTCAATCATATTTTCTGTCTTATGACCTCACAACTTGCAACTATGTAGCGGAACAACACTATAAACTGGCCTGCAGTTAAGATATCGTATCATTTAATTAATATCAACTTACATACTTATTGGCGTTGTAGTTTTGCATACTAATCTTGCAGAATTTTCATCCGGGCATAATACACGTATCATCATCCTGTATTTTCTACATCGTTGGTAGAATATGAAATTAGCAAAAAAAAATATTATTCTTCATCTTTATCTTGTACCTAGTTATTGCATAAAGATGAAGCAAAAAAAAAACATTTAATTAAAAAGGCATATAAGCAGGGATTGAAATGCAACTTGGTAAATATAAAATATACACACCCTTTTATTTAGATTCGAAGACTTTATACTTTTTTGTTGAATTAGTAACTGTATCAAAAATCGGCATGACAACAAAAATCAGTTGACTAATACTTCTCACCTCGAACAATGATAAAAGTCCAGCGCCGACAGGCAAATACAATACGAAACACATAAAAAGCCCATTCATTACAATCTGAATGAGTCCATTGAGACCGTTCGTTCAGTCGTTCAGTCGTTCGGTCGTTCGGTCTCTGTGGATCAGAGCAAGCTCAAATATTGATATGCCTCCCCCATTGTCGACGGCTGTCCAATCCTCCTTTGAACTAGCTCCTATTGAGAATTTTTGATCTTTTATCCCACTGTGTTATTTCTGACTGCATTTCCAAAAATTCGTTCGTGTTTTCTGTCTGTTTGTATGGACGGCTTTTAAGGGAAGACAAAAGAAAATATTTGGGCCTATAGTGGTTTTACGGATAGTAGAAATAAATATTGAACACAAATACTCAATTCTGTGATGTCTTTATTATTTTAAACATTGGCTTGTTTATACCCTACATAGGTACAACACAATCTTTCCTACTTCTAATATAAATAAATTGGTGCTCTTCGAAATCTAGTGTATTAATTAATAATTAAATATTGACTTATTTTTGTCAGGTGCTATAACCCTACTTCATCGAAGTGCGAAGTGCGGTATAAGCAGAATACGTAACTCTCATAGCCGCCATCAAGCACCTGAAACTCATCTTCGTAATCCCCCCTGCAGATATAGCTGTGGACTTCTGCGAAGCCTGCAGCATCACCAGCACTAACTTCATATTATTATTGTCGAAATTCTCCCATTTACAGTCATATACAGCCTGTTCGAACACAACGCCAGCATCCATGACCCTCTGTCCAATGAAACAGTCGATCCCAACTTGCATGAACGCGAATGGTAGCTGTAGGAATGTGTTCTCTAATCCTGCGAGCAGTTCTACTATCAGTCCGAGAACTAGCAAGGTAAATCCTACAGCTATAGGTCCACTGCATACATCTTCTACTTGGTTCAGAAGTGTTTTAATTGTTGCATGACGTTTGATGATGTCTTTGAGGTTTTTGTCCACATGATCGTTCATGATTCTCTTTTTTTCGTCATAGTTGGTAAAGAAATTGTCATTTCCGAATTCAGCTACAGTTTTATAATGCTCTTCAGCATCTGTCCATATATGAGTTACTTCATCACTCATGGTCAGTATTTGGGACTCCGCGTACCCAATGATGACTATCAGGTAAGTGGTAACGTTGGCCGATATGTAGCAGACGATGAAAACGCAAAAAGCCATCATGGTCCACGCGATTTCGTAGTGCGGTGACTCTAACATCGGTTCCAATCCTGTGAACATTCAAACATATTCTTACATCTTTGATAATCAGAATATTCATTTTAGGGGAACTAGCTTTTTCTAAACTATGTTAAGGTCTGCTTCCACTGTAACCACGCAGCTTAATACCAGTATTTTACAGGAAGCATGGAAGGGCAGAAATATTTGCTTGTTTGTTATATATTTAGGGTGAACTATAGACTGTTACATTAGTTTTAAAAAAAGCCGACTGCATAAAAAATTACTAATAACTTTACATAAAAACTGAAACAGTCGGGACCCATATTGGAGGTAATGATTTTAGTCTAGATTATTTAATGGGGCCCGACTGTTGCAGTCAATATGTCCTGTTTCCTGAACTTGTTTTTTTCTTTCCAGTTTTTATTTAAAGTTATTCGTTATTTTTTATGCAATCGGGTTTTTTTTTATTTTTTTTTATTTTACAATTTTTAGTTACTTTGATGAGCCCTTTATGCAGCCGTTCAGGCTGCAGAGCGTGCCAAACATTTGAATTTGCCGCCAAAAATCCGCCATTTTGTTTCTTTTTTTATTTTGTTAGACCCAGTGTCACTCTCACAGTAAATACGAATCTAACGACACCTCTCAAGCTAAAATCCATCGTGCCGTTCAGGCCACAGAGCGTGCCAAACAATTATACATACATACATACATACTCTCGAAAAACATAACCCTCCTTCTGGCGCAGTCGGGTAAAAAGAAAGCGGCTTTGTTTCACAAGAAGTAAACAACAAACATTCACCCATGCACTAAAAAACTACCTAGTTGAAACGTTTAGGATGTAATGTGGGACACAGTAAGATAACTCAATAATCAACTTCCAAAGTTAGATATGCTAGTCACTGGAGAGCACATAAAAGAGCAGCACACCAAAGCCCTCGCAGTCCCAGCGGGTGTGTCCACAATTGGCTAAAGAGCTTTATAATCATCAGTCGATTACCATAAATGATCATCAAGTCCTCAGGGAGATGTCTGCCGGAAGGTGTCAGGAGGAAGGGGGTGAACACATACAAGGTAGCGTTGCTCATGAGCACCCCCCAGTAGATCATGCCGCGTAACTTCACGTTGCGCAGGTATCTCAGCAGGTTGGTAGCCTGTCGACTGCCCGGGATCATGCGGGAATCAAAGTCTAGGGAAGCGTCTGTGAGGCCGCGGATTTTGTCACTGAGAACAAGATTTTTTGTTAAAACAGTGCCTTACTCTTACTCAATATCAAAGTATTTATTAGAATTAAACCGTTTATTGGAACGTTAATTGTCATGGTGTCGGTCAGTTAGACAGAAAATTCTAGTTGCTTATTCCAAAACGGAGCAGAACGGACAAGAAACTACACAATCAATGGCAGCCGGGTACGGTTTTGACATCAAATGATGAGGCACCCGCGACGTTGGCCGAAAATCTTTTTTGCCGTTCTGTCATAATCCAGGTCCTTCTTGCAATCGGTAAAACGAAGTAATACCAGTCTGTAACTGTCCCATTTCAGGGTAAAGTCATGCTGAGAATCCATAGGCATTGATTAGTATGCATTGACCAAATCTCACTTCAGCCGAAAACCGACCAAATCTAAAATCTAGGAAAGGAAACACAGAGGGTGTGATGATAATGGAAGAGTAGCATCAAACTCACATGTTCACGAACATATACAGCAGCTTGAGGGTTCCGATTTCACTGGCGACGCCCAGGGACAGCACCAACATGGCGGCCACCATGTCGCCCGTCTCAAAACTCCTAACAAAGACGAACCACATCACGTTGAACAGATACACGTAGAAGTAGCACAGTGAGGCTGTCACCATGATGATGTAGTAGATGAAGGGGATTCCTGTGGATAGAGAAAAGCTAGAAAATTGAAGAGTACTTAATGAATAGTCTACAATAAACTCAGCCTAGCCAGGGATAGCTCTAGTGAAATCCACAGCTGCTTGCGCGTGCTGCACCACTATAACCTCTACCTTCCGGGTCCAACCTGCCCTAACCACCTTCTAAGTGTCGTCGAACCATCTATCTGGGAACATTAGTGAACACCTACACGCACACTTACTTGCCTGATTTCAAAATTCAACTGCCTAGCCTTTTCCAAACTATGTCAGGGGTGTGGGGTCAGCTTCCAATCTATATGAATGCAGCTGAAACCAGTATTTTACAAAAGGGGCAGAAGAGGCGCAAGCGATGTTCGTCGGTACAGTCGAGGAGGTACGTGTGTTGTGGTATCAACGAATTACATACAAGGAAATGCGACTTGAGTTCCGCCCGACCGGAGCGACGACGCGGCTTCGGGTTTTAAAAATCATTCATGTAACTTATTTTTTTTACTAAAATGACAAGAAAAAATAAGCAATACGGAAGTTAGTAAAATTATTATTTTACCTGTCTTATTCTTGCCGTATATATTCAGAGTGAGGACTTTCAGAAAGACGGAGACATTCCACAGCATTGTGGGCAGGTCACAATACTCCAGACCGAACTTACGAATTTGACGCCACATGACTCGGAACTAGGTACGAGTAAATATATGAAAATAAGATGTCAGAATTTGAACAGCAGATAAATCGAAGGAAAAGCGTCAACTCAAATGCACTATCGTCTGTTCGCGTTTCACTATTGCGCCCGCGCACTTGACCGCGTCCTAACCAAACCGATCATCGCGCGAACACACGACCGTCACGTTCATTTCGCGGGTGGACGCAACCATCGCCAGGTTCGGGTTTGCGTGTTCGCGCGACGATGATAATCGCGTGACATGAACGTGACGGTAGCGTGAAATATGCGAATACGCGTTAGCGCATTTGACATAATGCTTTTCCTTTGATATATCTGTTGTACGAATTGGTATGAGCTTTGGTTAGAACGCGGAGTATGTGTCGGAAAATCAAACAGATGCATTGAGATGATCATGCCCTTTTTAGGTTGGTTAGATATATGCAAAATAAAATTCTATTCTATTCTATGGGAAAGCAATGAAATGTAATAATAAGGTGGTGGTGGTGGTGGTGGGTGGTGGTAGGTATGGTAACTAAGTGAAAGTAATATTTTACAAATTAAAAAATAATGGTCAAACTGCGAATCGCTAAAAACATTTTGAATCAAATTAAAATTATTAGTCTAAATCTATACAAAAGATCTAACCATCACGTAAACAAAACTTTTATAGTGGAATTAAGGAATATCACATAAAAATATTCATCAACTTTGTTAATAAGGAAACTATGAAACTAGCAAGTTCTCTCCGCTGAAACTTTTCACTAAATGTTACTGCTTCAAGAAAGTGTTTCATTAAACAATTAAGTCTTCAATGTTCTGAGTGCCGCGTAAATAGTAATTAATAACACCTTCGTTTGTTTACGTAAACGAGAATGCATGTAGGTATTTGCACCTCCATACAAATATTCGATGAAAAAAAATGTATTTAGAAAAGTATCTACGATCAAAAAAAACATGAATTTGGCTAATCGTTCAGATTTTCATTCAAGCCAACGAGATGATCTGGACGCGCATCTCGGGGGGTTGATTCGAGGTGGCGCAAGAGAAGAGTGCCTGGGAGGATATAGGGGAGACCTTTGCCCAGCAGTGGGACATACAAGGCTAATAAAATAAAGGGTACCCACAGCTAGGATTCTGGCCAGACAATTTCAAAACTACAAACTGCGTAGCTAAGATGATTGAAAGATAGTGAAGAAACCCGCGAGCCTAGACAAAGGGTCATTACTGACAGCAGTATTGACACAAGCTACCGGAAAGCTTCGAATTTGAAGACATGTGACATCTACCAATCCGCACTGGGCCCGCGTGGTAGATTATAGCCCATTCCCCCCTCTCTTGAGAGGGGGCCTGTGTCCCAGCAGTGGGAACATTAATAGGCTGATGATGACCGGAAAGCTTATCGCTATCGTGGTGAAACAGAAAGAGCTCATTTACGAGAGTGCGTGCGTGCGTGAATGGGCGCGTGCGACGCCGCTTTTCCGTGAACCAAATATTGAAGGAACTGGCTGCGCTGCATGTTATCTGCTCCGCCACAAGTAACCCCTGCTTTTCAACCAAAACGGGCGTAAAATCGCTTCTCCGTAAACGCTCTCATTTGTCGCCATATGTTTGAATTTATTCGTAAATGAACCCGGGTCGTTTTAGAAACACGAAACGGTTCATTCTAGACACTCTAGTTTCAATTGAGCAGCTTTGCAGCTGCAGTCTGAGGTTGCGGTCAACTTCGCAATGTCACCTTGATATTATTTTGTATGGCGCAGTAACGAAACATTTCTCGTGTTAAATACCAGCTCTAGTTAGTAATTATTTCGTCAGCACAGTAAGAGGTGTCAGAGCTTAATTACGAGTAAGCGGCTGTTTGAGTGTCAAATTTTCCGAATGCAAGTAATTATAGGATAGGAGGTGTAGTTTGAAAATGCTCCTACGAGTGATATATTGTTACCCAATTAGCGCGATAGTAAAGACAAGCTTTTAATATCAAATTGTGTTTGTAGGTTAATTAAATTAATGTTACTGACACCGTGATTAACGTAATCGATACGAAACAAGAAGAAAATTGTATGTTACAATGTACCCATGCAATTGTGAATCTTATCCATTTCGGTATAGAGCTGACTAAATACATACTAATCGTGCTGAATACATATACAGGGTTATTTGTAAAAAACCGACAACCTCTCAGGACTGTGTTACTAACATCATAATCAACAACGTTTGTTCTATGACTTTTAAAAATTCATCATAATATTTTTATTTTAAATTAAAAATATTTAAATTGAACGCTTTTACGTGCCCTCGCCGCCCTGACCCGCTCCCCTCACTATTGTACTATCGCTTTCTTTTGCTTCGCATAGATTTCTTAACATTTAGAGCGTTCAATTTAAATATTTTTATTTTTGTACGAAAATTTGATGAACTAAAATATGATGAATTTTTAAAAGTCATAGAACAAAAGTTGTTGATTATGATGTTAGTAACACAGTCCTGAGAGGTTGTCGGTGTTTTACAAATAACTCTGTATACAAGATAATAGGGACCTATTTCCCAAGATGTCTGGTTACCTGCAGTACTGCGACCTGCCGTCTTCAATGGAGAACGTTGCATTCTTTATGAAAGGCGTGTCACTAGAAGTTGATGTGCAGGCTGACAAACGTATGCTGTATTTGTCTATTGGCTTCCATTACTGACAGCATGTTGCATTGCTGCTGCATGCTGTTCCATTGTGTTGTTATATGTTGTAAGTCTTACTGATCAATAGTACGAAGTTCGGTGTGCGGTTAAGAAGTTATTCGATGTTACCATTCTATGCGTCTAAGAAACCCATCCAAATGAAACCTGGACTTACGCTTATCGCCGAGATCTGTCACCATTAGATTCTTCTCTATTACTAATACAATTTACATTTGTTTCATGACATCTTAGTTACACGAGGTATCTTCTTTCAGCTATCCCAATCTTCTTCTACTTCCTCTCGGTGTTCTGCGGCGCGTGTTACTTCTACGTGTACCTGGTGCCCTGGACCTGGTTCGTATTCTGCCGCTGTCTCGACACCGTTGACGTGCTTGCTGCCCTCATCGTCTTCTCCTTGCTTGAACTTGACAGTGCTGATCTCGCTGCAGAGACCTCTGCAGCGAGATCAGCACTGTCAAGTTCTTGTAAATTTTGTTGTATATTGCTTCTGTAGTGCCTTTGTTTCTCGACAAAAATTGTTGGAGTCATTTTAATACGTGGTTCGGTGGTATAACAGAGCGGTATATCAGCACAATGAAACAACAGAAACTGTAATATCACGTGTATATGGATTCCATTGTTTACTGGTATTGTCTCTATTTTGATGAAATAAATCCTGTGGGAAGTATCCCGACCAAGTCATCTTTAGTCCCTCGGCTTCTCTTTGAATGACAAAAAACATCTTAGGGCACATTACAATGGACATAGTCGTGTTTGTTATCACAATATCAACAGAAATGACACTGCTCCTCGAATTACTTTGACTAGTAAATTGAGTTAATCACAAAACGAGCAACACAAAGACAAGGAAAGCGTCGCCTGAAACTTCCTGTGATGTATTTTTCCTGTTTACTTTATTTTAAAACGTCTTCCCAGGATAATTTAACAAACCAAAATCCTGAACATTCAAATAAAATGAAATTAAAGTTGTCAAAAAGATACGGCGGCCGCAAATGATTGCAATTGTGAGGCTATTGGAGGAAATGTCAAAAAAATGTGATGCGAGACTGCGTGATCGTTAACCGGTGCTGCAAAATTTCTACTGGACCTGCAGCATAGTAACGATTTCCCCTTTTTTATGTTAATTTCATGATTTGTTTAAAATTTTAGTTTACTAACTTAGCTACAACTGAAATTTTAACTAACACTGTGAGTTATGTTACTCGAATAAATAATTGAATTATAGACCGTGGTCACAATAAGTACCTACGAATGTTAAAATCTTCGAGAAATAGAGTAACATGTTATGCAGCTATATCAATAAAATCTCTGGTCTCTGTGCACTGGCGCACAGCTACATACTTCACGATGTAATTAAAGGAAATTACAGAAGTTCGACTCACTTCAACTTTATCTAAAGTTGAGTAACATAAGCATAATCAGAGCAAGTTGGGGAATGATTGAATGAGGTAAGGTCATTGAGCTCTTTGCACTGATTGGACAGGTCCACTCAAATCTGTGTGGTTCTTTCTTCACAAGATTAACTCAGGCGGGAACCTGCGTGGTCCTCACGTGAGCTGACCAAGACAATATCTGAACTTTATAGGACCATTGAATTCGTTTTGTATGTTTCTTCTTAGAGTAGTCAGATAAGAGACAGGCGTTGTCTCTTCGTCGTTATATTATAGTTGGTAACGAAGTGACGAATGATGAATTATAAACTTATTTATTTTGTGTTCGGAATGATTTTCTGAATACGTGGTAATCGTTTGAAAGTCGATATTCCTACCACCCTGTACAATAGGTGAGGATGATATTTTAATGTCAAAAGCTGATTTAAACCTTCTGTGCTTCACTTATTTCATGCAAAAAGCCTCGCGTCTAGTAAATAGTGTAGTTCGGTTCAGATTAATTCCATGTCTGTTTGTTAGGCCTCGATGCAGCTATGCTTACAATTGTTTGTCTTATCGATTCTGAAGTTATTAGGCTTTGCCTCGAGTAGTGCAGCTTACAAGTGTGAGTAATTCGTTATTACTTTTTTATTGAATGTAACTTTGCAGATTTTGTGGTTGCGAGAATCTATATTAATACTTCTACTACTTTTTGTGTATAATTTAGGCGATGATCAGCCGATCAGCTGTTATAAGGTAATAGAAATTCTATTGATCAGTGTATCAAGATTTTAAAAAAAGCAAAAAGTCATAAATGGATCTAAAGAAGATTGCGGGGAAGCTCGCTCAGCGGGTGGAACACGTTACGGCTGCTATGATAATAATGATAAAACAAATACGTGACTTTAAGAAACATTTAATACAACAAAGTTGTATTTATGCCAAACACCTTTCTATTATAAAAAATCTAATCAATACAAGATGCGATATACCATCTAAATTCTAGTATACCTCTTGCTTTATTTTTTTACTCTTTGTTTTAATCTTTAACCACTACTTCATGGTAGACCGAAGAGCAGTATAAGCAGAGTAGATCCCCCTGAAGACAGACATGAGAGACATGAAGCTGAGGGTCCTGACTCCTCCAGCAGACAGCGTCATGGTCTTCTGAGCATTCTGTAGCATCACTAGGACCAGCTTCATGTTGGCTTTGTTGAAGTTCTCCCATTTGCAGTCGTACACTGATGCCTCGAACGCAATGTTGGCGTCCATTACTCTTTGGCCAGCGAAACAGTCCATGGATACCTGTAATTTTTTAGTAGACTTCATCAGTTAATTAATAGGGGGGAAGAAGAAGAATGATGGATATTAAAGAAAGGAGAGTGACAGATTGAGTGACGGTTGACAGGGGAGAATGATTGAATGACGGTTGACAGGGGAGAATGATTGAATGACGGTTAACAGGGGAGAATGATTGAGTAACGGTTGACAGGGGAGAATGATTGAATGACGGTTGACAGGGGAGAATGATTGAATGACGGTTGACAAGGGAGAATGATTGAATGACGGTTAACAGGGGAGAATGATTGAGTGACGGTGGACAGTGGAGAATGGAAGAAAATTCGAATTGGGGAAGATGATGATCTGCTATATCAGGGGTACAAATACGTTCAGCATGAGATATGGAGCTTTTGGCGATTATGTCGATTTTCTCCAAAATTCTTTACTTTCACTTCCAAAACTGTGATGAGCTTTCATAATCTTTTCAACTGTTCAAGAGTTAAACAGAAAAGATCCCTAATGCCATTCATATAGAGTGCACCATAATGTTCTCACCTGCATCAACGCAAAAGGCAGCTGCAAAAACGTATTCTCCAACTTCCCCAGCAGCTCAGACAACAGCCCTCCAATCAGCAGTAGGAACCCCATAGCAATAGCTTGTCGAAAAACAATCTCTACTTGGTTGAGTAGATTGATCACATTCGCATGACGACCGATCATCTCTCTCAGGCGTCTTTCTACGAACTGATTCATGATTATTTTCGCTTCTGCGTTATGAACACTAAATTCCTCAGCAGTTCTTAGTTCTGTCTTAGCTTCTGCATGTTTGATGGCATCAGGCCAGAGTTGCAGCATTTCCTCGCTTAAGGCCAGCATCTGGGCCTCTGTGTAACCAGTGATGACGATGAGGAAGGCGGTCACGGTGGCTGGGACGTAGCAGATGAAGAAGACACCGGCGATCATCATAAAGTATGCGATCTGGTAGTTAGGGGTTTCGAACATTGGTTCCAGTCCTGCAATGATGACGTTCTTAAGTATACATTCCCTTGTTATGATTAACACGTCGGCTTTACCTGAAAGCCCCAAACCTTGCATTGGGCACATCCATTGTGATGAAACTGGAATCTAGAAACAATAAGTAACTACCACTCAGCTACATAATCGGCTTGTTGGTGCGCAGGTAATCGGTTGCTGGCGTAAATTACAAATACAGCTAGCATTTACCATAAATAATAAAATAATTCTCAGGTAGATTCCTTCCCCGCATGGCGATAGGTTTCATCACATACAGGACTCCATTGCCAGCGACCACAATCCAGAACAGCATGGCACGCTTCTTCACATTCCTCAAGCATTTCATCAGGTTGCCGTGGAACCGGGTGCCTTTGATCGTGTTGGCGTCACACTCCAGGAAGCCGTCGGCTATTTTTTGGGTTTTGTCCCTGAAAACAGAGAAAAGTTGAATCGAATCCTTTAGAACCACTACTAAAAATCTGCTTCTGGAAACCACTTGGTATCTACTGAATTACTAGTTTTTGTTTCGTACGAGTTCGCCTCTAAATTACTTTCGTATGCAAGGCTTAACTCTGCTACCATCCTTGCAGAGTGGTTAAAAATGTGAGAACTACGTCGACCACGACAAGAGTCTCTGGCATCCTCTTGTCTTACACAGGGCGTAAAAAGACGCTCAGAGTATCAGGAATTGTTTGTCAAGTCTAATAAAGGAGAAACCTGATTCTGAGCCCAGCCGTTACACGAATCAGATATACAGTGGGTGAATATCAAAGCAGCAAATTTTACGTTTCCACGTTGAGAATAAAGGTGTAAAATGATAGGATGTTTCTTATTTTTTTTTATAGTAAACCCACGTTATTTGGTGCAACTAGGGCCACATTTTTGTTGTTAATCGCCTTAAAATTCAAGTTTGGTGGCTTGTCCCAGTTCCATTTTTTGATATAATTGTATTCTCCAAAGTAACAATTATTTAAGGTACAATAAAATATCGGCGGCGGTGACGTTTCGCTTCCGGCCCCAGGGCCGGAAGCGAAACGTCACCGAACGTCACCTGAACCAGTTCAATCCATGGTCAGGAGCGAGACTGGGACGAAGTCACCTCCTTCTGCGAAGCAGTCATGCTAGCGAAGGAAGTGGCGGAACGTGAGAGGGAGAGAACCTCACGTCCCGGCCACCGTAGGCGCGGCCTTGTGGACGGGGAGCTATGGGCTAGCTCGCCGTCCGTCCGTCTCATGACAACAGGCTGTGTCGACGGCGCGTTTGTGTTCCACGCGCGCCTCAAAGAGAGTCGGCAAAAAGGAAGGGGTCCGCAAGAGCCGATGCCTACCAGGGCTACGGGACTGAAATACCGTGGCCCTAGAACACAAAGGGTGAAGAAGGAACATGGATGGGTTTTAGTCAGTAAAAGTCTGACACTCCCTCCTGCTCCTCCCGGAGCGGAGGAGTCATTTGATGATTTCCCATCCGAAAAAAAAAGTTACAATAAAATATAAACAATTTCCTTAGTTTATGCATTAGACATATTATCTAAAAACAATTAAACCATATTAGAAAATCGAATATAAAAGCACCAGGACACTCGATCAAAGTTTGTACAAGCAAAACACAAAATTTTAGTGGCACTTTTTCAACTTACTAAAACATGAAGTTTCGCGAACTGTTTGTACATATATAGCCTGTTTTTTATGTTGCAAGACAGTTTCATTAGAAAACAAATAAATGTTATGTACTTGGCAGTAAGTAAGACCTATTAATAAAAGGGTAGTATACTTAAGATCAAGTTTCTTATTTTTATTTCGTTGCTTTTTAGAATGCCATAACAGACCAATGAAAAGAAGCTGCTTGAAAAGAAAATGGATGAAAGAAGAAGAAAAGCAAGAATAATGTTTCATCATCAGCTTACAGAAGACCACTGCTGGACATAGACCTCCTCAATGGCACGCCACTCAACTCGATTCTCGGCAACTCTCATCCAGTTGCTACCAGCCACCCTGCGAAGATCGTCACTCCAGTCACTCGAGTCTGAGGGCATCCCACCTTACGTTTGTTGATTCGCGGTCTCCACACAAAAACACGTCTACCCCAACGGTCATCGGTTCTTCGGCTAATATGACCGTCCCATTGCCACTTCAGCTTACTTATTCTGTGAGCTATGTCAACAACTCTGGTTCTCGGTCGGATCACCTCGTTCCGGAGATTCCCTCTACCTCAGAGAGACTCCATGCACAGCCCGTTCCATAGCTCGCTAAGCGACCTTGAATTTATGGACCACCCGTACCGTGCGTGTCTACTCTTGAAAACAACTTGTACACGAGGCTAAGGAGCGAAATGGGTATGTTTTAATTGTAATTTTCAGATAATTCAAATAAATCTGTAATTTTTAAATAGAGTCTTCTTAAAGAAAACTACGACCACGCCACGCTTCTGGAGTTTTACCAAATAACAGGACCGAGTTGAAAATCTCTTGAAGCTCTCTTAATGCGGCCTGCATTAAGAGAGCTTCAAGAGAGCTTCCTCCCGCTTTCAGGAGATCCCATACTCATAAGGGGCTTTTCCATTTTTAAGCTGTCTAAGAGCCGCCTTGATTTCATCTTGGCTGAATTTTGACAGGTCTTCTGTGAAATTACGTGTTTAGATGGTTCTGGGATCCTCGTTTTCGGGATCAGGTCGAGATCTACAGTGCATGCGATGCGTACAACTGGCCGTAGAAGTTTTCGACTTCCTAAAGACTCTCCGGCTTCGAAACGACGATATCATCAGTAGATTTGGTCTTTATTACCACTAATTTTGTTTACAATAAAAATATAAATGCTTTTTTGTTTTACTTTTTTTGTGTCCTAAACTCATAATGATAGATCAGATAAATAATAGTAAACATTTTTTAACAAGTACTGAGAGTTTTTTATTAACCGATGAAATTTATTAATGCTTCCCGAGAATTTGTGAATTAGTTACATTGAGCTTTATTATTGAGATTGAGGTTTGTAACAGAAAATTCAATTTTCAATCCACTGATTTTCAATTTTGGTGGGCACTTTCGATTTTGGTGGGTGATTTACAATTTTGGTGGCCACACTACACTTTAAACTGAACTATCTCAAAAAGTTATCGAGATATTCTTGGGCCTCTTGAAGATTCTTTAAGCTTGAACTTTCTGTTGTTAAACCAGGTCCTAATTTTGTGTGTAAAATAAGGACCTGAATAACTAAATAATTGTCAACACTTCTGGTGTCCGTCCTAAAGTCCTAAAACTACTTTAGGTAATCTGCGGGGTAAAGCTAAAAGTCTTTTAACCATCAAAAAAAATAAAAATTACAATGAAATAAAAATTCCTAGATAATTACACAAAATCTAATTTGGATGAAACTCTTCACAATTGTTTCTATATTTCCTAAACGAATGAAGTTATCTATGTGAATCCTTTTAATATATAGACCCACCTTTTGGCACCAATTTCGTTACAATATTTCTATTAATTAAAAATGTAATTTTCAAACTATGTAATTATTGTTGATATCAATTAAAGTAATTTTTTTCCATTTAAATTAACATAGATCAGTCTTAGTCTTAGTGACTCTAATAAGAAAACCAACAATAATTAACTCTTTTAAAACCTAATTAGAAACTATATCATTTTTTATTTAAATAACTGAAATAGTAAAATAACCTACCTAAATGTAAACATTGTCTGATTTTACCAAATTGGCCATTGCTGGGAGACGTTAAAAATGGGCTCGTGAAACGTGAAGGCCCAAGTTTCTATGGAGTTCACTTGGATGTAGTCACTTTGAGAGTTAAAGGAGAAACCCACTCCTTTAACTCTCAAAGTGTCATTTAAGTGATTGGAAGCTTCTAGACTTTTTCGACTGATCAGTGACTCCAAAGATACTGGTTTATATCTCTTTTGGAATACAGGGGTTCATTTAATTTCGGTAGCTCTTAATAATAAAACTGTATAACGACACTAGTGATGATTGTTATTACTAGTGGGCTTAACGAATGCTGAGAATAAAAAATATGTAAGTGTAAATACTAAACGGCAGCTTCTCACATATAAAAGCACATATAGAACAGTTTGAAGGGCCCGATCTGGCCGGAGATGCCGAGGGACAGCACCACCATGGCGCCGACCAGCTCGCCCGTGATGCGGCACCGGTAGAACACGAACCACGACATGGAGAACAGGAACACGTAGTAGAAGCACACGGCTGTTACCGCGGTCACGATGTAGGAGGCGATGGTTATACCTGTAAGACGGAAATATAAAGGTAATATTATCTTAGACGTTCGCTGCTGGACATAGGCCTCCCACAAACGTCACCACATCAACCAGTTCCATGCTTCTCGCATACCACGAATTCCTGCAGCCTCCGCAAGGTTATCGGTGCACCCTGATGAAATATAGCACATGGATAAAGGGGAGGAAGGGTTGACCGAAGATAAATGAATTACACTAAAAATACAGAAATATTCATGAATATTTAACATACTTACTATTGAAAACTGTTCAGAAGAATCGAAGATATTTATAACTTGTGTAATTGTGACCACACTGGTAAAGTCTCAGTGGACTTTTTCTAGTACATAGTGAATAAAAAAATATCTAAGGGTACCATAAAGATTTGAAACAAAAACTGTGATTCTTTTGTTTCAAATCTTTTTAGTACCCTTAGATATACAGGGTGTAAATAACCTCATCACGAAGCCGTCAACTACGCTTTCTGTACATCAAACTGAGTAATTTTACGCAAAAATTATTGCTGGGAAACGACTTTTTTTTTGGGGTGAAAAATCACGTATCACGGTAGAACTCAATGTAACGCACGAATAGTACGGGGTCGTAGAGGTGTTTAAAGTAAAAATCTTAAAATAAAAACTTGTATTTAAAAAAAAAAGTTGGAACTTTGACCCCCAATATCTCCGTAACTAGAAGGTTCCTAGGTTCGTGTAGAACACAAAAATTATGGCAATGACGAGGAGAACAAGTGCCTTTCGGCTTCGTTTAGAGGTTTTTTACATTCTTTATTTATCAGAGTCTTACCTTACCTTTATGATATTTGCTGTCGATGTTGACAGTGAGGACCCTCAACAGGATGGAGACATTCTCCAGCATGGTGGGCAGGTCACAGTACTCCAGGCCAAACTTGCGAATTTCATGTTCAATTTCACGTAAGGTTTTCATCACAAATGATTTCTGAAAATCCTTTATTCCAGAACTTTCCTTAAATTTCCCAGAAGTTTTCCCTAGAAACCTTTACTGTTTGCTTCTGAATAAGCTAGGCTAAAAGCTCTTGCGATGTAATATTAAAGACTATGAAAAAATATCAGCCCTTATATACTTGGTTTGTTATTAAAGTAATAGCATGCTTTGATGCCAAGCACTGTAATCATATCTTCGATGATGGGTGACAAGTATTCACACCTGCAAAGTGACATATTTTCCCGAATGCATCACATTTAATGACTGTTTTCTGTCTTTTTTATAAAGAGCTTATTTGTTTTCGTTAGGTTGACCAGGTTTTTGGAGAAACGTTGGACAAATTACAATAATTATAGTAGTTACCGCTGGACTTAAGCATCAAACATTTGATGACACTGCATCCTAGTCTTCCGAATTCTCCTCACTAATTATATCTTGTTTCAACGATTCCAGAGCAGTTCTGGCCAACTTATCTGGAAGTTAATTGTGATGATTTTCGGCAGTTTATTACGCTGTTATCTATCGGCAGTTATAAGACGCTCGATAATTTAGTGATATTTCAACGTTTGCAGTTGTAAAAAAATCTATATATATCGATACAGTTTGGACCACTTCGTAAGTTTAGTGAATACTTTTGGTCCTCCTGTATTCGTTTTATTTAACTTTTTTTTTTCTTTGCTTACTTCTTTTCTACTGTAGGTACCGGCACCGGACGACCTAGACGTTTTCACGTCAAAACATAAAATACTTAATGTATGTATGTTGTAACCTTCTTTATAGAGATACGTTAATTATTAAGTGGTTTAAATATACCCGACCATAAAGTTCCTGTACCAGTTCTGATAACAACTCCCAATAGATTAAAATTTCACTAAGGTTGAAACTTTTCTTCGATTCGTAGGGTTGAAATCACATTCAATTGTAACCCTTCTAATCAAAGCATTAGGTATACATTTCCCGTAAGGAAATTTAATACGTCACTAGAGACTACGCTGTTTTTTTTACAAAGCCATTAAAAATATATGCTTAGCTGGAATAATACGTAATAATGTAGAATACCTATTGAGCTCGGAAACATTTGAAGGCCACTATCACTCGGGCACAGTATGGTATTTCCGTGACTCGGGCGTGCTCACCCACTTCCGTTACTACGCAGTCACTATCGCTCCTCCTTGCAATGGTCTCGGGGTCTCGTTAATTTTTGCAATGATTCCAGAGCTCAATGTTATAAACTTTAAAAATGAAGGATGAGTTCTGGGCAGAGAGAATAGGACATACTCCAGAACATATTAAACATACAGGGTGTTAAAGGACCCGCCACAAAACCGTTGACTCATAATTCTGTACATATTTAGCAGCCAAAAAATATTGCTGGGAAACGACTTTTTTTAGTGTGAATAATTACTGTAATGCTCACTGTAACGCACTCAAAACATTGTGCTGACGTATGCATTGAATATATTAAACATGTAAAGGGGGGAAGGGGGCGGTTGTGAAAAAGGTGCAACTTTCACCTCCAATATGTCTGTACTCCGTAACCAGAAGGTACGATACGATCCCTATTCAGAAAAAAAAAATCAAAAATACGCAATAACGGGAACACCCATTATGTTATTAAGTAGATAGGTTAAATATCGCATAACGCACTTTTTAAGAAAATATATTTTTCTATTAAAAGTGTTGAAAGTATTGTCCCAATAAATGAGAAACACATATGCACCTTCCATTATCCAATGTCATTTTGTATTAAGTACACATTTCAGTTTTTATTTCTTGCAAACATGTCAATACATGTCATGTCCTACACTGTATGATTACACGATAAACAGTAGGTAGGACATAGTTGGGGACCAGTAGAAAACATGTATGTAAAAAAAAAAAAAAACCCGACTGCTTCAAAATAACTAATAACTTGAAATAAAAACTGAAAAGAAAAAAACAAGTTCAGGAAACAGGACAAATTGACTGCAACAGTCGGGACCCATATTGGATGTAATGATTTTAGTCTAGATTATTTAATGGGTCCCGACTGTTGCAGTCAATTTGTCCTGTTTCCTGAAATTGTTTTTATCTTTTCAATTTTTTTAAAGTTATTAGTTATTTTTTATGCAGTCGGGTTTTTTTTAATTTTTATATTTTTAAATAAAAAAATTATTTTAAAAAAATATTTTTTTCTTTAACACTTTTTAGTTACATAGATATACCATTTTAAAATCCTCATGATGAGCCCTTTATTGAGCCGTTCAGGCTGCAGAGCGAGCCAAACATTTGAATTTGGCGCCAAAAATCCACCATTTTGTTTATTATTTTTATTTTGATATACCCAGTGTCACTCTCACAGTAAATACGAATCTAACGACACGTCTCAAGCTAAAATCCATCGAGCCGTTCAGGCTGCAGAGCGTGCCAAACATTTGAATTTGGCGCCAAAAATCCGCCATTTTGTTTTTTTTTTTCATTTTGATATACCCAGTGTCACTCTCACAGTAAATACGAATCTAACGACACCTCTCAAGCTAAAATCCATCGAGCCGTTCAGGCCACAGAGCGTGCCAAACAATTATACATACATACATACCTACATACATACTCTCGAAAAATATAACCCTCCTTCTGGCGCAGACGGGTCCAAACATAACCCTCCTTCTGGCGCAGTCGGGTAAAAAGGGTTAAAATAAAGTTTAAAACATGTACTTGTGTAGGTTCCTACTTGTGTTACCTAATGTAATTCATTTAATCTATTTATTATTTATTTATTAAAACTTTATGCACAAGTAAAAACTGTACAAGGGCGGACTTAATGCCTTGGGCATTTTCTACCAGTCTACCTTAGGGTTATGCAGAGACAATACACAGTAGGTGCAATAACAGAAACAAAATACTAGAAAATATTTTTTAACTAAAAATATAAGCACGTATGTAATACATTTCATTGTATATACCATCGTGATTGCTCTAATCAGTCTAAAATATAGTTATAAAAATAAATAAAGGTAATTTACGGGTGGTTTTACAAATCAAAATACATTTCTGAGCACCCGTGCATTTTATTATCATGTTCTGCAATATATTTTCATCTAGTAGGAACTTGACGTTCATGGATCAAATAAATCGCAGATAATTTCTAGCTTAGGTATCCATAGTAGACCTCAAAGTGGTGTAAGTAGAATTAATAGACTTTATAATCGAAATGAAGCTGACATAGCTCAGCGTCGTGACTCCTCCTGCAGATACCGTCTTAGGCTTCTGAGCATTGACCAGCATAATCATCGCAGTCTTCATATTGCTCATACTGAACATCTCCCACTTACAGTCATACACAGCGTCTTCAAACACAACACCAGCATCCATCACCCTCTGACCGATTAAACAGTCCATCCCAACTTGCATCAACGCGAAAGGCACTTCCATGTATGTGATCTGTAGACCGCCAAGTAGTTCTGCTATTAGAGCAGTGACAAGGAGGCAGAATTCTATAGCTATAGCTCCTCTGAATGTTCCCTCGATTTGTCTCAGTAAATTTATGTTGACAGCATGGCGTCTTGCTATGTCTTTCAGTTGGTTTTTGACGTAATTGTTTAGTATTGCTTCTTTGGCTTTATCTTCCATAGCATTAAAACCTTTCTTATCTTCATCATAAGTTTTAATATCTTCTAGCGCAACTTGTGTACAATGTTCTTCAGCGTCTTCCCATACATGTGTCAGTTCTTCACTTAAAGCCAACATTTGAGCCTGAACGTAGCCAGTGATGATGATCAGGAAAGCGGAGATGTTCGCAGAAAGGTAGCAGATGAGTGAGTCCGAGGCAGCTATCAAAACAAATGAGATCTGATAGTTTTGTGTCTCGAACATGGGTTCCAGACCTGTAGACATTCAAATTCCATTATAAAATCTTTTAAAATCATGTGCCTTGACTGAATATCAACGCACAGCTCAAATCATTGGACGGATCGGGCTAATCTCGCTCCCACATTTTTTCAGCAAAGGAATCAAGGAACTACTCATCAAAGAGCGCAAAAGCATAGATAACAATGGAACATGCTTCGACGATTTCATTTTTTTTCCGTTTTGCTTTTCTATATAATACGCTTATTCCAAATGTAAGGACCTAATATGTTATTTTACTCTAAGGCGTCACTGAGACATGGTGTCATATTTCATTATGATATTCCTTCTGACAGCATCTCCATCTAAAAGTATTTTGAATCTGTTTGTGGACACTGAACAATTTAATAAGGGTCGCAGTATCTTTTTGTCAACTTTAATTAATTTTGAATCGAATGTTGATGAATAGATGTTTATTTGTTAAATTATCCTGGCAAGACATTGTTTTATACAGTAAACAGGAAAATACATTGAAAATAGGCGTTTTCTTTACTATGTCGCTTGTTTCGTGTGTTTTGATGAAAACCACATTTCGTAGAATTTGGTTTTTGATGATTAGTGGTAACAAACACGAGTAAGTTCATTTTAATGTACTAGAACATTTTTGTCATTCAAAGAGAATCCAAGAGGTTTAACTGACTTAAGAGTCTTTTCACAAAAATTATGAAATCCGATTTATATTTTAGCTACATAAATGCTTTTAAGGTCTAAAAAAGAGAAACAACAATACCAAGAAACAACGGAATCCGTCATTTACACGTAATATAATAGAATTTGTTGTCTTGTATTGATATATGGCTGTCATGTATAAAACCGATTCCAATCATGCTTGTGGGAAAACAAATGCACTAAATTAGAATTCATCCATTTTAATTCCAGTTTCTGGTATAAAGTGACGGAAAAAGTAAAATTATTTGACATTATCTATCGAAAAGCTTAAACGACAGTCCTGTTGAAATACGTTGTTGAATTACGAAACACTTTGAAATCGATTGTCATTTGTTTAAACCCTGTAGCATAATACTTGATTATGACCTGACTTAGCCGAAAAAAACCGACACATATTTCCAAAAGCTGGAAATATGGGTTGATTCTAATTCCATGACACCCAGTGCGAACCAACATAAATTTTGAAAAGATCAAGAGAATTATGATGACATAAATAATCAGCACATCATCCATGAAATGTCTGCCCGGCAGCAGAATGGGTTTGATCACATACATCGCACCGTTCCCGATGATGACCATCCGGAACAGCATGGCTCTCTTCTTGGCCTCTCTGAGGGTTCGCAGCAGGTTGACTGAGAACCGGGTTCCTGGCACCACTTGGGAATTGCAGAAGAGACATTCTGCCACGATTTTCCGCACGTCTTTACTGAAAATGGATCTTGGTTAAAATTTAAACAAGTCTCAAATATGTTTTTTTTTTACTATTTTAAAACAAATCAGTGTCCTACGCTAAAATATTTATAAAAAATCATATTTTGTAACTTATGAAGAAACGACATTGATTGTTAAAATGGAAATGGTCTAAAGATCCTTCTGGTTACAACCTGTACAATTTCAACTAAACAGCAGTTAAACTTAACGCGATAAATACATCTAAACCTCTTTCAAAAGCTGTCAGTATCGATATTCCATACAAGGAAGACACTCACAGCATTTTTAATTTTTCAGCAGACGCCCTTTATCAGATCGCGTTCAGGTTCATTTCGTGACATCCACTCTTAGAGGTATAATAAAACATGAATACAGGGAGGAAAGAACACAGACACAAACGGGTACCAATGTATTCAGCACATCATTCACATCCATATACTTCATCGGTATATTTTTTTAAATCAGCTATTCCAAACAATTGGACCGTTTAGATATTGCACTTTTGTAGGAAACCGCAGATGGTTTTAAATTACCGGTGAATTTATATGTGTACTGAACTTGTGGTAACCGTCTTAGAGTCGGTGACCCTTCAAACCTGTAAACCTAAATTAAATAAAATAAAACCAGTGAACCCACATATTGATCAAAATGTACAAAAACTTGACAGTGCTGATCTCGCTGGCGACGGCCAAGGAGAAGACGATGAGGGCAGCCAGCAAGTCGCCGGTATCGGGACAGCGGCAGAAGACGAACCAGACCTTAGACACCAGGTACACGTAGAAGTAACACGCGCCGCAGAACACCGTGAGGATGTAGAAGAAAATTGGGATAGCTGGAAGAAGAAACATGTCTTAATTAAAGTTTCAGTCAAATCGGTACAAACAGACAGTTGCGTAGTTCTCATCGGTAGACTTACACGGCACTCCAACCTTCAACAGCCTGTCTGACCTCCACAACTTAGTACCTACTGGTTAATACGATACCCTTTGGTAAAACTGGTTGTCAGACTTTCGGGCCACTGAAATTTACTAAATCTTAACTAACTGTGTTAACTTACCTGTAACGACTATCAAAGATCTACAAATGACAGCCTGGACCAAAAGCTCAACGTGATTTCCGAGGCACGGAGGAAATTCGGTATGGAATGGTTGGTCACCCATCTACGGCCCGACCCAGGCAAGCGCGGCTTAGCCTAAAGATCGCCCTCGGGTGGTGATTATTTTGCCTCGACGCCACATGGTAGTCCAACCAATGGACCAACAAAACAATAATATTTTTTTTTACAAAAACTTACGTTTCTCATACCGCACGTCAATCTTCAGGGTAACAGCCTTCATTAAGAATGCTACGTTCTCCATCGAAGACGGCAGGTCACAGTACTCCAGGCCAAACTTGCAGATATCAGACATCTCGGCAAATAGTTATTACCTCGTACCTACTTAGGTATGTTTTAAGGATCATGAGGCCCTGTACCGAAAAAAATTGATGGTATTCACGATTGGTGAGGTGGAGGCAGAAAGACCTACCACTCTGCATTAGGTGGATACCAAATGGCATAGACAAAGTAACATTTGAAAGTCGTTATAAATATACGAAACGTTTTAAACGAGATCTAGACCCTCAAGTTACTGGTTGAAGGATATGGGTCACTGGGTGGTGGATAAAATAAACACAAACACATGAAAGGACACGGTAGCTCCACCATCGACGCCCGTCATTAGTGCACGCGCCAATTGCACAATAAATCAAACAAATCAGTTTCAAGCGAGTACAAAGTTTACTGAAATACTATTCCATCTATCATCCATCCATTCCGTAAACTTTGTACTTTTTCCTATGGAATAGTATGTGTACACGTAACATCGACGCCTAATTCAAATGAATGACTTGGGGTTTTTTTGGAAAATTGAATTGTCTAATATACAGTTTTTACCTAATTTGAACTTCTCGTAATAAACAAAACATTTACACAAAATAAGACTTGCCAACCGTGCGTGCCTAATCCAGGATTTCGCAGGGATTTTGCCGGCTAAAATAAACATTAACCCGAAATACTGGACAAACCACTATATTGACTAGAAAAGTTAATAACTAACAAAAGCAATGAGTATTCTAAATCCTAGACCCTAGCGTTGTGTAAGCAGAATACGTCGAACGAATAACGTTCATGAAGTAACTAAAACTCAACGTCGCCATTCCACCCGCAGATAAAATCATCGTCTTCTGTGAATTCTGCAGCATCACCAGCACAATCCTCTTGTTGCATTGGTCGAAGTGCTCCCACTTACAATCATACACCGCCCTTTCAAATGTTATATTTGCATCCATTATCTTTTGTCCTAGATAACAATCCACTCCCAGTTGGATTAAAGTAAAAGGAACCTGCAGCATCGTATTCTTCAATCCACCAAGCAGTTCTGCTATAAGTCCTACGATTAGAAACAAAAATCCAACTGCGTTCGGACCCCTCATCACATTTTCTATTTCTTGTAGAAGGCTCACATTGACTGCATGTCTTTCGATTATATCTATTAAATGTTTCTTTACATAGTCATTAAGTATTTCTGCCTCTTTAACATTATCGAAGATTTTCTTTCGTAAGTATACCGATTCAAAGTTACTCAATTCTTTCATTGTTTTCTGGTAATGGTCATTGGCGTCTGCCCAGAGCCGAGTCATTTCTTCACTGAGAGACAACATTTGGGCTTCTGTGTACCCAATGATGACAATAAGGAACCCGGTGACGTTAGCCACTGTATAGCAGATGAATAACACGGCCATTCCCGTCATTGCAGAGGCTATCTCGAAGTTGGGAGATTCATGCATCGGCTCTAGACCTACAATGCAAAATTCTTTATTATTTATCGTAGATAGACATTCTGATATTATTCTACGAGCCTGGAGGCGAACTTGCCTTACGCGAATTGGCACTTGAACATTCGAATTAAGTAAGGGACAGTCCTTTCTTCGTTATAAGACCTTTGACGATGCGTCATGTTCGTGAACGGGCGCTGTCAGTTGGGACTGGTCATCTCTTAGCTGCCACGGTTCATTTTAATTACTTTATTTTTAAATTGTTGATCTAATCTTTTACTCGGGACGCTCTTAATGTGCACGTCTTTCTACATTGTTCTCACAAATTAATGATGTAACCAAGATTTTGTAACAACATTTTGATTTAAAAGAGTGTCCATGGAGTTTCTTGCCCGTTCTTCTCCATAGAGATCTACGCTAGGGAATGGGCAACTACAGTATTTCTCAAGTTATTATGCCTTGTGACTGGGACTGTAGCTTTGTTTTTTTTTTTGTATTTTTGACATTCAAAAGTGGTCTAATGGTCTAATTGAAATAAATGCTTTGAGTTTGAGTTTGACCGCAGCAACCAACTATAAATCTTATAATCAACGTGATGACAATGGATGCAAAATCAGGGATAAAATAACTTTGAACGTACTTGACTTTGACATACTTCTCTGTATAACATGACCACTTACCAAGAATAATATATGCATCCACGGTCAGATGTCGTCCAGGGGTGACGATTGGTTGAATCACGTAAAGCACACCGTTCACGTTAAGCACCACCCAATAGATAATCGCACGCATTTTAACGTTCCTTAGAGCCTTCCTTAAGTTCTGCGAAAACCTGCTCCCTTTGACTGTGCGAGAGTCACTATCTAAATATCTGTCTACTAGGTTTTGAAATTTTCGCCTGAAAATTAAGATCAAATTAGTAAATGACGTGATCGATACTCGCAACGGAAGTTTTTTACATGCAATGTACTCAAAGTACATAATATGGGGAGGATTCTTGATTCACAGCTTGAATCGTAAGGCGTGGGTCTCTTACTTCTTGAAGAGGCGTCAAGGGTAGTTAGGTCCACCCTTGACGCCTCTTGGATAAATAAGAGAAGTGGACATTCAGGAGGCTTTTGGCTGCTGAAATCATGCAAAAGAGAGGAACCATATTCCATAAGACGTTATTATAAAAAAAAAACATGGAAAGCATGCCAAGAAGGAAACAAGCTGTGATGCTGGCAAGAGGTCACACTCGTAATTGGAAGTTTACTTTAATAAAATACTAAAAATCTTCTTGTCTTTATTGCTGACCACTTCTTATTGTTTGAACATGTACTTCGATTATATTCAATTCATCGAAAAAAAATGACAGAATAAATTACAAGATTATAAGTATCAGGCTTCGTTAAACAATTATATTCAATTAAGTTAACAGAAACCGGCCATGGTACGTAAAGGAGACAATTTTTTTTAGGCCCACTTGGACGTTGCGTCTATTATTCATATACACCAAAAATAAGTAACAGTTTTATCATAGTAACAAACGAAGGATTACATAGAAACGAAACCGGAATCTTAAAATCATAATAAAAAGTTATAATATGATATTTTTTTGCGAGTCAAATCATTCCTGTGGTCAATGCCATTTGGCAGAAAATACTTACGTGAATAGGGACGTATTTACCGTTTACAAAAAAAGTACGGTACCCAGTGGTTATCATATCTGCTTTAATTAAACAGAATTGAATATAAATCATGATCTGTCAAATGACCAAATTGCTCGAGACGCCATTGTTTAACTATTGTGTCTACTTCGTGGACAGATCATGGGATAAAAAGAAATATTATTAAACTGTGAGCATTTTAATGTTTTTTTTTTTTAAGGTTTACGCTAAAATCGCCTAGATGGTTTAAACAATCAACATGTATATATGGGCATCCGCCTTTTTAATTGTTGACTTAGCTAATATAACCACTGTAATCTAGATATTTTAGGGAAGAAATCAATGTACGTTTCATTATTAAACGCTACATTTGTATGTGGGTGGCCTAATCGCCAAACAAAAAAAATTGTCTTCTTTCCTAAGGTGCCCGTTTATTTTTGCAAAAGAGTGTATTTTCAATTGAACTCAATCAATTCAATAAAAATTACAACATACTGTACAACAGTGACCATTTTATTCAAAAGACCTTTAGAAACTGTACATAAAATAGTTTCTTACTCATACAATATCATGTAGAACAGCTTGATGACTGCGACCTCGCTGGTGCAGTTGAGTGAGAAGGCGACCATGGCGGCAACCAGGTCGCCGGTCTGGTAACAGTGCCAGAAGGTGAACCAGACGCCGCAGAACACGTACACGTAAATGTAGTTGATGCAGGAGATTGCCATTATGATGTAGCAGATTATTTGGATTGCTGCAAGTGAGTTTTTGTTCGTTAGTGCCTATTGTGGCGAAAATAGTAATGTATACTTAGTAGCAGTGATAGCCTAGTCACCTAGTGGTATGACCTTCGGACTGCCAAGGCATAGGTCTCAAATTTGAACCCAAGACACGCAACTCTGATTTTCCGGATTCATGTGTGTTTTGTATAATTATCACTTGCTTTGGTGAAGGGAAACATCGTGAGGAAACCAACATGCCGGAGAGATATTTCTCTACGGCACGTAAAGCCAAGTTAGAGGCCTATGTGCGGCATAAAAACTCTGACACCAGGTTAGGCACTAAGTTAGGAAGTGGCGAAAACGTGAATGAAATCTTTAAACAGTTTTTTCGTTTTAATTATTTGGCGGTTTTTGAGCATTGGTAGTTTGTAGTTCTTATCGGAAGCCACGCTTGACTTTTAAGTTCTTTGTTATACAAATGATTATGTTAATATACAGTCGTCTGTCTCAGGAACATGATAAGTATCTCAGAGACCTCTAAACTATCTTAACAAGCCATTTTACAAATTGGCAAAAAGAGCTGAAATACAAGGTAATACTTACGTGTCTTATTTCGGCTATCAATATTAAGTGTCAACACCCTCAGCATAGTAGATATGTTTGCCACCATATCCGGTAGGTCGAGGTACTCCAAGCCAAATTTACGGATTGACTCCCTCATATTGGGCACACAGTATATTCAGATTCTATGAATCTCGTGGACTTCTTCATCCTTAGAATCTACTTGGTTCATAGGTCGACTCGACTGTAAATTGACCATAATATTTTGGTACGTATAGTTTTGTACAACTTTCTATGGCAGAATTTACATAATATATGAACCCCTAGACGATAGTTTAATCTTGAAGATTCAGCTATATGCACACATCATAAGGCTACCAATATTATAATGATTTAAGCCTTCGTGTTCGCCTAGTTTTTTTTGAAGAATCAATTTTACTGTGTTTCACAAACTTAATTTATTTTTCAATCTGCGACTCTGTTTGTATTTAAAAGTTATTAACTGTCTGTGTTGATCGATTTGCCAGTCACACAGTTATCGTGAAGTAATTCATAAATCCTTTGCTTGATTGCATTTATTTGTATGAGGTCTAAGCTCCTATCCAGTGTATCTCAGTATCATATTTTCATCACCAACTTTATTTGTATCTTTCTTACAACTAATCCAATTTGAACTATACTTAGTTAAATTAAATATTTTGAGATGACTAGCATTCTTAAATACTTTTGTTATCTTATCGTTTTCTAAAAGCAAATAATATTATTTAAAGCTTTGATATCATGAGTCTGTCTATCAGTCTATCTAAGCATTTGTCCTTACATCTATCTATCAGTCTAAGCATTTGTCATTGCATCTATTTATCAGTCTATCTAAGCATTTGTCGTTGCATCTATTTATCAGTACAACTAAGCATTTGTCCTTGAATCTATATATCAGTCTATCTAAGCATTTGTTGTTGCATCTATTTATCAGTCTATCTAGATATTTGTCATTGCATCTATTTATCAGTCTATCTAAACATTTGTCGTTGCATCTATTTATCAGACTATCTAAGCATTTATCGTTGCATCTATTTATCAGTACAACTAAGCATTTGTTCTTGCATCTATATATCAGTCTATCTAAGCATTTGTTCTTGCATATATTTATCAGTCTATCTAAGTATTTGTCATTGCATCTATTTATCAGTCTATCTAAGTATTTGTCATTGCATCTATTTATCGGTCTATCTAAGCATTTGTTGTTGCATCTATTTATCAGTCTATCTAAGTATTTGTCATTGCATCTATTTATCAGTCTATCTAAGTATTTGTCATTGCATCTATTTATCGGTCTATCTAAGCATTTGTTGTTGCATCTATTTATCAGTCTATCTAAGTATTTGTCATTGCATCTATTTATCAGTCTATCTAAGCATGTGTCGTTGCATCTATTTATCAGTCTATGGAAGCATTTGTCCTTGCAACTATGTATCAGTCTATCTAAGCATTTGTCCGTAGCAGTTGGCTACGATCTATTAAATCTATTTCGGACACCTAAAAAATGTTATTTCTAATCTAATCTTTTATTTTTCTACTCATCTACTTCATTGTCGCACTCAGCGTCGTATATGCCGAGTAGATCGACCGGATGACCTGCATCAGGCAGCTGAAACTCAACATTATGATGCCCCCAGCAGACAGCTTCATCGTCTTCTGCGAACTCTGAAGCATCGTTAGTATGATCTTCTTGTTCGGTACATTGTAGTTTTCCCATTTGCTATCATAAACAGCCTCCTCGAACATCACGCTGGCGTCCATAACGTGCTGTCCTGTATAACAATCCATGCCAACTTGCATTAAAGCGAATGGTATCTCCAAATATGTGTTTTCTAGTCCTCCCAGTAGCTCCGCTATAAGACCAATGACTAGAAGAAAGAATTCTAGTGCTATAGCTCCGCTAAACACGTCCTGAACTTTATGTAGTAAATTGATATTTCTTCCATGTATTCTTATTATTTCCTTGAGATGTTCTTCTACGTAATCATTCATTGCTTTATTTTTGCGATCAATTTCTTTTTTATTATCATCTAATATACTAATATCCTGTTTGGTTTTGTAGTAGTGTTCTTCGGCATCTTCCCAGAGATGTAGTAGTTCTTCGGTCAGTGACAACATCTGGGCTTCGATATAGCCAGTGACGACTATGAGAAGTGCTGTGATGTTAGCTGGCAGGTAACAGGTGAAGATGACTCCTGCAGTAAATAGTGTGGTTGCTATTTGGTAGTTTGGGTTCTGATCCATTGGCTCTAAACCTGTGAATAAAGAATTGCCTTTTTAGTCAAGGTTGGTTAATGCGCGTAGACGTAGTTTTATGTACCGTGATTATTTTACTATCAAATCATAAAGTTCAGTATCGATATAACATGACTGAATTAATGAATTAGTTTATTACGTTTTTGGGAGAATACGCATAAATAAAACCAAAATACTCATTTATTAAATAGAAATCTATAATGGACATACAAAAGTATTTTTGTCATTCACTTAAAGTATTTTTATCATGTTTTAAACACAACATGAATCCTAAATCATTTAATTTTTGCGCGTGCCACAATTAATTATACATTGAACATAACAATAATAATAATAAATAATAAAATAATAATTAATAATATATAATATAAATATATATATATATATATAATTATAATAATTAAGCATAACAGCGCTTAAGCGCTGTTATGCTTAATTGATCCCAGTTATGTTCGCGTCGCTAGTCGAAATTCAAATCTTACGTTTTTTGCAATTTGCAGGTCAGTGTCAGGTTGTAAGTATGTTGACGAAAATATGATTCGCGTCCGTAACACGTGTGTAGTTGCAGTTTTTTTTTTTTAGTTAGCCCCTATTGTCCCATTACTGAGCAAAGGCCTCCCTCCATTCCTTCCACTTCTGACGATGGTGTGCTTCTTCTCGCCAATTCGCGAGGAAGCCATCCAAGACGTCCCGCCATCTTCTCTTTAGTCTGCCGCGACCCGGTCTAGCTGTCCCAGGGTTCCAGTCTTGCGATATTCAAGCCCACAATTGTGCCCATCTGGCAAATATGGCCTGCCCAGTTCCATTTGAGTCTCGCAGCTTTATAAGCTACGTCGGCAATTTGCGTTCTGGAGCGCAGTGTGGTGTTCCTTATCCGGTCAGTTATTTTTACATTCAGTATGCTGCATTCCATCGCTCGTTGGCAAACCTTGAGTTTAGGACGTTAGTCAAAGACCAAGTCTGTATCAGGATGGGAAGAAAACATATGTCCAATAGCTTGCGTTTTAAGTGGATGGGTAAATCGCCCTTGAATAGCTCTTTCATGGACCAGTAGCTCTTCCAGGCGTTTTCCGTGCGTCTGGCCAGTTCTTTATCTTGTCTCGCCTGGAAAGAGACTACTTGGCCCAAGTAGATGTATTCCTGGACATAGTATATATTCTCCCCGTTTAAGTGCACGTTGATAGGTGAGCTGTTGGTCATGAGGTTGGTCTTTGACATGTTCATCTTCTATCCAACCTCAAGGCTTGCTTTGCTGAGTTCTTTAATCATTTTTTCCAGTTCCGCAGCTGATGAAGAGAAAAGTACAATGTCATCAGCGAAGCGTAGATTTTTCAACTTTGCCTCACCAACACACATAGACTTCTTCAAGGATACTGGTTGTAGCTTTGGAGATAGCGGGTCGCCCGGTTTGACTTCCTTTAAGATTCTGAATTGTGGACCTATCCGTTCTAATGTTATAGCGGCTGTACTGCTGGTACAGATTATAATCCTTAAAATCATTAGTACAAACCTTTCAGTAAAAATTTTCAAAAATTCCACTCCGGTCCTAAAAAGCGCGAAGCACTTTGTTGAACTGAATTTAGCGGGATGTGTCCGTCTTGCGACCCAGGAGAACTCACAACGTGCCTGGGAGCAGTTACTCACCTTCCCTTACAGGATTCTACATGTCCAAAAAAAAAACAACAACTTGGCAACTACAATTATTTTAGATTCCAAAATACCTTCTTTTAATAACTTTTTACAAAAAAAGCATTTGGGCTCATGTGGGGGTGTCCAAGTCATCCAAGTTAAGTGAGGGTGACATTAGGGGGTCAGCCAAAATACTGTTCAGCAGTGATGTGGTGGCGCCTCAATCTCCAGAGACTCTTTCAACCCTGGAGAGTAAACATCCATAGCCTGCGGATGGTTTCACCTTCCCCGGCCTGCCCGTCCACCCCCTCGTTCAGGATTCACCTTTTTTCCAAAGTCCAGCCCCGCAGTTGATCGCAGCCGTGACCCTTTTCCGGAGTCATTTTGCCTGCGGTCTCGACGGCCTGACACCACAGCATTTGAAAGATTTGTTGATTTCAGGCGCCGGGGATGCTGGTGAGTCGCTCTTGAAGGAGCTTGCAAACTAAGTTCCAGCCCCTTTAACTTAGTTTTGGTTCCAGAGGAGAGGGAGAGAGAGGGGACTTTGAGGCTGCCATACATGCCCTATTTTCTTTTCTTTACTCAAATAAAGGTGAGATCATCATCCTCGTTGACGTCAACAATATTTCAACTACGTGAAAAGGGACACTTTGTTGGCTGAAGTCGAAAAAGTACTAACCGAAATTTATGGTTTTATGTGGCAATGCTATAGACATCCATAGAATCAAAATTACTATTAAAGGCAAACGTTTTGGAATCTGCAGTTGGCTGCTAACAAGGTGACCCTCTCGGGCCTGTCATTTTTAGTTTGGCTATTCATCCCATAATTCAACAACTAAATGCAAAATGTAACGTGTGATATTTAGATGATGGAACACTAGGAGGTGATGTTGATACCGAGTTAAATGACCTAAAACTCCTCAAACAGCAATTTAAATCTATTGGACCTCAAAGTGCGTACCTCTCTGACATTACCGACAGATAATCGGCCATAGATATTTTTTATGAAATAGCCCCCACAAATCAAAATTTTAGAAAAAAGTTTCCTACACCTCCTACTTAGGTTAGAAGAAAGTTTTTCACCTTTCATCGAACAAAATCAAACGTTTTAATGATATTCCGGATAGACTTAATTTACACTCGGCATTCACCCTTATACCTAGGCCAGTAGAAATCGACGCTAAAAAAGGCTAAAATCGCAAAGCATGAATTCTGCATATTTGATATGTTGTATAGATCAATTGAGAGCAGCGGTGGCCCAGTGGTGGCGGCCCCAACTTACAAACAGTAAGTCGTGGGTTCGAACCCAGGCAGGCGCATTACTTTGTGTAATTTGTTTCATCACCACTGCTCTCAAAACGGTTAAGGAAAACATCGTGAAGAAACCGGCATGTCCTAGAACCAAAAAATTCGAAGACATGTGACATCTACCAATCCGCACTGGGCCCGCGTGGTAGATTATAGCCCATTCCCTCTCTTAGAGAGGAGGCCTGTGTCCCTGCAGTGGGAACGTTAATAGGCTGATGATGATGATGATGATATAGATCAATTAGGGTGATGTGAATCCAAATTTGCAACTTCGAAAAACTTGTGCTCGCTGCGAACTTTTTTTACTTTTTGCTCTAAAACTCAAAAACTAATCATTTTTAACGAATAACTTTCAAGTTAACTAAATTTTCAACAATTTAAACCAAATCGCAGCTCTGTAAACCTTATCGCGACCAAGATATAGCCCTTCAAAGATGGTGATTTTTTCTCGACAGTTGACAATTTTAAGTTTTGCTCCCGTCCGAAGATAAATATTGGCAAATCGCTAGTCCTATGAAACAAGTCATCAATAAAAACTCATAGTACATCTAATTTTCTTTCATGTAAGCATAGAACGAAGTCTGTGAGACTAATAATTCACTTATAATCTTGAAAAAACGAATAGGACTTAAAAATGGATTTTTAAAGAATTTAACAATAAATATCAGATATTGCTGTTTTGGTCCAAATTTTATATATTTTCTTAGTTCTTGTCCTCTTTGGAAGGAACCACAACTTTTGGACAAAATTGACCAAATTATTCGCAACACATTAACATCCATTCTAAATGTGGCCCTGGGCGACCGAGCGTGGCTGCAAGCCACCCTACAATTCGCCGACAATTTCGTTTTGGTGGCCTCGGCGTACGCAAAATTTCTAGTGTAAGCTTACCGTTCCTGTCCTCTGTCCACAGCACTGAAAAGCTAATCAGGAAAATTTTTACTCTCTTTCTGGTTGATTCGGAATTGCCTTGCTTGACCGACGCAGACGACGCCTGGAAAGTGGCTTGCCCGGATACGGATCAGCCCAAGAACCCGTTTACCTGGATGAGCCGTTCTGCAGGTTGGTACGCAATAAACTTATTAACGTCTACCAATACTGCTGAGCGTGAGCGCCTGCTGGCTGTGGGTGTGTGGGAGTCGGGCCTCTGGCTTCAGGCACTACCATCACCTAAAATAATCACCTTGTTAGGTGACACAACCTTCCGGATCGCTATATGTCTGCGATTGGGTGTTCCTTGTGGGGCTCGACATCGTTGTCAATGTGGTGAAGCAGGTGACTGCCTCGGACAGCATGGCCGTTCCTGCAGTAATAGTGCAGGATTTGGAGATGGATTTTTTTGGATTTTTCTGGTTGCGCGGCACTTAGCATTAATGAACATATCCGTCGTGCTTTGACTTAGAACCCAACGGCTTGGCACGTGTCGATAGGAAGAGATGAGGTGGTATGACTATAATGCCATGGATGTTGGGTAGGCGTTTGGTGAGGGATGCAACTTGCGTTAACATACTCGCGCCATCTCATCTTCCTAGCACGGCAACTGATAGGCAAATACAATAACTTAATTGGTAGGTATTATTTTGAGCCGTTTAGGGTAGGGACACTAGCGCCCACCTAGTATTTCGGGAAATCGCCAAGCGTTTGGTCGACTCTTCACGTGACCGCTCTGGTCACGTTAGCCTATATTTTGGCCAAAAAATCAGCATTACCATCCAACGTTGACATTGACAGCGATGTGGACGAATTTTTTGACGGCCGGTAGTTTGTAAATAATATAAATAAAAATCTGTTTTACCCCCTAACTTAATTTAATCCCATTCAATAACTATTTTCTTGAAAAGTCATTCAATGGGGTTAAATGAACTTAGAGGGTTCTATTGATGATTTTAATGCTTATAATTCTGTAATTACATACGTGTTGCGGGTGCCAAATTAGTCAGTACAACCTGACACTGAACTGAAAAAACGTAAGAAAATTTGATTTTCATAAATAGCACAATACTGCGACGCTGACGTCAGCGGCGCGTTTTTTGCTACTGTTTTTCTCGCTGACGTACGCGACCGTCCGTGCGCGACCGACGTCAGCGTGGCAGGAATTCAGGCCTTATAATTGCGACCATTAAGAATACCACCATCTATAGTCAAGTAGGGGAATTTACAATTTACTCGTCAATCGATTCTAGTTTGATTTACGATTACAAAATGTTGTTTCTAATCAAATATTTTATTATTCTACTGCATTGTCGCACTCAGCGTCGTATATGCCGAGTATATCGACCTGATGACCTGCATCAGGCAGCTAGAACTCAACATTATGACGCTCCCAGCGGACAACTTCATCGTCTTCTGCGAACTCTGGAGCATCGTTAGTATGATCTTCATGTTAGATAGATTGTAGTTCTCCCATTTGCTATCATAAACAGCTGCCTCGAACTTCACGCTTGCGTCCATGACGTGCTGTCCTGTGTAACAATCCATGCCAACTTGCATTAAAGCGAATGGTACCTCCAAATATGTGTTTTCTAGTCCTCCCAGTAGCTCCGCTATAAGACCAATTACTAGAAGAAAGAATTCTAGTGCTATAGCTCCGCTAAACACGTTCTCAACTTTATGCAGTAAGTTGATATTTCTTCCATGTATTCTTATTATTTCCTTGAGATGTTCTTCTACGTATTCATTCATAGCTTTATTTTTACGTACGACTTCTTTTTCGTCCTTATCTAATATACTAATATCCTGTTTTGTTTTGTAGTAGTTTTCTTCAGCATCTTCCCAGAGATGAAGTAGTTCTTCGGTCAGTGACAACATCTGGGCTTCGATATAGCCAGTGATGACTATGAAAAATGCTGTGATGTTAGCTGGTGGATAAATGGTGAAAAGGGCTCCAGCACCAAATAGCGCTGTTGCTATTTGGTAGTTTGGGTTCTGATCCATTGGCTCTAAACCTGTGAAAAAAGAATTATCTTTTCAATACACTTCCTCGAAAACGGGTTCTTATCGCACTACGATTAGGTTCAACATGCCATGTATTTCACACACGTGGATTGTTTTCATTTTCCATCACCGGGTGCTGTACCGCGTGCAGAAAGGAGCCATTTTCGCACGCGGCACAGCACGCGGGTGTTGAAAAATTGCCACAGATAAAACTATACCTATACTTAGTTCAAAATGGTGCAATGCCTATAGTCAGCGGTGATTGTTTTTTTTCATTATTTTATTTTATTTCTTCAAAAGCGTATTGAAAAACGTCGTTTGATACACGTGGACATTTGTTATTGCAGTTCTCGGCTCAAAAACACCCTCGCTTACGGCTTGGGAGTTAATTCCGCCTCGAATGCAATAACAAACTTTCTCCACTTGTATCTAAATGTAGTATTTTAGTCAAAGCTCATGCGCGTATTATTGTGTACCTTCATTATTTTACTTACTACTGTTTTAACTACTACTTACTATTATTTGATTATTTTACTTTTAACTTTCTTTACCCTCAGATCTAAAAGATTTGATGTTAATGAAAGTTCATAATCGATATAACACGACTTTGCCGGGGAGTTCGAATTAGTTTATTACGAAATCCAATATTCAACAGTTTTTGGAGAATACGCATAAATAAAACTAACTTTATACATACTTATTAAATATTTATTAAATACAGATCTGATAAGTATGTATGGACAACCGAAAGTATTTTTGTCATTATCTTAAAGTATTTTTTACGTTTTAAACACGAAACGAATCCTAAATCATTTAATTTTTGTTCTAAATTAGACAAACCGAACGAAACGAGCCCGAATGAAAACCACATAGGACCAGCATTTTCGGCACATAGAACCGACACTCATTAGGATTAAGCAAATGAAGTGGGTAGCCTCACTAGTTACAATTTCTAATTAGCAGAATACGATTAAGTGGATTTTGGAAACTAGATAATTGCCTGCGTTCATTTCTGTTCAAATTTTATGTTATTTAAAAGATTCAGGACACCGAGACGGAATTTCATGTTTTGCCTCTCATTCAGTGATGTTAAATCTGGAAGTAATGACAGCAAGAAATTCTTATTTGCTGTAACATTGTCATCTCCTTGTGGTCTGTCTGAGGGTAGCATATGAGTTTCAAACGGCATTACAGACGTAGATATCATTGCTTCTTCGTTTTCTTGCTTAAATGTTGGAGAAGTAGCAGGAGAGGACGATTCTCTAGATTCTAAATCACATTTTTCGGAATTTGTTTCTTCTAAATATACTTCAACTATTTCATCATCGACTATTCTATGTTTCTTCTTGAGAATGATGTCTAAGAAAGTCAAACTGTCGTAGTAGTTGTATTTCTTCTTCTTTATTCCTGACAACTTGCTCTTTTTTTCCTTGATATAGTAATCTCTTACGTTGCGCCATTTTCTCATTAAATTCTCCACTGAAACAAAAAACGAAAACAATTTTAAACTATCGTACTATGGACATAGGTAATTAAATAAATATAAATTTGCTACAGCAGTCAACTGAATAGAATCCATATTTTATCTTAAGTAAATCTTTTTATGAATGAGTGACGAAATATTAATAGCTTGGTATATTTAGGAATGTTCTGACATCATCATTTTATAACAATTTAGCGAGGACCTGTCGTACTCCTCAAAGCCAAACCCTTGATAACCTAGAAAACCCGTCGGAAAGCTAGACCTAGTTCCAAGCTGGATAGGTAAGCTTACAGCATTTGTGACTAAAGTGTAATTTGTATAAGTAACTTAAACATGTAAGCAGGGCAAAAGATTCATAAAATAGGCAGGGCAAAAGAATAAAACGTACTCTGAAAATCAACAGTGAAATAATGGCGCGAAAACGAAAGCGGGAGAAAGGTAAATGCACTAGAACGCTGGAATGTAAACAGTACCACAGTATTTACAAAAATATAAAGATAGACATATTTTATAGCTTCTATCAAATTAGGTCTAAGATCATAGTCAGGTGATGAAAGTTTTAAGCGGAATAAATAAAATGATTAATATTCGGTGCAATTTTAAGTGAACAAAGTAAGCATCGAATAATGTATGGTGGAAGAACCATATAAATACAAATGACATAAACTCATGAAAATTCCGCTAAAAAACCGCATCACCCGCGGCTTACTTAAACGTAAGACAGAGATGAAACTATCTTACCTCTCTCTCGTTTCACAGCAGGCGTAAAATCATCCCAATCGTGATGGAACACTTTGCCAATTTCTTCCCATGCATTTCTTCTGGCCTCTTTATCCGAATTGCTGTTGGAGTTGTGATTCCACAGCTTATTTCTAATTTTAACTTCGTATATTAATTTTTCCGTGTCGAACATGATAAGTAGAGAGTGTTTTGTTTGCTCCGGTGAGCGACACGTGCGATTAGAACGCGTCGGCGCGCGTATGAAGCGTTCCGCGTTGCCATTCGTGCAACACGTTTTTGCGGCGTTGCCGTACCGCTCTCGGCCCGGTCGGAGCGGCAACGTTAATTCCGTCCGAGCGCGATACGGAATGGCCGTGACTCCATGCTACTTCATTCGTTCAGTACACATAATATAAGTAGGGTCGGTTGTTGTGATTCTAATAGGTTCCGTTTATAAAATCTTTGGGTGATGTCGTTATAGTTACCGTTCTTAGGGTTCCGTACCCAAAGGGTAAAAACGGGACCCTATTACTAAGACTCCACTGTCTGCCCGTCTGTCTGTCTGTCACCAGGCTATATATTTTTATATCTTATATATCTTTTTTATATTAATTATTTATTTATTTAAACTTCATGTACAAGAGTGGTACATAGGCGGACTTAATGCCACAAGGCATTCTCTACCCGTCAACCTTTAGGTCAAATAGGACAGCATTAAATAATAAATATATATGATATTATTTTTTTTATTTATTATATATTATTTTGTTAAATACATATAGCCAGACCAAACATGTTTTTCTTTACCGTTTTTTGCTTGACCTATTAATAACGGCAACAGGTAGATGTTTTAAATATTCACAGAATATTTAGATGTATATTCACTTTAAAAATAAATAATTAAAATAAAATAAATATTTAAAGGCGGATCCCCCTTTAAATATTATATACAACAAACGTGATTTTTTGCCGTATTGTCGAATGATGTAGATAATGGTACGGAACCCTTCGTGCGCGAGTCCGACTCGCACTTGGCCGGATTTTCATACATGACACACACTGACGATAGTGTAGCTATTTTAAAACGAATAAGTACCTATTTAGTTGGAAAGGTTATTTTTATGGACAAAAATATACAAATGAAATCAAACTTTTATTCGCATGAACCCGTACTATGCGAACAAAGGTTTCGATTTGAATAGAGAAAGGTGGTACATAAATGTAATAAAAAAATTATTTTTTCAATACACTTCCTCGAAAACCGGTTCATAACGCACTATGATTAGGTTCAACATGCAATGTATTTCACACGTGTGCGATTTTTTTCATTTTCCAACACGTGTGCGGGAATGAAAATTGCCACAGATAACTATACCTATACTTAGTCCAAATTGAACCAATGCCTATAGTCGGAGGTTAATGTTTTTTTTTATTTCGGCAAAGTAAATATTTTTTGAATATTCAAATTGTGTTTATAAATGGAATATCATAGATAAACATGATTATTTAAAACTAATATTCACTTTTTTAAACAAATTAACATTTATTTCTGTTCTAAATTCAAAAATACAAAAAAAAAACTATTTCTTATGTTAGGCTGTTTAGCGGCTTCATACCTTTGCTTCTCCTTCAGCCTGGCGAAAGCAAAGCGCGGAAAAAAAGAAAAGAAAATCATAGTTTCCTAATAATTCATGACAAAAATATTTTACGTTCTTTTATTTAATTTCTTCAAAAGTGTATTGAAAAACGTCGTTTGATACACGTGGACATTTGTTATTGCAGCTAGTTCTCGGCTCAAAAACACCCTCGCCTACGGCTGGGGAGTTAATTCACAAACTTTATCCACTTGTATCAAAATGTACTATTACGCTTCTATCTTTTTACGTATCAAGTATCAATTAATATTCTATCATCAAATGACATAAACTATAATTATATTTTGTTTATTATATTGCTACAACTTATCGATTCACGAATTTAATGTTAAAATAACGTGAACATTAAGATTGCTAGAAGCTGCCAGTAAGATATTATTTTAATTTCCATCTCTGTAGGCAGATTATGTACCTACATTAAACAATACAAAATACTTAGTATTTATTTGATTTATCTCGACTTACTTTTTTTTTTAAACTGCTTTAATCTGAAAACCCAACACATTGGCCCCCTGCCGCAAATACATATCGTTGATATTAAAGTAAAGGCTCTGGTCAGCGGAAACGTTACGATTTTAACCCGTTTCCGCAGCCGGCTCACGTGCCCGGATACGGTCAGATATTTCTCGACGCAATACGGTTCTTACATACTGGGTTTCAAAAGTGGAGTCAATACCTAATACAGGCGAACTGTTTATGTGTAAGTACCTCATCTATGTTATGGACACACCTTTAATAATTTTAATTATAGTAGGTACAACTTACCTGCATAAAGTGCCAAACTCGTCGCCAAATTGTGGACTGACTCCATTTAAATGGTCATCTACACACTAAGAAGAAATGTTCTGATGTTGATTGCAAAACATTGCACCTGAACGTTAACAATAGTTAAGCATTGTACCTGTACATTAACAATAGCTAAACATTGTACCTGAACGTTAACAATAGCTAAACTGCGTTTCAACAGTATTGCATCTAATTTTCTTTCTTCTAGACTTCTGCCTCTCATTTTCACACTAATTTAGTTTGAAATAAAGGTTGTTAGACTGTTTTTCTTTTACACCGCCCTTTGCAATTTGTTATACATCATGATCTGTCAAAGGACCGATTTGTTCGAGACACCATAGTTTAACTATTGTGTCTACTTCGTGGACAGATCAAAAATCTATTTTCAGCAACACATTAAATGAAAACAGCCTGCTGTGCAAGATAAGTTATGTATAAACATATATATTTGTATCGAAGTACAACAGGCCGCACCACTGCACAGTGGTAATAGCATCAGTATAAGCTAGCTTCTTTTGAAACTCCGTAGTACATGGTTCCTGGTCAGGTAAACGATAAATACTTTATGACCTTAACGTCAAATAAATTGTTTATTTCTGTAAATATGTTTTAAAGAAAACACATAAGTAACTAAACGAATTACATGCATTCGTCGTGCGGTCTACTGTTTACTAACTAAACTACTATTTAAACAATAATCCATCTTACCATACAGAATGAACATGTCTTCACTGAAATGTCTCCCGGGCGATAGAAGAGGTTTGAGGAAGTACACCACTCCATTCCCGATGATGACCACCCAAAACACCATGGCTCTCTTCTTGACCTGTCTCAAGGTCTTGAGCAGGTTTTTGGAGAACCTGCTGCCTGGAACCACCATGGAGTCGCATGCTAGGCATTCTGACACTATTTCCCTGACCTTGCCGCTGGGAATGAAGAAAGAAAGACTAATAAGTGGGGGGAAAAACCAAATTAAACTTCACACGAAAACAATTGAACAGCATAATAATGGTAAAAACTGGCGTGAAACAGTGCCTGCAACTTATTCTAGCCTAGGTTAGCTATTATGTTGTCTTTAAGAATTTTAAACAAATTATAGGTCGCAGACGTGGTCGCTTACAAATCGTCAGAAGTCCGCACTTGGGGTCTGCCACCGAGCTATGGAGCGAAGTATGCTGGGTGTCAAACTTACGGACCGCGTCAGAAACTCCATACTTCGCTCCAAAACCCAAATAGCTGATGTTGGCCTTACAGCTGCTAGGTTGAAGTGGAACTGGGCTGGTCACGTCTGCCGCATGTCGGAGGAGCAATGGGCAAAAATTACCACTCAGTGGATACCAAGTAGCAGGAAACGACTACGCGGCAGGCCCAGAAGGAGATGGCGGGATGAGCTAGACTCTTTCGCAAAGGATTGGCCTACAATCGAATTAGATCGCGAAATGTGGAAGGAGGGAAGGGAGGCCTTTGCCCTGCAGTGGGACAATATATATATATATAATAATAATAATAATATATATATATATATATATATATATATATATATATATATATATATATATATATATATATAATATTATATTATATATTTATTATGTATATATAATATATACATAATAAGTTAAAAATCTGTTTATCTTAGTTGCAAAATCCCATTTTCCATTGGTCAAGCCTTCGCTATTTAGCTTCGCATCGGTATACACCGCTCCTACAAATCGATGGGTCAGTACAGTACAGAGTCGGGCCTACGCTGTCCCTCCATACTTAAGTACTAACGCTGTAACATGATAAATTATAATACCAAATGATTTGAAAAGAGTAACCATGGAGTTTCTTGCCGGTTCTTCTCCATGGAAACGATCAACGCGAACCGTGCACCTTTGTCAACGTCAACCGTCTAGGCCTATGTGAAATAAAATATTTTAATTTTGAGAGTCAACAGTCACTGTCGAGGTTTTCACCACTCGCTAATGTACTTGCAGTCGCTAAGGTTAGACCGGAGGACCTAGCCCCCTTTGATAGCGACTAACATGCATAGAAAATACAGTATTTTTTATTTTATTTTCTGCAGCAAGCACTATTAGTTTCCCCCATAAATCTGTGTGTGATGTGTGTGTGTCGTGTGTGTGTGTGTGTGAATAAAGTCTTAAAAATAAATAAATCTTATATAGCGTAACTTTAACTCCATTCTATTTCGACCACAAATCATTTTTATTCTAAGTCACAACTGATCATCTAAGTCAAAATCACAATGAAATAGAGATAATTTGTGTAAGAAAGGTTTTTCAAATCAAATCAAATCAAATCAAAATATTAAAACATAGGCCTAGATGGGCACTTAAAAAACCTCTAAAAAGGTGCACGGTCGTTTCCATGGAGAAGAACGCGCAAGAATTTTATTCTTGCGCGTTCTTCTACATAAAACAGAGAAATATTTAACAAAAGTTAACAAGCATCTGGGAATCTACAAAGCCTACAATATTTATTCATTCACAAATAATAGGTAAAAAAAGGATCTATGCAAAGGTAAGAAAATTTTGTAAATAAAAAAAAACTATTTTGTTTTGCTTTGGTCAGCTCTCTTAAACTTCATGCCACTGATTTTTAGCAGCCTCTTACATCCAGCTACTAGCTTTACCTTATTTTTACAATACTCACATATGCAGAAACATATAGACCAATTTAACAGTCCCGATCTCGCTGGAGACCCCCAGAGAGAACACAACGATTGCGGCCAGCAGGTCTCCGGTGGCCGGGCAGCGGACAAAGACGAACCAGGACATGGACACCAGGTACACGTAGAAGTAGCCCAGTGCCACAGACACAGCCACGATGTAAAAGATCAGTGGGATCGCTGGAATTTTATGGAAAACTTGGTTTAATAACAAAGCAAGGACATCGAAATAAATAATCTGATTCAATAAATACAATAAAATAATACGTTCCTAAGTTATCCTAAGTTTCCTTCCTATCCTAAGTTATAGAATCAGGCGTTACTTTGCGGAAATCCATGATATAAATAATTAAATAATTATTAGCATTAAAATATTTAATTTAGTTCTACGAAATGCATCGACTGGTTTTTTCAGTGATTCGGCTATAGAAGGGGTTTTATTTTGTATGAAATTTTTTAGTGTCATTTTGAGAAAGTTAACTTCATATCAGTGTCCGTGAACGTGACAACTGATTTTCTGCCCGTCAAACAAAATCATTGACAACCGCGCAAAACGAGGGACCAGTAGTAATCGGTTTCAAAGCGTTTCGTATTTCTACAACTACTTTGAAACAAACTTTTCGGTACCTAGCTTATGCCAGTTCATACATTTTAGACTTCTTACCCGAAGCATTAACAATAACTCGTCATCAACCTCACATTGAATCAATTGCGCTATCGCCAACGCCAATTAAAGCTTACGCTATCGCCAATTAAAGTTTAAAATGACGTCATACAAGGTGTAAAAGGACCCTTCACCAAGCCGTCAACCAAACATTCTGTACATCAAAACTAAGTAACTCTACGCAAAATTATTACTGACAAAAGACTTTTTATTTGGTTTGGAAAATCACTTAGAGTAGGACTCAATTTAACGCACTCAAAACATAGTTCTAATATTAAGGTATTTAGAGTGAAATAATAACAATACAAACTTGTGAAAAAGTTGGAACTTTGGTTCCCAGGTATGGTCTCGAACAAAAAAATGATCACAATGACGGGGAGAACAGGTGCCCTTCAGCTTCGTTAAGGGTACTTTTACACCCATTATTTAATTATAAGCTTACGGTTTTTATTCTTCCCATCAATATTGAGAAGCAGGGCCCTCAGCATGACGGACACATTCCACAACATGGTCTCCACATCACAGTGCTCCAGCCCGAACTTGCGAATAGTGTCCATGATTTTCATGTCTTTATTTGTCAGTAAATAGTGCTGGACTGCAATCAGCCCGCTTGTGGCAACGCCTTGTCATATACTAAACTAACAACAGTATACATACGAGTATGTTATATATGATTTAATATTCTGCGTGTTCAAATCGAAGTTTGTAAAGGGGTTGATATGTCATGATCATTGCTTTTGTTCAGTAAGGTAAATCAAGGGTTCGTTGGCTTGGGTTGTGTCTACAAAGTTTTTGTGGAACTGTTTTGTTTTACGAGAAGTATGTTTAACGTAAGATAACAGTTGGGTAGGCCTTTGTACAGTTTTTTCTTCTGCATTTTTTTTTTAATAAATAAGTATATCCAGACATCCGAAGCATAATTAAGTAAGTAAAGTATTTTCTTTGAGTAACTATTCAAGGGCATCTCTTTTCAAATTGAAAAAAGTAAGTCAATGAAACTGTAACGACTGTACCAGTTTTGATTTAAGTATCAAGCTCTAAAAGCTTCCAGAAATAAATAGGTAATTGAACTTAACCACCTTTGAAGCCGTTAAAAATCAGGCGCATTAAAAAACTTCGACGAAACTCTGCTGATAACCATAAACAATATTTTTCTGAGCAACCTGTAACAAAGTTCTATAATACAAAAGGTCGTTGGGCGTATTTAACTCATAATTTCGGACCCTTTTTTTTAAGTGGAAAAGATAAAGAAAATTATAGAGTAAGAGGGCCAACTTAGTTGAAAGAAACATTGCAAGTTGTACAAAGAATCTTTTTCTTTTAATGTTAAACTTCGAGAAAGTTCAAATGTGTTATTAATGTTATTACTTTAATTTTTATTTCTATAACCTTATTCGTTGTGTTTAGATGCTACAAGTCGGAATTTTAAATAAGATGATCTATGTATCTTTATTTGTACAGTTCTTCGAATGTTCTTTCATAACTGAATTTACTTTGAAATATATACAATTAAGCACTGCTAACTACTGTTTTCTATATTTTAATAAGCGCACAGTCACTTAACTTCAAAGTTACGATGCTTACTGAAACCAATTTTAGTGATAGTTTCCTGTCTTTCACGGCAATTAATGCCTAACTTGTCTATAATGACCTAAGTTACGACCTAGTTAGGCGAAACGTTACTCAATCATACATATTTTAGCAGACCGAGCGATAGGGTAACCCTATCATTACGTACATGACGTTACAAATTAATCGTTTGAGAAAGTTTGCAATAGGTGCAAACTTTGAACTTGAACCTCCAATAATCGACTTCTACGATGTCCGTGTCATCGCTCTGGTTTACTAAAATCTTCTTTTTTTGTCCAGGTTGTCCTTCTTTGGAGTAAGTTCCCTCTGAATTTCAGGACAGGAACCAGTCGGCAACATTTAAGTTAAAAGCTCGCAAACACGCGAAATCGCAGTAGCTGAGTGAGTTTCTATTTATTTTAATCTCTCTTTACATTATTTAGTTTTTTTTTAATTGCTATTCCTTGATTCATCTTGCTATCTATTTGATACTAGTATATTGAATAGTATTACGCCGGATTCGGGAGCAGGTTCGAAGCTAACGGTGGTTAGTGGCGTTAGGGCTCCTGAAACAGGCCTCCTCAATGTGAGGAGGCGAGCCTTATCGAGGAGCACTACCTTCTGAATCAGGCGCTTGATCCAACCTCCATGAGAGAGCATTGAAAGATGTTCGTTGAGGCTCTTGACCATCAAATCATTAGCCGTAACAACAATCGGCACAATGAAAGTCAACGCCACATTCCGTCTGTCGACAACCTCATGTGATAGAGTCACCAAGGAAATTATATACTAACTGGAATGAGTACGAACAAAATGCTAATAAAATAAAAAAACCCTATCTCAAAAGTTTAGAGTTTAAATTTGTACAATGGATTCAATAGAAAAGAAAAAAAACAAAACGTTCCGAGCGAGAAACCGACCAAGGTGGATGGTGTCCCTGTCTTGCCTTGTCACATATGTAAACAATATGGCCGATACATTTTCGCGTTGAAGTCATTTAAGTACTTTTATTGTATATAAGTGAAATAATCCGCTTTAAAAATGGTAAAATTGTGTTGTGTGAAGGGGTGTAGTAGTAAGGGTTTGCTGGATGTGGAATTTCATTTTTTAGGGAAGTTTTTTAACTTTGGTTGTTTATTACGACTAGGGTTACCAAGTTTTAGATTGACAAACGGGAAATATCCAAATAAATTAAGTAAGAAAGTTCGAAGTTTCGAACACCGTTGTCGTACGTAGTAATCAAAAGTATATTATATAAATTAGAAACATCGGACATCCTACATGGTTTCGGTAGTACCTAGTTTGCTTTTTAAATACAAATATTGAAAAGAAAAGAGTCCGCCGCACCATGCCGTGTCCTAAGGATTTTTCCATGCTTTTCCAGCAAAAGAATCCATTTGGCGCGCTGCGAGTGAAAATGAATCGTTTCGGAATATAAAATAAATATTGGCGAATGTTACTAAAACATTATAGGTAAACAGTCATAGCTTGAATATGCGATTTTCTATGTCTGAAAAAATATATAATATTAATGGAGCCCTCGAATCCCCGAATACAAAAGTCGTCTGGATAGACAGGTTGCAAAATCGATAATTTGCAACTGGACGGTACAGACATACATTTAAGTCAACATAAAAAGTTAATGACATCCACTCTTGAAGCTATTTCGCCTAGAATGCTATTGAGTTGCAGGTCATCATCTTAAATAATAAAATAACAGCTACTCTTAAACTGTCTCAAGAGTAGTATGATTATTGGACACCCTATTAGAAAGAGACAACATCCACTCTAGAAGCTTTCTCGCTCGGAACGTTTTTGGCTTGCCCGTCCTCATTCCAGTTAGTATATAAGTTTCTTGAGAGTCACTCAGACGGACGCACGTCAACTGTCCCGTCAATCATAATATGTTTCCGGTAGTTGTTCGTCAAGATAACTTTGTATATCATCGTATAACATTACAGGCAAAAGTAGTGGGTGTAAGTAGAAGTAGTACAGAGTGTATCTGTCTAGCTGCCTATCCGTTCGGGGATTACGTATGATGTTACGCTAACCTGTGACTTGCCCAGTTACCCATTTTTACGTCAATAAGTTTCCGTTTCATCATACATATAATCATAACATCATCACGCCTGTAATCCCCGAAGGGTAACGACCTAAGTACGCCTCCTAAATAGTACGGTCGAGGCCACGAGGCTGCCAAGCTGATGATACCACTCTGAATCTAGATGGGAAACCACTAGAGGAAGTCATGCAGTTTAAATATCTTGGGAGCAACATTAGGCATGATAAAGTCTTCGGAGATGCCATCGCGCATTGCAAATACCGCTGCGAACTTTGGATGACTTAATGGCCGTGTCTGGATATCCCTTGACTTGAAGCTAGAGACAAAGATTAGTGTTTACAAGGCATTAAACCTACCCGTCCTTCTTTATGGCGCAGAGACATGGTGTCTATATAAACCAGACATTAGGGAACTGGACATATTTCACCTAAGGTGTCTGAGATCCATCCTAGGCATTAAGTGGCAGGACCGCGTTCTTAATACTGAGGTTCTGCGCCGTTCCGACATAAATGGCATAGAAGCTCTACTGATGCAGCGCCAACTCAGGTGGTGTGGGCACGTCTTTCGCATGAAGAATTACCGTTTACCCAAAGTAGTCTTCTACTCTGAAATGGCAGAGGGCAAACGGAAGCATGGCGGTCAACATCTCCGCTACAAGGACGTGTTAAAAAGACATCTTAAGGCTTGCGCTATTGATCCAGCTGGTTGGGAGAGGCTCGCTTTACATCGTCGTCTTGGCGCTCTACTGTCTACAAAAATGTAAAAATCTTTGAAAACCAGCGACTTGATACATTGAAAGAAAAGCGCCAAATACGAAAAGAGAGACCTAAGCCCACTGTTACCTACACTTATAACTCTACCGGTCAACTCTACTGCTTCAGTTGTGACCGGATATTTAAGAGCAAATTCGGTCTGGCCAGCCATATAAGGGCACACGCATGGAAATAGTTTTAAAGGGTCGCCGTTACCGAAATCAGTAAGGAGGGCTATATAGTACGGTCGACCAAACTTGGTTTACATTTTACAATGTAATTTGCATGTTAAAATGTAAACCAAATAGCTTGGTCGACCGTACTTCCACGTTTCGCCAGTTAGGGTTGACACCAGAACTGCAAGCGTCGACGGCAGCCGTTGACAGGTGGCGACGGCTGCAGTTTATCTGCGGTTGGCAACGGTTAGGTGTTTAAGTCCCATCTAATAGTAATAACATGCTGTTGCCATGTACTGGCCACACATCCAGACTCCGTGGCAACTAGTATTGTGAAAAACATTTTTTTATTTTTTTATTTAATGTAACTTAATTTTAATTATGACTTTGTTTTTAATGTTAATTTTGATTGTGATATTGATTTTAATTTTGACTTTAATTCTGATTTTAATTTTGACTATAATTTTGATTTTAATTTTGATTATAACTATGTTTTTTATTTTAATTTGGATTTTAATGGTAAATTGGATTTAAATGTTTAATAATGTAATGGGATGTGATTTAATTTTTAATGCAATCTATGTAAAAAATATGTAAACTGAGTTATATGGGTTAATGCCTGAAATAAACGATAATAATAATAATTGTAAAATTCCTGATGGAAAAACCCAATAACACTTTGCCCGACCCGGGAATCGAACCCATTACCTCATGCTCAGCAGTACAGTTTGCGACGTCCCACTAGACAAATGGGTAAATAAATATAAATCCTATTTAATTTGCTAACCAATATATTTCGGTGACTTTATGATTTGCCACATAATAGTCGTACATTTCCGTAATTACAAGCTTTAAACATTTTGCATGCCATCGATTTTGCGATCGTTGAATTTGCGATACACCTGACAATCGCAAGTATTTTCCCAAATGCAATTATAATTAGCACGCTTTATATGACCTTGCTGAATTAATTGGAAAACTGTTAGTTAGCGTACGGGGTGAAAGCCAAGTGTTCCGGCTAAACCAACTAAGCGATTAATACCGGTATGCTTACGAAGCTCAACGCGCTCGTGGTGACCAAACCTGGATTGGACTTGTTTGCTGATGAATGGAAGACGATAATGTTAGAATGTTTGTAGTTCTGTGAAAAGAACGAGTAAAAGGATTACTTAATTTAGTGTTAATGGCTCATGCTAAATGTAATAATAAATTCAAAAAATTTCGGTTTATATCCTTCAGCTTACATACGGGACCGAAACGTGGTCGCTCACAATGGGCCTCATCAGAAGGCTTAAAGTCACCCAAAGGGCAATGGAGAGGGCTATGCTCGGAGTTTCCTTGCGCGATCGAATCAGAAATGAAGACGGATGTCTTCATTTCTGATTCGATCGCGCAAGAGAACCAAGGTTACCGACGTAGCCCGAAGAATTGCCAAACTTAAGTGGCAGTGGGCAGGGCACATTGATCGCAGAACGGATGGCCGATGGGGCCGAAAAGTTCTGGAGTGGCGACCGCGAGCCGGAAGACGTTGCGTTGGAAGACCTCCCACTAGGTGGACCGATGACCTGGTGAAGGTTGCGGGAGTCCGCTGGATACGAGTCGCATGGGACCGGTCAATGTGGCGACACTTGGGGGAGGCCTATGTCCAGCAGTGGACGTCTTTCGGCTGAAATGATGATGATGATGATGATCCTTCGGCAAAATCTTTTCGGTTCGAGCGAAACCAAGCAGAGTTTTTCCGAACATAAGTATATCAACATAATATTCGTGGACGCAAACATGTTTTATATCACTACTTATCCGGTTTTTTTTGCTAACACTGTTTTAAGCTTTCACGGTTCATAACTATACTTAAAATGTATAAAAGTAATGAAATGTAATCACGGAAGATATCCTGTAAGTGACATTTGAAGTATGATTTTAGCTAAGTCTTGCAGAAAGGATGCCCAGCCCTTATCCTTGGGTTAAAGCAACAATTCTAAGTGCTTATTCAAATATGAATACGGAGCCACGACAGAAACGATGTCCCACTCCCTGTCCCACTGTTTGTGCCACTCCACCTGCACTCTGGGAACCTGCCCGAAGTCATTGCTAACGCCGTCAATGTGGTAGAGTTCTGTCTGGTCGAAGCTCATTGTAATAAATAATATACATTCATGTGTAAGTGAGTTTGGCATTCCTTAACAACTGAATAAACTTCAATGAATAGGCACATATTGACAGACCATAACTTGGGTTCGGTAAGTGGTTACCATAACATGTTTCCGTAAAGAGATTATGTCAAAAGGCCTTTCCATCTAAACCACCACTGACCTTAATGGTTCCATTACACTTGGTCGCTAACACATATTCCGGTGCTCGAAAGACTTTATTAATTACGAGTAGTTTGAATAAAGTCGAACCATGAAACCGAACAAGATTGATCGTTTGTCCGAATTCCATAGACAATCGAATTCGGGCTATCGAGTGTAATCGCGCCATAAGTCAAAGGGAACAACTACATATTTTTAAACAACCAGCTTTTGTACAGGTCGCAGCTATTTCTAGATAAGTATACCCAATCTAGTCATCTCGTGCGACCACGTTCTATACGTCGTTGGCTCAGGCTGTAACTGTGGCCAATTTAACGGGTCATTAGCCCAGCTCTTTGGCGGTGACTCTTAACCCGAGTTTAACTTAACCGTGATTGATCGAGTACTTTATTAAGTTGAGATCGGTTCTGTATGTTATGGAAGAGTTATTACGTTTTTTTGAAGGTAAGTAGACGTTTATTTACTTTAACAACTTGTTACAGAAAATTATCCGGCAAAAGCCGAACAAACCAAACATAGACTTTAACCTAACCTAACACGAAATAATAATTTTAAAAAAAGATCTTATTAACCCCTACATTTATCAAGGAAACCCTTGTTTTCGGCGATGTGTATAGTCGTCATCGAGTTCTACGTTGCACAGACCTAAAAAAAGACAAAGAGAAATTCTAAAGGCTCCGAGTACACAAAAAAATATCCTATCTAGGTCCGACAATCGAAACAGACAGAATGTCACCTAAGTGTTTTATTTTCCGAGTAATAAAATCTTTTTCTGACGTCTACAGAAAATCCGACTTTGTACTAGTTGAACTGTACTAATTTTCCCATACCTACATAATATCGGCCTAACAATCCAAGGATTACTGGCATGTCAGTATTAGAGCACATAAATAAATACCCAGCACGTCCTAATGACGTAGGTATCACACTTTCTATCCCAATCCGAAAGATTTTGCGGGAACAGGGTTTGAATATTTTATTATGGAGCCTGGCCTTTGTAACTGTCCGCCATTTTAATTTATTGTGAAAATACCTAGCTGCCAGAAAAAAAAAAAATATTATTTCATTAATTATTATTTACTAATATTTACTTTCATAAGCAAATTAACATTTATTTGTGTTCCAAATTCCAAAATACAAATAAAAACTATTTTTTATATTAGACTGTTTATATACCTTTGCTTCGCCTTCAACCTGGCGAAAGCAAAGCGCGGAAAAAAAATATAATTCTCCTAATTTAATAGATAAGTAATTCGTGACAAAAATATTTTTCATTCTTTTATTTTATTTCTTCAAAAGTGTATTGAAAAACGTCGTTTCATACGCGTGGACGTTTGTTATTATCCGCCTCGAATGCAATAACAAACTGCAAAAAGTGCAAATAAAGGCCCATTATTCAGTTTCCCAAATTCCACTCACTGATGCAGTCAAAAAACCATTGAATGCACTGGTGATCCATTTGATCATATATTTGAGAAAGTCGTCTCAACAAAAAAGTAACGCAGTGAATATGTAACTATTGTCAAAACGAATAGCATTGGGATTGCGCGTGTGTTGCGTAATCACCCCGCATTTTCACAATACAACCCAAACCACGGCGTGATTAGCTCCAAAACAGGCAGACTGAAACAAATATGGCGCTAATAAATTAGACTAACGGCTGGAGTCGGGCTACAATCGGGTGGATTCGGCTAGTTAGACCCGTCTAGTTGCGGATTACGTTACACATGCTATTAGGGCTTAAACACACGTCCTGCGGTGACAAGCGCATTATCGTTACATTTGTGTTAGTAAAAATTAACTATTGAGTACTAGGGCAACATCGAACGGAGGTGGAGATATCATGAATGGGTACGCATTCGTTTTCTAGAGATTACTTAGAATTTCTAACTTGCATGTATGTTGCCTACAAGGCTTTTCTATACTTATTACTTTTAATAAAATCGTTGAGACCAAAAAATCTGTACATTGAAGATTAAAAAAAAAACCAGCCAGGGTGACTTAAAATAAGTAACTGAACATATTAAAACCATTTTAAAAATTATTGTTTGTTTGTATGTTTGACCGCGCATCACGTGAAAACTACTGAACCGATATTGTTGAAATCTTCACAAATCTATTAAAATAAATTCAGAATAACATTTAGGCTATAGAAATTTTGGACTTTTTTGGAAAAAGGGGGTGAAAAGGGGGGGTAAAGTTTGTATGAAAAAAAATTTTTAGATTGTTCTAGAATCATGAATCTCAGAATAAATACTTATTACTAAAAAATAAAGAAATACCTGTTTCAGCATTTTTTTTTAATCTCATCCAGAGACGCAAAAAAGAGGGTTTTGTGTTTATAATTAATAAACTTCAAACACCTATACAATCAAAACCAATGAAGTGTAACCTTTTAAAGTTGCTACATATACTTCATATCTAATACAGGTAAATATAATTTCTTAGTTTTCTCGAAATTTGATTTTTGAGGTGAATACGTACAAAATAGCGGAACTCAAGGAAATCAGCTTTCCTCGGTATAAGTAGTTGGTAAACGCTGCGTAAACGGTTAAGGTTACGCAACAATCGTGTATGACGGAATTGTTCCTCTTAAAAAGTTCTATAAAATGTCCGCGATAGCATTATTATGTCTATCTTTTAAAGGTGTCTCACACTCTCTCTAACCATCTCTCTGTCTCTCTTATATGACGCAGACGAAGTTGCGCGGGTCAGCTAGTGAGGAATAAATGTATAAGAATAGAAATATCTATTCTATTATGATCTCTCAAAGGCAATATTTTGCGTCCACTGTCTTTTTAGGGTTCCGTACCTCAAAAGGTAAAAAACCGGCAAAGCGCGTGTCGGGCCACGCGCAGTGTAGGTTCCGTAGTAGCCCCGTTATCACAATTTAGAACGAACGTTTTTTTTAGTTTTTTTATTTAAATGCAAGTCTTTACTCGTTATAAACAAGCAACTACTTCATCTTAGTCACTTTATATTTATAAGATTTATTCTAAGGATTTTGTGTTTAGTACAAAATTATCCAACACCCAAGTTCGACGTCTATTACTGCTAAACTAATTAAGTTATCTTAACTGCTATAGTTTTCCTTTAAAGTTCATGGAATGCACTATCATTATGAATTTTCCAGATTTTTCAAGCCAGCAGTTTAGCTTTTAGAGGGGAGGACGCCCTACTGGAACAAAAAATTGCACTTCAAAGTTTAATATTTTGTAAATGGGGCATTAATCGAGAAGTAGTAGTAGCAACCCCTAAGTAATTTTAAAAGACCTATTCAACGATACTTCACACGATGGGGTAGACGTCGAAAAAAAATCATCCCCACTTCACATGTAGGGGAGCTATGTTTGTATGTATTTAAGTATGTTTAGCTAATGTTTCGGGGTTTGAACCTACAACCCCGTAGTTTGCAGAGCGGTCATGAAACCGCTAGGCTGTTTACTTCGTTGATATAAGCTACAAATAGCCGTTCTCATGTACTTACGTCATGACTGAAACGTCAAACACTTGAAGTATACGGACATAATGTTAAATTGCCTACCCCCTTAAGGAAGTAGCGTGATAATATATAGCCTAAATATTGAAGAAGCCTTTAAAGAAATCTATCGTCTGTTTTGACGTGATGCGCGCACAATCATTTCGTACCAACTACTTAAACCGAGGAAAGCTGATCTTCTTGAGTTCCGCTATTTTGTGCGTATTCACCTCAAAAATCAAATTTCAAGAAAACTGAGAATATGAAGTGTATGTAGCAACTTTAAAAGGTTAGACTTCATTGGTTTTGATTGTATGTGTTTGAAGTTTATTAATTTTAAACACAAAGCCCTCTTTTTTGCTTCTCTGGATGAGATTTAAAAAAATGCTAAAACAGGTATTTCTTTATTTTCATTAATAATTATTTATTCTGAGTTTCATGATTCTATAACAATCTAAAAAAAATTTTTCATACAAACTTCACCCCCCCTTTTCACCCCCTTTTCACCCCCTTTTTCCAAAAAAAAACCAAAATTTCTATAGCCTAAATGTTATTCTGAATTAATTTAAATAGATTTGTGAAGATTTCAACAATATCGGTTCCGTAGTTTTTACGTGATGCGCGGTCAAACTAACAAACAAACAAAAATTTTTTAAATGGTTTTAATATGTTCAGTTACTTATTTTATGTCGCCTTGGTTGGTTTTTTTTTAATCTTCAATGTACAGATTTTTTGGTCTCAACGATTTTATTATATGTTTAGATAAATTAATAATTGATACCACATTTTCTCTATATCCCGCTCTCCAAAGCCAGTTAAGTGACTTTTAGCTTGTTGCAGACTTAAGAAAAACTATCTGCGATCGAAGCTACGTCATTAGGGCACAGAAGTCCGTGTGTCCGGTGTGTCCAGGGTCTAATGATCGCAACAATGGCCGCTGTCAATTAGCAGGATTAGACACGATTACAGGATCGCACGCAGACGATCTTGCTTGCTTAATGATGGAGAAAATCTTGACTGTTTCAGTCGTATCTTCGATATATATATCCGGAGATACAGTGCCTTTTCGATTTAGGAAGCCAAGAATGGATACATTTTAGTTGTTATTTATTTGTAACTCCGAAAAGAAATGAGTATGTAAGAGGAAGTTTAAAAGTGGTACCTGATACAGAAAAGTTGAATATGGAGTCGTATTGCCATGTGATGTAGGGGGGTCAAAGGCATACGACGAAGAAAGTGGTTATAAAAGGATGATACTTATACTAATTGTAGATGGATGGAGAGGGAGAGAAAGACTTGTGAAAATATGGATGGATTGAGTGAGGACTGATATGAAAGAATAAGGATTCTTGATATGTTAAAGGTTAAAAAAACACATAATGTAGACAGTTCGTACTTTCATGACATGGCAAGCAATTTTAATTAAATTCTTAACGGTTTTTTAATAAACTAATATCACAAATGAGACACGAGTGTCATCCTGAATTTCGAAAGTTAATTATTTCGACACAGTCCCAATTTCGAATAACAATAGTTCGACTACTCATTGCTTCGACAGAACATACTTCGACAACACACAACATCTGTCTTCTATCAATTTTTATCAACATATAATTTTAATTTCCTTTATAATCGCTCTCGGTCCCGGTATTGATATCAAAGATTACGTCTTCGTCTCCCGAAGTCTCACTTGTATGAGATGACCGGACACTGGTCGCAGTGCTAATTCCACCTTCAGTTTCAGATTCTCAGCCTCTGACACAATCTCCAGCTCCCTCACACAATGGGCCAGCACTGTCTTCAAGAGCGCCATCGCGTACTTCTTACCTGATGAATAAGATAGAGAAAATTTGACAAAAGTCATACATTACAAAAGCGCCTTTTCTCTGTAAGGATTGGCGAACCACCTACAGAGTGTTTAGTTTTGTATTACAGGGTCTACCCGTTTATGGCTTTGGATGATGCGAATCGGGACGCGACTGACGTCAAGAATCACGCGCCCGCTGCATTTGGTTTCTTCTGAATGAGTACCGTGGGTCCGCAAGGCGTGGCGGTGACTCCAGCAGTTGCATCCTCTAAACAAACTTGCTAAATAAAAGGGTCTTGGTCAAAATGGGCGTAAGTCCAACAGAATTGAAATACATCTCAAATCATAGCTCAAGTACGTAAGTCGCCAGAGAACAGAGATAGAGCCAGTTGTAAATGTTGGAATTTCCTTTAATCCAATATGTATACGACTAAACGAGTCAAGATTTGTCTTTAACCCATAATCTGTCCACGAAGTAGACACAATAGTTAAACACTGCCGTCTCGACCAAATCGGTCATTCGACAGATCATGTTGATAACATTATGCCAAAGCAAAGCACTAAGCACACACTTGCACAGTAATTAATCCCAACTAAGCCATCGAAGTCTTAGAATCGACCAAGGACGGTTAAGGCTGTATACCGAAACCTTCTTGTTAATCTAGGCATCGATCACTAATAAAAAACAATCTAGGTGTATTATTCGTTTGAATTTTAAATCAAATCTTTGGAAAATAGATATAAACGCAGTATGGAATGAAGTTTTAGTACGAAGTGAAGTAATATCATAATAAGCTACTATTTGAGATAAAATGTCTTCTTTCTGTTGGTCTTACGCCTAGATGTCATAGAAAATTACCTATAGTCCTTTATTTCCACTGCATTCACTATGCGCTACTGCGCGGGTCGCTTGAGCCGTGGCCAAAAGTTAATGTGTTATACGAATGCATAATGGTGTGTCATTGAAATTAATAAATAAAAGTTATTATCATTGAAGCATCATCGTTTACTACTAAATCATTGTCATTAAAATTAAAATGATCATTGCGTCTGGGTACAGCGATTCACTTGAAGTTCTTTATTATAATTCTAGCGCTTTTTGAAAAGGTTTTGCCCATAATAGGCATGACGACAGTATCAAAAAATTGCTAATCTATTTAGTCCGTTAGTTAGAGTATTGGAAATTAATGGACACGTATTTTTTGTTTTTGTAAATCAATGAATATTGACAAAAATAAAACGCATCAAAACTCGGGAGTGGGGGCTCGTGACGTCAGAACTAGCTAAAAATTATACCATGGCGTGACGTATTGAGAATTTTAAAAGGGTCGTATCTTCGTCAATTTTGGTTTACGTAACAAAAGAAAAAACACGGGTCAAATATTTTTTGATAATCTAAGTGACGGAATAATTAGTTTTTTTTTGTCGTCTCGCCTATTTGCCCGGTACAGTGGTTCCACTCACCAATACAAGCTCGTCTCCCATAACTAAAGGCAAGGAAGCCAGCCGGGGTGCCCGGGGGCGGGCCCGCCAGCCAGCGCTCAGGTCGGTACGTGTGCGCGTCAGGTCCCCACACCCGCGCTGAGCGCCCGGCGCCCCACGAGTTGATACCACAACTTGTACCTTTTGGGATTGTGAAGGTTTCTAAAACAAAGAAACAATGCCTTATTCGAGGAAACGAGGTAATTGTTGAATTGTAGAATCCTATTTAAAATAGGTCATCAGGAATAGTCTGGGGAGCTAAATCCCGACGGTTGTTGTCGAGTTTACAACCCTTGCTTTTCTTTCAGTTCACCTCTTAAGGAGGATGTGCTAAGATACGTTTTTGGCAATTTGAGGGTCAGTTTTGCTGCGTCACTGAGTAGACTGCTATCACACATATTTTGCTCACTCAGCGGCAGGTCCTTGTCAGCGTATCGCAAGATGCCAGGTACAGGCGGGTACAGTCTCAGCGTCTCGTAGATAATCGCTTCACAGTACTCCATGCGCGCCAGGTCCTCCTTGCTCACTGCACGCTTGCTGTCGCCGAATATACTCCTCAACCTGAAGAGTTACTGGCATTAGAATCGCGTTTGCATAACTTATTAAACAACAATGAGAAATTATTAAAGGATGTTTGCAGCATTTATTATCCACCAACCAGCGCTTGGCCGCTTTGTGGTTTATGGCCGAGTCCTTCGTATAGAGAGGAGGCCTGCGTCCCAGCAGTGGAATTGTTATAAACTGCATATAATATGTATGTTTGCATAAGGTATTTCGATACAAGCTTGCAATTGGTAAACCTTAATTTGCATTTTTCTTTTAAAAATTTTGAAGGCTAATGACAAAAACTTACTTGGAAAGAAAAAGACTTCCTCTGGGTCATCATTGGCCACGCTACCGTCTACACATAACCAGTACTTACTCAGCATACAATTTCTCCTGTATCCTGGGCTTGCACCCTATCATCAGCAGGGCATAGAACAGGGTGGATGCAACTGTTTCCTGTCCTCCAACGATGATGGTGTCCACCTCAGACTTGATCTGCTGCTCCGTCAGACTGGGGTCAGTCTCGCTCAGTTCCAGCAGGATGTCCAGGAAGGCTTTGAACTTTGGACCGTCTTTAGCATCTTTAATATATCAGGTCAAATTAAATTGTGTAGACTTCCGAGTCAGTATGCGCTTCGGTAATCATCGTATTTCTTCGGAAATACGAACACGCGTTGGTTAAATGTAATAAAGAACTACCAAGGATGAGCTAACCTACTTTGTTTTACCATGATTACAAAATTATAGATAAACAACTCTTTGCAATTCCAAACCACAAAAAGGCTTTATTGAACGCATACCTTTCTGATTTAAGTACTTATTCTTACCTCTATTGTTTTCTTCGATGTTAATTTTCATCGTGTTCTTTCGTTCAAGTCCTCTCTTTTTCATCACCTGTTGCAATAATAAGTGAGTTGCAAAAAAAATTGTATTAGTTGGGTTAGGAGTATTTTGATGATGATTTAACTGAATATTAATTTTCAGGTACCGGCGGCATTAAGGCGGTTATATTCCCAATTTTCACAAGTTCAAGTATGAAGGAGTATACCTTCACGATCACGAAGCCGTCCACCAAGCATTCTGCACATCAAACTAAGTAACTATGAGCAAAAATTATTGCTGGGAAACTACTTTTTTTTTTAGGGTGAAATATCACGTTTTACGATTAAACTCAATGTTACGCACTCAAAACATTGTGCTTAAGGACGCAATTAATAGTAAACGGGTTATGGATGTATTTAAAGTAACCTTAAAAACTGGTATTTGCAAAAAAACACTGGTGAAAAAGGTGGAACTTTGACCTACAATATCTCCGTAACCATTCCTTTCCCAGGTATGGTACAGAACAAACAAAAGGTTGCAATGACGGGGAGAACAAGTGCATTTCGGCTTCGCTAAGGGTCTATTTACACCCTTTATAACTTACTATTAATACATCTATGTAAATAAGTCTCCCATTCCACTTACGGTATCAGACACATGATGTAACACAGCGACGCACTTGGTCATCTCCCTGTGCGCAGGAGTGAGCCGGTAGATGGCGTCAGGATGCACTAGGACATTCAGAGCTCTTTGCATGATCAACTCCAGGCACCGGTTGAAAGCTTCGTAGTACTCCGTCGTCACAACGCTCTCTGAGATCTTTGATACTCCTAGAGCAGTTTCTGGAGAAATAATGATGAACATCAACTCACGCCTTTTTCCTTTGTACCTACGCCACCTGCTACATCCTAGCATACCTACTCGTTTGGCTTCGCCCACTGTGACCCTATCAGTTTTTAAGAGAATTATCACTTGGCGTCTTAATTTTCGCAAAAAAGGAATGTGAAGGGCATTTTTGCATTTTTTTTCCTGTACCCTACACCTACTTTATGTTGTAAAAGAAAAAGTGCATGGATTTTTTGCCGTGGAACAAACATCATAACTTGGTTTTTCAATACATTTGAACAAAACAAGATATTTTCTTACAGCGCCTCCCTGTTAACTTCATACGAGTTTCAAAAGCTCCTTGGAGCACATTTGTGGTTTTTTTTTCAGAATGTGTAAAACTAGAAGCTTCCCAACTCACGGCAAATAGCCTCCAGCGTTGTATAAGCCAGGTACTTGTGAATGACATCGAAGGGTTCCCTCCCCACCTCCGTCTTCAGATTCTCCAGCAACTTGTGCGCCTGCGCGTTGAACACGCCGAGATACCCGGCCACCACTGAGCTGGTGAACGTGCCCGCTAACTTCTTGATGTTGTGCTTCCATACGTTACCTGTCCGGCACGATTGATTTATAACATCAAGCATAAAAATAACAATCTAAGTCCTACTACAAGAATAATGGTAAATTCATTACATTTTTACATTTTATTGGGTACTCCCGCGTTGACCTTCACGTTTGACCTTCTTCCTGGCCCAAATTGAATTGATACAACAGAATCAGCCGTAGCAACTTGGTCAAATTTAGAATAATTTCAGTTTTGTCACCCATTTCTGTGTCAATTTCTTTCTAAAACTCGAGATGCCTTACTAACGAAGCCCATCTGTGGTGATGAATCTTGGAAGTCTGTAGGTGCTAATGCTTACTATGAACTTGCTTTGCTTATGCTTACCAGGTGCAGTGACAAGTCCATCTCCAAGCCAAATTCTTCCGAAGCCATAGTAGTAGGGCTTCTCGATGAACGCATTCGTGATCGTCTTCACGTCGTCGGGGTCTTGAATCACTGGAGAAAACGGAATATCAAAATACAGGGGTAAAATGAATTTAAATAATCTCATTCAAGAAGATCATCATCGTCATATCAGCCGACAAACATCCACTGTTGGACATAGGCCTCCTCTCCCCCTCCTCAAACGGTCGAATTCTTCTCGCATCCAGCTTACTCCAGCGGCCTTCACCAGGCCATCGGTCTATTTTGTAGAAGGCCTTCCAACGCTGCGCCATCCGGTTCGTGGTAGTCAGTATAGAACCTTTCGTCTCCATCGGCAATTTGCAATAGCCACATCCAATCAAGTTTGGCATATCTTCTCTACACCTTGATTCTCCTGCGGATCTCTTCATTTCAAGAATAAAGACTATATACTCACCCAAAATAGAACAGGGTCCCAGCCAGAGCACGAATGGCAACACGGAGTTCTCACATATTTGTCCTATCCTATCAAGATGTTTGAACAAATCTGTGGAATGAATAAAATTTAAGGTCACGACTGTAATTCATTGTACCCCTGGTTTTACATCACTGTCAGAAGCAAAGTGATTCTTAAACTTGTCACTATAAGGTTGCTGGTGGGTCGCCACCCCTACCTTTTGGCTTTGCTGTACTCGAGTAAAAAGTAATTAAATTATTGTTTTGCTATGCTTTTCTAAGCTGTTTTAATCAAATGTTTCAGTTCCCAATGGCACTATACTCACGGCTGCCATCCCCTACCACCTGGTGCATGTTGCCGATGAACGGCAGCAACGGGTAGGTGGGCAGGCCGCGGAACTTGCTGCGCTCGCGTCGCTCCAGGCACCAGAGCAACGTGCATGCGCATGCTACCAGCACGCCCACTAAATACACCCATAGTGCCATCTGGATTGAAGTTTTATTTTATTTTGATAAGTAGTTGTTGTTTTTTTTAACCTAACCGAAACAAACTCGAGCGTTACCGTCGAGTTTCTTGTCAGAGTCCTGTCGAATAGGACATAGGTTTGTGGTGGCCTGTAATGTTTGAAAAGTGAACAGTGCTACTCTTTCAAGGTCAAAGTCATTCCTGCACCTTTATGCGCTTGGAGGGTTGGATTGATGATTTTGATGATTATAATTCTATAACTACATACGTGTTACAGCCGCGAATCATATTTAAATCAACGTACAACCTGACACTGACCTGCAAATTGCAAAAAACGTAAGTAAATTTAAATTTCGCGGGCTACCCTGGAGCATCCACCTTAAACACTGTTCACTTTTCAAACCTCATGATTTTTCGCGAAAGATCCAAGTTTATTATAATAATAAAAAAGTAAGAGTCAAAATTCTATAAAATTCATTTAAATGGGGCATCACGGTTATGCGATTGAGGCAGGTCCGTATTTGCGTTTTTCTTTTATAATCCAAGGCCACAGCAAACCATACAGATAAATTACCTAAGTGAGTTATTTTTATCTGATACATGGAAGAAATTACATAGCATTGTGATACTTACAGTCAGACACGCGTTTCTCTAAGAGGACACGGAACAACAGATTGATTCTAGCAATCGTTTCTTGTATATAAATCACGCTAAATCGCAATCGTGCCTATACATATGTGCTGTGCATATGTTTATAGTTAGTACAGTCGCTGGCAATATCTGTGAGAAATAAGATAGAGAGGTACAAACTTTTTTCTGCTTTTTTTCAATGATGTGATCCCATGGAGAAAGATGTATTTTGCACAAGACACAAACACATATTTCTGAAACACGTTGTATAATAAGGCTGAAGAATTTGTTTGTTTGAACTCGATAATCTCTGGAACTTGCTTACGTTTTATAGCACAATTCCTGAGGAAGGTTACTTAACATCACGCTACGACCATTAAGAGCCGAGCATCGGGTGAAACCGCTACAGCTAGTCCTTACATTGCTAGAATCAATCGAACATCGCAACTTTGCAGAAACATCAAAAAGGCAATTTGGTGACCAATCCAATTCGGTCCGATGCCTTTGTGAAGGGGTACTGTAACGGTTAGGGCTCAGTCGGTAAATGAAACTCGGAAGAGTGAGTATAACCAAAATATAATTATAATAATTTAAAAAAAAATGAAGTGTTGGTAGATTTCTATTATCACCCCAGTAGAAGACTGGCGTGATATCGAGCTCGTGTTGGGTTCTAGAAAGAAGACAACTATCCTGAAAGTTCCAGAACGTAGGAGGTAGATAGTAGTCAGGTAGGTGGGTCGGTCTTCCAGTCGGAGGATAGCGAGAAGCATGCAGGGTTGTCCAGACACAGTCCCTGCAGCGGTAGCTAATCAGTAGCTGTTCGGAACGGAAGAACCCATATCGGGGTTACACTGAATTTAATTATTTGTACAACAGGTAAAATAGTATGTATGGCAATTTTTATAAATATACCCTATGCCCATACCCTTTCATATAGGAGGCCTGTGTCCCAGCAGTGGCAGTCCCAACGGCCAAAGAGAAGTCACTTGATAAGTAAGGTATGACAAATGTCGCTATGCTTGGAGTCTCTCGGAGGGATAAAATCCCGCGGGCCTGTGGACGGTGAGCTATGGGCTAGCTCGCCGTCCGTCTGTCTCATGACGACAGGCCATGTCGACGACGCGTTCGTGTTCCACGCGCGCTTCAAAGAGAGTCAGCAAAAAGGAAGGGGTCCGCAAGGGCCGATGCCTGCCAGGGCTGCGGGACTATTCGAAAGAGATACCGTGGCCCCGGAACAGAAGGGGCGATGAAGGAACATGGATGGGTTTTAGTCAGTAAAAGTCTGACACTCCCTCCTGCTCCGCCCAGAGCGGGAGGAGTCATTTGATGATTTCCCATCCGAAAAAAAAGGGACAAATACTCGAGCGAGGTGATCAGACAGTGGGCCATAATTTTCAACATCTGACGTGGCAATGAGCTGGCCTTGTTAGCCGTAAACAGATGAACCATTGCTGCAGACGTGCCTTTGAGTGGAGGCCGCCAATTAATTGACAAGATTATGGTAGGACGTACTCAGGGGGAGTGATCTCCGCAGGGTGACTGGTTGCAGCTGGATGATGCAATCGAGGTGAGTGACGTGCGTGGAGAGGCCTATGTCCAGCAGTGGACTGCGGTAAATGGATGTTGATCATCATCATGAATCAATCCCATGAGGCAATCCCGACAATTGGAATGATTCGTGAGCTGCTGCCTGGTTAGTCGATTTTTTAGTTCTTAGTTTCGCTTTCTGCGTATACTCAAGAGTTAATGTAATACATTATTTTTAATATCGTTGAATAAATTGCTGTCATTTATTAAATTAATTTGTAAATGGCTATGCATCAAGATATCGACGTATAATCTGCATTGTTCCTAGAACTAGCTTTGCCGGCCGGTTCATGAGTTATTATCCCTCTTCGTTTAATTAACACATGAGTACGAAGTATTATAATATCTGTGACATGAGTTAATATGAGTAGCCTGCTATTTTATCAGCAGAGTAAGGTTGCTCTTCCTAAAAGAAACGAAGAATGTTTTCATGTCCATTTTTCCTGTCATTGAAAATAGTAAATACTAGCTGATGCCCACGGCTTCGCCCGCCCGCAAATTATATACTAAAACCTTCCTCTTGAATCACTCTATCTATTAAAAAAACCCGCATCAAAATCCGTTGCGTAGTTTTAAAGATTTAAGCATACATAGGGATATAGGGACAGAGAAAGCGACTTTGTTTTATACTATATATATGTAGTGAAGAATGCGGGTTTTGCTTTACAGAAGCAAGTAGTAGTGGCAAGTAGAGCGAGAAGAGGCCCTTGTACACCGCGGCCACATCTCGATGCATTCCCACGTCGGCTTTGACTAAGTATTCCCTGAGACTGCATATCTCGTGGTTGTGGAGAGTCTTAGCGTTTAAAAAGCCTTGACCTCCAATTGTTCACGAAATACCTAAATAAATTAAATAATAAGTGGTAATTACCTGTAGGGTTACGGCTAGGCTAGTATAGTATAGGCATATTCTCGAAACTTGAAGCTTTAGAAGATGTCGTCTCATACAAAACTTGTTTGTCAATACAAACAAGCGTATAAACCTGTAGGGGTATCAATATACCACGTACAGGTAACCCTGTTTAAAATAAAATGGCGGAAGTTAGGCAGAGACGCTTCGTACAAAAATTTTCCAACGCCTTTCTCAGCATAAAAAATGTACTTACCTACACCTAAGTACAAGATACCTATAATCACATAACACACATCTTCAATGGTATAAAATTATGTAGGTAAGTACATCACATGTTCCCCTCTAATGACAGGAAATTTGTGCATTTTCAGTATCTTGTTGACCGTACATGATTAGATTACATTATTGTACACATGCTATTTCGCGCCCAATGACATGTCATTATTTGTTTTATGGGATGATGTGCGGAACAGGGACCCGCAACACGTAGTGCACGTGCACGTGTTTGGTAGCTATTTTTTGTATTTATGTACCTTTAACATAAATTACTGTGACTATTCCCTACTCACTACATTTTAAAACCCAAGTTGATCTTGGATCTTTATAACTTCACAACGGATTTTGATGCGGGTTTTTTTAATTGGGCATAAAAACTAATCATTATTTCCAGACTGATTGGTGTTCCTGGAGTTTTGTAGCCCGCTAGACAGGCAGGGTACAGATAAAGTGCATTATTCGGTTTTATGGTGGGTAGACAAGATGGTGGAGCTTGGCACAAGAGCGTGGAGCTATACCCATCAGTGGGTGAAGTCAGGCTGTGGATGATGATGATGAGACAAGATGGTTGGAAACATGTCACTATACAATGCACAATGATAATGCAAAATTGCGAAGCAAACACAACTTAAATTTAAATAGAGTTAACCCTTCCTTGGCATTCAGGTAAAAAACCAAATTAATAAAAAGGATACAATTATTTAAACGTATCAGAAAATGTCTCATTCACACAATAGCAAGAATAAAACGCATTCAAATGTCAATTCCATCAAAGTGTTCCATACTACAATTTCTTAATCTTGAGCATTCTCCTCTTGTTGATAAATGTATCTCTTTCTGTCTTTTATGGTACGAGAAGGAAGAACCAAATGAAATGGTAAAAAGTTGGTCACTAGAAATAGAAACAGGTTTTTGACTTTTGTTATTGTCTGACAGACTGACTGAAGGAAGGATTGTGTTTGCGACTCGATTCGTTTTCACAAAAATTACAATAAATCAAAATAAACATGAAGAGGGAAACACAGTTGTTTGATTTATATTGGGAAGATATAATAGTATCACAGGTTTTACCAAATTTATCCCTCAAAGATTGTTTTAATTTTCGATGTGTTTCTAAAACCTGCTTCAAAATCATAAATATGTACTTTGCGAAGCTGAAATCGTTAAAATTGATGAACAAGGGATTCTCGCCTCACACGTTTAATGTAAGTGACCCGTTCAAAGTAATTTAATGCACTTCAGAGCAATAAAATTGACAAAATAAATTATTTGTTTCAGGTGCTCGCAATAACGTGTACCAGGCTGACCGTGTTGAATTTGAGTCGCTGTACGTCTATTACTGATAACGATTTAATACCAATGTTGATGAGGAACCACAATTTGGTCACTTTGAACCTGAGTCAGTGTAAAAACTTGTCTGCAAAATGTCTTCAGCCAGTTATATTATACTGTAATAATTTACAAACATTGAAACTGGGGCGATGTGCGTGGTTGACGACGGGGGCTGTTGAGGCGCTGGCGCTGCATCAGTGCCTGCTGGAGGACGTAGACTTATCATACTGTGTCACAATCTCAGAGAGCTGCATCCTGATATTTGTGAAGAGGTTCCGTCTTTTGAAGACTCTGAACCTTGAGGGGAACAAGCAGGTGTCGGATAAGTGCCTATATGCCCTCGCCAAGTACAGCACAACACTGAAGCTTCTAAACCTCAGTGGATGTACTGAGATATCAGATAAAGGTGTCAAGTATGTATTTCTCTAACTGTTCTTAAAATGGTATCTTACTGGCTAATGTTTTTATTATAACATGACTGATCCTTGTTTGTGATCTACTCAACAACATGTTTTTTCTACGGACCCAAAACCATAATGAAAGAAATTATTTTCCAAGGAACATTATATTCTAAGGATGACCTTGATTATATTTGTGAAGGTTGTAATCTTGTAAACAGACATATTCTCATGTTAAGTGTATGAGCACCAGTTATGTAACAAAATTGACAGATATAAAACTCAGTCTCATTGACATGGCCATGGTTTATATAATTAAAAATTAAACTTTGGGCCTACATATAGATGAAATCTTCAGAACTATATTGTTGTCTTTTATTCCCCATTTAAGTTCCAATGAATACATTTTTTTTTGCAAAATGCTTCTACAATTATTTAATAAACTAAAAATTTATTAAAAATATGTCCACTCAATTCCAGGGCGCTAGCAAACCACAGTCCAAAGCTAGAAGGTCTGCTAGTCCGAGGCTGCATGAAGGTGACTGAGAACAGTCTGAAGCTGATGAGGAACAGGGTGCACCTGGACCGCAGGCCCGTGGAGACCGGGCCTGTACCCATTTATGTGCAGGTGTGAATGGTTGTTATCATAAAGACAATAAAGTTCAGTGTTGATAAAAAAAGATTTTTCAGTGGATTAATAAATTTTACATCAATACATTCCCAGAAAATTCGTTTTTTAGAAAATCTTTTAGCACTTGGTTTATGGTTTGGTTTTATTAGACTAGTACCGATAATTTTTGAAACCAAAATAAAATCATAGTAGCCCATGATCTGTCCACGAAGTAGACACAATAGCTAAACAATGGTGTCTCGACCAAATTGGTCATTTGACAGATCATGATTTATGATGAAACCCATTGGAAAAGGAAGAGAATATAACAAAAACCAAAGGAAAAAGAATTTACGGGCGATCTGAGGTCGGGAAGTGGGAGAGGGGGGGTGGGGGGGTTAAGGGTAAAAAACGGTTTATCTCGATTTCCGGCAAAACTACAAGTCCTATGGAAAAAAGATAAATGGCAAAGTTGTAGGTTCAAAATTTCAAGAAATTCAAATAACCAAGTTTCTGGTTTTTTTTTTATCTTTTACAAAAAATTTGATTTGGTGAAAACTTACCTTTTTATGTCCCAAACACTGTAATTTTTTTATTTAAAATATTTTATTTTTCAACTCGCACTTGGCCGGTTTTTTTACACCATCAGAAAGTTAATGAAAAGATGAAAAGATTTCAATGAACAAAAAGCCCACCGAGTTTTTTAAAAAAGCAGATATTTTGACGTGAGAATATTCAATTGAAAATTAAGGTGCTTTTTCGATATTAGTCAAAATAAAGTGAAAAAAATTAATATTTTAAATAAAAAAAATATTACAGTGTGTTTGGGACATAAAATGGTAAGTTTCCACCAAATTTCGTTAAAAAAAATATTTTTGTAAATAAAAAACCAAAAACTGGTTATTTGAATTTTTCACATAAATTTTGAGGTTATGTGATAAAAGTGTAAATACCAGCGTTGTAAATCTTTTCTACAACTTTGCCATTTAACTTTTTTCCATAGGACTTGTAGTTTTTCCGGAAATCGAGATAAACCGTTTTTTACCCAAACTCCCCCTCGTTCCCCGCCTCTCCCACTTCCCAACCACAGATCGCCCGTAAATTATTTTTCCTTTGATTTTTGTTACATTCTCTTCCTTTTCCAATGGGTTTCATCTTACTATGATTTTGTTCGACTTTTTACCATTTTCAAAGGCTTATGAATTGGTCTATAGGAATCGTCCTAATAGAAAGCGAATGCGCGATCATCGTAGGTTCGCGCGAATTTTACTCGTACGAACGTGCGATCAAACTATGGAACTATGACAGGTATTGTTTTCCTTTTGCGAAACCCTGAGGCCAGCCTTTGCATTTAAATAGTATAAGTGAAGAACTTATAATCCTGTTACACTGTGAGACCTGATAAAAAGCCAAATTAATGTATTCATAACTGAAATCTTAAGAAAATGTGTTCAAAATATATTTATTCTTTCGAGAAATCGGAAATTTCTGAGTAAATTGTATAATAAGCACAATAATTATTGTCAATGTGATGTTGTTGAACGCTAAATATGTAAGCTGGAGCCGGAGGATGCAAAAAAAACCAATTTACTTTAGACTAATTTATTTAAAAATAAATGAAATTACAATTTAAAATGCTAAAATTACGTAGGTGACAATTGGTCGATGTATGTACCAAGAATGCGCGAGGCGTGGAAAACGTTGAAGGCGTTCGATGTCCGGTCCCACGGTTGCGAAAGTGCTGCGTAGGCAACTCGTGTAAGTAAAGCGCTGCGATGCGCAATATCGGTGTCACGTAGTCCACAGTCCGTGTTTTATACCGAATCGTAATATCAGCGATCCTTATGTTACACCGTTGCGTAACATCTCCCCCCGTAGAACAGCGACTATTTGTTAACTGTTGTTAAAAATGTTGCTGTAAGATGACTGGGGTCCATCTTGATCCCAGCTGGATGAATATTTCTTCTTGGTTCTGCTTCAGCATGGATGTCTTGATCTGCGTTAATTTCCATAGATGTAGGGACGACCTTCTTGTCTTTATTTCCCATCCAATGCCGGTTTGTAAGAGCAATGGCAAGTACACCTGCACTAAATAGTAATAGGTATACAGGTATGGTAGTATGGTAGAGGCTTCCATCTGATATCTCGTTGAGTCTTACTGGAGGCTGTACTGAAGCTTTCTTGTAACTTTCGTGGAGATTCTCGAGGTTGATTGAATTAAGCTGTACCAATGATTCTTCAGTTTTTGATATAGTGTTCTGTTCCCATAGTGTTCGTATTCTAAGTACATGTCCTTTAATTCGGTTGTCGGTGTTAGCGATAGTAAATTCGGTGGTTCTTATCAGGCAATCCTGCGGTATTGTGGCCAAATAACTTCCTTGAAGTGTTCTGAATTGTTCTTGTCCACATGACGTCTGAACTTTTGCAGGTATGGGGAAGCTTAGTGTGTAGTGTTTTTCGTCCAGTTGTTCCAGAGCTTGCTTGTGTAGAGTGACTGGCGTTAGTGTACAGGAGTTGAGATGCTGTTGAGTGATGAGCTGCTGCACGCAGTCCGGCTTGTCTATAACTTTGAAACCGACTTTCTCTTCGCAGAGGTACCATGAGTTAAGCTTCGGACATTCTGTCTCCATGTACATAGAATATGATTCATGAATTGCTATAAAAGGTGAGGTAGGGATAAGGGCCATATTATTTTTGTTAGGAATTATGGACAACTTGTATAGGATATAGGTTCTTGGTAAGGCAATCGGCACCTTTATAACTATAACTATTTTCTTATCTAAATAATATGATCCTAATTTTAAAATATTATAGTACTCTCGAAGATCGATGTCAATGATTTCGTCTTTTGAGTATAGTAACCCTAATCTGCTTATCATATTTCTAAGATTACTTAAACTAACCATAAAATGGGTAGTGCTGGAGGCACGCGTAAAAGCTACCATAAGTTCTATTTTATTTAACTCATCCGATAATGCCTCTATATTATCGTTTAAAATAAGTAAGTGCTGTGCTAGATGGGCATACGTTACTAGGTCTGCCTGCTTGTATTCGTCTTGTTTTAAGATTTGGTTGAGTTTTTTAGCAATAATGTTCTGGTTGTCTACTATATTTTTTAATACATTAGAATGCTCTAGCATCCATTCTTTAGTCAAACTTATGTGACGGTTAAATTCCGTTTCTAGTTTATTGTCGTTACCTTCTAAGACTTGGATGGCGTTATTATATTTGACTGCATCTGTGTAGTCTAAATTTCCCGATATACTTTTTATAACTGATCCTAGTCCGTCAATGAGTCCTCTTTTAACACGACCAGGCTCAAAACTTTTTATTTGTATGGATATCTTTTCGAGTTTGTCCCCAAGGTAACCTATGTGGGGTTCAAAGAGTGACAGTGTTTTATTGTTAATTACGGGCCTAAATTCATTTAATTGCAATTTAACTAAATCAACCTTTGACTGAATATCTTCTAAGTCAATGTGTAAGAGGAAGGAATGATAATGAGACACGATTTTTGTAGGTCCCAATTTGAAAGGGAGTAATCCGGGTCCGTCTTCTAGTGGTTCAAGTGATATGTCCTCTGCTCGGACCAGGTGTAGCAATATCGTCAGTGGTATTCTGCAACAATTGTTTCGTGTTAGGTGTTCTTTTAAGACGTGATTTGGCAACGGGGCCACGCTTCTTTTTTGTGTAAATATGAATGGGCAGGTCAGCCAACACTGTGTCATGCGTGTAGCGAGGTGCGAGTTTCTGTCTGTTAGCTAGTGGATTCTTAACAAATACTTGTTGGTCTGGCTCGTATTCCTTTTCAGGCTCCCTATCTTTGTTCCTATGTTCGATTAGTTCTGTGCGTTTATGCAGGGACGTTTCATTAATAGCCTCGTATACTTTAGACATCTTATCTCGGTGTTCTTGCACGTATTGTTGTAGCAAGTGCACGGATATATCTATATCTGAGGGATCGCGAGGGTCCGTATGACCGGTAACTACTTCAAGTGGTCTGCATTTTGTAAAACTGTGTATGCTACTGTTATATGCTAACAAAGCGTATGTCATAAGGTTGACAATCGCTTCACTATGGTGTTGTAGTTTTAGAATTCTCAAATGTTCTAGTAAAGTGGAGTGTAAACGTTCCACCATCCCATTATCATTGGGGGCATGAGCCAAGGTTTTATGATGTTGAATTTTATGGACACGCGTAAATTCGGTAAATAACTGATTAGTGAATTCGGGTCCCTGGTCCGTGACTATTGATACTGGAACGCCGTGATGGGAGCAAAACTTTAAAAGGGCTTGTACTACACTAACTGCTGTGCCATCTCTGAGATGGTATGCCTGGGCGTATTTAGAGAAAGCATCAATGATGGTCAAGTACTTCTCGTTTTGGGCCGTAAACAAATCTAAGTGAACTACATCAAACGGTTTTGCTGGTGGTGGTACTATGCAGAATCTTTGTTTTATAGGATTTCGGTCATACTTGGCTTGCCCGCATATATTGCATTCATTTATGTACTTTGATATTTGTTCTTTCATTTTTGGCCAATAGTACTTATGGGATAAGGCTAGGTAGCACTCATTTATACCGCGATGATTAGTTTTACCATCGTGGTATTTCTGAATGATCTCTTGCTGCTTGAGATATTCCTTTACGTTTTCTAATTCGGTTTTAGTTAAAACAAGATTCATAGCGGAGCTCTTGAACTTTTCCTGGATTATTGGAACTATTTTGTACATAGCTAATGGGGGATGTATTATAATGCCAGTTTTAACTTTCGGGTTTACGAATTCTTTAATTGCATTTATTACATCCTCCTCTAAATTTGATTCGGAGAGTTGGATGGAGGTACGGGTGTGAGTCTCAAATGGCTTAGAAACTGCTGGGCGTCTCTTTATATCACCTACCACTGTAAAACATATTTGTCTGTTAAATTTATTTAAGGGGTTATCTGAGATTGGTATTTCTAATATTGGATTTTCGGCACTAGTGTGAGCTGTGAGAGTGGATGAGCCCACTACGGATGGGGGCTTTTCGGATACGTTAACTACGATGGAGCTCGTTTCCTCGTTATTAATTTCGATTCGCGACAAAGCATCGGCATTTGTGTTGTTTTTGCCCTGCTTATAAACTACCGAATAGTTGTATTCACTGAGCTTGAGTTTCCAGCGAGTTAGTCTCGAGCTAGGTTCTTTTATGTTCATGATCCATTGAAGCGGTTTATGATCTGTTATAATTTTGAACTTACGTCCGAATAGATATGGCCGAAAATATTTGGTTGCCCAAACAATAGCTAGAAGCTCCTTTTCTATCGTGCTATAATTGATCTCGCTTGTGTTTAGTGTACGCGAAGCATAGGCAATTGGTTTGTCCGAACCTATAGATCCCTGTGAGAGTATCGCTCCTATGGCTAAGTTTGATGCGTCTGTCGTGAGTAGAAAATCTCTATTAAAATCGGGATATTGTAAGATCGGATCGTTAGTAAGTAATGTTTTACATTTTTCGAAGCAATTTACATAGTTGGTATCATTGCAGGTTATTTTTGAGCCCTTCTTTAAACATTGGGTCATTGGTTTCGTGATTTTAGCGAAGTCGGGAATGAACTTCCTATAGTACCCTAGTAACCCTAAAAATCTTTTAATTTCCGTGGCTGTTTTGGGAAGTGGGAATTTTTGGATAGCTGTAATTTTATCGGGATTCGGTTTAATGCCATCTTTACTGATTATATGTCCGAGATATGCTGTTTCCAATTTTAAGAATTCCGACTTATCCATCTGTATTTTGAAATTAGAATCTCTGAGTCTTTTAAAGACTTTTTCCAAATTTATTATATGCTCCTGTAAACTAGTGCTAAATACGATGATGTCGTCTAAATATACTAGGCAAATAGAATTTTGGAGGTCCCTAAGCACATTGTCCATGACCCTTTGGAAGGTTGATGGTGAATTTTTAAGACCCATTGGCATGCGTAGGAACTCAAAATGGCCATGTTCTACGTTAAATGCAGTTTTTGGGATATCATTTGGGTTCATCTCGACCTGATAAAATCCACTGGCGAGGTCGAGAGTTGTGAAATATTGGCAATTGCCCAATTTATCCAACACATCAGTTATGTTCGGAATAGGGTACTTATCATCAATGGTTTTTTCGTTCAGTTTCCTAAAATCCACTACAATTCGCCATTTGACTTTACCGGATGCATCAGGTTTTTTTGGGACTACCCAAATGGGTGAGCTCCAGGCCGATTCTGAAGGTTGAATGATTCCCTGTTCTAACATTTTTGAAATTTGACTGCGTACTTCTTCGCGGTGTACAAATGGGTATCTATAAGTTTTAGTATAAACTGGTACCTCATCTGAAGTACGTATGCTGTGTTTTATTTTATTGGTAAAGGTAAGCGGTTCTCCCTCTATATAAAATATATCGGCATATTGCGAAACCAAAGACTTCAGATTAGCGCGCTCTTCTTCGTTTAGATGGTCAGTGCGTAACCGAGATAGTACTTCCTCTACTCGGGTTTTATGTGGTTGATGAGTAAATTCTAAGTTATATGTTTCTGCTTTAATAGGTTGGTCCATGGAGAAAATTAAGTCATTATTAGTTGGATTGAAAATTTCTAGGTAACCACGATTATTTTTGACACTCGTAATACATTCGTTTATGCAACAATTTGAAATTATCTGATCAGGAATTAGAGCATCTCCATCTTGTATATTAACTGGGACCCTGACTAACTTTGAGGAATTTGCTGGTACGACATCTTCATATAAATTGCTATTGCGTGAATTATACATAACTATTGGGTTAACTGCAACTTTTGTAATTAATTTATTATTTTTAAGATCAATATTTGACTCCCACTTATTCAACAAATCTAAACCGATAAGGCCGTCAAAGTATTCGTGAAACCTGTAAATGTAGAATGTTAAATCATTGTTGTCGTTTATCTCCTGAAAACAAGGTAAGTTAATGGAGTAATCATTACGGCTAGTTGCATGCACGTTCGTTACCTCAAAAGGGTCATAGTTCCATGGTAAATGTGAGTAAAACCTCTGGACAGCTTCAGGGCTAATAAACGATTGGTTCGCCCCCGTGTCGATTAATAATTTTAATGGTGGGTCTGAAATTACTATATATGGTAGGTAACGTTGGGTTTGTAGATTGACCTCTATTTTGATTCGTTTGTAGTCCGACTCTCCTGAAAATTTCCCTGATTAGAAGGCGCTGACTCGTCGGCAGATTTCCCCTCGGATGTCGCTTGACTCGCCTCTGGGGCAATTGCAATTGGGGGACCTAATTGCTGGTTCATATATGCATTCCAAGCGTCATAGTAAGAATAGTCGGGCTGTTCAAAGGAATTATACAAATAATTGTCGAAGTTATTATCACAATAAGGTTCAAACATATATGGATATTCAAAGCATTCGTTGAAATTCATCTCTCTAGTCTTAAAATAATTGGAAGGTGGTGGGTTCCCCTGTCTAATCCAATTGTTACCCCGGAATGGCATTGGTCTCGGTGCGAAATGAGATACACCGCTCATTGGTCTTGGTGTATCATTTGAGTTCGGTCCTTTAGATTGATTATTAGCAGATGAATTATTTTGTGGATTATAGTTAAAAGGACGTGCCCCGAATATCTGCTGCGTACGCGATGGACCTTGTTGCTGGACTTGCTGCGGTTGGTTAAAGCCTGGTCTCCACATTTGCGGTAGTCGTTGCAGTGGATGTGGCATAGCTATATTTGGTCGATAAGGGCCAGGCATATTAAAATTAAACGGCCTCTGCATGGGCATGGGAATGTTAGGCATGACAGCCGGTGCCTGAGGCTGTGGCTTTTTAGCGGGTGTATGCTCGTTTCGCTGTTGTAAGTAGAGAGTGTTCATTTCCTCATGAACAAACTCAAGCGCTTTTTCAATCGTCTCCGGTCGCATGCACCTAATGCGTGAACCTAAGGGGTCACGAAGGCCCCGTAAGTATGATTGCAAAGTTAATTTTTGGTAAAGAGAACGTTTCGAATCGATTGTACTTTGAACGGTTTCGTGTAGCGACACATAGGTCATAATAGTGGCAAATAGAGTTTGGCACTTTTCGTAAAATTCCTGTGGTGTGGAAGAGCCTTGAGTTAATAGAGCCAAGTCGTTATAAAGCGAGGTCTCATCGCGTTGGTCAGAGAAGTTGTTAACTAAAGAATTGCGTATGCCAACCCAAGTTTCTGGTACGCCGTGGGTGTTAATTAACCGAGCTGCGGGTCCAGTGACCTTGTTAAGAATCCCGTTCAAAAGAGTCAAGTTTATTAATTCGCGCCCTGGTTCAGCTGATACATAGGCCTGCACTAACTGGTCACACAGTTTGATGAATCTGGTGAGGACGTTGGGGTTTCCGTCAAATTCGGGGACTACGCGTAAGGCCTTGTAGATTTCGTCTATCGCCGCCATTTCTATGGTTATATCTCTATTTTCTAACTGCCTAAATGAATCTAATAATGACGATCTGGACGATCTATCTAGCCTAGGGGTCCTCGATTGCCTGGGATGGAAAATCTTGGATTTTTATAATTAACACTTAAGGACAAGGATGAGCAACTCAAGAACTATTCTAAAGTACTCACATGAACATAATTGGTCCCTCTGCGGTATCGATGTCTGGATACTCCTCCTGCCGACAGCTTCTGAAGATCCGGATACTCGTACGGTGCTTGATAGTCACCCGGGTGACTCGCGAGTCGCGATTTTAAGATGATTCTATGAATTTACTCTCGCGAACCGGCCCGCGAGTATCCTACCGGCTGCGCCAAATATGTAAGCTGGAGCCGGAGGATGCAAAAAAAACCAATTTACTTTAGACTAATTTATTTAAAAATAAATGAAATTACAATTTAAAATGCTAAAATTACGTAGGTGACAATTGGTCGATGTATGTACCAAGAATGCGCGAGGCGTGGAAAACGTTGAAGGCGTTCGATGTCCGGTCCCACGGTTGCGAAAGTGCTGCGTAGGCAACTCGTGTAAGTAAAGCGCTGCGATGCGCAATATCGGTGTCACGTAGTCCACAGTCCGTGTTTTATACCGAATCGTAATATCAGCGATCCTTATGTTACACCGTTGCGTAACACGCTGTGGTATAGTATTTAGAATATAGGAAATTGGAAAAGTAATATGAAATTTAATTAATGGATGCCTGTCTCAAACTAAAGAGACATGCTAATACCTGAATGTTCTGATATTATTGTTGTTATATTATGTTATAATTTATGTGAACTGAAATTATGTAATTAAAGTACTTTGTTGTAATGGATGTAAAAGACACTCTTCTGGAGGCCGAGTTGTTCTGGACCATACCTGGGAACTTTTAAGTTATGGAGATATTCCCCGCGATAAAAATACGTGAGTTCATCTATCAAAGAGTTATGTTTGGAAGGGTTATTTAACTGTATCTGCTAGTATTTGTTACAACAAGCAGGTGCATAATGCTTGTGTATTGTGTAAATAAGTTAGGTATGATTTATGTAATAATCGGAAACACGTAGTTGTCTTAAAAGACTTACCATTTATTATAATCATTAGGAGTGATAGGAATCGATTTGCGGAATAAGCAAGATTAGTAAATAGGTATACCTACTGCACAGGGGTGCCTGTGTACAGGCGTAAAGATAGATAATAATCTTTAGTGTTTTTTTTTTTTATAAATATACTAGTACTTGTGTGTTATGTGTTATGTGTGTGCTTACGAAATAGTCGAATCTGGCAAGTCTCAATGCCAGAGTGTGGCAATCGAATTTTCGAAAATGTGTGAATGCAGCTTTGTTTCTTTTTAAAAATAAAGGAATGTTTCCTTTGAGTAAAAATTGATATCTCCAGTATTTAGAGTACTTTCCCTCCAAGTGGCATTAAAAAATTCCACATTTCCACCCTGTACATGCGGTGATTGGTGGCCAGAATAATGTACATTTACGCGCATTTGACAACACTATCTGTCTCTTTTTTTCTTATTGGTTTTATCGAGCTATCCCTTTAGTATCATTTTGACTTTTAATTAAATATAGAGTGTGTACTTATGTGTGCTGCTGCTGCTGCGCGGAACACGTTTTTCAGTGGTCTTATTGGTGTATAACATATCTGTTTAAAGAATATCATTGTGTTTAACCAAATAATTATGGAAGTACCTTATTATTATACCTTGTTTTTTGAGATACGTCGATATTTTATTATTTGTTTGATTCTCATATTGACTAAGTTTTAAATAAATACCTATATATTTCGACTGACGTAATTAATTGCATTTTTTTTCCATAGTGGATAAGTGATAATGTTCTACCTGTAATCTGTGGCCAAACTTCGTGGGCCATACACGATTTATAATTTTTGTTTTAATTAATAATGTTAGCCGTTCATAATTATAGATAGAGCATGCTATTCCAAGAATTTATTCTGTGAATGTATTGTGAACGCAAATAAACTGGATTTAAAAACTTTTTTTTTTTAATTCGACACCTACTTTCGTCCTACAATGGATTTAGGGTTGCCTCATCGTGCCTCATCTAACAGCACGGAATCGTACATTTCCATGCTCCTATCCCTTTCTGTCGCTCAGAACCGTCATTTGCTAGCCGAGCACATCGTCGCCGCGTGCGATATGCGCGCGCGAGCATTTCTGCTGTTTTGTTTGCCGCCATTCCGGTGTGACTCGGCCCTAAGGCCGAGTCACAACGGAATGGCGGCCTCGCGCGGTTTCCAGACCCCACGCGCCTAGTGTCTCCTGTTGACTAGTTTAGTTTCTACATTCGGCAAGGAAACTCGTGTGTTTGGAGTGAACATGATGGAATTAGTTATTATATCACATGAAAAAAAACCTTCACAATATAATTTATTTTCGACAACCCATATAGCGTACTTAGTTATGGACTCGCTAGTCGGGTTCTGGGCATGAATACAAGTCACCTGTCTAATTATAACGACGACTCGGATACGAGTTGTGGGCATACGAACAAATTTATTGTTCGACCCATATGCTGGGTGCTGGGCACAGAGTGTTAATGTGGAAGAAGAAAAAATAAACAAAGGAAAAAAATAAAAAGGGATGTGTGGGTGAGGAGCGCGCACCTCGCGACCTTTTCAAGCCTTTCAAGCGATACTGGTCTTTTAAGTATGTAGATAAAGTTTAAAATTATTTCACATTAAGTGCTCGCCGCGTCGCTGCCATTCCGGTGTGACTCGGCCCTTAGGTGCTCACTCACCGGAACATTCGATTGTAAACAATCCAAGATTCGATTATAGCATTACGTTACAAACATTACAGGTTATGCTCAGTTCTCCTTTTGGGAAGTTTCAAAATCTTTTTGTTGATGTCATTATTTTTCACGTTCCGTGACCTACAACTTTCTCATCACTTCAATTTCGCTAATTAAAGCTTTATAACATTCATTGATGTGATGGTGTTAGATGTTCGCAAGCATTATTTAGGAACATAAAATAAAACTACAGCGTTTTTTTTCACAAAATTATATTTTGTGTGATAACACCTGCTACATGTTTCTTACTGTTATTGTATTTACAATATTTTATATACTACACATTAGTAACAAATAACATTCATAACCTTAGAGGAGCAGATCTTACAAATAACTTACGGCGCGCGGCGACGGCCTACCGACCGACGCCGCGCGCGACCATAGCTTACCTAGACGTGCAAGAGGACGAAACTAAACACGACAACTAAAAATACTTAAACTCGTAACTATAGTAACCGTAAGTGTTAATAACATTTGGCAATAAATTACTGGGATAACACGAACATAATCCTTAAGCGAAGCGGTAAAACAAAGTTATCATCGCAAATATAAAAACGTTAAAACTACCAGTGTAAAAAGAATATAAAAAACCTCCGTCCATTAGGCCTGTTTACGTAAGTAACACGGAACGCGTCGCCCGGGCGAGCCCGGCACTCCTCTATCTTGTCAGCGCACTATCACATTGATCAAATTAAAAACGGAATCTTATAAATATACTAAGTTTATCAGCTCTATATGTATACAGCCTTGTTAAAATCAAAGCATTACATTAACAATATGTTACACGGAAGTCAAGCAGACAGACAGGACGTGTGAGGCACTTCAAACAGATTCAGACAAACTAGGATCCTACCGAAATTATAATTACACAACGGCGACTGTACACGAGCTACACAACACAATTACATCAAAACGTAAACACCATATACATATAAAATACGAGTTCCGAACGATTCTTCATATCTGACGTACAATCTGCGATCAGTAAATCATTGCACTTAGTTCAACATACCAAAGACTTAACATTACATTGTTTCTTTGGAAATCGAGAATATATTAATTTATGAATGAAGCACGCGCCATGGACACTGCAATCCTCGGATATCAGTTCTCTCACAGGCGCTCGAGTGCTCGACGTCAGTCGTCACAATACAAAACAAGGTAGATTACTATCAGAGTACATACAATTATTGCACTATCATTATGCTACATTTCAGTGACGTAGTCATTATTATTATAAACAGATTTAAATACATTTTATCTGCAATTTTGTACTTTTATTCAGCTTACCGGGTACTGCTCTTTATCAACGATAAACAAAACGTGATTTACATACATATGATACAAAACAATAACAGAGCTGCCACTAGACCGCCGTAACATAAGGAGACACCTCGAGTGCGGGAGGGTAAGGCAACAGAAGCGGTGTTCATGTTCATCTCGATAACTTTACTCTATATACAACTAGCACTTAACGTCAGAAAGCAAATGTTTATTTGTACTATGCTATACTTAATTACGATACACTCGGATCGTTTCGGGCGAACGTCGAGGGCCGGCGCGGCTCGCTACCGGCGCATGGTGGAGTTGAGCGTCTGCATGGCCAGCGGCGGCGGCGGCGCGTTGATGTAGCCGTACGCGTACACGTTGGACTGCTGCGCGCGCGGGTCGGCGTACTGCGCCGGCTGCACGTTCATCATCTGCAGGTTGTTGAACTGCTGCTGCGGCGGCACGCGGTACCCGTTGAGGCCGTAGCCGCTGATGATGTGCGTGTGCGCGTTGGGCGACATGCGCGAGCCCGGCGCCATCTGCATGTGCTGCATCGGGCTCAGGTTGCCTGCAACACGACAAACACTTCATCATTGTCTTCAAATACTACAGATAACCATTGTTCATGTCATATGCATTTCACAAAGATAAACTTTTATAATAGAAAATATCTTTAAAGGACACGCATATATTACTGTTGCATGTTCTTAGAAGGTGGTGACTACATAGCACATCCAACTGTGGAACCATGCCAGAGTTTAGCATCTAGCAGCATTTTATATGAAGAAATCTACAGGATCTAAGCTGAGGTTAATTGCAGCTGAGATTGGATGTTCAAGCTAAAATCAAAGCATTCGAATCAGTGGATCTACTGCTAGATTAGCACTTTCTCATAAAAAAATATAATAATACTGACTTGACGTGTTCCTGGTATTCCTAGGTGAGTCGAGCTGGTTATGCGGCGGGTAGTACTTGGCGGCGGCGGCGTGGTAGTGTCCGGCCGGAGCCGCGGGCGGCGTGCTGGACTGCTGCCCGTACTGTAGGAAACAACTAGATTCGAAATACTGAAAGACCACAAATATGTGTCATGAAAATGTTGGAGCAAGACCACATACTTGTGTCCGGGTATGATGGTGGTGTGATTGTTAGTACACGTTCTAGTACAACCCTTTGTTGGTTTTAAAATATTTTCATGACACTGCAACTTCGTTGATTACTTGTTCACCAAAATATATTTCACAAACATTTTGTTTGTTTTCGTAAATTATGGAAGTTCTCCACCAATCTGATCTCACAAGCGACATTTTATTGGCGTGAATTTATATTTGAAAATTAAATGGTTATCTCCTTATGATTAATTTCTCTCTGCTTGATAACAACTCTACATGAAGAAGTGATTTAAAGACAGTCTGGCTTGTCTTTTTTGGGCTTACTTAAAGCCACACGTTTAACCATGTAAGTATACAAGACACCTTCCAAAAAAATAACAGAATCATAATTGGTAATTTATTTGGGAGCTACGATGCCACAGATATACGCACAGATTACGTTAAACTTCTAACACGGCTCTCCCTCCGTCGGGGGTTAATAATAATGATGGTGGCACGTCAGAATACATTCGCAGTGAGTCGTGTTCAGGTTACCTGGTGCGGCGGATGGTGCTGGGGAGCCTCCGCCATCTGCTGCAGCTTGGCGAGCGAGCAGGAGGGCGGCCAGGCGCCGCCGTGGTACTGCTGCTGCTGCTGGAAGCTGAGGTAGCCGCCCTGATAGCCGCCCGAGCTCGACCCGCCCTGCATCACCGCGCCGCCCGCCGCTGCGTCCAAAAAACTCGCTACATTACCATAGCAAGATTGTGTGGAATTAATTATGAGGAAATAAAAACAAAATAAACACAAAAAATAACAAACACGCCTATACTTCCGAAGAGCTAGGCAAAGGTGATGCTACGCTCATACTTCGCCAGTTGTAGTATTACAAGGGGAGATTATTACTTACTAACTATTTAGATTTATATAATATTTTGCCTATTTTATGTGAGGATTTTCATTGAGAATAATGAATAAACTAACTTTCAAATTATAAAAAGTTTAAGAGGTAAACAATTACATGCTCGAAAAGTTTAACTAAAATCGCATGCAACACACAAGCCCTCGGGATGGACATATTTTAGTTTGTCGTAACAAATGTTTGAATGAACAGAGCGATTTCGACATTCTGTTTGCATATTTTTTGGCAAAGGTATAATGATTTTAATCAGTATGAGGTTTTTTTTTCGAATTAGATATTTGTGTGGCAAGATTTAAGACGACGGAATATATACTGACCATGCGGCTGGTGCGCGGGCGGCGTGGCGCGGTGGCGCGGCGCGGGCGGCGTGGCGCCGGCGCGCAGCGCGGCCTGCTTGCTGCCCTCGCCGCCGCCGCTGTTGTTGTTGTTGTTGTTCGCGCTGCTGTTCCTGGAACATTATGTACTTTACTACACAGAACTGTGCTTCTCTCTAAACATACGAACAAAGCTACTTATTAGCAAGTCATTCAAATTAGCAAAGAAACACGGTGGAAAACCGCGACTGTTCTGACTCGGTACGACGTAACGACTTGCTATTGATGTTTGGCTGCCTATACGGTTACTATACCAGAACTCTTCTTACCTATTCCTATTGTTAATCTTCTGCTGCTTAGGCGGTTGATTGGGTTGGCTCATGATGGACGGGATGTGAATGGAGGAGTACTGCGGACTGGGCGCGGGGTGCATGTGCATCATGGAGCACGGCGAGGCCAGGTCGGAGCCGATGCTGGTGGGCGACTCCAGGCCAAGCTGCGACACATCCAGCTCGCACGTGGGATACTGCACCGAGTGCACAGAGTTGCTGGTCGAGTCCGGCGTGTACACGCCCATCGACTGCAGCGCCGGACTCACCGCCTCGCACAACTCCTCTTTACTCGTGTCCTTCGGAGACTCCTCCTTCTTGTGCTGTCGAGACTTCTTTTCTATCTCCTTCTCCTGCCCACATGGCCCGTTCTGGTTGAAAGGCGTCTTACAACTAGGAGATGTCAACACCTGTGAGCTCTGCTGCCTGTACTCAGCACAACTCGTTACCACTTCCTGCTGTTTGTTCACTTGTCTCTGCATCATCTGTTTCATCTGGTCGGCTGTGTTCTGAGACTGCGACTTCTTCGGCTCGCACTGAGTCTGACAAGCGGTCGTCGTTTTCGACTGTTTCGAAGGCTTACAGTCGTTTTTCTGTGAACACTCAGCTTTGGAGGTCGGTGTCTTGGTCTCCTTGAAATGCGGCAAGCCCGTCGTCGCGTATAAACTGCTACTCAACGCGCCGTAAGCAATGTTGTGGAAGTCTTTCTGGTCATATTTAGGAAGTAATTTCTGTGGCGATTTTTGAACTTGGTCTAAATGAGGAAGATTGAACCCTTGATGCTTGTCCAAGTAGTTCTTATCACTAACTATATTTTTCATATCTAAAAATCTATTATGTTCCCACGTGCCCTGTATTCGCGTGGGGTCCCAGGGCGGCCACTGATACTGTCCGTGCGTCGTATGGTAGTTAGGAATCTGGTTCATAGCGTAGTCCGCTTTAGGCACTAATTCATTATCATACTTGAATTTGGGGAGCATTTTGTTCAAATCGTTCTGATCAGCCTTCAGGTTCAGCTGAGCTGTGCAGCTTTTGTCATGTTTCACTGACTGGTTTTTTGAATCACATTTAGGAGTATTGGACTTATCTTTCTTAAAAAAATCTTGCTTCTTAGGTGCCTCATTAGTTTTCGTTTCCACTTTACTCGTAACCGGCACGGAATTTATAACGTTTATAGGGACTGACGTCTCCGGTTTCCTAGCATTTGTGTTCTGTTCCGGAAAAAACATTTTGGGTTCAGGTGTACTCCTAGGCGTGTCGTTCTTAGTTTTCTTGTCAGTTTTCTCCAGCTTGCTATGAGCCGAGTTCACTCGCACGTCGCGTAGCTTACTCTTCTCTCTCGGCTTCAAGTTAGGATCATTTTTACAGTCTTGAGAATTAGTTTGGACCATGCTCATAGACCCAGCCATGTTTTGCATAGCGTTGTTGACGAAATTGGCTTCTAAATCTGCTCTTTCCAAACCCATGCTGACGGCAGCGTTAGCGCTTTGGCATCGAGGTAAAAAATTGATATCCGTCACATTGGGCACTTTAGGTATGACTGGGTTTATTACTGGGGACGATATCGGATGCGGTACTTCTAACTTTGTCGTACTCTTACTAATCACTGGAGTAGAGTCTAGGGTGCTGTTTATGACGCGGTTCTGTTCACTGGCCTTCACGAGTATTTTATCAGTTTGCACTGCCTGCGACTCTTTGCTAACATTTGCTCTGTGATTCAGGTAGGAATGCTGAGCTGTGTTGATCTGTTGTATCGTCATGGAGTTACTCACGGGGTTTTGAAAGTTCTGCATAGATGTCTGCTCGATAACATTTCTAGTTATAATAATCTCATCTTTCCTCGTGTGCATCAGGTCGTTACGAAACGGCATTTCACTTTCTCTACTCACTAAAGGATTTTGTAATTTATTTCTATCAATTTCAGTAAAACTATCTATTTTGACGGGGTCCGGCTTCTTCGATATATCTCTGTGCGTATTATCTAAATTTTGAATTATTTCTATTTTATTTGGTGACGATTTTTTCTCTAGATTTTTAGTTTCGTCCATATTCTGATGCTGGATTACAGTTTCTTTTCTCATCTCGCATTGCTTCTGTTCGCAAATTACATCGGCGTTCATACACTCTGGTGACCTTCTAGGTTTAGGAGACTCATTGATCACTGATATGTCAGTTTTCTTTGGTGATACGCCTGTATGTGGGGAGAGAGCGTTGTCAGACTCGCCTTCAACGACTATCGTCTCAATTTGATGTATTTTTGGTACAATGAGCTCCACCGTAGGCTTGGCGGTGTTCACGTCCTCCTGCACTCTCGCGCCGGGATCGAGCACGATATGCGCATTCTCGGTGGACACGACGGGTATCACTTTAGATGGACTGTCCTTCTCCTCCACCTCCTTGGGTTTATTCTCATTGTTCTGTTGCACAGGAGCCACCGAGTTAGGTTTTGGTGACGGAAGAGGACAGCTCTGACTATTGTTATCATCAGATTCAGATATAATTATAGTTTCCTTGTCTTCCGCTGCTGGTTTAGGAGGAGACTTCATTTCGCCATTTCTAGGTTCAGCCAGTTTGTTATCCTCAGTCTGATCACTATTTGTGTTGGTCTCTTGCTCAGCTTTGGCCGGCGATACTTGTGTTCTACTGTCAGTAGGCGTATCGTCGGGCTTATCACTAACCTCGTTGATGACTTGGTCTTTCTCTGCGACAGATTTCGGGGAGTCCATGTGTATGCTGTCAAGTTCCATATCACTTGTATGATGATCTGTGCTGTTCTCTTCAACATGTCGAGGTGACGCAGGCTTGCTTGTGACAGTCTTCCTCTCTTCTCCTTCCTCCACATCCATCTCATCATCAGCTTCGCCTGAAGAGTCCTCGGAACTCGCCTCAGAGTTCTTGCTTTTCTCTTGTGCTTTCTCTTCAAGTTTGTCCTTAGGAGATTTGTTGCTATCCTCAACGGGCGCAGTACTGCTGGGGTCCATTGAGTCGTCAGTTTTATAGTCATTGACTTGTTCTTTAGATTCGTCAAGTTTGGCTTTCTTAGCTGCCGGTGACGCGGTCGTCGCGGGAGTCTTATTGACCTTTTGGCGCTTCGGTCGCTTCTGGCGACCTTTCCACGCCGATTTTCTTTTGGCCTTGGGTTTCACAGGGTTTGCGGTTGGAGTGACGGCTTCCATGTCCATGCTCTCTTGACTTTCCTGACTGTCGGAGGCATATGGTGCTTCTTTGACACTTTGTCTTCTATTCCTGGGTGTCGGTGCTGGCTCTTCAGCAACCTCGTTCTGTGCGACTCTGGACGATCTTCTCGTTACGCTCTTACTTCTCTGCCTTCGCGGCGTCTCATCCTCTTTAGGCTTCTCTTCTTCCACATTAGTTTCGGAAATCTTTCTGCTGACATCTCGTTTCCTTTTCCGGTTACCATCAGCGAGCGTCGGAGTGGTTTGGTAGGTAGTTTCACTGTATTTGAGTGGTCTCGTCCGTCTCCTGCCGGATGACGTGACTTCCACAGGTTGTTCAGGAGTCTCGACGTCTGCTTTAGCTGTCACGACAGGTTCCTCCTCTTTGGGCGCGGGAGCTTCTGACTCCGTGGCGGTGTCCTCGCTCTCAGTCTTACATTCTGCTTCATCGTTCTCAGTCTCTTGGTCACCGGAAGCTTCCTCTGGCGACCTGAACGGGTTCACAGTGGGCGCGAGGAGAGGAGTCCACCTAAGACATTCGGGATCGATCTCCAGCCGAGGTTTACTCTTCACTTTGTTCATGTGATTATCAACTCTGATCCAGTCTATGCACAGTCCTAGTTTGGTCGTCTCATCGTTGGGGATGTACCTGACGAAGCCGAGCAACTGAAACGTTACCGCGATATCGTTCATGTGCATCCCCGTCGTGTGAGCGATGTCTTCGAATGTGAAGGGTTTATCTTTGTGGTCGTACAAATATTCGAGAATGACGGACTTCCAATACGCGTGATACGAGACTCTGCCAAGATCAGACAAAGGTTTTTCCGGCGTGCCAGGTTGTCCTTCTTCTTTAGAAAGTAAATAACCTGTGAAGAAAGATAAACACGTTAAAATCGAAATTAAATTCAAATAGGTCAAATTAAATGTTAATAATTTTGTAGGACTTGTAATAAAGATTCCACCACTCACTAAAATGGATGAGGAACCTCCCGTAGCCCTGCCTCTGGTACTGCGGCATCGTCATGATGCAGGAAACATTATATTTCTGCTGACAATGCTTTTCTTTGGAGAAGTAGCCGACTAGGTGGCATCCTTTGCTGTCATTTTTGGTCAGTACGTAGAATAGGAAGGGCTCCACATCGTAGTACAGGGTTTTGTGGTCAAGGAAGAGTTTAGCGAGGAGGCACAGGTTCTGGCAGTAGATCTTGTTGGCGTTGCCGTCGACCTCGAACACGGAAATGTCGCCGCAGCGGTATATCTCGGTGGCGGGGGGGTGTCGCCACAGGCACTTGTCCAGGTGCCGGAACAGCACCGCCCGACTCTTCGCGTACTTCAGGCAGAACTCGCACAGGAACAGCTTGGGTAGCCTGGAACAGTTTTATCAGGATCAGATAAACTTCGTGTAACTGCTATGCGAGATTATGTTAACGTTTGAATATACCTGGATGTAATTTCACAGAGACTTTTAAATTACTAATAAATATTGAATGCATATTTAAGTTGCAACCAAGGAACTTATATACTAACTGGAATGAGTACGAACAAAATGCTAAATAAATAAATAAAAAACTCTATCTCAAAAGCCTAGAGTTTAAATTTGTACAATGGATTCGATAAAAAAAAAACGTTCCGAGCGAGAAACCGACAAAGGTGCATGGTGTCTCTGTCTTGCCTTGTCACCAATGTAAACAATATGGCCGATACATTTTCGCGTTGAAGTCATTTAAGTACTTTTTATTTTATTTAAGTGAAATAATCCGCTTTAAATATGGTAAAATTGTGTTGTGTGAAGGGGTGTAAGGCTATGCTGGATGTGGAATTTCGTTTTTCAGGGAAGTTTTTTAACTTTGGTAGTTTATTACGACTAGGGTTACCAATGTTTTAGATTGACAAACGGGAAAGATCCAAATAAATTAAGTAAGTTCGAAGTTTCGAACATAGTTGTCGTACATAGTACTTAATCAAAAGTATATTTTAAAAATTAGAAACATCGGACATCGCACATGGTGTCGGTACTACCTAGTTTCCGTTTTAAATACAAATATTGAAAAGAAAAGAGTCCGCCGCACCGTGCCGAGCCATGCCATGCCGGTCCTAAGGATTTTTCCATGCTTCTCTAGCAAAAGAATCCATTTGGCGAGCTGCGAGTGAAAATTAATGGTTTCGGAATATAAAATAAATATTGGCGAATGTTACTAAAACATTATAGGTAAACAGTCATAGCATGAATTAGCGATTTTCTATGTCTGAAAAAATATATCATATTAATGGAGTCCTCGAATCCCCGAATACAAAAGTCGTCTGGATAGACAGGTTGCAAAATGGATAATTTGGATGGTACAGACATACATTTAACATAAAAACTAAAAAGTTAACATAAAAAGTTAATGACATTGAGCATTCTAGGCGAAATAGCTTCAAGAGTGGATACCCTTGAAGCTATTTCGCCTAGAATGCTATTGAGTTGCAGGTCATCATCATCATCAAAATAACAGCTACTCTGTAACTGTCTCAAGAGTTAGTATGATTATTGGACACCCTATTAGAAAGAGACAACATCCACTCTTGAAGCTTTCTCGCTCGGAACGTGTTTGGGTTCCCGTCCTCATTCCAGTTGGTTGCAACATAAAATTTAAAAAAAAACACACGAAGAGTTGAAGTATACCTGGCATATTCTTGTGGGAAGGGACTGGAATACCAGGTGTCAATCTCCCACTGGCCGAACTCGATGGCAGAGGGGCAGCGAGCCGGTGCGTGCGGCGCGACCGGCGCGGGCGGCGCGGCCGGCGGGAGCGGCGCGGGCGGCGCGGCCGGCGGGAGCGGCGCGGGCTCGCCGGGCGCCGGGACTACCGCGGCGACCACGCCCGCCGCGCTCCCGCCGGCTGCCGTGAGCGCTGCGCTGAACAGCTCGGCGTCGCTCTCCGTCACGCCCGCCGGGAGACGCTTGCCCTCTGTAAGTAATCACATAGCTACTGCCCGCTGTTCGTATATAATGAGATGCGAGGGAGTCAGGTCACAAGACTTGAAACAAAATTTTGCGATTTAAATCAGTTCACACCCATCAACATCGAAACTATTAAATGCAATTAAAATGAAAGATCAATGAATACCTGGCGAATGAGTTACAAAATAAAATAAGGCAATAAAATGGCCTCGGCGGAACGACGTACCGCAGACCTAAATGAAAATAAAATAATAAACAAAAATAGGGAATACGGCAAGTAATTCATAATAAAGCAAGTATGTCCCGAGTACCCGCACTGGGTGCGAGCGCTCCGGAGCCGTCCTTCACGCCTGCAGAGGCGCAAGCGAAAGTGCATGTGTGGATACTGCCGAAACCCAAGTAACAAATGTTTTGTCATCGGCGCTCGGTGTCCGGACGAGAAGCTAACAAAGAGCGCGCGGCTCACTCACCCGTCCCGAACAGAGATTCGAGAGAGAAACGAAACGACTTGCGAGCGGAGCGCCGGCCAGCAATCAGAGCGAGCGAGACGGTCAGATCCACCAGACACTTTCACCGCACCTCAAACCGATCTTACCCGTCTGATTGATGGCCGGGCTCGCCGCCGGGCCCGCCAGCGCGAGCCCGCGGATCAGTTTGTGCGCGTCCGCCGGCCCCGCGCGGTGCCTCTGGGCCGCCAGAGACCTAACCAGCGCAGACGCCGACAGCGCCACGCCCGACGCCGGCACCCGCGCCCGCGACCTACTGCGACTCCGAGCGCGCGTCATCACTTCCTTCTGCTCCGGCTCGGGCGAAGGAGACGGTTCCCTGGTCCGACTGCGCGCCTTCCTCAGTGACGCCTGGTATCGTCGGAACGTGCTTCTGGTCTCTTTCAACACGGCGCGATCCTCCTCTGCCCGCTCGCAGCGCTCGGCTCGCGCCGGCCGCGCGCGCGACACGGAGCGCGACGCCGAGCGCACCGAGTAGAACTCCGACAGCCCGTCGAACAACGTCGTGAGCAGCCTCTCCCCGCAGCGACTGCGGCGCCGCGCTATGTGATGCCTCTCGGGCTCCGGCAGCGGCATCTCGGGGTCTAATCTTTTCTGAATGGGGTCGGGCTCGACTCTATTCGGTTCGGACTCGACTCTTCTCGGGTCGGCTTCGACTCTTCTCGGGTCGGCTTCGACTCTTCTCGGGTCGGCTTCGACTCTTCTCGGTTTGGACTCGCATTCAAAGCTGCTCAGTTTAGGCTCGATTTCCAGTCTTTTGAATTTCTCAGGTTCGACATCAAACCTCTTTTGTTTTCGCGGTTCAACTTCGAGTCGTCTATGTTCATGCGGTTCTATTTCGAGTCTTCTAAGTTTCCGAGTGTCCATCTCTAGCCGCTTATGATTTTGAGGCTCGGCCTCCAATTGTTTCTGTTTCTGCGCTTCGGCTGCGAAGCCCCAGACCCCACCGGGCGCGGAGTCGGCGGCTAAACGTTCGAACACGGTGGACACGTACGCGGGCGCGGACCGCTCCTCGCTGTCGCTGGACGACACGGCGGAGCCGGCCGAGTCCGAGCCGGACGCGGCGGAGTCCGGCGACGGCGGCGACGCAAGAGACGCGGGCGACGGCGTGGAGCGGGCGGACGACGGCGCCTCGCTAGGCTCGCGGGACTCGCGGCACTCGCGGAGCCCGGGCTCGGCGGGCAGGTCGGGCCCGAGGGGCGCGTGGGGCCCCAGAGGCGCGTGGGACCCGAGGGACGCATGGGGCCCGAGGGACGCGTGGGGCCCGAGGGACGCGTGGAGCCCGTGGGACGCGTGGGGCTCGGCGGGACGGCGCTCGAGGCGCAGCTCGAGGCGCTGCACGCGCGTGACGCGCACGCCGCCCCAGCCCTCCCACGAGCCGGACGACGAGCGCCGGCGTCGCTTCACTAGATTGAACGCGGAGAATCTGAAAAACTTTTGCTTCTCTCTCGACATTCTCTGTTCGGTGAGGGCGTGCGGGGCGCGCTGAGGGCACGGGGAGTTACCGTCGGAGGGCTCGTCGTCGGTGTCCGCCGGGCGCGCCGGCGTGCGCGGCTTCCTGCTGCGAGGGGTGCCCGCCATCGACGATCTGATGCTAATAAGAAGAATACACCGGTTAATGTGATTCATGATGCACGGATAGGGCAGAAATAGTAGACGCGTGTGTCGCTCACCGCTTCTTCTCGTGCTTGGGGCGGCAGACCGCGCAGCGCCAGGGCGGCGGCGCGCAGGCGGGGTGCGCGGCGCGTGCGCAGGACGGACAGCGCACGGCCCAGCCCGCGCCCGCGCCCGCGCCCGCGCCCGCGCCCGCGCCCGCGCCCGCGCCCGCGCCCGCGCCCGCGCCCGCTCCCGCTCCGCGCACCGCGCACAGCGAGCACACTGCGCACGCGGCGCACGACCAGCGCGAGAACTGCACAAACAAACAACGATCATAAAATGTTACTCTAAAACACACAGCACACAAATGTCACATCACAAAACTGATCTCATAAGAATTGCTGTCATTATGATTCATGTGCCAGTCTATCCCAGAGTAAATATCTTACCAAATCCTGTTTAAATAGCACATTACCTTAATAACAGGTAGAGTTATCTGATTGTTGAGGTTGATGCACGTAGGATGTGCAAAACACTTGCACTGTTGGCAGCTGATGAGGGCCTCTGGAGCCCCCAGCGCATTCTTAGTGTCAGTGCCGAGGCACTCGGCACATACAGGCACAGTCTCTGGGCTTGATTTCTGTAGCAAAATAGTTTTATTTGAACACATACATATAAACTCACGTCTTTATTTAATATGGTAGGCAGAAATTGTCTTTGAATCTTAAAGTTAAGAGTTAATCAGCTCAATTTTGATACAGGATTCAACTTCATTAATACTGATACTTTGACTTTGATTTAAAATGTATCAACCAGATTCTTACATAAGTTTCAAAATGATTTTTCACATAGATAAATTAATAACATAATGTTGATAAAAAGTTGCACAAAGCTCTTTAGCAAATTCTCATCACAAAATTAATGTTCTTTTTAGTTTTCATTGAACATTCTTAAAGGAATCTCTTTACTTGCACTGTTTACCATTTTCCTTCCGATTGCAATATTAATTCTAAATCAGCATAACAGCTCATGAATTGTGATTGATTCCACACCCTGTGTAATAAAACCATTGTTGTTTGATAATTTGTTAGTCAACTATAACAATAGAGTTTTATTGTATTCCTATTTGTGACTATAACAAATACAATAAATCTGAAACTTATTTCTTCAATATTTTCATTCTTTTAAAAAGTTTTGACATTGAAAAGTATTCAATTTATCCTAATTATAACTTTAGATTAGATACAAGTTTTAAAACTATTTGAAATTATTGAAGCTATTCATTAAATAAATAATCACTTATTAGACCTAGTAATTCTATTTATAGAGAGCACCCTATTTATGTTTTCTAATAATAGAATGACAAAGGTCAAGAGGCAGTTTCTATTAACATACCTATGGCTAGGTTGTCGGCTTTTAATAAAAGCCTGAAAGTAAGCCAAGGTCAAAGGATTCAAGTATCTATCATAAAATTCAATGAATAACTATGCTCTCATGTTTCTTACATAAAAACCCAACATGTGACCACTAATTTTAGAATAGATTACATGAATCATCAGGACACATTTTTATCAAATTCATCAGCATATGACTAAGAATACATTTTTAAAAGTTTTCCTTGCTGATGAATACATGCCAAGTTGCAGATACAATGGAAGAACTTTTATAATGGACACAGAATTAATAGAATATACTTTATTGTCCACCAAAATTGAAACACAACTGTTTGAAGTAGCTGCAAAGCTTAACATATTTTCATTATTTCGTTGAAACAGAACTAAAATTGCATATTAGCTTCTCCATATCTCTTTTGTTATGACCAGGAAGTGGTTGAATGTTTTTAATTTTTGACTATTTTAATTTATTCCAATAAGAGTACTCCATACATAAAATAATGTAAATAAACAAACCACAGACCTGTACCAAAAAAATTCAATAAGAAATATTTTCTCTACTAGAACAAACTATGTTAAACCATTGCCTACATGGAATAATTTATGGGCATATCAATAAAAATGTACAACTTTATAATATTTAGGCGCCTATTGTTAAGTTGGAATATTTTTAGCCCCAAATGAGCCACATCGGCCTTGAACACTAAGAGCCAGGTCGATAACCTTGTTATTGAAGCGAACTGTTTGTCAGAAATTCTTCAAAGTTTATTCTTGTACAATAATTTTTTTCTGTAGTCATATTATATCCTAACTTTTATATTGTATGACCTACAAGGAGAATAAACACAAGTTTCAACTGTATAATGCATTCAAATCAAACAGGGATTTAATTTAACACACACACACACTTATGTACACTTCAACATTAGCTAATTTCATTCTGAAGTCAAATTTCATTCTGAAGTCAAACCATAATTGTTATATGACCCAACAGTAGAAACAAGTTCAAGTCAATGTGTGCATTCAAGTGGAACATAGGAAGTTATTTTTAATGTTGTAGTTTTTTAACAGAAAAGGATCGTGTCGCAGCCGTGGGAATATCATAACCTGGATATTCTTATGCTTATTTCTACTTCAACATTAAATGAAATTTGTGCAAACCATCTTGAATGTTGTGCAAGCACAAAAGGGCATCGCACATGATGCTACTAATCACATAGCATATTACTCAAGTGTTTGCTCACATAGTCATTCCATAATAGACCCTAAGACTGTTTTCTAGGTACTTATAGCTACTTATACTCAGGCAGCACAGTTAATAATGACTGTTTACTGTACTTAATGTTGGTGCATAATGTTAAGAAGTGAGAATCTTATTCCTACAGACTAAACAATAATGCAATTCACAAAAATTAAACAGAAAAATAGTGACAATATAATATAATATATTTCAGCTATAAATAGTATAATATATTTCATTAAAATAACTACAGAACAGCAATTATGTAAGAAACTGTGTGTAAATGAATGATGCTGTGTTTTTGTTTATGTTTTGTTTACAAACACAGTTATCAAATCATTGTGTAAAAGCTTTCCTACCATTGTTTTTCCTACACTGATAAGTAAACAAACTACAGGAAGTATGTTTTATTAAATAGCCTTACCTTCTCAGGGGAGTCTTGTGAGCTCTTGGACCGCTGTTTAGAGCTCCTGTCTGATGAGGTGGCGAGGGGCCTGTCCGTCGCCTTGTAGGCCCCGGCCTGGTGCGACAGTAGGCCTCGCGCCACGGCGCGCTTCACTGCAGCTCGCAACACTGCACGCACGTCTACTTCAGCTTCCACAGTCACTTGGTATGCTTGGTGCAAATGTCTTTCAATAGTCTTTAGTGTAGAACCGTCACGTTCACCTAACTCGCGCACTGTCTTCGCTACGACCCTAGACAAGTCCACATCTTGCGTGACACGCAGCGTCTTGTTTTGAATCCCGCCGGGGTCCTTATACGAGCTTTGGCCCTTGTTGTACACCTTCAGCACAACACCCTCGCGCACGGCGCGCTCCAGCCGCTCCGCTACCACATCTTCATGATAGTTGTGATGCTGTCTAATGGCGTGACAGATGCGCTCGACACTGGGCCTCTGCTTCTGTGAGCGTATCTTGTGAATCGCTTCCAGTATCCATCGCTTCCACACTTCTTTGCCGACGTCGTCCGGCTCGCTCATTTTCGTAAATGATTTTTACGTACTGCCGCCTGAGTAACGGTACGGTATTGCACTTATGTCAACACCCATCGCATTTTGGCGCCTCGAGCGAAATTCCATTTTATGAAATGGAACCCCGCCGTATGCGGCCGGCAAATTCGGCCGCGGTGCGAGACGCCGGTTTACAGCATGTCACCGAAGCTCTCGCAACCCGATGACACATCGGGCCCCGCGAGCGGGTTTTGGCGGAGCGGGCATCCGACGGCCGCCATCTTGTGGCGATCTAAATTTTACGTAGCGAACAAAACACGCGACGTAAATAATAACGGCCGTTTCAACAATTCAACCTAATTCATCAACAATATCTTTTGAAATAAATCTTTCCACTGTCACAATAACTGTCTCTATTTCACGCGATTTTTTTAACAAATCTTAAATACGGCAGTACTTCTTTCCGGTTTTTTTTACACAATGCTCCTTCACTAAACAAACAACACAGCAATGTAAACTGTACTTAGTCAATGCTTAATTATAATGATGCGATTCGTGTCTCGAAAACACTTTCATAACATAGAAATAATAGAAATTTTAGTTGAAAACATTCACAAAACACCAACAAAAGGCTCTTCAAAATGGCTATCAATTAGATTGCCTTGTTGAAAAAATATTTTTGATATCCTGTCGGTCACAAATGTATTGCCATTTTAATTAGAATTACATCATAATTTTTGTACTAATTCATCGCGTTCATTGTCTATGGTAGCCAAAATCTGGAAAATCGAAATCAATGTTGATTCAGAACTCGAAATACCGTTTAACTTTTCAACATTATGTAAAAAAAAGTCTATTCTAACGTTCAGTTGAAAGGCCGTTTGGAAACCGATTACAGCGCTTACAGTTAAGGCCTTATACATTACACGATTTGTCGGGCCCTGCCGATCGTGTGCCCTGCCTGCAGGGCAGGGCACCGCTTATTACACTTACGCTAGAAATCGCGTCCTAGTAGGACGCGATTTCCTACTGTCCTACCACAGTCCTTACTCGAACGTGGAAATGTTTGCACGTCTAGGATTATGGCGCCAACTTTATCTAGACGTCAAAAAATTGGTTTAGCGATAACGCGCTAACTTTAGCTGTCGGTATCGGTAGTACTATTAGCTATTCTGTGGTACCGTGCAAGGCCAAGCTACAAAAAGAAAGTTTTTTCCTTAAGGTGGATGCTCCAGGGTAGCCCGCGAAATTCAAATTTTCTAACGTTTTTTGCAATTTGCAGGTCAGTGTCAGGTTGTATGTTGATTAAAATTTGATTCGCGGCTGTAACACGTATGTAGTTATAGAATTATAATCATCAAAATCATCAATACAACCCTCCAAGCTCATAAAGGTGTAGGAATTTACTTTTTCAAGGTCAAAGTCATTCCTGCACCTATAAGCGCTTGGAGGGTTGTATTGATGATTTTGTTGTTTATAATTCTATAATCATCAAAAAATCAAAAAGTCGAGGAACGACTTTTTCAAGGTCAAAATCATTCCTCAACCTTTATGAACTCGGAGGGTTGTATTGATGATTTTGATGATTATAATTCTGTAACTACATACGTCTTACAGTCGCGAACAATATTTTAATCAACATACAACCTAGCACTGGTCTACAAATTGCAAAAAACGTAAAAAAAATTGAATTTCGTGGGCTATCCTGGAGCATCCACCTTAACAAAAAAATGTGGATGAAAAAATATTTGCGCGAAAAGGTATTTTTTTTTTTTTTGTTGTTGCATTCTCGTCGAAGTTTTTTATAAATTTCTAGAAGTACTTTGAAGCCTTCGCTTCTCATGACGTCTTTATTTGAATAGTCCTTGTGCTCCTTTCTCCAGAGATAAGGCATTTCTCGGTATATATCAATAAAGTAGATCGATCGACGTGTTGACTCTGCGCTTGCGGCCACGCAACTGACCTCCCTGCCACCCTGTCGCTTATTACACTACACGATCGACAGCGCGGCAGGGAAGCAGGGTGGTCGGGACCACTCGACCACCCGATTTAGGGACCCTAACTCCCTGTTTCTTATTACACTTCCCTGTCCCTGCAGGCAGGGCCCGATAAATCGTGTAATGTAATAAGGCCTTTACGCTTTACAGTTCTAGCTCGACAGGTGAGTGAAGGCTTTACCACACAGGCGCGTTATTACCGCTCGATAATATCGGATGCGTTATTGCGATATGTGTTTTTAGTACAAATCAAACCAAAAAATGTATTCGCATAATATGGGTAAATAGATGGTACATAAACGTTACATTGCATAATATAACAATGAGGATCCTCATATTAACCATTATATGATGTATTAGGCATATATTAACAATTACATCATGTATTAGGTGGCTACAAAGTTACACACTGCCGTGATAATAACGACGCAATAGAAGTAGGACGCTTGCGTTATGCGGCCTGCGATATTAGTTCTTAGAAATTGATATTGGAACGCATGCGATCCCACACACTGCTGCGATATTAATGACGCAATAGATATGAGTAGAATATCGGACGATAAAAACGCACTGTGCAAGGAAGAGGGACGCATTATCGCAATAACGCATGAAATATTATCGAGCAATAATAACGCGCCTGTGTGGTGGAGCCTTGATGCTGGTTGCGGACTGTGCGTTTATACTGGCGAAACATTTACATAAAACTTGCTGACTGGTTGAGTTAGAGGTTTCAACTAAAGATAAGTAATGCGTAACTGCCGGGCCAATATTTGTCAAAATTCCCAACCATTTTTAGCGAATCATTTACCTGCCCATAAGGTGGATGCTATAGAGTAGGCCGCGAAATTCAAATTTTCTTACGTTTTTTGCAATTTGCAGGCCAGTGCTAGGTTGTATGTTGATTAAAATATTACTCGAGACTGTAAGACGTATGTAGTTATAGAATTATTATCATCAAAATGATCAAGATACAACCCTCCAAGCTCAAGTACAGGAATTACTTTTTCAAGGTCAAAGTCATTCCTGCACCTTTACGCGCTGGCAGTACTGGCCTGCAAATTGCATAAAACGTAAGAAAATTTGAATTTCACGGGCTGGTTGGAGCATCCACCTTAAATACTTTCTTTTAGTTATGGTGGATGCTCCAGAGTAGCCCGCGAAATTCAAATTTTCTTACGTTTTTTGCGTTTATTTCAAGCTCTTAAAGATGCAGGAATTACTTTTTCAAGGTCAAAGTCATTCCTGCACCTTAATGCGCTTGAAGGGCTGTATTGATGATTTTGATGATTATAATTCTATAACTACATGAGTGTTACAGTCGCAAATAATATTTTAATGAACATACAACCTAACACTGACCGGCAAATTGCAAAAAACGTAAGAAAATTTGAATTTCGCGGGCTACCCTGGAGCATCCACCTTAATTTGAAAGTTAAGCGGCACTTTGTCCTAGGCTTTTTAACCTACGAACCATTCTAGAACTAAATGGGGAAGCCTGATCCATCTGACCAATGAGGTCAAAAAATGACATTGACAGATTTTCAACCAATAGTTTTTTAAACCATTAGTTCCACCAGTTGCCCACCCCATTAGAACTAGAAGGTCGATGTAGGGTCCAGTATGGGCCATCTAGGGGCAGGGCAGGCCAGTTCTAAGTAATCCTGGGGCTGGAACGCGATATTTTTTATTAAAAAATAGCAACACTGTCCCCTGTGTGGTCCCCTGAAATGAAAATTCGCGCGCAGTCAGCGGCTATAGAAAATGTTTTGAAAGCTTTAAAAGTTTGAGATTTGTAATTTTAGCATAGTTTTTCTTCTTTAATTTACTAAACTTAAGAAATTACAGCTCTGGCTAACAGTAGTATGGAATTTGTATGTTGCTCTGAAAGCCCTGATACCTTGAAATTTGACACCAACCTGTGCTATGTACCTGATGTACAACTTGTACAAGCCAAATATCTAATTACTACCTACTCAAAATGGGGATGCGCAAAAAAAAGTCAAGAAGGTGAGTACTCTTAGAGAATTTATTTAGCTTTCGTGTGCTATACCGAATAAGCCCTTCAATCCTCGCCCGCCGTGGACCTCTAACTTATCAGAAGATTGCGTGATCACCTTCAAGAGGATTAGAACTAACAGCGTGCTATAACTAATAATATCACAGAAGAGGCTATTCACAGGCATATGAGTGTGTTAAGCCGCCGTAATACGATGGCCTTGCTCTTATCAAAATTCTTTCTGGAAAGTCTTGATTTAATATTTTAAGATTCTAATAATGATGTACACATTATGCTTAGATAACAAGAACACTTTGACTTTCTACAGCTAGCTAGACTTAATGCATTCATTTGCACTGAGATTGTTTCATGAACAGCTAGGGTAAACTCACACATGTATAGGTTTCATTATCCTGTCTCATAAGACAGTTTTTGCCACTCTTCATGGCATTATTGGCTACCTAGTTGGAAAAATTGTAACTACTAAGTTTGCAAATAGACTACACTCTACACTCTTATAAATAATTAACTTTCAATTGTCAGTAAAGGATACAGATACAGGAAAATGCCAACATCTGTGCCAATAATTTCACTTTTAATGTGCTACAAATAATAGACAGAAATGATACAAAACATGTTTATTATACAACAATAATACAAATATAAGTACATCACAACTGCTATCTGTACAACTTACAGGGCACCAACAATTAAAACCTTCGTAAGAGCTGGATGTGTCATCTGTAAACAAAGTCAATGTATTGACGAGATCATACCAGAAGTTGTCGGCAAGGTAAACCCAGAGATATATGATGGTCCCGTTACAAGAAGTTTGTCCAAGCTTATTGACAGCATACAGAATTTTATTATCATAGAAACTTACCGGTGTATGCCCCTATTGGGTGATGAGCAAGAAAAAGCCCCTGACTGGGATGTGCATATTGTGCGATATTCTATTGTATTTGTCAAACATACAACTTCAAATTAGTTGATTTATTTAATGTTTAAAACATGTATTGATTTGTTTATACTCATCTATTGATCTATTATTAAGAGATGTTTGTTTATTTCAACATGGTATGTTGCTTTTGTTTTGAACTGTTTAAAGTTTATTTAATTGAGCTAATGACTAAATTTTCTAAACCTGACTTCTCTGATTCTTTTGGACAATAATTAGAAATATTGCAATATTTTCCAAGAAAAATAAGAATGCTAGGGGCAGATTAGTGCATTGTTATTAAAATTAATAATTCCATTCTTACATTATCTGCCAGCAAAAGATAGCAATATGTCAGTATCACCTATGCACTTTCACAAGCAATTAATTCAAGAAAATGCTTTTTATTTTATAATTTGGATTTATGGAGCAATTATGCTCAGAATGTCTGCACTAATCGCTACAAATTGTAGGGAAGCCATGTTAAATATGAACAACATTGTAACATTCTAAGATTTAAGTTTAAGATTTCCACTAATTTCTCTGAACCACTTGCACAGCTTTAGTGCTGAGATAGCCATATCTAAAATAATGTATTATGTACCAGTACATTTATTCATACATTTTTGATGACTGAGAGTAAAAGTTAGTTCCTAATTATTATGACATTTCAAAGTTAAATATTTTTAACAATATATTTTATAGTGTGTAAGATCTTGATCAATGTGTAAATTGTTTTGATTCGCCTTGAAGCTATTGCATTAAAATGTTTATGTACTAACAATTGTTTGAATTTACTTCTAACAACTTAAAGATGACACAAATAGATCTGTGGCAGGGTGTGCGTTTCGATGGCGCGACCACGGCGTTTTTCAAAATAGACGCTAACAGTAACTTGAGCAAGGGTACTTTCAGACTGCGAAAGGGATGCATGAAAATATAATGCTTGTAATTTATTGCAAAATAGGAAAATTATTTATGTACTCAGAAATCTATGTTAAGTCTTATTACAATTTGCAGAGCTTTGCTCAAAGGGTGGTTTTTAAAAAACATGAAAATGGATGCTGATGCAGCTGATATTAGTAATTTCGAATAATTCTATGTTACACAGTTTTGTTTATGATTATGAACAATAGTTGACATCAGATCTATTTATAATACTATTTTATTGAAATATTTGAGATACAGTTTAACTACATGTTAGGACTATTTATTATTTGAAAGAGTAATTGATAACATTAAAGGTCATTTTTATAGAATGCAGGGCAGTTTACTGTTTGTTTATAGTAACCAATTAAAATTAAAAGTCACATTGCAATAGAAACGCTTTAGAACTATAGATTTTACATATTTTATTTGACCCGTTTTTCATTACTTAGCGAATATTAGCATCAATGGAACATTCATAAAATACATAAAGTAAAATTCTATCACAATGTATATACAGTTCTACTGGATTGCACATAGATTCATGTAAGTAAATGGTGAAGATCTTTCGCCTATACTTCACTGAAACTAGCCTGAAACTAGATTCAAACTTAGATCACATTTAGCTATTTTAACAACTAAGCAGGCTTTCGGCCTAATATTGTTAAACTTATTATGTACAAGGTTTATATCTGAAACTACAACCCTAACGGTGTTACCACAGTTAACGAAGCAGAATTGGCTTGAGCTGATCACCAGATATATATTTAGGACTATTTCAGAGCAGACCGGCGCCGGTCGCGCTTTTGTTATTCATAGACGCAATGCAAGTGTCCACTGTTCAAGGTACTGGCCAGTAGTTAACATCACTGATTGCTCAACTGTCGAAACGAGGCGAATAACGAATTTTCGCTTTTATTACATGGACTACTATGCTCTCTAGGACCGGCTTGAGACGATACCGCGTCGTTCAGTGTGGTCAGACCCTACATAAGGTAGTGTGGACCGGGTTCTACGCATTTGCAAAACTATGGCAACTAAATCTAGCATTGAGCGCAATTCTGAGCTTATTTGAATATATTAGCTTGGTTGCAATTCAAATGATACAATTTTATTCGAGCACTTTGTTATATCTGAACCGACTAAATAAGAACAACACCTCTAAATATATGATATAAATACGATATTGTGCGTCACTATTGTTAATTTGTAACACAATGTACATTATTGCCGTTTTGACTACTGGAACAATTGAAGACGACGGTTTGCTAGACACATGGCATTTTTATGGGTATTATTATGCAGAATTTTTAATACAATTAATAACTAATTGTAATCTTCTGCTTACGCGATTTTCTTCAGTTCACCTACAGTGGAATTTTGCTGACCGCACCAATTTTACCAATTGGTAGATTTAAATCACATTGAATAATGACTATTAAATTTGTGTATTAAATCATTGCTCCATATCACATGTGTCCTGAAAACCGCGCATTAAAAAAATCCTAGGGTTCTGCATTAAATTCACTTGGTGTAGTGAATGTGCATCCTGAATGTTGTATTACATACGCCGCTGAGTATATGCCGCATTGAACACATTCCTTTAAAGATCTACCTCTTACTATTTGAGAAAGGAAGCCTCCAGTGAACGCATCGCCTGCTCCATTGGTATCTACGATCTGTTCCCGTCTTAGTGGCTTCACAGATATTTGGCTCACTTTGCCCTTATCTACCAAGATGACAGGGTCAGCACTTTGAGTGATAACGACCACTCTCTCCCTAGTCTTGTTCAAGTAGGGTAAACTAGCCATCTCAAGTGCGATTTCCTCCATTGTCTGGCCTTTTAGCTCAAAGGCTTTTGCGAAGGCAGTTGCTTCCTGTAATGACAACAATTAAAAGTTAATTCTGGGTTTGTTGTATGTTTTATCGGTTAAAGTTGAAGATAGGATTTGCTAGCGCCACTTATTCAACAGCGTTCTTGTTTTTAGGGTTCCGTTGCCAAAACAAAGCTCTTATAGATTCGTCCAATCCGTAGTGTATGTCCGTCCGTATGTCACAGCCATTTTACCCCAAGACCTATTGGCACCAGACAGTTTAAATTTGGAGAGCTGGTGTCTTTGAACCGCTACACGAAATTACGAACAAAGTGGGGTCTCTACAGATAGCTCTTAAAAATGATATTGAGGTTCCTCAAATACTTTTTCATCCCATCTATTCGAAAAGGACGACTTGGTTCGCCTTTAAGTACGCCCAAAGGTGGTGTTATCTACAAGAAACTTTTAGCGTGCAGTAATGAGTTTTTAATCCTCTCTATAAGTGCGCCGCAATTATCTTTGCCGCGCACTTTTTGAATTTGGATCATCTTAGTGTTTAGCGCCAAAGAAATCGAACGCAAATATTGTTTGAATAAAGGCTGGCTGGTACAACGACCTATAGTCGCGCCGCCGGCTGAATTACAAAAAAAAACAAATTAAAAACGCGCGAACTACAGCCCGCGTTTTCGTCATTTTCACGGATTGTTAGAAATTCATGGTTTTGTTTTGAAAAATGAGTTCTTCAAGTGACAGTGAATAAAATATGAGGCGCCAATTATTTTCTCATAGTTGGTCATGAAAAGTAGAGTGTATCACTCTGGCGCGGGCGACGTACTTTGAATCCCTCGCTACGTTCAGGATTCTACTAAAGAATCCCTCACTGCGCTCTGGATTCAAAAAATCGCCCTCGCCGTAAAATATTATTTTGCTCCCTTATGATACAATCTACTATTTTTCTTAAGTCAATTGTTGATGAAATAATCGCTTCTAAATCCGTAAAACTGTGCTCCTAGCTAGGCTACACTATTAGCGTTGAAAAATCAATGAAACTCACCAATGCGTTTCCAAACAATATGTCGACGTAGGGCAGCACATCTTCCAACTGTTTCTTATAGAACTCCATGACGAAGGGCGCGCTCACGTTCAGAGCAAAGATATGGTTCTTATTTAAGGCGTGTCTAGCTATACTTAGCATAGCTTCTGGACACACTGCCAGGAAGAAACCCTGGAAAATTGATAGGTTTTTGGTAAGCTACACTGGACCGTTAAATATTACAAGTAGGTATAAGACCTACCGTTTGTTGTTTTATTCGAAATTACCTTTTGTCCACGGTTTCGCTCGCCTTATAGCCGTAAATTATCCCACGGAAACGATTTTTTTTTAAATATAGCCTATGACACTCGGAAACAATGCTCTAGCTAGCTTCCCACTGGAAGAATTTTCGGGATTTTAACTCTCATCATCGTCTACCTAGCCTTTTCACAACTATATATTGGGGTCGGCTTACACTCTTACCGGACGCAAATGAATACCAGTATTTTACATGAAGCGACTGCCTATCTGGGCCTGGGCCACTGACTACTTAACGACTGTCATGGATCTACAACTGACAGCGGGGACTAAAGGCTTAGGCTCCGGTGCGAGGATCCGTTGCGAGGGATGTATTTGGTAAGAACCAATAGAATCACTTCATTTATCTAGCCTCGCTCAGCGCAGCTCAACAGTGGAAACGGCTCAGCGGAGCGAGGTTTTTGTACATACAAAACAAGGGAAAGATGTGTTGCGAGGGATGTGTGCTAGGGACTGACGCGAGAAAAAAATTAGCAATCACTATAGAGGGTATGGTTAACGCTCGCATCGGAATCGAGCCCCATCCTTGCACCGTTTCACAGCGTCGCTACGCATCCTCACACCGCTCAGCTGTCTAGCACATCTCTGGTGGAAACGTTCACACCGTTCCACAGCTTCGCATCGCATCTCTGGTAGCACACGCAGCCTTAACGTACTCTCCGAGGCACGGAGGAAACTCTGTAAGACAGGTAATCACCCATACCGGGCCAACCAATTTAGCTACGAGCTCATTATAAAACATATGGAAACTGGTAAAATTCGCGATAAATACCCGTTTTCATATGTTTTATAATGTAGCCACGAGCTCCTACCAACTACTCTATTCTATAGGATATAATAATGCCACTCTACAGGGTAGAAAAATGTCACTTACTACAAATTAAAACAATGGACACTCACCGAAGCATAAAACAGCTTTGCCTTCTCTATGGTCGCTTTACACTCGGGCTTCTCAATGTGGTCAGCAGTGAAGTGTTGTGCGGCCGCGAGGTTAGCGCACAGCGACCGACAGCTGCCGCCGTCTGTGAGGAGCACAGCACAGGTGCCCGTGGGCTTATCCTCATTCACCTGGTACAACACGTTCACGCCGTCATGTCTGGAGAAATGAAATTGGGATGCTTGTACGTTGTTCAGGATTTCGGTACTTTTGTAACCACTTCGTTACGCTACATTCTATGACTATCTTAGACTTAGTGCTCTCTTCTTTTTACTTAGTGGAACTTGGTCCCAGTTCAAGAGTAGGTACAAGCCACTTGGGAGACGATCAGAAAATAAAGGACGAATTTTGAGGAATTATTACACACTGCAGCCAGTGCCGGACGCAAGCAAGCAATGCGAGTACCTTCGGAACGTTCACAACGTTGGGCTAAGATGTGTTTTTTGTAATTTGATCTTGAATTTCCATATTTTTTTTTTCGAAATAGCCTCGTTGATTCATGCAGGCCAGTGTAAGTAGGTACTTAGTTTAGTAGGCTAGGTGCCTTTACAAGACATTGGTTTTTCCTGTGGCCTTCGTTCTGTCCTATGAATGCATAAATCAATAAGATTAGTGTCCGACCGAAGTTTCGGTTTCGGCCTAAAAATCATGTTTCAGCCAAAAAACAGCCGAACCTTTCGGCCACGCCGAAACTTTCAACAACGTACTTTCGGTTCTGCTTCGGGTCTGCACGGCTGGCCAGTTCTCATATATGTATAGATCTGGAAAGAACGGCTCACTGACATTTTTTTCAACGTTTTAAATTACGTTTATACGAAACTATAATCAAAATCGAACCTTCGCTTTCGGCAAAAAAAAATATTTCGGTCGGACACTAATTACGATATAAATAAATTATGAGCATCATGACAAATGTTTTGAATCGCTCACCGCTATAATCAAGTCTGCAATTAATTGTGTTCAAGTCGTAGATATGTATCTTGTTACATCGAATTATATTATCAGAATTAATCAGCATGTAATACCACTTTAAGTACTTATATTATGCAACGTAGATTTAAATCACAGCATTATAAGTAGGTAGGTATTTAGATATCAACGTAGAAGACAATAATGAATGACACGCTATAGTCTATTCTGCAAGGTCGTAGGTATTGAGTTAACTAGCGAAAGAACACTGACGTGATGAGAATCTCGTTTAACAGCCGTTATTAATTGCAAAAAAAATAGTGAAATAAAATTATTTATTTTGCAAATAGGAATGACTTTTACACGTCAATATTTTGTTGTAAGAGAACTTTGGCGCCGGCATTTCCTAACTGACTACCCCTGAGAAGAAACCGAAACAAACTCAGGGATCGTGGTCTCTTTTAATGTCCAGACACTATTATTTGAAATTATATCAATGTGAGTGTTAAAACTCATTTTATTTGAAATTATATCAATGTGAATGTCAAAACTCATTTTCTTTTTATATTTATATTTGAGCCTGTTACCTGAATCACTATACCTACTCAGTATCTCATGCGGTTAGATGTGAATGTGTTTTGTTCGTAATGTAATTAAGTAAATAATGGTGGGTGAGATACTATATCCAAGTTTATTTACTTAGATGAAATCGTATCGTGGGTAGACACAGAGGAAAACAGTTATCTATGTACAACTCATAAAGGTGCAGGACGCAGTACCCACCTTTATTACTTCACTAACGTACAAAAGGAATAAATTTTCCCCGTTTTTGTAACATTTTTAATTTATGCTCCGCTCCTATTGGTCATAGCGCTATGTTATATAGCCTATAACCTTCCTCGATTTTTTCAATTCCAACCAGTAGTTCCTGAGGTTAGCGCGTTCAATCAAACAGCAACCAGCAAACAGCTTTATAATATTAGTATAGATTAAAACCTACCATACCTACTAGTGTTAATTGCTACACGAATGGCATTACTGCAGTAATTGTTGCTGTAGGTACATGCACAAGGCAGATAGCTAAAAGTACCTACAGACATGAGGTAACATCACGAGTCATGACTGTAATCCTCGAAGGATTAAATTCCTATTTCACCAGTTCATGTTAAGTACGCATGCATGTAGTAAAAGGCCAGGCCTATTGCCATAACAACAAAAATCTAGGCTCCGTGGCTGCAACTGGGAAATTCCTGATGGAGAAACTGATTAGGACTTTGCCCGACCTGGGAATTGAACCCAGGGCCTCATCCTCAGCAGTAGCGCTTGTGAACAATAGCAGTCCAAAAAGTACGGACGTGAACAAAACAATGTCTTGCTCACGAAGTCAACGTTACAATTTCTTATTATGATCAATTAAATATGATTGCTACGACCAATAGGAGCGGATCAGAGGAGCATTAATTAAAAATGTTGCAAAAACGGGGTTTTTTTTTTTCCTTTTGTGAGTTTTTTCTCTCTTATGTGACGCAGGCGAAGTTGCATGAATCAGCTAGTGACATCACATGCAGGGTATGGTTGGTTATTATGATTTTCAACGTTTACCTAGGAATTTAGAGTTTTTAATGGTTTAAATCCTTAAAAGAACCCGCGTTTTGTGTTAATTAAGAAGACATAAATATAACAAAGTCAAAAATCAAACATTTTATTCTACAGAAGTAGATAGAAGGTCATGGACACCAGGTTGATTGTTACCAATTCTAGAAAGTGAGGATTTGGATTTAATAAGGCACAATAAATTGAATCTTCGTATACATTTAGCTTGTAAGTAAAAAGCTATTTTTTCCTTAACAACGCGCGGCAAATACAATAAAGACACTTATAATTTCCTCTTGTGTATAGAACACTCTAGAGATAGCACTCAGAGTAGTAATAGTTCTATTTAGAGAGAATTTCAATGGAAGCGGAGTATTGTGTGAGCTAACAGATACGCAGATAACCGCGCCAGATAACCGGGGTGAACGATATCGCGATCGGTGGGAAGTTACAACAGACGTCTCATTTACTCCACTTCTTACATCATCGCCGTATCAGATAATATTCTTCGGCTTCGCACAGATAGGTATCACTTACTCAGCGGACTCTATTATATCTTAGACCCACTTTGGCAGTAGCTACAAATATTTTTATTAGAAGACTGGCCTGCCTAACTTGCGACAAGGCAGGCCAAAATATTCAAAACCCCTCTAAAATTCCGTAAGGCCCCAGTTTCCACCCAAGCAGAGACGAGTAGACCGGAGAGGAGAGGAGACTATAGCGGAAATAGACCAATCATAGAACACACATCGCATCTCGGCTCTTCTGTAAATAGATGAATCTTGCACGGGAGCTCCACGCTGCGCCCATCTCCTCTCCTCCCCGCTCTACTCGTCTCAGCTTGGGTGGGAACCGGCTTTATGGGATATTGATGGGGACGCAAAATGTTTCTTGGCATTTAAATTTAAGAATAGGTAAACTACGATTCTAACCACGTTCCGAAACAATAAACTAGTTCTATTAATAGTTAGAACTTGTATTAAGTCGCGTGTCTCGTCGCCTAGTGAGGGATCAATTTTATTTTTGTAAATGAGAGCCCAATGCTTCAAGTAGATTACATTTGAATATACATAGGTAGCTCTAGCACAATATATCGCATTGAATTAATTGTTTCAAATTGGCTTCGGCCTGCGCTGCGATGCGACTACGTTAGCGTCTGAGAAACATTAGGTACTTACTTAAAATGTCACTTACGGGATATCTTCCGTGATTATTTATTGTTTTTGAGCTCCCGATATTTTGACGCTGTTGCAAGCGCCATGATCGCGGGTCAACTGGAGAATGTGGGTGGATGGAAAAAATTGTTAGGAGCGGATCGGATCGGATCGGATCGGGTCGGAGCGGTGTTGTTTGTTGTTAGATGGCGCTTGCAACAGCGTCGAAATATCGGGAGCTCAAAAACAATAAATAATCACGGAAGATATCCCGTAAGTGACATTTTAAGTATAGTTATGAACCGTGAAAGCTTAAAACAGTGTTTGATTAGGTACTTACTTATACTATAGCATTCGTTAATAATGTGGGTGGCTTAGTCAACAGTGAAAGAATTGTTGAAATCGCATGAGTAGTTACCGATATTAGGTCCTACATCTTTTTTTTTAGTTGCCTTGTGTAGGTCCCGCTGCTGGGCAAAGGCCTCCCCATATCCTTCAAGTACTCTTCTCCTGCGCCACCTCGAACCAGCCTTCGTGGTGCGCGTCCAGATCATCTCGCCACCTCATTCTAAATCCTACATCTTAGTTTACACAAATTGTACCTACCAAATGTTTTAGGTGTAAGCATTTACCGTGTACCGATTTTATCGTAATTTAATCAGAACCGCGAAACTAAAGAATCAACTATGTAACAAGGTTTCGCGGTTTTGCTCAATACAATGGCCTAGAGGCCTTGGGCTATTTGAATCAATCACACGAGTTAAAGCTTATTGTTTTATCTAGAAAACCTGCATTTGATTGACACTATCTTTGAAATGAGATTACAAAACTGCCAAGTATCAGAAACCCATAATCATCTTAAAAATGTGACTCAGCAGACAGCTCTTGCTATGGTATCAGTAGTTTCCGAAAAAAAAAACTAAGGCTTCAAGGGCTTGAACACATGCGGGTTTAGTTAGAGAAGCCACTGACCGTCCACTAACAGCAGAATGAATGCTGTCTTTAATGAATTACTAATATGATAAAGAGGAAAAGTTTGGATGAAGGAGGTAATCGTCCTCATCCAATTTCAGTGGCATAGAAAGAGTTTTTCAGGCGGGCAAAGTCGCGGGTAGGTGCTACATAAAGCGCCCTGTAATGTTGGATTCAACTTTCGGCCAGGGATTGAAAACTGTTCCATAATAGCGGTATTTTGGGGTTCCGGTACCTATACCGCAACAGGAACCAGAGCCTAAATTGGAACCATTAAGAACCTTTATTTTACCGGTTCTTCCAAAATACAGGTATTTAGGGGATCCGGTACCAATAACAGAACCTTTATTTTGACAAACAAAGTAAAGAAAGTAAACAAACATGAATAAAAATCAATGTTGCTGACATGAAGTAATCGTTGAAGGAGCACTTCTTTGTCCGCCTGAAAAAAGTAGGTATTTAATAGTCTTTTATCAGGTGGAAATAAGGTGCGTGCCTTCAACGGTTGGGTCATGCCGGTTTTGATGTACTCTTTCGGCATACTCAAAGGGACTCAAACAGAACTAGACGCCTTGGATACGAAGGTCCGTAAATTGTTGACGGCATATCGAATGCATCACCCACGTTCTTCGGTTATGAGACTATATCCTGAGGAAGTGTGAGGGTCGAGGCTTTTTAAATGCTAAGACTCTCCACAATCGCGAGATATGCAGCCTCAGGGAATATTTCCTAGAAGCCGTTGTGGGAATGCATCGAGATGTGGTCGCGATGGACAAGGGCCTCACCCCGCTCTCCTTGGCTAAAGAGAACTGGCGCAAACCTCCAGTGCTTGACACTAACGACCGCAGGGAGGTATGGCAGAGTAAGGAGCTTCACGGACGCTTTTTCCGGGCCCTGCATGGGCCCGATGTATACCTATCAGCGTCCGTAGCCTGGCTACGTTCCGGGGACCTATTCGGAGAAAGTTTTGTCTGTGCAATAATGGATGAAGTTATGATGACGAATAACTACCGGAGATTTATGGTGAAGGATGGCACGGTTGACATATGTCGGGTATGCCACCGTCCAGGCGAATCAATCCGTCACATTATCTCCGGTGTTCTCGTCTAGCTAACGGAGAATACTTGCATAGGCACAACCTTGTAGCCAGGATTATCTTTGTAGCCAGGATAATCGGAAGTGCCTTACTATAGGTATGTGCCCGACCCAGTTCTCGATAATGACAGTATCACATTGTACTGGGATCAATCCATCATCACTGACAGGACTATTGTAGCCAATAGGCCTAATATAGTGGTGGTGGATCGTTCAGAGCGGCGCGCAATGATTGTTGACATAACGGTCCCGCATGATGGGAACCTCGTGAAAGCCGAGAAAGATAAACAAATCATATCGTATCTTGACTTGGCTCGCGAGTTTGTTGACATGTGGGAAGTGGACTCAGCGATCATTGTGCCGACAGTCGTATCTGCCCATGGCTTAATTGGCAAGACCCTCGATCAATACCTGAGGAGGCTCTCGTTCCAAGCTGCGGGCGGAGGTGGCCCGCCTGTCGGCCGCCACGGAGGCTCTCCAAAAGGAGAACGCCAGGCTTCTGGCAGACCTGGCCAGTCTGAGGGAGTCTGGCTCCTGCGTGGCGCCACAAAAGGAGGGCCAGGCGCAGCGACCCAGCCAGCCCGAGCCGGTGGAGAACCAGGTTCTGAACCTGGTTCGCCAGGAGCTGGCTTCCTTCCAGGCACGGTTCTCCGTCCTGGAGGGAATCGTTCTGCGCCCCCCTCTGGCGGCAAGCAGGGCAGCCCCGGGGCCGAAGGCGATATCGTATGCGGCTGCTACAGCTGCCGCACCCGGACCGGGGCCGTCTAGCCAGCCCTCGGGCAGGCCTGCGGTTGCTCCCCAAGCAAAGCCGGCTCCGGCGAAAACGGCGCCGGCCAAGAAGGCGCCAAAGGGGAGGAAGGGCAAGGCAGCTGCACAGGCAAAGACTGTGCCGGCGCCAGTCCCAGCAGCAAGTGGGCCAGCGCCGGCGGCACGTCAGCCGCCACCGCCGCCACCGCCCCCCCAGCAGCCCCCTACACCTCCCGCGGCTGAGGCCGGATGGCAGGTGGTCGGGGAAAAGGAGAAGGGGCGGAAGGCGGCCAAAAAGGCCCGAGATCGGGAGCGGCAGCGCCAGTTCAGGGCGCGAAAGAGCGCGGCTAGGCTCCGCGCCCCGAAGACCGCGGCTGTAGTGATTACACTACAGCCAGACGCGGAAAAGAGGGGCGTGTCCTACCGCGACCTGCTGGCGAAGGCGAAGGAGGCGGTGGACCTCGGGGAGCTCGGGATCACCGGGGGCCTCCGGCTTAAGGTCACGGCGACGGGGGCTCGAATGCTCGAGATCCCCGGGGAAGCCAGCGGCCCGTCCGCTGACGCTCTGGCTGAAAAGCTAAGAGCGTCCCTAAACGCGGACGAGGCCCGAGTGTCCAGGCCCGTCAGATGCGCAGACCTGCGCATCTTGGGTCTGGACGACTCGGTGACCAAGGAGGAGGTGGTGGCCGCCGTCGCCAGGTCCGGTGGGTGTCCTGCTGAGCAGGTCAGGGCAGGCACCCTACGTCCGGACCCCACGGGCATGCATACCGTTACGGTATGCTGCCCTGTGACGGCGGCTAAAACTATTGTGGAGGGCCGAAGGCTCTTGGTGGGATGGGTGTCAGCGCAAGTAAAGCTGCTGGAGCCCAGGCCTCTGAGGTGCTACCGCTGCCACGTGGGACACCACGTGTCAGTCCGGTGCGCCTCGGAGGTGGACCGCAGCGGTCTGTGCTTCCGCTGCAGCCAGCCCGGGCATGTGTCCGCAGGTTGCTGCGCCACGCCGCACTGCGACGCATGTGCGGCGGCTGGCAAGCCGGCCGACCACCGGGCTGGGAGCAAGGCCTGCGCTCCGCCCACCAAAGCCACTAGGGGGAAGGGAAGGCCCTCCACCGCCACCGCCACCGTCGCCACCGCCGCAGCCACAACCGCCGCCGCTGCCGCTCCCGCTGTCGTCGCCACAGGGGGGCCCTCACAGGGGGCTAGGGAGGAAGCGTTGATGGAATGCCAATAACGGCTCCACTTCGCTTCCTCCAAGCGAACATCAACCACTGCGCCTGTGCTCAGGATCTGTTGCTCCAGAGCATGGCGCAGTGGTTGATCAACATCGCTGTGGTCGCTGAGCCGTATTTCGTCCTGCCCAGGGAAGACTGGGTGGCGGACCTGAGCGGCTCAGTGACCATAGTGTCGTCGGCCGCCGCCGGCACCCCGACCCTTGAAAGTGTCAGGAGGGGTCGGGGGTGCGTAGCAGCCCGGTTCGGGGAGATCGTCGTAGTGGGAGTCTACTTCTCCCCGAATCGAACTCTCGCCGAGTTCCACAACTCTCTCGCAGAGTTGAGTGTCGTCGTCGGAAACCATTCCCTCCCCGTGCTTGTGCTCGGGGACTTCAATGCCAAGAACTTGGCTTGGGGTTCCCGTTGCACAGACGTGCGGGGAAGGATGGTGGAGGACTGGGCCCTGGAGAAGGGCCTGGTCGTCCTAAATCGGGGTTCTGTCGCCACGTGTGTGAGGATGCGGGGCGAGTCGGTGGTGGACATTTCGTTCGCTAGCCCCGCCCTGTCACCGCGTGTCGTTGACTGGCGCGTCATGGAGGGGGTGGAGACCTATTCCGACCACCGGTACATCCGGTTCGACGTCTCCACCCAGACCTCAAGCGCGCCGGTCCAACAGGCCCCGAGTGGTCCGCGCTGGGCGCTTAAGCAGCTGGACCGGGAGCTCCTCCTGGAAGCCTCGATCGTGCAGGCCTGGGTGACATCACCGGACAGGCCTGCCGACGTTAACGATGAGGCAGGGTGGTTCCAGGAGGCCATGTCCGATATCTGTGACGTGGCAATGCCCCGAGTCCGGCCAGGAAGCGCCCGGCGTCAGGTGTACTGGTGGTCGCGTGAGCTGACGTCTTTACGGGAGGCGTGCGTGGCTGCGCGACACCTGTACGCCAGGCACCGCAGGCTCCGCATTCGCCCACCGAATGCGGCAGCCATTGAGGCGGAGCTATATGAGGGCTACAGAGCGGCGAAGACCGCCCTCCGCGGGGCTGTCCTGCGGGCCAGGGATCTGGCCCGCGAGGAGATGCTGGGGGCTCTCGACAGAGATCCGTGGGGGCGCCCTTACAAGATGGTGCGGGATAAACTCCGCACCTGGGCCCCCCCGCTGACGCAGAGTCTCCGGCCTCAGCTCGTGGAGGACGTGGTGAGCGCTCTGTTCCCCTCGCGAGGGGAACACCCGCCCTCGCCTATGGCTCTGCCGGCTGCGGTGCCGGAAGCGGACCACGAAAGCGACGACGACGACGCTCCGGAAGTGACCGGGGTAGAACTGAGAGTGGCGGTACGCAGGCTCAGTGCCAAAAATACCGCCCCGGGACCCGACGGCTTGCCTGGCAAAGCCTGGGTCCTGGCCTCGGAGGCTCTCGGTCCCCGACTAGAGGGGTTCTTAAGCGCATGCTTGGAGAGGGGCCAGTTCCCGCTTCGCTGGAAGACGGGGAAGCTGGTCCTCATTCGGAAGCCGGGGCGCCCGGCGGACTCTCCGTCCGCCTACCGGCCCGTGGTGTTGCTCGACGAGGTGGGCAAGCTCTTTGAAAGAGTCATTGCAAACCGCCTCGCCGAGCACCTTGCGGAGACGGGGCCGGACCTTGCGGAACACCAATATGGTTTCCGCAAGGGGCGCTCTACGGTGGACGCCATCATGCGCGTGAGAGCCCTCACGACGAGGGATGCGGTGTCCAGGGGTGGGGTGGTCTTGGCGGTGTCTCTCGACATCGCCAACGCCTTCAACTCCATGCCCTGGAGCTGCATAAGGGAGGCACTCCGGTATCACCGGGTGCCGACCTACCTTCGTCGTGTGGTCGGGGACTACCTGACGGATAGGGCCGTCATTTACCCCGGTCGCAGCGGAGACTGGAACCGGCGAGAGATGTCGTGCGGTGTTCCACAGGGATCGGTTCTGGGGCCGTCCTTGTGGAACATCGGGTACGACTGGGTGCTGCGCGCCGACCTCCCTAGCGGTGTCAGCGTAGTTTGCTACGCTGACGACACGCTGGTGCTGGCACAGGGGAGGTCGCACGAGGCGGCGGCCGACACTATGACACGCGGGGTTGCGATAGTCGTTGAGAGGATCCGGCAACTGGGTCTCGAGGTGGCATTGCACAAGTCCGAGGCCATGTGCTTTCATGGGCCTCGGAATGCGCCACCTCCGGGATCCTCAGTGATGGCAGGAGGGGTTTCCATCGGCGTCGAGTCGACGTTGAAGTACCTGGGACTTGTCCTCGACAGCCGGTGGAACTTCGTGGAGCATTTCCGACGTTTGGCCCCCAAACTGGAGCGGACAGGGGCTGCCTTCAGGCGGCTCCTGCCCAACCTGGGGGGGCCAAACGCCTCCTGCCGGAGGCTCTACGCGGGAGTCGTGCGGTCCATGGCCCTTTACGGGGCCCCGGTGTGGGCGCGTTCATTGAGGCAGCGAGCCGCCAACTATTTGAACGCGCCCCAAAAGGTGGTGGCCGTAAGGCTAATCCGGGGGTACCGCACGATCTCCCGCGAGGCGGCGAACCTCCTTGCCGGATTGCCGCCATGGGATCTGGAGGCAATAGTCCTCGCGCGCCTACATGAGTGGCGCGCGGAGGCGCTACGCCGGGGGGAAACTCCGCTGCCGCGGCAAATTGTCGCTCAGCGGACGGACTTCCGGCGTGATCTCATGGCGACATGGAGAGAGCGACTTTCGCAACCCCGTGCAGGGCACGCCACAATAGTGGCGGTAAGTCCCCTCTTTGAGGAGTGGCTGGAGAGACGCCACGGCGTCCTCACCTTCCGCCTGACGCAGGTTCTTACCGGACACGGCTGTTTCGGTAAGTTCCTGCACCGAATCGGGCGGGAGGAAACGCCCGGGTGCTATCATTGTGAGGATAGGCCGGAGGACACGGTGGAGCACACTGTGGAGGTGTGCCCCGCTTGGGTGGAGCACCGCCGTGTCCTCGAGGTGGCGATCGGCGGCGGCGACCTCTCGCTCCCGGCCCTGGTTCGTGCCATGGTCCGGAGCGAGACGGAATGGGACGCCGTCACCTCCTTCTGCGAAGCAGTCATGCTAGCGAAGGAGGTGGCGGAACAGGACAGGGAGAGATCCTCACGTCCCGGCCGCCGCGGGAGACGCCCCGGGCGTCGGGGGCCACGTGGTGGCTTCCGGCCACCGTAGGCGCGGGCCTGTGGACGGGGAGCTATGGGCTAGCTCGCCGTCCGTACGTCTCATGACGACAGGCCGTGTCGACGGCGCGTTCGTGTTCCACGCGCGCCTCAAAGAGAGTCAGCATCAGTGAAGGGGTCCGCAAGGGCCGAAGCCTGCCGGGGCTGCGGGACTATTCGAAAGAGATACCGTGGCCCCGGAACACAAAGGGCGATGAAGGAACATGGATGGGTTTTATTCAGTAAAAGTCTGACACTCCCTCCTGCTCAGCCCAGAGCGGGAGAAGTCATTTGATGATTACCCATCCGAAAAAAAAAAAAAAAAAAAAAAAAAGGAGGCTCTCGTTAGGCAGCTGGATCAAGGGCTTGATTCAGAAAGCGGTACTCGAATCCTGGACACGGCTCGTATTGTTAGGAGGTTCCTCTCTCTGGAGCCCTGACCGACTGTAGCTTGGACCCTGTTCCCGATACCGGCTGGTTACAATTTTTTATATTTTTAAATGTTTTTATAATTTTTTTTGTAAGGAATATATAAAAATGTAATGAATTTGTAAAGAAATAAATAAAAATAAATTAGCAATATCGAGATTTCATCACTATCTTATTTTATAATCGTAGGTACTTAACGTTATATCATCAAACTCTTGTTTTCATGAGGCAGACAGGTTAAACAGGTTAAAGTTACAGGTCAATGTGTGAGTAGGAGAAGTAAATAAGATAATGTTATCTTTACAAGTAAGTATTACGATGATTACACGACTCCCCACCCGTGGGATGTGGCCATTTACGTGTGTGGCATAATGCACAACGTGCAATGGTCTAACAAGCTCTTATTTATAAATGTAGAGGAAAGTTATAGCCAGTTTATGCTTCAGATTTACCTTGTTTTGAGATTATGTATGTTAGAGTATTTATAGCGTAATATAAGTGTGGGTGGTCTAGAGGTACCTACTCCTCTGCCATGTTGTATGTTAGTATTATTAACTTTGGAAGAAAATATTACACTTACTCAGCTTTATCTTTCAATATCTTGGCGAAGTCGTCATTGCCGACGCAACCGAAGTAGGAGCAGATCTTGGGCTTCTTCAGGATCCACTGCGCTACTCGAACGGAGTTCTGTACGCTGCCACCAGCTAGGAAGTCTGGATTGTACCTGTCAGAGAACCATTCGTTAGAGAACGAAGATGATTATGTTCTCACTACTGAGAGCCACGCCTGTTGTGCAGCACGCGGGCCCTGTGCGGCTTGGAAGAACAAGTTTTCGAAATTTTGATTCTAGGATAGGTATCTTTGTTTGTTTCCTCACGATGTTTCCCTTCACCGTTTTGAGATTAGCAGTGCTAATTAAATAACTTACACAAACTAAAGTTGGGTTCGAACTCACAACCAAGCCGGTAATGAGAGACTGTTGCCACTGCGCCACAAGTGCTTTATGGAAGCTATATTTTGACCCTATCCAGAAACGGGCAAGGCATTCGGCCACATTTTATCGATTAACATAGAGTAGGTTAGTTCTATGTCAGTGTACATCTAGTCATTAGCTTTTTTGTAGCATCGATAGTAGTTTATCAAACTATTGTGAATTCAGCAAAAAATAATGAAATATTATTTTCTTGCATTCATTATCAGAATCTACACGATACGACGACAATGAAACACTGAATAACAAGTACTTTATAGAGGTCAATAATGAAGTTTAGAATAAATATGAATTTAGAAATCTTGCTTTGAGATCATATTAGCCTAGTTCTGCAGAGGACCACATGGTGGATTACAGCCCAATTGCCTCCCACAGAGAACCCTCTGTCCCAGTGGGAATTTTATGAGGATAATTATTTATATACCTACCTATACTTATATGTAACTTATAGACAGAACCTGGCATACAAGTTCTTGTAAATATCTAAATATTCGAAGGGCCTCATCTATCAGCAAGGAATCGCATTTTTCACCGAATAAGAATAATTTATTTTAAAAGTAGGTATTACAAAAGTGTACATTTGGGTGCAGTAGTGTTTTTTCAGTCAATTGTATAATTAGTGCTTTTAAGTAAACTATAACTAAAATATTTAAAACAGTTGCAAGTAACGATAATGGCGAATTCAAATGTTAGGTAGCGATCATTTTCTAGAGCGAGAATGCTATCGCACGCGGCAGCATTCAAGCGAGCGCATGCTCGCTTGAATGCTGCCGCGTATTATGGTTTTCTTGGGTAAAACCGAGTTAAATAAAACTACTAATAGAGCACTTCAAAAGAAACATTGTTACTTGCAGCTGCTCATATCATTTTTATCGTACCGTTAACTTGTTAATTTAAATACGATAGTATTCTGCTATCACACCATTACCTAATTAAATGAATATACAGATGATAATGAATTAAATAAACATACTTATCGGTAAGTTCCTTGTACAAAGCCCTATGTTTCTTCTCAGCCATGATGGCATCATTAGGCTTGAGGTCATACTTCTTCAGGAAGTCTTCGTCAACTATCGCTGAGATATCCAGGAGAGGGTTCCCAATGCCGACCACCGTACCTTCCGGCACGCAATCAATGGTACTGCACCTAGTTAATACAGAAAACATTTTGATATTACTAATCTAAATTCTTACCAGTTCAAACACCAGAAACTGGCGACTACTTGTTCCCAGTTCAAACACCAGAAACTGGCGACTTCTTGTTACCAGATCAAACACCATAAACTGGCGACTTCTTGTTACCAGATCAAACACCAGAAACTGGCGACTTTTTGTGCCCAGTTCAAACACCAGAAACTGGCGACTTCTTGTTCCCAGTTCAAACACCAGAAACTGGCGACTTCTTGTTCCTAGTTCAAACACCAGAAACAGCCGACTTTTTGTACCCAGTTCAAACACCCGAAACTGGAGACTTCTTGTTACCAGATCAAACACCAGAAACTGGCGACTTTTTGTGCCCAGTTCAAACACCAGAAACTGGAGACTTCTTGTTACCAGATCAAACACCAGAAACTGGCGACTTTTTGTACCCAGTTCAAACACCCGAAACTGGAGACTTCTTGTTACCAGATCAAACACCAGAAACTGGCGACTTTTTGTGCCCAGTTCAAACACCAGAAACTGGCGATTTTTTGTTCACAGACAGAAAACTGGTGGTTGCGGTTGCGGTATACGGTAAAAATGGGACAGTAGTGTGGCGCCTCAAAGTATGGAGATTTTTAAATCAATCTTGAATAGTTTTTAACCGACTTCAAAAAAAGGAGGAGGTTATATGTTCGTGTGTATTTTTTTTAAATGTAATTTACCTGATTTCTCCCCCAATTGTGGACCGATTCTCAAAATTCTTTTTTTATTTGAAAGAGTATACTCCTGAAGTGGTCCCATTTAAATTTGGTGAAGATCTGATGCTGATCTTCGGAGATATACAATGGAACTCTTCAAAAATAGACCGCAAATTTGTCGTCATTGCTGCAATCGCTTGGATGTTTATTGTTTATACAACATCATGACATAACATAACGCCTGTATGCTCTGAGGGGATGTGTACAATACACCCAGATTTCGAAAATTAGGTATGTTTGCTGATGAATGGACAAAGACTTTATTGGCATGTTAGAAGTATTGTGAGAGGAATTTATGGATGTGTGAACCTTAACTTTGTTATTTGTACTAGCTGATGCCGGCGGCTTCGCCCGCCCGCCATATACATATATACTAAAACCTTCCTCTTGAATCACTCTATCTATTAAAAAACCCATATCAAAATCCATTGCATAGTTTTAAAGATCTATCTAAGCATACATAGGGACAAACAGACGCGGATGACTTTGTTGTATTTATAATATGTAGTGATATTTTAATTTTATGATAACTCTTACTCCTTTAGTTCTAGTTTTAGTTACAGTAATTGGTTTAAATACAACTGTTGTAATTAAATAAATGTTAAGTTGAATGTAAAATAAATTCATGGCGACTTGTTTGGGAACAACTAAGAATGGAAAAATAAATAAAAAACTTTTTTGCAAAAAATAAAACTGACTTCAAAAAAAAACACAAAAAAGTGAAAAATAACTTCAGCTTCAGAAGTCGGTGACCTTTATTTGATTGATTTAATGTTTTTGTCACCGCCTTCTGAAACTAAAGTTATTTTTCACTTTTTTGTGTTTTTCTTTTTGTAAAGTTGCTTTTGAACATCACCAACATTAAAAAATAATGATAAAAATATTCAAACCTACTTCTGGCCCTCTAAACTTGACGCTCCACCTAAGTGATGTGTTAGCATTTATGTTTTAGTTTTTATTTATTTACTAGCTTCTGCCAGCGGCTTGGCCCACATGAAATTTGATAATTGTCCCATGGGCTCTTACTACCTAGATAAAAAGTGTCTTGTGTTTTAATCCAGGTTATAAACTATCTGTGTGCAAAATTTCATCCAAATCCGTTCAGTAGTTTTTGCGTGAAAGAGTAACAAACATCCAGACATCCGTACATCCTCATAAACTTTCACATTTATAATAATAATAGAATTCAATTTATTGCGAACATCAGCAAGTACGTAGGATAGAAAAAAAAAACGTTAAGTAATAATTCAAGGTCAGTGACTGTGATTTAGAATAAAAATGTAGAATCGTATAGAACAGCGACACATTTAATTATGTATTTACATATTTAGAATTTTTAAACCAACAATAAAAATGGATAGTCGATGCGCGAATAGAATTGAGACCAAGTGCGATAATCTAAAATTTTAATGTTGCCGAAAGTAAACACAATTACCAGCCCTCATATCGTACACTTACGCACATTTTCTGAACACAATAATATTACCGGAGACCCGTTACAGCAAATTAACCAAATTAAAACAATCGCCGTCAGAGGAAGTTATTAATACCATGAAAAATATCTTACCCCTTAAATGTTTCCATTATGTAACTCTCCATCGTGTAGTATTACAGCACTGAAGAATTTAAATAATATGTTCGACACAATTTGCCTCTGAGATATAAACGGCTAAGTTATTTGCTTTCGAAAAGAAATTACCGCATGTTTTTGTTGATACCGATTTGCAAAACGTGTTCACGGAGTCCTATTCGCCACCAACAACACCACAAATGAAATGCCTAACTAAACTTCAAACTTGACTTGACTGACATAAGGAATGGAAACGTCACATGTCAATGAAAATCTTCCAATCGGATACGATGACGACACATTTCTCTAAGTAATCGGATACATAAAAGAAGCAATAAGCAAAACCTGATGAGTGAACTTTGTAACGGTTTATCTCGACGTAAGGCCATGTTTTATCTTTTGGCCCCACGATCGAAGGGGCCCGAACTTAGGGCCCGAAGTTCCTGTCAGTGTCATAGCCACAGGAGTTTTCCTACCTCAATGGCTACAGGTCGGTCATAGCTAGTGGCTGTCAAAAGAAACTTAACTTATCCCATGTGGGATATTAAAACGTGATAAGTTAGCTCTTTTTGCAACCTACGTTCATAAGACCCTATAGTTTTTCAGCGTCAATAGTTCCTTGATAGTTACACCCTCTGGTTTTTAACCTTTCGCAATAATACAGCCTGATTGACTGCGAAGAATGTATGCTGCATATTTCGCCATGTGCGCATAGGGAACACTATGTAGGCTAGCAAAATGAAGTCGGTTAATAAAATGCGAATAATCCATTGATTGTTGACTGACGCATTCATTTGATATTTTATTTTACATTGAAACATAGTTTATCATATATTTGAAATCGCTATCAGTTGAACTTACTTATGTCAGCAAGGTGTTTTTAATTCTACCAATAAACTTTTCAATTTTGAATAATAAAGACTGAAGATGATGATCCATTTGAGGCCAGTCTGGCCCAGCCTGTACATGTAATGCTGAATATCCTGCTAAAACACAAAAGTAGCTGGAACGCAGTGGTTATTGAACTCTTTTGGACAGATCATCGACCAACCATCGACTAAACTCAAACTGAATCTTTTATTTTTTACTGGCAACATACATAAAGTACTTTGAAATAAAATTGTTCCAATGAAATGACGTCAAGTAGTGCTTATTCGTTCCAAAATGGTACTTCCTAGCTCAAATTACATTAGAGAAAAAGAGATAGAAACTCCTGATAATACAGGCAGCCAAAGTTTCAATTTTATTCTAAAAACCATAGAGTCTATCCAATTCTGTACAAAGGTAGAAATCGCGCGTCAGTCTTTCATAACCTACAACCGGCAGAAGATCACGTTTTAGTGCGGTCCCGGCAAGAATTTTCGAGAAGAAAGGTTGGGAATTATTTTGAAAGTATTGAAATATCATTCCATTTAACATAAAAATGCTGCGCCTACCACGTGTTCTTCGTAAAGCTTCTTCATTCCACCAAGCTAGATTTTACGCCAAAGATGTCAGGTTCGGCGCTGATGTAAGAGCCCTCATGTTGCAAGGCGTAGACGTCCTTGCGGACGCTGTCGCTGTCACAATGGGCCCAAAAGGCAGAAACGTCATTTTGGAACAGTCTTGGGGCTCACCTAAGATTACAAAAGACGGTGTTACAGTTGCCAAAGGTGTTGAACTAAAAGACAAGTTCCAGAATATTGGCGCAAAATTAGTTCAAAATGTCGCCAACAACACAAACGAGGAGGCAGGCGACGGCACCACGACAGCCACAGTCCTTGCCAGAGCTATTGCTAAGGAGGGCTTCGAAAAAATCTCAAAGGGTGCCAATCCTATTGAGATAAGAAGAGGAGTCATGCTGGCAGTAGACGCCGTAAAAGGAAAGTTGAAGGCTATGTCAAAGCCCGTCACTACACCTGAGGAGATCGCACAGGTGGCCACCATCTCCGCTAATGGTGACACCGCCATTGGCAAACTGATCGCTGATGCCATGAAGAAGGTCGGCAGGGACGGCGTCATCACTGTTAAGGATGGCAAGACTCTCGTAGACGAGCTGGAGATCATCGAAGGTATGAAGTTTGACAGAGGTTATATTTCACCATATTTCATCAACTCGTCCAAGGGTGCTAAAGTTGAGTTCCAGGATGCTTTAGTTCTCTTTTCTGAAAAGAAAATCAGCAATGTGCAGACTATCATTCCTGCTCTGGAACTAGCCAACCAGCAGAGGAAGCCGCTAGTCATTATAGCTGAGGATGTTGACGGTGAAGCACTATCCACACTGGTAGTTAACAGACTAAAGATTGGACTGCAGGTAGCAGCTGTGAAGGCTCCAGGTTTTGGTGACAACCGCAAGGCCACCCTCAGTGACATGGCTATTGCCACTGGTGGAGTAGTATTTGGAGATGATTCTGACTTGATTAAGCTAGAAAACCTGCAAGCATCAGACCTTGGACAAGTGGGCGAGGCTATCATCACAAAGGACGACACACTCTTCTTAAAAGGAAAGGGTAAGAAGGCAGACATTGACAGGAGAGCTGAACAGCTCCGTGACCAAATCCAGGAGACTACCTCAGAATATGAAAAAGAGAAACTACAGGAACGTCTCGCCCGACTTGCCTCTGGAGTAGCCGTCTTACATGTTGGTGGCTCCAGTGAAGTTGAAGTCAATGAAAAGAAGGACCGTGTCAATGATGCTTTGAATGCTACCCGAGCGGCTGTTGAAGAAGGTATTGTTCCCGGAGGTGGCTCTGCTCTGCTCAGATGTATTCCTGATCTTGCATCACTAAAGACGGCTAACAGTGACCAGGCTACAGGTGTTGAAATTGTCATGAAAGCCCTCAGAATGCCATGCATGACGATTGCACGTAACGCTGGTATTGATGGATCTGTTGTGGTCGCTAAAGTCGAGGACATGGGCCCTGAATTTGGATATGATGCCCTGAACAATGAGTATGTGAACATGATTGAGAAGGGAATCATTGACCCCACCAAGGTTGTGAGGACAGCGCTAACAGACGCCAGCGGCGTAGCGTCCCTCCTCACCACCGCTGAAGCAGTGATCTGTGAGATGCCACAAGAGAAGGAAGCCAACCCCATGGCCGGTATGGGAGGCATGGGCGGTATGGGTGGCATGGGAGGTATGGGAGGAATGATGTAAATGACATCTGAGGACTTAAAATGCATTTATTGTGTAAAGCGAACTGTTATAGTTATCACTGTTATGGGTATTGTTATGATAATAATATCTGGTAGTTTGATTGATTTTATACAAATTGTGGAGTGAATGTGTCGTATTTCCCAGTTTTATGTTGAGTCTGATTGAGTTACAAAATGTAGTAGAAAGGCTATTCTCTGTCTTTAGAATAATTTAGTTTTATTTTGCTTGAATAGTGCGAGCAGTGTTATTTTTAAATAAATGATTAATGTTTCTAATTTGTGTATATTTCTACATTGTATATAGCTACAAGTTAGTAGCAAGTAACACACACATAAGTCAACTTAGTAGTTACAATTCACAATTACTATAAAATGCATCATCACTCACTATACTGGAAAGGAATCGCTTTATTCTAATTGAACACTTCAAAAATATCCAAAGTAACCCATTTCTACCATATCAAGACGGTCGAATTTTTCAATGCCACCTGGAGGGAAAGTATAACATTGAATTATCATATTTGCTAAAGAGATTTGATGCATATTATCACAGAACATAAAAAACATGATTGACCCTGATCAACACTAGTCCCATTATTTTCAAATTCTTTCAAAATGGAACTAGTGATTAAAAAAAACAATAGTAGTTCCATCATGGAACTGCCTACTATTGGTACTAGTGACAAATGAAGCGTCGATTGATGCCAAAAAAGTACCGTATGTTATTTTTTCGAATTTTAGTCTGTTCGATTCCTGAGCCACACTCAAACGAATTTTCGAAAATCTGTGAATGTAGATTTGTTTCTCTTTAAAAATAAAGGAATGTTTCCTTTGAGTAAAATTTGCCAACTCCAGTACCTATTTATATTTTCCCGCTAGGTGGCATTGAAGTTCCACCCTGTATATAATATTGTGTGGAAGCCGGTTGCTTCATTGATCAGAAAAAATAGGTACCTACATCATAACTATTTCTGCATCATTGAGACCAAACCGGTTTTGCATTGACCTGCATCAATGTTTAGCAGCGAGAACATGTGCTCGAGAACTTTCCAGGCCATTCTTGAGTTTATACTACGGTTTTATAAGCGGCGCGCGGCGTGTAAATTACATAACGAGAGACGCTATAAAAACGCCGGTATGATTTGCTCATTTGCATGAGTATGACTGATAACGAGTTCTACGTTTATCAAAGTTCATTGTCCATCAAGAAATACTCTTAAGTAATTTGAATTGATGAAGATAGTGAACGAAACTGATAAGGGTACTTACTAAATCACGCGATTAAATATAGGTGCCTGAGCTAAGTTTATCTCACTTGTCCGAGCAAACGAACGCTGATGCTGACCTACATTTATGTAGGTAAGTAAATATAGGGCGCCAGTCAGCATGGGTTTTAGTACCGTAAGTGGAGGCAGCTGTCCCCCCTGGCTCTTACTATTTACAAGGTTGAATAAGTAGAAACTTAGCTCAAATGCTGGGTTGGCACACGTATCGATACGTGTGCCGACCCAGATTAGAACACGCCCTAGTCGAAAAGTTTAGTAACCTACTTTACTAGCGAACTTAGTGCGAAATGCTATGCAGTGCTAAATGTGATTGAATATCGCCCTCTTTTATAATTATAATATCGCTAAGCTTTCAATCACACGAGCTAATTGAAGATCTTGAATGGGGAAATAATCAGCATAATTTATAAAGTGAAGCATCGGGGATGATCAATGACAATGTCCCACGGTAAAATCCGCGCGGGCGCAGGTGGCGGGCGCGCAAGTGTGTGGGCGTTGAAGAGGAAGAACATTCTTAGCCTTAGCACAGTATCGCCCGCCGGTATCGCGTGACTTGGCTCTTAGTTCGCAAAATAATACGCTAGTCAGTTACATAATAGCATTTATTATATAGTCCTCTAAACTTAACATAAACAAATTCCTATATACTTAAAGATTTAATATAAGTACTAAATAATTTACAAAAATATCTGATCTTCATCGGAATCTCCAGCACCATACACAAAATGTCTTCGCGTCACATTTTCGCTAACGATTGCACTCGGCTCAGTCTCTACATTACTATTCTTACAAGGTGTCACAGGGTACCTCACTGGGCCCAACCACCGTCTACTAAATCCAAAATTTCGTGGTAACGCTACAGACTTGGAAGAACTACTCTTTACAGATTTATCTAAGCTATTCAAAGAGGATTGAATAGATTTCAATGATGATTTCTTAAGTAGGTCGTCTGAGTTGTCGTTTAAATAGTCATCTTGTAAATCTACATCTGTTGGAATACTCAGGCTCAAAGGTCGTCGCTTTGACCGGTTATTTGTGAGCTGACCGCGCCATGTATTGAACTTCTGAGAATTTCGCTTTTGATGTGTATTTTCCCGAGATGAATAATTCCCTAAATCAGATTCTTCATATACTTTATTCTCTGAATAGCACTTTTGTAGGTGGCTCTTGTTAGGTGTAGATTCTTTGCTTGATCTGTCTTTCATTCGACTTATAACTTTATCTTTCGTGAGTTTTATTAGAGCATATATTGTCTTTAAAGCTTCCTCATTCAATAATTCATCATCTGTTATTTCTGCGTCTAAGGCACTAGCAATACTATTACTAATACACTTTTGACCTATTTTATTGCAGCTAGTGTCTGCAAATTGACTCTCAATACTGTGTTGATAGTCTAATGGGCTTGGTTGATTAGCATTTTGTAGAACAATAAGTTCCACTCTATGTGGAGCTGACTGCAACATAAGTAATGCCTTGTCGTATTTTATATTGAGCAGGGTCTTCCCATTGACTGATATTATTTGATCACCAGCTAAAAGTTTCTTGCACAGATCTGCAGGGCTTCCTGGTGTTATTGACTTGATATACACATTGCCATCTGAACCTTCTGCTACCTGGAGCCCTAGAGCATTCATATCATCTCTTTCAAGTGTGGCAGTAACAAATATTCTCTCACCTTGGACACATTCCATATTGTCCAGTTTCTCAAACAGTGATGTATTCAAACAGGACTCATTGGCAACATTATAATTGAAAACATCTGGGTATACTTTGGGAGATTCTAAAACATAAGCAGTTGGTGCACTTGTTAAGTTCTGGTTATAATGTCTTTCTGGTAGCAACTGCATGCTGTTGATGACACAATGTTGTCTTTGCTCTGTACTCAGATCATCAGAATCACTCTGTGTCATAGCTAAGTCACCCTCAGACCTTGAACAAGGGTTAGAGGTTCTGACTGGTGAGGTGGGATATCTACTATTGGTAACAGACTTCATTCCATGGAACACTCTAGTGCCCATCTTGACACCTTGTCGTCTTGGTATACTGCAACTTTCTGAAGATGAGAGCCCTTCATTGGAGGAATTTTCGTGGCCTTGGATGATTGACATATTTGACACTATTTCATCATTAGGTCCTGGTGACAGTATTTGTCTCAGAAGTTCTTCTGTGTTGGACTTTTCATTTTCTTTATTTTGAACTTTCTTTTCTCCAAATATGTCTACTTTAAACCTCCTCCTAGTAGGTCTTCTTACTCTAATTGGGTTTCTAACAGCTAAGTTGTAGCTGTCTTGATAATTGCTACAGTCATACTTCTTAGGACTTCCAGCTACATTCAGGGAACAATTAAACTCATCTGATAAATAAGTGAGGAAGTCCTCCTTAGCATAAAGTTTGAGATACAATCTGTGGTGCAGGGATGCCAGCCAAAATGTAAAATAGCTTTTGTTGTCTACCATTTTAAGTTTATATTTTACACCAATTTTTGATAGCCCTGAATATGAATTGGGCATGATGTACAAGCTTTTCTTGTTATAATAGAATGTATGTATATGGTGCCAAGGCAGGCTTTGTAGAACTATTCTATTTGTATGGGTGCCAGTGTCATCAGTTGCATGATTATTCCTGGAGTAGAGGGTTATACCCCTTGGGCCAATTGAAAGCCATACATCTCTACAAAATCCATCTCTAGTGGCCCAAATTGCAGAATAAAAATGAGCACCATAGTCACGAAAAGTTTGTGCAAGAGATATGTAGTTTATTATCGCCTTGTGTCTATCCAACCCACGTCTAGATTCATGAGCTCTCTTCATACGTAACTTGATGTCTGCCATGTCATTTGTTATCACAGTTTCAGGCAAATAATGTTCCAACAAAAAATAGTCTGCTGTTCCATGTTCTCTGAATGAAAATTCTCCAAACTCTATATGTAGAGCATACCCAGCTAACAAAATCAGATTCTGTATTGTTGATGTCAGCTGACCTTCTAAGGTAGCTCTCCTAAGTTGTAAATACACTCTGTATCTCCATTCTCCACCCTGTATGTTACTTGCAATGTTTTTGGGCAAGAAAAACTTTATTCTCAAGAAAACTGTCAAAGATGCATCATCTTCAGATATTCTCTTTTTGCTGTTGGTTTTGTGCCATGCAACTGGAGCAACTTTTTTTATTTTGTAATCATCTGGCAAAAATACAAAGTCGCCACCAATTAATATGGCAATTCCAAGCATAAAGTTATGGTCATATTTTTCACTGTGGACCAATGCTTCAAACAATTGTCCAGCAGTTATCACATTTGGGTCACACAAGACCTCAACCTTCTGACCATTCAATAAAACTACAGTAATTATTCTTTTGTCAGAAACTGCTGACAGGGTTAAGTCCAGGTGTCTTGCAGGTTGTGAAGCCCTTACAATGAATTCTGGGCCAATGCATCCTTCCTTCCCTTTGAATCCACATTCAGCTTTATATAACCTCGATGCTGCCCTCTGCACTGGCTTTCCTCTTCTAAAGTTTGTAGTCAGTTGTGCTGGTTTACTTATATTGTCATTTAAAGCAATGGCAGTCATGGAAACAGTGTTGGTCTGCATTTTAGGTTCCTCAATTTGAGTGCTGCAGGCAATTTCTAAAGTGGAATGTGCATTACTCAGTCCTCCCCTCCTTGGAGTGTCAAATAGATTAAAAATAGGCTTTCTGTGGTTTCTAGGTATTCTGCAGCTGGGGAATGGATCTCTTTCATCTGGAGACTTGAGGAGACCCACTAAGCTTCGTGGACGGACACTGACTTTCAGTTCTGTGTTGGTGTTAGCCGCATGTGTTTTAGAATGTCGTCTTTTGACGTGGTTCAGATCTTCGTCCATCGTAATTTCGAAGTCCATGACTGGGCTGAGACAGATTGACGCGGCTGAGCAGGAGCTCCGGCCCGAGTCCTCGTCGCAGTGACGGAGCATAGTGCTGTAACAAGACGACACTCGTAAATACAGTGGGAAAGTTATGTAAACTTATAAAGAAAGATGCAATTTCCAATCAAACATACATTGTTAGTCGGTGAGCTCCAGTGTATTGAGAAGTTATTAAATTTGTAATTAAATTATGAATGCTGCTTTTTGTTTACATTAAGAAAATTTACATTGTTTGTGGTTGTATTCTAGAACTACATCTTGTCTAAAATGATAAATTAACAGTAAGTAATAGAAATGTTTGTAAGCCGAGCCCCCGTATTTGCGTGTTAAATAATCGTGATCTATAAAACGACACTAGCTATTCAAATAATCGACTTGTATGACCACGCTTTGAGAAAGTACAAATAAAAATGCACTCTGCATCTTATTACGAATTTAGTCAATGCTCAATAGATTATCTAATGTTCCTGTGTTAGTAGAAAATCGCCAATTAAAAGTTTCTAACTACTATTGCTTGTCTAAGCTTTTTCGACAGTTCGACACCCTACTTGCCGAAAGTTTTAAAACTAAAACTAAATCTAACTTTTGTAACCAGTAAAAATATTGTACTCACATTAATTTTTATTTCATTACTTTCACTTTTGTTTGTACCAATAAAATATAATACGAAACAAAAACTTTTGTTTTCTTCATCAATTCACATCGTTTCGCTCATTACAAATCACCACCGCGCACACATTCAAACAGTTTATTTTTTTAATAATGAATCAACTGATCAACTCGACATTGGACAACGAACGAGTTCCAAGTTTTTTGGCATTCCATTCTGATAAAGTGCGCGAAAGAAAATGACTTTTGAAAAAGTATATTTTATTTTTTTGTTGTACAACCTCTTCCTAGGTTTTTATAAATTATTTTTTTTGATATCATAGAATAGACTTACTTTCATGGTTTTTTGTCCTTTTACTGAACTCTAAATGAGCGAACTAAACGTATTCTTCTTGTTTTTCACATGACGTAATATCTATTCGTTTTCAGTGTTAACATTTGCGTTGTTGCAGTAGTTCGTTCCTTTTCTGTAGCTAGAAAAAGCTCGTTCACTTGAATAACGCCATTCGTTAATAAATGTTCTATTCATTTATCCAGCAGGACTGCGTTTAGTTATTGCACTTTGTAACGCTAACGACGCACTGCATCACAATCATCAACAATCGCAAGATGACATTACGAGTTCATGTGTCAATGTCATGACGTCAGAATTGTCAGATGTCATGTGTGATGTGGTTATACTGCAGTCATGGATTTTACGTGTTAATTTGTGTTGGATTAAAAAATAAAGTTATAGATCACTGGATCAGTTTGTTTGCCATCAAAAATGGCTACATTAATCCAGTCTTACGAGCAACAGTATTCAGTACTTACAGCAGACATAACGGCTAAAATAGGACGTCTGAAGTCGGGCAGTGAAGGTAGGTGATGTTCTTCATCTTTGTTGTATAAATAAACATCAAATACTGCTGTGACGAACACTTGCGTTTTAAAGATTACACATAATCATAATTACTGCAGGGAGTAACGAATAATAATTATTTTTTCTTGTTTTCTACTAGCTATTTTGGTCTTCTGCTTCATAGCACTGTGCATTTTAGATATATTTTTTAATTCATTTGAATCTCGAACAAGCTTTAAATACTTAAATATATATTCAAATGATTGATAAACATTTTTCAGACAATCGTGATCAATTAACTCGTGAAATTCAAGCAAATTTTGAAGAAGCAAATGATTTGGTAAGTTTGTGTAATACAGTTACTGCAGTAGTTCACTTGCAACTTTGAGGCAATTCTCTTCTCTATTAGACAATGAATCTTTAGATAGCAGATACAGTTTAAATTCCATGTTGTAAGTGCTAACAATACTATGTACAGACGGGGTGGAAGAGACACCAACACGGGTGTCCCGTTCCACCTTGTATTATTTTTTCAATTTATTATAACACACTCAACCATTTGATCCCTGTCCTAGACTATTTACATGATAAATGATACTCACTTGGTAAATCAAATGAAACATACAAGTGCTGTATTAGTGTGTATTTTATGAGTATTACTGATAACATATCAGAAGAATGTGTAATGTACACATTTATTATACTTCCTTAGAATTAACAAGGATGCTTTGAATAATTCACAAAGATGTATTATGTTAGCGGGTTATAGTAGATAAAGATACATTTATTGCATAACTATGTAAATTTGTTCTTATTATGAACATAACATATTTAAGATTAACAGTCTACCCATGTTGGATATGCAATTACTACTACTACATAAAAGTAAAATAAACATTAACCCTGGATGATACTAGGTATATCTGACCCGTCCAAATCCAAAGTGTGTACTTTGCATGGTTGATGATAATACCTGGCTGTTTTATTTTAAAGTAATTCACCATCACACACTTCCTTTTTGTACTAAATAGTATGTACTGTGTACATTTCTAACTTACGTACTTCCGCGCATTCTTCTTAGTGGTTCGTGTTTCCTGTAGGACCTGTATAAATGTTTTGTATTTTAAAGTAAATAAAGAAAGAAGTAACTAAGGTGAAGTAACTGCTATTTAATGCATCTACATGTGCCTTAAGAAGAACACTACATAATAATCAAAGGTGGATTATTTATTTTGTATTCACCCAGGCATGTTTGAACGCCTGTTCAAACATGCCTGGCAATATGAAATAAAAGACTAGTTAGGTCAGCTAGCCAGCATTTTAAAACAAAACAGCCCAGTATATGCTCTCAGCCCCTTTCTTAAATGTGCGATGGTTGTAGGATTAGGCCTGCCCTAAACTGCACAAGCCTTAATGGTGTTTTGTTCATTGTAGCTGGAGCAATTGGAATTAGAGTCTCGAGGTGCTGGTGCGGGGTCGCGCGTGGCGGCCTACCGTGCAGAGTTGCAGCGCGTCAGGGATGAATACCGCTCTGTTGTTAACAATGCGGGCTCATGTAAGATACACTGAAAATCCCTAAAACATCATACATTGCAATTCAACCTTAGACTTTCACGTCTTACATGCATAAACTCACGCCTTTATCTCATGAGGATAGACAGAAACTACAGAACGCCATCTGCTGGGATTCTTACATACTCTTTTTGCTTCATCCACGGCTATAACTCCGGTCATACGCGTCCGCCGGTTGCGAGTGCCTTACCTTTCCGAAAAACATCAACTAGTAGTGTCAGTGTGTTGTATATCATGGATTTCCGTAAAGTGACTCCTGATTTCATTAATTATCAAAAGTTTATCCATTTTTTTTGTTTAATATTTTCTGGAAAATAGATAAAATGATGAAGTAGAATTACACAAAAATTGTGTGTCATTCTAATGCGTCCACGCTCGGCGGATCCACTCACATCTGCCTTGTAAACACCATTTTTTTAGTGTCTTTTAAATGGCAACAATAACCTACAAATCCCCAGACAACTTCGAGAACGACGAAGTCTACGACGACTGGGGCGGAGCGGGTGAGCAACATCAAAAGCTGCTCGACAACACGGAGCGACTGGAGAGAACGGGCAAGTCGCTGAACGAGGGCTATCGTGTGGTGCTGGAGACAGAGCAGATCGGCGCCGCGGTGCTGCAGGACCTCAGCGTGCAGCGAGAGACCATCCAGCGCTCCCGGGGCAGGGTAAGACATCGAGTCAACCGACCGCAATGTTCTACGGGACAGAAGCCTCTGTCAAGCTGCGCCACAACACGCTGTCTTCCTCGTGCTGCGTCCAGTCGGTCCCAACCATCTTTTAAATATTGGGACAGCTAGCTTGATTATTTGAATAATATAACAACTGTGATTATGTGACAACTGTTTTAAAACTTTAGTTTTTAGGGTTCCGTAGCCATGGCAAAAAACGGAACCCTTATGGATTCGTCATGTCTGTCTGTCTGTTCGTCTGTATGTCACAGTCATTTTTTTCCGAAACTATAAGAACTATGCTGTTGAAACTTGGTAAGATGTATTCTGTGAACCGCATTAAGATTTTCACACAAAAATAGAAAAAAAAACTACATTTTGGGGGTTCCCCATACTTAGAACTGAAATTCATTTTTTTTTTTCATTAAACCCATACGTGTTTAAAATATCATTGAGGTTTCAAATATCATTTTTTTCTAAACTGAACAGTTTGCGCGAGAGACACTTCCAAAGTGGTAAAATGTGTCCCTCCCCTTGTAACTTCTAAAATAAGAGAATGATAAAACTAAAAAAAAATATGATGTAGGTACATTACCATGTAAACTTCCACCGAAAATTGGTTAGAACGAGATCTGATGGTATGTAGTTTTTTTTTAATACGTCATAAATCGTAAACCGCAATTTACCTTTCATTTTACTTATCATAACTTAATTTAAAAAAAATACATTATTATTAAAACATCGATCAAAGTTACAACTACTTCAAGAAGTTTTATATTATGTTACTTGCTGGGGCTTACATGGGCGAGTCCGACTCGCACTTGGCCGCTTTTTTTGTTATAACGGAAGTAAAAATTCTCTACGCTAGTTTACTAACATGTGCTAACATCTTCTATTTGTATGTGATATTGGCATAACACAATCAGTCCTACTCAGCCACTGCTGGGACACACGTCCTCTTTGTCAGCCACATTTTTTTTTAAACAATTGTGATATCTTGCGTAAGGAGAAGTAACTAATAAATATCTATCACGTTTCCAGGTCCGCGAAACCGACGAGCAACTGAACCGTTCGTCCCGCCTCATGAACACGATGGTAATGCGCGCGCTGCAGGACCGGCTCATCCTCGTCGTGGTGTTCGCGCTGCTGGGCGTGCTGCTGTGTGTCGGCGTGTACCTCTACGTCACCTAGCTGCGCCTCCACATGTCTATAGCACCCGGACACGGTTCTATTTTTAATTATGATGTAGATGTTGTCTATGGGTTTTGTCTGTGGTTGCAGGCGCGCGCTGTAAGTGTTATCCAGATAAAGAAAGCTGATTTGTCAACTTAACAGTCAATGCACAGTTATAAGCACTGCACTGGAACAGCAAGGCCTCAACTAGAGAAGATTGGTATTGTGTCTATGAAACACTGTACTGAAAAATACATTTACGACAGTAACGGCATTGCCAGATGGGCTAGTAAAAAAATAAGGTGAGTGATGCCGATCTGCAGCAGTGCTTAGAACTGTGCTATTAACTTTAATAGGTAAAGTTGGCCAATCAGTCTTTGACAAAATTTAAGCTATGTGAGGTTACAGTGTACAAATCATAAAGACATTTTGAATCTACATTTCAAAAAACCAACATGTAGCATTTTCACAGTGTGTTTGAGTAAAACGCACGGTATTTTGCAATAGAAATTACTATTATCACACTATTATACTCGCTACTTCGCAATGTAATGAATGTTAACAGAATGTTTATAAATGTGTATTTACCCGACCCGAGTGTAATTGTATGTGTGTATGGACCATAAGTAGTTTTCTGTAATAAAAGCCATGAATCTCATATCATGGCATTAATTATTATTGATCACCAGTAAGTAACTTAAGTATATTAATGACATTTCTCTTGGCGGTGTTTGTAGAAGTATTCACGTTATTCGGACAATACAGAAATAAACCTATGCCTACTCGAATAAAAATGATTTTGTAGTGGCGTGGCGAATATTTGTACGAGTATGCAGAGAAATGACTTTGTGTACATGATTGTAAGAAAATCAAGCCAAAGCTCGCAGTGACGAAGACTCCATACATTTGAGGCCGTCTACAAACTTCGAACATATTGAAAAACCGGCCAAGTGCGAGTCGTACTCGCATGAAGGGTTCCGTATCATCGTAGTAGGGTAGCCTTTAATTTTTTATTTGCTGTTATAGCAGCAGTACACATTCTGTGAAAATTTCAACCGTCTACATAATACGGATCATGAGATATAGCCCGCTGACAGACAGACGGACCGACGGATAGTGGAGGCTTAGTAATAGGGTCCCGTTGGTTACTCTCCTGCTTCACCCTATCGCTTGTAATCTGAGGCCTATAAGAATATCGCCTTACGACTGGCTGGTAATAATCAAATGTAGAAGTTATAAAAAAACCAATCTAGAGTCCATATGTCATACATTATTATCTATGGTCTATAAGGTATAAACCTTGATTGTTGAATTAACATCTTGTCTGAAAGGTTAGCTTTTAGCTATAAGTTCCCTTGTGGTTGTTCCCTGCATTTAACATATGCCTGTATCCTGTATGTATAGATTTAAGGTTTTCTTAATTTACATTTTCAAATTAAAGCTCATCGTATATTTAACGTATAATAAGCATGTGAAACGATAAGTGTTTTGAATTGTAAAGTATATGTGCAGACACATGGGGGTTGCTACCCCCATGTGTCTGCACATATACTGAAACCGCTGGACGCCAACTGCTACGACCGTTACATATTTTCATACACGCACGCATGCGCACCTGGACAGTGCATGTCCTAGGGCTTCTCCTCCCGGCGTTGCCACTCACATCTGCCTTGTAAATATGTGTAAATTTCAGAAACAAATAGGAAAATTCTAGCCATATTAATATTTTATCAAAGTTAAACATATTTTATTAGAAGAGAATTATCACAAAACTATTTAGTCATTTCACACAAATCTTGATGTTAATTTAAATTATTTTGCTTCTCATTCTCACATGGCTGATTTAACAATTTTCAGGTAACATTTATCTGGAGAATAAAAGAGACATTTTGTGTACAAATGCTGTCAAAGTGGACAATTTTATTCATCAGAAAACTTTTATCTGACGATAGATAAATCTGCCTACAGTAAATTAAATATAATAATGTATTGGGTGTAATCATGTAAATGAGACTGTTATTAGATAAATTAATGTATAAAGACAAATATTTATTATTAATTTAAGTGTATTCGATGCAGTGACGCATGAAGTGTATTAAATGTTTTGATAAGAATTTACTTTCTTTTAGTACCCTCCCCCTGAATTGTCATTTCTCGGCTCTAAGCGGTGCGTTAAAAACGTCGTTTTAAAAACTCACCCGTAATAATGAGGACCTACTTTCAAGTTATTGAAAGGAAATATGATGTTATTAACACAACAGAAAAAATAATATAACAAACAAATCAGTGTAACATTTTATTTCATACATTTTTACAATCGTCACATCGTCTTATATGTCGCAATATATTAAATATCTGTCTAGTCTAGTATTGGTCCAAGGGAGATGGCTTCTAAGCTAGCGTGATGCGAGACGGAAAGCTTGTGGCTACAAGACGTTGTCACTTCTATACCTTAATTATATATAAAGTACATAATTCCTAATTAAATTAATTAACATAGGCACTTAGGGCCGTTTCCACCATACATCACTAACGGCCATTTTCAATAACTTATTAGTATAATGATAATTAGTATTTCAAATTTAATTAAAATATTATTTTTAATAAATTTAAAAGGAATTCGGCAAAAATTTATATTCACTTGTTTATCAAAAACATGTATTTTTTTAAAATAATATAAAGTCTCATCTGCCCACTGATTTTAAATTTAAAGAACAGGTACCGGAAGGTTGGTATCTCGTAACTAAACATATTTAGCTTACGGACCGTTAGAAACAAAACGTCAACAAAGAAAGCTTTTCCGTGACGGTCACAGAAAAGCTTAGTTACGAGACTTAGGCATATTTACTAACAGTTATACGTAAGTTATAGAAAACGGCCGTAAATGCATTCAGCGCTGTATAAAACATCGGTACGTTTCTGTTAATCGATGGGAGGCGCGCGTCCGATTTTCTGAAGTGCAAAATGTGGCGCCTGTGTAAGCGCTAAAACTAAAACCGCTGTAAACATGTTTTTTTTTTGTCAATTTTAAGAGTGGCATAATTCCATACTTTTTAAATCTAACGGCAGTACCCATCTTGCATCAGCAGCCATCTCGCTTGCACAGTACACGTATATCTTACACTATTATTCTTTATTTTTATTCCAAAGTAATCATATATCCATATGGTCTACCTTATGGATGATTACATAGGTTGGCAATAGCAGTCAAAACAATCGGAACCAAAAACGACTTGCCATGACTTGCTAGGTTTTCAATACGTAGAGTTTCTCAAAGCACATCAGTTTATATTATGTAGGTTGTTTATAAGATATTGCTATTAGCAATAAGCTCAACATTGTTAAATATAAGGGCACATTATAAAGGATAACAATGTTGATAACATAACATAACATCGCTCCTGTTATTACTGAACGGTTAGGCAGAAGTCCACCATAGTGATAATAGTAAACCCACACTTTGCCAGTTAGGTTTAAAACCCATGTAATAGGAGGGCGAGCCTATTGTTATCAATAAAGCAGAAATCTAGACTCCGTAGCTGCTACTGAGAAATTACTGATGGAATAACCCAACAAATCTTTGCCCGAACCGGAAATCGAACCCAGGACCTTGCAACTAGTAGACCAACAAGGCTGAGACAATTTTGGGGTATTATAAAGTAAACTCTCTATCTATGTATTAACCTTTTGAACGCCAGAGCATAAACGCATGCGCGTGCCCTCCACAGCAAGCCACAATTTCACCTACCATTTTGAAAGAAAGAAAGAAAAATATTTATTTGACGACACACATAAAAAAATAAAGATACAAAATAAGGAGGAAAACATAATACACATGTACGTGCATGTGTGTGTGTGTGTCTTTTGTCACATATTTATGTCGTTTTGCGTACAGGGCACGCGCTTGCTTGTCACGTATATGTGACAATGTCGTTCATAAGGTTAAGGTCTGATTAGACCTAATGCTTGTGCGTGGCTTATGCATAAACCATTGATATAAGTTAAGTGATATCAAGGGCATAAACTTAACGGTTTTATTTTATCTAAAACGGAATCGAACCCATGGAAGATGTAAAGGCCTAAAGGTAGAATAGAACTTTAAACTATGGTATTTTCAGTAGCTAATTGTAAGGCCGATGCACTTCAAGCTATCTCGCTGTAACGCACGTCAGTCGTATCCCTCTCAGTCTCACAATCTATGTCGCGACATACGTAGGGAGCGGCTCGTTGTGTTGTGTGTCGGCGGCCGCGTCGTCGTCGGCCGGCTGCCCCAGCGACACCAGGCGCATCTTGTACTCGTTTAATTTTATATCCTGGAAAAATAAACAAGTGTTCAATTTAATAAAAAAAAATTGGTTTCAGTAAAATGGTAGTTCAAAATCTGATAGTGATAACCAGTCTTACGAATCGTATTACCCGGTAACGGGGTGAGGTCAGATAGACATTCGCGCCGTGTAATATACTGGTATTCAGTTGCTTATGGTTGTACCATATTGGTAGCAATCCCAACATAGCTGATGATAAAAGTAAGTTCTAGACTAAAACTTTGATCATAATGTGAATATAAATTATTTAAAAAACCGGCCAAGTGCGAGTCGGACTCGCGCACGAAGACTTCCGTACCATTATCTATACAGCATTTGACAAAACGGAAAAAAAATCACGTTTGTTGTATGTAATATAATTAAAATAAAATATTTATAATATTTATTTTAAAAAGAATATACTTACATCTAAATATTCTGTGAATATTTCAGGCGTCTACCTGTAGCCGTTATTAATATCGAGCAGAAAACGACAAAAAAATCACGTTTGTTGTATGGAAGCCCCACTTAAATATATATTTTATTTTGTTTTAAGTATTTGTGTGTCTGTTACACATCATCTGTGAAAATTTCAACTGTCAAGCTATCACGGACTCACGGTTCATGAGATACAGCCTGGTGACAGACAGACCGACAGTAGAGTCTTAGTAATATGGTCCCTCTTTGGGTATGGAACCCTTAAAACTTACAAACATAATATTCCAAATACCTCCAATTCAACCTACTGTTAGTTTTAAATCCAAGTTACATCCAGACATCAAAACTTTGGAAAAAAGCATTAAATTCATGACAAACCTGATCAGCAAGCAACTCCAGCAGGTCATCCTGATCCTTCCTCACTCTCTCCAACTCCTCCTCCGTACTCCTCTGCGCATCCTGGCTAGTCTTCAGCTCACCAGTGAGCCTGGCCACTTCACCACCCAGGGCTTGTAGCCTGGCTTCATACTCCTGCATCCTGGAGTCGTCCTGGACGGGAGCAGGGGGGGCCGCTTGCTGCAGGCTCGGTATGGCGACGGCGGCTGATACTTGAGCCTTTAGAAGTGTGTTTTCGTCTTTTAAGTGGGAATTGGCTGATATCGAGTCGTTGAGGGCGCTCTGGAAGTGAGAAAAAGATGATTATTTGGGATGATTCTATGGGTATTGTCTAGCTAGAGAATCGAATCGTATAGCCAGTTATTGCGTTTGATGTTGAAGAAAAATCGTCGTTGTTTTGTAGACCTTCGATGCAATGAATAAAAGTATCTGGGTTGTCAAACAATGTTGCTGAAAAATAATATCCAACATGGTGATTGTAAATTGCAAAGTATTCGTCATGGTTTATAAGGGTCAATGGTGTTGAAAATGAAATCGATATTAGAATCAAAGATGGCAGCTATGATGATGTCTATAATGAGTCCAGAATAAAATTCCAAAGACGAACCTGTAGGGACTGGTTCTGATGCAGCAGGCCCTCGAGCTGCGTCATGAGCTCCTGCAGGCGCGCGTCCTGCTGCCGGATGAGCGTCTTGTACTGCGCCAGCGCGCCGCCCTCCGGCGAGGCGCGCTCCGGGCTGGCCGAGCGCGGCCCGTTGGCCTGGCTGCGCTCGCTCAGGCTCTGGACGACCACACCTGGGAACAGATTAATAAATACACTATTACAATGTTGCATACAATTTGGCATCACATCACAACTAGAATCAAATCTAGTTCGTTGTGAATCATCATGAAGCTTATATACTCCGAAACTATAGGTAGAGAGGATCACTACAGACACATTATCTCCAGTTTGCTACTCTCGGGCCGCCGGTGCTGGCGAATGTCGTTGTGATTTACTTGTAGGTCGACGCAGCCATCATAGGGCTTCTCTCTAAATCCCATCCCACACAATAAGGGACTACCAAAATATTCAGTCTCATTTAATATACTCACTCTCCAAGACCTTGAACAGCCGACAGAACTCGTAGTCGACGAGCACGTCAGCCGGCATCTTGGCGCGGAGCTGTGGGTGCTTGGCTGCCTTGTTGTACAGCTCGTGACGCGTCACCTCGCTCAGTTTGGACGTGAACACTTCCATGCCGATGCGCTTTGTGAGGAGCTGGCGGAGGGATTCCTGGAAATTATTGAAATGGTTGTTAAAACAGTGATAGAACTAAACTCGAATACAGTGTGATCCTTTAAGTAACACAACATGAGGAAATCGGAATCCATATGATGATGAGATACTACTATATTAAGTTTTTTTTTTTGTCAAGTGCGAGTAGTCCAATTAATGACAACTCGCACTTGACGATGATGTATCTTTCATTAAGGACGCGTTTACAAAATTGATAGGTACAGAATCGAACTACTACATTGACACGGGTCATACACACAAGTGTACGCACGACTAACTGCGAGAATAGTAGTCAAGTGAACTCATTTTGATGCTTTGAAAGATTTTTACGTATTTCTTAGAAATAAAATTATGGTAGGTCCCTACAAAAAATATTTTTGCTGTTTTTACGAATTCCCTCCGGACTTGATGGAGTGACCTGAAGGTATACTTCAGTGACTGCTACTGGAACTTCTCGACGTGTTGTACTAGGTGAGCCGAGTTTGGGCTCGTTTTGTTAGTCATGATGATACCTTACCTCCAGACTTGATGGAGCGACCTGAAGGTGTACATCGGTGACTGCTACTGGAACTCCTTGACATGTTGTACTAGGTGAGTCGAGTTTGGGCTCGTTTTGTTAGTTATGATGAGACCTTACCTCCGGACTTGATGGAGTGTCCTGAAGGTGTACTTCGACGATTGCTACTGGAACTCCTTGACGTGTTGTACTGGGTGAGCCGAGTTTGGGCTCGTTTTGTTAGTTATGATGAGACTTTACCTCCGGACTTGATGGAGTGACCTGAAGGTGTACTTCGGTGATTGCTACTGGAACTCCTTCACATGTTGTACTAGGTGAGCCGAGTTTGGGCTCGTTTTGTTAGTTATGATGAGACCTTACCTCCGGACTTGATGGAGTGACCTGAAGGTGTACTTCGGTGATTGCTACTGGAACTCCTTCACATGTTGTACTAGGTGAGCCGAGTTTGGGCTCGTTTTGTTAGTTATGATGAGACCTTACCTCCGGACTTGATGGAGTGACCTGAAGGTGTACTTCGGTGATTGCTACTGGAACTCCTTCACATGTTGTACTAGGTGAGCCGAGTTTGGGCTCGTTTTGTTAGTTATGATGAGACCTTACCTCCGGACTTGATGGAGTGACCTGAAGGTGTACTTCGATGATTGCTACTGGAACTCCTTGACGTGTTGTACTGGGTGAGCCGAGTTTGGGCTCGTTTTGTTAGTTATGATGAGACCTTACCTCCGGACTTGATGGAGTGACCTGAAGGTGTACTTGCAGTGACTGCTACTGGAACTCCGCGATGTGTTGTACTGGGTGAGCCGAGTTTGGGCTCGTTTTGTTAGTTATGATGAGACTTTACCTCCGGACTTGATGGAGTGACCTGAAGGTGTACTTCGGTGATTGATACTGGAACTCCTTCACATGTTGTACTAGGTGAGCCGAGTTTGGGCTCGCCAACACGTCAAGGAGTTCCAGTAGCAATCATCGAAGTACACCTTCAGGTCACTCCGTCAAGTCTGGAGGTAAGGTCTCATCATAACTAACAAAACGAGCCCAAACTCGGCTCACCTAGTACAACATGTGAAGGAGTTCCAGTAGCAATCACCGAAGTACACCTTCAGGGCACTCCATCAAGTCCGGAGGTAAGGTCTCATCATAACTAACAAAACGAGCCCAGACTCGGCTCACCTAGTACAACATGTGAAGGAGTTCCAGTATCAATCACCGAAGTAAACCTTCAGGTCACTCCATCAAGTCCGGAGGTAAAGTCTCATCATAACTAACAAAACGAGCCCAAACTCGGCTCACCCAGTACAACACGTTAAGGAGTTCCAGTAGCAATCATCGAAGTACACCTTCAGGTCACTCCATCAAGTCCGGAGGTAAAGTCTCATCACAACTAACAAAACGAGCCCAAACTCGGCTCACCCAGTACAACACGTCAAGGAGTTCCAGTAGAAATCATCGAAGTACACCTTCAGGTCACTCCATCAAGTCCGGAGGTAAGGTCTCATCATAACTAACAAAACGAGCCCAAACTCGGCTCACCTAGTACAACATGTGAAGGAGTTCCAGTAGCAATGACCGAAGTACACCTTCAGGTCACTCCATCAAGTCCGGTGGTAAGGTCTCATCATAACTAACAAAACGAGCCCAGACTCGGCTCACCTAGTACAACATGTGAAGGAGTTCCAGTGGCAATCACCGAAGTACACCTTCAGGTCACTTCATCAAGTCCCGAGGTAAGGTCTCATCATAACTAACAAAACGAACCCAAACTCGGCTCACCTAGTACAACATGTGAAGGAGTTCCAGTGGCAAACACCGAAGTACACCTTCAGGTCACTCCATCAAGTCCGAAGGTAAGGTCTCATCATAACTAACAAAACGAGCCCAAACTCGGCTCACCCAGTACAACACGTCAAGGAGTTCCAGTAGCAATCATCGAAGTACATCTTCAGTTCACTACATCAGGTCCGGAGGTAAGGTTTCATCATAACTAACAAAACGAGCCCAAACTCAGCTCACCTAGTACAACACGTCAAGGAGTTCCAGTAGCAGTCACCAATCACTTCATCAAGTCCGGAGGTAAGGTGTCATCATAACTAATAAATAATAAAAATCTTGCCTTGTCAAGTATCAAATTTGGTTTATCGAATATTTTGTGTTTGTACAGCGATCGTTTTCAACTCGAGCCGCTCCAAACAGGCGTTACGTGTCCACTCTCGACGGCGGCCGTGCGCGGACTAAAGTTTCATTCTAAGTGTTTGTGCAATAAATCAAGACGGGTATCCAAAATAAAATAACCCCTAATGCAATCGATTAAGGTTCATCCAGAATAGCAAAAAATGTGAAAAAATAAGATTTGGTTTTCATTTTTTTTGCAACGATATAAATCATTTAGATAAAAAAAAATCCTTGCATTAAGAATTGATTATGTTTGCCAACATACAGTATTTTTAGAAATGGTAAAATATGTTAATAATAGCACAAAAAATGTACCTAAACTCAACCCTCTATCGTTAATTTTAGGGAAAATGGCAACGACAGATCGATTTTACATTATAAAAAACTAAAATTTTCAATGATCAAGTTCCTATTATTTGAAGATGAAGAACCAATCTATACGAGGTAGTTATTAGTTATATTGGATTTTGTTTGGTTATGCCATAAAATTGTACCGAAAAACAGCATAATTTTACCTGATATGCAAACGCGCCCTTAAAGTCATTCGACTCTGTTTCGTGGAAAGATAATTTTCATTGTATCGGAATAAAAAAGTCGAGACAGCAGAAGTGGATTAAAAAATAATAATAATGATATATTTTATTCAAAAATAGAATAAGCAAAAAAATACAATTTAAATCTTAGAAATAATGTTGGTTTAACAAACTATTTATAATAAAAATAATCTAATAATTATTTTAAAAAACAATTATTACTGAAAACAAATTGGCAAAAAAAAAGCATGCGGGACAGTCTGGGGACTACCGATAGAAGTGAAAACTAAGTAACTTGTGAATTGTATCGTCGAGCTATGTGTGTGAGTGTGCGTTTATGTGAAATGTATAATATGTGTTGTTACTAAAACATCATCATCATCTGCCAGGCCTTTTCCCAACTATGTTGGGGTCGGCTTCCAGTCTAACCGGATGCAGCTGACAGAATACCCGTATTTTACATGGAGCAACTGCCTATCTGACCTCCACAACCCAATTAACACTGGGTAATATGCTACCTCTTAGTAAGACTGGTTATCAGACTTTCGGCCACTGACTACCTGTAACGACTGTCAAAGATCTACAAATGACAGCCGGGACCAACTGCTTAACGTGCTTTCCGAGGGGTCTGGCAACTTTGTTCTACGAACAAGATGTAGGTGGGCTAGAAAACAAGAAAGAGACAACAACATCAGAGTAAAAGAGATGAATTACATAATGTTGCCACCAAAAATACTATTTCATACTCTCCAAAATAATAAGCTTATTAATTGATTTTTAAAGTAAACTTCCCTTAAAATTACCCTTTGCTATTATTCTGATTTCTGGCATCATGATGCCAGAAATTGTTTGTTAGGAAATATATCATATTTAATTGATTAATACACAAAACAAAAACAAAACGGAAAAATATATGACAACACTAACGTCCGCACGCCGTATTATGTAATTTTGACGTTGACATCCAAAATTTTTTCGTCGGCGCCATCTTGGCTTTTAATTTGGACCTCATTTTCATTATCAGCGACTATACGACCTATCTTTCGCCCTCCCCCTTCCCCTCCCCAGTCGTAGCACTGGTTGTGCCCAGCGCATGCCTAATATTGCCTATGTGGTGCTACGCCGCCGTAGCGGATCGCGTACGAGTGCTACTAAACGTGACCGCACGTTACGTCAAGTGACGATGAGTTCAATATTTTTCCTTCACCCAAAAAGTGCTCAACGCGCCTAAAGAAGTTTTCACTTCAAAAACACAGAAGTGTATTGATCTCCCTGTTTGATAGGTTCAGCTCACCTTAGAGTAGTTCTCGACCGAGTCGTCGTTGAAGTGTATGCAGATAGCCAGCAGTAGCGCCGACAGCCCCTGCAGCAGGAACTCGTTGTCGTCGTGGTCGGCGGCGCACGTCTGCGCCACCAGCCAGCCCACGCCGCCCGGCGCCAGCAGGAACGCCGCCACGGCCGCCGGGCAGTAGCTCATCCACATGCACAGCAGCATCAGCAGGGCCACCTGCCACGCAGTGGGGACAATCAACTTCATTTAGCACTTTACACCACACATACAAGGTACTGCTTTCTAAAATTAAAAGTAGATAATTATATATTAGAGTTGATTTGAATTCTTCAGATAGCTAGTTAATCATAATTTTCATTGCATATTTCTATTAACTTGATTACTAACGATAAAGACAATTGATGAATTGTAACATTTCGTTATAAAGACATTTTAACGACACACCAAGCTAAACAACATACCTTAGACTTCAACTTAGTAGTCTGTTGCAGCAACAAAGTGCACTGATGCAGCAACGACACAGGCGAACTTCCGATATTCGTTGCTAGCAACACCCTGAGCAACTGTTCCTTTTGCGCCGGGTTCTCAATGAGCCCATGCATCAGTGCGACGGCTGAGAACCAGTTGGATAGCACGTCGGAGGAGAACAGGCCTCCGCATAGCAGTTGGCCACTGGTCAGGCTGGACATGTCTGATGATGACGGTAGGAGGGTCTGTACGAGGCTCGCTTGACTCATCTCGTTGTGATATAAGTAACATTGGAAGCAGTAGAGGACTGCGCACCTGAATTTTACAAGATTAAAACATTAGTATTTTTAGTGTCAATATATTTTGTATGGAGAGAAGTGGAAGAAATGGGAGTAGGCCTTTGGCCTGTAGTGGGACAGTACAGACCAATAGAAAATTTATTAATACAATTTTACTTGCATGTTCAGGGTCTTTGTCGGTTGCTAGTCCCTTATAAGCCTTAAGGTGACACTAGTCGACATTTTGTCCATAGAAATTTCGGGAGGGTATTACTCCACTGTTTGACACTGTACATCCAAAGTTAAACATGATATCCTTTTGTCTCATTATTAACTTTGTCTGTGCGGAAACAGAATAGCAAAATAAAAACGCATTAAAAAGTTACGAGCTACCAAAGATTCGTTTTTATTGCCAATTTTAACGCAACTTTGGGCGTAAATTAGTAATAAAAGAAGTGTCAAATTTCCAAAACAAAGTCGGTACCGATAAAGCACAACTATCGAAAAAGTCAATATATTTTACTTGTAATTGATTTATGCATTGGTTTTTTCATAAAACTCGATTTTCCAAAGGCCTTTTAGTATTTTTTACGCACGCTTTTTACTTTGAATTATCGTGCATCTCACTGAACTCACTCTGTCGGCCACTATGCCAGGTGAGACAGCATGCTTTTCGGCCACGCCCACCAATGAGTTCGAGCCCGTGACTAGTGTCACCTTAAGTGTATCAACAATTAAGCAAAAAACATCACAATTAAAATAAGCTAAATCTAGCCATTGAACCTAGCTACCAAGTATCTTTTATCTGCTACTAAGGATCATTGTATAGATTGTATAACGGGCTGGTGTCCGCAACTCCCCGCCCATGCGCGTATTTTGCGTAAGGAGCCCGTTATACAATACTAAGGATCAGTTCATACATCAGACGATTTTTTTTTTCAAATTTTGTTTAACTAACCTTAAAGAGAAAGGCTGCTTCTCATTAACCATAGACATAAGTAGCACCACAATAGCTGGCCGCGGCGGATTCGAAGGCGCCATCACATTGCCCAAGAACTCCTGATTCGTCACCTCCCCCCTCACTGCCTCGCCCACCGTGTTGATCGTCTCCGTGAGGATATCGGCAGGGACTCCACTTGACATCAGGATGTTACAGAGAGCGTCTAGTAGACCGACATTTTTCATTATCTTCTGACAATTTGAGATTATCTGCAAGGAGTTGCTTGGCGAGACTAGTGTCCTTACTATCAGTAACATGCAGTGCACATTGGACACCTTCTGTGGGGACCATCCAGCTTCCTCCGACTCATCAGGAGTGTTGAACATCGGCAGCATCTTCTGAATATAGCTACCTTCCTTAAAGAAGTTAATGTTGCTGCTGTTGTTCTTCAGTAAATTCAACATCAGCAACAAACAGTCTTCTACGATAATTCCACCGTCAGAATAACCTTCAGTCGAGACTATTTCGAAGAGCCTATCGAACGCGTTTTCAAAAGCTACAATCTTTTGAATGTTCGCGTTTCCTTTGGTTAGTTTTATGAGCAGTAATAATGTTTCATTTCTGATAACTTCTCTTGTATCTCCTAATAAGTCCATCATTTTCGAAACGCCCATAGGTTTAACTAGAATAATTTCTTGGATATCTTTTGGTCTATTTGTAAGTAGTGAAGTGAGGAGTTGTACGGCGGACAGTCTAACTCTGAAGTCGTACTCGTCTAAGAGATCTAGGACTAGTTGTATGTTGTGATGGTCTTTAATGAACATTTCGGTGAACTGCTCGCCGATGTTCATGGGCACGCGAGGGTTGTTCTCCTCTTCCTCGAATTGAGTAGGCGTCATGACGTTGTTGAGAGTGTCCAAGGCGTAGTTTATTGTCTCATTGTCGGCCCGGTCCAGTTCTAATACCTGGAAATTGACATCACTTTATGTAATGTTTGTTGTGGCTTCAATGGTATGTCAACACACAAAATCTAAACATCCTGACATAAGATTCTTCAATTCTACAGAATTTTGTTACACTGCAGACATTTTTAATCAGTGTGTGTGTGTGGCAAAAGAATATGAATATTTATGGCTTCTAATTTAAGGAATTAACAAACTGGAAAGGATTTGTTGTAATTCAAACTATTAATACCCCAAAATACACAACCGCGTCTTTTAAGCTTAGACTAAAAGGCAGAAACAAGATCACAAGAAAGCCAAAACAGTGCTCTTATGAACACCTGTTTTCGGAGAACTTCTATTATATAGCAAAGATTGACATCGTTAGATGTCCATACATTATAAGATGAATGATCAGTGATCACTATACCAAAATTTCGTGCGAAAACATTATTTTTCGAGAAGAAACTGAAGATTCTTGAACTGAAAATATTTGTTTTCTAAGGAATTTATATTTCTCAAGTCTTTCATTATTTCGAAATCTATCAGATAAGAAAGTCTTACTTGTTTGAGCGTGTCCATGCCCTGCGCGCCGACCTCGACGCGGTAGGTGCGCGACATCGCTTTGAGCGCGCGGCACGCGTCGCGCCGGTCTTCTAACAACGTCGAGTTGTTCACGCGGTCTACTAGGCGCTCCACCTGGAGAGAAGGAGACTTAAAACCAATTGAAATTTATTTCTAAAAGACGGAGAACTTTTACGAGTTGCGGAGACCAGGCCCTTATAATACAATCCCATCCAAGTTTTGCTGGCTGCCGGCTTTGTTTGGGTTAGCAAAAAAGAGGTGGAATTAAAGTATCTTATATTAACATTTTCATAATTATACAGTGGCACAGCAGTAAGCGCACAAATAACACAAACTTAATGGAATGATTGCATGTGGACAGTGTGAATCTTTTTCTATCATCAAACCAGAGAATAGCAATATTTCTGGACCTTACTATAGGACTATCGAATTCATTTACCATTCTAAACTATTGACACTTCACACTTCATAAGAAAAAAAAAAAACTAATAATATACATCCATCAAGGTGACTGATTTAAAACGAAATGTTCTTCTACAGTTCTACTATACACTACTATTACAGATTAATCATTAAAGTTGCAACCAACAAATAATATTATTACTAAGTTATCTGTATCACCAAATAATAACAACACAGTGACCTTTGCAAAACATGTGTTTTGCAAAGGTCACTGTGTTTAATAAATAACTGCATTAAATAAATAACTTCAGGCCCTCCGTGCGTAATAAACAAAGTTGCTATTTAAACTCTTGTCTCAATACACAATAGACTTCGACTAGAACACACAAGAGAACTAAAGTGCAGTCACATTCAAATATAGTCTTTGTGAGAATTAATAGCAACATCATATATAGATTAGAATAGTTGCTATAGGGTTTTATTGGAAAATATTTTTTGGATCCATTTCGATCCATCTGTAAAAATATTTGGTATTTAAAAAAAACAGTGATAAGCAGGTATAAACAATAACTGAATAACATATAATTGCAATGAAAAAAATGAATAATTGACTGAGTTGTACCTAATAGTACACCCACATTTTGCCAGTTATGTTTAAGTCCCATGTAATATAAGTATAAATATATATAATAATGTATAAGGGAAAAAAATACTTTGAACACTTATTAATTTCAATAACCAGGCACAAGCCCATTCATGTGTTGCTGGTAATATTGCATAACTTCTACTACTGTCACTTCCAATACTTAGTATTGTTATTCATTTGTTATTGAATGGAGTTCCACAACAAATTAATGTTAGTAAACTTAGAAGTATGTTTGTACTTATGTGTTCTACAATCTTTTCTGAATTGAAATATACATTTTACAGTAGAAATAAAGTTTTATCACCTGAGTAGCAAATAATTTCATCACGTAAAGTTATTATGGTATGTGATTTGGTTTGTAATTAAATTTTCATTTTGCTAACTGGTTACAAATTTATTATTTTCTTTTAACCACTAGACTCAACAGAGATTTAGAAACATATAAAATTAATTGTGATTTTACTACCATTATACAATATTGTTAACAAAAATTGTATAATTTTAAAATAAATGAACGGACAGGGAATTATGTCAGTAACTATCCTATGTATGAACGTAAAGGGGACAATGTACAAGCAGGTCAGTTAAACAAATAACTACTACTTATAAGAAAGTGAAAAGGAAGATCTAGACTCAAGACAAGAATAATGTAGCATTGAAATATGGGACATGAGTGCTGTCAAATTCTTGAAATATTGAACCAATTTAGAGACATCTGGACCCGCCTACGCTGAAATTATAGATACGAAATACCTACTCTACATTGCAAACTATAAATAGGTCAGCCTATGTTTTTATTCTAGTAAGTAAATAATGAAATACTCACGATCTCCGCTCCTGAAGGTTGGTGGCCAGGTTCCGGAGCCCCGAGCACGGTCTTTAGACCGCTCTTTAGAAAATCCATTTTCGCTAAATCCCTTATTTATAAATAGAACACAGTTAAAACTTATTAATACGAAATCATTGCACAAAATACGTAAACTCACAAAAATTAATTCAACCCTACGCGACACGTCAAAGCATTTTTTGACATTACAAGAATTACGTTTCGGTGTTCCTAGAATTTCAGTATTGGATAAATGAGCAATACTATAGATTTTATGTACAATGATTAGACGAAAACGAAATTCACAATAAAAATTCTTCTTTTTACGTTGTAAAGGAATATCTGCTAATTTATTACAAATTGTAAATCAAAATCGTTTCATTCGAACTAACAAAACAAAACCAACGCTGGCGAACTTACTTTCAATGTCATTGTCAAATGTCAAGCATTATTGACATTCTGCTGTCAAAGTGTCAACTCTGTTTACCTACTTACCGAGTTTTAGGCTGCTGCATTTTTTATTTATTACCTAGCTAATGAAATTAGAAAGACTCACTAACCAGCAAAAATTATAACAGTCGTCAACTGAATACATTTTATTCATAGCAAAAATGTCGACGGACCTCAGTGCCAGCTTCAACGAGCAATACATGAACATTAACACTAAGATGAAAAAGTAAGTTTACATTTCAATTTTGACCTATTCAGCCAGCCTTGATTTTTACTAAAACTAACCTGCAATGTATTGTACAGGCGGTTCATGCGGAAGCCAAATATATCAGAAGCGACCAACGAGTTCATAGCCCTGGCTATCCAATGCGAGCATTCCGACCAGCCATCGTTTGCGGGTCACGCCTACGTTGGCGCGGCTAAGTGCGAAGCCTCCGTTGGCCACTTCCTTGGCGAAGCGGAACATTTTTTGGCCGCGGCTCGGCAGTTCATGAAGGCCGAGAAGAAGTTGAAGTCTCTGAAGTTTTATAGTGCAGATAGAGAGAATTTAGAGGTACCTGAGAAATATATTAACTTAATATGTCTATACTATAGCTCCTTTTTATCCTTACTACACAAAGGATAATTAGTAAAATATCAAAATCATAATGTTTTGTTACTTTTTATTCAAAATGTATCAGAAAATTTGTGTTCTCCTTGTAATGAATTTATGATTTATATTTTAAAATAAAACTGATTATTTATTATTGATGCATTTCAGGCAGCAACAGGCTGTTACATACAAGCCTTGAACAAGTACCCAGAGAAGTCTTCTTTAAGAACATCCATACTTATGGAGCTAGCCAGTGACCTAATAGAACTGAACCACAAACTAGAAGCATCTGCATATTATGAGCAGGCCATAGACACAGTTACTGAAAGCACCATGAAGACCATATGTTTGAGGAACCTACTCAATTTGAGGATTGACTGTGGTCAGTATCTTTTCAGACCATGCACATCTTTATATATGCTGCGATTGACTTTTCAAAATATTTGCTACTGCTGAGATTATAGAACCTCCTGTTTATGAATAATAGTGTGATAAAGACATACATGTTCCAGTATTAAATAGAGACAGACCAGAAACCATCTTTGATAACTAAAAAAGACTAAACTTACATAAAATGAAATCATTTTTATTTCCTTCCAGGTAAATATGACATTGCTTTAGAGATAGCCAACAAAATAGCTGACAGCACTAACACTAATATACAAGAAGATATCCTTGCTGAGTAAGTTAAATTCCAATTTATGACCCCCATAGTCACAAATATGTGACAAGCAAGCGCGTACCCTGTAACACATTTGTGTTGTTTACAACATAATCAATAATGGTAGGTGAAATTATATTAAATCATAGAGTCCATAAATATCTTTGTAAAAATATAGTACTGATCACACAACTGAGTACACCATTAAAACTTAATAGGTGAAAGTGACAATGGATATCTATTGCAGTGGGCAGGACTAAAATAATAAAATAAAAAATAATAATAATATAATGTGATCCAGATTTTAAATTTTCTATCACATTTCACCCTAAAATGCCCTTTTAACCGCCATGGTCACATATACGTGACAAGCAAGCGCGTGCCCTGTACGCCAAACGACACAAATATGTGACAAAATGGTAGAAATTGTGGCTTGGCGTAGAGGGCACGCGCGTGTGTTTATGCGCCGGCGGTCAAAAGGTTAATGTTTATAAAAGTTGAGCTGGGATGAGTGGATGGTCTACTGATTACAATTATGCCCCTACCTCTACCCTTTGCTGCTTTGTAAGTCTTACATTTTATTTAACAAAAACCTCTTATGCCATTTCCAGAGTGCAAGTTAGTAGAATACTGCTGACTCTTCTAGTGAAGCCAACAGAAGACTGCAAGCCTCCATCATTGAAGCAACTCTTCATTGACTTGATGAATGATAATGAAAGTGATGGTAAGTTGCATTAATTTTAAATCTTCCATTTCCAGCAGCTATTTAAAAGAAATTAAGATTTATAACTCCACATTGTCGTCACTGAGGCAGGCCTAAAAAACGTGACGATTTGGACTCGTTACTGTCTGATTGGCCAGAGGAGACAAAACACCGGGAGAAATGAAAGGAAATGGGGGAGGCCTTTGCCCAGCAGGGGGACAGAACAGGCTAATTAAAAAAAAAAGACTCCACATCATCTATTGCAACCATATTGGTTTAGGTCTCTCTAGAACAAAAGTTAGGTTAGTTTACTCTAGGTTTTTGTAATGAGAGAATGTATTTCACTGTTTATTAGACTAATGGCCATTTTCAATAACTATCTAACAGGTAACAGAAGGTAGCTATCTCTGTCTGTTTGACATTTAGCTAGAAACGAAATGTCACAAAAAGCTTCCTTTGTTTTGTCTACGAATCACAGTCCTCCGATTGACAGGTACGTGACGCGATATTCCAAGCCAACTTTGTTCATAGAAACACGGATAGCTACGAGACGTACTAACAGTTATAGAAAACGGTCGCAAAAGTGCTAGGTCAGCCACCACCATTCTTCCAAAAAAAGTTCATGAATGATTCAAGCCTTTGCAAATCAAAGGAGCCTATGACGCCTACAGTTCCATACTAATTTGTTTTGCTTTTCCCTTTCAGCAATACCCCTGAACACAGACTTGCGCCTAAAGCTCCAGTCCATCATCATCAGCTATACATCAGGAGACATACAGTCTCTCGTCAGTGTTACTGCTGATACCAAGCAGTTTCTGACTCTGCAGCATGTTGAGCTTCTACACAAACTGATATCAGATGAGAGAGGTTAAGAGCTGGTATTGATAAGAATAGCCACTTTGTAGGTAATTGTGTAATGTTAGATAAGATGTATAATGATGTTATGAATGCTTATTTTTAAAAAATGGAAGATTCCCAACTAAGTGTATTATGTTATGAAATGTAACAGATACCTATTTCGGTTTGCTTTGGTTGTTGTATCTCATTTTAGGTATTCAAATCTACAATTCTACGTATGTATGTTAAAATATTTGTTGTTGTATTAAAAATAAGAGGTTTTTCAACACTCAATTTTATTTCTCCAAAACCCCAAAGGCATAGTTGAATAATGCTATGCCATAGTTATATAAAGGTATACTTCATCATTAAATTTTTTTGTATTTTCTATACACAGTTAAAAAACCTTTTTTTTGTTTGTGCCTTTCCTGAACTATATGAACACATATGTTTTAGGGTATATTTTTAAGACTTTTTATCAGTACTACTTGTGTCATCTAATTTAGGTATGACAACTTCTAGTTCTTCAGCAAAATGGACTTTATGGTCCAATGGCACCACATTCTCTCTGGAGCCGGCGTCTACTTTGACCTCATTGCCGAAGTCAGCAGCCTTGTCTATGACTGTTTTGCTCTGTTTGGAATGAGTCCACATTTCCTCAAATTCATCCTCCTCTTCATTATCATCATCTTCCTCAGCACTCTTGTCACTCTTGGCTTTTTCGTGGGTCTTCTGCCAGCAGTACTCAAACGGATAGCTGACATTTCTGTTGTCATCAGGAGCAACCTCAAAACGACATAACAATGAATTGTAAGTGGTGTGAACACCTTCCAGGAAGTTCACATCAATTTCTTCAAAGCCAGTGATTGACTTAAACAGGTCTTCTCCAGATTTCATGTCAGACACTCCCTTCTTTTCAAAGAACTGTAAATAAACAACAAAAACATTACATAATGTTTATACAGGGAAAACCCTCATAGACGAGTTGTTTACAATAAAAAAATTGTTGCACAACACTTAATCACACTATAAAACATTGTTGCACAATATTTATTCACACTATAAATATTATTGTTTACTTGTCAGATGAGTCTTAATTTTCAGAAGTAAATTTCTTATCAGATAAAAAACTTACATTAGCAATGTTGCGGCAATCCCTCAGCAAGAACTCCAGCCCATTAGGATGGTCTGGCTGCACAGACTGAGACACGTCTATAAACCAGCACTTGTTCTCCCACCACAGGATGTTGTACTCCGACAGGTCAGCATGGATCATGTGCCCTGTGTTGTACAGCTTGTGCACTGCCTCCACCACCTCATTGTACACACTCTGCCACTTCTCTGGCTTCAAAATAACATCCCTCAATTTAGGAGCAGGCTTGTTGTCTTTCCCAATGAAAGACATCACCAAAATATGCTTTTTCAAACACACCATGTCTGGACAATTCATCCCAACCTTCTTCATACGAATCATGTTATGCATTTCTTTCTCAGCCCACATATGAACTATCTTGCGTGGGTTCTGTTTTGAGAAGCGATCCTTAAAACGATAGTCCGCTTCAATATACTTATCACGAGTTTTGAACTCGTTAATAGTAGTCTTAAAGACTTTGATTGCACATTCCTTAGGAACGGTTAAGTCGGGATACTTGGTGTTCCCATTAGCATGTAGCACAACTGATTCCTTGCCAGTTGAAATTATTCCATTGATATCCTCAAGCAGTTCGTTGTTAATAAGTTTAAACAGAATAAGCCTTGTAGGCTCATCAAGGCCCATCTCTGCAGTGGCATGACTTTCTTTACGGTCCAACATTTTGTGTTTACGGGAATGTTGGTGTCTTGTTTGTTCTCTCAAATGATTGAACACAGAATTGGACAGTTTCATGTCAAACCCAGCTCCATCACCTGTACACACTTCTGGAGGGAATGCCATCACACGACAAGCATTCCTCCTGCCATTGATCACACTGTCATGCTTGGTGACCATCTCTCCATCTTTCATCACATATCCACGTTTAGGCAGGCTCGCGAACTCCTTCTCATTGGTCTCGAAACGATCCCAATCTTTCTTTCTTCTTTCAAAGTCTTCTTCATCAGAATCTGAATCGTAAATCAAATGCTTGGGCACATTGAAATAGTTATCGTACGATACCGATACTTTGGCGTCTCCGTTGCGTTTCTTCTCAACCACCTTGAGCTCATCATCATATTCTCTGTCGAATTGGTTTTGCAACACTTTGGCAATGATGGAATCTGAGTCACAATACTCCTTGACGTTGGATGTTTCGATTTCGTGCAGCAATTCAGGAGGTATGTCGTTAGACGTACTCACATGCTGATCGGTAAGCTGATCAGCGAACTTAATTTCCTCCTTCACTTGGAGTCCTCGTGCTAATTCTTCAGACATGATGTCTGACAAATCTTGTACTTCTGCAGGTGCAGCAATTTTCTTCCAGGGGTTCGACATTTTGTTCAATGAAATTAGAACTATATCACAGATCTTGAGTTAATGTTGATAACTTAATGTATCCCTGTTAGAGCAGGTAATTTAATTTATTACACAATATGATTAAATAGTTACGGACGTACACAAACCTTTCTTAGGGGTCTGACAATTTTGGCATTGAACTCGTCTGAACATGTCTGTCCGTTTTGTTTTTAAAGTGAAAGAGATAACAATAGAATTCCTAATTAAACTAAAAGAGAACGGGTTTTTTTAAGCTCAAAATAATACTGATGTCAAAGTATCATGTACGGAATTTCACAAATGGAAATGACATACCAGTACAAAAGTTGCCCTACTGAAAAAGCTATTTTTCAGTAGGGCAACTTTTGCGAAACCAAAAAAAAAAAACCGAAAGATTCGCACAGGCCTCTTTACTATGAGGGAATTTTAGGTTTGAGGAAGGACATTTTCTCAAATTGTTTTTCTTCATCGTTTTGGAGCAGTGATAATGAAAAATAAATTTCACTTTAGCAGTTCGAACCCATGACCTATGATAAAAAACTAAATCTTAATTCGGGGTCATTATCACTGGGCCACCAATGCTCACACCGTGAAATTGAACTAAAACTTACTGAAAAACGGGAAATGTAATGCGACTGCGTTCACTGACATTTTCTTGATTCTCTGGTAAGCTTTTTTATTCGGAGCAACTGTTTTCTTCACATAATGGTCCCACATTATTATTATACTCTTTGGGTCCCACCCATTAACTCCTTTGAGCAGCATGGAGTTTTATTGGTCAACCGAGATATAGGTAAATAGCTGGTTTATTGAGACGGGATGGGAGCTTCTGTTTCATCATTTCAGCCGAAAGACGTCCATAGCTGGATATAGGCCTCCCCAAGTGTCGCCACATTGCCTGGTCCCGTGTGGCTCGCATTCAGCGGATCCCCGCAACCTTCACCAGGTTATCGGTCCAGCTTCGGAGGCATTCCTTCTATAAAGTATACATGTTCTGTGGCCTTCCAACGCAACGTCTTCCGGTTTGCGGTCGCCACTTGAGAACTTATCGGCCATCCGTTCTGAGAGCTTCAGTTTATGCAAGCTGAAATTGCTTTTAATTCTGCTGTCGAAAGGGCCGAGTCACACCGGAATGGCGCCTAGTCTCCTCTTGACTAGTTTAGTTTCTACATTCGGCAAGGAAACTCGCGTTTGGAGTAAACATGATAGAACTAGTTATTACAGCACTTATTGCGGAAGAAGCTTTGTAGCGCCAGCGGCCTCGCGTCCGCCGCTGGCAGAACCACCGTCAAGACGCGCGTGGCGCGGTGCCGCGGGCGGCCTCGCTATCTTTTCAAGCGATACTGGTCTTTTAACCTTTTCACCGCCACGGACTTCAATACAAGTGATATGTATGATATGAAAAATAAATGTAGATAAAGTATAAAATTATTTCACACTGAAAGTGCTCGCCGCATCGCTCCCATCCGGTGTGATGACTCGGCCCTAATAGAAATGCAAGAGCGTAGACCTCGACCTCCGCGCCATGTAGAATGGAGGGCTTGTGCATTTTTGAATGTGGGAAAATTTAGCTCCCATCATTCAAATAACAAGCAAAGTGAGCTCATAATATCCACCGGTGTTTTTACCGCTCACTCAGAAATAAAGGATCGACTTGAACGGTACTGCTAGTGGCGCCGTTTCCCGCTCTAGCAAATGCTGGTTCTGAGTGACACACAAAAAGATACAAAGACTTTAGAATTGCTCTGCCTACTCCTCCCTAGGGAAAAATAGGCGTGAGCTTATCTGCATATAGTGCATTGTGAATAATAGACCGTAAAACACAAGTTTTATTAGTCTTGGGTAACGCTCATATTAGGAAATCTCAAGTTCCTCAAAACAATACAAAACATTTGTAAATACTAAGTTTTTAAATATTTGTATTGCTTATTGGTAGAGAACACAAAATGAAACCACCAAATTGATTTTTCTTTTATATTTTTAGCTTAACATTTACTTTGCCGCTTTCTTACCGCCGCCACCACCACCGGCACTGACGGTCTTGCCAACGCTGGCCTGTTGCGCTTTGAGGACCTTGACGATCTTCTGTTCTTCAATCAGGAAAGCTCTGACGATGCGCTGCTTCACGCACTTGTGGCAAAGGACACCTCCATAGACGCGCTTGACGGTCTTCTTGCGGTAGCAAAGGCGGGAACGCTCAGCGGGCCTGGCAGGCTGGATACCTCGCAGTTTGCTCTTGCACTGTCCACACCTCGGGATCTTCTTGGGCTTCTTGACATACTGATAGACCAGACGGCCACCAGGAGTCCTTACTCTGAAATTGTACAAAGGTGTGGCTTTAGAAACTATTATAACTTAAGTTCACTTTAGACGGCCACCTGACCAAGGTCTCTTGTAATACTGTAGAATAGGTGAGTAATATTACTTTTACTGTATTGTATAGCGGGCTGGTGTCTGCAACTCCACGTCAATATGTATAGTATATATGTGTATAATACTATTTGGATGTAGCATGTGGATAATGCTATTTGAAAAAACCTGATAGCAAGTTGAAATTATTACTATCACTATGCAAAATTGCAACTATTTAATTTTACTACTATAGGTTAACCGTTAAGGCCAATACAAATGTTTTTCAAGAACTATGAATTAATAAATAACAGTAGTAGATTAAAGCATGAAAACGATTAGAAGAATAGCTTACAAAATATTAACCACAATCATTTTCATCACCCATACTTAGCGATACTAGTAAAAACATTGTCTTGGGTGTTATGGATAGACACACTTGAGGTTTCACAGCTTGTTTGTGCAATTTATAGATGTGATATAGTGAGCAGTAAGTAATCAATGCCAGACTTTATGAAGAAATACTTGATAACGTATGAAAGTGTCTTCCGACAACACTTCGGTAACATTTTGAGGTTAACTTGTCAATAAGTAATAAGATAAAGCAGTCTTGTATTTTCCTAAAATTAAAATAAGGTCACGTAATTTAGCTACTTTGGAAAGTAATTTGTATGGTAAACACTTTAAAATACTCACATTCTCCTTTGGTTTGATTTAGTATTGTACGACAAACGTCGTCTAAACGTTAGCCGCTGTACCATTTTGGGGCTGAAATATGAAAGAAATTATAAGTAACACGCCTCCCACTATTTAAATCACTATGCTTATTTCAAATATTTTAGTTAAATCATAAGATTGAGATAGATTTTATTAAATATTTTTCGTAACACACAAATCCCAACCTATTTGACAGCTGTTGATAGGAAAAGACAAACAATCGTTTTCATGGCAACATTCACAAATTGCACAGATAATGTATTCCACTTTGATATTTTCTTTCAGTTTTAAAAATGTTGAAATTTATGACATTCAAGTATTTACAAGCGATTCATTTATATCTATTTGTTTGAAATCTAAAAAATGTAAAAATACTAGAAATATTTATTCTGAAAAATGACACCGGATTCCGGAATAATTGCCACCTGTCCTGTGTTTGTCCCATAGATTAGAATTGTTTGTCCTGTCGTCCACCTCGTCTTCAACTTATTTGACCCTTTTGCGTGTTTCTGCTTGAAATGATTACTTTTAATCTAAGTTTATTCAATTATGGAAGCCGTAAGCCGTAATAAAATAATTTTTTTTATGCCAGGGAAAACTAGGTCCATGGGGAAAACGCATTTTTACAGCTCGTTTATTTGTTTCCGAAAATAATTTTCTCTACTGGTAGTACGACTGTACGAGTTTTTGTCAGAAAAAACAAAATGGCTACCAATGTGTAATGTTTGTGGTGATGTTTTTCAGTGTTTAGAGTTGTTTGAAGTGAACTTTGAGTGATTTCTTCAGAAAATGGGTAAGTTAATCAATAATTTGAATACTTTTACTCTTTACAAAGCATGAGTTATCTTCTCTACACAAAAAATGTGTCTTCTATCGGTTTATTGAAGTCAGGTGTTTATGATGGATGAACTGGATTGACTCTATTCAGAGAAATGTCCAATATTATGCGAATAAGTTTAATTCTATGCTATCCAGTAAAGATTCGGTTGGAGTGCTATTGTTGGAAAGAATGAAATATTTCTCAATTCGTACTGTGGCTCACACAAAGTGGGTACCTACCTACCTGGTTTCACAGCTTAGCGAGGACTAGGAGACTTCAATAAGCTCACGTTATTACTTGTAATTAACCAAAAATTCCCATAACTTACCTGATTGTAGCTCATCTAGTTGTGAGGTTGAGGTTTCTTTTGCGTAAAATGTTATGTTTTAAGAAGTTCAAATAGTTCTTAACAGATGCCACTACCAGTCCAAATATTAATAAAGTTCAAACAATGAAACTAGGTAATAAGTAATTATTCGTACACGTTTGTAAACATGAGTTTCATTGGATTTGACGACCCGAATGGCGCAGCGGTAGTGAGGCTGCCTTACGTTCTTAGGGCCCCGGGTTCGAATCCCGGTAGGAGCAAATGTTTGTGTGATGAGCATGGTCATATTTTGTTTCCGAATCATGGATGTTTAAATATGTATAATTAGTGTGTATTTACAAACAAAAAGTATCTATGTAGTACATATCAACTATCTGGTGTCCACGACACAAGCCGCGTTGCTTGGTGTGGCACTAGATGGCGCTGTGTGTATTGTCCAGCGATATTTATTTATTTGTATCGTCTGACTAGACTTGAGGCTGCTAGGCCACCTTCGACAGCTTAGTTCAAAACTACGTTTAATTACATCGCTTCTGTTGCTAACATTATGTCACAACTTGAACCATATTAAAGTCTCCTCGAGTGCCTACTATGTAACGGCAAGATGACAATATGAAATTTTTGATTTGTGAATTATAACTTGATGACAATAAAAGCGATACTGCTAGTCGGCGGCTTGCTAAAACGATCTAATGAAAACGCAAGCATTGTAAAATATCGAAAACTTCCAAGAGGCTTTTGACAGAGTAAAGCACGTAATATTGGTGAACAAAGTTAAAATATCACTGCCTCATTGAAAATTGGCGAAAACTTTGCGAAATACTGATCGAAACAAGCAGTTTCCCATGAAATATGTACAACTACTATAGCATTGTCCATTGTCCAGTCATGGTATATCCCAAGGGTCTGTTCTGGGGCCGAGTCGTCGTCTATTTCTGAGTTCCAGAAAGAAACACTTTTCTATCCAGGACAGCCCATGGCAGCACTGAGCACAGTTACTGCTGCTATTCGAGCGTTAATTAAATACTAAGCAGCCACTGTAAATGTTTTAAAGAAAAAAAATTGTCTGCAGCAGTTGTCTGGAGAAGCGCGTAAATGCTCTTGATTTATGTTAGAAATTTTAAGTTTAATGAATGAGATGCATCAATCTATTCTCAGAGGAATGCCCCAAAGTACGAATACAATCCTAAAACCAAGATATTGGGTTATATCAATTCCCCGACTAGAACAACGCCATTAAGAAGAAATGTCCCGTTTACGCGTTATTTGCAATTTGCAGGCCAGTGCTAGGTTGTATGTAAGAGATGTTTGTGACTGTAAGACGTATATAGTTACAGAATTATAATCATCAAAATCATCAATACAACCCTCCAAGTTCATAAAGGTCGAGGAATGATTTTACGTTACGTTTACGTTGTTTTCTAAAATCGCAAAGCAATGAGTTGCCTATGCATGCCGATTACATTGTAAGTTCGGAGTTTACAACTGCATGTTTAGTCTGCGCCTCCTGCTCTTTTAATTAAAAATATCATCCAAGACGCAAATCAAATAAGTAGGGATGCAACGATACGGCTATTACGATACCAATACGAATGAAGAATACATCGTAATGGTAATCCCAATACGATAACGAATTACGATACGAATGCATTACGATTTTTGTTTAATAGAATTTTATTGAATTGATTAGAAGCTTTGTTTGTGCTCTTTGTTATTAAGCAATATTAAGACTTAGTAAAATAAAAAATGAGTTACATTTTTAATTAATTAATTTTATAATTAACTTATTTACTTTTTAATTTTTTTTATAAAATACTATAGTACTTTATTACAGGTAAATTCTTATTGAGAAAACACATCATTTTAAAGTTTTTTTTCCCATAAGTCTGTTTCTCTCATCCCGATGTATCAGCCCAGCTGTAGAGAATAGTCTTTCAGATGGCACCGTTGCAGGTTTTATGGATAAATATTGAAATGCTATCATTTTTAAATTGCGGGACGGGTGCGTTCCGTTTCGTTTCACTCGAAACTGTTAAAAATATTGAAAAAGAATGAATCGTAAAATATCGTATCGTAATGTTTACGATAACGAATGATCGTAAAAACTTACGATAATCGCCGATTTACGATTATCGCATCGGTATCGTTGCATCCCTACAAATAAGCCTATCGCAGAATACTGCTGGACATAGACGTCTTCCAAGTTGTGCCACAACCCTGTCTTCCACCTTCCGACCAGACCAAGACGCAAACCAAATGTAACGCATATTGCCATTCAAGAGAAACCTAAGTTTTTATTTAAAACATTAACAAAATCTCGGTTTTATAGATATCGAATCGATTTAATTGATTGCTTACCAATTTGCTCCGAGGGGCCAACCTCTATAAAACGGCTTAGCCTTTGCCCTGATTGGGGCACCTCTTACAATGATTATTCCATTAACTTAATGCTTCAGATTATGGAAATGTTCGACCAAACTAGATGTAGGTAACGTTAATTGTATTGAAATGTAATTAAAAACAGTATATCTGAGCTAAGCTTACTTAATTTTAGTGATATGCTTAGGTATAATTGCCGTTGTAACTATTTATTGCTGATTTTCCATAATCATCTTAAAATGGAGTAGCTTTTCGCCTCTCAAACTGTCCACATAATATGTGATTTGAATTATTGGGGAAGAATCGAAATTCATTACGCAGAAAATGTTAATATAGAAGATCGAAATATGTTAAACAGGATTCAGGATTCTCTTTGAAAAAGTGTTAAAACTCTTGCTTTATTGATAGAAACAAGTTTCAAAAAACTGCGACGCAGCAATCGAAATTATACTGCGGACGCAAAAAACCGCTCGTGTATATGGATTAAATCCAAGAAAAACATCATACGCTAATTTAAATAAAAAATCATTTCTCACACCTCGAAAATCATACTCAAAAAATCACATACCTACATATAAATTAGATACGTACGTAAACCATTTAACTTAATATCCGTATATAAATCGTTGTAACCAATTTGGTATCCCATTCTGTGAGGTTCACCTTTATAGGCTCATCCCATCCATGCGCGTACGCATTCGTTATGCGCCATGTTTCATCCGAGGTGTCAGAAATAAGCCTTTATAAAATGCTCAAAGGCGCTTACGATATACATAATTTGAACCGCGAAGAACTTGGTTCCAAGAACCGTCCGACATTGAGATGGGTCATTTTGTAATAACAATAGCCCCAGCTTCTCGTAGGGCTGCCTCAATAATATCACCACTAAAAGTTATGATCATAAATGTTAAATAATGTCGTGAATCATTATGCTCACGGCATGCGTGTATTCTAGTATAGATCTGTGGTTTTCCTTAAAATATTCCTACAAATTGTCTCGTTTTTCTGGTCCACCAAATGAATGGAAAGTTATTTTGCTCTGTGACTCACAGAAATTTATTATAATGGTGTCAAAGTTCAATTTAAGCTGTTAACTTTAAGCCTATGAATAATGATTAACGTTGACTTTTGTGTGCTATGTATTTGTGTTTCCGTTATAATTAATTTTGGTATGAGACTCCATATCTAATTAAAATAAATATGTTTTTGGGGACCCGGTTAGATAAGGCTAGTAGTACAAGAAATGTTGATAAACATGCATTAATGGTAAGTACAGACTAACTTAATAATATGAAAAAAACTCTATTCATGCACACAGACATAGAAATCATTACTATATTTTATACCACTCCATCCTTTCTGTTGCCAACCCTAACCGGAGATGCAGGTTTATTTTTTACGTTTTTCCCCTGTCGAGATTCGGTGCCCGACACCTCATGACAATGGCTCTAGCAGCGAGCTCGTCAAACTGACGGGACTATTGTTGCTTTAAGCTCATTGAACTTGGGACTGCTTTTCCCCTTCACCAGGGTAGAATTAAGCATGATATGCCTTTGAACATGAACATAACTTCAGCCTTTATCCTTAAACAAAATATTCTCGAGAATAATCCAGAGCAGAATCCGGTCTGATATTCTCGCATTTAGTTTCGCGCTGGGTCTAGTCGTGTCACTCCCTAAACTTTATACTGCTCCACCTGATGACACATTAAATAGAAAAGCTTCCATCAATCTCAACTGTACTATTTAATAGTCGTTTCTTGTGCGTTAACTTTAGTTCATCATATTCAGAGTTTAGTAGTAGCTCTTAGTGCCTTCTAAGAGCGAAAGCGGTAAGAATGTTTCGGATATTGCCTGCATTGGAAGTTGGAACTGAAACCAGCCGATGTCGTTGTTTATGGAAGAAATAGTGCCTGTAGTTTCTTGTTTTCCGAATAAAACAAAAATATAATCTCGAATAATGTGTATTTACACGATTCAACATAAACGTGTGCTTTTAAAAGATTCATGCAATGCAACCGTTGTAATTGTAATTTTCTTATAGTGCTAGCACGCTCAGCGTGTATTTTTTCATGTCAATTATTATGAAAATACTAAAAGAAGCGTATAAAATCCTAGGTTATTATCTTCTCGTGTTTTCACACATAACACCCATGTTTAAAGTCAATATCAAATTGAGTATAACTACGTACAGAAAATGCACCGTATTTTATATATATTAAATCTGTGAAACTAGGTAGTTATCCTCGACTCAGGGTTGCAATTACTACAACTATTCACCTCATTACGATGCCTCTGATGATTACTTATAAATTGCTTATGGCAACCCACTTGTACAATTACCAAGCAAGAATAATCGTTATTTTTCCTAAGAAAATCCTATCGGGACTCACAATCAGTCTGTATTTTTTCTTATTCCATTCTAAATATTCTTATTCGAATCATCATTGTAATAATATATCCCGCCCACTCTCGTCATGATGCCTCTATTGTTGCATTCAAGACGTGAAATGACGATTGTAAAATATACTTCAAGGTATTCAAACGTCCCCCTAACTCTATTAGTAGGCGTTAAGTCTAATAATATACTAGAATTACATTGTGCATTATGTAATATACATTTATGTAACAAAATATATTATCTCTTAAACGTTTTCTAAAGTCTATAATATGTACTGTTTTATAATCTAGAAGTATGTAGACACTCACATAGATTGTTATTAATAGAAGTACGCGTTGTCTCAAGAGTATTATCGAGTATTAGATAATGAATAGATCAACAACACTTACTATTGTACTCACAATCGCAAAGAGTTTTCTAGCCACCTACGGATTCTTCATGCTGTTACGTCCAAGTGGAGTACCTATACAAATCTGTCGACATTAATCGTCAGATTTGCAAACAATGTGGACATTACCTTTAACTTTTGACTGGTAGATTGATCAAACCCGCAAAAAATACAAAACGATTAAATAAAAATTAAGAGGTGAACATGAACTGGTACAAAAACTGAAATTTAGTAGATTATTGCCGGCTGGATGCACGAGCAAAACATAAAACATTTGTAGCTACACAGAAATGTAATATCGTTCATCTTAATGTCCTGATGTGGCGTGACGAATCGAAAACTCGCCTTGATGCGATCACGTATTAAACCGATTCCCTTGCAAGTGGTCATCATAACAGCGATTTACTCGTATTTTTACACCAGGAAAAGTTGTAAGCTCCGAAAAGAGCGGTTGACGTTAGTGTGGCAGTAAGTAAACCTTTTGACGAAATGAGAAAAAGAAGAATTGAGATAGAATTGGTCATCAGCTGGTGTAGACTGGATGCAAAAGGCGGAAACAATTTGGTAGAGACAGCTCAAAACAATGCAAAATATAGATTACAACCAGTCCAATTAATAAAGGGAATCGACTGTCTTGGTATGGTCTGTCTTGGCTTGGTATGCATGATAATCAGTTTGGATTTAGGCCCCAATTATCAACGGAAAGTGCCATACTGTGTCTTAAGCATACCGTCAGATACTATAATGACCGTAAAACCCCGGTATATGCGTGTTTTCTCGACTTGTCCAGGGCCTTTGATTTGGTGGCGTATGATCTCTTGTGGGAGAAACTTGAGAGTATCGGTCTACCATCAGAACTTGTTACCATCCTCAAGTATTGGTATACGCACCAGGTCAACAGTGTCAGGTGGGCGGGGGCAATGTCGGAGCCATATCGATTGCAGTGCGGTGTAAGGCAGGGCGGACTGACTTCCCCCATGTTATTCAACCTTTACATAGACGCGCTGATCGTCGCGCTCAGCAGTCAGCACGTCGGCTGTCATGTAGACGACGTGTGTGTCAATAACTTAAGCTATGCAGACGACGTGGTGCTGCTGAGCGCGTCGATCTGTGGCCTAAGGAGGTTGATAGCGACATGTGAAGATTACGCTGTTAACCATGGACTTGTCTATAATGTTAAGAAAAGTCAGTACATGGTCTTTGAGGCCGGTGGTGCTAGATGCCCGGACTTTGTACCTCCTTTAACAATAAATAGTGTACCCTTAGACAGGGTAAATCAGTTTAAATACCTAGGGCATATAGTCACGGCTGACCTCAGGGATCATGCTGACTTGGAACGGGAGCGGAGGGCTTTATCCAAAAGAGCTAATATGCTGGCCCGCAGGTTCGCACGTTGCTCGGAGGGCGTGAAAATAACTCTTTTCCGAGCATATTGCACGTCCATGTACACCTGCAGCCTGTGGGCTAACTACACGCAAAAAAGCTACAGCACCCTCCGCGTTCAGTTTAACAACGCTTTCAGAGCGGTTTTGGGTCTGCCTCGCTACTGCAGCGCTTCAGGTATGTTCGCATGGGCGCGCACGGACTGCTTCCATGCGACCATGCGGAAGCGCTGCTCATCTCTTGTACGCAGAGTGCGGGCCAGCTCTAATGCCGTTCTGCGAATGATAGCAGACAGGTTTGACTGTCCTTATGTGCGGCACTGTTGTGACAGACAAGTTACATATAGTGTCGCACGTAAGTGACTACTTTAATTAATTGATTATGTTTGATTGTGAATTGTTTAGTATTTGATTTGGTTGATTGTGTATTATTGTTTATCTTATTTGTGTCATGTGTGTTGATGTTGTTTGGTGTATATTATGTAAGTGTAAGATGTTTATGGGTTTTGAACCTGAAATAAATGAATTTAATTTAATTTAATATGGACATGTGATGAGGAGGGACGAATCGCATGTGACTAAAAGAGTGATGAATATAAATGTTGATGGATGGAGAGGGAGAGGTAGACCAAAGAAACGATGGATGTATTGTGTAAGGAGTGATATGAAGGAAAAAGGTGTAAATGATTGCGTGACGGACACAGGGGAGAATGGAAGAAGAAAACGTGTTGCGCCGACCCCAAGTAACATGGGACAAGGGCAAAGAGATGAAGATGACATCCAGTCCAATTAGGATAAAAGAATCTCTATTTATGTTATCGATTTAATAACCCGAATTGTTTGATTGATGCCTGTATGTGAGTTTTCCAAAAGCGTTTATCATCTAGTATAATATAATCAGTGTTTTGTTATCTTTATCAACGATTGAAAACGACCCTGCATTATTACTTCACCTGTAATTATTACAATTGCCTTTTATGTGCCTTTATCACGGCAAATCAAGATTCTTGCAATGATATTTTATAATTCCGTATCGCACACGATCGTCTTATGGAAATTGAATGCGCGCACAGTTGATTTCTTTCTGAGAAGGAAGTTTTTATCTATAATTTAAATTGATACCTCTATCACACTGCGTTTTTGTTGTACCGTCTGCTCTAATCAGTCACCGCTTTTTTCGGAGCTTTCAAACCCTAAGCAAAATGAGTTGATGTAAGAGCATGTCTCGATGGTTCGATTGCTTGATCTGGTTATCAATAGGAAATCATTGCTATTGTTGGCGCTAAGAGCCAGCCCGGATTGTGACTCTATCCTATCGTATAATTCAAATCTACCACTTGGATATTCATTTATAGTTTTAAAATGCCCACCTTTATCGTTACATCTTTCACTTAGTATTATTACTTAAATCTTAACATAATGGCCTGTTTCGGGTTTTGATCTCGAGATAAACTTGAAGACGTTAGAAGATTTTACAGTGTCATTGCTCGGTCGTTGAAACGAAGAAAATATGGTTGGAGGACAAAAATGCAGCATGTTTCCATAATAATCTCATCGTACGTCACGAATTTCTCTCGAGTTTGGAACATATTATTTCTGTACAAATCCACGCACACGTTTGTTTACAAGTCGCTGACCCGAACGGAAAATACTAAGAACGTATTGTTGTAAGTATAACACAGTTTACAATCTAGGGCGTTACCCCTCTAAAATGAGCTATTTGTTTAACAACAAGCGCTGTTTGGATTATAACAATGTATCGCATTCCGATGTATTTGTATTTCCTTACTATGGTAACACTTTCAACTTGGTGGACGCCTTATTCAATGGTTTAGTCTACTTCAACTATTTCGAGGCAATGTTTGACAGGGCGAGCTGGAATGTTCTTTGAAGTAGGGCTCGAGATATTAAACTCGTACCTGTTAAACAAAACAGAATAGTTAATTAAAAGGCTTCAACATAATTATACAAGAACGAGAACAAGTCATTTTCCGTTGACGTAGATATACTTGTCACAATGAATGCCTGCTGGTTCCGAGTTCATTTGTAGAATCTGCTTCCTTTCTTAACATATGTAGCGTACATTCAAAGAGTATTTACATGCTGCTCTCGATGAATTTAAATCAAGGACGGATAATGTAGGCGGTGCACTCCTCGTTGGCTGGAGAATTAAATATCAACGAGATGGGGCGATGATACAGTCGAACGTAATGTGAGGACCGATCTTCTTGCCACAGCATTCTCATCGTTAGTTTAAAAGATTATCCGACTAGTATCAAAATATCGAGTTACACGTGCGACCACTTCACGCGCTAACTTATTATATTATGCGATTAAATGATTATATTATATTAAGTTTTGCGGTAACTAGTCGAGAAAATAATTTATCGCTTATGTAATCGCGTCTGACTTGTATCTTTCCACTAATGCGTGTAATGTTTCTGTTGCAGTACCATTACGCATTGATTTTGTACAGACTCTTGTAATATTTAGGTTGCAGGCAGTCCAGAGCATCTTCGCTATTCGTTAGCTGTCCTCCACTCGTAGGTATCTGCTCCTGCCGTACGCCTACTACGAAGGTCTTACATAACTGAAAACAAACCGTAAATCTTGTCGCGTTGAAGGATGTTGGGATTACATGTGCGATGGTACGATAATCCTGTTATTTATTCATCCTGTCCATGCCCTTAATTAAACGTGGGCTTAACGTCCAATAATACTGACACATTAGATGGTATTTATTTCGGGTACTACCCCATGGATTCCTTTCCAAACGTTAAGCTCTACTTAATGACCTCTTTCCGTTTACAAATCGGGCTTGAGGCCTTTTAAATGTTTTCTTAAGAATTTGTGCGGTTAAATTTTTTTTGTCATGATGATTGCTCTACGTACTCAATAGTTTTTGTTGTGCGTTGCCGCTGCACGAATGATATCAAACCCTTCTTAATAATGACGCCTTGAATCATTGGGATGTAGTTACATTTCTTTTACCACTACAAAATGGAGTAGTTGATGGCATTTCTATATTCCCGCAGCATTACGTGGATGGTGTGTGATTAGTGATGCAATATCGCCGGAGGGGTATCTCTCAAGCGTCACTTTACTTGCATTGCTCTGTGCGTGCTATCTGGAGTTTTTGCGGTCGAGCGGCCAGCGTTGGTGCCTGCAATTTGTTCGTACGTGCGAAGAGGAATTGCTTCCCCTAATTGCAGTTTGCGCGCGCACTGCGTCGACCATTTTATTTACTTCACATTATCTCTCACGTCGAATTTACTTCTCGGAAGTGGTCAATTTGTCAGTCGAGCCTGTAAATGTTTAATGTGACTTGAAGTTGATTACCCTTCCATTTTCCTCGGTAATCTATAGCCGATTTCTGAAGTTGAATGCAAGTACTGAGCTCCTTTTGGTTGAGTTTTTTTTAGTATCAACACCTATTGAACTAAAGATTCTCTTTCGTTTTTTGTCACAGGCTGTTTTAAATCGTATCTGCTCTTATAAGGGTCTCCCGCCGTCAAAGGCACGAGGGAGTTACAGCCGTGCTTATAAGGCATTAAAATAGACGCCGGCGAAGCGTGCGGATTGACTCTGAATGGCGAATATTGGCGATGTGCAGGGCTCGTGGTTAACTCGATGGTACACGTCGTTTTTTGTTAAGCCGGGCGTTGCGAACGAAATTACGCCTCGTCCGGCGCCGCGCGGCCGCTTCAACTCCTCTTTTTAACATGGTCCGCGTCGAATTTTATTATTTTTATTTAACACCTGCGCCCGGTAATCTGTATTCGACGATCTCCCGAACGCTTAACTCTTTTTGGGCGTGTTTTTGTGTCGGAGAACGCCGATTTATAGCGTTCATGTTTTGTCCACCCAAAAGTGTCGTTTAATTTTCGTTGTCGCACCGTTCATAATCAATTATGTGCGTCCTTGATTAAATCTTCTGGCAGCCTTCAAAATCACCTGTTTTATTTTATTTTTGTTTGTTAATACCAACGACAGCTAGCAAGTCGACTGGGTCTATACGATATTCTCTCCCCAAAAAAAAAATCAGCACCAAGAACAAGAACTTGGTAAAGTCGCACTGTGTACATTCAAAAATCCAACATTCATTCATAAAAACAAAGTCTCAGAGCTGAATCGCTAGAAATGGTCGTTGTGTTTTTTGTTCCCATGTTCAATTACATCGATTTGTAGCAATAATTGTATGGGTCTAAACGCTAATTGCTACCGGCACGCGGTTGGAGCGGCGCGGCGGCGGGCGAAGCTGCGCCTGCGCCACTAACCCCTGTTATTATCTAAATGCACTGCTGTATACCTGCCAAGTTCCCAGCGCTTCTCACTCGCATTAATATTTATAAGAAGATTCACTTTGGCGCATCTTTAGCTTCTGTAGATTGATTTAGAATTTATTATTGTCTGAATTTATTTATATCTAGACTAGATATTATTATTCTTGATAGTCTTTTTTGGTTGAGTTATGCAGCTATTGCGCAAAGCTGGAAAAATGCACCAATTAAAAGTTTTGTAATTAAAATTGTTTATGGTAGCGTGATTTCCAACTATTAACAGGCCAAAACCATCTTGACGCCTTCAATCTTTACACTATACCATAGCGTGATATGATATCATAGAGCAGACGAAAAAACGTTAATTTATCAAAGTTCTAAGAAACCAACATTAATTAAAGTCTACACGTTCCTTCCATGCACTAATTGAAACTAACACTTTGTTTTCTAATCGTGACCCCTGCATTATCTAAAAATAGTTTAATAGTCCAGTTTATTAATTATGTTATCGAATAACGGTAATTACGGATTAATTTGCATTACTCGTGTTCGTTTATCGTACTCACTGGGGTAGTAACGTAAACGTTTCCTGCTACTTACATTGTGGGTGAAAAAGCTTGCCTTGTATCTAATTATTGCAGCTGTTCGGTCCGCTCGGATTGGTGGCCGCACCTTAACCAAATAATAACGATATTCTTTTAATCAATGCAGTTTCAAGAACTACTTTCGTCTCAAATAAGATGAATGGGTAAATGGTTCATGTTTTCGTAACAGTTCTCAATTATTGCGAACGCATGGTATACTTGATGATATACATATTTACGCAGGAGCGATATGATACGATTGATACATTTCGTAATATGATCACCGTCCCTCCACGCCAGTACCTGTGGTATTCATCAACCAATCGGTATTCCTATCCGACCTCGGATAATAAAATAAAATCTCCACATGAAAAAAACGCGGCTCCGCGGCGCCTGCGCCGACCTTCGAATACACGCATCAAATTAATGCTGACTCCCTTATAACTGTAGCCTCAAGGCTTATTTTAGAAAGACCTTACAGCAAATATAAAATAGTTAACATATAAATCATATTCGCCCCAAGAATACGTGTTTTTACACAAATGTATCCACAGCTTCAAATGGGATAAATATATGTTTTTTTTTTCCAATGAATAATGGTTGACGTTTGAGGCGGGCTCATCCTAATTGTGATTGCCATTAGGTGTTGCATTAAAATGACGAAGGTTTCCTTAGGTGATGTGAATGTGATGATTAAGAGCCATTTGTAAAAATATTTTAGGTCTATACACAATAGTTCATAATAAATGTGATATTTTTGTAGGCTAATTCAGTATTCTTTTAAATACGTATCAGAAAGACTGATTTTTTTAATCACTATTATGGATTACTAATTGTGTCCATTTAACAACATCATTTAACAACTCAATTAATCCAAATCAAAGCAATGATGCAATGCAATTCACACAGTACAAGAAAATACATGATCTAATAACAATAATTTACTGGCTTAAATATCTATTAACGTTGATAAAACGCATAGCTTAAAAGATTTCATTTTATTTAATTAAATTTTATTAGTACAATCATAAATATTACCAATTCTGCTAATGTCTTTTTGTCTATTCCATTCGTCGGCTCTATCAAAGTTTTAGCTTTTTTACCATTATAACATAACCCGCGCTTTTTTGGGCAAAGCCATTACTTATGCAAAAAGATTAAAGGCTTTGGTAATTAAGGAGGCGCCATGGAATTAGATACGTCTACCGCCGGAAATACCTTCACTATTGTAATTGCAAATTAATACAGAAATACTATAATATCTCGAAAACTTTATGCTAATGATCGTTTCTTCCATAGAATTGGAAATTCAAATATTTTGACACAATCGTTTCCATTGGCTGCTACTAAACAAGCTTTTACTATTATCAGCACCGGAAATAAAGTCTGTCGTTCTATTTTAAACGTGTCTAACAGTTATTTAACGATCACTTAAATGATCTTTATCTTTGAATGTTTCTTCAAACAACTGCACAGACTCCGATTTTTTTCGTCTCAAATTGAAACTTTCTTAGTAAGAATATATTTGTGATTTTTTGGACATATTAAGGTTCCGCCTTCTTATGAGTATGAACATTTTAAAAATGATATAAAAGAAATAACTTTTACATGAGCGAACTGAAAATAATAAGAAAATGTTCAATATGTTTCAAATGGCCATTACCACCACAGATTTTTTTAGCTATTTTCAATACTTACTGATTAGTATCTTGCCCTGCTCCTCACATCAAGTTAGTTTACATTTCCTATCAAATAAAATCATCCATTCGGAGGGTCTTTGTCCGCAGTGATACAACAGTTTGATTGACGTCCAGGTTACTTCGTTAGAGCCCTCTTCAAAAGCGCATTGTGCGTCTATACACGACCATATCCCGTCTGAGAGCCCACTTGTAAATAATACCGTCTCATCTCCATTTACGACGTGTGATATTTCTTGTGGCCCGACTAAAATGATCTTGTTTGACCCTTTCCTCAGCGCAGGGTCTAACACGTTCGTATTGTTCGAAAACTGAACAGTTTGAAAGCAGTGTTTTTTTCTTTTTTTCTCGTTCAAAGCCGGACTTCGATAAATTGGTATTTCTTTCCAATTACGGTATCCTGTTTCTCGGATTGTGTAGTTCTTCAATGGCTTTTATTGTTCTGGTTATTAGCGTTTAGGCTGGTTTATGTGTTCATAAAATTTTGACACCTTCAGTTACACTGACTTCGTTTCTTAAAACAACATTCGCTTTGTACATGTGGGTTACTTTGTACTTTATGTTCCAATTTCTATGTTTAAAATATTCTGGCATCAAATGAATCAGGATAAATTTTGTTCGGTCATGTTTTTCCAAAATATAAATAAACTTGTACTAACACTATCATCCGCTTTGAATCCGAGAAGTTTACTCGGCAGATGTTTTATTAAGGAACCAGGAATGATATGATGTCAGTCAGTTTGATTGACGGCAGGCGCCGTGGCCCGGTCTGCTTCTATTGATTATAGTGATACACGCCGCATGGTGTGGGAGTGCTTTTCATAGAAACTGACCGATACTTTGTTGCTTCATACTCAAACGATGTATTAGGAGAGTAGGCCTCGTTCTCAAAGAAAGTTCTGTATAGCCGTCTCTTTGTTAGCGCTAAACCTAGATTAACTACCAGAAATACGCGATCTATCACTTGGTAACGGCCACTAATCTTGTTTTAAATAGTTCAGTACATAAATAGGCATCCTACACGACTGTACGGTAGTTTGAACTGGCTGTGATGGTTCGTGACCAGTTTCTTAAGCTTAAGCGTAGGCGAAAGCTTAAAAACAAACCCGTGCAGCCGTGGAACGTTATAAATTTAAAAAATAATCTGGAAATGTCAATTGGTTACGGTTAAATAGATGATTTCCGTCGTATCGCGAAGAGGGCCACAAAGGGGTCTCATTAACAAACTCCGACACCGGACCTAATCCTTTCGTTAGAGGTCCATTGTGGTCATAGAATTGGTACCGGTCTCTTCCCGGCCCGGAAAGTCATTAAACGTATTTGTTGTGTTAATATATCATTACTGATACAGTGTTTGTTTTCATTATTAACGCAGAATGTGTAAAATTTCATTTCAGCACGTTGTGTGTTACCACGTTTGTCTTTTTAGTTTACTTGTTGCTTTTTTACCTTAAAGTTTAACTACAGTTCTTTTCTAATTACCAACATTTAACACGAACCAATCTTCACCAATTCTGTGTCAAATGCATAGTTAGACGTCAAGGGTAAATTGTTTATTTGATAAACATAAACCATTCTATTATTATATATTTTTATTAAATTATGTGTCCTAATAAAGAAAACAAATTACTTTGTATGCAGATCAAGATCATCAGTACTTATATGAAGTTATCAATGGAAACATGGAATGTAATCGAGAGCAAGACAAGTGCGAAGGGTCAATTAAGACATGAGTTATTGCGATGTAGATGATGCTGTTGTGTTGCAGATGATAGATCTGTCAGTAATCTGGGAATACCACTGCCCTCAGGTCATAACGGTTAAAGGCAGAACTGATAACATTTTCTTATTATCAAAATACAACAAAGGCATGTTTAGCAATTAGACGTACACAATTACCTAAAGTTGATAATAAAGATGATGGTTATCCGAAAACTAACTTAAGAACCGGGTAATGAGTATGAAATTCAGACATGCTCCTAGTTTTTTTTAAACCGACTTGCAGAGTGCGTTGACGCGCGCCCTGTGCGCTATAGAAGAAACTTCTCATGGAGTTAAAGCGCACTTCTAAAGCACGCGTTAGCTTGAGTTGTCATGAGAATTTGACCTAAACGATCCGAACAGCAAATCCAGAATGCACGAAGGATTCAATCACAGACAATATTACCAATGAATAGTTCATGTGAGCAGACGGGTATGTGACACGAATGACGCACATTTTCAAATTGTGCATATCGTAGGAAATGGGCGTCAATTGAGACGAATGCTGCTCTAATCGAAGCATGGCACGGCCGGGCCGAATGTTTGCGGACAATTGTTATTGCGATACCAATATGATGACCTCATAATACTACAGTTTCTTCTAACGTTTCGGAGGAATTGTTGTTTCTAACTGGGTGAGTGATGTAACATCTTGTACCTTATTAGAACAATATAATGAAGGATCGTCCATCTAACATGTGAACTCCGACTCAGGTGCATGAGATAGCCGTGTTGTTCTCGCAAAGCTTATCGCTAAGCTAAACGAGCCATTGTTACCTCAAAATGATAAGATAACGTCTCGTTAGTCGTTACAAATTGTGTACCTACTCTCTCCATCTTCAATCTTCATATTTTATGGTCAAAGTGCTAAGCCGTAGTTTATGATGCTAAGGAGTCTTTCTTATCATTAGGTAATATCTTTCGTAAAAATGTCATGAAAGTTTTTTACCCTCTCACATAAAATTGGGACAGCCTAAAACTGTCAACCCAAACATTAAACCAAATGATTACCGTATCAGTAAATTCCGTTGATTTACGTCCGTCTAGCTAGCCTGAATAAGCAACTTTTCCCTATAAATAGTTTTAATAACCCCGATCAACGTTTAAAGTGCGGCGGAGCGGCGACATCAAAGCGAGGTTTTATCTCACGTTGACAGCTAACAAAATCCTTTTAATTAGCGGGTGTCTGCGCCCGCGCACCTTACGTGTCGTCCCGCTCCCACGCCGAACATCGCATGCAACCTTTTATTGACTCATATTCGCTTTGGAGCAGATAAATTAAAATCGATTATTGACTTATTTGGCGACTTTATGTCGATGTCTTTATGTTAATCGATATTTAATTGGATGGCTCGTTTTTGTACATATTGTTTGTTTTGCTTTGACAAGTTCTGGGAGAGTTCATAGTAAAGTTATGTACCCAAAGTACGGCGCACTAAAATAACATTGATGTTTATGGTAGATGTTTGAACACGCGTTGCCGAGATAAGTATGTATCTACAGTCACGCTCCTTAACTTTACAAGGCGAGCAGAATTGCTGGCGGTACCATAAAGCAGATTCATGTGTGGTCTCAAGTCTGATGTAGAGAGAGACAGATAACTCCATCAGCAATTCAGCAGTCATCAAAAATCTCTGCCACGTTTAAAGATTTTGCCAGAAGCCTAAATCAAATGTATCTGCGGCTTCATTAGTGGTTAGGATTCGACATGATTTGGTCATTAAAATGTATGTTAATGACAGCGAAAATCATGTTCACAGTAATGTAGTAGATGTAGAATTGTCGTACAGATACTCAATGCAAAAAAGTAAAAACCACGAAAATGAATGAAACGTCTTGAAGCGTTCGGCGAAATTCTATAAATAGGGAAAAATAACTTTCTCGGAGTCAATACAGCTTTCACGCGAATTACACAGTTTCGCTGTAAGGTTTTCTCTACGTTTCTATGAACACTGGCCATCTCTAGAAGTGGAATTTTCAAGCAAAATATTATTATAGGCTTTATCTTGTTTTCAAGTACGAGTTAACGTAATATCTGCTACATTGTAGCTGGATGAACGCCCTGGAGTTGTAGCTTATTATTCAGCCCTGCTATATCTTTTAGATGCAATTGATATGGATGGTTCAGAGGTTTTCTAATAAGCATGTACCGTGGACGCGTTAATGTAGCTTTTTTCCTAAGTCGAATCTTTTATGAAAAAAAGTTGGTTTGGAGAATTTCTACAAAAGCAGCGTTTAGCCAGTGCCAAACCAATCAGAATTTAATGATTTGGAAAATTATTATTGAAGGTTTTCTGGTACAGAAACTAAATTGATACTAATTTTGATTTCAACAAACTCTTGAAACACCGATTTCATGTTGTTACAGTTATTGATGTCCATAAATCGTTGTACTCAAAAGGGCATCCTTATCGACGCCAGTCCTCGTAAAAGTCCGCATAAACTTTATGCAGTGGCCAATATGAAAACGTTTATTTATATATTTGTGGATTTACTGCTGAGGAAGCCTAGTAGCATCCGCCGGACCAAAATACTCGGTCGCCTGCTAAATTCCGCGACGTCTAGTGGGTGAACGAACCCGCAATGAGATTCTCCTCTTAATGATAACATTGGATCATGAATACTTCCAAGTTTATGGTTCAGGCCTTGTTCAGATAAACATCTCATTGATGAATGTGTTTCGGTAAGGATTTAATTTTGGGATTCAGGTTCTCCAAAATTAACAAGTGTGGGTTGAATAATTAAATTTAAGATTTTCATTGAATACTATCATGCTATAGCTGAAACGAACGAACGGAAAACAAAAATTTAACATGACTCATGAACTCATAATTTAACCCAAAAAATTGGTTCAGGGACATCGAAGAGACGTACATGAAAAGTTGAAGACGTGTACTGACTGAACATAGTCTCTAATCAAAGCGATTGTGTCAGTGTTTTGATATGCCTCGTTTATATTCTCGTATTAAATACACGTGACTTATGATTACATTTGGCCAAGTTCATTGCGAAATCATGTTTGTGCTTATACATTCCGGAAGGGTTTAACTGACTCATATCATATTTTAGATAAGTATTGCTAATATAAGAGGTGGTGCGTGGTTGGTCGTCTTTGGTGACCTTACCGTTGAAGGTTCTTGAGTTGGTTCTCTTGGCTAGCTATCTTCATCAAAACAAATTATATGCTTATATCATAATTATGCACGATTGCTTAAAATTCAGAATTTATCCATTTCATACCATCGCGTCATCTTGGATCTTGCGCCCGCACATTAATATCATACACAGCTCTGAGTTCTTTATCTGTACAAAAACACGCAATAACGAGATGAAAACGTTTCGATAAAGCGTCCACGTCCTCAAATTCCATTCCTGTACCATTTATAACGTCGATTCGAATTCTCCATTCCGAAATTCGAGTGCTCCGAGACAATTTATTTGTGAAATTACGGTTCTTATTCGGAGTTTACGCGTCTCGCTCTGAGTCTGAGGTGCTCATTGTGTATGGTGTGAAGTCCTGTGGTGTCCAATTATTCTGCCGGCGGTGGTCGTCGGGCAGGCGCCTCGCCCCCTATCGCGGCTCGCCATCGATAATACTAACCGGTTCGTTTTTCGTTTATAGGTCGGACCATCTTGATATTCAACTCCATGGACCGCTTTATACCGAATTCCTAATCTGGGATTGTTCAACTTCACGTTCGTTACGAATCAACCATTGGATACGAATACGTTTGCTGGTATTTTGTTGGTTGACTTTAAAATCAACAATGAGTCAGTTAATTACTTATTATCCTTCCATCTCGTTGCTTGCAGAACCTTTTTCTTGCATCATACCTTATTACCGCATTTCTAAGGCGCCAGTATTTCACTGTGACCACGTCAAGTTTCTAGCATTTATTATTTTCATTCAACAAGGGTTTTCCACGTATGGTCTTATAAGCAATGCTTACTCACGCTTGTTTAACATTGCCACCTATAAATGAGCAATTCATACGTCAGCAGAATACATAAAGTTATTGCAAATATACGTTTTATGAACACTTTGTTGTCGATTTTAATTAAACCCCATAATTGGAGTGTTCCACGCATAGTATGCACAAATTACACCGCTTACTGTCCTCACTAAGGATATAATTTGTCTGTGCTCGACGTAATTACAGTGCTAAGCGACTCAAAACACATTCTCCTTATGAAGTACCCACAACTGGTTTTCCTTTTGCTCTTATGCCACATAAATATTATCATCTAGTTTTACTGTTTCTTTCGGCGCGTCGCAAAAAACCTTATCATTTACATCGTACACGACTCAAAAGGATTCCGTGACTCCAAGTTGGGGTTATTTATTTTAAAAGTGGTCATTAAGTACAGAAGCAGCAATTTGGTTCTCACATGACCCCGTTCTGCAGACCGTGAGATAATCGCAAACGGTAGTGTCCAAGCACGTACTAGGTCCTTATTAGGCAAGTGAGATTTTTTTCTGTCGCCGGCTGGCTCGGAGGCGAGTCGTGTCGTGCCATGGGATTGAGTGCGCATGCATGATTCCTACCGGTGCGCCTTGTTGCTGTTGCCTTGCGCTACTCCGCACCATTTACAGCAGATTATTGAGTTATGTCGTCTTCTTCTTATATAACGCGCTCCAACTAAGCACATATTTTAACTTCCAAGCTACTACCAACAGATTTCAAATTAGATTGCTCAGCGCTGTTTATGTTTTTAATATTTGACTTTTGAATAACAAGCATAAATTTCCGGCACCTCGTTCCCATGAATTTTATACAACTAGTCATAAAAATCACGATGTTCATAAAAATTTTGTTCTTAATATTATTTCTGTCAACGGTTTCGGGATTTTATAAGTCTGTAGGTCTTTTCCAATTATAATTATTAATAAATTTCTTTGAGATCATTTTGAGACCCTCAGAGCTCATAAAAGTCAGACGCGAGTGCCATAGTGAAATATGATAATTTCCCAGCATCACTTGCTCGGGTTGAACAACAAAACGACCGTGCGCCGGCGCCAGCGGTCCTGCCTTCGCCGTCATGTATAAACGATCAGTTTTTATTCCATTCCAATATGGACCACTAAGGTGGGCAGATTTTCAATTTCGCACTTCAAGACGGCTCGCTGTTAGACCTCTTAGTTTTTAAACCCATCACCGGTAAACTCGGGTGTACTTACTTAAAAGTTACTGCTTTCCAAATAGACGGTGAGCAGATTTTGTAATAGAACTAGATACTATTGATAGATTTCGAATAGAACAAAGGGCTTTGCGTAATTTACAGAGCAAGCCGCTGACATAGCCATAACGGAGCGATCTAACAAATCTATACTTACAGAGCTTATTAAGTTACCATTTTGGGTAAACAATAAAATGTAAACAGCAACCCGGAAGAGTGGTTTCCTTGCTACCAGGTCCGGCTCGATGGAAACTCGTGCCCTTATGAATTATCCAAACGTGCGGGCGTCTCAGCGGCGCCCGCGCAGCGCTAGTATCGTACGCAACAGTAAACATCGGCCGAGATAATAAACGAATGAGTCTGTTTGTTTCCTTTGTGTAAATCTTGTCTGTCATAAAGTTGCAACTGTTGCTACATACTTATACTGCCAGCCCCCGGTATGTACGCAATGCGCGTAGTTAAAATTCTTGACGCATCAAAGGACTATAAGTTAGTGACAATTAAGGCTGAGCTTTATAGCCTCACATAAAGATTTTTATTTAAATCTTCTTTGATTCCGCGCATCAGCATAAAACTATTGGCACTACTGCGGACTTCATTGGATTAAACCATGGTTTTCAATTTTATAGTCCGTTGCATAAGCCAGGTGTACAAATTCCTCGTAAATGACTGGTCCTGATTAGAAGGCGTCAATTGGCACACCTTTTGTTGTTGATTATTATAAGTAATTAACACTAATCGAAAAGGACCAGTTTATTTGTGTAGATAACATCGTAACTACAATCTGTGCCCTTGTTCGAAATATATTGAAACGTGCAAATGGTCAGCTGGTCGCAGTAGACAGGTTGCCTTACATGGTAGGCCCTGACGATGGAGCTGGAGCCCGGAGCCCCGCGCCCGCTGGGGACAATCATTGTAAAAGCATAAAACTTTATTACTCGTTTTGTTTAATTCAATGAAAGAGCGCATAAATGGACGATCACTGACTCCGGTGCAATAATCCAGCGATGTTTGTTTCTTTTCACATGTTAAAAGATAGCCAACATCCATATGGACCACTTTACGTTAATGCGTTCCCTCTCCATAGCTTTTAGCATGTATTCAGAATATTATGATACTGGCACTAAACATCTAGATCTGAAAGCTCGCTTAAGTAAACACGAAGTTACAGACAATTTAGCCTAAATAACTCCTGTTTGAAATTAGAATCTAGTTAGGCTGTTAAGGAGTTGGTATCATATTTCACGTTCAGAATCAGTGATCACCGATAGAAACGCCACGGCGTTGTCGTGCGGTCCCATTGCGAACAGGGCCGGTGTCCGACCGCATTCGTTTATCTTTAGAATTATAACAGATGCGAGGTGCGCACGCGACGGTCCCCCCTCATCGGCAGCGGCACAGCCAGCAGCAGGACGTAATAGCTCCGCACTTTGATTCATTGCCGCGAGACTTTCATCTTATGACATTTTTATGGCCATTTATTAATTACCTCTCTGATTAATATTGCAGCTTCTAACCATTTACAACTCCGCTATCGGTGCCTTTTTAGAAAAACTTGAAAGCTAACGAGCTTGATTATTATTTTTTTTTGTTTATTTTACAGGGTCACTAATTTCTTCACTCCGGATGCGTGTACTCAAAGGTCGGAAAGGGACATTTATTATTTGAATCTACAATAAAAAAAGCTCTTACAACCTTTCAGACGGTTATTAAATAATAAACCGCCCTTTTGTTGTTTCCGCGAGAAAATATCGCGGAACGAATGTTTGTAATGCATTACGGGAACACGGTGCGTTGTTTACATGATAAATAATATTAATTTATTTAAAAAGACGTTCATTTTGTTTATATATTTTATGTCCGAGTCGTAGGCTGCATTTGAAATAGATATGACCTGTTTTTCGTATACATTCTTGTCTGAGACATCAAGAGATGATCTCAATCCTCAGCTCCGCCGACCAGATTGGCGGTCTCGTTATGGCAAATGTATAAAAATGAAAATATTTTTGATATTCCATGCTTTCATTTATAGAAATGCCTGATTTAATTAGCAACAAACGAAATTATTAGCATTTAAAGTGAGTTCGAATTAATTTGGTTTACGGCCTAAGCTTCTTCAGGTGTCATATCGTGCAAAGAGAAACCCGTTCGATGTTCTACCATAAAACGATTTGGATTCGGTATGAATCAATGAATGTTATCGCCTCATAAGCTAAACTAATTATATTTTATTGTTGTTCATTTGGATTTAGATTGAGACTAGATAGTGGACTAACAAGATAGCGATGGTCGCATCGCTGAGCTTTCTGCTTTACTTATGTAAACTTTTATGAGTTGGCCACGTTAAGTGTATTGGAATTGCTTGTAGGCACGTTTACGATTGCACTAAAGGTTAATTGGCTATTAAAGCTTGTAAGAGAAGATTGTCAACTTTTATACTCTTTGCTTATCATTAACATCCTGGAAGAAGATATTGTGGCAAATGTGGACAGTCTACTTTATATATACACTAGCCGACCAGCACCAACTTCACCCGGTAACGGATTTTCATATAATGTTTCAACCCCTATTTCACTCGCTTAGGGGATGAATTTTCTAAAATCCTTTCTAAGCGAATGCCTAGGTCTCTGTATGCCAAATTTTAGCCCAATCCGTCCAGTGGTTTGAGCTGAGCGTTGATAGTCATTCAGGACAAACGATTTTTATAATTATAGATGTAGTGAGTGATATTAGTGTGGACTAGTAGTGCGTAGTGAACAATTAGCCGAGCGTTTGTCTCAACGGCACCAATTAAACTGGAAATCAGGACGCGTAGCGCTCACTGGTTGTTAATTAATTGTAATGTACACCGCGGACTCATGAATGGCCCGCTACAATACGCTCTGTACAGAATACGTAATGGCAAGGCGCCTAGCGAAGTTAGGCTTTTGGTGATTTATTGAAGCCTCGCTTTTGGTCAGTATGCCGTCACGCTCGCTCTTTCCTGGTACAAAGTTGGATTGTTTGTTAAAAACTGCCTTTTAGTTTTATTGATGATATTAATCTTTTTGCACGTGTCTGTTTTATTAACATAGAAATAGAGTTATATTTAGTTGCGAAATCGTAGCTTTTATTAAAAGAAGTATCAAAATTGCAAATTAGAATTCATTTAACTAATTTGGCCTTAGCTCACAGTTTTTTTCATATTTCGTTAATTAATTTATGCACATCTCCATTAGCTTCGGCTATCTGATATGTAACAATGAATGGCAGTAGGTATATATTACATTAATTGATGATGCTATTCTGCAATAATCTCTGCCAGGAATAGGTTTTGGTCTTCATATCAGTTTGTTATTGCAGTTTTTCTCGGTCCCGCTATTTGCAAGTCATTAAGTCTTCGAAAATATACTGTGATTTTCTCCAGTTTACGAGATTGCGGCCGAATACTGAAACGTCACTCAAAATTTAAGTAGCACTTAAATATATTTAACAGATACTCAAAAGTGACGTTCGGCCATACGAAATTTAAAGTTTAGGAGCTCCCCAAATGTTAAGCAGCCTTTAAATTTTGAGTGGCGTTTCAGTATTCGGGGTAAATATGTGAAATTAATAAGTCAAACTCAACCTATCTCATGAAGTTACTGTAGATATCATAAGATCATATCAAAGTCTTGCCACGAAAAAACTGCGTAAACTGATATTATAGGCCTTAGTCACCTTTATTGCCACAATATTGTATTTATTACGTTCTCCGAACTACAAACACAACATCATGAAAAGTTTAAGATAGTGTAGATTTATTTTATCTGGTAATAAGATCTAGCTCTTGTACTACAGTGTAGCGACCATGTTACATTATTCATTTGAGTGTTATTCCTAGGTCCTTATCTATAAAGCCTGATTTGTCAAAGTGCATAGGTACAAAGTACTCCAAAGTGCATTCCGTAATTGAAATAGAAACGTGTAAAGTTATCGACGTATATTTCAGGTGTTGTAGTAAATCTGTCAGATGTGCGCAAATTGGTGTTGCAACATGATTTAAAGGTTGGATGGATGGTCGTGCCAACGGCTCGGTACGCCGATTAGCGATTGGTCACGGGACGAAATGGTAACGCGTTGTTCCCGCCAGAGCGTAGCCGTGGAATTGACGGGGAATTTGGGTTTTTTACCCTCGAGAAGTCGGGATGATATTATGAAGTTTGAGAAGATTGGATGGAGGCTGGATTTATTATGACAGAAAATTATTAGTTGCTGAGCTTCTGTCTGTGTTTTGCGAGTTTGTGCCTTATTCTATTAGGAAGGTTTTACAGACACGTTTGATGCGAGGATAACATGAACAAGAAGAAAGGAAAGAATTCGTTAATAACCACGTATGCGGAGATATCACCAAACATCAAATTCGGCACGGTCATTTTTTCCAACACTAAATTGTATTAAATAATATCTGGCGCCCAAATTACTATGATTACGGCATCCGTTTTATTTCTTTTGCTACAAGATTAAATTAAATGTTCAACAAAATATACACATCACACTACCTATGAATCTTTATAATATATAGTTTTATTCGCTGGCAATGACGAACGATCAAATAAACTGTATGTACAGATAGAGCCCGTAAACTTGGTCCCGAGGAGCGAGGTCACATGTGTACTAGGAGCGTAGGAACTCTAGGATCGTACGACATAACAACCCGGCCAGCCGATCGTCGCCAACTTATTTATTGAGGTGGACTTTTAAGGACCACATCACGACCGGTTCTTCCTTCCATAAACGAACTAAGACGTGAGGTCAGTAAATTGTTTATTAGAAAATCTTACGGATGAATCTTACGACTTAGCTTTCGAGATAAGTTTATTGTAAACCGGCCTCGTAACTTGTAGTTCGAGAGTAAAAATATTTATCAACGCGACGTGTGTATAATGATGTACGTATGATGTATCTGATCTCACAAGAGACGACTATTAGATTTTATTGAACAGATAGATGATAGACAGACGTCGTTTCGAGGAGTGGCCTGACAGATTAATTCGAGTGACGTTCGCGGGTCAACGCTTCTTGTACGACACTAGTTTTCATTCTGATGCCTAGTTGCAAATGATCATTTATTACATTTAAGAATTTCGCAGAAACTAGGCATTGGAACGTGAAATATTTATGTATTTTCGCCATTATATTGGGTACGGTAGTCGAATTGCTAAATAGTTGACAAAAACATGTTTTAGGTGGGTTCTACGATTGTAGAATTGAATTTTCTAAATTCTTTAGGCATGACAACGTACAAAATGTTTACCTGCCCAGAAATGATCACTGAAGAGCTTGAAGAATCTCTATTATTATTTTGGAGGTTAAACAGGACATAAGCTCTACATATTTCAATCTAGACTATACCCCTCATAACCACTGACATTGATATTACAAGCACAAATAACGGGCGAACAAATTCGTGCACAAGTTAGCAAGTCGATGTAAAGTACGGTCCACATACACACTTCGATGGCTTCGCGAGATAAACGCTGTGCGTCTCACATGCCGAGTCGAGCTCAAATCAATCGTGTCTGATGCGTATCAAATGTCGGGACACGAAGCTATATTAGCATGATCGAAATTTTTGATCACACCAATGGTGTTACATAATTAGTCTGTAACATTCCCACAGGTGGGACATGGGCCTCCACTTTGCGAGAGGGATTGGGCCCAGTGCAGGCGTAGACATCTTAATATGCCTTCAAATTTTTGGTTCTAGGACGTGCCAGTTTCCTCATCAATGGTGTTTTCTCTGCTATATGTTCCGGGTTTAGGCTATTAAGGCGTTCAAGTATAACATTTTCTGTCTTCTTCTTATCGTGTCGATGGCAATCTAATTTGTGTCGCGTAGAACTGAGCTACTAGAATAGCGCTTTCGGTAGCGTTCACCTGGTCCCTTATTCACTACGCTTCGATTCGATTTTCGATTCGAAAAGTCGTATGTCTATCTTTTTTTTGTCATTACGAAATCGAGCGAGATAGACATACGACTTTTCGAATCGAAAATCGAATCGAAGCGTTGTGAATAGCTATGCAGTTCCTGTAGTGAACAAACAACAGGACACGCAGGACACGATATTAAATTAAGTACCCCATCGTTTGTGGAACAGCACCACATTTACACTCCAGGGCAGAGTCATTAATGAATCTCCACCTGAGCAGGTTTTCCTTGCTGCGGCCAACCTGGGTCCGGAGTCTATTTAAAGACTTTCAGGTCAGCCTATACTTGTTGAGTAGTGGTTGTAGTTTCCTTGTTCGATGTCGGTGTCTCGGCGAACGCTTGAAAATGGCGTAGGTTCTGTATCGGAAACTTATTGGGACCGCCCGTGGATCCTGAAGTAGCATGTCGCGGTTGCTCGTCCCTCTCGATACGTCTGGAGGGAAGAGCAGCTGCTGGGCCGGTGCACCCCGGGCGCGGCAGTATCCTTCTCCGGGGAATGAGAGGAAAAGTTTAAGTGTTTGTTTACCTAAGTTATTTAAAATGTAGGCACTGCTTTGAATGTGCCAAGAAGTTTTGGCAAGATTATATGACTAAAAACTCCGATAAAATACTGTGATGATTCAAATACCACTACAATTCCTCACCATCCTTAGAGTTTTCCGCATGCATCGTTCATATAGTGCATATCACGTCTGAGTCACCGTGGGAAACTAGATCTGCTCGACGCGAGATATAATCGATACACTGGCTGAATGACATATCGAATCATGTAATTGTATATCGTGACCCATTCGGACATGCCGTGTTTTGAAATCGACACTGCCCGCGCCGAGCTTCAAAACGCGTTCCGCCGGAAATAGTGGTTTACACGTCATTTTATACACGCCATCTCGATTGATAAGTTTCCGGCGATACGTTCTCGTTCAGATGCTATCTGTTCAATGTGGAACTTGTCATACATCAATCACCCTCTACTTCACTGTGGTAGGCCATCCGGCGCGGTTAGCTTTCGAATAATGTCTTCCCCCAATGGCTCGATCTCGTATTGGTACTTCACTATTCAAACATCAAGATTTAGATAGCCAAATTATTATATGGACTTACGAAAAAGGCAAAAGCAGCTTCGCTTTTATTGCCTCGTTTTCACCTCATTATATTCGCAATATGCAAATATAGAACGTCTTATCACCTGAAATTATTTACCCGTGGTCCCGGTGGGTCGACCCATTACCGGGTCCATGGGTAATTTTAATTACCCGTGGTTCCATGGCATTAAGGATTGTTTCCTGGACTTCTGAATATATCGATAGAAAACACAAATCCATAATAACAGCATATCATATCCCACAGGGACCACGGGTGTGATTGCATAATTTGACTACGGGTTTATTGGTTTTCTATTTTTTATTTATCTACTAACTACCAGGAGGGCAGAACCATAGAGGAGGTATTTTATATTTTTAATAGGAATCTCATAATCAATCCGTGTACATTTCGATTATCATGTGCAATGTAGAAAATACTTCTTCATGATTCCTGCATCCTGGTAGTTGGATAGTGAAGTCTCACAGACTTCACTATCCTTGTTTCTCATCTCATACTTGTCTTTGCTTTCTTTTAGAGATAAATGTACATGGATTGATTATGAGATTCCTATTAAAAATATAAAATACCTTCTTTATGGTTCTGCCCTTCTGGTAGTTGGTAGATTAATAAAAAATAAACAAACCAATAAACCCGTTGTCAAATTATGCAATGACTTGTTACCCGTGGTCCCGGTGGAATATGATATGCTGTTATTATGGATTTGTATTTTCTATCGATATATTCAGAAGTCCAGGAAACAATCCCTAATGCCATGGAACCACGGGTAATTAAAATTACCCATGGACCCGGTAATGGGTCGACCCACCGGGACCACGGGTAACGACCCGAAAATATTGCATTATAAGGGCGCGTTTGCATATCAGGTAAAATTATGCTGTTTTTCGGTACAATTTTATGGCATAACCAAACAAAATCCAATATAACTAATAACTTCCTCGTATAGATTGGTTCTTCATCTTCAAATAATAGGAACTTGATCATTGAAAATTTTAGTTTTTTATAATGTAAAATCGATCTGTCGTTGCCATTTTCCCTAAAATTAACGATACAGGGTTGAGTTTAGGTACATTTTTTGTGCTATTATTAACATATTTTACTATTTCTAAAAATACTGTATGTTGGCAAACATAATCAATTCTTAATGCAAGGATTTTTTTTTTATCTAAATGATTTATATAGTTGCAGAAAAAATGAAAACCAAATCTTATTTTTTCACATTTTTTGCTATTCTGGATGAATCTTAATCGATTGCATTAGGGGTTATTTTATTTTGGATACCCGTCTTGATTTATTGCACAAACACTTTGAATGAAACTGTAGTCCGCGCACGGCCGCCGTCGAGAGTGGACACGTAACGCCTGTTTGGAGCGGCTCGAGTTGAAAAAGATCGCTGTACAAACACAAAATATTCGATAAACCAAATTTGATACTTGACAAGGCAAGATTTTTATTATTTATTAGTTATGATGAGACCTTACCTCCGGACTTGATGAAGTGATTGGTGACTGCTACTGGAACTCCTTGACGTGTTGTACTAGGTGAGCTGAGTTTGGGCTCGTTTTGTTAGTTATGATGAAACCTTACCTCCGGACCTGATGTAGTGAACTGAAGATGTACTTCGATGATTGCTACTGGAACTCCTTGACGTGTTGTACTGGGTGAGAGTTTGGGCTCGTTTTGTTAGTTATGATGAGACTTTACCTCCGGACATGATGGAGTGACCTGAAGGTGTACTTCGGTGATTGCCACTGGAACTCCTTCACATGTTGTACTAGGTGAGCCGAGTTTGGGCTCGTTTTGTTAGTTATGATGAGACCTTACCTCCGGACTTGATGGAGTGACCTGAAGGTGTACTTCGATGATTGCTACAGGAACTCCTTGACGTGTTGTACTGGGTGAGCCGAGTTTGGGCTCGTTTTGTTAGTTATGATGAGACTTTACCTCCGGACATGATGGAGTGACCTGAAGGTGTACTTCGGTGATTGCTACTGGAACTCCTTGACGTGTTGTACTGGGTGAGCCGAGTTTGGGCTCGTTTTGTTTGTTATGATGAGACTTTACCTCCGGACTTGATGGAGTGACCTGAAGATGTACTTCGGTGATTGCTACTGGAACTCCTTCACATGTTGTACTAGGTGAGCCGAGTTTGGGCTCGTTTTGTTAGTTATGATGAGACTTTGCCTCCGGACTTGATGGAGTGACCTGAAGGTGTACTTCGGTGATTGCTACTGGAACTCCTTCACATGTTGTACTAGGTGAGCCGAGTTTGGGCTTGTTTTGTTAGTTATGATGAGACCTTACCTCCGGACTTGATGGAGTGACCTGAAGGTGTACTTCGATGATTGCTACTGGAACTCCTTGACATGTTGTACTGGGTGAGCCGAGTTTGGGCTCGTTTTGTTTGTTATGATGAGACTTTACCTCCGGACTTGATGGAGTTACCTGAAGGTGTACTTCGGTGATTGCCACTGGAACTCCTTCACATGTTGTACTAGGTGAGCCGAGTTTGGGCTTGTTTTGTTAGTTATGATGAGACCTTACCTCCGGACTTGATGGAGTGACCTGAAGGTGTACTTCGATGATTGCTACTGGAACTCCTTGACGTGTTATTCTGGGTGAGCTGAGTTTGGGCTCGTTTTGTTAGTTATGATGAGACCTTACCTCCGGACTTGATGGAGTGACCTGAAGGTGTACTTCGGTGATTGATATTGGAACTCCTTCACATGTTGTACTAGGTGAGCCGAGTTTGGGCTCGCCAACTCCGTCAAGGAGTTCCAGTAGCAATCATCGAAGTACACCTTCAGGTCACTCCATCAGGTCCGGAGGTAAGGTCTCATCATAACTAACAAAACGAGCCCAAACTCGGCTCACCTAGTACAACACATCGCGGAGTTCAAGTAGCGGTCACCGAAGTACACCTTCAGGTCACTCCATCAAGTTCGGAGGTAAGGTCTCATCATAACTAACAAAACGAGCCCAAACTCGGCTCACCTAGTACAACATGTGAAGGAGTTCCAGTAGCAATCACCGAAGTACACCTTCAGGTCACTCCATCAAGTCCGGAGGTAAGGTCTCATCATAACTAACAAAACGAGCCCAAACTCGGCTCACCTAGTACAACATGTGAAGGAGTTCCAGTAGCAATCACCGAAGTACACCTTCAGGTCACTCCATCAAGTCCGGAGGTAAGGTCTCATCATAGCTAACAAAACGAGCCCAAACTCGGCTCACCTAGTACAACATGTGAAGGAGTTCCAGTAGCAATCACCGAAGTACACCTTCAGGTCACTCCATCAAGTCCGGAGGTAAAGTCTCATCATAACTAACAAAACGAGCCCAAACTCGGCTCACCCAGTACAACACGTCAAGGAGTTCCAGTAGCAATCATCGAAGAACACCTTCAGGACACTCCATCAAGTCCGGAGGTAAGGTCTCATCATAACTAACAAAACGAGCCCAAACTCGACTCACCTAGTACAACACGTCAAGGAGTTCCAGTAGCAGTCACCGATGTACACCTTCAGGTCGCTCCATCATGTCCGGAGGTAAGGTATCATCATGACTAACAAAACGAGCCCAAACTCGGCTCACCTAGTACAACACGTCGAGAAGTTACAGTAGCAGTCACTGAAGTATACCTTCAGGTCACTCCATCAAGTCCGGAGGTAATTCGTAAAAACAGCAAAATATTTTTTTTGTAGGGACCTACCATAATTTTATTTCTAAGAAATACGTAAAAATCTTTCAAAGCATCAAAATGAGTTCACTTGACTACTATTCTCGCAGTTAGTCGTGCGTACACTTGTGTGTATGACCCTTGTCAATGTAGTAGTTCGATTCTGTACCTATCAATTTTGCAAACGCGTCCATAAGTGGAACAAAGCGTCTAATCCGGTTAATAATTCATCAATACGCAGACATTGTCTCGGAACAAATCTGATGTGTACAAAAGAGCACAATTTCATCGAGATCGTTTAACCAAATCCATTAATTATTTGGTCAGAGGTGTCGACTGTCTGAATGTCGGCTCGAGTTCGATTTGGCCTGTCAATGCGTCTGCGCACATGTTCTGTACACGCTTGATGATCCATTGCGGCGTTTGTGAAGTTTAGGGATTGGGTAACACTGGAAATTAATTAAGACTTCTAACGCCTACGGCTATTATAGATGTAATAGAAATCGGAAGAATCATTTTATAACAAGTTTTTAAATACAAGAATACTAAATGCATCAATGTCATATGAGAACAATACCACTACAAAGGAAATTAGCATTTTTTACAATCATTCGGAAGAAAACATGTTTGGCAACATCCACTTGACGCGAAATCTCGTGGCTAAATTAAACATCGCCATTAACTGAAACGTCCAAGTTATATTCGTAAATCTTATTAACGAGAGAGAGAGAGAGATACATTCTTATTAAGGAATGTTTTGAACAATAATATTAATGTGATTGCTACTTGGACATCTTTTCTGAACCCCACCAGTAACTTTTAGATTTAAACTCTCTATAAAGTTTATCAATTTCTCAATATCGCGAACGTTAGCTAAAAGCGATCGTTATATCTATAAACCATTTTTATTATATCTAGGATCAATTTTACGATTACGACTCTTCAGTTTTATCGCTAGCATTTATTGTCTGAGGCAGGTTTCTTAGTTTATTCATGCGACGTCGGATTTGATGTGCTTATTAATGTCTTCTACATTTTTTTTAACTCCATAGAGATGAGCTTAAAAGGGTTTGACATGTAGACCAGTTTCTTCCAGTTCATTGGTTCCTAGTACTGATTGTGTACGTTCGGTCTGTTGAATTGAGAATAATTGAAATAAATGGATTGAATCATTCACTGTAGGAAATCGAAGGAACAAAATAATCAAATCCAATAAATTGAATCACTTCAATTTACAGGCAAATGTGACCAATTTAGCGGCATCAATTGAGATTGTCTCGGATGATGATGATGTATGCAGGCACCCCGACGCCGCCGGCGGACGATCAGTTTCCTGCGATCATTCAATTACATACAAGTTTATATGATTGTAAATGCGGGCTGGGCTGGATAAATGATGTTATACAAATCGCTAGGGGCCGAGATTACTGTAAATTGATACTACTCATAGCCGTGCATCGCTTTATGTCTGACTATCTAGCGAACTACAGACTATTGATCAAACGATATTTAAACATATATTACGTAGATTCGATTTCTTAATAAATGCTGACACAATCCGCGCTTCGAATGAATGTGAAAGACCCTTACTTTCGCATTCACTCGATTCTTTTGCATCATCAAGTTAGGGTAGTAAAAATCATGATAATGATTTGACTACCTAAATGTTGTTTGCTACCTAGTTACATGATATGAATTTTCTTGAGGAGCTTTGGTTAACATTATCGATAAAGCCAGTGATAATCATACGCGAAAGATATGCTCCCGCTCATTATTAAGCAAAGAAAAAGAATAAAACAACGGTTCAAATTGAGGATATTAGTTTAAATCGGTGCTATTACGGCTGTGTTTAATTCGTGGCTTCCGTCGCAGTTTCCTCAGGCCTCGGTCGGAGGTGCGGAGTTGGCCGCAAGCGGTTTGCCATTACGTTCGCCAGTCACCTGTAATGAAGTGGTGCCATTCTCGACCATTTGCTGGTCGATGCTGGACACTGCGTGTGCATTTGTAACAGGATTCAGGCCACGTTCAGGGTTGTCATTTTAACGATAATATTGGTTTCCCTAATGCAATAGAAAGAAGATTAAGATAGGCAAAATGAATTGATATCGAATGAATCGAATCGAAAACATGATCTACAGATCATGTTTTCGATATGGATGATATAAGTTTGTGTTTACAATGCTTATTATTCATATTCAAAACCAACTCAAAAATGATTTCAACACTTGATTTCGGATTAAACCCTTTTGCTGACACATAGTAACCCTACCTGTTCAATCGCCACCAAACGTAGCATTAGATACGCTCAATACTGACAAGCTATTCTAAGTTATTGCATATTATTTGTATGGATTTGCGTAGGCGCATTCGTGAGCTTGATGCATTACAATTTGTGGACTAATTCTACAGATTAAAACGTTACGAGTCGCGACTGCCAGCTCTATCGACTTGTTTACGTATTTATTACACTTTATTAGGTGTTGCAACCATTTACCTCCCAGCAGGAAATGTATGCTTTTTTGACATCGCCATTGCGGAATTTAAAATGAAGCTGGCTACGGTTTGGCTGGTTGGTTTGGTCACGAATCACTAATATTTGCACAAGAAACGTATGACAGTGACTCCGTGAGTTTCGTGATATTTGAAACCAAAGCTTGATGTTTGTGTTTTAACGATCTACAAGTGCTAATAAATTCAAATTTACTTTTTTGCGTGGCCGCAAAAAGGAAATGGCAGACGTATTCTTAAGAGGATTATGTATACAGGCGTAAATATATAGAGTGTACAAGAGTAGCCGCGCTGCGGGACGTGTATAAATCCAATATACCCCATTGTCCTGTCGCGCGCTCACAAAAGTGCACTTTTGTTTCAACCCGATCCAGAACAAACTCCCGTGGAGACGACAACGCGTATTTAGCCCTAGAAGTTTTTCTATTATGGCAACTAGTCACTTATGCAGAAGTATAAATAAATTCTGTTACTTATATGGGGATCTGAGAAACATGGATGGAATTGATTATTTATCAGAAAAAATAAATTACTCAGAAGCTATCCAGTAAATCCTATTAAAATGTACTGTGTATGTGACGTTGAGTGATAATAGGGAGTTTTATTATGGTAAGCATTCAGAATAAAGCGTGTGAAACAAAACGATTACATGAAAAGTGATGATTAAAGCTAACCAAAAGAAGTCCAGTTATATTCTCATAAGTTGTTTGCAGATATTGTAGCATAGTAACATTTCCGTCGGTTAATGAAGTTCGCACACGCCATGCTTTGCACTTGTTGAAAGCTCCACGGATTCGTGTTCCTTTAGCCGGCGACGGACATCGCATTTAAGGCGAATGTTTTACAATCCCTCCAACGTTGGATTTTTTATTTGCCTCCGCCGCGGGAAGTGCGAAATTCACGCCGTCTCGAACACGATAAAAATAGAAACTTGCTTAGTAACAGTTGTTCACACGAAACGAAACCTCTGATCGAATCTATAAAGTTTTCGGAAGGTCTCACATCAATAATGTTCAACAATAAAATAGTTTAAGGCTCCGGAGTAATCCGATTTAAATAATATTTCTTGGTCGTAAACTACGCAGGCGTTGGCGTCGGTAACAGTCGTGCAGCAGGAACGTTTTATTACATGATTCCAATACTTTTATTGATCATCATCTATAAATCATGAACTATAAACGTTAGGACTACACTTACAAGGTGCAATGCATCACACCCGAGATTCTTTTAACGATAAATCATGAGCGAGGTGGACGCTTATTAAAACACCCCCGCCGATGCATCAGGTCTTCTCACGCACTGATCATAACGTATGAAGAAAATGTAACGTTTAAATTTAACTTGAATTTATTACTAAATAAAACTACAACGACAGAGAAAGCTCTAAGCGTGTTGGGTATCTCATAAGAGCGAGATTTATCCTTTCTGGGAAGGCAGCCGCGGCCGACACATGTGCGGAAATGTCCTGTTTACTTTCCGTTTTCGGATTCGGATAGGGCCTTTTAAGTCTCTTGTTTATTGCGCTCTATGTACGGATAACAAGGGATTTTGTAACTCGACTATTTCTGGTAGACAATGAATTGGTATCTGCTTGCCATCGGTGGGTGGATAACTGAATGCGGACGATGAATTTTGTAATAGCATCCATTTCGGTGCTGCGCTATGACATATTTGTAGTAGTGCTTTGTTGGCTTCGCTAGATAACCGCCGCGATCGAACGAATAAACTAAAACTACGTTTAATTTATTTTATATGGTAATACGGCACGCGGTCGGCAGCGGTTCAAAGCGAGCTCTTAATAAGGACGTGTCCCCTTAATTCTCGTCGGTGTGGTCACTAACATTCCTACAAGAGTTTGCTCTCTACATTTTTGTGAGTTCGATGTTCGTTTTTCTCGTCCACCATTTCCCACCTCGGTTTGTCGTCGGGAATTTAAACGAGCGCACCGATTTCAATCGCGCACCATTGGGACGCGTTTTATTTGTACGCTCGTGCGACAAAAATTACAAGATTTCCACCGACATTTCGAAAAGTAAGTACGCCGCCTTTAGTTATGTTTATTTCATGCCTTTGCTGCGTCTTTTATGTATTTTATGATGCATTCATGCGCCCGTAATGTATAACCAAGCTCTTTTATAGTTTTGCTCTATCATCTCTGGTTTATCAAGACGTGGACCCCATTATGTCTTTGACAGAACTCGACCGTAATTTAAATTTTTGTTGAAATACTTTAATGGAATACACCTGTTCTCCTCCTTCATCCATTGTATTAAATCTGGTTTATAAAAGTATGTCCTTGCATTTCTTATTTCATGTGGTCGGTCGTGTGTTTGTTTTGTTTTTGTCGCGGGCACTGTGCGATGGACAGTGGATTAACAAGAGCGTCGGCGCCAGGGCGTTTGGCTGCGGCGGCGACTGAATAGCAAATGCGACTTGGTGTGCGGTGCCCGTATCTAGATGCGAGCTCGTTGCGCGCGCGCCGCTCACTCCCGTGCAGATGCGCCCGATTGCTCGCATTAACATAGCACCGCGTTGTTTTTATAAATCCACGAAATCATTGTATATGTACATACTCCTCTTTTGTAGTTCATATTCTGTACTCTTTTCTTATGCTTACATAAATCTGTGTAACTTTATACTTAACAGGATTAAGCCTGTCTCCGTCCGCTGACTAATTGACACACGAAGAGCGTTGTGCCTTCAAATTGTGTTCAAATATTAGTCGTGTGGACGCGTAAAGCGCACAGTAAACACGTCGGTCCGTCCGGCTGTTTGTTGAGTCCAACGAGCCCCGGCGGACTGTTTGCCCCGGTTATCTGTGCCGTGCGTGATCTCGGCACGGACGGGTTTACTTCATCCCGTGGGTTTTCTTTTGTCTTCCATATAAGGTGTGCAATCTGAACGTGAGATCGGCCTGGTTGCTCGTTGACACGTAGCTGCCATTAACGAGATGTCGATACCAGTGTTTACTGGCTGTTAAGACCACGCTTTGTTAGTCCACTATTTTTGCATTTCGCGTATAAAAAATCATACATTTCAGTTCGCCTTCATTGGACCAAGTTCTGCAATATGAAAAAATGCCTGTGTAAAATTTTATTAATGATATAATTATGTGTTGTTTCAGGTATGTACAGTGGAACTGGGCAGTTGGGCACTATCAACACCTATATTTTAGTCAAGGTATTAAATTAAATGTATTTCGACACAAATTGTTAAAGCCGCCGTTAACAGTAAATTTTGGTGCCATACCTTTACCAGTTGCCTACACTTTATGTTCCGGATCTATTAATTTATTCAATTATACACTAATCAACTAATAAATTTGTTCAAAATACCTCATTTCCACTATTAACATAATTTGCTGGAAACACGCCATGCTGTTATTTAAATACCATACACGATATATCAACAAGGCTCGCAATATAGGTTTTGTTTCGCAATTCTCTCGTATCTTGGCATTATCCCTTCACGTTCTTTATGATAATCATGGTTGAACGTTATGTGCAATGAGTTGTTTTTTTCCTGCTAAACATTTTTGTGAGACCTCCAAGGAAAAATAAAAACTCCTGGTAAGCTTGCAAACTTTTTGCTTCGATAGAATGTTAAGTTGATGCATTTGCTAATGTACGTTAATTGGCAACGAGTGAAGCCGGGTGGCGAGTACTGCCAAGTTAGGGATGTCGTCCATTGCGCGCCGCGCCCCTCCTCACCTCGAGCGGTCTCCTTCTTTAATGTCTTATACGGAGTTGCCATAATATATAAAAAATAACGACTAAAGACAAACAGCAGGGTATCGTTCGTTAGGGAATAGTAGAACGAGAAATACATCATCCATCCCACGTCTTTCTCACGCTAGGTTTTATTTAATCCAGTTGGAATAAGTTAGATCTAACACCAACCAGATACACACGACACGCTGTCAAGACATTGTTTGAATGTAAGAGATATGATGGTCGCACAGCGTCAAGATTAGTCTGTGCTTCGTCCCTTCCCCAACACTGATTAGAAAGGTGCACTGTAGGCGGGGTCAAATGTCAGTGCTGTATGTTGTGGTCGGACGCTAATCTGAATAGACCATTGCACAAATGTAACTCGACCGCTGATCAACAAGACAAAGTAAAAGGGACGTGGTATTAGCCACGGAGTAATGAACAAACCACAAATTGTTTAAGGTGTCTTGGACCTATGCTAAATATTAATATTTATAAATTTAAATATATCATCATCGACCAGTCTATTCATTACCAAATGCAAACGCATCTCCAAATGCACGCCACGCTCAGCATCTCTCATCTAGCTGTTACCAGCCAAAATGCTAAAGGTGCATCTATAACGTTTTTCTATCGTACTATATTGGAAAACACAGTTCTCAAAGATTAGGCTATCGTTTATGATTAAGTTTATAGCGATGTGTTCTTTGTTGATATGACTGTTGATAGAATTCGCGGGAATTGAATCATTGCACTTAACACGTGTATTTAGTCGATCGTTCTGAATACATTCATACTGAGCTTCAAAATTCATTTTTACTTCGTTCGGAACTTTGGCGTCATAAGTTTTAAGTTATAGTAGCCCGATAAAAAATCTGAACTTGTACCCAACAGACGTCATCACACTTCAGTACGGTTTCCATAAATTCCGCCAACTTTATACCATGCAAATAAGCGTGCATTTTTTTCAAGCTAACCATCTCATTAGAGCTGCAAGTCACATAGTAATTGTGTCCGGTTCTCCGATACCGTTGTACCTATACGTAAATAACATTGTTCGGTAAATCGGTACTCTCGCTCGATTGGCCCCGAGTTTTTTCATCGATTCTCTCGATTGAAGCATCGGCAGTATCGGCACCGTTCGATTGTGTTGCTTCAGACAAAAAGCTGCACGCTTTCTTACAGCCAATGGGTAATCAATTGTTACCACAAGTTGAATGCTTGCAATGTTGAATTGTAGCTTTGTTCGAAAGTTTCCTTCTCAAATTGTAACATGACTGTGTGAATTGTTGTAATTATTCCAACTGTATCTTCTGGTGAGATTGAGTTGCCCCTAGTCTTGGTTCAGGTATATTTACACGTGTCGAAGAGATAAAACAGTATCCCTTGTAATCGAAGTTGATAACGCTGCGCTGCGTCTTCCAATACCAATCAAAATAATATTGATACGCTTCTGGGTTTCTCAAAGAACAATCGTAATCATGTTTATCGAGTAGTATTTCCGCGTAATTCCGAGAACTCTCCTCATTATGAATGAAGGAACTGCTCGCTTGCTAATGAACGAGCACTTCCTCTAAGCTCAGTGGACTAGTAATGGCGACAGCACGCTGGTGAGTAAGGACATTACATGTTACGATTGTGTCAGAAGCTATTATATCAGAAATAACCTGGAACTTTGGAAGCTAGTTTCCATTACAGGTTTAATAAAACCATATTTCTTAGGCTGTCATCTTAATGAGTGTAAAGTAATAATCTACTCGAGTTTAAAATCGCAGGGCTGAATTAATAATGCCAAGTTTTAAGCTTGCCTACAAACATGTTACGATTGTGTCAGAAGCTATTATATCAGAAATAACCTGGAACTTTGGGAGCTAGTTTACATTACAGGTTTAATAAAACCATATTTCTTAGGCTGTCATCTTAATGAGTGTAAAGTAATAATCTACTCGAGTTTAAAATCGCAGGGCTGAATTAATATATGCCAAGTTTTAAGCTTGCCTACAAACATGTTAAATAACTCGTCCCTCATTCCGCTCACGACACGCTGGATAAGCACTTATTGCCCTTTTTTCTCCGAGTTGAGCATGGAAACTTATTTTATCTTGGCAGGTATTTAGCATAAACTATGCCGTGTTAAATTCGTTGTGGTTGCTTTATTGGCTTAGCGATAGGCTTTGGACTGCTAGAACGTCATATGTAGATTACCTTTTAGACTCCAGTGCCATTTTGTTTTTATTGCTTGCAGTAACTTTCTCTCCGCTTGACTCCTGTGATTTTAGACATTGATGGGAACTGTCTCAAATCTAGTGTATAAACTCTTCTAGACACTTAGGGACTTAAGTTTACGGTCGATGTATAATCGTGAGTGACGTGACGCGACTGTACAATTCTGCATACATACCCCAGCCCCAAAAGAGATTACAGTCACTGCTAGTCAGATTGAACTCCTCCATGTTGTCACCATTAGTGGACGTTAGAAAGGCAGCGTGCCAGGCGAGTCGTGCCTGCCCACTCACGGAACTATTTCAGGCATTCGACCCATTCATACTAATACCACAAGTATTGTTCTTTGACACGCAGATTCGGATAGATAAGCTGATTGAAACACGATTGGGATAACAGTTGGTAAGACTGGTATTGTGTCTATTTAAATAATGTAGTAGTAGGTAGTAGTAGGATTTGTAGAATTATGTTGTACATTTGGAAAAAAATATCAGTTGTTGGGTACGAGTATGCAATGCAGTAACTAATTCTGATGTGCCTCTTGTCTCATAATGGGAATGTAAAACTTTACGTTTCCATATGTTTATTTACGAGTTTCTTTGACAATTATAATCACAAAACTGTAATTGGTGTCTCCATTGATGTGTCAATTCTTAACACTTCAACTCCAACGTCTATGATTAGTTCTGAACAATTAAATCCGTCAAGTTGATGAATTTCACATGATTGTCTCCGGCGTAGACCATCATTTGATTGATTATTTCATGTCTGTGACAAATCATATAATCCACGAAGAATTTGTTATTCTAAATGATGATAAGCATAAATTTTCTTCATCACACAGACGGTCAATAACTGTTCAAGAACACAGTTCAAGTCATTTGTAATCACTGACGTTGATAGTGTATCTAGAAGCTAATTAACTTTTCAATAACCTAAAATAAGCCACCAGCTTTTATCATTATAAAAACTGGTGAACCCAAATTGAAATCTGTATTTAACCTCTACTTATTGAGCTGGTAAAGATTTAATAGACGCAGTACAACATTTCAATACCGGTTAAAAGGAGCGGTCATGCTGCTTAGGCTAGCGTTTCTGTCTCTTGGCAGTTCTCATAGTCTCAATGTTACGAATGCGTTACTGCATTTGTGATGGTTGACCTACAGTGTTAGTGTTTGTTAACGAATAGAATTGTTAGTTCCCCTTCCAAAATATTTACCGTGAAATTTTAGCGGTATTTTCGAGGGTTCATGGTATTTAAGCTCACACTCTTTTGTCTGGCTGGGGTCAATGACGAAATGGTTTAAACTAATCCTGAGTCAACCATATTTCGTATAAGCATCATACTTGGGTCGCATCCACTGTAACTCCTACTGTGGGATTTCCGTCTACGACGGTACTAGGAAATCGCTCTACTAATCCTTTACAATCTCCATCTGTATTACCGCTTACTGCATCCAGCGCGGAAACATTTCCTCAATTAATCAACATATTCAGCAAACCTTGAAGTGCTACAGACTCCGCTCCGATGCTACACAGTGGTCCAACCTGAACTAAGGTGCGGTCAGCAAGCTCAAAGACGGGCGACAGAGCGTGTCATGATCGGCCGCAGATCTAGACCACAGCGCCGTGGTATAGGCTAACATCGTCTAGTCGAGCGTGCCCTAGCCAGCCTGGCCCACTGCGAGCGTTGAACCTGATGCGCCTCAATGGACACGGATTAGGTACCAGACGAGCGGACGCGAACTATCAATCGATTGGTGAGAACAGTTTTGTAAGCTTGGAGGTGTTACTTTAAAGAAGGTCTGGCGGTGTTGGCATTTGGAACCAATTGGTTGGTGCAAGCGACCGAATGGCTTACTTACGACAAAAGTATTTTATGATTTGCAGTTGTGTCCTGTGTCCCTTGCACTAGCAGTTACAAAAATTGTATTTAGAAAATACAAATTTTCATCATAAACTTGTACTAGAGAAATTTAAACGTAGCTTTCGTCGAAAAGCAATCAAATATCTAGATACATTTGTACTTAATCAACCACTTGATTGCTACCGTATTATTAAGTTGTTTTCTCATACGCATTCGACTTACCTTCTAGGCTGATTGATGATTTAAATTAAAAACAAATTAGACGTAGAAAATGCGGAGAAACTCTTAAGAAGATGTAAAGTCAAATTAATTGAATGCAATGAAATTGATCAGTTGCTCACTGACATTTTGTTTGTATTTGCGCAATCTTTGCTTATACATATTTAAGTTTGAAAGTAGCTGTACTTGTGGAAATTTATAGTTTTGGTCACAGAATCTACTGAAGGATTACAAATAATAGACATGTAGATAGACACTTGTCGTATATTTTAACTTTACAATAACAACAACAATAAAATCGTGAGAAAAGTTTTTGAGTATGAATGCGGAATTGTGGATGGCTATAAAAGTAGAGGAAGACCAAATAAACGATGGTTGGACTATAAGAAGGAAGATATGCCTAGAAAGGAGGTGACTGCTTTTTTTTTTCGGATGGGAAATCATCAAATGACTCCTCCCGCTCTGGGCGGAGCAAGAGGGAGTGTCAGACTTTTACTGACTAAAACCCATCCATGTTCCTTTATCGCCCTTTGTGTTCCGGGGCCACGGTATCTCTTTCAAATAGTCCCGCAGCCCCGGCAGGCTTCGGCCCTTGCGGACCCCTTCCCTATTGCTGACTCTCTTTGAGGCGCGCGTGGAACACGAACGCGCCGTCGACACGGCCTGTCGTCATGAGACGGACGGACGGCGAGCTAGCCCATAGCTCCCCGTCCACAGGCCCGTGCCTACGGTGGCCGGAAGCCACCACGTGGCCCCCGACGCCCGGGGCGTCTTCCGCGGCGGCCGGGACGTGTGGATCTCTCAAGGAGGTGACTACTGAGGTGACGAGTAATAGTGAGGTGTGGAAGAAGAATACATGCTGCGCCGAAACCAAATAATGAATAATATAACGATTCTCCACCAATAGACATGTAGACCCTGGTCTTGTATTTCTCCTCTTGTATTTTTGAAGCCATGTTTCCAGTCTAGTTTTTACCAAAACAAACAGTTGGCACCTCACATTTCCAAGATGTCTACATGTGAAATGTCTACTAAATTGGTGTGAAATAAACTGCCTCGTTTACAGAGAAAACATCGCGGTTACAAAAAGTAAGTTGACAGGGTTAGAATTAACCGCCCGTTCGTGGTACGTGTTCAAAGAATTCAGTCTTTGTTGTCGTTCTACAAAACGCGCCACGGAATTCTTAAAAGTTCTATCGAGGTGAGATCTTCAGGGTCATCACTTGGAGACATCTTAAGAGCTAAATAACAAGCTCCGTTTAGTTTCTTTGCAAATTTTATGTTCTTATTCAATTCATCTTGCTAATGTAGCTTGATACACATTTCCCTTCATATTGTTTTGTCATCACTGGTATGGTTAACTTAATCAAAGCAATCAAAACAATTGATTTCTAATTAGCCGGAATCGTTCTGCCCCACATAAGCTATTATTATCAAAAATCGATTCGTTAACGTATTTTTTCTTTTATTGTGATTCTGTATTTGTCACGACCTCTAAAACATTCGTCGAGACACAATCCGAGTCGCTCGTGCTCGCGCTTCCACTTTTTGTTCGCCACACGGCCGTCGCGCCGCCATCTTTCCAAGAACTGTCGCTTTACAAAAAAAAAACCTCACCCGAATACTCAGTCGCGGTCTACAAAGGTGTGAATATAATTAATGGTTTATCAAAGGATCCGCCTACTCACTAAAGTTGTGCTCGTTGCAACTGATTTGGAGCAACATGAGCTCATTTAAGATTGACTCCCGAATTTTGATTCCACAGTTTTTTACTGCACAAGACGAAAAATATCGTCATTAGCCGTTCCTAATATTATTTTCTTCTACATCAATCAAGAATTCAAGATACGGTATGGTCTCGAAAATTTAATTGGACTGCCTATAAATCTTGAATATGAAAGAGTCAGTTTCATCGTTGCACATCGGTGTCTGTGAGCTCTTACAACGTCATTAGTCGACACCTTGGCTGCATAATTTTATATCTGTCACATTTGTCGCGGTTATCGTCATATTTCTTGATAATACCAGCTATTTCTGTGTACGTATTACGTCTGCTCTATCTAACTTCTCATGTTGTGTTTTGACGGAGCTTGGGTTTAGTTACCATACCACTTGATCGTTTAGTGGTCTAAAGTATGCGACTTCACGAATTGTAATACTAAACCCCTGGCTAATCTGCGCTATAATTTGCATTCACTGTCGTGATTTTACATGGAGAATATGTCTCGCTGTTGGATTATTCTATAATGTAGTCAAATGTAAGTGGCTGAGTTAATCTGGGCGTGCGCAGACTTAGGTTTATATTGCATTTTTGCTTGAGGAATGTCGAAGTTGCTCCACGCGTTGGCAGACTGGCTTTGCGGAATGAGTGTCAGTGTATCCGTTGGTGATTGTGCCTCCTGCGACAATAGAATGAGGCATTGTGTTCCCGGTGTCAGTGTGCTGATTACCTGGAATCATCGTCGTCGGGTCAATGGCTCGAAGCGAGCACGGCTCTAATTACCGTGATCGTTATGATTTAGGTAATGGTGTTGTTATGGCGGCCTTTACCTGATAGCCTACGTTTCCGTTACGTTTTATGTTCTTTACGGCCATACGTGATGTCGAGTTCTTGAGTTGCCAGCCAATTATGTTTATGGTATGTTATGTCTTCCTTGCAGGTTTACTTAATGTTCAGCGTTGTTGTATCTTCTACATCCTGTACCTGTCCTAATTTTTGTATACACAACTAATTTTTTATATAACATAAATCTCGTAAAAATGAATGTCAAACAAATTCATCGTGCGGCTGAATAGTCTTCTACGTATATATATATATTTTATAGACGTAGCTATTATATTTTGATGTTTACTTTATTGTCATTAAAATGCACCTTTTATTTACGATTCGCACCAGCCCGAGCTGTACAATAGCATCGCAGGTATATCTCAGGTAGTTCTTTGTGTTAGGCGAAGTGTTCTCAAAACGGACGGTGCGTACCATTGTCCGATGTTGAACCTGACGACACCGTGTCTGCCAGATGCGATGTCCTATTGTCAAAACCATGAAAAAAAAGTAGATTTTCTAAGAAACCTCCAGCTTGGTTGCACATGTGCATCGCTCAGGGATGCTGTACCTGCACCCATAGCTCGTAAAATGGTACCTTTTGTGAAATATTGTATAGGGTTTTATGTTCAGCATTCGGTCGGTTTGCGTTACTATTGTAAGGTTTTACGACTAGTAATCATTAGCTCACCTTTGTTCGATAGAATTCACCATTCGCTAATTAACAACTGATTTTTTCCTTTGAGCGATGCGAATGAATGCACCTTAGTAGAATAATATATTTAAATCAAAGATATATTCAACGAAATAATATTTACTACGGAAATCTATTTCCTGTCCTTTCATTAAAATTCATGATTAGAAAATTAATTATGCATTGCTGAACGAAGCTTCAAGTAGTTAAATGTCAATACTGGATTTATATTTACACTTGGATTTAAATCTTACTTACCTTGTAAAGAAAAAGCTTGACTTGTAATACCAAAATTTTGAATTAGATTACAATAAATATATCAAATATTAATTTATTCTGTTTAATTTATCATACTAATGTAAATCTCTGTCACACCTGAATCGTGCACAGCAAAGCTATGTCTACAGCTACTAAAATGTGTCGTATATTTAGACTGGCGCGAACATCCAATATTTCAGTCTAGCCCACCTGATCTCAAGATAATGCCTATATCGGGCGCAGGCGCATAGTTTCGTCCGAGACGGCTCGGCGCGCAAATACACTCGCGTTGGCACCACATCACGGATGTCGCCGTCTGTTATGTCTACGGGACACCGAACACCTGCAATACAGCATTTCTGCCTACAATAAATGACGATTACGTGCCACTGGTGTTGATTCTGTTGTGCACAAACTAAACTTAATTTAGGCTATTGCTATCTTTTTCTACCTAATAAAATGAGAAAGAGACGGACGTAATTTAGAGCTGTCAAATTTAATTGGAACTAATATTTCCATACAAATGAAAGGTGCACGCAAGGCAGAAACTAGTTTGACATCTCTAACTTAGTTCATAGCTATAGCCGTCCTTTTCTCGCACTGCCTTTTAGTAAAAGATAGCAATAGCCCAAATTAAGTTTAGTTTGTGCACAACAGAATCGACATCACTTTATATGATTATAGTTATCTAATTGCACAACGGACAACGGTATGAACTTGCCAAACATACTGCGATCGCACGCTTGATTAACGTTGGCAATTACAGGAGATTAGATTTTATTAAGTGTGTAGTTGGAACATGGTGTATAATTGGAAAAGAATTTAAAGATCCGTTAAGTTTATTTTATTTTAGATAATGACTTACCTTTTTGCTAATAACAGGCATAAACAAAAGAAAAACTTTGGCCCTTCGGATCTTGAAGGTCCAACAAGCAAAATGCTAAGAATCTATAAAAGCTATGCTTCATTTGAATCTAGATACTTCTATTAGTTTTCCTCCAAAGGTGGTTTCATAAACTTTTCATTTTGTTCAGTGAAACTTTGCCAAGCTCAGAACAGTCACGGTTAGGAATCCGTTATTGTCAAAGAGTCAGGTCCCTACCCCCTTCGTATGCACGACTCTGCAATGCTTCACCTTTAGATTAACTCAGCTACAAACAATGATTTGTTTGTATTGGCTCCATTTCCCAAGTTTCACGTATTTATTGCGTCAAACTTAAGTAAATGTAAATAGGAAACGTTTCTCCGAAGTCACAGTTATCCTCCCACAGCGTCACGAGTGGGTAAATAATTGTATGAACTTTTTGAACCATCCCACACAAGCTGAACTCGGTCAGCAGCCAGAGACATTAACTACTGAACCCAAGCATCTGCACTTAGTATATTCCCACGTAGTTGTGTAATATTTTGAACTAAATGGTATACTGTTTGTCAAGATTTACGCCAATGTTAAGGAAACGTCGTGTAAGTAGTCAATGGGGGTCAATATTGTATGGAGGCAAGGTAATTCAAAGACGCTGAAACCTGATAGCTGGTCGTTGGCGACTTGACTTGAGTGCGCATAATGTGCGGTCACAATGTTCGTCTGTGCGGTTTACCGTTATCCTGACCGGGAGTCATATCTCGCAGATATGAGGGAAAGATTTCGCAGCATTCTGTAAAATGGTATGCGGGAAATGCTAAGTACGCCCATAACTTTCCTTGTACTCAGAACGCGTTTATTGGTTGAGTGCGGCGTTTGTTTGTTGGGATTCTACCGTTTTGAATCTTTTCTACTTACATTTCTGATTACGAGCTATAATTTCAACTGAAAATAACCCTATACTTATTCGATTAATACTGCAAGAAGATAAGTTCCGCTTGACTCGCGAGAAATTATAGAATCGTGTGAAGTTTTTTGGATGACCGGCAAAACACTTCACCCAGTTTAACAGGTGTGGGTTAATAAAACTAATGAACACTCACTTCATTAAGTAATATTCTAGGTGAGAATGAGTCTAGTAATTTAGCACTCAGCGGAACCAGTGCCGGTGATTAACATCTTAATGCCGCCCCGATCCCACGACAAGATTTGGGTCTTCAGGAAATTAAAGCGGCCCCGTTCGATGGTGGACACGGGCCGTCGGAAGCAGGGTTTATATCGACGGCCAATGACGTCATCAGCTCTCCAATCGCCAATCAGTCGTGCAGGATCACCGGATATAGGCTCATAATTAACAGTTCAGAATATGAATGCTTCCGTAATAAGCACCCGCAATTTTGAAGTTACATCAAGCTGACTTGGATGAAAAGTCAATGAACGTAAATAGCGGTATAAAACACTGGAACATGTCTCAATTCAATTATTTTATTAATGCATTAGTAACATAAGGGTCTCAAGGTGTCAATAAGAGATAAAGACAAACTTGTAGCAATGAAACGTCTGAAGAACAACCATAAAATCCCAAGCGATTTTAGAGAACATATGCGATCATAATACTGTTTTATTATTTACTCGTAAAGGAAACTCAATAAGATTTATGGTGGCTACGTACCACAGACTAAATTATTTATCTCGGAAGCAGTTAAAATTATCTATAAATAAATTACTCTCGATATAAAGGCGATAGTAATGTAAGTCGTAATAGTCGGGATGCAACACTGTTGCTCCAAACGTGTTGTTTTACGGTTGTATTAACATTCCTGTGGTCGAAATTAAATCAGTGCCTATCTACTGAACGGCTGTCAAGAATCGGCTCAGCGCTGGCCACAGGAAGGAGTCTTCATTTAAATTCTACTAACGTAAGTTTAAGGGTCTAGTAGACACGAACTCTCGATGTTTGCAATAGAAGATAATTTGCATTTAAATTCAGTTCTTTTAAACGATCGGGCATGCGTATTGGCCCATAAATACTAATGCTAATTTATTTCGAATTTATCAGCACTACATTGTCATCATTGAATTGAAGAATTCAAGCGACGCTTTTGAATTAATTTGAGTCCTCTTCAAAAATCTTCGTTTAATAGCGAAGGCGACAACGACAAAATCATAAATATTTAAATTGGCTATGTTACCGGGTCGTCGAATAGAAATAAATTGTCTTGACCTGGCGTTAAGTGCGTCGTAGATATGACAATGTTTGAAAAGGATCCAGCTAAGCATTACAAAGAAGCCAATAGCGTTGACTGAGTTGGCTGGCACCCTACAGACGTCGAAATTGGTACTGTAGTGAATGATGACGTAATACTGTACCAAAATGATCGACAGCCGGCCACAGAGCGGTAGTAAACATGCGTAAGCGTCATTCACAGACGCGGCCGGATATTGTGCATGTGTGCGTGTGCTCACACGACACACACTCCCGCGAATGGATGCGTATGCGCGGGGAAATTATGAAGTCATTTCTATACTGAATACACTCGATTCCTATATTGACCGAAGATAGTTGCATCACGTTTCGCCTTTGAATCAAGTGTAGTGTGGTCTATTATGCTTGCAGTCGTAGGTGATCCTTGCGTAATAGCTGTAATGAAATTCATATCATCCGATTGTTCTCGGGTGTGCATATTATCTGCGTTCGATGTGTGTCATCGAACTATAACACTGGCTGTCTGATCTATTTGAGAATCTCGTGTAATGCTTGCTATGAGTATCCATTTTAATTAAGTCAAAACCTCTTATGTCTGTACCGTTAACTATCTTTTGATATAAAATCTATTAGCATTCGAGATGATGCGATGTAAGTTTCTGCTCTGCTCGATAATAATACTTTAATTTATAGCTGTAATAACGTCTACACCAATTATTAATTTCAACAGATTACATATATTATTATCTGCTTGTGTTTCCGGTAGTTTTAACTAAATATTGACTTCTCATTCATAAATCATATGATTTATACTCTTATACCGGATAACAGGTAGAAACTTTGTAAGTTATCGCAAACGTCGGGTTCGGAACCTTGTTAACGTGGTTTTAGGTCTTCAACAGCTATTCAACATTCATTTTAAAAATTACAGCTTTTCCGTTGATATATTGAAGAACGATAAATACTTTAGTTTAGACAGATATTTAAAACAAGTCAAAGGGTTATTGATTACTGGCTATGTTTCCGCTGCAGTCAGCCCGGTCATCAGTCCGCAGGGTGCTGTGCCACGCCGCACTGCGACGCATGTGCGGCGGCTGGCAAGCCGGCCGATCACTGGGCTGGGAGCAAGGCCTGCGCTCCGCCCACCAAGGCCACCCGAGGCAAGGGTAGGCCCTCCGCTGCCACCGCCACCGTTGCCACCGCCGCAGCCGCAACTGCCGCCGCTGCCGCTCCCTCTGTCGCCGCCACAGAGGGGCCCTCACAGGGGGCCAGGTTGGAGGAAGCGGTAATGGAGTGCCAATAACGGCCCCATTACGCTTCCTCCAGGCGAACATCAACCACTGCGCCTGCGCTCAGGATCTCTTGCTCCAGAGCATGGCGCAGTGGTTGATTAACATCGCTGTGGTCGCTGAGCCGTACTTCGTCTGGCCCAGGGAAGACTGGGTGGCGGACCTAAGCGGCTCAGTGACCATAGTGTCGTCGGCCGCCGCCGGCACCCCGACCCTTGAAAGTGTCAGGAGGGGTCGGGGGTGCGTAGCAGCCCGGTTCGGGGAGATCGTCGTAGTGGGTGTCTACTTCTCCCCGAGCCGAACTCTCGCCGAGTTCCACAACTCTCTCGCAGAGTTGAGTGTCGTCGTCGGAAACCATTCCCTCCCCGTGCTTGTCCTCGGGGACTTCAATGCCAAGAACTTGGCTTGGGGTTCCCGTTGCACAGACGTGCGGGGAAAGATGGTGGAGGACTGGGCTCTGGAGAAGGGCCTGGTCGTCCTAAATCGGGGTTCTGTCGCCACGTGCGTGAGGATGCGGGGCGAGTCGGTGGTGGACATTTCGTTCGCCAGCCCCGCCCTGTCACCGCGTGTCGTTGACTGGCGCGTCATGGAGGGGGTGGAGACCTATTCCGACCACCGGTACATCCGGTTCGACGTCTCCACCCAGACCTCAAGCGCGCCGGTCCAACAGCCCCCGAGTGGTCCGCGTTGGGCGCTGAAGCAGCTGGACCGGGAGCTCCTCCTGGAAGCCTCGATCGTGCAGGCCTGGGTGACATCACCGGACAGGCCTGCCGACGTTAACGATGAGGCAGGGTGGTTCCAGGAGGCCATGTCCGATATCTGTGACGTGGCAATGCCCCGAGTCCGGCCAGGAAGCGCCCGACGTCAGGTGTACTGGTGGTCGCGTGAGCTGACGTCTTTACGGGAGGCGTGCGTGGCTGCGCGACACCTGTACGCCAGGCACCGCAGGCTCCGCATTCGCCCACAGAATGCGGCAGCCATTGAGGCGGAGCTATATGAGGGCTACAGAGCGGCGAAGACCGCCCTCCGCGGGGCTGTCCTGCGGGCCAGGGATCTGGCCCGCGAGGAGATGCTGGGGGCTCTCGACAGAGATCCGTGGGGGCGCCCTTACAAGATGGTGCGGGATAAACTCCGCACCTGGGCCCCCCCGCTGACGCAGAGTCTCCGGCCCCAGCTCGTGGAGGACGTGGTGAGCGCTCTGTTCCCCTCGCGAGGGGAACACCCGCCCCCGCCTATGGCTCCGCCGGCTGCGGTGCCGGAAGCGGACCACGAAAGCGACGACGACGACGCTCCGGAAGTGACCGGGGTAGAACTGAGAGTGGCGGTACGCAGGCTCAGTGCCAAAAATACCGCCCCGGGACCCGACGGCTTGCCTGGCAAAGCCTGGGTCCTGGCCTCGGAGGCTCTCGGTCCCCGACTAGAGGGGTTCTTAAGCGCATGCTTGGAGAGGGGCCAGTTCCCGCTTCGCTGGAAGACGGGGAAGCTGGTCCTCATCCGGAAGCCGGGGCGCCCGGCGGACTCTCCGTCCGCCTACCGGCCCGTGGTGTTGCTCGACGAGGTGGGCAAGCTCTTTGAAAGAGTCATTGCAAACCGCCTCGCCGAGCACCTTGCGGGGACGGGGCCGGACCTTGCGGAACACCAATATGGTTTCCGCAAGGGGCGCTCTACGGTGGACGCCATCATGCGCGTGAGAGCCCTTACGACGAGGGATGCGGTGTCCAGGGGTGGGGTGGTCTTGGCGGTGTCTCTCGACATCGCCAACGCCTTCAACTCCATGCCCTGGAGCTGCATAAGGGAGGCACTCCGGTATCACCGGGTGCCGACCTACCTTCGTCGTGTGGTCGGGGACTACCTGACGGATAGGGCCGTCATCTACCCCGGTCGCAGCGGAGACTGGAACCGGCGAGAGATGTCGTGCGGTGTTCCGCAGGGATCGGTTCTGGGGCCGTCCTTGTGGAACATCGGGTACGACTGGGTGCTGCGCGCCGACCTCCCTAGCGGCGTCAGCGTGGTTTGCTATGCAGACGACACGCTGGTGCTCGCACAGGGGGGGTCGCACGAGGCGGCGGCCGAAGTAATGACACGCGGGGTTGCGATAGTCGTTGAGAGGATCCGGCAACTGGGTCTCGAGGTGGCATTGCACAAGTCCGAGGCCATGTGCTTTCATGGGCCTCGGAACGCGCCACCTCCGGGATCCGCAGTGATGGCAGGAGGGGTTTCCATCGGCGTCGAGTCGACGCTGAAGTACTTGGGACTTGTCCTCGACAGCCGGTGGAACTTCGTGGAGCACTTCCGACGTTTGGCCCCCAAACTGGAGCGGACAGGGGCTGCCTTCAGGCGGCTCCTGCCCAACCTGGGGGGGCCGAACGCCTCCTGCCGGAGGCTCTACGCGGGAGTCGTGCGGTCCATGGCCCTTTACGGGGCACCGGTGTGGGCACGTTCATTGAGGCGGCGTGCCGCCCACCACTTGAACGTGCCCCAGAAGGTGGTAGCCGTAAGGCTGGTCCGGGGGTACCGCACGATCTCCCGCGAGGCGGCGAACCTCCTTGCCGGATTGCCGCCATGGGATCTGGAGGCAATAGTCCTCGCGCGCCTACATGAGTGGCGCGCGGAGGCGCTACGCCGGGGGGAAACTCCGCTGCCGCGGCAAATTGTCGCTCAGCGGACGTACTTCCGGCGGGATCTCATGGCGACATGGAGAGAGCGACTATCGCAACCCCGTGCAGGGCACGCCACAATAGTGGCGATAAGTCCCCTCTTTGAGGAGTGGCTGGAGAGACGCCACGGCGTCCTCACCTTCCGCCTGACGCAGGTTCTTACCGGACACGGATGTTTCGGTAAGTTCCTGCACCGAATCGGGCGGGAGGAAACGCCCGGGTGCTATCACTGTGAGGTTAGGCCGGAGGACACGGTGGAGCACACTGTGGAGGTGTGCCCCGCTTGGGTGGAGCACCGCCGTGTCCTCGAGGTGGCGATCGGCGGCGGCGACCTCTCGCTCCCGGCCCTGGTTCGTGCCATGGTCCGGAGCGAGACGGAATGGGACGCCGTCACCTCCTTCTGCGAAGCAGTCATGCTAGCGAAGGAGGTGGCGGAACAGGACAGGGAGAGATCCTCACGTCCCGGCCGCCGCGGGAGACGCCCCGGGCGTCGGGGGCCACGTGGTGGCTTCCGGCCACCGTAGGCGCGGGCCTGTGGACGGGGAGCTATGGGCTAGCTCGCCGTCCGTACGTCTCATGACGACAGGCCGTGTCGACGGCGCGTTCGTGTTCCACGCGCGCCTCAAAGAGAGTCAGCAATAGGGAAGGGGTCCGCAAGGACCGAAGCCTGCCGGGGCTGCGGGACTATTCGAAAGAGATACCGTGGCCCCGGAACACAAAGGGCGAGGAAGGAACATGGATGGGTTTTAGTCAGTAAAAGTCTGACACTCCCTCCTGCTCCGCCCAGAGCGGGAGAAGTCATTTGATGATTTAGAATCCGAAAAAAAAAGGGTTATTGATTACTCCATGTTTTTTCAATAATATTGACCAAAACGCCTTCACCGTCATAATAATTATATCAAGTAACACCGAGGTCCATTTTACATTTTAATTGAGTAGGTACCTCGCTCGTAGTGTCGCACATACATAATTTTAATTTGCACACTGATTTAAGTCTTATGAAGGCTCGATTTCCTAAGATCTCTCATTCGCCAATCTGCAGGTGGATTGGCACTATCATAAAGACACGTTCATTAAAAAGAAAGTTCCATCACATCCCGACTAGTCGCGACTCGTGTAGAAGTAAGAGGTCACGACTCCGGCCGACGAAACTAGTTTCGTATATAGCAATTTAAAATCAACACACCCAATATTGGATAAATTAATGTTCTGGCCTTACATGGTGCGAGACTCGTCTAAAATAGTCTTTAGAGTCTCGTAATTGTGCGAGGAATTGTGATGGTGATTTATTGGTCTTCCAAGTCTTCGCCGTGGCTTCCGTTAATAGTTCTGCTAAATGCCACACTGGCATGTTGAAAGTTTATATGGTATTAATCATGGTTCTCTTAGCATTCTTTGTAAAACTTGTTGCAATTGAAACTTCTAAAGATTCTAAATTCTCATGGCCATGAATCATAACACTTTTTTTTTGCTAGTTTCAAATCTGGCAATGTTTGTTTCGCCGTCAATTTCTCTCCGAACTCGTTTTGGTCATTGACAAGTGTATTCAAATAAAAATAATATAATTTATGCTTTAATTTCGTTTGCAACTTTTGCTAGACATTTATTGCTTTTGGAAACACTTGTCTCGTCAAGTGGACACCTGTGTTTAATAAGATGTCTTGTATAACTTTAGAGGATAATATGCAAGGAGAAATGAGTCACATCCAGTTCCTAGAAATAACATTTAGCGAAACAGTCTCTGTGATTACCGCATACATGTCAAGCAAAAATATAACCCAGAACCAGGTCAACTGCTGATGTTATGGCTCCGATTGTTAAACGAGACACAAATGATGAGGCAACAATGAAGATAATTTCCCTAATTAACTTCTGTCCCAAAATCTACAGATAGAACTAAAATTCAAATCGTCTGAGAACTTAATTTCGATAGTAGCTTGTCTTGTTCATTTAAACACAGCCTCATTCTGCTCTATTACCCAACGTCGTTTAAGACAATCAAGAGAAGTTTGTCTATCTTAAATTGATAATCAATATGCATATGTGTACGTACGCGTGTAGATAACCGGCCCACCGGTGGCACTGTTGCAGACCAGTCTGGGGCCCGTTATACTCTCAATGGGCCTCATCAATGGACCACGGCTATTTGCATAAACTTGTATAGTAAGTTTAGTAACATCATGATCGCTGCTTCATTCATCTTCACGAAATTTCGTTATAGCAGTACTTTGATTGGCTGACTTGTTTTTATTTGTATAAGGCGGTATTGGTTTTGGTGTATCTTGAATTTGGGTTTTGGAGAGGTCCCAGTTATTGATCGAGTGTTTGTTTTGGATACAGTTGTTCTGCTGGACTTACATTCATGTGCATTTGAAGCATTAGTAAAATAAGCCCTCTTGACGAATATGCTATTGGCCTGAATTATTTCTTTTCTTGGCAGCATAGCATGTACAAATAAATACACATGTAAAAGAACTGCATATTGCATAGATTGGTTGTCTTCCAAATAAATTCGATTCAACACTTGCTAAAGGATGATTCCAAAAGTGTCATTCTATGTAATATGATACACGTGTATTTGTGTGTAGATCGTGTATCGTATTACCTTTGAACCGGTTGTAAGGCAGTTGTTTTTCGCAATCTAATTTGATTAGTCGGTCAGGTGTCCGGCGGCCGCCAATATATTATCATTGACAGCCAATTATTATAATCAACTAGTATGTGATGTTTGAAGAAATATATTATGTGAATATGTGTGTTCTGTTTGATTTACAAGTAAATGTTTCTATAATATTGTGACAACTATACGATATATCCTAACCATCAGATACAACACTAGCTTCAGTTGGAATTCGATATTTTATACAATTCTTTAAATAATTTCAAATGGATTTTGTAAAAATAAACAATGTATGAAATGAGATGTTTCAGCATCAATCATTTTCCCAAAAGCATTTGCAGATAACCGGAAATGGTCCTAAACATTGACGTCAATTTTCAAGAAATACATGTGTACACTCATACACTGTATGTTGAATTAAAAACAAAACTGATAAAAAATGTAGCAGTTTTTCTCATCGGACTTTGTCACTAATTAAAAACTGCGACAGTGGTCTAATTGTTTCTGTTATGGATCACCGTGGGAGGGTTAATGGTACGTTTAACCCCACCTTATCGACGCTTATATACCATTTTCAGATAGGTACCAACTACTCAACTCAATGACTGTGTTTATTTATTTCTTACTATCACTCTTTAGTAGTTCTATTTATGATTAATAAAAGAAAATAAGTCCTAATTTTCTTTTAAAATAGCATGCTAAAAATAAATGCTGCATCATTCTGTCTGATTAATATGGAATCGTGGGTGCTTGCCTTGTCTTAGTAGAAGCGAGCATATCTTCGACCGTGGGTGTTGAAACGAACGTCTTGTACCAGGTGATAGACAGCAGCATCCATCAGAACAATGATAGCTGACTGAATCTAGTTTCTCTATGGATAGAAAAGTCGCCCTTGTAAGACTAGACACTATATTTGACGAAACGAAACTTGTAAATAATTTGTTTTGAGTTGTAGTTTCTTGCCCGTTCTTCTCCATAGAGATCTACGTTAGGGAATGGGCAACTACAGTACTTTCTCAAGTTATTATGCCTTGTGACTGTGACTGTAGCTTTGCTTTTTTGTATTTTAGACATTCAAAAGTGCCGTAATGGTCTAATTGAAATAAATGATTTGAGTTTGAGTTTGAGTTTTTGCTAATGAAAAGTTACGAACCCTAAGATCCATAAAACACTAAGCATGAAACGCGTACGTTCATTCAAAATCGTTCATGCTCAAATCTAGATCAAATAAAACATAAGCACAGATTAATCCGACTCTACCGTTACTATCTAATTTTCTCTTCATGTTGTTTATCTGATTAAAAAGCTGAAATCTACTTTCCCGTTGGCAGATAACGATCTGGGCATCAATAGACAAAGTAAGAATACTAATATTGTTAAACAGGCTATACCTACTCTGATATTTTAAATAAGAACAAAAGGTCATTATAAATTCTGGCGTCGATCGAAAGCGCATCCGATTTGCACTTGCGATGAAACTCACATCCGTAATTATATCGCACGTATTAACAACCGAACGTGGTCAATGTGGCCATTCAGAGCTTTCATCGTGTTGCAAATTATCCTTGGTATAACACTCATTATTTTTTGTTCTGCCAAATATCGCTGTAGCGGCGATAGGCATCAATTTGTGGATCATAATTTGTGGTTTCAACCGGCCACGGCATGCTCACTAAATTATTACACCTTTCAGTGCAGAAATTAGATATTATTTTTTGCGGAAAAATAGTTCTAAAGTTGTTGCTTTAGATGCACAAGTGTTAGAACTCCCCAGAAGTCGTGGTTAACAGTCACGATTCACGTTTTAGCTGATAACATTTTAATCGGTTTGGCGCCATTTAAATTGTAGAGCGTACTTATTGCCTAGATAGAGAAAAAAAAGAAAATGGAACAATATTTTCCGAGCTACATTACATTTCTGCAGCGTATACTTTTACTGAACTGTACTTTAATTTGACATTGATGCATCATCAGTTTCCCGTTCGGTATTAACTTAAGAAAAAGCTCGTCGCATCCATTAAGTTTGATGTACTACCCACTTTTTTGTGCCGTTATCTTCGAGATCGTGGATCATATTGTTAGCGTTTTATTGGTGCAATCCGTCATGTCTTCAATCCGCCCTCGATCGCATCGCTAATGGCGCGCGCCCACCGCGCTGTTTCGCAATAATCATCAATTTACGGTAATTGGCCGACGAACACCTCCGAGCAGCTCCGAAGGCTTGTTCTCTTATTTCTCAATAGTAATCGAGGGGTAGTGTGGGCGGTGGTGACCTCTCGGCACGCGTGGGTGAGCTTTCTACGCCGATCGGATGCGCCACGCTTCTCTAATGGCTATACGACCACGTATCAATATGTGAACGTTTTTTTTTATGACAGTGCTTTAGCGCCTATGATCAATGACTTCACAGAAAACTTGACAATTCAATTCTCTTGGGTGTCGATTTGTTGCGAACAGGTTGCAAAGATCATAAAACTGAATAATTCAACAGGATACTACTGCCGACTACTGCACTGAACTGCGCCGTTTTCTGTTCCTAAAGACTACTCGTGTGTAATGCATTGTTTATTTTATGAAGCAGCAGGTTTTTTTTTCTTTAGTCATTATTAGTGTCGATTACACGGGCTGGAACAGACAAGGCTGATTACACCGCAGCTGTCGATAGGCAGTGTTTAGTTTCACAATAAAAAGCAGAGTATTAGTTGACGAAACCAAATTCCACAAGAACCACGCGGGGGACCGGATTTAGAGACCCGCATCATAAATTGGAATATAGAAACACTCTTACGTAGTCTCTTGATAAGTATGTGATTGACGGTCTACTTAGATAATCTCAAATTCTGAAAAAATCCTTTTACGACGAAACCTTGAAGCTTAATGCTCAAGGAAGACATGAACAATAACACGCCTCAATCTGATTATTATTCCCCGTAGTATTTTTTGTAAGGAACTCTCCAAAATAATGTGGTTCACGCCTTACAGTTTTTTGTCCTTCGATCCGGATAGAATGTTCTTTTCTGGTGATAAAAAATCGTAATACACATTTGGCCGCCGAAGCAAATGAAGTGTTTTAATAAAGCGTTATATTATTTTACATATAGCGGGTCGGATTATATAAGAATATTTTAATGCTTAAGACGACTACAGGAGCTAAACGCGAGTTTTATAATACAAAAAAGCACATGATTCACTGCAATAAACAAAACCAGAAAAATATATGATATTCTTCAGGATAATTATATGCTTGTATGATAGTGTTTTGAAACCATAATACAACAAATTTTACTCGATAAAAAAAAAACACAAACAATTTTTTTGTAAATCGCAAAAAACCACTCATTTCGCACTATTCGGCCCGCAGTGACTGACGTAACAACCACTTTGTAGTGCAAGCTGATTAGAACTTTACTCTAACATTATTTCAAACTAAGTTTGAACCACCACAAATAGAGTTGATAATTTAGCTCCTTTATTTTTATTATATTGTTAATACAAAAGGCCGAGGCTGGTCAGATCATGACGGAACCTAAGAGTGGCCTTACTTTAAATAAGAAAAGGAGGAACAAGAAAGAAGTCCCATCTAATAATAGGCACCTCTTTTATGTCACCATTTTATAATAAGCCAGACCTAGTTTACAAAACCAATGAAAAAAGAAAGAGAAATGTTAAAAATTTCATAAATTTATATGGCGATGTTGCTCGAGCCATTATACGAAATTATAATAGTAATGGGTGTCGTGTGTCACCGTAGGTTCGACGTTAATGTCGTCTCAGCGTTTATGTCGCGGAAGTCGCCTACGCGCCGCGCTTTAAAGCGCTCGCGACTAAAGAACGCTTTACTTTATTGACCGCTTAGATTGGTATATGATAATCGTAATTACTACCCGTTATAGTAACTAGTAGCTGGCTGATTTCTGAGACACCTGTTTATGTTCTACGCAAATTATTAACGCTTTTATGGAATAATTTGCGTTATTATATTGTAATAAATTCATTAATTGAGGTCTTTTACACAGTATTTCGTATTTAAAGGGAAAAACAATGATGGTGTAATTCCTGTGTACTTAGTTAAACGTGCAATTATTGTATTGTAACATCAGAAATATTATAAAGACGTGGTTTATCATTTGACAACAATACAAAATAATGCTAGATTCGTTATTTATAATACACATGAAAAAATATTTTCTGGTCCTCCGGGCCTAATTATCTACTCTGTATAGATCTTTAAAAACACACATTCACATGCTTTGCTTATTTTTACTAAAAATATAAGCGCAGGGTCTGTTGAATATTCCACATAATCCATTAAATGTGTAACCTGAGATTTGATAACTTATTTCAAAAAGCCTGCCACAGTATATCAAACCGAAATCGAGAAACGTTTAAATTTAATGCATAAAAGAGAATGAAATAAATACACGTTGGAGGAAGGCTGACAGTTACGTAACGTCGGCCACACAGTGCGCCCGCGCCGGTCAAAAGTTCGCCTGCATACGCCCACGCAGATTCTGGAGACGACACATTGCGGGGATGCCGTCCAGAAGTACCATTTTTTACAACATGAGAAGATTTCCTAACATTCGTTCCAAACACTTCATCAAGTTCACGCGAACTAAATGTGGCGTACGTGATAAATAACCATGAATACCGCAAAGAATCAGAAGGCAATTTTATTTTCATAATCAGCTTCTGTTGTTCCAATGCATTGACCAATCCTGTCGTAAGCGTCAAGTTCGTCCACCCATCTACGTATTGGTCTTCTGTGGTTCCCTTAGTTATTTTCAGTGAAAGGGATGTCGATTTCGGCAGGGATCTAGAAAATATGATACACTTTAGAAAAAGCACCACCTTAGAGAAGCTTGCGTTTGCCTATACTAAAAATTAATCTTCTGCACGGTCTAACTATTTAGTGAATCGCTTATTTATACCAAGATTTCGGATCGCCACCATCGCGACATCTTATCGTTATTCATTATTAATGATCCTTTACTATAACGGAACCTTTAACTCGACGGAGTAAGGTGCATAACCGCTAGTTTAGCGTAGTTTTAAGTTCTATGGTTGTTAAAGCTGAATTGTTCATGTATTCTAAGATGTGAGTTACGACAAAATTGTTATTTATTGATGTGAACCTTTGTTCGTAGGTGTATGAGGAATTGTACAAATCTGATATGTTACCTTTTCGTTATAGATGTATATTTGTTACTTTATTTGTAGGTCTCTTATACCCCACAGTTCAAAAGCCGAATCGGGCCTTGTAGGACCAAAAACTTATGTCATGCCATTTATGTCGACCACGACATCGCAATCCGAAGTGGAGGACGTTTTTGACCCTTCAAAACTAACGAATTCATGACTCTATATAATTTTATTTAAGACGCGTATTTTATGTGTAGTAACATTATTCAGTTGATTAGCTTACAGCGAGCTCGGCGCTTGTCGCTACGATAGTCTAATAACTCAGCTACCCCCGAGGCCATGTATCGCCGGCGAGACACGACTTTCTCGCTGTGGGCGTCACCTGTCGTGCCATACCGTGTCCATCTGGCACACTCGCATTCACTCTGCCGACCGCTAAAATAAATCTTATACATCTACATATAAGAACCAGATTAAATACGACTCGATTACATGCAACCTTGCCAGATCTCGCCCACAACCGCTCATTAGACTCAGATCTAGCTCGTCTACAGACGCTGCATTCATTATTTTGAGTTTCATTAAAAATTGTTTCATAACACTTTCTAAACTTGGCTACTACTACTCTTACTCCATTGTTGATAGAATCGTGTCTATTCATAGAAGGTATTGCTCAATTATTTCCATATCACGTACTTAATAGATATGTTGCCGTTCCTGTCAATTTATCTTTTAGCCTCTTTTGTTGACTAGTATCGCGTAGTCATGCAATGTTGTATTCATTATACAATTTAAATGTTGCTTCATCATTTTTTCAATGTAATGCATTATTTGTTTCGTTTACATACTCGTTTAATGTTACTGGTTCGCCTACATGTACAGTTTTTGTCTTGCCATTAAACATGATTGTCTGTTGTCAGTGATAGACAAAACATAAAATTGCGACATTGATTCGAGTTTGAGCGACGTTCAATTTGGCTGTATTTGTCCAACTATCGCCCACTGTCGAATTTGTACTTTTCAATCGTAATCTTTTCATCCATCTGAACGTTCATTGACAGATCATTAATTACTTCTGTTACTGTCAAAACCATTTGTTTTCGTTTGTTTTTCTAATTCATTCTGAGCGTTGTCGAGTTCGTAATCCGTTACAGTAATCTCTTTGATAAGATTATCTGTATCTGAGTAAATTATGTATCTTTTGTTCTCTGTATCTATTGATGCGATATCATATCCAAAATTTAACTGCGTAGTATTTGTGTGCCAGTGTATGTAGAGCTGTGATAGCTACCCTGTTGCATATTTGTCAGAATTTTTGTAACGTGTCAATTTGTCATGCTTGATGTGGCTCGACGTGGCGGTGGCACAACGACCGACTTCCATCGCCGCTCCGCATGATACAGTCGACCAAAATAAATAGTTTATCACCTCAAGATAGGCATTAGGCAGACACATGATAGTGTAGTTCTCTCCTCGCTGATAACGACCGCGCCCCTACAATTAAGATTATCACGGCGTGATTAACAGATTACGTGCGACCTCATATTGCGCAGTGTTTGGGTTTTATAAATGTTGACAGCCTATCGTGGAACATTTTTGCTACCGAATTTATTAAGTGGTCTGATTATTTGGGGCTGCTATCTCTTCGAAGAGTGTTCAGCGTTAAATGTGAAGAGTTACTCAATGACGTCTGGACATCGTAGTATCACTAGCCGTTATCGAGTAATGTGCAAGTTTGTTGACAATTAAACGCGTAATCTATCGCGAACAAACTGTCCATTCAGTAGAGATAAATGAGATAATGCTGTACCAATATGTTGTTGTTTTGATAGATTCCCTACAAATGGAGCGAGTCGTGGTATCGTGCGGTTTACACTAACGCTTTGTACCTCTCTCTGCCCTTAGTTGCACAATTGTCACAAAAACACGATTATTCACACATCTATTTTAAACGTCTATGACTCTACGCGCGCGCGCTTTAGGTGCGCAGCCTAACGTCAACCTCGAATATGACATTTTTATAGTCGTGATAATATTTACAAGTCGTTATCGCTATCGTCGAGTTTATTTTGCGACGTAGTAATGTAAATATACGTGGAAAATAGAACTGCATGAATACATGGAACATAATATAGATCCAGGTACATTAATACAGCAGTGACCGGCTTCGTTAGCTCGGGGTAACGGTCGTCGATCAATCGAGTGGGTCGCGCATAGAAAACGACATTACTTGCGATCTGCGTGTGCGCATGAATATGCAGAGCAGATCCATCAGCATGCTAATGCAGTCACCTGACCGCCTCCGCGTGGCGTCAATTACGTATACGCCGTATTTACGCAGACCAACGACTACAACACTATAGTTTTACTTTAGGCTTTAGACAGTGATTCCCAAAGTGGTCCAGGTGGGCCCCCAGGGGTCTACGGAAGACTTGACGGGGGTCAACGTTGCTAAGAAAACAAAATGGGGGTTCACAAGTTGTATGTGGGGTCCACGAAAATTTTCTAGTTTCGATAGTAAAGAACAAAAATGTTGGCTTGAAAAAAATCCCAATTTAAAAACTTTTAAGATTCAAATTTCCAAATATTTTTAGCAAAAAAAAAAAAATGAGCTACGGTTCTCATACAATTCCTAACAGATAGCGTGAAACAATAAATAATATTAAGTCCAAACCCAAAAAAAATAGAAAGTGGTCTACGAGAAAAGAAAGTTTAGGAACCTCTGCTTTAGAGGAATGAAGGTTTAGGACTTTCTTCTTCTTGAACTGTCCTATTTTCCATAGTACTTGTATTATATGTCCCCATTGAATCAAAACAGAAAACATCGGAAAAGTTTTAGTTTCAATAGTGTAAAACTCAAGAACTTGAAAACCAAAACTGATTTCAGTTTTTCAAATGCATCCGTATTTTTATAGGACCTTCAGTGCTAATTTTGCCGCGCAAATGCAGACATTTTGAATTGCGATAGCTGAACACACAAATTGATCCGCCATTTGCATTTGATGGGTTTATCTTTATATTTTATTTTTCGCGTTTTACAGTATTCTACAAAAACTTATGAAATAGATATGACGTAGTTTCAGTAACATAACTGAAAGTGAAAAACAAAATTCTGCATTCACGATGCGCATAAAAGATTTTTCCTAAGAAAAACATGAAACAAACAAATAAATAGCTTGGAGGACAAAAGCTTCCAGATGAATTTCCGATTTTTTAAAAGAGCTTTCAGTGCAATGATTCGAATCGATTGCTGTCGATAACCTGGAAAATACGCCTATAAAATTAAAAGCCAGAGAGGCGAGAATCAATCGAGGAATATCCCAGAGATATGACAATGTATGTCTTCCATAAATAACAATTATGTAAATGAATTCAACACAATCAGCACAAAACTTAATCAAAGCTCATAGAGCGGTGAGCGTGGGCTTTGTCACGTAATGCCCTAGTTCTTAATTCCTGTTACTCTTTAGTATTTCTGCATCGGCCCTTATCTTCGTTGAACACCGATAAATATTGATTAGCTTTTTAAATACTTAAGTACTTACCTGTCTAATTATAGATTGGTGATACTCGACACACTTTTTGGCTTTGTTTGTGGAACAACAGCTCGATTACGCGTAAAAAGTATCTACTTATCAGTGGAAAATTATTCGGCTTCGGATAAATGTTTGTTTTTTTAAACTTTACCTTTGGGACCTACCGTGTGTTAGTTGCATTAGACTTGATCCAAAGTTCGCCACGAAGGTCCAAGAAAATGATGTACAGAGAACACCTCTGTGGGTTATAAAAAAACGTCACGCCTGTAATCTCAAAATGTTAGGCAGAGGTCTTCCACCGACGACTCTGTGGAAGTGTTAAAGTTCTGGGTTGACAAAATATTAAAACAGTTATGCCAGCGACACGACGAAGAAGTGGTACCGCTTGGTACACCTACATCGAGTCCCATGTATAGGGATGGAGCCTATTGTAATCAGCCCACCACAGGATCCTCCATGTGACTAGCTACTGTTCCTGATATATTCCTAGTAGAAAACCCAATGAAAGCTAAAGTATTGACACCAACATGACCGACGACCGTACTGTAAATGTTACGAACGTAAGTAGAGTTAGCACGAGCGCCCTCGAGAGCATAACACGCGAAATACTGTTAACGAATTAAAATTCTCATTGGGAGCAGCAATGTTTATGATAATTTTGCATGTTATCTCACAGTACAGCAGGTTAATAAACTTGAGAGACTTGCCAAAGGAGATAAAGAATATACACAGTAATTCTCACGTCAGGTAACCAGATAACACTTCACACTCGCTTGGATTTCACGTAAATATTGATTTACTGTCAACTTTATCACCAACCCAATGTACTACACGACTCGCGACTCTACCAGTCTTGAGAACTAGAGGTGGTCGCCATGTTCCCAACGTTTTAGAAATGGTTTCACAGCCAGTATCAATGGTCACGATTATGTTAATGATGACAAAAAACAAACGCTTCTATAGATGCAGATAAAATATTATGCATATTTGGCATTCTTGCGTGGGCCCTGTTGGCATATGGCATAACAGTTCCGTAAACGACAAAACGTGATTGACTCGATGATTAGGAGTTCATATTAATGGTCCATTATTATTTATTTGCCGCTTATGTGCTTATTTTCTACACTGAATTGGACTCGTTGATTGAAGTAACTGATCGCAGTCGAGAGGCATGCGCACGCGCAAAAATATTGCCGATGTCGCGCTCTTATCGTGCAAATAGGTCGTTAACAGGTGATGTTCAAACACGCTAAGCTCGTGAAATATGTCCCAACTGAACACATAAAAATAAAATAAATTTGTAAAATACGGCCTCGTCCCTAAGGCCGTGGAAGATTAAGGGTGTGTAAAAACTATTACGTAACCTGCGTTTAAGCCCGATACTCCTTAATCCCCGAGCCACAAAAAATAGTGACGGGATCCTGTTTCTAAAGGAGCCAGGAGATGCGCGGGGCGGGGAGCGGGCGCGGCACCTCCGAGGCGCGCCACTCTGCCGCCGAATAAATTATGTTCTTTGGCCCGTATCACGCGCCGCGCGTCCCGCGCCTGCCCCTCGGGACCTTATCGATCGAGTTGGATAATCCTAGAGGTCGCTAGATCGCCGGCGCCTGCGCGCTGTGCGATGATGACCTTTCGCCCCGGCAGCATGATCGGAACCGAATGCCATTTGCAACAGTCACGACAGAATTGTTCCCCGATACCTGGGGGGCGTAGTTAGCGTACTGTGGCCTGTTTGTTTAATTACCTTTCCGCTATTCGTCATCTGTATCTGGGCGATCTCATTATATCGCGCTTTCACGCTATAATATGATGCTTATCGTTTAATCCAATTCGGTCGACGAAAAGGTAGCCGAGTTTATTCATATCTAAAACAAGATTGAGTGCGATGCGTTGTTTCACATCGAATTCATCTTGATCGATTGCCCTTTTACTCCTATCTTTAACAACTCGATTTAAATGATCGCTTGCAATTGCAGCACTCGCAACGCCAATTCGTTCTCGTGTATATTAACCGATATCAGCACATCTGCGCTGTTTGCCGAATCTGAAGGAACTAGTTTTGCACGTGCGGTGCACAGACAGCGACCTATTCCCATAATATCAACAATCAGTGCTGTGTGTAGAAACGTGAAAGTAGTTTGTAGCCTGCCACATGATTTATACTTAACGTCGATGCTGTTGATGAGGTTCTGATGGCGTGTTTAAACGTCATCAGGAGATTTCCCACGAGAAACACCAGTATAAATCGCTCACCGCGACGGACGGTAACTGTCGCACGGGACGAAATTATGTCCGAATGTGATCATGATCGAACACGCCATCACAAATTCAGAACGTCATTCGCGATTCGTATTAGGCTAATAACAACGATTATTTGCAAATTGATGTCACAGACGGGACACGAGAACAATAGTGTTGTTTCTTTGCGTAGGTATGTAATTTGAATTCATAACAGTAATTTGCATACGTTTCGGCAATCGACACGTGCCTCTGAGTTGAGTGTGTCTCATGTCTGCGGACATCCTTGAGATGCATTAGTAGGCAGTGGGTCCGTACTACATATTTTATATTGATTGCGGCAATTGGAGGCGGGTGTATCGAGTGCAGTGCCCACGTGAGCCGCATGCGGCGCGGGCACGCCGCACGCTGCTCCTGCTAACAAAGATAACGACGACGCATCTCCAAATCTGTGTGACGATGACGATACAACCACACCGAATTACACACGTTAGCACATATCATGCACTGAGAGCAAGTGTCGTAAAACATCCAGGAAGTTCGCAATAACGATCTCAAATTCGAAAAGGAAAATAAATAAAATAAAAGTTGGTCATAAAAGCTTCGGATTAATAGCGTTCCTATTAGTTAGCTCCATAAGGTTTTATTGCTTGCGTTTTTCTAATAACTTGTGGAAGTAGGAATATTAGTGCTCCTCGTAAACTATAAAAAGCTTCCGACAGATGTTGCTTTTCCAGAAGTGCTACCAAGAAGTCTTGTGCTAAATGTATTCGTGTTTCTATATTATAACTGCTAGCGGGTTATGTATGTCTGATTCGTTTAAATTATTAACGGTTACGTTGATCTTTTTTTTTCATAAAGTAATGATGATTTTACTTTCCTTTATAGTCGATCTCCTATTTAATTTATTCAATACGTCTTTGTTCTTATTCTGAAGTCTACCTCGTCATATTTGGAGTTCTGAGAGATTCTTTCCTCGTCCGGTACAATAAGTTAATTGTGTTGGCTAATAGCTAGCCTATCAGAGGCAGAGTTCGCCCAATACATTCGTAAGTAGATCATAATAAACAGTTGGCAATGCAGTGTTAGCGTCAATGAATTGCAACGCGCGCCGCATTTGTGTATCTGATGAGTATAGTGCGATCTCGGCTCGGTGCTCGCGTTATCTCGGCGGAGCCATGTGGAGGCTGTGCAGCGGTGCATAGTGCACGGGTGGCAGGCGGCGCGGGGCGCGCGCCCAGGGGGACGCCGCGTCGCCGCGCGCGCTCCGCCCGTCACTCGCGTCGTGGGCGTCACTCCGCCGACACGTCTCGCTCTTAGTGCTGTGTGCCAGTGCTTCGGAGTCGCGCGCGAACCATAACGTCTCCCGAGAGACAGCGTACGTTGTGACTGTCCACATATAATCTCAGTGTTGTAAAAATAAAGCCGGCGACAGACAGCGGCGTCCCAAGTTATATTTAAATGATAGCGCGGACACAGGGCCCGGCTCGCCGCGAACGCTCTCCGACGGCATGAGACGAAGTACGTGCAACACCTTAGTCCGACACCTAAACCAGATTGTAAATCTAAGCAACAATTGTCGACTGCTGACCTGAGTATTGTGTTTCCTCGAACCGAAGTCCAAGTGTTCCGATCTACTCCCGAAGACGACGCTTCTGTGTTTCTATTTGTTTTGTACAAGTGTTCATCTCGGGGTCGGGACCCAGTTGTGATCTCGTCGTGTTTCAGTTTCCGGTTTCTGACGGATTTGCTACGAGTTAAGGATGTGGACGTTGAATCATTCATAGTTTCCTGTCTTTGTTGTATTTATATGTTGTTCATCAAAGTTTGCGTCTCGTCGTAAATAAACTGGTGTTGATGTAATCATCAACGTATATTTAGAAGTTTATTTGGGATCACTGTAAAACTCAAACGTTTGTATGACCAATATGAAACGTTCTAGTGTTTGTGTAAGTCATTCACAAACGCATTGATTCATAGTTGGTTGTTACCTCGTATGTGTAATTGTATGAGCTCAGGTCTCCGATTTCCTCACAATCTATCGGTATTTACTGACCGCAGCTTTATTACCTTAACGTATTAGTAATCATTACCTATAAATTAATACTAGTTCACGACCTATCAGAGTTTTACTTTTATGTTCAACACTTGACAAGCAGACTGCATTAAACTTGATAGTTTAATTAATTATTTATAACGTCTCGTCACTTTTCCGAGGACTGGCGACACTAATCGATCAATTTTATGATTCCTTAGCATTTTCATAGCTAAGTATAAATTTATTTGTTGACCAGAAGTGAATGTACTGAGCAGATTGAGCTAGAAGTGATGCCTTTTTGCTTGTACCTGTTGTTATTGTTTGAGGACGGTCCGTATCGTTCGGAGCGCGGGTGTCGACCGGGAGGTTACCTGTTGTCCGCTACGCCTGCGTGCAAAAAATATATGCTCCGATGCTGGATGAATGTTTAATGCCATTAATATTTATATTCCTGTCCATAATTCTTTTGTGTTCATATTCAGACGTAGCGTATCTTGTTCACATCTTTGGGTTATAAGAATGAGAACCTACTGCAGCTTTCGATAAAACAAAACTTTATGTTAGATGAAAGACCAAATAAAACTTAATGTTCGATCGAAGCTTACATATACGTGCAAATTGATTAGTAAGTTCTAGCTACAAGCACTCCAAAAATGCAATTTGACGTAGTATTTACTTAAAGATTGACTAAACTAATACTTATTTAAGGAGTGGACCAGTTGACACAAACTAGTCGATCGAGATATAATTAATGGTAAAATGGCAAATATATCAAACACCTGTAGCCAGATTGCCATTACTATTTAAATATATTATTGATAATGAAACAAGAAATGATTATGGTGCTGGCGGACCTAATAGTTGGAGACTTGGAAGTCATTAGCGCGAATAATGATCTTAATTGACTCTGCCTCACTGCATTTTTCACCTTGATTTATTGAACTATTAAGACATTCTCAGTTTCTGCCAATTTCTTTGTCGTTTGTGTTTAAGCCAACCATGAAATTCATAACTCCTTGAATTCCTTAATCCAATAGTTAGGAACGAGCAAAAAACCAAAGAATCATCAAAACTGCCTCGTTGGTCTCTAGGGTCGCAAGCGCTACTGCTAAGGATGTGGTACTGGGTTCGATTCCCAGGTTTTCTTTGTATATTTTTGTATTTTTGACATTAAAAAGTGCCGTAATGGTCTAATTGAAATAAATGCTTTGAGTTTCGAGTTTGGTGAAGTGTTATTGGGGTTTTCCATCTGGAATAAAATTCAACAGTATCGGCTACGAAGACTAGTTTAGTGCCCGGTTGATGGCAATAGACTCGCCCCCTATTAAATGGGACTTACTTAACACACAACTGGGGAAATGTGGGTGTACTATTAGGTACACTTTTGCCCAACTCTGCGGGGATTATTATTGTGATTTTACGTTAATATCAATCAACACACACTATATAGTCTTTTAACGATGACACCCACCAAATTATTTCCAAGTATGATTACTCGACATCCAGAAAAATTACTTCTTGATGTACCTTATCACAATTAACTTTTTTGCTGTAAGTAAATACCTCATGATGTCAAAGTATCAATGCCACAATGATGAGCGGTCGCATTACCGTGACTCTTGTGTGTCGTCTATGTATACAGAACATTCTTGTTAAACCAATCAATTTGTTCGTTCTTTTGTTGGTTTACTGGATTCAGGCTTGACAATGTACGAACCATTGGAGTTTTCTGGCACCACCACTTTTGTTAGCTAGGTAGTTTTTTTCATTTAGGTGACAGTATCAAAATTCGCTGTATTGTGTTGTCTCAGACGACAACGACGACGACGACGACGACGACGACGACGTTGTATGGCTTTATTTAGTAAATGATTAGGATTTGTGGTTAAATTATTGATTTTATTGTCTTCTCTATGATCATTACTAAAAAGGTATTCTTGTCATCCCACCTCTTCAGTCATAGTATTCGCTTATTCCTAGTAATAAAATTTTTGTCCGTCTACGTCGACCTCGTTGTTTTCTTCGTCATAATGACTTGTCTTCTTTTAGTTTAATGCTATTATTATAAAGATATACATAATACTTTATACTGTTATATCATCTTTCAGCAATTATTCATTTCCCGTGGAAAGTTTTTACTCAACTGTTAGTTATACTATATAAAGCTGAATTTTATATTATATACGTCGTTGAATTACGTGATATCTCAGATTCTTTCAGTGTAGGTCTTAGCTGTGTTATCTAAGATTCATAAGTACCTGGACTCAGCGCGATGTTATTGATAATTACGACGTTTTTATTAAATTAATCGCTCATCAATGTGTAGGTAGGATCATCTTTACAAAGGGCGTAAAAAACCTCTTAACGAAGCCGAAAGGCACTTGTTCTTCCCGTCATTGTAATCATTTTTTTGTACTACACCGTACCTGCGAACCTTCTAGTTACGGAGATATTGGGGGTCAAAGTTCCAACTTTTTGACAACTTTTTTTTTGTAGGTAGGATCATCTTTACAAAGGGCGTAAAAAACCTCTTAACGAAGCCGAAAGGCACTTGTTCTTCCCGTCATTGTAATCATTTTTTTGTACTACACCGTACCTGCGAACCTTGTAGTTACGGAGATATTGGGGGTCAAAGTTCCAACTTTTTGACAACTTTTTTTTTAATACAAGTTTTTAATGTAAGATTTACGAACCCCGTACTATTCAATCCATCCATCAGCACAATGTTTTGAGTGCGTTATATTTAGTTCTACCACAAAACAAGATCTAGCACCCCAAAACAAAAAGTTGTTTCCCAGCAATAATTTTTGCGGTTACTTAGTTTGATGTACAAAATGCTTGTTTGTTGGCTTCGTGATGAGGTGGTTTACACCATGTAATATGTGTTTATTTCTTTGTCAATATGTTCTGTTTTGGAATCTTTTCCTTTTGGTTCCTCGGCATTTTCTATAGACTGAGCTTTTCGGTTCCTTAGTGGATTTTTAGGAATTTGACTTTACATCAACGAGAGGAAAGCAATACTCAGCAGTTTGTGAGCAAGCTTTGATTTTGGTCAGACAATGTTCTATCTGACAAGATTGCTTAATGTTCTAGTCAATAAAAAGCTGTTTCCCTCGTTGCAGGTCGGGGCCTAGTGTGCGAGTGCGTGGGCGCGGCCGCGTGCCCCGACGGCGCGGCCAACGGCACGTGCGCCACGCAGCCGGGCGGCTACTGCTTCGTCGCCGTCGAGGAGGTGCTCGACGACAACGGGCTCGTCGTGGTAGACCGCACTGCGGGATGTCTGCCACCGGATGAGTCTGGGTTCATGCAAGTAAGTGTCGATCTTCATTGATACTAGTACTACTATTATGCACTTTAGTTGCCGATTATGAACTTTAGTTGCCGCATTTAGTTTATTTTTTACCTTAACAATATCTAAAATTTCTTGAGATCAGTATTATACCCTGGAACATTTGGCACCACACGCCACGAAGACTCTTTATTAACAAATACTTTTGTCTATTTCCAGTGTAAAAGCTCCCAAGTCCCACATCAAAACCCTAAAGTGATAGAATGTTGCTTGGAGAGCGACCTGTGCAACCGGCGGCTGCAGCCCGCGCTGGCGCCGCCGCCGCCCGACGTGACGGAGACGCCGGCGCTGCGCCCGCCCGCGCCCGCGCCCGCGCTGCTGGTGGCGGCCGCGCTGTGCGTGGCGCTGCTGGCGGCGCTGGCCGCCTTCCTGCTGCTGTACCGGCGCCGGCGCCGCGCCGGCAAGCGCCCGCCCTCGCCGCCCGCGCCGCACGCCGACGTGTCGTCCGGCTCGGGCTCCGGCCTGCCGCTGCTGGTGCAGCGCACCGTCGCCAAGCAGATACAGATGGTGGAGTCCATCGGCAAAGGCCGCTACGGCGAGGTGTGGCTCGCGCGCTGGCGTGGAGAGCGCGTCGCCGTCAAAGTGTTCTTCACCACCGAAGAAGCCTCCTGGTTCCGCGAAACAGAAATCTACCAGACGGTCCTGATGCGACACGAGAACATCCTCGGCTTCATCGCCGCCGACATCAAGGGCACCGGTTCCTGGACTCAGATGCTGCTAATCACCGACTACCACGAGAACGGCTCGCTGCACGACTATCTGCAGACCGTGGTGCTGGACACGCACGGCCTCATGACCATGGCCTACTCCATCGTGAGCGGCCTGGCGCATCTGCACATGGACATCTTCGGCACGAAGGGCAAGCCGGCGATCGCGCATCGAGACATTAAAAGCAAAAATATCCTGGTGAAACGGAACGGCCAGTGCGCCATCGCGGACTTCGGTCTGGCGGTGCGGTACGTGGCGGAGCGCAACGAGGTGGACATCGCCCCCAACACGCGCGTGGGCACGCGCCGCTACATGGCGCCCGAGGTGCTGGACGAGAAGCTCGACGTCAACAACTTCGAGGCCTTCAAGATGGCCGACATGTACTCGCTGGGGCTCGTGCTGTGGGAGATGTGCCGGCGCTGCTGCTCGGGCGACAAGGCGCAGCACGTGGAGGCGTACGCGCCGCCCTACCACGACTGCGTGCCGCCCGACCCCAGCTACGAGGACATGCACGGCGCCGTGGTGGCGGCGCGGCGGCGCCCGGCCGTGCCCGCGCGCTGGCTGGCGTGCGAGCCGCTGCAGGCGCTGGCCACGCTCATGCGCGAGTGCTGGCACAGCAACCCGCCCGTGCGACTCACGGCGCTGCGCGTCAAGAAGACGCTCGCCAAGTACAACACGGAGACCAGCATCAAGCTCGTGTGACGCAATACTGTGACTCTCGTGGCATAGCTCCGGACGCTCGCCACACGGACTGTACCTAGTTTAGGCTCCGAGTTAAGTTCCTCGATAATATTCTATTTATTTTACGATTCATGTGAAAATCAATAGCTGTAAAGCCCCATCGATGTGAAAATTCAGTTTGACCACCGTTTTGTTTAAATCTCAGTATTGTTAAGTTTATTCGGATAGCAGTTCACGCCACCAGTGAAATGATACTGTAATTATAATTATGACTAACTTATGAATGTTCCCGATGGAATCTCTCCGCAACTGTATGATTTTGGTTTTGTTCTAAAAGTAATGTTTTATTTTATTACTGTTACTTAGATTTAATGATGAAGTGTTTTATAATGAAAAATTTGTTGTCTTCCGTTTGAATAAGCAATCGTAGTGTTCGCGTTGAGGCAGCTTCTTCTAGTTTCGTGGCGATTGAAACAGCCGTTTCAAACATGTAAATAGCCCTCGAGTAGGTCGCGACACAATGAGGCAGCTATAGAAGTGTAGATATGAAACAATACTCTGTTTACGTTTCTGTTGTAAATTAGGTCACTATTGTGAAGAGCAGGAACTGTCGCAGCTCGCAGCGTGGCCGAGCGACATGTATTGTGATATTTTGACAATAAGACGCCTTTATAATCGTACAAAACAGAGTTGATTTCAAAATTATTGACGTAGCCATGTAAAATGCATTTTATATTGACATGTTTGTCGGTACAGGTAGCTAAAGTGGGTTGTACTTAAACGATGATAAAAAGACTAATAGTAGTGTGTGAGTATTAAAGATAAGGGATGTAATAGCGCAGTGTCTTATGAGATGCCTTCGCAACGATTAGTATTAACTATTTGTTTTGTATAGCGACGCACTTGGTCTGATGTACCTTTTACACATGGTGAGATTTGTGCCTTGAAAAAATTACATTAATCCGGAACTTTTTTCTGTAATAAGGAGCCACAAAATAATTTCAGCTCAATCGAAAATGTATACTTACACAAAAGACTTCTTTTTCTGACTATCTGTCTTTGGAAATGTGTATAGACTAGACCAAGTGTCCGCCTAGCATTTACTAGTGCGCATCGCACCCTGTACAGTGTTGTGTAAATATAGCTGGTAGCTGACATTGCATAGGTATCTTATACATGTTAAGTTACAAATAAAACATTAATGGACATAGATTATGTTTACTTATTTACGAGCCTGAATAAACCTCCTTGCGACATGAGCCCAGAGATAGTGATTGTGATGCCCATTCCCTAAGTAGCTACGGTGTACGGGATCTTGTTCTTGACCTTTTCTGGGAAAATTATCAAACAGAGGAACCATAGACGTGTGATTCCACATTGTAAACAGCTGTTTCGGAAAACAAAACGAATGCTAGGATGTATTAGTGCAGCACGGTTTTGTAGCGTGGCAGTCTGAACTAAGGCATCGCTTCGGTCCGAACGTAGGCAAGCCCGTTTGTCAACTACCGATGTTTTAGGAAATAATTTAATAAATTAGTGTTTCGCTATTTTTTCATCGTCTCATTATTGTAATACGCGTGGCAATTGACATATGCGCCATCTATACGTACGAATCGCGACACCAAAGTAAAATTGATACTGTTTACAATTCAGACGTGCAAAATATGTATTTCAATCAAAGGCTACTAGATGGCATTAAAAATATTGATTAGTTGTTTTATTGCCGTAAATTTTATTAATGTAATTTAATGTCGATATAAATATCAATATTGTATATTACTTCTAAAAATTTCAACTAAAAAGACACTAAAATAATATTAGCCAACTTTATTATATTTTCTTATTTCAAAGAGACATAATATTATGATGATCGTACTCTAATCAAAAGAACTTTATCAAATAACCGCAAAATTTTATGCGAATTATGAATTACCTACCTACTTAGCACTATTCATAGACGAACTTTGATGTACATAAAAACAAACAACAAAACTTTGTCATAGGTACTAACTTCTTGTAAGCAATCGAATAAACATACTTACGAGGGACGAAAATATGTTTATTTCCGAGAAAAAGTATCATTAGAACTTGTACAGTGAAGCTAGGAGCTTACTCAACGTAGGTATTTACATGCCTTTTCGACGACAACAGTCGAATTCACATTTTATTATTATGATAGGATTATAGGAATAATATACTTACCACTATTAACAACTATTATTAATCAAATATGGAATCACTTGCATTAGGTATCATAAGTAATCACATCGTGCCAATACCTTTCACACAATTTTAAAATAACAAAACTAAACCATAAACTTTAAAATATTGTTTTTAAAATCACAAAACATAAACTCACAATCAGTCAAATAATAGGTAGGGGACTAATTTGAAATCGTTCGTTTCTATCAAAAATCAGTGTGCGTTACCCTAGCCAGATATTGTCGAAAATCGTCATCTTTGTGCAATAGATAATTAGAAATACAGCTTCTGTAATTGGTAAGCTGATCGTTTTTTAATTATTTGATAACGCATTATATATATATACGATACGCAATAAACGAATCCACTTTAATGCACCGTTTTGAAGTTATTTTAGTAAATAGAAAAAAGCTTTAGTAGGTCCTAGCACTTCCAATAAGTGCTCCAAAGAATAAACTTAAACATTATTATATAGGTAATTACTGTCTTTAAATGTTACTGAAATTTCATTAGTATCCTATACGTAATTAAAAAGTTATGATGATGTTCCGGCCACGGCGCGCAGCTGAGTTACTTGACGACCGATTAACCGAGTTTACTGTAGTTGTGGTAACTGAATCTTATATCAATAATTAGAAATACTTACAGTTCAATACATGTGAAATTTCAGACTTGTACACCAATTAATTATCGAGATATTCGAAAAAAATGATAAATGCGTGGTAACCCGACCAAATCTAGAATGTTATAAAAAAGCGGCCGCGCAATACATTATAGCAACCTCTTAAAATTATTAAGCAGTCCTTAAAAGTTGGTACAGTCACGAATAAAATTAGTTTGATTGAAAAATTAAACCTACCATACTAAATGTTTAAGGTGAAAGCGTCAGGCTAGCCCGCGAAATTCAAATTTTCTTACGTTTTTTGAAATTTGTAGACCAGTGCTAGGTTGTAAGTTGATTAAAATATTGTTCGCGACTGTAAGACGTATGTAGTTACAGAATTGGAAAATGGAAATTGGTTACAGGAATGATTTTGACTTTGAAAAAGTCGTTCCTCGACTTTTATGAACTTGGAGGGTTGTATTGATGATTTTGATGATTAGATTTCTGTAACTACATACCGTCTTACAGTCCGAACAATATTTTAAACTTTAAATTGCTCAAAGTGTCCACTATGCCATTCTTCATATATCTACCTACCTACGTTTAACCATTCTATCGATGAGGTAGGTACCTACCTACTTACTTACCAATTCACAAGGTACAAATTGCGCTTAATTAGTTTTTAGTTAATTTTATATTATGTATTTAGGTAAAGGAATTTATTATTATATTTTAATATGATATAACAATGATACACGGTATCGTTAGGTTAAAGTAAGTATATGTAATAGGTATGGGCCTCATGGCTTTAATTAAATAAATAAAACAAATACAAATTTCCTTTACGACAAATTATTGCCAATACCTTATTTTTATGGACTGAAGTATTTATTATCAAGTTTTTATTAATTATTTTTTATGTTTGGATAACCAACAGTTGATAGATAATTAAGAATAACTAAATCGATAAATTAATTTTATTAGGGGTAGGCTTAAGTACTTACTTAAATAATTATATTATCTGTTAGTACTTACTGCACTGTGATGTTATTACATTTTATTAGTGTTGATCTGTGATTTTTTCAATAAAACTTAATTTTAAATATGGCTAAAACTATTTTACTTAATTATTCGGAACGCTAACCAAACACAGTGAAAATAGTGAAGGTGTTTAACAGTTCTTAATTTTAATTTCAGATAAGCAAGCGACGATGCTATTAGTCCATAAAAATATCTGTGATTATTTTTGAAGTTAATTTATATACCTACTTACTTACCTTAATTAAAATATCTGCTTATGATCATCATCATCTACATAGGTAGGTACTCCATATTTGTTATTACCTACGCATTATTATTTTTTAAATGAATATTCCATTATAAATATGTTTTTACTTTACCACTTGTTTACCCGTCTGTACTAAACACGTATTATCCTGTACGTTTTAGAAGGTTGGTATAATGTATTGCGCGGCCGCTTTTTTATTATAACATTCAAGATTTGGTCGGGTTACCATGCATACATATTTTTTTTCGATTATTTCGTTAATTAATTAGTGTATAAGTCTGAAATGTCACATGTCTATCTATGTACATGTGAAATTTACTAACTGTATTGCTAATTATTGATATAAGATTCAGTTACCACTACTACAGTAAACTCGGTTAATCGGTCGTCAAATAACTCAGCTGCGCGCCGTGGCCGGAACAACATCATAAGTTTTTAATAACGTATAGGATACTAATGAAACTTCAGTACCATTTAAAGACAGTAATTACCTATTTAATAACGTTTAAGTTTAGTCTTTGGAGCGCTTATTGGAAGTGCTAGGACCTACTAAAAAGCATATTTTCTATTTAATAAAATAACTTCAAAATTGTGGATTCGTTTATTGCGTAACAAATTATAACTAATTAGCCAGATCTCATGTACAAATATTACAATCATCCGTCACAATCATCAGTCAATTACGAGATACAGCAATCGTGCAAACGTTACCCCAGCAGGATTTTAAAGTGTGCGTTACCCCAGCCAGATCTTGTCGAAAATCGTCATCTAAGTGCAATAGATAATTAGAAATACAGCTTCTGTAATTGGTACGCTGATTTTTAAATTTGGTATGCTGATAGTTTTTTTTATTATTTGATAAAAACACTTCCGGCTGGAGTAACGTTACCCCAGCCAGATCTTTTGTTTTCTAATGGATATTTTGAAATAAATCTTATGTAAAAAATTAGAAATCAATTTGAAATAAATGGTAAAACTTAATTTGTGTTTGTATTTGCTATGGTTGCGAAGATATTTAAAATCCTGCTGGGGTAACGTTTTACACGATGGCTGTATCTCGGAATTGACTATGCGGATGATTTTAATATTTGTACATGAGATCTGGCTAATTAGTTAAAATTTGGTAAGCAACAAACGAATCCACTTTAATGCACCGTTTTGAAGTTATTTGAGTAAATAGAAAATATGCTTTAGTTGGTCCTAGCACTTCCAATAAGCGCTCCAAAGACTAAACTTAAACGTTATTATATAGGTAATTACTGTCTATTGAGTTATTTGACGACCGATTAGCCGAGTTTACTGTAGTAGTGGTAACTGAATCTTATATCAATAATTAGCAATACAGTTCAATTATATACATGTGAAATTTCAGACTTGTTCACTAATTAATAAACGAGATAATCGATAAAAATTATGAATGCGTGGTAACCCGACCAAATCTAGAATGTTATAAAAAAGCGGCCGCGCAATACATTATACTAACCTTCTAAAACTTACAGGATAATACGTGAGAATAAAACGTGTTTAGTACAGACGGGTAAACAAGTGGTAAAGTAAAACATATATAAAATGGAATAATCATTTCAAAAATAATAATGCGTAGGTAATAACAAATATGGAGTACCTACCTATGTAGATGATGATGATCATTATGCAGATATTTTAATTAAGTTATGTAAGTAAGTATGTACCTAAATTAACTTCAAAGATAATCACAGATAATTTATATAGACAAATATGCAACGTCGCTTGCTTCACTTATTCACTGTGTTATGCCATATTTTAAAATTAAGTTTTATTGTAAAAAATCACGATCTACAATAACAAAATGTTATATTAATTTATCGATTTAGTTATTCTTAATTATCTATCTACTGTTGGTTACCCAAACATAATAAACAAAAAAAACTTGATGATACATACTCAAGTCAATAAAAATAAGAAAATAAGTTGAATATTGGCAATAATTTGTAGTAAAGGAATTTTTTATTCGTTTTATTTATTTAATTAAAGCCACGGAGCCCATACCTATTACATATCCTTACCTTATCATAAATATTATCATTACCTTGTCATATTAAAATATCATAATAAATTCCTTTACCTAAATAATATAAAAATTAACTAAAAACTAATTAAGCGCTATGTGTACCTTGTAAATTGGTAAGTAATGTAGGTACTTACCTACCTACCTCATCGATAGAATGGTTAAACGTAGGTAGGTGGATATAAGAATGGCATAGTGGACACTTACTTTGAGCAATTTAAAGTTTATTTAAACATTTAGTATGGTAGGTTTAATTTCTCAATCAAACTAATTTTATTCGTGACTGTACCAACTTTTAAGTACAATTATGCTAATAATTTTAGAAGGTTGGTATAATGTATTGCGCGGCCGCTTTTTTATAACATTCTAGATTTGGTCGGGTTACCACGCATTCATAATTTTTTTCGATTATCTCGTTAATTAATTAGTGAACAAGTCTGAAATTTCACATGTATATAATTGAACTGTATTGCTAATTATTGATATAAGATTCAGTTACCACTACTACAGTAAACTCGGCTAATCGGTCGTCAATATTTTCAGCTGCGCGCTGTGGCCGGAACATCGTCATAACTTTTTAATTACAGTATACTAATGAAACTTCGGTACCATTTAAAGACAGTAATTACCTATATAATAACGTTTAAATTTAGTCTTTGGAGCGCTTATTGGAAGTGCTAGGACCTACTAAAGCATATTTTCTATTTACTCAAATAACTTCAAAACGGTGCATTAGAGTGGATTCGTTTGTTGCTTACCAAATTATAACTAATTACTCTCGACAGAAAACTATTAGATCTGGACGCGAAACAATAACTTTTGCCACCACTGCAAGTCGTACTAACCTTGGCAGCAACGCACCCATCAACCGTATAATGAGAAACTATAATCAAATTGCCGCACGAACCAGTAGCATCGATATCTACTGTAACCCCTTCCGTCAATACCGTAAGAGACTCTTAACCAGCAGTGCTATTCTCTAAAAGACAATTTCATGGCTGTAAGCTGCGACGAGCTCGTCGTCGAGACAGCCTTGAGATCGATCGAGCGTGTAGCGCTGATTAAAACTGTATTCACTAGCGTGGTTGAGGTCGTCGACGAACTCTAGGCTGTATCCTCCCGTCGCTGTTTCGTAGACGAATTAGGGCTTGGAACAAATTCTCTAAATCATAATCGATCAATCTCGACTGAGAGTTTTAAGGGGTTAAAATATATATTTAAGGTCTATCTTTAAGCATTTTAAGGAACAGAGCAAAACTACAAACATATTTCATAATTTTATGAGTTTATTCCATATTTTTTTATTACATTTTAAGGCTGAATGACGATTCCTTTGCCTCTCGTCTCAATGGTAATTCTTTGAAAGCTGTCAGTTTCATGTCTATATTTTTGTTTATATTTTTATCTACTTAAAAATTAATAAATAAATTATAGACCTACCGACTGTTAAGTGAGTATTATATTTTTACTGTTTACATGGTTATTAATAAGGTCACAATAATGTAATAATTGTATTACTTAGCTATTGTACCCACCGTAAAATGGGAATAAGTGGATTTTAAAATGTTATTATTATACCTAGTTTGTTGTGTTTTAAGCATGCCAAGAAGTACGATTCCATCCCGTGCGCAAGTAGAGATGTTAATAGAGAGTTTGGAAGAGCGACGTTGGCTTGCCACAGGGCACCCTCGGACATCTCATGCCCGAGACCGCACAAAAGCGGCATGGCAAGAAGTAGCTGTCAAGCAAACAGTGATGGAAGTGGCTGCATTAAAAGTTGGAAGCAATGGTCAAAGGTTTGTTATCAACAAGTAACCTAGGTATTGCATTACTGGGGTGCTTTGTCAGTTTGCATGCATACCTTTACTACTTCATAGGAAAAAAGTTAAATATCCAGTATTTACCGTAATTATAACTTAGGATAGAATATTAATGATGCTTATGTGAAATCTTGATAATTAGACTTAAGATATATTTTTTTAGTATTGGAAAGATAAGAAGTCAGCGGTAAGAAAAAAAGCTAGTCAAATACGAATGGCTAGGCAACGAACAGGTGGTGGTGAACTGGAGGAAGGGATTCTCTCTGCAATTGACGAAAGAATAGTTGCCATAATGGGTGGTGAAAGCTTTTTTACTGGTGACAGGGAGCTAGAAATTGACCTTCATGTATTTGTTTTTTTTTTTAGTTACTTACATTTCTGCTTGTTTTAATTTTATGAAAACTTTATAAAGTAAAATTTTTAATAAGATATTTCCTGAAACATCAGTCTGTCATGATCAATAATTTTACTTTTAGCCTGCTTATGAACCTGAGCCAAATTTAATCTTGACTCCTGACGTGCCTAATGCTGTGGTATCAGATGATGTGCACTTGGTATGTTTATTGAAATATTATTCAACACCTGTAACAATACCTACTTTACTTCCCAAAAAATTGTTAAGTCTACATTTGTTTGCAGAGTATACAAGACGTTACAGAGGAGGCAAATGCAACTCCAGTGTCAGAGAGCATACTTCTGGTAGGTATTACTAGTTTTAAACTACTTACATCATTTATGAAAACTATACAGTGAAGTTATAATTTACAAATTTTAATTTTGTAGAGTCATGTGCAAATACTCCCTGTAGAACATAGTACTGCAAACACACTGCGCCAGACTGAACAGTCCACACCTTCCATACCAGTAAGTTATTTCTAATAAAATACAATATTGTGATTTTACTAATAAACCATATTTACATTATATACATAAGTACTACAACTAGAACTCTATATGTATAATTACAAAAATAAAACTAAACAAAAGTTTATATTGTGAAAAAACTAAACCTTTTTATTCGTCTCAGGACATGGGTATTTCTACTAAGTAAATAAAAAATAAAATAAATATCCCTGGACATTTCACACCAAGCAACAATATATTGTGATGTTACATTTTAAATAAATGTGATGATGCTGATTAAAATATATTTGCAGGATGTACAACCAGGCCCATCTTGGCATAGGGACACGGACATACCTATGGAAAACCAGCCTTATATGGAACAAACGGTGAGATTTTAAATAAATGTCTTACAATTTTTTTAATGGACATTTAGATAACTTTTGTATTGCTGTTTAAGGCTCGATCTCCACCTGACTACCAGACCGCCAGACCTGCAGTGCCTGATAGGAGTAATGCCCCAATTGCCTCTACATGTAAGGTTAACTTATTAACAATTTTAATTTGGTCAATCAACATGATTATAAGTACTTATACTACATTGTAAAATCTTTTCCTTCAGAAAGAGTGATGTGTCGCTGTTATACCTACTTTATAATGAACTTTACATTTGTTTTGCCTCTAGTTACTTAGTAATTTCTTAATTTTTTTATATTCCTAGCACCACGTAGGCGTCGAACGGTACGACGCCGTTTGATCCAGCGCTCACCACCATCTCAAATGCAGTCACAAATGGCGAGCTTGACAGAACGGTTTGTCGCCCTTGAAGAGAGGCGTTTGGAAAATGAGAGACTTCTCATCAACAACCAGCAGAGGATGTTAGAGGCTTTCCAGAACATAAGTGAGGCATGGTTAAGGCAGACCCAGGCGTTGCAGGATTTGTGTGCATCCATGAGACGAGGGAGTTAAATAAGCTAGCTTCTGACGTTTCATAAGTGCATAATTATGTAGGTTTATGTAAAATAATTTAAGTATTTTGATTTTGTTTTTTTGTGGTAAATAAAAAGAAAACATTATTAAGTACCTAGTTATCTATTTAATTACTCATGCCCCATACTGTATGAACATTAACAAATAATTTAATTACAAAAAAAATATGGAATCTTAATCTGAAATAAGTATATAATCATTATAAACAGGATTCCCTAAAATTCTAATTATTTTAATGAAAAACCAGTTTACCTACAATTAAAACATTTCTGGCATGATAGCCTTTTCGGCAATAATATCTCTCCTCATGTTCCACAGGACGTATCATTGAAATCAGGGTGCCATCAACGCAACCTAGCACCCCAGGAATTTTGAATTTCTCATAAAACCTGTAATCAGCATTCAAATTTCAAACAAAGACTCTTGTACACAAGACTAGAGAGACTACTAAGAAAAAATCAATACTTGCCTTGACTTGAGCACTTGTCGATCATTCTGGTTTTGCGGAAATCTAATATATTTACTTATGATGTCTTTGTTATTCAGAGCAATAACAACTTCGTGGATAGCCCTAGAGGCAGAAGACTGTGATATATATGTGTCCACATTCTTGCCGATGATTTTCTGATAACTTCCATTTGCCAAAAATGATAGAGTGCATAATATCTGAAACACCGGAAATCAATAGGCTTTAGCTGGTGTGTGGTCTCATCACATAAAAAAACAAACTGTAAACAAACCTTTAGTCTCTTGGTTAAACCACTGGAACGAACTCGTTGACGCTACGGAGTTAAATCATTTTCTAATATATTAATTAAATCCTCAGAAAGCCTGTAAATATGGATAAAATCTGTCTCACGGGATATTGTTTTAAACTTTCTTATTTGTTTCGCCTGTCGAGCTTTCTCCAAATCGTCACTTTTCTTAGCTTGTTCTAATAAATGTAGCTTTATAAGTAATCGAGCTGCCATTTTTTCAACTTAGTAAATAAAAGAATCGTAATATAAATTTTATTAAATGTACAATTTATTATTTTTGTCAAGTGTACGAGCGATTAGTGTAGCTTTTGGATTTGACAGTTCTAGGCGAAGCTGCGGGCGAGGTCGTAAGCGTATTCGTCGCTGTTTTTTCTTAGTGAATACCAAAATGTATGAAGAACTGTCAATTTGCCCTCCGTACTACTCCGTAGGTTAGTTTTAACTCACGGCCGCCACAGCCTTGAGCGCTAGTGTAGCTTTACTCGGCTTAGTGAATACCAAACTAAGTTTCACCGCTGCGTCAGCGCTGCACAACAAGGCTGTGTTCTTAGAGAATAGCATTGCAGCTCGGAGTCTCGAGACACCTGTGCAATATCAGACACCTGGTAATTAATTGCATCCGCTTCCATTCTCTTTTGTGTCAGCCTTTTAATTTTTTTATTTTAATGTAATTTTTTTAGTGCTTAATTTACCTATACATGTTCTTTTTTTATTAAATAACTCTGTATTTCGGTAATGTTGTACACAGCCCATCTTCAATTTTTTTTTTTTTTAGTTTTTAATTATCCTTCTATTGTATTAGATATATTTAGTAACTAATCTTACTTGCCCTTTTATTATTCTGCGAGTGCTGTGCACTTCTGTAAGTGACGAATTCACTTTAACTAAAATTGTTTGTGATTTATATTTATGTATGTTTTAGTGAGTAAGTCGTTGAAGTGCCATAATAATAAATAAATAAATAATTAGCCAGATCTCATGTACAAATATTACAATCATCCTTAAAGTCAATTCCGAGATACAGCCATCGTGTAAAACGTTACCCCAGCAGGATTATAAATATCTTCGCAACCATAGCAAATACAAACACAAATTAAGTTTTACCATTTATTTCAAATTGATTTCTAATTTTTTACATAAGATTTGTTTCAAAATATCCATTTGAAAACAAAAGATCTGGCTAGGGTAACGTTACTCCAGCCGGAAGTGTTTTTATCAAATAATTAAAAAACTATCAGCATACCAAATTTAAAAATCAGCTTACCAATTACAGAAGCTGTATTTCTAATTATCTTTTGCACTTAGATGACGATTTTCGACAAGATCTGGCTGGGGTAACGCACACGATTTTAAATATCTTCGCAACCATAGCAAATACAAACACAAATTAAGTTGTACCATTTATTTCAAATTGATTTCTAATAATTTAGATAAGATTTATTACAAAATATCCATTAGAAAACAGATCTGGCTGGGGTAACGTTAGTCCAGCCGGAAGTGTTTTTATCAAATAATTAAAAAACGATCAGCTTACCAATACAGAAGCTGTATTTCTAATTAACTATTGCACTTAGATGACGTTTTTCGAAAACATCTATCTGGGGTAACGCACACGTTCAAGCTTGGCTAATGACGTATTTGGTCCGGTTCAGGGGGGGGGCAATTGCACCCATTGCCCCCCCCCCCTGTATCCGCGCCTGGGAAACGGAACAATGTCAACAGCGTGTACTGCGGTGGGTTTCGCCTTTAGGATATGCTGATCCGTTCAGTTTCATTGAAGAATCGTCCTACATCAGACTTCAAAAGCTAAGTGTTGGAGGACTTATTTACGCAGACGCAGCTGTCAGCCTCATACTATCTGGTACCTGGGTAGATAAAACTTTCTTGCGAGGCAATAACGTGTCAGATAACGGTAGCTACGCCAAAATCATTTTAGAGCATTCCTAGTAGATGGATAGAAATCTGCACTTATTTATAAGACGTTGCCTATAAATAAGGACAGTAGAACGACTATGATGGGTAAGTGCTGTGCTACAAATGGCCAGTTGAGCAAAATGAAAACAGTTTTGTACTTAAAATGATATTTTATTTCACTTATTTACATTCAGTCACATAATACATTCATAAGCTTCCATGCCAATCGTACTTGTGGAAATCCCAGATCAGTCACTCCCACTTAAATTATATGTATTTTTATTCTCTATCAACAGTACTAACTACTATCGGTCAGCCAGTCAAGTACAAATTACAATTGATTGTAACTGAGCGTTGGACAACTATATCTAACCTAATTTTAATCTAGTAAGGCGCGTATCTTCTGGAGGGCGACGGTCCTCGCATACCCGGCCTGGAAACAAAATTCATGTAATGTTAATGCCGTTACTTTATTTAACTTTCATCTAAAATGAAAGTAATAGTACCTATCATACCTTCTGTCATCAAACGTGTCACGGCTGAAGTCTTCATACATTCTGTAATGAGAATAAATTATTGTTAGTTACCTATTAATATTAAAGAATAGCAAATACTTGAATATGTTTGGTCAAATATTAGAATCTGAATTTGCAAACAGGAAGAGAATGGAAATGTAGATGTGTGGCAACCATTAGTAGAACTTATTGCAATATGAAGTCGGGGTTTATTTTACTCTTCCTAAACTACATTAAAAGTGGTGTCAGTTGTGTTATTTATTAACTTTTTGGTATGGTTTTTATGTGGAGGGGACTTGTCTATAAATTTGACATCAACTTCTAGCAATAAGATCTTTTACACTACAACCAATTTTGTATGAAGAAGAATGAGAGCTTAAGTGTAAACACAACAACATTGACACAAGTCAAGTTCTCACCCCCGGGACATTTGAGGTCCTTGAGGGGGACTTCTTCTGCTGTACATAGCATCATACGACGACCTCATAGATCCCATCCCGCTGCGCATTGGCGGGAGGCTCGGCATGGGCGGCATCGGCTCGCGGCGCAGCGGCGGCGACACGAAGTCCCCGCGGCCGCCGCGCGACGCGCCCATCTCTAGCCCGCGCGAAGCTCCCACGGGGTAGCGGCGCTCGAACAGGTCTCGCGGCGACTCGAACCTTGCGCGGTCATAGTACCCATCATAGGGATCCTGTGATAGTAAAACAGCATTAGTAATGTCATTCAATTTGTATGAAACTCTCAAAATAAAAACCAACTCAAAACAAAATGAATGTTATTAGTTTAGGCATGTTTTTTTGTTTGTTTTGGTGGTGAGCAGCGACTGTAGCATCAACGAGCCCGATCATGTTATTTCGGCCCGAGTAGGTATATAGGTACCGCGTGCGAAGACAGACTCCACGCGCTCGGCCTACGTGATGCATCGAAAGCGGTCAGATGAAAACCGACGGTTCGGATAGTAAGTGATAGCGCGTTACCCCAAATCCTCCCATCATGCGATCGCGAAGGAACGGCGGCGGCGGCGGCGGGGGGTAGGGGTCGCGGCCGAAAGCTCGATCGCGGAAACCGTTGCGGTCGGGGCCTAGCGCCTTGGGGCACTCCTTGGACCAGTGGCCGCCCCGACCGCAGCGGTAGCACTGCTCGGGGTCGCCCATGCCCGGCCGCTGGCGGACGCGGCTCGTCGACATCTGCACCTTCATGGGCTGTCCGTCCACCATCATACCGTTCAGCTCTTTGATAGCTTCGTTCACGTCGCCCGTCGCGTCCAAGTGCACGAAGCCATAGTTACGAACGATATCGCACTCGACGACCGTGCCGAACTTCTGAAACAGCTCGCGGACTTCGGGCGCGCGCGTCTTGTCCGTGAGGTTACCGACGAATATTTTTGTGGTCGGCGTCGACGGCGCCTTGCGGCTCTTGGCGGCTTCTATTTTGATCGCCTGGCCATGAACTATCTCTCCGTTTAAATTCTGAATGGCTTCGCGGCCGACTTGCTCGTTTTCCATGTGCACGAAACCGTAATTTCTGACGATATCGCATTCTACGACCGTACCGTACTTTTCGAATAGCGGTCTAAGATCGGCGTCCGTTGTTTTATCGGAAAGGTTCCCGACGAAGATTTTGAAAGTACCGGCGCCCGGCATTTTAGTTTCTGAAACGCATATAATTTGACGAAATGAGTCAGCAGCGTCCATGACAATGGATTAATAGGAGTTCGTAGTAGTACCGAAAAAATAAAAGAAATAGTTTGACGGCTGGGAACAACTTATAGAGCTACTTACCTTCCGCCAATATCACACACGAACAAAGCACTATATGTAGAAAATAACACAACTTTTACAGTTAATAATTAATGAATAAGCCACAGCAAAACTGAGCTTATCCACAAAATGGCGAAATGAACCAAATGGAATGACCGAGAGCGAGAGCAGAGCGTCGTTGTCGTTGTTTCTTGTTTCACGACCACGACAACATAAAAATGGCGTGCGCACGTACTTTCATTTCATTCATTTCCGTTTCCGACTGACCATAGACATGGAAAGGTGAAAAGTAGATGATGGGAATGAACGATTTACACGAGCCTTTTTACACAGAATCTAAGTTTTTTCTAAAATCGTAGGCCAATCTATGTCTCTCTTCTTCTTGGAAGAGACTATAATTCAATAAATATAATATTTTGATTTGACTTAAAAACGCATGCCAAGCAACAATAGATCCACCGTTTCCATATTCGAACATCAACACCTTCCTATGCCACACGTTCGATTAGAGAAACTGTGGATATATACACTGACCTGCAAATTGCAAAAAACGTAAGAAAATTTAAATTTCGCGGGCTACCTTGGAGCTTCCACCTTAAAAATCTGTTTAGGTCATGGACCATGGACACGCCATCTTCGACCTTCCCCATATTTTGAGAATTTGAGATGCTTCGTCAAGTGGTGGCAAATACGAAACGTGTGAATTCAGTTTAAAAAAAACTTTGCTTATCAATAAATGTTATTAGAACAAAGAAACGTGCCCAAGGAAGATACCCTTACTTTGATACTATTTATTAGCGAGACCCCACGCCATATCCACTCGGTTGTTTATGGTGAACTGAACCAAGTTTCAGTCTGCACCACTATCTGAGGAGTGATGTTTTGACCGTGATTCATTGAGCTGTTAAAAATATTAATTTATTCGTTTAAATATTACCTAAATTGTTTGTAATTTTTCAGCTGCTGTTTGTTCAAAACAGAAAGTATTAATTTGTTGTTGTTGTTGCCAGGACTAACCTTATGAGTGGCAATTCATAGACCATATTTCATATGGCAACCTTAAATATTAATGTCAAATTCCGTCACTGTGTCGACGTCTATTCACATAAAAATATTGAATAAATTCTAGTAAAAATCAATTTGAAATTGTGAAAACAGTGAATTTGTGGCAAATCATAAATTTTCGGGCGGTCGTCACACGCCGTTTGCTGTCGGTGAGTGTAATTTTATATCTTCATTTCAGATAACGTGGGATGCGAAAATAGATCGAATGGCATTTTGAATTATTAAATTATTGTCGCTATTGCTAATTGTGTTGTCGGCGATAGTTGTATGTTGTGGAATGCGGTGGCGGTATTCGAGTCTAGCCGTCGACGACGTAAGTTTTATGTCAAAAGAGTAATAGGAATTTATATTGGGTGCGATGTATGTATATTTTGAGATCTATTGATAGCGATACGAACGTCGTCGGTGTTGTGATACGAAACTCAACTAATACTGACTTGCAACCGGCGATTCTACGGCTTCTATTCACGAACAGTATATTTGCAGATAAACCTACAATCACCACTCAAACTGTTTTGTGGACAGGGTCACATTACCATGCTCTTTTTAGGGCAAATAGGCTTATTACACACACGATTATGAACACACTTGTCAAAAATATCAGAGATTTTGCAGTTAAAATGTTTATGAATGTTTTCAGTGTGTTTATTTAATCTCCTAGTTTTCTTACTTACACAATTCAGTCTTTTATTTCCAACTAGCCATTGGATTAAATAGTTTCAAATAACTCAATGTAAGAAAAAGATAATATTGTTGGTTTTCCAGACCCATCTTATCTCTAGTTTAAGGTCAAAGTGGGCAAATCCGTCATATTTTTTTGAAAGTTGAAGTTAGTTGACTGTAACTGGTACACTAAACTACTTTAATATAAATTTGATGGTTGTAAGCGATAAAGAATTTTGTTGTCTTTTATACACATCCATTATAAACAACAGAGCATTCCTCCATATTTAATTAAAAATGTTTTTTTTAAAAACAGTCGTTAGACGGATTTTCCCTAGGATTGGGGCAAATCCGTCTAGTAGCAAATTTTCCTAGAATTACGCCGTTAGTTCAAAGTATGCAATTTGTAAACAAGTAAATGCACATGTTGAACAAAAATGTATTGTAACACAATAAATTTAAGGTTGAATTAACCTTTTATTCCCTAAAAACTTTTTTGGAGGCTAATCCGGCCTATTTTTATAACCAGGGATTATGAACCTTTGCAAAGAAAACTAATTTAAATATTTTTACTCACAATCATCAGTTTAATTTTGCAGGTACATTGAAACATGCCTATCTTATTTAGAGATTGGTATATTAAGTAATGACTTAAATAAACAGGGTTAAGAAAGCCCTTATAAAGAGATTAAAAGTAACCCTTACTTTTATAAAAGTATTAGAATTATAAACAATGCTGCACACATTAAATTAAAAATCGAATTATTTAAGTACTTAACTTAAATAAAAATCAGTTTCCGAAAAAGAAATGGTTTTATTCAATGACATAATATTTAATGACATTACTAGTTTAATCAATTATTTTCAATTATTACTAGTGTTAAAATGGAACATAAATAAATAAAAATAAAAAAGTTTTATTGTTTCTCATACAATTGTTCTACAGCACAAAAACATACTCAATGAAAGGTTCTTGATTTTAAATCTTTAATTTAATTTGAATTTGGTAGAGTTGCGCTACCATTTCGGACTGCCAGTACAGCTGCATGGAACATGTCCTTGTTATAGGAACCCTTTGCTGTTTTTATGTCGCACCAGGATTACTGTTATTTAGTAATCATGAGAAAACTGAAAACAAACAAATAATTAATAAACATTATATCTGACCTTATGCCAAATTCGATGTTGTAGGCTCCATGTTTACGGGTAAATGGGTGGTAGCAGCGGTAGTTTAAGTGCTAATATTTGTTAGTGCTAGTTATTAGTTGAGTTTAAAAACGTATGCCAGCAAATCTATTTTAAATAACACAAATCTTTCGGGTCGATAGCAATGGAGGTTGAAAAAGGTTGACAATATCTGGAATGGGATAATTCCGGTATATGACGATTTAGCCCCTTTGATATTAGACGGATTTTCCCACTTGACCGTTTTGAGGTAACATGTTTTTGAAAACAATTATTTCTGTATCTACTGGTTTTTATTCAAAACAAATAGAAAAATCCGTTAAAACACTTATTAACTATTCTGGGCCGGCAGTCTCGACAGAGATAACGACAAAATCGCTAACTTTCGATTGCCGATTACTAACGAATAAATTTAGTTGAACTAATTATGCTTGCGAGAAAAGCATCTTGGATGTAAAGACTTGCTTTTCTCGCAAGCATCGTTATTGCAACTGTTTTTTTCATTGTTATTTTAGCGATCGAAAGTTAACGATAATGTCGTTAACTCTGTCGAGACTACCAGCCTTGGAATGAGTAGTAATGCGTGTATACGGAATAGCCCCGTAGACGGATTTGCCCACATTGACCTTATCTCCTTACCTTGACTACAGTTTAAAACTTTTCCAAATGTCACATTATATTCTTTGTTTGTTCTAGACCTTTGCTTTGTCAGCCTTGATAGGATTTTTTGTGAATTAACACAGAAAAACACCACACTTGAAAATCTTGAACAAGTTGGGCAGAGACATACCTACAGTACCCCCTTAGATTGCATGAATTAGTTGTAGTTGATGTTTTCAAAAATTTCATAATAGGTGCTTTCCAGTCGTCACCCGCTTACAGTCATTTTCTATATCTTTATAAATTATCATCCTCATCATCAGCCTATTAATGTTCCCACTGCTGGGACACAGGCCTCCTCTCTATGAAAGGAATAAATTATAAAATTATAATAATAAATTATAGCTTATGTTATTCTGATGTATTACTGTAAAGTTAAGCTATATTACTGTAAAGTTTTATCAAAATCCGTTCAGTAGTTTTTGTGTTAAACAGTAACAAACATCCATCAATTCAAACTTTTGCATTTATAATAGTAGTAAAATTGTAGTACTGTGTAATAATTTGTACTCCTTATGGAATATGAATATTCATTTGCCAAGTCAATAAAATCTAATGGTTTATTTCAAGTTATTTTTAAAATTAATGAATTAATGAGAATATAACTTTCTTCATCAATTTTATAATATTGTCATAAAATCGAGTGGAGGAGCTTTTGGCTAAATATTAATGTGACAGGCTCACGGATCAACCTTCAAGGTTAAGCTGAGCTTGCCAAGTTGGTCCATAGATACCCATCCGGCTATCTATTCCACACTGAGTTTCCTCCAAAGGCTAGGCAAAATTTGTCATTGAACAATCAATATGAATATTATATTTAAATCAATCTTTGCAATGATTCTCTAACCAATTTTTTGATTACTCACACACTGGTTTCAAAAACTGGGATTGTTTTAAACTCACACTACTGATTGTTTCGTGAATAGAATAGTACTCATCATTCTCTTGCCCATATCAAAATTTGTTTGATAAATGATGTTTATTTTGTAAACAGGTTTTTACAAACACTTTAAGCATAATTTTAGGGTCCCACACCTCAAAAGGTAAAAAAAAAGAACCCATATAAGATCACTTTCTTGTCTGTCTGTCACCACCGATTTTCTCAGGAACTGGGGGGACCTCTAGCATTTATACCAGATACTGTGGTCTATAGTTCCTATTAGGTGTATAAAAATCAAGGTCCTGAGTCAACACGATAAAAAGATATCGGCAAATTTAGATTTTAGCTAAAATTTGTATGTACCAAAATTTACCTTAATTTTCAACTTTTGTTATTTTTCGAAATTTTCCCTTCACTTGTACTGTAAGACCTTGCTTTCAACCAAAATTGACAATTCTAGGTCAACCGGAACTACCCTGTAGGTTTTGGGTCGAAAACCTATATGGTAGTTCCAGTTGACCTAGAATCACGAAATTTGGCAAAAACAAGGTCTTACAGCACATGTTAAGGGAAAAATCTGAAAACCATAAATATGTTGTTTGATAAAAAAAAAAAGCGATTTTACTATTATAAACTTTTTATTTGCGGTTGGTGCAATAGCCGTTTCTAGAGATCGAACAGCAAAGTTAAGTTTGTCCTTTAAAAATTTTGTACGGAACCCTCTGTGCGCGAGTCGACTCGCTCTTGGCCAATTTTTTTTTTAAACTAGGGGCTGGCCCAGGTTGTCTTCTTCTTCTATACTTTCTCTCTATCTCTCGTCAACCCATCCATCGTTTCGTTGGTCTTCCTTTAAACATAGTGCACACATTTTAGACGATATACTATCTGTAACATACCTATGTTTCACAAAATAAATGATTGATTTAATCATAAAGCCATAGAATAGAATATAACAACATGTTTGTCTTTAACAGTATATTGATTGACACTCAAATTAAGTCAATCATTTCTAGTACTGCCAATATTCAAAGATTGATGATTGAAATATGGTTATTGTTGTACATTGTAACATTTGCTTGCCAACAAAAAATCAGTTAAATATTTTCGAAAAAATCTGCTTCTGATCAATATTATCTGGAAGAAGATAATAATTTCCATAAAAATAAATCTTTTTATCAAATACACTCTTCTGTTTAGTATATTTTTGAAAGCAGGATACGTCTCTTCTTCCATATGAAATTTTCTTTGTAAATTTTACAATATTGGTCATAAGATTTTTTTGTATGCTGGACTTCACAATAGCCGTTCGCCGCACGCGGCACTGAAATCAATGTCTTTTCATGAAACTCGCTCAATGTGCACGGTACATCGGTGGTTCACCTACATATGTTTATTATGTGACGTGTTCTGCGCCAGCAATGAATGGCGTCCGTGGAAAGGATCGGAGCTGTCATGTCCGGTGTGTTAGCCCGCAAGTGCGAGCGAGAGCCTCCCGTGCGAGAGGGACGGCCGTCGCTCGATACTGCTCGTATTGTTGGGGCGTCCCTCGCCCCGCGCCTCGTTCAAGAGGGTTATGTAATTTAGGCGAGGTTTCGAAGCCAGCGAGAAACGAGCGGTGGAAACTTGAGGACTCTCCTGGGAAAGTCATAATAAGCAGGAATCTGGTTTCGTAAGAATAGGACCTTTCTTCGAAACGAAGATGACAAGAAACGATAAGACTATCTTGAACTACCACTCATTAATGTTTTAAGAAGTAAACTGCTACTACTCATCGTTTGTTATCAGCAGTTAGTGGTATCAATCAGCCAATAAACCTAATAGCTAGTTCCGAAATGATTCTCACTGCTAATTTGCCGTAGTTTACGATAGATAGAAATACGACACTCGTAATCTATTCCGATTACGCCACACTTCTATCAAAATAATAAGTACTCAAATTTGTAGCTAAACGAGTAAGATAAGTAAAATCGTGTGAAAATGTATTGATTTACATAATTTTGTAAACATTGCGATTAGTCTGTTACACTCGCTGACTTCAGAGCCAGCCCCTACACCTCCATGGGAAATGGTAGGAATGTATCCCCGCTACTTTAGTAATTGGCTCGTGATATTTGCAATTTGAGACACAAAATGCTGTATTGTTTCACGTAATGTACTGTAAGGAGGATAACCGCCATTACCGTGGTCATCTCCATTGTCTAGGGTTCTATGTAACACTACCTAGGGTGATGTCAGACTTTGGAAACAGATTTTCCTCTCGGCTTTAACATTTTACATAATTTGTCTATCTACGCAGGGACCTTCAACCAATTTATTTAATGTAAAGAGTTTGTGTCGTCTAAATAACAAATTTATGCGTTTCCTAAACTTTACTCAGAAACATAGAATTAAAAACTCGTTCCAGAGCTGGAGTCCGCGGCAGACTGGCTCCCTGAGGATTCATTGCCAGCATTTTGCCATCTTTTGTATTAAATCCCACTGCTTCATCTAAGTCGTGACAGTAACACAGGCCATATAAAAAGTGAAGTTTTGTAACTCGCAGTTTTTATCTTAATTTTAGTCAGAGCTAGGTCTCGGGCCAGCTGTAGAAAAAATCTCTCCTGAGCCACGTCGAGAAACTGTCATTTCGAGTGCTCTGTAAAAAATATAATGCTGGATGAATGATGGGTGACAAACTTATTTCTTTTGTTTGTTTGGGCAAAAACTGCGGAATCTAGAATGATTCATTGTAGAGTTGACTAGGTTTCTCTGGCTCGGCGAGTATCGTAGGTAATTGTTGTGGAGCGGTGTGCCGCGGAAGATAATCTTTTTATAGAGCAATCACACTGAATGAGGCTGCGGGGATCCTAAATGGACGCGTATTTTGCGGAATTAGAGCTTGAACCCCACGTGATGCCGATGTGTTAAGTAAATACCAGGAGGGTATGCATGCATGTATGGATATACAGGAAGTAAATAGGTATTAGGTAGATCGAAAGATGTTTAACTAACTTTTTTCGTAAAGAAATTACTGATTTTAGAATTGAGATTTAGATCAGGTTACTCATTTTATGTTCTTGTGCTCAATTACTGTTATAATGCTTAAATTAGCAAAACCAATCCAATGTTGAATTGCAAACATTTGCGGACAGTTTCGTTCCTGTGGGTGGTACTCAAAAGGAACACGCGGGAACCCTTGTCAATGAAGTTTCTAGAAGTTCGGCGTCTGAGAGTCATTCTATTCTCTCGCAAGGAGTTGTTGGTGACACGTTAGATGGAAAAGTTAGGTGTGCATTCGCATAGAAGATACAGGGGGTACAAACGTCCAACTACAGGCACCTGCACAAACTCAAATGATGTGCCGATGCATACGAATCTCGGATACGGTCGCTGTCGTCCAAACGAATGGCTTTATGTTTGAAACGTGAAGAATGCAGACTACTTTGAAATATAAAACTTTTCAGAGAATGATGGTATTGATTTTCGTTTAGAGGGATAGGTTGATTTATTTGGAACGACTTTTGATATATAACATTTGTTTGAACAGTATTGTAGCTGAAGAAAATGAATGAAACGTTCTGAAACTCCATAATATATAAATCGATCTTGCTAAACCTCCTGGTGGTCAATGAACCCTATATTCAGTTTACAAACTAGACAAAGGCATCAGCTAATGCAGTTCACGTGTAAGCTGCTTATTTAAGTTCTTTAGATATTTAGGTAGCATTGTGGAAGATAGGAATATCTATCAGTTTTCAGTATTAAGATGAATACAGAAACAAAACATAATGTAGAATTAATTTATCCACCAGGTAATCAGGACCAACCCCTGCAAGCCTCACCTTGTTCGTTATCATTATGGCTGACCCATCTAATATTAAGTCATGATCACGAAAGTATCCTGCCCTACATCCATAATCTGGCGGCTTCTACTCAGATAATATCCGGATACGGCGAGCGCATATTTTCGCGCTGAATCACTGCAGGAGCCTTATCTGATGGTTTTTAACGCTAAAGTACCGTTACTAGTTTGTGTGTATGTTGAAAACAAGTCACTGTTATTTATCTAATTAGTAACCATTTTGTAATATTTGCTTGTGCATCATTTCCTGCTATTATAACTCCGTACGTGTAATAAGGTGTATTGTCATATTTACATTTCCATGCTGATATTGCACGTAATCCAACCTGACATTTCCGGCTAGTTGTAATTTCATGAAAATGTTGTTCATTATGCCGACGGATATTTTGCAATCTTAGCAAAACAGGGTCTCAAAATCTGGAGAAACCCTGTTAAACATTTAACTTTTCTTAAAAAGTTACAATAAAGAGCAGGAAATTTTTCACAGTAAACTTTGAATAAACGGAAATTAGCCAGTGCGATTAAAATGATTTCGGTCCTTGCCAAAAATAACGTTACGGGTTTGTAAAATTGTTCAACATATTGTTTTTTGGTAGAGTAAAACTTTTTTTGGATAACACTGCAGATTTTATGTGCCAATAACATGCGCCAAAACCACATAAGTGCTTATTTTATCCATCGCATGATACAAAATTACTTGTGAATTAAATCTACACGCAACATACGAGCTGAAGCAAATAATGGTAGTAAATTCAGTACGAAACTAGATTTAGCAATACCTCAAACATAGAAAACCTGCCGGGGCCGTGTGGATCCTTCCACGGAGGGCAAAAGGGGTGGCAGAGGGAAGTTCTCATTATAGTAACGCAAATTATATGAAGCTTTAATTCTGGGAAACGAAACACTGTTTCTCCTGTTGTAAATTTAAACGTTCTCGTGCTCCGACACACCATAATGTAGCATTCTGGAACATTTGCTGTAAAAGTATTCCGGTCTATAGGCAGTTGTGAAAAATATTTGGGGTTCTTACAACAAATAGGTTGGGTTTTGTTCGACAAGGATCTAAAGCCAACCTTTTTTTGGGACCAATGAAGAGGTTTTCTCAATGTTTTGAGGGTTTCATATTGCCAAAGGGGTATTTGTTGTTTTATTTGTTTATTTTGGAATTTTTCTCCGTAGGTATGTTTTACTGTTGTGAGTTGGTCAGTTGGTAACTCGATCCATTCATGTCTGAAAGGTAAGCTTCTTTTGCTAATGTCAATTGTATTTGGAGTCTATGTTTTATTTCGTTCGTTTTCAATTCCAATTTTCACAAACGCGTTTGGATTACGTTTCATCGTTGTTATGCCCGCGTCAATTTAGCTTAGTAGGAGTTAATGCTCGTTTTTCAAAAGGCTGATGGCCTGATACCTATTGTGTCCTTTCATCATTAACTTTAAATGGTCTGTTCGTATTGTGTTACGATTGCTTTGTTTTTGTGAGGGAATTATATCGTTTTTGTTACTATGAAACTCTGAAAAAAGTTTTTGTATAATGTGTGCATTTCTATCTAAATACATTTTCAGAGACATTGAATACGCTTCAAAACTAAGTTTTATGAAGTTGATGCCATTCATTGTGATAAGCTTAAGTGGAACTGTAATATTTCCTAAGTGTTATCGCAGGATTTTGTCGGAAACTATAGGCATTACTAAACAGCCCCGAGATTGGGGAAAATCGCATGAAATATGTATGTGTACGACTACGCAGGTAGCAGTAATGTACAACTACCGCACCAATTAAGTAGTTACGAGTGTCGCACCCAGATTAACCTTACTCGTAGCCGGCTTAAAATAACCACAGCCTCGGCGCCCGCACGAGAGGCCTTATGTAACTATGCAAGATGAAAAACTGTATAAAAAATGAAACGACTTTCATTAATTACTATTCGAGTGTGAAGTTTCGAAATACCCTCGTATCAATAAACTTAATTAACAGTACAATAAATTCCTGTCGCGTCCCATCTGAGGCAGGCCGGCATCGGCAGCAGGCAGCCAGCACAGTGGAGGGGTGCGCCCGGGCCGGCGGGGCGCGGGGAGCGGGGTAGGAGCTTCGACGTCAGTTCCATTGATCGCGTGTGACGTCACATCGCCGCCGCCGCTACTGCAGCGGTCGCGTGGCCCGACGTTCGCGCCTTCGCCCGGGGCGCGTTCGGATAGCTCGTTGTAATTGAGGCTTTGGTTTTCTGCCCTTGCCTGGTTGCGCCATGTAAAAATTGTCGATGGTTTTGTGTCAACGCTAAGCACGTTTACTGTTAGCCTAGCTGTTTGAAAATCTATTTGATATAGTAATGACCTTTAGGTACTTTATAAGGCGTTCGATTTACACTTACAGCATTCTCTAGCTACAGCTGTGACGTGGTTTCGATTTCGTAATTGCTTGAGCAAATCTTTACAAGAGGCCACTTAGTTGCAATTTTTCTTTCTGGCTACAATACAATTTTAAAACAGAAAAATACAACAATAAAATTACTCGTTTTGCCCGGGAGATATACGCCGATATTGTAAGTACCTGTGGTGGTGGCACATGGTATTATTTTATTTAAATGCCTGGCCGGTTTGAATTAACTCAACAAGCTCGCCGCAAGTGCTTCCCACCAAAGTTGTTCGGCGTTTGAGTTGAAAAGTTCTCCGCGCCCACACTAGTTCCCGTTTTGACTGCGTATTTAAATAAACCCGCGGAAATACTTCCATATTTATATATGACTTTTTGGCGGGTACTTTAGTTTTATAAAGCAGAATATTAATGTTGCTGAAGTAAGACGCCTGTAATCCCTAAAGGGTTGAGCAGAGGACAGATGTGTTCCTATAGTACACCGACATTTCGCCAGTTATGTTTAAGACCCAATGGCATAGGCAAGTGCGAGTCGCTGAAGTGTTGGTTAAGTTAGGTACCGTGTTGGTATTTCGGTTAGGGTGTTGGTTGATTTAGTAAAGCTGCTAAAAAGATAGGATAAAAATATAGTTAAATAAAACCGCTTCATCTACCTACATCTACACTATCTACACTGACCTGCAAAAATAAGTATCACACTCTTAAAATAGCAATAACTTTTTAAGTACACAAGACATACTTTCGAAACAAAAAGGACTCGAAAAATAGTTTAATTTTGTCTAAAGTTTCAAAGAAAGCTGATAAAAAATGCTTTATAACGTTTTTTATTTAAAATCTCTAACTTCTATGTATAGTTTAGGAAAAATTGAAATTTTAAAAGTGTAGTACTTATTTTTGCAGGTCAGTGTAGTATCTGCACTAATATTATAAAGAGGAAAGATTTGTATTTTTGTATGTCACGAATAAACTTAAAAACTACTGGACCGATTTCAAAAATTCTTTTGCCGTTAGAAAGCTACATCTTTACAAGTAAGATAGGCTATAAATTATATTGATATCATGCAAATTAGCCGAGCAATCACAATTTTCGCGGACGAAGTCGCGGGCAAGTGCTAGCTAGTATCCAATATTTCATCAAAATTTAAAAAGACATGGACGCTTCTGCTTGTCGTTCGTAAATCGTTTGTAAATAATCTATCAGAAAGCAATATGAGTATTTTATTACCACAGTAAATAAATAATAAATAAAGCCAAAGAATTTCTATTAATCTCGGCCCTTTACCGGAAATTATCATTTGAAAAAATCAACGGTAACGTGAAATTGTTATTTGATATTGATGAGTTGTTCTGATAGCCTCTGAAAGCAAAAGAGCGTAGTTTTTGTTGCTTCCTGTTATAGCTACATAAGCATTAAATATATTTTGACGTAGTGAGTACTTAGAATTTGTTTGTCTAATGTAATCGAAATTATTGAACGTGAATGGACATATCATCCAAGTTCAGTAGTAATTTTATGAGGCTTTAAAAGTAAGTTTAGTAAAAAATATACCAAAGCTTTAAAATATTGCTTTCTTCTTCCCAAAACCACGTGTCACCAAGCAAACTTTAATGGGGCTTTCACTCAAGAATCCCGAAAGCCACAAAGGGTGGTTAAACATCATTACCCACCCCTAACGAACCCAGGGGAGAAAATATAGCTTTAAATAAAACATAGAGTGGACCCGAAAAAAAACGAGCTCTTATAAATTACCTAAATATTACCACCGTTCGATGTCCAAAACGTTTAGCTAAAAAACGAGGTTGATTTAAAAAAATTACCCTACTGGTGTCAGATTTACCCCAACCTCCCTTTTATCGTCCCGGGGAAAAAGGGCAAAGTTGATTATTGATTACGACACTGGATGTCAAACAGTTTTATCGTTTTAAGAAGCTACTTCGTTATGTTGTCTCTTTAACATTTAAACTGTACTGTAAGTAAATATCTCTACAGTACAGTTTAACGGTTTTCGTAGGATATGATAGTTTGTTTAGATTATAGTAGTTTCTTTTCCAAATATTTAATTGGAGTACTAACAAGTTGGTTAAGACAATAACTTTGTATTTGTAACATTGCCGCAACAACTTTTACAGCGATTACTTGCTTCGATATTTTAACAGATTGGGTTCGAACCTTAAATTGGCGCTCAACATGTTGTGTTCGGAAATGGAATTAATGCCCTATACTATATTTTTCCATTTTTTTTGCCAGTGCCACTGTTTTCATCGGAAAAACGTTCTGTAAAATGTGGTTGCCAAGCGTCGATATTGTTCCAAATTCTGAAATGGCGCCCAACACGTTACACTTTCATAAGTATAATAAATGTCCTAGATTCTTGCCGATTCGTAGTTGAATTGCAGTTTAACTTGTATTTCTACTGTCCGTTTCCTTAATTAACGTTTGATGTAGGTTTCTTCGTCTGATGTAGGTTACTTACACGATTTGTTATCTGCTTTTGACTTGCTATATAAGATTTAATCATGCTTTTATTACGAATCGCGCTTTTCTAGATTTCTCATATGAACGTATTATATACGCTCCTAATAATATGCTTTCATCTCCACAATGTTGAACACCGCTGTTTTACACGTACGCAGATAATTTGATGAAACGCCCGGCGGCACCCGCTACCTGTTTGAATTTACCCGGGGTCGGTGACCGATGCACTTAATGTTATTATCAGCTGGGGGTTAACCCTCTTACGAAAATGTTATAATAATGATGCTGTAAATATTTTGATTATACTTCATATTTTGCGTTCATCTAATGGGGAAGATATCTGTTTTCGCAATGCAGTGTATTTAGTTTTGGGAAGCCGAATTGTTAGTTTGATTTTTATTTTAGTATGGCCACGACCCTGGGGTTGAAGCCAAAATTTTGTGAATCGACCTTTGTCTGTAATTGGTTGCCTGGGCAAAGAAGACTGGGTGAAGTAAGCGTAGGTAGGTAAGTACTGTTTTTTTTTTCGGTATTTATCAATCCAGCTATAAAGGGTGTAAAAAACCTCTTAACGAAGCCGAAAGACACTTGTTCACCCCGTCATTGCGATCATTTTTTTGTTCTACACGGTACCTAGGTACCTTCTAGTTACGGAGATATTGGGGGTCAAAATTCCGACTTCTTGACAATTTTTTTAATACAAGTTTTTAATGTAAGATTTTTACTTTAAACACTTCCACGACCCCGTACTATTCAATCCATCTATCAGCACAATGTTTTGAGTGTCTTACATTGAGTTCTACCACAAAACATGATTTTTCACCCCAAAACAAAAAGTCGTTTCCCAGCAATAATTTTTGCATAAAGTTACTTAGTTTGATGTACAGAATGCTTCGTTGACGGCGTCGTGATGAGGTTGTTTACACCCTGTATAGATCGTGAGTTATTGCTGCCCGGGGTCTGGACATGTGCTCGTTTGATTATTACTTAGGACTTAAAAATAAACTACGAATATGGGTATGCTATAGGTTCTCTCTGCCTTACTCTTCAGGGAAATACAATAAAATATTCATGATATTATTAGGTATGTTTATCTCATGCTTGAATTTGCTCTCATATAATAAAAGTAGGCTCGTCGTAATTACTACGTGTCCATATCCTACCCTGCGGCGATGAATTTCATGGATAAAATGGCTAGGTAAATTGTATCATCGAATTAGATAACAGGCCGGGTAACTTTTTGTAGCACCGCCCACGCATTTTATGTAGCTTTCCACCCACGTACAGATATGATAGATGTTTTGGCAATGCTAGGAGAGGTTTCGGTAACAAACGACATTAGTATTGGGCTGCCTAAAATTGTATATTTTATGCGGCACACCCGAATAAACAATGTACAAAAAAATGACTGCTAATGCTGTTTGAATGTCTTTCGTTTAGCAGTGACTTCAAATATTTCGTTCAATATTTACACATTTTCTTGCGTATACAATTAACCCACCCTTTTTCTCGTGGGTGCTTTACGGAGCAGAAACAGAATACAGCATCCGTTAATTGCTCTAAATATATAATATTTTACTGTGAAATCTGATCACCATTTACTATCCAAGAAACGTTACAGCGATGCTTATTATGGCAAAATATTCTAATATTTTGTCGAGTTTGATGATTCGGAAGAAAAAATATTAGAACAGGCACATGTTAGGAATCTCTTATTTATGATCTAGGTCCTAACACATTTCCCAGCCACTCAACAACATTGTACCTGTGAAAACAGCGGAGTTAGCGAGGCATATCCACTAACTTTACCTCTTCCTTGCATATTTGAACGTATTACTTAGATACGCCGCCATCTTTATCTACTATTCGTACAGCTTCTAATAACAACATGCGGTCGCAATTTATGCTGACATTGTTTCTTCTGTATATTGTTATGGATATACTACAGGAGTTCTTGTAGATAAGCATTTTGGATATGCCTATGGCTGAGTTGCTTTTATCAATACGATGCCTAATTTCTATTGATCCTTCAGAAGGGTTTACAGTCATTGCCTTTCGGGGTTATTCAATGGATCAGTCAGTAGGTATTGCCAAATACCTCGATAAAACGGCCCTTTTTGGACGATGGTTAATGGTAAGAAAAACAATCTGGAAATTGTGCTGACAAGGGGTGCAAATATTGCATTTATCAAAGTCTTAGTTCACGACTTTCTTATCTCAAAATATTACTTACTAGCTGATGCCCGCGGCTTCACCCGCCCGCAAATTATATACTAAACCTTCCTCTTGAACCACTTTATCTATTAAAAAAACCGCATCAAAATCCGTTGCGTAGTTTTAAAGATCTAAGCATACATAAGGACAGACGCGGCGGGCGACTTTGTTTTATAATATGTAATGATTTCTAAAATCCGCTAACAATATTCCCGGTATCAAGTTTTATGTGACCCCAAAATTAATTGGCGTAGTAATATGAAGTTGATTGTAAATAAAGATCCACCCTCTTTGCTTATATGATTTTCTTGGCGGACGAAGGTTGGTGTCATCACCTTACAAGGTCGGTGCCACTTAAAAACATGCTTGCGAAGATAAATTCAATCAGGATTAGGTAGGTAAAAAGGGGTTGCGAAAATCTTCTAAGGTATTAGTTTTTTTTTCGTTTGTCTAGGTAACGTCTTGTCTTGGTAGATGGATTCGTTTTTTGTTCGTTCTAATCCACTTTGCTGACACAGCGATACAGAATTTGATTTCGAAGTAGAGTGCGTAAATAGGAAATTAATTTGTTTTATTGCCGAATTTGAATAAGTGAAAAGGCTATTCAAATTCCTTTTGTCATGAAAAATATTCATAGTACCATTTTAAAGGGTACGTCGAATAAACAGTTCGTTTTAATGGTAAACATTTTCCGAGAACCATCAGCGGTTGTGCCCCCATTAGCCACTGTGACGAGTTTTGTAGCAAAGAAAGCTCGGTTTTATGTCTCACTATTGCAGCTTGTATGGAAAAATCTTGTCTAGTCTTTTCATCATAGGAACTATTCTTGACGCATTTTACAGAAAAAGGTTTTGTTTTTTTCAATCGAAGGAAAATTTCTACAGAAGCGAGTTGGGAATGTGTTGACATGTTAAAGGTATATTAATAACTTTTCCATCCAGTAAAAAGGCACCGCTGACCTTTATGCTAGATGCATATTGGGAACCAATCTAACCTAATAATAGGTTTCACTTTGATTGGTACCGCATCATGAAACTCGATTAACACCGCCCAATATTACACGCGCATAGAATAGTTTCCCTGGTCAAGGCGATTAATAAAATCTATTAGTCTGCCTAATAAGTCGGTTGATCGTTTCCCAATACGGTGTAGTCTACCCAGACCCACCATAAACATTTTCATGTAAAATGTTGCCAAGACGAGACCATATGACTCGCACTGTCAAAAAGTTATCAGATCTCATGTAGAGCCAAGCTTCTAACTCTACACGCCCTAACTCTACAAGGTGTAACTTCACAAACTCTACACCTTAGTCAAAATATGTGGCTTGGCTCGCCTTGGCGAGGGCACTACCGTGCCCCCAGATAATAGATCGTAGGTTCTATTTAATAGCTTTTAGTATTCCTGTGTCCAACTTCAGACCGTTGCGAGATTGGTTTCAATGCTCTGATTGCTGCCTCTCGCAATTTCAGTATTGCAAATGTAGGTGATTTGGCTGTTTTTTGGCAGCCTTGTTCTATCTCTCTAGTGCCAGGTTTTACTGGTCGGCGTGAGTCTCATCTAGGTTTTACCCGTGATCTTCGGAATGTCATCCACACATGTGGCTGTTGTTCTGCCAACACTTCTTCTGCTTTCTTGGCACTCAGATTGGTGTAATTGATCTTTATTGCCTTAACTGACACCGCTTAAACTATGTCAACAGATGCTCTAACTGCAGGATAGAGCCACAATCAATCAACCTCTCGACAGGGAAAACTAAGCAGTTGACAAACTATTATCTTGTCAGATTTCTCAATTGGTAAGCAATAATATAAAACTTAAGTTAGTAATATGCAACTGACTTTTCGTCGTTTTTGGGGTTACATACCTATAAAGGAAAAAACGGAACCCTTATAAGATCACTTTCTTGTCCGTCTGTCACCACTCATTTTTTCAGGAATGGGAGGACCTAGCAAGTTGAAATTTATACCAGATACTGAGATCTATAGTCAAGTAAGTAAAAATCAAGGTCCTGAGTCAACACGATAAAAAGATATGGGCAAATTTAGATTTTCGCGAAAACTTTAAGTACCAAAATTTACCTTAATTTTCAACTTTTTTTATTTTTCGGACTTTTCCCTTTACTTGTGCTGTAAGGCCTTGCTTTTAACCAAAATTGACCCATTGACCTAGAATCACGAAATTTGGCGAAAAGCAAGGTCTTAAAACACATGTAAAGGTAAAAGTCTGAAAACCACTTTTTTTTTTATTTTACTATTACAAACTTATTATTTGCGGTTGGAGCAATAGCCGTTTCTAAGGATCGAAGAGCAAAGTTAAGTTTGTCCTTTACAAAGTTTGTACGGAACCCTCGGTGCGCGAGTCCGACTCGCTCTTGGCCGGTTTTTAAAATGGATTTTAACATGTTTTAATAGCACGCTGTTCTTGCGTTCGGGCTATCAGAAATACGCGAATAAAAAAGTATCCTATACTTAACTTTATGATGATAATAATGCTTAAATATTCTTAATGAAACCTCTTTTACCTTCTCGTTGAATATTTAACCACAACAGCCCATCAATACGATGCCACATGTGGGGTCGATACCCCTAATAGCGTGAACGTATGTGGCGTGCCATTTCACTCCTCGTATGCAAGAATGCCATTTCAATCGGCAGCTCTGACGTATAACTTATCTGCCACTCAGGAACGTTTTATATGTTGGTAGAAATGGGTTACTAATGTTACTATGTAACAGATGTTACGTAGGGCAGTCACGAATCTTTAAAGCCAATATATTGCAATAAAAGCACAATTATAGTTTTACAAGTCAAACGACTTGTAAAACTATAATTGTGCTTTCGGCAAAAATGTATTTAAATTCTTTGTTAGTGCTCACTTTTGAGAGGTCGGGTCACGATATAAGAGGAATTCTTGTGAAAAATTCGCGAAAGAAGCTGTTCGTTGTCTGAATTTAAAATTGCTTTGAAGTAGAAAATTAAGTAGATTATTATAACTAGCTAGTAGTTTTGATAGATCTGAGCGTGGATTGACCTTACCTCAATTTTAATCGTGTCAATATCAAATAGAAATTGGCTGTGTAAATTGGATAGCCGCTCTCCTTTAACAACTATTTGCCGGAGCTTGATAAAATCATTAAAATTAAAGTAATTTAGGCTTCGTGTTAGTTTAGCGTTGGTGTACTTACTCTAAATGTCTGTATAATGCCTGGATATCAAGAGCTCGATTATATAAATACCCGAATCACAAACAAGAGCTCAATTATATAAATACCCGAATCACAAACCGTGCTTAATCCCCCCACATTCCCCACAAGGTCAAATTTCCCAATAAAACCTACCTATTCCTATTTTCAGTTATACGGTATCAATTTCTCAGAATCTGTTCCGAAATTATCTGTGTCATTCATTCGAGAGGCAATTTCTCGGGACCTATTTACTCGTTTATTAGAATTTTCTAGAATCCCGGGATATTTCCATCCGACTGTGTAAGAGTCATATTTCTTATTCGTATCCGTTGTACCCGATAATGAATTTGAAGTACGCAGTTCACATATATTTTCCGGGTTATTGGATTTTCTAAATGATTTTGTAGGATTGGGTTACGAATCGTGTCTGGCCGGAATAGTTTCGAATAGGGTGAAGAAAAGGATTTAGTGTTTCTCAAAAATAATGTCAGAAATCTCGAAATCTGGGCAGTTTACCTTCTTTGTATTTTTTTTTAATACATCATCATTTATTTATTAATACTTTATGCACAAGTAAAAACTGCACAAAGGCGGACTTAATGCCTTGGGCATCATCTGCCGAGTCTTTTCCCAAGTATGTTGGGGTCGGCTTCCAGTCTAACCTGAAGCTGAGCTGAATATCAGAATTTGACATAGAGCGACTGCCTATCTAACCTCCACAACCCAGTTAGTACTGGGTAATAATATCCCATGTCTTACCACTGGTTGTCAGACTTTCTGGCCACTGACTACATGGAACGACTGACAAAGATCTACAAATGACAGCCGGGACCAACGGGTTAACGTACTTTCCAAAGCATGGAGGAAACTCTGTACGTTATGGGTGTTACCCATCCACAGACCAACTTAGGCAAGCATTGCTTAAATAATAACAGCCACTCAGAACGATCTTTAGGTTAAGCAATGCTCCTCCACGCTTGTATTTTTCTTAATAAGTATTACAGAAATTAATCCACCGTCACAAGAAACCTTCAAAGTACTTTGGTCTATCTTCCCGCATAGACCGCTACCATCTACGTAAAACGTTTCTCCGAGGATATTTCTGTAATCACTGCACCTTTTTTTTTTTTTTTTGGGATGGGAAATCATCAAATGACTTCTCCCGCTCTGGGCGGAGCAGGAGGGAGTGTCAGACTTTTACTGACTAAAACCCATCCATGTTCCTTCCTCGCCCTTTGTGTTCCGGGGCCACGGTATCTCTTTCGAATAGTCCCGCAGCCCCGGCAGGCTTCGGCCCTTGCGGACCCCTTCACAGTTGCTGACTCTCTTTGAGGCGCGCGTGGAACACGAACGCGCCGTCGACACGGCCTGTCGTCATGAGACGGACGGACGACGAGCTAGCCCATAGCTCCCTAATCACTGCACCTGACACTCATATTGATCGCTGGATATTGTTATTAGAACACAGCTGGACAATGCTGCCTACGCACTAACATAATCCTTTGATATAGCCAGCTAGGCTAAACTTCATAATAAATGAATAAATATGAGGGTAGTTGTAGTATAATACCAACATAATGACACTATAACACATTGCGCAGAGTAACTGTCAAAGTTAGTTCATTAGCAACTACGTAGCAAGTACTCGCTGAAAGTCTAACGGAGAAACTTCAACTATTTGTGGGGAAAGTATTTACTAGTGGGTCCTAAGTTTTGGATCATCATATAATAGTATTTGAGATCTTTGCCCGTAGTCCCTAATTGAATTAGCTGCGGCGGTCGTCTATGAATTACTTTATAGCATTCAATATTGTCCATGGTAAGAAAAATATTAATATGCTCTGTAACATGACGCATGCCATTAAAAAAGAAAAGGAATAAAACAGAGTCTCGTCTACGTTTTTGATACGCATTATATTAGAATGATTCATTTCAGTTCAGGTTAACCTTGAATTCAAAATGATCTGTTCAACCACCTTTCACTACACGACAAGTATAATACGCTACTTCCAATCTTCTCAACTAAATAATTTCAAATAAAGTGGCGCGATTATTAAAGATTATTGTTTCAAAGCAGATTAACTTTAGAAAATCAACAGGCTTGTTACAAAGGAGATTATAATTATTAAGGTCTTTCTGAACTCTTCAAGTGTCTCTCTTGTCGAAATCTTAAAAATTAATAAACAAATCTTTCCAGCTAAGTCCGTTCGGCTTTCGTTTACCAGTAAAACATTTCTAATTTTGTATTCCCTTTTCATTTCACCTTTCTTGCTGCAAATAAAAAGATTGACTGCTAGTTGCTTCAAGGTAGATTCTATTAGACCGAGCGAAAACTTTAGCTTGACTACTTATATAAAAATAAAAAACTCAAGAGTCAGTCGGGCTCTTTGAACCCTTATAATGCAAGAGAACTTTACAAGTTTCAGAGTTTTGAACACAAGAACACAAAAAAACGTTCTATGCATTCCAGAATAAGTACCATATTCGTGTGAATCTATGAGCATAGTGATAGCTAGATAGTGGCTGCAGTGGACTGGTAGTTTCTCCGTCCGTCCGGCCGTAAAACCGTTAAACTTCAGGGCTTTGAAGTCGGTGCGACAGTTGAAAATTGAACCATTTTTAAGTTGCCGGAAGATTGCTTTACTTTTACGGAAGCTGCTCTTACGCGAGATTAAATTGCAATTCCGTGTATTTACCTATTCACTTTGCTTAAATGAGTTTCTTCGAAGGTTCTTTTGACAGTTAAGATAAGGTTAGAAAATAGCTGTAAGTAGGTAATCTTAATTTAAAAAGGGCACACAGGACGTTGTTATTAATAAAATGCAACCAAAACAATTGTTCAATAAAATGTCTAAATAAATGAAGTTACGAGCTGTCCAGCGGAACAATGAGTTAATTTACAACGCTTTGTCGACTCTTTATTGAGATTACCGTCATGTTTATCTGTCTCCTCTTTCTGAGAATCTCTGTGTCAACGACGGGCTCAAGGCTGCTTTATGCCTCTTCATTTTCTTGCTAATCTAAGGCTGCTTTACAACGAAAACGTTTGTTGTATGATCGCGATAATTAATATTTATGTTCGTGCTTATTATTACATTTAGTAAAGCAAAAAGGTCAGCCATTATACCTGGTTCTCTGGTAGAATATCTAAAGTTAGCAAGAGTAATTAAACATGCTATTTTCGAGGCACACAAAATAATTACATTTCTTTTCGGATGTATTCTTACCCCATTGGAAACAAAGCCCGGATTGCAATCTAAAAAAGTCTGCGAACATCTAAAACGAGCAGATTTATTTATCGAAATAAAAGTGGGTATTCGGAGACAGGTGGCGCTCCAGGCACTTTCAACAAAAACGCTAATGGCCGCTGTTACCTCAGTATTTTATTGGATTTCCGTCGTCGAGAGCAAATATTGAAAGGTTTAAGGGCTGCATCCTCCTAAAAGATTGTTGCTCTAACTTTATTTACGACGCTTGCAAAATTGAAACATAACGCGAAGAGTATAATCCCTTCCGTCCTCCGTAATGCGGATTTTATGGCACAAATGATCATCTTGTTTGGAGGCTGGTTGTAAATGCGTGTCGGGAGAGTTTGGCGTGTTTTGTACATAACATATTTACGTTTGTGTGAATGGGTAGGGCCGCAAACTTGCTGTGGAATGTATTGATTGACACGGTAAACTTTCTGGCTCGGTGGACGTGAGTGGAAGCCGTGACGTAATTAGCGAAAAATATTAAGATTAAAGAGTAGGGCGACTAACTAGGAATCTATTTTGATCGTCATCTAATAAGGGTTCTGGACAATAAAGTGTTCTTGGTTATTTTTGTGATTCTGCGAAAGGAAAATTTATACAAATGAAAATCCTTACCGATTTCAAAATCCGTCCGATTCAGCGGAAGTGCCATCCAACACAGTGACGGGTCAGTTTGACACCGCGCTCAGTCCCCGTCGCGCTAACGCGAACATCATCTATCATGCGCGCGGCCTGATGCAACTGCAATGTTTCTGCCGTCTCACTAACAGCTTCATCGCTACCAACTCATCATTTATCACCGGATAACTCCGATTTTGAAAACTTTAAGATCAGTTTCAACTGTAACAAGTAACAATCCTGACGTTTCTGTATCGTTGGCGTCGAAATATAGCAACAGAACGTACTTCGACTACAAAGGAGTTGCAACAGAGGTAAATGCAAACTATTTGAATAATGAAAGCAGTCTGTTTGGTTGAATTCGAGAGAACAGTAACCGATTTCCCCACGGCATCCTCCGTCCGTTACAATAATATCTTTCCCGAAATTCCGTGTTTCACTTCCTAAGTTTGACGTGAGCTCTGATGAGTCAGCCAATTAGGTTAATCGGTTCAGTATACATTCGTAGTTCGTTGCTAAAGGCTTGGTCGGCAATTCGACATTAGATAGGCAATTCTGGGTAATGTCCTAAAACTTTTGCTTAACTAGGCTCAGCCTCGTCACGGTAAATACTTTAGGGACCCACAAAATCCAGCTACTCTTACTTTGAAAGCATTCCTTAAGGTTTGTGTCGCTAAAAAGCCGCTTTTAGTTATGAGCTGTCCCTAAGGTAATTTCGTTAATCTATAAAATGCCGACAACATTTGTGTCTAAAGACATTTATTATTAAACTTTGAAACGCAAGAAAATTGTCAAAAGCAGGTGGTACCTACGCGACTCCCATCCTAAGCGTACATAGCTATTTATAAGTTTGCAAAATCTCAGCGTTCAACTGAGTCAACCGAACGTACGACCCTATTTGAATGTCCCTAACAGAGGGTAGGAATAATAAAATAAGTCTAGCGGTTTTTTCGCGCTTTCTCTCTACCCCACCGAGAGGGATGCGATGTTTTATCGCAGGAAGATGCTGAAAATCCAATTTCTCTCGGGGCCTATTCACGAACTGGCCAGCATCAAAGCGATGACGCTGAAGGACCTAATATGTCGGTCATCAATATTTTTCGTTCAGTTTTACGACAATAGTCCTTTTCTTGATAACATTGATTTCTTTTTATAGCTCGAGTATTCCCCTATATTTCTCTTGTGTGTTAGAAAAATTATATTCGTAGCTTATCATAATATTCTTATACAAAAATGTTAACATCATAACTGAGGCGGTTTCTTAGGAATTCTGAGAGCAAATTGGTATGAAATTTCACAGCTTTGTATTATGAGAGAGGGTTTAAAATCTAAGAGAGAACAATATTCGTTTACCGAAATAATTTAATTCAAAGCTTGTGGCGAATTTTGTATATTGCTTGCGTTGTAATTTATTAAAGTAACATTAGTATCAAAATCAATTCATTTTGTAATTGATTAAAGTAACATTAGTATCTTCTTTTTGCAGATTCATTACAATACCTGGTTCCCCTGAAAACTTTCTTCATAGAAGTTCGTTTTAATTAAAGAAGCGTTCTTGAATCTTTGTTTTCTATGTAGTTGCCCACGGAGCTGGGTTCAAAATTAATAATTAAGTAAACCGAGGCAAGAACAAGTTTTAAGTATTGAATGTTCTTAATTCTTCTGATGAAGTCGCGTATTGTTCGGTAAAGGAGCACGTGGAAGACGAATTAATGTAGTTTACACGTTTAAGGATTCCTATGGAAGATCAGCTTGTAAATTGCCAGGAAAATATGTTTTCTATATTTTAAACACGCAAATACTTACACTTTGGGTCTGTCTTATTTTCAGCCAAGTGCTAATTCTACACGAGACCAAAACAAGTCAATTTTCCTCGTCTCTTAAAATTAACGGGAGCTCAAAGAGCTCATACACTCTGTTTTTCTTTAATTCTGAAATTAGTATGTTAATTCAGTTTATACGTTAGGGTGTCACGGGTATACGTACAATGTAAGAACATATTTATACTTATGAAGTTCCGGTATCTTTTTGTTAGTCCCTTTTGCATACAGCAGCATGTTTTGTGCTTATAAATACGCACGCAGCAATATTTTTATGTTTCTGCCCGACCACAATTTACACGTTGAAGCAACACGCGTGTTGCGACAGAAACTGCGGAGAAAACTAATGAACGGGGTCTTACCCAGACCGTTTGCCCAATAAGCTTACTTTAGATGTAGCATGGTGCATATCCACTAATATAAGTACTGGGGTCGCAACATCCCATAACTCTCTATACAAATCCACAAACACCATTTTTGTCAAAGCATAAATCTTGTCGAAAATTCAAGATATACCACCAAGTTATACGTATCAGTACGTCGGAGGGATAATGTCTTCTGATAACCTCACTCAGGAAGGGATAACTGTCCAATGGACCATAAATAACGCGTAGACTTGGGGACGGCCGCCATTTATACGCTGAATGTAAGGCGTTCGTTTTGTAAAGACGTATTGGGATATTTTCCGTTAGGCTTACCTGAAGACTGTGGCTGGACAGATATTTTATCATGAAGTCTAGAGCGGGCATTTTAAATCTTTGATCTTTTTCGAGCTACAAATGGGGGTTAGGGACTGCTTGTACTAAACCTCTGAACCTATGACTGTCTTTGAAGAGCCATGGTTAAACTGCCTAGTAGGTATTATAAAATGTTTCATAAATTCGTTGCTACTGCACGGTTTCAGCGCAACTACGGTGAATAATATTACAATATTGTTTTCATGAACATTGTAGCTGACAGAAACATGCGCGTTGCATTCATATTAAATGCTCCCATTGCTAACAATGCCAGAAGAGCTCCTGAATACTGCACTAGAATATACTAAAAACATATTAAATAGCGAACAAGCTTTTGTTTTCGCCTATGATGCCGCGGGTTGAACGACATTGGTCAAGTCTGATATTTTTCAAATCGGTAGTTCGTCGAATTTGATATTGGTCAAAGCTGTAGTTCGTCAAATCGTCTGTTTGTCCAATTATGAAATTTGCCACATACGCTATTGGCCGTGTAATTTAAGTACAATCCGCGATACGATAAGATATTTGTATTAGTTTATTCAATTATTCCACAAATGATTCTCAATCAATTTTCTTTAACACACATATCGATTACAATGTAATTAACTTTCTAAATGTAAGGTGTATCTATTCATGCACGAAATCTCTTAAGGGGCCATTGTACTCATCATTATGAACAACTTTTACTATGGGACCAAAACCGGAATCGCAAAAAGAAATCAGCTGTTACCTACAATATGTTCGCTTATCTCTTCAAAATACACCTTATATACCTACCTAGTCATTAAAGGAGAAAGATTATCACAATCGGCTGGAAAACATGTAAAACATTTAAGATAATCGGGTATCTGTTTAAATCTAATTTAATGTATCGCTTCTTGTTTATATAAACAACATTGTGAGGTACGTGTTTACGTTGTTCATGCACTGGCTGGGACATTAATAGAATCACTTGACAGGTTTCTCTTATTGTATTGACTTGACTTACAGCGGTGCTCGTTTTTAATAAATATACAGATTATTAAGGTATGTACTTAACCTATTTTTGTTAGACTACCTCCTGGGATACCACAATAAAGACGATAACACAAAAAGTTGTCCCAGTTATCGCATAATTTACTTCAGGGACTGAAAGCGGTTACGGTTAGAGGTTAAGATACCTCAAAAATATATTGGTACCGATTTAAAATAAAGGTTGAGCCATACCGATACCTTAGTAAATAAAGGTTGGGCTATATCGTTATTTAACCTATACACGATTTCGGTACCGAAAAACATGCGAGACGGCACGACGCGGGTGCGCGGATAGCTGTCGATTCGGGGAAACGGAGCTCGTCGAAACACTTTAGACTTAAAACCTATTTTGTACAATTTGAGTTGACCTAGAATCACGAAATTTGGTAAAAAAACGCAAGGTCTTACAGCACATGTAAAGGGAAAAGTCTGAAAACCGTAAATATGTAAGTAGTTTAATAACAAAAAAAGCGATTTTACTATTACAAACTTATTATTTGCGGTTGGTGCAATAGCCGTTTCTAGGGATCGAACAGCAAAGTTAAGTCTGTCCTTTAAAAAGTTTGTGCGGAACTCTCGGTGCGCGAGTCCGACTCGCTCTTGGCCGGTTTTTTCCTTTTGAGGTACGGAACCCTAAAAACGACCATGTGCATGCGCCGGCCATTGCGCAGCTATTCGGAATGGCCGCGAATGGCCCATTCCTCGAGTAGCGGCAGCTACTTACACATTAATTTAAAAAACGTAGGTACCTAATAATGTGTTTTTTACTCGTGTGAGTCATAATAATGTGCATTCAGGGTCTCTCAAAGTGAAGGACACAGTGGCTAGGCGGTGCGCCAAAGAAAACCCTTATTTATTAAGGGTTAGGTACTGCTACCGATACATTTGTAAAGGTTATAGTACTTCTACCGAAATATACCGGTATGCATTTCCAACCACAGAATTCCGTTACTGAAAAAAAATACGGTATCGAAATATTTCGGTAATTCTTAAATAACGGTATGACGTCATACTGAAATTTAAAGGTACCTTAATTTTTGGGTAATTCAGTCCCTGATTTACTTCACGAAATCTAGTAGAGGGTTTGTTTGGCTCACAAATGTTTTATCTGAGTAACTTTTTTATATTGTATACGTAGAAACTAGCAATATATTCTAGTACCTTCCATTCAATCTCAGATTAAGATTCGAATGAATTCGTTATATTATGAACGAGTCGTTTTATGAATTCGTTATATTATGAATTTTTCAGTTATAATTTATTATTTCGAAAACTATAAGTTTTATTGCTAAACGTTAAACTATGAATTGCAGAGTAAAATATTTGCTTTAAAAAAAAAAAATTGAGACGGTAAAAATATTTACCGTTTCGTAGATATAATTTTTTTTCCCAAAAATTTTGCAAATTTCAACCCGCTCCCCATGTTAGGAGTTGCATCAAAAAAGTTTAAATGTAAAAGTTGTCTAAAAATGTTAAACGGTTCAAAAATTTTCCATAGCAAAAAAGTTATGGCCAAAATACTGATTTTTTAAAAACCGCGCCCCCGCCGCCCCCCTTGGACGAATTGCGTTTCATTCCATTCACGAACTTAACCTAAGTTTTGACCCTTTCGATTTTTGGGCCAAGTTTGAAAGCAATCGGTGCATAATATGCGACCTGAGTGTGTCGCCCCACATACATACCAACATACACACGTATATATATGTAAATAAACTTTTAACCGGTGGTTGATTTGGGCTCTAAGGGTCATAACTAGACACCCTATGGTGAAATTTTCTGAAAACTCAACTTTAGGTGCAACACCAATAGGTAGATTTTTGTTTGGTGTATCATCGCGAAAGCTCGCCACTAATCTCTACGGTTATAACCTTATCTTCGAAATTTCAAAACAAGCGCTATCATATTCAAAATGGATGCCATAATTTAACGGTCATATAGCCTGTTCTAAACTCGATAGCCTGACTTTGTCTCGCAGTTTCCTTGATAACTAAATCCATTAGGACCTACCCTGGCCTATATCGTAAGTGTAGTTAGGCTTTCTAGGTCAATGAGGGCTTCTCTAAGCCATACGATGAATATATCGCCTGGGCTATGGTAATGTTTTCCGTACGCCGCAATTGTGTGCAAGAATAGAAGGCCTTAGTCTAGCTCTTAGTCTAAATTCAGTATATATTATGTAAACGTGAGTTCGTAAGTTTTTGTCAGTAAATAACTGAAAAAACTAAGCAAGTCGTACCTAACTAATGTCGTGATTGACTGGAGTTTTACTAAACTCGTTAATTTATGGAAAGTAAAGAGTTACGCTTTAAACTGAGCAAGTTAGAAAGTACGCTTTAAACTGAGTGTTCAACCATTTGATGGATTGTCACTCACAGATTGAATGTAATGACCGTTAAAACTCATGTTTACTGTCCACCTAAAATGAAAGTTGAAAGCAGTGCCACATCTTAACATTCGCGTACTCTTTGCCCCGGAAAACTCGGAACGGGGTTAGGTTATGGCGCGCATGCCGGGGGCGCATCGCGGGGCGCGCCGCGCCAGTCCGCCCGCGCCACCGGCCCGCACCGCACGACTACCACCCCTCCGACACTCACTGTAAGAACACCAAATAGTACTCACAAGTACACTCGCGTGCAGAAACAGTGAACTATCTTGTGAATTCTGAATAATTGTGAATAATCTGACGAATCACAGTGAGTGACAAAAACATTTAACTACCTAAAGCTGCTGTTTAAGTTCATCGTTTCGCACATTATCGGTGAGTTTTGACAAAATAAGGTTTGCGGCATGTTCTTGGGGGAATGTTTGGCGGTCGATAGATGGCGCTGCTTCCGCGCCCGTATTGCAGTTATAATGGTTTTGTAACTTTTCAGCACAAAAGTTGTTTATTATATAACTTTAGAAGTGGTAAACCTAGCTATGTATAGATAGGTGTTATAGGTATTGATCCGTCACTTAGTTACCTATTCATTTAGAAGTTGGGTTATTATTGCAGATAATTTACCGGCCGGCCGGCGTTTGGTAGTACCTTTCTAACTAGGTACCTACCACATTGGTAAATTCCATTTGAATGTTATTGATTTAATTTTGAATTCTCTTTTTAATTCACTTTTCTTTCAATACCCCTAAAGTATGTTATCTCTTTTAAATGTTAGTACAACATAACTGAACATAATTTTACCACACTTTAGTTAAAAAAAATACACATGTATAATTGATATTGTAGATACAACAATTCGCTTAAAAAGTGTAAAGGTTAACATAGCGTGCTTCGGCCTCGTAAAAGCGTCGAAATCTCAATCGCACGCGTGTGCTAGCCTAGTTTCATTATATTTCATCAAGAAAGTGAATTACCTTTCGTCAAGTTGTTCAGTATTTAATAGAAAAGACATGGGGGAAATAGCTATCATGATGTTCTGAAATTAATTGCAATTAATACTTAGCAAAATTGATCGAGAAATCCGATATTTCGTATAATTTAATTTTGTCAGGTTAAAGTTAGCCCGCTTTTAATAAGAAACTTCCTAACTGTAATGAGAGATTGTAAGTAAACAGAAACTAATTACTATTACGTAAACGTATTACGCAAAGACAATATAAAACCCTTTTTCTCCAAATGGTCCATTAAATCACGCTGAATGTAAACGAAGGGTCACCGAGAAACAACCCACATTGAAAAGTAACTTATTTGCCTTAAAAATAGCTTGTACAAATAAATTATTTCGCAACCCCGTCGCTTTGTCAACGTTAACTTTCCGTTTTATCCGAGACTCCCGTTTCGTTTTAATTGCTAAACATTTTTCGCTTTCAATGTAAATCTGGGCATTAAATAAATCAAGTTGAGGAGGATACCAACTTACCAAGTAACGCTTGTAATCATCGTTAAAGCTATTCATACATATTTATATATGTATAGTCACTTTCCTATATTCATCCATATTGGCTGACATATACAATGTAGTTACCGCTTATCCGCATAGCGCTCACTTTGCGCGCTATCAATGTCCTGAGATCTATTGTGTACCGATCCATTCCATCAGATAAGTTTATACACCATCGATGGGTATTGTTCATGCTCCTTTGTGCTTAACTCTGTTATGGAGTAAGCCGCGATGCTGTAATAAAGTGTTTTTGGTATTGCGGCCTATCTCAGCGGAGACTACCATGGATGCAGGAAATATAGTGCACAAGGGTGAGCTCAAACACAAGTGCACAGTGGCTTCCCTCACACGAAACCATCGGAGAGAGATCAGGCGCAGGACCAGCGGCTGAACCTGCTTTCCGAATCACGGGGTATACAGCAATCTTGCAAACTCGTGGCTATTAAGATATGTCTAATAAAAAAACCCAATAGCACTTTGCCCGACTTAATAACCCAACCCAGGACTAGCAGTCGCTCTAGCCACTAAAAGACCAACGGGGTAGTTATCAAAGACAGTGGCCATGCCTTGCCGTGGATGGACCGGTCAATGAATAGCCGGGGGGCGTCGAACGCTACGTTTACCGATTTGCGGTCTCCACTCGGAATACTCAAACAGAAATATTCACATATTCGCGCTCGATTTGATCGCCCAACACAAGTTTGTTGTAATAACAGCGCTTAAAAGCGACATTAAGCATAAAGTGCGGTTTCAAAATGGCGGATAACTAGCAACTTCCGCTCGACCGGCATGGCTATAAAACTGTTAGTACTGGCGCTGATAGTCAACTAATATCAGCACTTCAGTCTATCTCGTGCTTGCAAATTTGTTTTACATTCTTTGATATCGCTGTGTTGTGGCATAAGCCTATGCGTCAAAAACCGCTGTTCTCTGCACCGGCTGTTGTTGGACTGATAAAGTAAATAACACAAGTCGTGCACGGCTCAAAAAACAATGCTGGCAGTGTTGATTACCAAACACCCCAAGTAATTAGTTTCGCAATGTTTAGACTGTTGTAATACGCTCCGCACCTCACGATTCAAGGGGTGCGCACCATTTGATATAATAACAAAAGTTCTATATTCTTTTATAGCGTATGAAAATTATTTCAAGTGATAACATACTATCAGTTATTATGCCATATATTACACACCCTGATTCAAGGGGCTGGTTATGAGGCTGCTAGTACATACTGTAACGTACATATAGGGTATACATACAGTATAGGCTTTGACCTAAAACCCTCCGCCCGAAACGCAGTATTTAAAAATCGCGCCCAATCAGTCCGAACAAAGGGCTGCAGGTACCCTCGTTAAGCTCCCCTCCTAAACTGTGCTATTAACCTTGTTTAGCTGTCACCCTCCGGCTCTGCATTCCGGATGTATGTTTACCCTTCAGGGATTTGCAGATCTGCACGCCAAATAGAGTAACATGAACAAATACTGGGACTTGTTTAATGGTCTGTGAGAACCCTTCGCTCGGAAGTCTAGCAATTCTGTGTCATTTCAATTTCCCATTTGGATGAGTTCTAATTTTAGCCATATCTTTTTAAAATTATGTTCCTAGAAAGTGTTCACTTACAAAATAAAATCTATACTTTTCTAGAAGTCGTCATTTTGTAAGTCAAACACTTTCTAGCTATAGCATTTTTTACTGTCTATCCATTATCCAACGACGTATGAATAAATTAACAGAAGAAAACATGCTGTACCGACTCTAAATAAATTCTGATAAATGCAGGAGAATGATGATAAACACTAATTTTGATAATATTATAGCTAAGAAAAGAGACGAGTGCTTTCCGAAGAGCGCACTTGTATTAAACTGTACTTAACTGGCAGTAACCGAGAAGCGCTAGAAGTTATCGTGTTTTATGTCTTGAGTAACAGATGCTGGAGACACGATGACCGTTCGTTTCTTGTCCTAAGTCTATGATTAATTAGTTTCGACATAAAACGGCTGCTCCAAATGGTTTTTGTTTTAAAGAGTCGCTTTGATATTGAGTTTGACCCTGGGTCGTCTGACCCTTGGTTGAAAGATGACTTTATTGTACTTTCGCGGTTTGCTTATATCGCAAATGTCGCAACTCAGCCATTGTAATAAGGGCCAGCCACCTCTCGAGATTAATTAAAGTAATGTAGGGTACTTATTCGTCTGGATTTTTAACAACAGACTCACACTTATACAAGTTTATAAAATATTTTCCTGGCACCTACTTCAATACACCAGTCTCGCAAACTATATGTGTTTTACACTAAACTAAAACTAAAACCACTACCAACTTGACTGGGTCCTGTAGGAGAATCGTCATATAATACTCATTTCAATTGTAAGAGGTTATATCATTGAATTCCTGGCATAATACCAAGCGTGCCTGTAACTTATCTAGGCGCGAAGCAGTTTCTCATCTAAAAGGAATGACCTACTGTAATGGCCCAGCGGCAATAAGCTGGCAATCGATATGCATATTAGCGACCGTTTCGGTATTTATGACACTCAAATTGTCTTATAGATATCAACGTTTTCCTCTTACATTACTATTTATTTGTACCAAGAATTGTGCTTCTTGGATAAAAATAGTTGTCTCAGATTAGTTGAGTTGTAAGATTTCTTAGGAATTGTGTAGTAAAAAATGGCAAAGGTAATGGCTTCTTCTATAAATAGAATCTACACAAGGATTTGCATCCAATGGCTCTTTGGTGAAAAGAATACCAGCAATTCTTTGAAAGCAGAAAAGTACTTCACATAGTTTAAAGAGATGAAAGTGAAGAACACTTAGGTTATATTTGATGTACCCGCCGGGCGCCGCTAAGTAACTTGCCATGCCTTCGTGGAATCATCTTCATTTTCATAAAAGCTTTCTTAAGATTTTGATCGTCCCGTTGAACATTTTCATCTGTGGAATTTTCAAGGAGTTGATGAACTTTGCTTTCTTGGAAGACCAAGAAACTCGTTCCCTTTAGTGTTGTGTTTTTTCGATTGCAGTAACACTTTGTAACGCGTTTAATTCTCAGGGTGCAAGAAAACAAGACTACAAGCAAATAAATTAGACAGCTAGAAATTCTGGGAAGTAGCCAATTATTTAACGTCCAAAGTAACTAAGTTTTTGGTGTACTAAATTGTCTGCACTTTCTTTTTTGGCGCTGAGATGTTCTAATTGGCGACGAGAATATGTAGCCTTCCTTTGTTGAAATGTAATGCTGCGGACATTCCCGAGGTCAGATGCCAAGGACAGGCCATCGGCAGTCTACCGCAAGCTTGTTGCCTAATGGAGATATGTCAATGTTTCCGCTAGTCTATTTTCTTTTATTTGCGGACAAATTGGGGTCTGGAACAAATATGCCAGTTTGTCTGTGGTGAAAGAATTCGGTTGGCAGAATGAGAAATTCTGGCTTTTTCTGAGTTTCCATTTCATGGTAATAAAAGAACGGGCAGTTTTGGCTTTCCTTATAAATTACTTTTGTCTATAAAATAAATATAGAGTTCATTTCAAAGTTCTTTTGTTATTTAACTCACTCGGGATACCGGATAAAGTGCAAAGATTGCGGGTGCTATGAAAGCTAAATAGTTTGTGACCGGCCATTGATCGGATTACTTTTGAAGTTACGGACCACTCAGTAGCTAGGGATCGTTCGTTTGACCTCCGTACTAGTTCCTAAGTAGACAATTTTTCAAACTTATGCAGCAAAAGATTAGGAATTTTCTCCAGTCAGCCACATTGTGGCTGCAAGTAAGTCACGTAGACAGTACAGTAGACGTTCGGCAGTACTGATTTGGTAGGTAACAGGCACCATATTATTACATTAGTCTCTCGGAAACTCTGCGAAAATAATTTGATGAAAAATACCTGCATTTCGTTCGCAGAAGAATCCTCTTACATAAGATGTCTAAAAATATGCTTGGAACCTTTTTAGCCTAATTATAGCTCTTTACAAGTTTGAAGGTGACGTGCGTTGTTTTTATGTGACCGGCTATATTTAGTTGCTGGTAACACCATGCCCCGGGCGAGGGTACCCACGCAAACATAGACCCCTACTGAAGACCAAAGAGAGGTCAGATAGACCTTATGTAACGTGTAGGCAGTAATGACATTAAGAATTACATCTTTTACATAACATTACATGTGGTGCCCGAAGTGGTCGGCAATTATGCAAGATAATGCGCACTAGGTTCTAGTTTTATTAAATTTTACAAAACAACATACGTTATATTTTCAAACTTAAGGCGACTACAGGAGCTAAATTAGCAACTCTAATTGTGGTGGTTCAAACTTCGTTTGAAATACTGTTAGAATAAAGTTCTAATCAGCTTGCACTACAAAGTGGTTGTTACGTCAGTCACTGCGGGCCGAATAGTGCGAAATGAGCAGTTTTTTTTGCGATTTACAAAAAATCGATTGATTGGACTAAAAAATAAAACATTAGCATAATATGTTGCTTGTATAATTATTTGCCAAAAAAACAGAATGATCGCATGTATTTGAGTATGGTTTTGACTCGTTAAAAGAATTTTTTAGAGATAAGTTCGTGATTTTCTTTTATCGAGTAAAATTTTTTGTATTATGCTTTCAAAACACTATCATACTGGCATATATCCTGAAGAATAAATATTTTATAAATCATATATATTTTTCTGGTTTTGTTTGTTGCAGTGAATCATATGCTTTTTTGCATTATAAAACTCGCATTTAGCTCCAGTAGTCCCCTTAACTGAAATTTTACTAGGTACACTACAAGTTTGAACGTGACGTCAATGTGTTTGTTTGACAGCTTTATATTTAGTCGCTGGCAACACTGGTCCGGGCGAGAGTGTACATACTGGACTTCGTGTTGTAGCCTATTCACTGTTGTGTACTGTTTGGCTTGAGCTTATGTTATTTTAGTCGTGAGCTGTGTTATGTACGGTTAGGAGAGAAAATCCTCTTTAATTTTTGATTAGGTACATGAGGGCTCAGCTGCTGAAAGTACTAACGAGTCTATAAAAGAATGATCCTTAAAATGAATGTAATATAAACTACATGTTATGTGAGTCTGCGTATTAAAACTGACACTGCTCACAGTTAGCTTAAAAGTACTAACGAGTTTATAAAAGTATGATCCCTAAAATGAATGTTGTATAAGCTACGTGTTATGTGAGTCGCGTATTAAAACTGACTGATTCTTGTATGTTATTTTTTTTCTACAAATATCTTACTTTCTTCTGTTGCAAATAAACGTTTTTCTTTTTCATTCACAATATAAGTTATGACAGTCTGTAATATTGGTATAACTGGTAGTAAATAAATAAAAAAATACTATATATATTATTATATACGAAAATAATGGTACTAGAGCGGAAATCAGCTAGTCACTCATTGTATTTGTATATTATTTACTGATTCCGATACGAAAATACATGGCTGTCAGCTATCATATTATTGTGTTAACATTTGGGTCAAACTCGTCCATGTTTGAAGCGTACTTCGAAATGTGGATGTTTTCGTGTATTGTCGTGTTTTCTATAGTTATTGATAACAATGGGTTTCTTCCTCGAGGACAGCCCACGCGTTGAAGGGAAAATGCGGTGATTGGTTATGATTTGAGCATCATTATAGCGAAATAGAAAGTTTTATTTTTACCTAGCTTTTATTAAAACTGTAGAAGTACATTGTTTTGTTTGTAATTTGCCGATTTAAGGTAAAAGCTCGAACCAGTTTCGACCGAATTAATCACATAGAGATATATTTTTTAAACCGTTGTCGCCAATTGTTTAGCTTAAAGTAATGATTAAAATGACACTTCAATTTTATAAAAACATTAATAACAAAAGAAAGTAATTACCCATTTCTTTCTCTTTCTTCATTTTCTTTCCCCAGGTTTAAATAAATAAAAATATACAACTCCCTGAAGTATATTCTTACCTACGGATCTACTTACATTTTAAACTTCGGCTGAATAGAACCTCCGTATAAATCTCCATCGCTGCTGCAAGGCTGTATAGAATGTTTACCTTTGCCCGATACGATGCATGTCGGCGGAAGGTGTGTCCATTCTGCCGGCCAGACGTCGTTAACGTGACGGTACACTCCCTAGCGATTACCATGAGTGAAGCTAAGTGTGTTGAAAAATATTTAATATGTATTAGGCTGTGAATAGACCTAAGTCAAGGCTGACACCGTGTGTTAGCCACACGGATCGCACGCACGAATACGTTATCGTTGTGTTCATAAGAAGCCTCTGTTGGTGCGACATGTTCGGGTTCGTCAAACAAAATGGACGGTAATCGTTACAAAGAAGCCTGATGATTGACTAACTGTAAAGAATAGCACACTCTTGTAATATAACGGCCTCCAAGTATTGACAAAATCTGATGTGCAATAATCACAAAAATAGAGGATAGAATTTTAAAATATAAAAAATATACATTTTTAAAAATCAAACTTTTCCGCATCTGTGTCTCACTACGAAAGTGAGTCCGAGTCGAGTACCCGTGTTAGTACAAGATATCATCGTCTCATAAACGCTCATTGAGTCGAGCCCCACCTGTAAATCGCTGTCTACGCCTTCTCGTAGCCCTCTACGCGCTACGGCGTTACGGTGCTACGGCGTAGACAAAGCTACGGACATAAAAACTTAACGATTACGGATAAACATTAAAGTGATAAGCGCAGAAGCCTCACTGACATTACGACGTAAATCAATATTTAACGACTGTGCACAAATGTATAGATGTATTTATGTTCAAGAAATACTGCAGTAGCAGCATAGATCTATAATTAAGTTTAAAGTGCACGTTTATACGATATTTTACTTTGATTTACTATCTCTACGTGAGTGCAATACTTAAAATAAAACCGGCCATGTGAAAGTCAGACTCGACGAAGGATTCCACACAATGTTTAAAAACGCTGAAAATCACACATTTAAATGGACACCCTTTTATTTTTACTTAAATTTGATTTGTTGTTAAAGTGGCCTCAGTATACAAACTAGGTAAAATGTCAAGTGTCTAGATTGTCTACCTATTACTGTGAAAAAGATGTGACAGACAGACAAATAGACACAGACAGACAGCGGAGCCTAAGTAATGGCACCTTTTGAAACCCTAAAACCGGTCAAGTGCGTGTCGGGCCACGCGCTGTGTAGGATTCCGTAGTGGCCTGTTATATTTTAGATATTGTTTTTCAATGCAAGTCTTAACCCGTTCTAACTAAGCAAGTACTACAGCTTAGTCACTTCAAAGGATTTATTCTAAGGATTTTTTATTTGGTACAAAATTATCCAACACCCAAGTTCAACGACTATTACTGCTAAACTAATAAAGTTATCTTAACCGCTATAATTTTCCTTTAAAGTTCATGAAATGTACTATCATCATGAATTTTTCCAGATTTTTCAAGCCAGCAGTTTAGCTTTTAGAGGGGGGGATGCCGTACTGGAATAAATATTTGCACTTTGAAGTTTAATATTTCGTAAATGGAGCATTAAATCGAAAAATAGTAATAGCAACCCCTAAGTCATTTTAAAACACCTATTCAACGATACTTCACACGATGGGATAGACGACCAAAAAAAAAATTCATCCCCACTTAACATATAGGGGAGCTAAACTAAAAAAAATATTTTTAAAATTTTATTTTACTACTTTGTTGGCGTTATTTATATACACACCTCTACATAATTACAGCTTTCTAGTATTAACGGTCTCTTAGCAAAACCTCGGACAGTCAGACAGACGAGCAAGACGAAACTTTAAGGGTTTCCTTGTCAGGACTACGGAACCCTAAAAAGGTTTAATCGCGGCGTGGAACTTCTGTGTAGCTATGAGTATGTCGAATTAAGGTCCGAGCCACATTGCGGAAAATCGTTTCTGCTTTGTATTTGTTGTCTCTTTCGTACCTTACACATTTCCAAAAGGTGCAAACAGAACAAAAAGCTCGCTTCTAAGTTGTGTCGCAGTGTATCTTGCTGGTAATATTTTGGATGTCTACCCGATGTTTATCTTATTCGTTTTATGTTCTACACAATGTTTACCATTTAATTATTAACGCATTTCGTAGACTTTTGTTTGTAAATTTTACAAAAGTTTCTATTCGTTTTTATTAGTAATACCTTTATCAATAGTTTTATCGTTCTAATGTCAGTTTTCAATCGTTCGATGTTTTATGAAATTTATTGTATTTGAAGCTTTCAATGTTATCCATTAGTACGAAGGCCACAGAAACGAGAATATATTGTTACATCGTAAATAAACTATTAATTTAATTGAAATAAATAGATAAAACATAGTACATTCATAGTTGTGTTAACTTATTAATTTATTGTTTTCTAGTTTTAAAAGTTATGATATTAGACAAAATTCTTACACTTATCTCCCAGCAATCCGGACACATGATCATCTTGCACGTCACAGGTGTATCGTCCAAGACAGCGCTATTCCTATCTTTTATTTAAACACACAATGCAGTCAACTCCATACTGGCCTTCTATCATGTTTGTAGCGATTGTGAGTTCGATATCCGCTTTTCAATTCAATACAATTCACCATGACGCCGCTTCTGTGGACATATTCCCGTCAGCTCGAATATTTACGCACACCGGAGCCCGACCGGCGCCACGTAGTCCCGTAAAGCCTTTAACTCGGTTTTAAATACTAGCCAAGTGCTGTTTGTTACTTGTGTTTGTAAACGAGTTCAGTCTCGTCAGCACTAAATTCTCATGGAACCGGTACTGGAAGTTCAGACTGGTTAGTTGTAAACTGCCATGGAAGAGTTCAAAATGTAACTACAGTCCTCAGCATTTAGCAGCTTTCAGTACTAGCTACTTTGACTGCAAACTAAGCGCAGGCCACACCGCCAGCTCGTTCGCTAGCTAGCGGTGTGGCCTGCGCTCTATACAGCGATATTTCAAAATTTCACAATGTTAGATTTGTCAAAATACTCTGTGACGATGGCCACTGTCAGCACGTACCCTCTAAACATACCTAAGCTTTAAAACTAAAGCTTTATTTATGTTTAGCTTCTAAAAATAGGAAGCCTAATTAAAAGCTACGACAGCAACCCGTATTTTCAAAACTACACACAATAAATACACATGCCCCTACACTTCAACTTACCAACCAAAGCTAACTTGTGCTTAAACAAAGCTCACATTAGTTGCACTAGCTCCAAGTGTCACAGCTTGGCCACGAGTCACACGCTCATGTTGTACCCTCGGGTTGCGACGGTCCCCGTCGCAACCCGAGGGTACAACATGAGCGTGTGGGGATAACAAATTAATGAAGTGGCTTAGAACACCGACCACGCGTCAAGGTACAATCAAACTGACCGGACACGACTCCGGACTGAATGCGAACAGCGGTCTTTTATATAGTACACAGCAAATTTGCTGTCAAAATCTGATATCCAGAATCCAATCCAGTCGATTTGACGGAACATTTACCGCGACTTGATTGGCTACGCGGAGGAAACAAATGCACAAAACAAACGCATGAGACTTAACGCAAGTCGTATTGCCCGAGGACGGGGCGTAAGTAGCACTAGCATTGTCACGTTATACATGTGTTGGTCAAGCACGAGTGCCCGCAGCGACGCGGCCTTACTCAATTATTGCGGCCGACCGCCTGCACTCCTGCGGCAATTAGCCGCTTTCAGACACTTTAGATAGATCAAATGCAATAAAGTTTTTTTTTTGTTAAGCGAAAGTTAAGGATTTTTTGTTTATAAATCTATTAGCTACTCGTACAGGTAGGTACGTATGTTATTGACAGTTACCTATATTTGTCCTTTTTTTAGTAAAAATAAGAATCAAATGTGTTTATTTGCAAGGTATGTAGATGATAAATACAGGTGTTATTGGCAGTACACAATAGATTGTACTGGAATTTCACCGTATTGCATGCTAATTAACACCGAACCATGTAACTTTTGCAAGTCATTACTTTCGCGCTTCTCGTTATTATACTTTTACCGGTTTTGGGCAAGAAGTGAATAGTTAGTCATAGGTTTTAATTATCCTCCCTCTTCTTCTTCTCTTCTTAAGAAAAAGAAGATTATCTCCCAACCTGATATGTCCCAAGGCAGTGTAACCAGAGAATGGACAGAAAAAACTTTGCTTAGAAAAAAAATATCATTACAACCAGTCATTCTAATGATAACAATTTCGTTCAGTAAAAAGCCCTAAAATGCTACTTTCAATGCAAATGCTCAATCCAGCTGCTGTTTGCTAATTAGGGTGGGAGGGCTGTCCAAACAGATATGTATGCGTTACAACCTAACTGTGGGTTGCCTTGTCGGTGTTCGGACTATGCAAATTAGTTTAGCATTCGCACAATATGCTGGCCGTTTTGCGATTAATTGAGATTCAGCCTTTTATACTTCAGATTTTGTAACACTATCTGCGTTTATGTTTTAGTAAACTTACTGCATATTGTAAAGCTTGATTGTGAAGCTTTACGACGTCGATAAAAAGTTGGTTTTCAAACTGAAACCTAAACGAAAGCACTCTGTTGGATTGTCAACATGCGGCACAGGTTCGAGTTTGCTTAGCTTTATTGAAAACGAGCTTGAATTTTTGAAAATCACATTAGGTCTTATTCATAGTGTATTGATTTATGTTACACTTAATGCTGCATGACCAAGAATTAAGTTAACGAACATCGATAACGCATTAGTAGCCAAAAGTAGCAAGTTATAGTCCTCTGTAACAGCAAGTCACTCGTCGTCGCTCTGTGTTGGTGTCGCCGACCTCGCCCAAGTAATTAATGATCTAAAGGTAGTCTCCAAACTTTCAACAGTACATTATTTAGTTAACAGTTTGAGACTAACTTTAACTAAATAAACAACTAGTGAGGCTTGCATGTGTTGGCTTGGCAAATCGGCAGGTGAAGAACTTTTATAGAATTTCGTTGGTTGTGGATTCGAAAGCGATGTTTGAGTTCAATAAAGAAATTGTTAGATTTATGAAACAAAACGGATAGCTTATTATTGAGTATTAAATGTGAGATAGGTGTGTAACAATTTTAGTGTACCATAAAGTATACTCTATCCGTATTGAATAGTAAAATATCACAAAATATTTTTGATGTTAAGCAGAAACTGTAGTGTAGATATCTCAGACTAATCGTAACGATGCCGACAGCAAATTCATTGCTTCCTCCTATACTTTTTCTAATTACCATTTTCGTCAGCGACGAGCAGTTTGTAATTAGCGATCGAGCGATATGCCGCCGCTAGTTTACCCCAACTTTATTAACACGGGCTGAGAGGAACTCCGCTCATTAAATTATTTGCTGAATGAAAAACTTTAATGAATACTGTTCTTGTTGACTATTTGTGGACTTGTTATCGTTCCATCCGAACAAAAAGTACTTGGAATATGTCTCACGTGTGGATCATCCTAAAAAGGACGTCTTAAGTAATTCGATAACTATGAAAATCATTCGAGAGTACATTTTAATAAAAGTGGGGAAACTTTATCATTGTAGCCGAGGCGGAATTCACGAATATAACAAATAACATTATTATTTAAAAAATAAAATAATAATAATTTGGTTTTTTCAATAAAACCTATTTGTGGCCAAAATTTAAAAATATTTGATTTTTCATTTTTATTATTAGGCTGTTTTGCAGCTTCGTATCTTTGCTTCTCCGTCAACCTGCGAAGGCTAAGTGCGAGGAAAAAAGAAATTAAATCATAGTTTCATATTGATTAATTACTAAAATACTTCTCGTTCTGTTATTTTTTCGTAAGCGTATTGAAAAACGTTTGATTTCACGTGGGCATTTATCACTGCAGATCTCGGCAATTCCTCGGTGAATTCCGCCTCGACTGCAATGACAAAGTTTCCCCACTTGTATCAAAATGTACCACTTAATACTTTAATATCAAATTCAATAGACTATATAAATGGCGGAGAATAATTAATTTCCGATCGTGAAAGCGATAGCTGGTTCATTACACAGGCTAACTATGTTTACGCGCCCGAGATGGCCTGACTGGAACAGCTAAACTTATTTTCTATGGAACGGGTTGCCTTTTGCTGCTAGTTAATTAAATTTAGCTACTCTGGGTGGAGGGAAAATATCGTATTAATAGCTTCCTTGAACACCTGTCCCTCCACCGGCGATTAGCGAGAATCAGTAGAGCTAGGAACTAAAAAAAGATGTTTGTTTGAAAGAGCTTCCACCGGCGACAGTGTGAGCTGTTTTCTTTTTTCTCTTAGACCGTGTGTATTCGTTTTCTTGGGGTCGGCCTTCCGTGTTCTTTTCCACTACTGAACACTATTTTGTCCAATGCCATTATTAATATAATATTTCTAATCTTTTTACGTTTCTTGAGCGAGAATTTAGTCAATAATTGAGAGGAGCGGTGGGACTGGTGCCTAGGGCTACTTGAGGTCGTTTGGTTCGCCTTGCATCGTTTGTTAGCTTGCTGGAATATTCCTACAGGTGATACACTTAGCACGTTCGATTTTGTAGTATTTGTGGAAAAACAAAGCTGACCCGAAGCAATTACTATACGTACACAGTTCTACACTTCTTCATTATAGAATCCGAGCTAAGTCGAGCGGCTTTTTCCTGAACGTTATATTGAGCCGACTCGAACATGATGTGTGAAGCATAGGGTAAGGCGATATTTAGATATGAAGTTTTCTATCGCCCAGATCTTTTGTCGCAAAGCACGTGCCGATACGTGAATTGATTAATTCTATTTTGTACTCCTTTTGTCCTCGAACCAAAAAGCCGTAGGAGGGTTCGTTATATTGTTTGTAACGAAATAACATGTTTAATGGTTTTTAAAAATAGTTTATTAAGATTTATAACATTTTCTCAACAAAAACGTGTTTGTTTTTCCGTGTTAATATTAACCTAATTCTTTTTATTTTCAGGTAAGCATCAACTTCAGAACTAAGCACTCACAGAGCACGTAAGACTTAAAACTAATTCCCACAACTTTACTTTATACTTCCTTCCGTAATTTTAACCCCGTATAAATTGTACTAAGTTAGTATGTCTCGTACGACCGACTGCAGAATTATGACCAAGTTCGTAGAAGCCGCTACGGTGACACGTAGCACTTTGCTACGCCGTAGCTGTTTATCGTAGCAACTTAGATGTTAGTTGAAAGCTTTCCCGTAAAATTGCAGTTTTGTGTCCGATATAAATGCAGAGTGAATGAACTTACAATGTTCGTCAATTATTACACCTTTTTCAGAAAAAAAAACGACCTATTTCAGGCACCAGTCTCTCACAAAGGTTGAAGGACAGCTAGACATTATATTGCACACATTAACTTTAAGTCATCTTTGTGAAGAGAAAATAAATGAATAAATGAATGATGAATGAAATGACCTATTTCAGTTCCCTGAATGGTGTCATTTTAATGATATCGAATATTGTAGTAAATTCAGTTACAATTATGAATTATGGAGGAGCTCAATTTTCTCAAAAAAAAAAAAAAAAACATTTTTATAATCGTTGAAAGCAAAGCAGATGCAGTAAATTGCGTTTCGCGTAATTAAAAGCTAATTGGCATATATTTCCAAGTGCACAATTATTATGTACAAAATATACGTCAAAGTCTATAATTACGTTGTCGGGTGGTGTAGTATAATAATTATTAATTGGAGCTCATTAAAAAGCATCGTGTTTTCCTCTAAAATGAAATTCAATCATGACAGCGGTCATTGAACCTATTCCAAATAGCATTCCGTTCATAGGTCGTAATGCTGTCGTTTTAAAGTTTGTTCGTAAAAAGTGCAGCTTTTACGTCCGTATTAAAGCCTCATTTGTTTTATGGGGGTGGCTAGGGCTGGTAGGCGGGAGAAAGCGTCCTTTAATTGGAAAAAATCAGGGACCCGTAGTTTAAAAATATCTGCATTTAATGTTTTTTCGAGCAAAAGAGTACCTAATTAGGAGCTCGTGGCTACCGCTCGGGTCGATCGTTAGGTTAAGCCGTGCTTTCCTAGGTTGGTCTGTGGATGGGTGACCACCCATTACATACCGAGTTCCTCCGTTTCTCGGAAAGCACGTTAAGCCGTTGGTACCGGCTGTGCTGTCATTTGTTGATCTTTGACAATTACCCGGTACTAACTGGGTTGTGGAGGTCGGATAGGCAGTCGCTCCATGTAAAATACTGGTATTCAGCTACATCCGGTAAAACTGGAAGCTGACCCTAACATAGTTGGGAAAAGGCTAGGCAGATGATATCAAAGAGGAACTAATGCCCGGCCAAACACCGGTATAGTCATAATTAAAGTCTATGAAGTTAAATATTTAGCAAAACATAAATTAAAATAGGAAAATTATTCATCGACGGTCAAAGTCAAAGAATGTAATTTTGTCAAATTATTAACTAGAATAATTTGAATATTAAGTAGAACTACTGTCGAATGTGTAATACGTCAGAAACATTGGGACATGTAAGAAAACAAAGCCGGGAAAATAATGTTCTTCTTCTAAAAATACTATCACATATTTTAAGCACTGCCCGTCGTCCGATACATATATTTTGGGGAATGCGTCCATCCCTTTCGTGCTCAAATGCAAACAACGCGACTCGGTAAATGACTTTTGTGAGAAAGGAGCCGCCCCCTGTTCAATCCCCTTCAGCACAATGGCTCTCACAGTGTTACGATTTTTGTTTGTGATGCTGTTTGTGTCGGCTAACGGGCAGTTCTTTTGTATATGCGGGTTTTCCTGACCTAGATAAATGGGTAGGATGTTCGCACATTTTGTCAGCCTACAACCTACAACACCTTAAACCAACTAAAACTCATGCTGGTGTCACGTTAAATCCCGCACAGTGCAAGTAGATCCACGAGATAAGGATATATACAAAAATCCGACAACGACCTTCGTACATCAAATACAACACTGATCTGATCCCCCCCTCTCTATTACCTTTGTAAGTGTATCAGGATTATGATGCAAGAGAGACGGGAGGTGTATTAAAAATATTGTTAAGGCTGGGGTATCTGCTATATTAGCAACTCTTTTTGTGGTGGTTCAAACTTCGTTTGAAATACTGTTAGAATAAAGTTCTAATCAGCTTGTACTACAAAGTGGTTGTTACGTCAGTCACTGCGGGCCGAATAGTGCGAAATGGTTGGTTTTTATTTAATTGTAGCCTTTGTTTTTTTTTTTTTTCGGATGGTAAATCATCAAATGACTCCTTCCGCTCTGGGCGGAGCAGGAGGGAGTGTCAGACTTTTACTGACTAAAACCCATCCATGTTCCTTCATCGCCCTTTGCGTTCCGGGGCCACGGTATCTCTTTCGAATAGTCCCGCAGCCCCGGCAGGCTTGCGGACCCCTTCATTGTTGCTGACTCTCTTTGAGGCGCGCGTGGAACACGAACGCGCCGTCGACACGGCCTGTCGTCATGAGACGGAAGGACGGCGAGCTAGCCCATAGCTCCCCGTCCACAGGCCCGCGCCTACGGTGGCCGGAAGCCACCACGTGTAGCCTAATAAATCATTAGATCAAAATGCCAATTGTAAACTTTGTGAAGAAAAAAGTGATAAATATTTGTGTAATAAAAAAATACTAAAACTTAATGCCGTTTAGGAGTAGTTACGAAATTTCAAAGAAAAAATGCTTCACTTTGAATATTTTTTCATATAGTAATAATAAAGTTATAATTATTTCAATTCTACCAATCAAAGTTTAAGTCTAATAAGCAACATATTTTTTTTTTACATTTATATTCACTCATCAAAGAGGAGTTACATGGAGAAAACCTCTTGTTAGCAGATACCACCCCCTTAAGTGGCCTTCATCTCAACAGAATAGATCTCTAGAATATTGTAACATCGGAATGGATGCAGGAGTCCCGTAACGGGGTGTTATAAAAGAATGCTATCAAAATATTGCGCAATTTTTGTTTCGTTTCTGCCAGCCCTGCGAGCAGAACTGTTTACGCGTCGCTTTAGAACACATTAAGTTGATAGTCTCGGACGAGTCTCATATTACGACTGCTATGCCACAGAGATGTTACAGAAGGTCCACTGCAAAGGACTCTGTAATCAAACGATGTTTGGAGCTGATCAGTACAGAGATTCCAAATTCAAAAAACCGATTTTAATGCGAACTTAAAAGTGAAATAAATGGGTTATTCCCAAAGTACTCCATTTCCTTTGAACTACAAATATAAGAATCTCATACATTAATTCCCAAGTTACTCCAAGGAATTATTATTATTTATAAATACTTGTCAATTTGTTCCCATTCTGCTCCATAGGTACCTATGGAGCAGAATGTGAACAAACTGACATTATTCTCAAAGTACTCCACCGATTCAATTCTCATTTGTTTTTGTGAAGTACAGTCAGCCCCAAAAGTTACAAGGAATCCTCTTGTTGATGTTGCTATTTTTTGTCTCTCTCGGGCACATAAGGTTTGTAACGAGAGAACTCAATTGAGAATTTGAACAGAAAGTACTAGGAGAACAGAATCAAGAAAAAGATTTTGGTGCTGCTAAAATCGTCTTTTTAGTGAATATCTAACAAAAAGTACTAGAACAGAATCGTGTAGGGTACATAAGTTTCTCTGTCACACTAAGTTTTGCTCCGAGAGAATTCAATTCAATTTAATACCACCCAGGTAATTTTATGTGGTAAGCAACCTGCTAAACCAGCGTTATGGGTCAGAAGTTCGTAAATTATACTACCTCCCGCCTTTTCTTAACACACTGGCTTTCGGAAGTCAGCATCCGGAATGATTCCACATAACCCCTTTTGGGTTACGAAAATGGACCAAACTTCCATCTAAGTTTGTAATAAAGTTTTCTACAATCCTATGTGGTCATACGAGATACATATACATTAGTACCTACTATTGTGTTGTTCTGTGCATAATTACAGTTACGGCGAGCGCATTAGGACTCACCTTAATGGTTGGCAAGATGTCTGCCTCTCTGATTAATGGCGGTATTCCATGTCAATGGTAAGAGGTGCGCTGTCTGTCGAGAGGCTTAAATTATAGCGGCTTTTACATTATCGTGATTTGTTGGGAGGAGCCATAAGTCGCAAGCATGAAAGATTTATTGAACAAGGCCTAGACAACTGCTAATCACTTTCAGAGAGTTACGTAAGCTGTTCGATAGCTTGCTGGGTATGCACGGGAAAGACTATAGAGACTAAGATTAAGATATGCCTAAGAAGAAAACAGAAATCATTATTTGAGGCATAAAATCCTAGGGAATTGCATCGGTAATGAAGCCTACACCAAAACCTAGGCAAGTTCCTGTTGTCGGTTTTGGTGTGTAGGCTCTATAACCATCATCAACATCTGCCTAGCCTTTTCCAACTAGGGGTCGGCTTACAGTTTAGCCCGATGCAGCTGAATACATGTCTAGAAATTAGGCATTGATAGATGATACCACAATTGACCATGGCGTTTCGAAATATTATTCATATCATGCTTTCTCCCATTCCCTTTCTTCCTGTTCACCGAACGAATAAATATAAAATCAATGCAATATAACGCCCAGTATATCCCTCTTAGATACACGTTCTGTTGGTACAGCTGATAAAACATGCCAGTTTCCTTTGCGAAGCAGTCGCGGATATATTGCGAAAATATCTGGAGTTTTACGTAACTAATGCTTTGGGATATACTGATAGATTCGATACGGCTTTGTGTTGCAGTAGGGTTGCAGATCTGGGATATTCACGTAGGAACTGCATAGACTTAGTTTTATGTGAAACTAAAAGTTATAAAGTGAATGTAACACTCCTATTTAAGGACCTTATAATACCAGCCTGTTCTTGTATCACAGCAGGGTGAAGGTCCCTTCACATCTGTATGTCTTCTCAGTGGAAAGCAACAGCATTAATCAGCGTGCTTCTTAAAAAAAGTTACCTGGTTGTTTAACAGATTTATTAACAGTTACGTTACTTTTGTATGAAACATTGCTGTATTTAAGCGTAATTTGTGACAATAAATTAAGTTTCATTTAATGCTCATTATTAGCATAAACATTTAAGCTCGCTTAGACTTAATTTCAGACAACAAACACAATTTATCATTCACTTCTGAGTACGAGACCCATTTAAATAAAATAAATACAAAATCTGGAACCATAAAGTATTTATTATTGAGAATTGCGAATGTAAGTGACAACGGCAAGGCCGTCTGTCTGGCCGCCATCGCGTCAGTGCTGTCCGTGAGCGAAACTATTCGCGAATCAGAATACGCGCCGCGATTTAATATAGTGTTTGTGGACCTCGCCGCAATAGGCAAGACGACAAAAAAAATCTAATTAGTCCGTCACTTAGATAATCAAAAAATATTTCACTCGTGTTTTTTCTTTTGTTACGTAAACCAAAATTGACGAAGATACGACGCTTTTAAAATTCTCAATACGTCACGCCATGGTATAATTTTTAGCTAGTTCTGACGTCACGAGCCCCCACTCCCGAGTTTTGATGCGTTTTATCTTTGTCAATATTCATTGATTTACAAAAACAAAAAATACGTGTCCATTAATTTCCAATACTCTAACTGACGGACTAAATAGATTTGCAATTTTTTCATACTGTCGTCATGCCTATTGTCTATGGTCACATATTTGAACATGGAATTAACATGTGTCTGCTGATTCACAAGGTCAAATTAAAAGTTTTATGGCTTGAATGTGCTTTTCACGTGTTGTGTGAATTAATATTTTACAGCTTTAATGGGCATATGAAACAACTGGAATTCTAAATGACCGTACTGTTTTTGAATGGCTGATTCATATTTGCATTATTTGACGCAAGTATTTCTATTCAAGTAGAAATATTCGCGTCGAAGTGTCACGTGTAGCTGTAAAGCACTGTCGCACACTGTTATTAACCCCTCGTATGCCGTAATTATAGACAACAATTAAAAAAGCCATTGTGTTTCGCGTAGATCGACGTTCCGGCGATACAAAGGGTTAATAACTAATGCAAATGTCAATCCAGCCTACTCAAAGAACGGTAAAGTAAAAGAGGAATTAATGATAGACTAAGTATTTTAAAATTCCACCCAAATTTTAATACTATACTGGATAAAAAATATTCAATTAGCCGTCTCCCAAAGCACCCCCACCCTTACAATATCCAACGTTATGATCCGTTCTAAGCAAAGACTACACGTCCGCAAATTCGCCACCCTACCTCCGTAACATAAACCCTAGTTTACAAGCTCTGATCGATAGGCCCCCGCGCCGTCAGCGTTGCGTCGCCTCAGAATATTATATTGAAGCTAGCTCAAATATTGCTTCAGTACACGACCACATCCCAAAACTTAATAACGGACACACAAGATTCTTTTAAGCTCTGTTGTGATCTTGTTTTAGTTGAAAAAGGCTTTTTGGGAGTAATAAACTCTCTAAAATAGAGTTTTTGATGGAATATTTTGTTGTTATAGTTTTGATTACACCCTTGGGATTAGTAGAGAAAATTGTTTGATCAGATGGGCGAAAAGAGTATGTAAGAATCCTTGCAGATGGCGTTCTATAGTTCCTGCCTACCGCCATGGGGAAAAGGGATGTGATTATATATGTAAGAGTTGTGTCTAGTACATATAGTTCCAATGGCATCGTCGGGTGGTATAAAAGAACGATCGATCGATACTTACGTCACGAATCTATATTGAATTTCCATGGCATTGAACATGACAACTAGCAATTTCCTGTCATCATTTCCAATAAATAAATCACTTACGTAACTTTCTAAACAAAGGAAAATATAGTACATGAATATTCTGGCGCGTGGCGGGAATCGGAACTATCTCCACCATCTTGTTTTTTCAACGAAAAACACGAAAACCTTTCACAAATGTTTATCAATACAAGCGCAAATTCTGTCAGAGTCATTCAAGCGCCAATAATCCATATACAGTTGAAACCTAAATAAATGATTGGCATAAACAAAATGAAAACACAGCGGTTAAAAGTAACCCTCGAGTCCCCGACGTAGCAGTTACCTCACCTCAGTCAATGAAGTGTAAGACTACCCTCAACCCTCTGCCCTCCGGGAGGGTTGTCGGCAAATTAGTGCCTGTTCTCGCCGCGAGGGCGCGCTCATATGTGAAATATTGTTATTAGCCAATATGTTTGTTCGTAGGATACCTGAATAAACTGACGAGAGAGGGTAGCAAGTTTCGGTTAGTTAGTCATCTGTGTTTAGGTAGGAGGCTGCTGAATCATGTCTATTTATGGAGAAGAAACGTTGTTTTCCTAGCTGGATGAATTTAGGTGTTGATTCGTGAGTCAAGGGAAGGGAAAGCTAGGGAAGTAATAAACATAGGCTTCTTAAAAGAGGGGAGATATTTCTATAACCATTCTTAACTATTTCGGGGAACACTGACTCACTTTTCTCTCCGAAATTCTTCAAAAACATTATTTTCTTTCTTTATCTACACTGGAATTGTTGACAGTTCTCATAATCAATTTATTAGAATAGTTTCATCGTTATTTTTTAAGCTCACAAAAGCTATTATCCCTTGATCTGTCCACGAAGTAGACACAATAGTTAAACAATGGTGTCTCGAACAAATTGGCCATTTGATAGATCATGATGTATAGTTTTACTTTTGCCTGACCTTTTTGGGATGCATGTGCGTATCACTAATTATCACTTGCTTTGGTGAAGGAAAACATCGTTAGGAAACCAGCATGCCTGAGAGATTTCTCGACGGCATGTAAAGGCAAGTCAGAAGCCCATGGGCGGCATAATAACTGACACCAGGTTAGGCACTAACCATACTGACGGAGGGACCCACCGGCGGCAGACCACGGTAACCCCACCACCTCCGAGACCTCAACGCCGCAGCGAGAGCTGCTGCCAACAGGAATTGGCAGCGGCTCCGCTGGCACCGAAACCAAGCAGAAGACACGAATCGTATAGTGAAGTGCTTAGTGCCAGTGATCTAAAGGACAAAAGTGAAGTCGGTTTTCGTTTCCTTTCTGACAATTTGGTTGTTGGCTTTTTATCTGGTTTTGATGTTGTTACATGTTTCTGGTTAACGGGCAAAACGGAGAGTTTAACAATAGGGCGTTTCATGACTCCATTTTTGGTTTTTAATGAAACCGCTCTGGTAAGGCCATCATTCCCTGGGTGTGTGTCGACTACACGTCCAAGAGCCCATTTGCCTGGGGGCAGATTTTCATCATGAATTACCACTAGATCTCCAATTTCGATGTTTTTTTGTGGTTCCATCCATTTGCTTCTTGATGAGAGTTGTACCAAGTATTCAGTCTTCCAACGTTTCCAAAGATCTTGGAATAATTTGTTGGTTAGATGCCATCTGGTTCTAGCATCTTGCTCTGTTTCTATTACGGTTGTTCCTGGTCTTCCTGATAAGAAATGAGCTGGTGTAAGAAAGTTTACATCGTCAGGATCCTCGGATATTGCGCAAAGAGGGCGCGAGTTGAGGCACGCTTCTAGTCTAGCTAACAACGTGGTGTACTCCTCAAAGGTTAGTCTTTGTTGACCGATAACCCTCTTGAGATGATGTTTCAGACTGCGCACTGCTCGCTCCCATAGACCGCCGGCATTAGGCCAGCTAGGTACATTAAAATGCCATTCTATGCCCATCTCTGTTATCTCGGTCATAAAACTTTTACTGAATCCTTGGTGAAGCTGGTTAAATTCTTCCTGTATCATTCTGTTTGCTCCCACGAAGTTAGTGCCGTTGTCACTGTACATGTGTCGTGGTGCCCCTTTTCTGGCTGCCATTCTGGTTAGAGCTGCCAAAAAGGCGGAGCTGCTCAGGTCTGACACGAGTTCTAGGTGAACCGCTTTCGTGACCATACATACAAAAACTGCAATGTATCCTTTTGTGGTTTTGATTCCTCGTCCTTTATTTGCTTTGACCTCTACGAAGCCTGTGTAATCGACGCCACAGTGATAAAATGCATGTTCTGGATTCACTCTTGGTTCTGGTAAATCTCCCATGAGCTGGTGCTGCCGTATGGGATTTTGTTTTCTGCATATGACACATTTTCTTATAAACTTTTTTGTGGCCATATATCCGCCGACAATCCAGTACTGTTGTCGTAGATTTGCTAATGTCAAACGCGCTCCGCCATGGAAGGTCAGTTTATGAGCTTGATCGATGAGTAATGTGGTTAGCTGATGATCGTGAGGTAAGATGATGGGATGTTTCATCTCCGTACTCATGTTGGCGTTTTCCAATCTGCCGCCCACACGTAAAATTCCGCGTTCATCTATGGTTGGGTTCAAACTCAAAATTCTGCTTTTGGAGTGCACTCTTCCGTATTTGTTTATTGAATCTAGGTCGTTTGCAAATTCTGCATGCTGAACATTTTTAATTATCAGCTGTTTAGCGCGACGAAGCTCGTGTAATTCGAGGTAGGGCCGGTGAACTTGTTTGCTCGAAGTAGGCAATCGCAGTATCCATGCAAAAATACGTATAATTTTTGTAATGTCGCTGTGTTTGTTTATCAATTGTTTAATAATTGCGGTAGTCAGCGATTCTGTTGGTTGTTCAATGACTACCGCGTTGGTTTGTTTGGAAATAGACGGCTTAACTTCTAAATTCGTCTCATAACTGGTATGATGGTTTTCTTGGTTTGTGTGTGATGGCAGCCATGACGGTCCTTGCCACCATAACTTGTGGTCCTTGAGTTGCCTGACAGTCAAACCGCGACTTGCACAGTCCGCTGGGTTATCTATTGTCTTCACATATTGCCAATGTTTTGATGGTATGGTTTTGGTGATTGTTTGTACCCGATTTGCTACGAATGGTTTCCATCGGGCTGGATTTCCTTGTATCCATCCTAGTACTGCAGTTGAATCAGTCCAGCAGTAGACATCCGTGGGGTAATCTGAAAGACAGCTTCTAACTTTTTGCATTAGCTGAGCTAGCAGATGAGCGCCCATTAACTCCAGCCTCGGTATAGATAAGACTTTGCTTATGGGTGCCAACCTGGCCTTCCCGGCAACTAATGTGATGGTAGTCCCTTCTGTGGTTATTACCTTGCAATAGATTACACACGCGTATGCCTTGTTAGATGCGTCGCAGAATCCGTACAATTCTATATTTTGGTTTTTTCCCATTCCTAACCATCTGTTGACTTCTATGTTGCTTATGTCCGGAAGTTCTTGCTTCAATTTACTCCATTCCGAGTTCATTGCCTCTGGTAGGGTGTCGTCCCATTTTATCTTAGACAACCATACATTTTGAAACAGGAGTTTCATGGTAGTGCTGAAGGGGGTTAACCACCCTAATGGGTCGAACAGTTTGGAAATGTCCGAAAGTAGAGCTCTTTTGGTAATAGTTGCAGGTGATTCGGGTTCTATTTTCGAGTTGAAGGTAAAATTATCCTTCTGTGGGTTCCAACGGAGACCCAATGTTTTGGTAGAATCGGTCTGCTTGAACTCGTATGTTGACTGGTCACATTGCTCTCTCTCTAAATCGGTTAACAGCTCTGGTTTGTTCGAGGTCCATTTTCTAAGATTAAATCCACCCAGTCGACATATATTTATGAGATCGGATTTCAGTTTGTTCGCTGCTTCGATTGAATGACGCCCTCCGCAAAAATCATCCATGTAGAAACTTTCTTCCAATTCCTTTGCAGCATCAGCAAATTTTTGCCTTTCATCGGATGCTAGTTGCTTTAAGCACATCATTGCTAAGAATCCCGCTGGTTTGGTTCCGTATGTTAGTGTGACGAGTTGATATGCTTGTATAGGTTGGTTTTTTGATTCTCGCCATAGTACTTTTTGGTAAGCTTGATCTTCTTGGTGCACTCGGATCATTCTGTACATTTTCTCGATATCGGAAGTATATACAAATTGAAATTGTCTCCATTTCAGGATAAGCTCTTGAAGATCCTTTTGTATATTTGGACCCCTGTACATAACGTCGTTTAGACTGTAACCTGATGATGACTTTGCCGAGGCGTTGAAAACTACTCTCAGTTTGGTAGTGGTAGATTCAGCCCGAATGACTGCATGGTGTGGTAGGTAGCATTCAGGCGCCTGGTTAATGTTGCATGGTGTCATGTGGTTTAATGCAATATATTCGTCCATGAATTTTTTGTAATCTGTTTTCAATTCGCTGTTTTTCTCAAATTTCTTCTCTAAGTTCCGAAATTGTGCTAATGCTTGTGGTTTGGTTTGTCCCAACTTGTCGTTGTGTTCCGGCTTAAGCGGTAGTCGGACTTCATACCTTCCGTCCTCAAGTCTCTTTGTGGTTTTAATAAAGAGCTGTAAACACTCATGGTCATCGTTGGTCATCTCTATCTTCTGGTTAATATCTTCGTTCTCCCAATATTTCAGAAGGTCTTCTGTGTTGTTGAGAATTACGTTGCATTGGTAGTGTGGTTTCATGGATCCACAGAGTAGCCATCCTAGTTGCGTCTGTTGAGCGATTGGTTGGTTGTCCTTGTCTCCTCTTAAGATTCCTCCTAACATTATCTTGCTATACACATCTGCACCTAGAAGCATGTCTACGGGTCTACTTATATGGAACTCCGGATCGGCCGATTGTATTCCTTGGATATGGTTCCACGTTGTTGGTTTAGTAAACGTGTTGTTTGGTAGTCGTTTGATCAAATTGTTCATTATAATAATGTTCGTGTTACAAGTAAATTCACTATTAGTTGACTGTAGTGTCACCTGTAACATTCCCTTCGCGTTGTTTTCTTTTTCACCAACACCGTAAATTTGACCTTTAAAACGATCCCTCTTTAATCCCAATATCTGCGCTGCGTTTTCGGTGATTAACGACAGTTGAGAACCCTGGTCAACTAATGCTCTCATCTTATGCAGTGTTCCATCAGCTCCCTTGACTTTTATAATTGCGGTGGCTAAAAGTACTTCAGATATGTCATCCCAAGACACGTGAGATGACCTAGATGCGCGTGTTTTGGTTGCAACACTCTTGTTGGAGATTTCTGCTGACGCAGTTGGACTTTGTTTTTCTAATGCTTCGTGAAGTAAAGTGTTGTGTGTACCTAAGCATTTGCGACATCGTTTGCTCGACTGACATGGTTTATTGTTATGACTGCATAGACAGTTTTGGCAGTAATTTAATTGCTCAATTTTGTTTGCCTTTTGCCCATGCGTCATTTGCAAAAAAGTAGGGCAACGCCACAATCCGTGTTCTGAATTGCACAATACACAGGTTATCGACTGCGACACATGTAACGCGTTCATGTTAGACTTTGAATTATCTTTGTTGCCTGATTGATGGTTATTGCGGTGAAAACTTTTCTTCTGGTTTTGGTTATAGTTTTTGCTTGATTGATGCGGCGTGGTTTTTTGGTTAGCTGGTTCCTGCTTGCGACGAGACGCTTCTAACGCTGTAAATTTCGTTTCCAAAAATTCCAGGAATTCCTGTAGATCGGGTAGCTCTCTAGGATTCTTGACCGATTCTATATATTCGGTGAAAGTATCGTCATCAAGCTTTTGCGATAGGAGGTGCACTAAAAGTGGATCCCAAGTTGTTATATCAACTCCCAGATTCTGTATAGCGTGCAACGTCTCTTTAGTTACGTCATGCAGCTTTTTGATCGTGGCTAGCGACTGCTGCTGTATGTTGGGAAGTCCGAGCAGTATATTAATATGGGACGTGAAAATTAACTTCTTGTTACCATACCTATGGTTTAAGATCTCCCAACATACATGATAATTGTCAGAGCTAATCTGTAAATGATGAATCAGACGCTCTGCTTCTCCAGTCACCTTGCTCTTTAAAACCTGCATTTTTTGTGCATTAGACATCGACGGGTTTTTGTCGACCGCTTCACTGAACAAGTCTTTGAACGGAACCCATTGGTTATAAGTTCCATTGAACACGGGGATGTCCATTTTTGGAGCTGACTTTTCACGGTGCTTCACTGCCCACATCTTTTTGTTGATGTCGTTTGTCAGCTCACTGTACTTTTCCTCGTGCTTGCAGAATTCCATTTGGTACGTAATATCGTCGTCTCCATCCTCACCTTCAATTTCCCAATGAAGCTTGTCGATCTCACCCCATCGGCTATCCAGTGACTTTAGAGCGTTCTCGAATTGCCATTGATTCTCGAAATTATCGACTTGTATATTACTCACGGTTCTCATGAACGCTTTGAAATTAATATTCTGCCTTTTTATTAACCCGTTCAGCTTGCTGGAGCCTCTATCTTTATATAGTAAAGTCTCTCGCTGCGAGGACTCCTCATAGCGCGGCGACGACGTACCTGGTTGTGGCTGCGCCGCCTCATCTTCCTGTCGACGATGGTCCGCGCCAAACTGTTGTCCAGCCCGGCTACCTGGTAATGGTTGTTCTTCTTCCGTCTTCGTTCTATAAGGGTTTTCATCTCTCAGCTGCGTTGCACCTAACTGCCTCATGGTTTTGTTCATTATCTCCTTTGTTTTCAAATAAACATCCTGGGCTGTTTCGAAACAACCCTTTTTGAAGTAAATATGGTCTTCATCTGCAAACTCGATTAATTTCCTGTGGTTTTCTTGATAATCGCGCCAGTATGCCTCCAACATATTAGCCTTGCGCTTGTAATTATCGATGGTTTTCCTCTCGGACCCATCTTTCTTTATGTTGGTTAAAAACTTTTCTAGGATTTCATAGAGTTCCGTTTGGTTGATGAACAGCGAATCGGAATCCATATTTAAAGTTGGTTTGAAAATACTCGGTAATGGTTAGTATAAATAAATGGTTCGATCTGACCTTATATGCCCCAACCGACCGTCTCTGCAATCCGGCTCGAAGGACCATGTAAAAAGTAGTGCTTGGCGCTATGGTGACCTAACACTCCTTTCTCGTATTAATAGGATATGGTTTATGGTAAAAGTTAAAGTCTCGAATTGTAAGAGAAATAGCTATATATTAAATCACTACAACACTTAATTACAAGACAATGGTAATGGTAATGGTTATGGTTTTCGAGTACGCGGTGTCTCTAATGAGATCTGAATACGAACTGGCCCACATTTTGGTGAACGAGCGAATGTGCATACTTGCGTTCGATGCAATTATGCATTTTCGCTTAGTGTTCGATTTAAACTCGAACACATACGAACAAGAAAGAAAGAAAGTAAGTCCAGAATTCAATACAATAATTCGCCAGTCTGCCACCAGAGGGACGAGGTTTTTCTCAGAAGATTATTTTAACATAAACTTCACCTAAGAATGTAAATTAGTATAATAGAGACAGAAAACCAGACACCAAACACCGGTATGCTTTTAAAATATTATAAAGAAAGTTTTCATTAACTTAAAAGCTGAAAATGAGGGTACTTGTAATAAAAAGTTGAGCTGAAAAGATGTGGGTTAATGGCCTAATTTTAGTAATGTCCTCAAACTTCCTTTAGTGGAGATCAAACGCCTAGGTTTTGTAACGAATAACAAAGGTCGCCACAGGGTGGAGAAAGTCCTAAAGAATGGTATTGTTTTAGTATCATTACTTTTTCGGGTAGGTTGTTGGTAATTGTAACTTGATTTATTTATTTATTAATATAGGTTCACCAACAGCTTCTGTGTACAGCATTTAGGTATACATAGGTTTTACAGTCTTGGGCTTACACAGTCGCCAATTGCAGGTTAACCAGCATTCACAAAAATAAGTGTTAACTTAAGAGAAAAAAAAAATGGCTATATACATGAAATACATAGAATACATACATTTAAGAGATTACTTACAATTAAATTTAAAATTTACTTTATTTAATTTACTTTAGGCTATGACACGAAATAATTAGTAAACCCAAGACTGTTACAGCAGTTAATAAAACAATGAGAAAACCCGGAATCGAGCTTTTTTTAACGCCTACACAGTAATACAACAAAAGTGACATTTGGAGTTCCACAGGGCAGTATTATTGGACCGACGCTCTTCTTAGTCTATATAAATGATATATATCAGTTAATGTTGCCGGATTCGAAAACTGTTGCGTTTGCTGATGATACGGCTTTACTTTTCAGTGGAAACTCCTGGCATGAAGTTTTTGTCAAAGCTCAGATCGGCATGAACACTGTGACCAGTTGGCTAAATAAGAATTTACTTACATTGAATGTAGAAAAAACGAACTTCATCACGTTTTCCATTCAAACTAATGACAAACCGAATCCCTCTTTGAGTATTGTCTGCCATTCGTGCTCAAATGCAAATGAAACAATTTGTCAATGTCCCAACCTTAAAAACACTGAATCTACAAAGTACTTAGGAGTAATTATTGACAGAAATCTTAAATTTCATGATCTTGTTAATCTACTATCAGCGAGAGTGCGTAGACTGATAGTAATATTTAAAGCCCTAAGAAGCACTGCACCAAAATCTGTTATAAAATCAGTCTACTATGCGCTCTGTCAGTCTCAGCTTGAATACTGTTTCACCACATGGGGTGGCACATATAAAACTCATCTCTTAAAAGTTGAGAGAGCACAAAGGGCACTCCTAAAGGTTAGTTTGTTTCTACCTTTTTATCACCCAACTACTGATCTCTACTCAAAATGGGAGGTACTTACTGTGAGGTAGCTATTCATCCTGAGAACGGTTATGAAACAACATGCCCTAACAACCTTTGAACCAGAAAGATTCAGAAACAAACGCCGCAAACATATAGTCTGTTCTTCTTCGTCATTCAAAACTAAGTTTGCACATCGGTTTTTCTGCCACCAGGGTTCAAATCTATACAATAAGGTAAATCGAGTCTTAGCGCTATATCCCTTGCCAAAAACCAAATGTAAGACATTGGTTTCGGCCTGGTTAAAAAAATTGGACTATAATTTTACAGAAAGTCTACTTCATTCAAATTAAATTATTACGATATAAGTTTATAACTTGCACCAAAACCCACTCACATACCCATCGGCAAACTAAACCTGACACTCAACACTACACATTATCATTATACACTCTCATAGACACACACATACACAGGCGCCTTGATTAACTTTTAACTTTTTGTTGATAGTTAATTTTTAACTTCTAACCCCAAAATTATAATAAGTTTTTATCATATTTTGTTAAGTAAAAGTTTCTGTTCTTCCGTGGGGTGGGGACCTGGTGATTTGTAATACAGGCATTTTACGCCTAACTCAGACAATAGCTCCTCACATTGCTAAAAAACAAATAAAATGTGAAACCTAGAATAAGTATGTCATTGTGAGGAGAAATAAAGAATTTTATTATTATTATTATTAATGGTTTTCCTACGCAAATTCTCCGAAAAGCTAATTACATTCTATTCTTTTTAATTCCCGTCTTATATCCACCTATAAAAACTTAATTTTAATAAAAACCCATCATGAAAATTTTATGAATTTAATAAAAAAAGATTAGTGAAATGAAATCGACGGCCGTCTCGGAAGAAATTAAACCTACAATCTACGTAATCGGATCAGTGGGATTACACCCTTATTGAGCTGAAACGTACGAGCCCAACTGATATTGTTTTATTAGATTTTCACTTATCGCTCTTTATATTAGATCACGGAGGGAATAAAATAGGATTTTCTTAGTCCTGTTTTTTAGTTTTCGCTCGATATTTTCATTACACAGTTACTGGACACGAATACAAACCTAAGGGCCTATAAAAGTTGCACGCCACAATAGTGGCGATAAGTCCCCTCTTTGAGGAGTGCCTGGAGAGACGCCACGGCGTCCTCACCTTCCGCCTGACGCAGGTTCTTACCGGACACGGATGTTTCGGTAAGTTCCTGCACCGAATCGGGCGGGAGGAAACGCCCGGGTGCTATCACTGTGAGGATAGGCCGGAGGACACGGTGGAGCACACTGTGGAGGTGTGCCCCGCTTGGGTGGAGCACTGCCGTGTCCTCGAGGTGGCGATCGGCGGCGGCGACCTCTTGCTCCCGGCCCTGGTTCGTGCCATGGTCCGGAGCGAGACGGAATGGGACGCCGTCACCTCCTTCTGCGAAGCAGTCATGCTAGCGAAGGAGGTGGCGGAACAGGACAGGGAGAGATCCTCACGTCCCGGCCGCCGCGGGAGACGCCCCGGGCGTCGGGGGCCACGTGGTGGCTTCCGGCCACCGTAGGCGCGGGCCTGTGGACGGGGAGCTATGGGCTAGGTCGCCGTCCGTACGTCTCATGACGACAGGCCGTGTCGACGGCGCGTTCGTGTTCCACGCGCGCCTCAAAGAGAGCCAGCAATAAGGAAGGGGTCCGCAAGGACCGAAGCCTGCCGGGGCTGCGGGACTATTCGAAAGAGATACCGTGGCCCCGGAACACAAAGGGCGAGGAAGGAACATGGATGGGTTTTAGTCAGTAAAAGTCTGACACTCCCTCCTGCTCCGCCCAGAGCGGGAGAAGTCATTTGATGATTTCCCATCCAAAAAAAAAAAAAAAGGGCCTATAAAAGTGAAATACTCGCAACCGGCGTGCGTGTATGACTAGATATATGAACGTGGACGAGGCAAAAAGAGCATGTAAGGATCGTAGCAGTAGCAGGTGGCGTTCTGTGGTTTCTGCATAATCCCTACGGGAAAAAAGCCCGAGTTTATGTATATATTCTATAACTGATAACGATGCTGGACCAAAGTTGTTGTAGTAATACGAAACGCGATAGCCATTTGCCTAGGCTCTCTGAACCCGACACAGCTTGTTAAATTAAGCACCCAAAATACACGAACACATACATATTCTTGTTATTTACTCGTTTAACATTTATTTATTTGGTATTCCGTATTGTTTATAAGATGTTACAGAGGGCTTAAAGCTAAGTACATAAATACGGACCCTGTAAGGGCACAGCAAAGTAGGAGAGCGAAAGAGGGCCACCACTATGTAATGACTAAAACAGAGACCCTACCTGGCTGGGTTGTTATCCAACAACCTTCCAAACATTTTTTAATTCGAATATTTTTGTTACTCAATTCAATCACCGCTTTAATTTAACTTCGGAATGTTTCCATCGAGTCTGACCTTTCCTCTTTTCACTGCTAAGCCTTATCTAACGTTTGAATTTGCGTTTTGTTTCCAAATTTGTTCTTCAGACAGGTCCAACTTTTATAAAAGGTCAATAGGCTTTTTGAATATGGCATTGTGTAGGTTTCGTTGAAAGAACACGTGTTAAATTGTAAAGAAACAAAATGAACTCCAAGGAGTCTAAAGAAAGTTCAACATTGGATGGATGCTGAGATTGGAAAGGTTGAAAATATTGATGTTTTTATTTCAAAATGTAAAAAGCAAATTCTGAATGTATTGGTTGGTTGCTAAATTTTTCCATTTCAATTACGAAAATAAATGACACTGCTAAATAAAGGATTGAAGGCTACCTATTTCGTTGATAATCCATAGGATAGATATAGTAGCTAGATACAGTAAGTAGGTATAAAAGAGCTGACAATTAGGCACTGGCTTAGCCCTTATCAGTGTATTCAGGTAAGACAATAGCGATTCATTACGATAATTGCACTCAATTAATCTATCAGTGCACCCACAGACGCATCGATACACCTCAATTACAATAATTCCCTTTAAACGGCAGTTAAACCATCCAACGACTCGCCAACTGATTGAAACATTACCCTATCAGCTATCAGCAGTTGTTTGAAGAAAGCGTGCGGCTGGTTCGAGTGTAAGGCGGTTCACGAAATAATTACACATGCACAGCCACTACCTCTACCCCTGTGTCCCTCGGGGCTCCGCGGTAGAGGGGGCAGAAGATCAGTTAACAACGCACGATAAACTCGCACATAACAGTAGATGGGTTTGATTAGATTGGGCACATTGTGTTGTGACTAGATACGAAATGCATTTCTATTGTGAATTATAGCAAGAAACATTTGCTGTTTCTACCTGTATTTTCAAAATAATCCTACGCTTCTACATTTCTGTACGTCTACAGGATATTGTCGGCACGTCTCACTTAGTACGCTGTTTTCGTGTTGCCTAATCGCTTGCTCCATTTAACGACTTGTTAAAGCCAAACAGAAAACTAATGGGGTACCAAGTGACATCTTATGAGGGTATCGATGATGGTAATGTCAAAAATGTATTGAATGACATAATCCATCGAAAAGCTTATGTCATTACTTTAAAAAAATCGATATAGAACTACGAAACGATTTGAAAGTGTTTGCTACTTGTGTAGACCTTCTAGTATTTCAATATTTTCTCATCTATACTAATATTATAAAGCAGTAATGTTTGTAAGTTGAGTTGTTGTGTGTTTGTCGAATCAAAAACATATTCTTCCACTAATGGGAAGCTGCACTATCCTTTATTATCATAGGCTATATAATTAAATCGTTCCCGTGGTATAATTTCCGACCATGACGCGAACGAAGCTGCGAGCAAATCTTAGTGTTTTGTATAAGCTGATCCTACTGTACCTGTATTTATGTTGGTGCTCTCCCGCGCGGTTAATGACAGCGCTTTCGGCTTTCAGCGCGAGAGTGCGTGCCCATTGTCGGGGACGGCACGACGAGAATTTGAATGATATTTAATGAGGCTCTTTTATTTCTTACTGAATTCATAATCATATTTTTGCAACATGTTTTGCTTCGGTAAGAACAAGCATTATGTAACGTTTTATAGTACCTATGCCTAGAAATAGTATTAGATAATAGACCTTAATCAATTATAAATTTGTGTCGTAATTATATAATAAAAGGAGAAAGGGGAGTCCTTTGCCCATCACGCAGTGTGGGACAATGAAATAGGCTAACAAAAAAAATCGGCCAAGTGCGTGTCGGGCCACTCGCAGTGTAGGGTTCCGTAGTAGCCCGTTATCACAATATAGAACGAACCCGTTGCTCGACAGCTTTGTGAAAGTTTTGAAAATTTATTGTAATTTTTTTTTTCAATGCAAGTCTTTTCCCGTTATAAACAAACAACTGCTTAACTTTACGCCCTACTGGAACAAGAATTTGCACTTTATATTTTAATATTTCGTAAACAGAGCATTAATTCGAAAAGTAGTATTAGCTACCCCTAAGTCATTTTAAAAGACCTTTTCAACGATACCCCACACGATGGGGTAGACGATGAAAATCATTCGAAATTCATCCCCACTTCACATGTAGGGGAGCTACCCTAAAAAAACATATTTTCCAAAATTTTATTTTGCCACTGTCGGCGTTGATATACACACCTCTACAAAATTACAGCTTTTTAGTACTAACGGTCTCTTAGCAAAACCTCGGACAGACAGACAGACGGACATGACGAAACTATAAGGGTTCCTTTTCAGGACTACGGAACCCTAAAACAGTCTTCATGCAAACAGCATTAAGAGAAATGATTCGGTTACAAGTAGGAACTACTACTACTAGCCATTGCCAATCTTCTGTTATTTAGACATTCATAACAATTAAACAAACTTTCTATGCTTAATTAATTTTCATGCACAAATAATAAAAATCACATTTACAATACTATACTCCATCCTAGGGTCTGTTCCTGGGATGTGGTATAAGTTAATTTTCCAACGTATCTAATCCTTTCTTCATTTCACCAAAGTATACTCAAATATCGCATAACAACGCAAGCTCCGCCGTCGGGCTAACGTCCCCTTTAACTTTGGCAACGCCGTGTAATGCCGAATCGATTACAGACACTATCACGACGCTGCATATCTGTACAATGTACAAGGCCTTTTAAATTCCTTTCAAGCTCTGCCTCGGTGTAGAAGCTCCTTTATATTCCGTTCAGCTTTGAGTTTGTTTGGGGGAGGGGGGTCATTTGTGAAGATGTTGTCTGGCTGGATTTTATGTTAATTGATAGGTTTGAGTTTTAGTCACTATAGTCAGTGACACAACATTGACACAAATGATGTCAAGACATATCACAAATAACGGTTCTTTTGGTACTTGAATGACATTGACAGGGCGGTGTTTGTAAACATTTGATTACGACCACGCGCTAAAAGCTACACAACAATACAATAATAGCTACCGCTTTAATGCCGTATAAACTGAAAGTGACATGCTCACCTGTCAAATAAAAATCAGTTACTGTCAAACTCAGAACATTCACGCAGATACCATTTATACGCTCAAATTAAATCTCGAATCTGGTCGAAAAAGGGTGGCTTTCGACCAACAGAAACAAAACAAAAGCTAACATCCAGATCAATTCATTAATTGAAAGCCTGGAAATATGCGCAATAGAAGCCAGTGATGATAGATTGTCCAGATAGTCCCAGAGCGCGGGGTGAGATGGGGCGAGATAGGGCGCAATCCATTACGTATTCAGGCGGCACAGAAACAAGCGGCCATCAGTCATATTCCGCTATGACATCCCCGTGTAATGGCGCTGACAGCAGCCTTGAATTCGTAAAGAGATTAGTAGAATCGTGGGACAAAAAAAAGAGTTTCTCGGCGCCAGGAGCCTAGATTACAGCTTGGTTGATGGTAGGTATAAGTATACTTGCTTGACTTCCTTGATGAAATGTGGGTGTATGACTGTATGTATACCAATACTCAAGCATTGTACATATTGGTGCATCCACACCGCAGTTAACTTTTGTGGAGCAACACTGTGCAACACGGTAACATTAGGTAACTATCTGTAACTTTTATGGCTACTTGTTACTATATGCTGAATATTACTCATCGCGTCCATACCGCCAATAACAAAATATAATAAAGAGTAACTTTCAGCAACAAGCAAGTTGCACGGCAATTGTTCTATGTTATAGTGTAACATTCTCTAACAATGTTTTCAAGTGTGACTGAGCAACATTCGATAGCAAGAAGTTATTTATTGTTAAAATAACTTCTTGCTATCGAATGTTGCTCAGTAACACTTGGAAACGTTGTTGTACAAAAAGTAACTGCGAGCTGCGGTGTGGATGCACCTTATTGCATGCTACTATAATCCCTTTTATCGTTCTTGTACCGCAGACAAGTCAGTTGTGTGATTTTCAAGACTCCTTTTTGACATTTCATTCACAAGAACTCCTTAGTCTTTACAACCACTGTGCCTTGTGTTGTGCAACTACATTTATTTCCACGACAAGTTAATAAAGCAGTCTAGCAGTGATCCGCTATTCATTTGTTGTAAAGTGCACTTATCGCTCCCCAGTGCTGGTGGCGTGGTAACGATATCACGCGCGCCCGGCTGCACCGCCGACTGCCGACTTGGCGTGATTATCAGCCGAGTCGTGACTCGACTAGGAACTGATAGCGTTAGCTACCGTATAGTCCTTTCCTTTCTCAGTTACTTTGTCTCTGATCTTTATTATCGTTGCAATAAGGTTGCTGGTGGGTTCCTGCTTACGTTGCTGTCAGCTGTAAATTATGTCTGAATGGACTGTAGTTGTGGCGACAGTATTGTAATAGAGTACCTGATGAGACGAACATGGTGTAGTTTTTTTCTTCTTCGTTGTATCCTCATTGTTGAGGATCAAAATTACATTATATGTGTTGCTGCGTCCTAATGTCGTCGTCTTTATGGTACTGTCTGTACCATGTCTGCCACTTTTTTCTTAACAAAGTGTACAATTGGCATTTTGATCTAATGATTTATTAGGTTACAATTAAATAAAAACCACTCATTCCGCACTATTCGGCCCGCAGCGACTGACGTAACAACCACTTTGTAGTGCAAGCTGATTAGAACCTAATAGTATTTCAAACGAAGTTTGAACCACCACAAATAGAGTTGCTAATTCAGCAGATACCCCAGCCTTAAACTATTCGATAGTAACATCAAAAAACACTATCAGATATTTTTCAGTACAACTTTGTACACTCGTAAAATGTAATGTAAACAGTCAATGATAAGAAGTTACACG